>OX456523.1:29182476-30594014 GCA_949748255.1 Eustalomyia histrio | reverse complement strand
ACATAAACACATCTTAGTGTGATAAAATGGGATATTTCAGCTTAGATACATATATGCATCTAGTGTGATTAAAATGGGGATATTTCAGCTTAGATACATATATGCATCTAGTGTGATAAAATGGGATATTTCAGCTTAGATACATATACACATCCAGTGTGATAAAATGGGATATTTCAGCTTAGATACATAAAACACATCTAGTGTGATAAAATGGGATATTTCAGCTTAGATACATATACACATCTAGTGTGATAAAATGGGATATTTTCAGCTTAGATACATATACACATCTAGTGTGATAAAATGGGATATTTCAGCTTAGATACATATACACATCTAGTGTGATAAAATGGGATATTTCAGCTTAGATACATATACACATCTAGTGTGATAAAATGGGATATTTCAGCTTAGATACATATACACATCTAGTGTGATAAAATGGGATATTTCAGCTTAGATACATATACACAATCTAGTGTGATAAAATGGGATATTTCAGCTTAGAATACATATACACATCTAGTGTGATACAATGGGATATTTCAGCTTAGATACATAAACACATCTAGTGTGATAAAATGGGATATTTCAGCTTAGATACATAAACACATCTAGTGTGATAAAATGGGATATTTCAGCTTAGATACATATATGCATCTAGTGTGATAAAATGGGATATTTCAGCTTAGATACAAATATACATCTAGTGTGATAAAATGGGATATTTCAGCTTAGATACAATATACACATCTAGTGTGATAAAATGGGATATTTCAGCTTAGATACATATACACATCTAGTGTGATAAAATGGGATATTTCAGCTTAGATACATATATGCATCTAGTGTGATAAAATGGGATATTTCAGCTTAGATACAAATATACATCTAGTGTGATAAAATGGGATATTTCAGCTTAGATACATATACACATCTAGTGTGATAAAATGGGATATTTCAGCTTAGATACATAAACACATCTAGTGTGATAAAATGGGATATTTCAGCTTAGATACATATATGCATCTAGTGTGATAAAATGGGATATTTCAGCTTAGATACATATATGCCATCTAGTGTGATAAAATGGGATATTTCAGCTTAGATACAAATATACATCTAGTGTGATAAAATGGGATATTTCAGCTTAGATACATATACACATCTAGTGTGATAAAATGGGATATTTCAGCTTAGATACATATACACATCTAGTGTGATAAAATGGGATATTTCAGCTTAGATACATATATGCATCTAGTGTGATAAAATGGGATATTTCAGCTTAGATACAAATATACATCTAGTGTGATAAAATGGGATATTTCAGCTTAGATACATATACACATCTAGTGTGATAAAATGGGATATTTCAGCTTAGATACATAAACACATCTAGTGTGATAAAATGGGATATTTCAGCTTAGATACATATACACATCTAGTGTGATAAAATGGGATATTTCAGCTTAGATACATAAACACATCTAGTGTGATAAAATGGGATATTTCAGCTTAGATACATATACACATCTAGTGTGATAAAATGGGATATTTCAGCTTAGATACATATACACATCTAGTGTGATAAAATGGGATATTTCAGCTTAGATACATAAACACATCTAGTGTGATAAAATGGGATATTTCAGCTTAGATACATATACACATCTAGTGTGATAAAATGGGATATTTCAGCTTAGATACATAAACACATCTAGTGTGATAAAATGGGATATTTCAGCTTAGATACATATACACATCTAGTGTGATAAAATGGGATATTTCAGCTTAGATGCATATACACATCTAGTGTGATAAAATGGGATATTTCAGCTTAGATACATATACACATCTAGTGTGATAAAATGGGATATTTCAGCTTAGATACATATACACATCTAGTGTGATAAAATGGGATATTTCAGCTTAGATACATATATACATCTAGTGTGATAAAATGGGATATTTCAGCTTAGATACATATACACACCTAGTGTAATAAAATGGGATATTTCAGCTTAGATACATATATGTATCTAGTGTGATAAAATGGGATATTTCAGCTTAGATACATATACACATTTAGTGTGATAAAATGGGATATTTCATCTTAGATACATATATGCATCTAGTGTGATAAAATGGGATATTTCAGCTTAGATACATATATGCATCTAGTGTGATAAAATGGGATATTTCAGCTTAGATACATATACACATCTAGTGTGATAAAATGGGATATTTCAGCTTAGATACATATATGCATCTAGTGTGATAAAATGGGATATTTCAGCTTAGATACATATACACATCTAGTGTGATAAAATGGGATATTTCAGCTTAGATACATATATACATCTAGTGCGATAAAATGGGATATTTCAGCTAAGATACATGTATACATCTAGTGTGATAAAATGGGATATTTCAGCTTAGATACATATACACATCTAGTGTGATAAAATGGGATATTTCAGCTTAGATTCATATACACATCTAGTGTGATAAAATGGGATATTTCAGCTTAGATACATATATACATCTAGTGTGATAAAATGGGATATTTCAGCTTAGATACATAAATACATCTAGTGTGATAAAATGGGATATTTCAGCTTAGATACATATATACATCTAGTGTGATTAAATGGGATATTTCAGGTAAGATACATGTATACATCTAGTGTGATAAAATGGGATATTTCAGCTTAGATACATATACACATCTAGTGTGATAAAATAGGATATTTCAGCTTAGATACATATACACATCTAGTGTGATAAAATGGGATATTTCAGCTTAGATACATATACACATCTAGTGTGATAAAATGGGATATTTCATCTTAGATACATATATGCATCTAGTGTGATAAAATGGGATATTTCAGCTTAGATACATATATGCATCTAGTGTGATAAAATGGGATATTTCAGCTTAGATACATAGACACATCTAGTGTGATAAAATATGATATTTCAGCTTAGATACATATATGCATCTAGTGTGATAAAATGAGGTATTTCAGCTTAGATACATATATGCATCTAGTGTGATAAAATGGGATATTTCAGCTTAGATACATATACACATCTAGTGTGATAAAATGGGATATTTCAGCTTAGATACATATACACATCCAGTGTGATAAAATGGGATATTTCAGCTTAGATACATATACACATCTAGTGTGATAAAATGGGATATTTCAGCTTAGATACATATACACATCTAGTGTGATAAAATGGGATATTTCAGCTTAGATACATATATGCATCTAGTGTGATAAAATGGGATATTTCAGCTTAGATACGTATACACATCTAGTGTGATAGAATGGGATATTTCAGCTTAGATACATATACACATCTAGTGTGATAAAATGGGATATTTCAGCTTAGATACATAAACACATCTAGTGTGATAAAATGGGATATTTCAGCTTAGATACATAAACACATCTAGTGTGATAAAATGGGATATTTCAGCTTAGATACATATATGCATCTAGTGTGATAAAATGGGATATTTCAGCTTGGATACAAATATACATCTAGTGTGATAAAATGGGATATTTCAGCTTAGATACATATACACATCTAGTGTGATAAAATGGGATATTTCAGCTTAGATACATATACACATCCAGTTTGATAAAATGGGATATTTCAGCTTAGATACATATACACATCTAGTGTGATAAAATGGGATATTTCAGCTTAGATACATATACACATCTAGTGTGATAAAATGGGATATTTCAGCTTAGATACATATACACATCTAGTGTGATAAAATGGGATATTTCAGCTTAGATACATATACACATCTAGTGTGATAAAATGGGATATTTCAGCTTAGATACATATATGCATCTAGTGTGATAAAATGGGATATTTCAGCTTAGATACATATACACATCTAGTGTGATAAAATGGGATATTTCAGCTTAGATACATATACACATCTAGTGTGATAAAATGGGATATTTCAGCTTAGATACATAAACACATCTAGTGTGATAAAATGGGATATTTCAGCTTAGATACATAAACACATCTAGTGTGATAAAATGGGATATTTCAGCTTAGATACATATATGCATCTAGTGTGATATTTCAGCTTAGATACATAAACACATCTAGTGTGATAAAATGGGATATTTCAGCTTAGATACATATATGCATCTAGTGTGATAAAATGGGATATTTCAGCTTAGATACAAATATACATCTAGTGTGATAAAATGGGATATTTCAGCTTAGATACATATACATATCTAGTGTGATAAAATGGGATATTTCGGCTTAGATACATATACACATCTAGTGCGATAAAATGGGATATTTCAGCTTAGATACATAAACACATCTAGTGTGATAAAATGGGATATTTCAGCTTAGATACATAAACACATCTAGTGTGATAAAATGGGATATTTCAGCTTAGATACATATATGCATCTAGTGTGATAAAATGGGATATTTCAGCTTAGATACAAATATACATCTAGTGTGATAAAATGGGATATTTCAGCTTAGATACATATACACATCTAGTGTGATATAATGGGATATTTCAGCTTAGATACATATACACATCCAGTGTGATAAAATGGGATATTTCAGCTTAGATACATAAACACATCTAGTGTGATAAAATGGGATATTTCAGCTTAGATACATATATGCATCTAGTGTGATAAAATGGGATATTTCAGCTTAGATACATATACACATCTAGTGTGATAAAATGGGATATTTCAGCTTAGATACATATATGCATCTAGTGTGATAAAATGGGATATTTCAGCTTAGATACATATATGCATTTAGTGTGATAAAATGGGATATTTCAGCTTAGATACCTATACACATCCAGTGTGATAAAATGGGATATTTCAGCTTAGATACATAAACACATCTAGTGTGATAAAATGGGATATTTTCAGCTTAGATACATATATGCATCTAGTGTGATAAAATGGGATATTTCAGCTTAGATACATATACACATCTAGTGTGATAAAAATGGGATATTTCAGCTTAGATACATATATGCATCTAGTGTGATAAAATGGGATATTTCAGCTTAGATACATATATGCATCTAGTGTGATAAAATGGGATATTTCAGCTTAGATACATATACACATCCAGTGTGATAAAATGGGATATTTCAGCTTAGATACATAAACACATCTAGTGTGATAAAATGGGATATTTCAGCTTAGATACATATACACATCTAGTGTGATAAAATGGGATATTTCAGCTTAGATACCATATACACATCTAGTGTGATAAAATGGGATATTTCAGCTTAGATACATATACACATCTAGTGTGATAAAATGGGATATTTTCAGCTTAGATACATATACACATCTAGTGTGATAAAATGGGATATTTCAGCTTAGATACATATACACATCTAGTGTGATAAAATGGGATATTCAGCTTAGATACATATACACATCTAGTGTGATAAAATGGATATTTCAGCTTAGATACACATACACATCTAGTGTGATACAATGGGATATTTCAGCTTAGATACATAAACACATCTAGTGTGATAAAATGGGATATTTCAGCTTAGATACATAAACACATCTAGTGTGATAAAATGGGATATTTCAGCTTAGATACATATATGCATCTAGTGTGATAAAATGGGATATTTCAGCTTAGATACAAATATACATCTAGTGTGATAAAATGGGATATTTCAGCTTAGATACATATACACATCTAGTGTGATAAAATGGGATATTTCAGCTTAGATACATATACACATCTAGTGTGATAAAATGGGATATTTCAGCTTAGATACATATATGCATCTAGTGTGATAAAATGGGATATTTCAGCTTAGATACAAATATACATCTAGTGTGATAAAATGGGATATTTCAGCTTAGATACATATACACATCTAGTGTGATAAAATGGGATATTTCAGCTTAGATACATAAACACATCTAGTGTGATAAAATGGGATATTTCAGCTTAGATACATATACACATCTAGTGTGATAAAATGGGATATTTCAGCTTAGATACATATACACATCTAGTGTGATAAAATGGGATATTTCAGCTTAGATACATATACACATCTAGTGTGATAAAATGGGATATTTCAGCTTAGATACATATATACATCTAGTGTGATAAAATGGGATATTTCAGCTTAGATACATATACACATCTAGTGTAATAAAATGGGATATTTCAGCTTAGATACATATACACATCCAGTGTGATAAAATGGGATATTTCAGCTTAGATACATATATGCATCTAGTGTGATAAAATGGGATATTTCAGCTTAGATACATATACACATCCAGTGTGATAAAATGGGATATTTCAGCTTAGATACATATACACATCTAGTGTGATAAAATGGGATATTTCAGCTTAGATACATATACACATCCAGTGTGATAAAATGGGATATTTCAGCTTAGATACATATATGCATCTAGTGTGATAAAATGGGATATTTCAGCTTAGATACATATATGCATCTAGTGTGATAAAATGGGATATTTCAGCTTAGATACATATACACATCTAGTGTGATAAAATGGGATATTTCAGCTTCGATACATATATGCATCTAGTGTGATGAAATGGGATATTTCAGCTTAGAAACATAAATACATCTAGTGTGATAAAATGGGATATTTCAGCTTAGATACATATATACATCTAGTGTGATAAAATGGGATATTTCAGCTAAGATACATGTATACATCTAGTGTGATAAAATGGGATATTTCAGCTTAGATACATATACACATCTAGTGTAATAAAATGGGATATTTCAGCTTAGATACATATACACATCTAGTGTGATAAAATGGGATATTTCAGCTTAGATACATATAACACTCTAGTGTGATAAAATGGGATAATTCAGCTTAGATACATATATGCATCTAGTGTGATAAAATGGGATATTTCAGCTTAGATACATATACACATCTAGTGTGATAAAATGGGATATTTCAGCTTAGAAACATATATGCATCTAGTGTGATAAAAAGGGGTATTTCAGCTTAGATACATATATGCATCTAGTGTGATAAAATGGGATATTTCAGCTTAGATACATATACACATCTAGTGTGATAAAACGGGATATTTCAGCTTAGATACATATACACATCCAGTGTGATAAAATGGGATATTTCAGCTTAGATACATATATGCATCTAGTGTGATAAAATGGGATATTTCAGCTTAAGATACAAATATACATCTAGTGTGATAAAATGGGATATTTCAGCTTAGATACATATACACATCTAGTGTGATAAAATGGGATATTTTCAGCTTAGATACATATACACATCTAGTGTGATAAAATGGGATATTTCAGGCTTAGATTACATATATGCATCTAGTGTGATAAAATGGGATATTTCAGCTTAGATACAAAATATACATCTAGTGTGATAAAATGGGATATTTCAGCTTAGATACATATAGCACATCTAGTGTGATAAAATGGAATATTTCAGCTTAGATACATAAACACATCTAGTGTGATAAAATGGGATATTTCAGCTTAGATACATATACACATCTAGTGTGATAAAATGGGATATTTCAGCTTAGATACATATAATGCATCTAGTGTGATAAAATGGGATATTTCAGCTTAGATACATATCTACATCTAGTGTGATAAAATGGGATATTTCAGCTTAGATACATATACACATCTAGTGTGATAAAATGGGATATTTCAGCTTAGATACATATATGCATCTAGTGTGATAAAAATGGGATAATTTCAGCTTAGATACATATATGCATCTAGTGTGATAAAATGGGATATTTCAGCTTAGATACATATACACCATCTAGTGTGATAAAAATGGGATATTTCAGCTTAGATACATATATGCATCTAGTGTGATAAAATGGGATATTTCAGCTTAGATACATATACACATCTAGTGTGATAAAAATGGGATATTTCAGCTTAGATACATATATGCCATCTAGTGTGATAAAATGGGATATTTCAGCTTAGATACATATACACATCTAGTGTGATAAAATGGGATATTTCAGCTTAGATACATATATGCATCTAGTGTGATAAAATGGGATATTTCAGCTTAGATACATATCTACATCTAGTGTGATAAAATGGGATATTTCAGCTTAGATACATATACACATCTAGTGTGATAAAAATGGGATATTTCAGCTTAGATACATATATGCATCTAGTGTGATAAAATGGGATATTTCAGCTTAGATACATATATGCATCTAGTGTGATAAAATGGGATATTTCAGCTTAGATACATATACACATCTAGTGTGATAAAATGGGATATTTCAGCTTAGATACATATACACATCTAGTGTGATAAAATGGGATATTTCAGCTTAGATACATAAACACATCTAGTGTGATAAAAATGGGATATTTCAGCTTAGATACATATACACATCTAGTGTGATAAAATGGGATATTTCAGCTTAGATACATATATGCATCTAGTGTGATAAAAGTGGGATATTTCAGCTTAGATACATATAACATCTAGTGTGATAAAATGGGATATTTCAGCTTAGATACATATATGCATCTAGTGTGATAAAAATGGGAATATTTCAGCTTAGATACATATCTACATCTAGTGTGATAAAATGGGATATTTCAGCTTAGATACATATATGCATCTAGTGTGATAAAATGGGATATTTCAGCTTAGATACATATCTACATCTAGTGTGATAAAATGGGATATTTCAGCTTAGATACATATACACATCTAGTGTGATAAAATGGGATATTTCAGCTTAGATACATATATGCATCTAGTGTGATAAAATGGGATATTTCAGCTTAGATACATATATGCAATCTAGTGTGATAAAATGGGATATTTCAGCTTAGATACAAATATACATCTAGTGTGATAAAAATGGGATATTTCAGCTTAGATACATATATGCATCTAGTGTGATAAAATGGGATATTTCAGCTTAGATACAAATATACATCTAGTGTGATAAAATGGGATATTTCAGCTTAGATACAAATACACATCTAGTGTGATAAAATGGGATATTTCAGCTAAGATACATATATACATCTAGTATGATAAAATGGGATATTTCAGCTTAGATACATATACACATCTAGTGTGATAAAATGGGATATTTCAGCTTAGATACATATATGCATCTAGTGTGATAAAATGGGATATTTTCAGCTTAGATACATATATGCATCTAGTGTGATAAAATGGGATATTTCAGCTTAGATACATATATACATCTAGTGTGATAAAATGGGATATTTCAGCTTAGATACATATACACATCTAGTGTGATGAAATGGGATATTTCAGCTTAGATACATATATACATCTAGTGTGATAAAATGGGATATTTCAGCTTAGATACATATACACATCCAGTGTGATAAAATGGGATATTTCAGCTTAGATACATATATGCATTTAGTGTGATAAAATGGGATATTTCAGCTTAGATACATATACACATCTAGTGTGATAAAATGGGATATTTCAGCTTAGATACATATACACATCTAGTGTGATAAAATGGGATATTTCAGCTTAGATACATAAACACATCTAGTGTGATAAAATGGGATATTTCAGCTTAGATACATATATGCATCTAGTGTGATAAAATGGGATATTTCAGCTTAGATACAAATATACATCTAGTGTAATAAAATGGGATATTTCAGCTTAGATACATATACACATCTAGTGTGATAAAATGGGATATTTCAGCTTAGATACATATACACATCTAGTGTGATGAAATGGGATATTTCAGCTTAGATACATATATGCATCTAGTGTGATAAAATGGGATATTTCAGCTAAGATACATAAATACATCTAGTGTGATAAAATGGGATATTTCAGCTTAGATACATATATGCATCTAGTGTGATAAAATGGGATATTTCAGCTTAGATACATATACACATCTAGTGTGATAAAATGGGATATTTCAGCTTAGATACATATATGCATCTAGTGTGATAAAATGGGATATTTCAGCTTAGATACATATACACATCTAGTGTGATAAAATGGGATATTTCAGCTTAGATACATATATGCATCTAGTGAGATAAAATGGGATATTTCAGCTTAGATACATATACACATCTAGTGTGATAAAATGGGATATTTCAGCTTAGATACATATATGCATCTAGTGTGATAAAATGGGATATTTCAGCTTAGATACATATACACATCTAGTGTGATAAAATGGGATATTTCAGTTTAGATACATATATGCATCTAGTGTGATAAAATGGGATATTTCAGCTTAGATACATATACACATCCAGTGTGATAAAATGGGATATTTCAGCTTAGATACATATATGCATTTAGTGTGATAAAATGGGATATTTCAGCTTAGATACATATACACATCTAGTGTGATAAAATGGGATATTTCAGCTTAGATACATATATGCATCTAGTGTGATAAAATGGGATATTTCAGCTTAGATACATATACACATCTAGTGTGATAAAATGGGATATTTCAGCTTAGATACACATACACATCCAGTGTGATAAAATGGGATATTTCAGCTTAGATACATATATGCATCTAGTGTGATAAAATGGGATATTTCAGCTTAGATACATATATGTATCTAGTGTGATAAAATGGGATATTTCAGCTTAGATACATAAATACATCTAGTGTGATAAAATGGGATATTTCAGTTTAGATACATATATACATCTAGTGTGATAAAATGGGATATTTCAGCTAAGATACATGTATACATCTAGTGTGATAAAATGGGATATTTCAGCTTAGATACATATACACATCTAGTGTAATAAAATGGGATATTTCAGCTTAGATACATATACACATCTAGTGTGATAAAATGGGATATTTCAGCTTAGATACATATACACATCTAGTGTGATAAAATGGGATATTTCAGCTTAGATACATATATGTATCTAGTGTGATAAAATGGGGTATTCCAGCTTAGATACATATATGCATCTAGTGTGATAAAATGGGATATTTCAGCTTAGATACATATACACATCTAGTGTGATATAATGGGATATTTCAGCTTAGATACATATATGCATCTAGTGTGATAAAATGGGGTATTTCAGCTTAGATACATATATGCATCTAGTGTGATAAAATGGGGTATTCCAGCTTAGATACATATATGCATCTAGTGTGATAAAATGGGATATTTCAGCTTAGATACATATACACATCTAGTGTGATATAATGGGATATTTCAGCTTAGATACATATATGCATCTAGTGTGATAAAATGGGGTATTTCAACTTAGATACATATATGCATCTAGTGTGATAAAATGGGATATTTCAGCTTAGATACATATACACATCTAGTGTGATAAAATGGGATATTTCAGCTTAGATACATATACACATCTAGTGTGATATAATGGGATATTTCAGCTTAGATACATATATGCATCTAGTGTGATAAAATGGGGTATTTCAGCTTAGATACATATATGCATCTAGTGTGATAAAATGGGATATTTCAGCTTAGATACATATACACATCTAGTGTGATAAAATGGGATATTTCAGCTTAGATACATATACACATCCAGTGTGATAAAATGGGATATTTCAGCTTAGATACATATATGCATCTAGTGTGATAAAATGGGATATTTCAGCTTAGATACAAATATACATCTAGTGTGATAAAATGGGATATTTCAGCTTAGATACATATACACATCTAGTGTGATAAAATGGGATATTTCAGCTTAGATACATATACACATCTAGTGTGATAAAATGGGATATTTCAGCTTAGATACATATATGCATCTAGTGTGATAAAATGGGATATTTCAGCTTAGATACAAATATACATCTAGTGTGATAAAATGGGATATTTCAGCTTAGATACATATACACATCCAGTGTGATAAAATGGGATATTTCAGCTTAGATACATAAACACATCTAGTGTGATAAAATGGGATATTTCAGCTTAGATACATATACACATCTAGTGTGATAAAATGGGATATTTCAGCTTAGATACATATATGCATCTAGTGTGATAAAATGGGATATTTCAGCTTAGATACATATACACATCTAGTGTGATAAAATGGGATATTTCAGCTTAGATACATATATGCATCTAGTGTGATAAAATGGGATATTTCAGCTTAGATACATATACACATCTAGTGTGATAAAATGGGATATTTCAGCTTAGATACATATATGCATCTAGTGTGATAAAATGGGATATTTCAGCTTAGATACATAAATACATCTAGTGTGATAAAATGGGATATTTCAGCTTAGATACATATATACATATAGTGTGATAAAATGGGATATTTCAGCTTAGATACATATATGCATCTAGTGTGATAAAATGGGATATTTCAGCTTAGATACATATACACATCTAGTGTGATCAAATGGAATATTTCAGCTTAGATACATATACACATCTAGTGTGATAAAATGGTATATTTCATCTTAGATACATATACACATCTAGTGTGATAAAATGGGATAATTCAGCTTAGATACATATATGCATCTAGTGTGATAAAATGGGATATTTCAGCTTAGATACATATACACATCTCGTGTGATAAAATGGGATATTTCAGCTTAGATACATATATGCATCTAGTGTGATAAAATGGGATATTTCAGCTTAGATACATATATGCATCTAGTGTGATAAAATGGGATATTTCAGCTTAGATACATATACACATCTAGTGTGATATAATGGGATATTTCAGCTTAGATACATATATGCATCTAGTGTGATAAAAAGGGGTATTTCAGCTTAGATACATATATGCATCTAGTGTGATAAAATGGGATGTTTCAGCTTAGATACATATACACATCTAGTGTGATGAAATGGGATATTTCAGCTTAGATACATATACACATCCAGTGTGATAAAATGGGATATTTCAGCTTAGATACATATATGCATCTAGCGTGATAAAATGGGATATTTCAGCTTAGATACATATACACATCTAGTTTGATAAAATGGGATATTTCAGCTTAGATACATATATGCATTTAGTGTGATAAAATGGGATATTTCAGCTTAGATACATATACACATCTAGTGTGATAAAATGGGATATTTCAGCTTAGATACATATATGCATCTAGTGTGATAAAATGGGATATTTCAGCTTAGATACATATACACATCTAGTGTGATAAAATGGGATATTTCAGCTTAGATACATATATGCATCTAGTGTGATAAAATGGGATATTTCAGCTTAGATACATATACACATCTAGTGTGATATAATGGGATATTTCAGCTTAGATACATATATGCATCTAGTGTGATAAAATGGGGTATTTCAGCTTAGATACATATATGCATCTAGTGTGATAAAATGGGATATTTCAGCTTAGATACATATACACATCTAGTGTGATAAAATGGGATATTTCAGCTTAGATACATATACACATCCAGTGTGATAAAATGAGATATTTCAGCTTAGATACATATATGCATCTAGTGTGATAAAATGGGATATTTCAGCTTAGATACAAATATACATCTAGTGTGATAAAATGGGATATTTCAGCTTAGATACATATACACATCTAGTGTGGTAAAATCGGATATTTCAGCTTAGATACATATACACATCTAGTGTGATAAAATGGGATATTTCAGCTTAGATACATGTATGCATCTAGTGTGATAAAATGGGATATTTCAGCTTAGATACAAATATACATCTAGTGTAATAAAATGGGATATTTCAGCTTAGATACATATACACATCTAGTGTGATAAAATGGGATATTTCAGCTTAGATACATAAACACATCTAGTGTGATAAAATGGGATATTTCAGCTTAGATACATATACACATCTAGTGTGATAAAATGGGATATTTCAGCTTAGATACATATATGCATCTAGTGTGATAAAATGGGATATTTCAGCTTAGATACATATACACATCTAGTGTGATAAAATGGGATATTTAAGCTTAGATACATATATGCATCTAGTGTGATAAAATGGGATATTTCAGCTTAGATACATATACACATCTAGTGTGATAAAATGGGATATTTCAGCTTAGATACATATATGCATCTAGTGTGATAAAATGGGATATTTCAGCTTAGATACATAAATACATCTAGTGTGATAAAATTTGATATTTCAGCTTAGATACATATATACATCTAGTGTGATAAAATGGGATATTTCAGCTTAGATACATATATGCATCTAGTGTTATAAAATGGGATATTTCAGCTTAGATACATATACACATCTAGTGTGATAAAATGGGATATTTCAGCTTAGATACATATACACATCTAGTGTGATAAAATGGTATATTTCAGCTTAGATACATATACACATCTAGTGTGATAAAATGGGATAATTCAGCTTAGATACATATATGCATCTAGTGTGATAAAATGGGATATTTCAGCTTAGATACATATACACATCTAGTGTGATAAAATGGGATATTTCAGCTTAGATACATATATGCATCTAGTGTGATAAAATGGGGTATTTCAGCTTAGATACATATATGCATCTAGTGTGATAAAATGGGATATTTCAGCTTAGATACATATACACATCTAGTGTAATAAAATGGGATATTTCAGCTTAGATACATATATGCATCTAGTGTGATAAAATGGGATATTTCAGCTTAGATACATATACACATCTAGTGTGATAAAATGGGATATTTCAGCTTAGATACATATATGCATCTAGTGTGATAAAATGGGATATTTCAGCTTAGATACATATATGCATCTAGTGTGATAAAATAGGATATTTCAGCTTAGATACATATACACATCTAGTGTGATAAAATGGGATATTTCAGCTTAGATACATATACACATCCAGTGTGATAAAATGGGATATTTCAGCTTAGATACATATATGCATCTAGTGTGATAAAATGGGATATTTCAGCTTAGATACATATACACATCTAGTGTGATAAAATGGGATATTTCATATATGCATCTAGTGTGATAAAATGGGATATTTCAGCTTAGATACATATACACATCTAGTGTGATAAAATGGGATATTTCAGCTTAGATACATATATGCATCTAGTGTGATAAAATGGGATATTTCAGCTTAGATACATAAATACATCTAGTGTGATAAAATGGGATATTTCAGCTTAGATACATATATACATCTAGTGTGATAAAATGGGATATTTCAGCTAAGATACATGTATACATCTAGTGTGATAAAATGGGATATTTCAGCTTAGATACATATACACATCTAGTGTGATAAAATGGGATATTTCAGCTTAGATACATATACACATCTAGTGTGATAAAATGGGATATTTCAGCTTAGATACATATACACATCTAGTGTGATAAAATGGGATAATTCAGCTTAGATACATATATGCATCTAGTGTGATAAAATGGGATATTTCAGATTAGATACATATACACATCTAGTGTGATAAAATGGGATATTTCAGCTTAGATACATATATGCATCTAGTGTGATAAAATGGGGTATTCCAGCTTAGATACATATATGCATCTAGTGTGATAAAATGGGATATTTCAGCTTAGATACATATACACATCTAGTGTGATATAATGGGATATTTCAGCTTAGATACATATATGCATCTAGTGTGATAAAATGGGGTATTTCAGCTTAGATACATATATGCATCTAGTGTGATAAAATGGGATATTTCAGCTTAGATACATATACACATCTAGTGTGATAAAATGGGATATTTCAGCTTAGATACATATACACATCCAGTGTGATAAAATGGGATATTTCAGCTTAGATACATATATGCATCTAGTGTGATAAAATGGGATATTTCAGCTTAGATACATATACACATCTAGTGTGATAAAATGGGATATTTCAGCTTAGATACATAAACACATCTAGTGTGATAAAATGGGATATTTCAGCTTAGATACATATACACATCTAGTGTGATAAAATGGGATATTTCAGCTTAGATACATATATGCATCTAGTGTGATAAAATGGGATATTTCAGCTTAGATACATATACACATCTAGTGTGATAAAATGGGATATTTCAGCTTAGATACATATATGCATCTAGTGTGATAAAATGGGATATTTCAGCTTAGATACATATACACATCTAGTGTGATAAAATGGGATATTTCAGCTTAGATACATATATGCATCTAGTGTGATAAAATGGGATATTTCAGCTTTGATACATAAATACATCTAGTGTGATAAAATGGGATATTTCAGCTTAGATACATATATACATCTAGTGTGATAAAATGGGATATTTCAGCTTAGATACATATACACATCTAGTGTGATAAAATGGGATATTTCAGCTTAGATACATATACACATCTAGTGTGATAAAATGGGATATTTCAGCTTAGATACATATACACATCTAGTGTGATAAAATGGTATATTTCAGCTTAGATACATATACACATCTAGTGTGATAAAATGGGATAATTCAGCTTAGATACATATATGCATCTAGTGTGATAAAATGGGATATTTCAGCTTAGATACATATACACATCTAGTGTGATAAAATGGGATATTTCAGCTTAGATACATATATGCATCTAGTGTGATAAAATGGGGTATTTCAGCTTAGATACATATATGCATCTAGTGTGATAAAATGGGATATTTCAGCTTAGATACATATACACATCTAGTGTGATATAATGGGATATTTCAGCTTAGATACATATATGCATCTAGTGTGATAAAAAGGGGTATTTCAGCTTAGATACATATATGCATCTAGTGTGATAAAATGGGATGTTTCAGCTTAGATACATATACACATCTAGTGTGATGAAATTGGATATTTCAGCTTAGATACATATACACATCCAGTGTGATAAAATGGGATATTTCAGCTTAGATACATATATGCATCTAGCGTGATAAAATGGGATATTTCAGCTTAGATACATATACACATCTAGTTTGATAAAATGGGATATTTCAGCTTAGATACATATATGCATTTAGTGTGATAAAATGGGATATTTCAGCTTAGATACATATACACATCTAGTGTGATAAAATGGGATATTTCAGCTTAGATACATATATGCATCTAGTGTGATAAAATGGGATATTTCAGCTTAGATACATATACACATCTAGTGTGATAAAATGGGATATTTCAGCTTAGATACATATACACATCTAGTGTGATAAAATGGGATATTTCAGCTTAGATACATATATGCATCTAGTGTGATAAAATGGGATATTTCAGCTTAGATACATATACACATCTAGTGTGATAAAATGGGATATTTCAGCTTAGATACATATACACATCTAGTGTGATAAAATGGGATATTTCAGCTTAGATACATATATACATCTAGTGTGATAAAATGGGATATTTCAGCTTAGATACATATACACATCTAGTGTAATAAAATGGGATATTTCAGCTTAGATACATATATGCATCTAGTGTGATAAAATGGGATATTTCAGCTTAGATACATATACACATCTAGTGTGATAAAATGGGATATTTCAGCTTAGATACATATATGCATCTAGTGTGATAAAATGGGATATTTCAGCTTAGATACATATATGCATCTAGTGTGATAAAATGGGATATTTCAGCTTAGATACATATACACATCTAGTGTGATAAAATGGGATATTTCAGCTTAGATACATATACACATCCAGTGTGATAAAATGGGATATTTCAGCTTAGATACATATATGCATCTAGTGTGATAAAATGGGATATTTCAGCTTAGATACATATACACATCTAGTGTGATAAAATGGGATATTTCAGCTTAGATACATATATGCATCTAGTGTGATAAAATGGGATATTTCAGCTTAGATACATAAATACATCTAGTGTGATAAAATGGGATATTTCAGCTTAGATACATATATACATCTAGTGTGGTAAAATGGGATATTTAAGCTTAGATACATATACACATCTAGTGTAATAAAATGGGATATTTCCGCTTAGATACATATATGCATCTAGTGTGATAAAATGGGATATTTCAGCTTAGATACATATACACATCTAGTGTTATAAAATGGGATATTTCAGCTTAGATACATATATGCATCTAGTGTGATAAAATGGGATATTTCAGCTTAGATACATATATGCATCTAGTGTGATAAAATGGGATATTTCAGCTTAGATACATATACACATCTAGTGTGATAAAATGGGATATTTCAGCTTAGATACATATACACATCCAGTGTGATAAAATGGGATATTTCAGCTTAGATACATATATGCATCTAGTGTGATAAAATGGGATATTTCAGCTTAGATACATATACACATCTAGTGTGATAAAATGGGATATTTCAGCTTAGATACATATATGCATCTAGTGTGATAAAATGGGATATTTCAGCTTAGATACATAAATACATCTAGTGTGATAAAATGGGATATTTCAGCTTAGATACATATACACATCCAGTGTGATAAAATGGGATATTTCAGCTTAGATACATATATGCATTTAGTGTGATAAAATGGGATATTTTAGCTTAGATACATATACACATCTAGTGTGATAAAATGGGATATTTCAGCTTAGATACATATACACATCTAGTGTGATAAAATGGGATATTTCAGCTTAGATACATATATGCATTTAGTGTGATAAAATGGGATGTTTCAGCTTAGATACATATACACATCTAGTGTGATAAAATGGGATATTTCAGCTTAGATACATATATGCATTTAGTGTGATAAAATGGGATATTTAAGCTTAGATACATATACACATCTAGTGTGATAAAATGGGATATTTCAGCTTAGATACATATACACATCTAGTGTGATAAAATGGGATATTTCAGCTTAAATACATAAACACATCTAGTGTGATAAAATGGGATATTTCAGCTTAGATACATATATGCATCTAGTGTGATAAAATGGGATATTTCAGCTTAGATACATAAACACATCTAGTGTGATAAAATGGGATATTTCAGCTTAGATACATATATGCATCTAGTGTGATAAAATGGGATATTTCAGCTTAGATACATATATGCATCTAGTGTGATAAAATGGGATATTTCAGCTTAGATACATATACACATCTAGTGTGATAAAATGGGATATTTCAGCTTAGATACATATACACATCTAGTGTGATAAAATGGGATATTTCAGCTTAGATACATATACACATCTAGTGTGATAAAATGGGATATTTCAGCTTAGATACATATACTGCATCTAGTGTGATAAAATGGGATATTTCAGCTTAGATACATATACACATCTAGTGTGATAAAATGGGATATTTCAGCTTAGATACATATATGCATTAGTGTGATAAAATGGGATATTTCAGCTTAGATACATATACACATCTAGTGTGATAAAATGGGATATTTCAGCTTAGATACATATACACATCTAGTGTGATAAAATGGGATATTTCAGCTTAGATACATAAACACATCTAGTGTGATAAAATGGGATATTTCAGCTTAGATACATATATGCATCTAGTGTGATAAAATGGGATATTTCAGCTTAGATACATAAACACATCTAGTGTGATAAAATGGGATATTTCAGCTTAGATACATATATGCATCTAGTGTGATAAAATGGGATATTTCAGCTTAGATACATATATGCATCTAGTGTGATAAAATGGGATATTTCAGCTTAGATACATATACACATCTAGTGTGATAAAATGGGATATTTCAGCTTAGATACATATACACATCTAGTGTGATAAAATGGGATATTTCAGCTTAGATACATAAACACATCTAGTGTGATAAAATGGGATATTTCAGCTTAGATACATATATGCATCTAGTGTGATAAAATGGGATATTTCAGCTTAGATACAAATATACATCTAGTGTGATAAAATGGGATATTTCAGCTTAGATACATATACACATCTAGTGTGATAAAATGGGATATTTCAGCTTAGATACATATACACATCTAGTGTGATAAAATGGGATATTTCAGCTTAGATACATATATGCATCTAGTGTGATAAAATGGGATATTTCAGCTTAGATAGAAATATACATCTAGTGTGATAAAATGGGATATTTCAGCTTAGATACATATACACATCTAGTGTGATAAAATGGGATATTTCAGCTTAGATACATAAACACATCTAGTGTGATAAGATGGGATATTTCAGCTTAGATACATATACACATCTAGTGTGATAAAATGGGATATTTCAGCTTAGATACATATACACATCTAGTGTGATAAAATGGGATATTTCAGCTTAGATACATATACACATCTAGTGTGATAAATGGGATATTTCAGCTTAGATACATATACACATCTAGTGTGATAAAATGGGATATTTCAGCTTAGATACATATATACATCTAGTGTGATAAAATGGGATATTTCAGCTTAGATACATATACACATCTAGTGTAATAAAATGGGATATTTCAGCTTAGATACATATACAAATCTAGTGTGATAAAATGGGATATTTCAGCTTAGATACATATATACATCTAGTGTGATAAAATGGGATATTTCAGCTTAGATACATATACACATCTAGTGTGATAAAATGGGATATTTCAGCTTAGATACATATACACATCTAGTGTGATAAATGGGATATTTCAGCTTAGATACATATACACATCCAGTGTGATAAAATGGGATATTTCAGCTAAGATACATATATGCATCTAGTGTGATAAAATGGGATATTTCAGCTTAGATACATATACACATCTAGTGTGATAAAATGGGATATTTTAGCTTAGATACATATATGCATCTAGTGTGATAAAATGGGATATTTCAGCTTAGATACATATACACATCTAGTGTGATAAAATGGGATATTTCAGCTTAGATACATATATGCATCTAGTGTGATAAAATGGGATATTTCAGCTAAGATACATAAATACATCTAGTGTGATAAAATGGGATATTTCAGCTTAGATACATATATACATCTAGTGTGATAAAATGGGATATTTCAGCTTAGATACATATACACATCTAGTGTGATAAAATGGGATATTTCAGCTTAGATACATATACACATCTAGTGTGATAAAATGGGATATTTCAGCTTAGATACATATACACATCTAGTGTGATAAAATGGGATAATTCAGCTTAGATACATATATGCATCTAGTGTGATAAAATGGGATATTTCAGCTTAGATACATATACACATCTAGTGTGATAAAATGGGATATTTCAGCTTAGATACATATACACATCCAGTGTGATAAAATGGGATATTTCAGCTTAGATACATATATGCATCTAGTGTGATAAAATGGGATATTTCAGCTTAGATACATATACACATCTAGTGTGATAAAATGGGATATTTCAGCTTAGATACATATATGCATCTAGTGTGATAAAATGGGATATTTCAGCTTAGATACATATACACATCTAGTGTGATAAAATGGGATATTTCAGCTTAGATACATATATGCATCTAGTGTGATAAAATGGGATATTTCAGCTTAGATACATATATGCATCTAGTGTGATAAAATGGGATATTTCAGCTTAGATACATATACACATCTAGTGTGATAAAATGGGATATTTCAGCTTAGATACATATATGCATCTAGTGTGATAAAATGGGATATTTCAGCTTAGATACATATACACATCTAGTGTGATAAAATGGGATATTTCAGCTTAGATACATATACACATCTAGTGTGATAAAATGGGATATTTTAGCTTAGATACATATATGCATCTAGTGTGATAAAATGGGATATTTCAGCTTAGATACATATATGCATCTAGTGTGATAAAATGGGATATTTCAGCTTAGATACATATACACATCTAGTGTGATAAAATGGGATATTTCAGCTTAGATACATATATGCATCTAGTGTGATAAAATGGGATATTTCAGCTTAGATACATATACACATCTAGTGTGATAAAATGGGATATTTCAGCTTAGATACATATATGCATCTAGTGTGATAAAATGGGATATTTCAGCTTAGATACATATACACATCTAGTGTGATAAAATGGGATATTTCAGCTTAGATACATAAACACATCTAGTGTGATAAAATGGGATATTTCAGCTTAGATACATATACACATCTAGTGTGGTAAAATGGGATATTTCAGCTTAGATACATATACACATCTAGTGTGATAAAATGGGATATTTCAGCTTAGATACATATACACATCTAGTGTGATAAATGGGATATTTCAGCTTAGATACATATACACATCTAGTGTGATAAAATGGGATATTTCAGCTTAGATACATATATACATCTAGTGTGATAAAATGGGATATTTCAGCTTAGATACATATACACATCTAGTGTAATAAAATGGGATATTTCAGCTTAGATACATATACACATCTAGTGTGATAAAATGGGATATTTCTGCTTAGATACATATATACATCTAGTGTGATAAAATGGGATATTTCAGCTTAGATACATATACACATCTAGTGTGATAAAATGGGATATTTCAGCTTAGATACATATACACATCTAGTGTGATAAATGGGATATTTCAGCTTAGATACATATACACATCCAGTGTGATAAAATGGGATATTTCAGCTAAGATACATATATGCATCTAGTGTGATAAAATGGGATATTTCAGCTTAGATACATATACACATCTAGTGTGATAAAATGGGATATTTTAGCTTAGATACATATACACATCTAGTGTGATAAAATGGGATATTTCAGCTTAGATACATATATGCATCTAGTGTGATAAAATGGGGTATTTCAGCTTAGATACATATATGCATCTAGTGTGATAAAATGGGATATTTCAGCTAAGATACATAAATACATCTAGTGTGATAAAATGGGATATTTCAGCTTAGAAACATATACACATCTAGTGTGATAAAATGGGATATTTCAGCTTAGATACATATACATATCTAGTGTGATAAAATGGGATATTTCAGCTTAGATACATATACACATCTAGTGTGATAAAATGGGATATTTCAGCTTAGATACATATACAATAAACACATCTAGTGTGATAAAATGGGATATTTCAGCTTAGATACATATACACATCTAGTGTGATAAAATGGGATATTTCAGCTTAGATACATATACACATCTAGTGTGATAAAATGGGATAATTCAGCTTAGATACATATATGCATCTAGTGTGATAAAATGGGATATTTCAGCTTAGATACATATACACATCTAGTGTGATAAAATGGGATATTTCAGCTTAGATACATATACACATCTAGTGTGATAAAATGGGATATTTCAGCTTAGATACATATACACATCTAGTGTGATAAAATGGGATAATTCAGCTTAGATACATATATGCATCTAGTGTGATAAAATGGGATATTTCAGCTTAGATACATATACACATCTAGTGTGATAAAATGGGATATTTCAGCTTAGATACATATATGCATCTAGTGTGATAAAATGGGTATTTCAGCTTAGATACATATATGCATCTAGTGTGATAAAATGGGATATTTCAGCTTAGATACATATACACATCTAGTGTGATAAAAAGGGGTATTTCAGCTTAGATACATATATGCATCTAGTGTGATAAAATGGGATATTTCAGCTTAGATACATATACACATCTAGTGTGATAAAATGGGATATTTCAGCTTAGATACATATACACATCCAGTGTGATAAAATGGGATATTTCAGCTTAGATACATATATGCATCTAGTGTGATAAAATGGGATATTTCAGCTTAGATACATATACACATCTAGTGTGATAAAATGGGATATTTCAGCTTAGATACATATACACATCTAGTGTGATAAAATGGGATATTTCAGCTTAGATACATAAACACATCTAGTGTGATAAAATGGGATATTTCAGCTTAGATACATATACACATCTAGTGTGATAAAATGGGATATTTCAGCTTAGATACATAAACACATCTAGTGTGATAAAATGGGATATTTCAGCTTATATAAATATACACATCTAGTGTGATAAAATGGGATATTTCAGCTTAGATACATATACACATCTAGTGTGATTAAATGGGATAATTCAGCTTAGATACATATATGCATCTAGTGTGATAAAATGGGATATTTCAGCTTAGATACATATACACATCTAGTGTGATAAAATGGGATATTTCAGCTTAGATACATATATGCATCTAGTGTGATAAAATGGGGTATTTCAGCTTAGATACATATATGCATCTAGTGTGATAAAATGGGATATTTCAGCTTAGATACATATACACATCTAGTGTGATAAAATGGGATATTTCAGCTTAGATACATATATGCATCTAGTGTGATAAAAAGGGGTATTTCAGCTTAGATACATATATGCATCTAGTGTGATAAAATGGGATATTTCAGCTTAGATACATATACACATCTAGTGTGATAAAATGGGATATTTCAGCTTAGATACATATATGCATCTAGTGTGATAAAATGGGATATTTCAGCTTAGATACATATATGCATCTAGTGTGATAAAATGGGATATTTCAGCTTAGATACATATACACATCTAGTGTGATAAAATGGGATATTTCAGCTTAGATACATATATGCATCTAGTGTGATAAAATGGGATATTTCAGCTTATATACATATACACATCTAGTGTGATAAAATGGGATATTTCAGCTTAGATACATATATGCATCTAGTGTGATAAAATGGGATATTTCAGCTTATATACACATCTAGTGTGATAAAATGGGATATTTCAGCTTAGATACATATACACATCTAGTGTGATAAAATGGGATATTTCTGCTTAGATACATAAACACATCTAGTGTGATAAAATGGGATATTTCAGCTTAGATACATATACACATCTAGTGTGATAAAATGGGATATTTCAGCTTAGATACATAAACACATCTAGTGTGATAAAATGGGATATTTCAGCTTAGACACATATACACATCTAGTGTGATAAAATGGGATATTTCAGCTTAGATACATATACACATCTAGTGTGATAAAATGGGATATTTCAGCTTTGATACATATACACATCTAGTGTGATAAAATGGGATGTTTCAGCTTAGATACATAAACACATCTAGTGTGATAAAATGGGATATTTCAGCTTAGATACATATATGCATCTAGTGTGATAAAATGAGATATTTCAGCTTAGATACAAATATACATCTAGTGTGATAAAATGGGATATTTCAGCTTAGATACATATACACATCTAGTGTGATAAAATGGGATATTTCAGCTTAGATACATATACACATCTAGTGTGATAAAATGGGATATTTCAGCTTAGATACATAAACACATCTAGTGTGATAAAATGGGATATTTCAGCTTAGATACATATACACATCTAGTGTGATAAAATGGGATATTTCAGCTTAGATACATAAACACATCTAGTGTGATAAAATGGAATATTTCAGCTTAGACACATATACACATCTAGTGTGATAAAATGGGATATTTCAGCTTAGATACATATACACATCTAGTGTGATAAAATGGGATATTTCAGCTTAGATACATATACACATCTAGTGTGATAAAATGGGATATTTCAGCTTAGATACATAAACACATCTAGTGTGATAAAATGGGATATTTCAGCTTAGATACATATATGCATCTAGTGTGATAAAATGAGATATTTCAGCTTAGATACAAATATACATCTAGTGTGATAAAATGGGATATTTCAGCTTAGATACATATACACATCTAGTGTGATAAAATGGAATATTTCAGCTTAGATACATATACACATCTAGTGTGATAAAATGGGATATTTCAGCTTAGATACATATATGCATCTAGTGTGATAAAATGGGATATTTCAGCTTAGATACAAATATACATCTAGTGTGATAAAATGGGATATTTCAGCTTAGATACATATACACATCTAGTGTGATAAAATGGGATATTTCAGCTTAGATACGTAAACACATCTAGTGTGATAAAATGGGATATTTCAGCTTAGATACATATACACATCTAGTGTGATAAAATGGGATATTTCAGCTTAGATACATAAACACATCTAGTGTGATAAAATGTGATATTTCAGCTTAGATACATATACACATCTAGTGTGATAAAATGGGATATTTCAGCTTAGATACATATACACATCTAGTGTGATAAAATGGGATATTTCAGCTTAGATACATATATACATCTAGTGTGATAAAATGGGATATTTCAGCTTAGATACATATACACATCTATTGTAATAAAATGGGATATTTCAGCTTAGATACATATATGCATCTAGTGTGATAAAATGGGATATTTCAGCTTAGATACATATATGCATCTAGTGTGATAAAATGGGATATTTCAGCTTAGATACAAATATACATCTAGTGTGATAAAATGGGATATTTCAGCTTAGATACATATACACATCTAGTGTGATAAAATGGGATATTTCAGCTTAGATACATAAACACATCTAGTGTGATAAAATGGGATATTTCAGCTTAGATACATATACACATCTAGTGTGATAAAATGGGATATTTCAGCTTAGATACATAAACACATCTAGTGTGATAAAATGGGATATTTCAGCTTAGATACATATACACATCTAGTGTGATAAAATGGGATATTTCAGCTTAGATACATATACACATCTAGTGTGATAAAATGGGATATTTCAGCTTAGATACATATACACATCTAGTGTGATAAAATGGGCTATTTCAGCTTAGATACATATACACATCTAGTGTGATAAAATGGGATATTTCAGCTTAGATACATATATACATCTAGTGTGATAAAATGGGATATTTCAGCTTAGATACATATACACATCTAGCGTAATAAAAGGGATATTTCAGCTTAGATACATATATGCATCTAGTGTGATAAAATGGGATATTTCAGCTTAGATACATATACACATCTAGTGTGATAAAATGGGATATTTCAGCTTAGATACATATATGCATCTAGTGTGATAAAATGGGATATTTCAGCTTAGATAAATATATGCATCTAGTGTGATAAAATGGGATATTTCAGCTTAGATACATATACACATCTAGTGTGATAAAATGGGATATTTCAGCTTAGATATATATACACATCCTGTGTGATAAAATGGGATATTTCAGCTTAGATACATATATGCATCTAGTGTGATAAAATGGGATATTTCAGCTTAGATACATATACACATCTAGTGTGATAAAATGTGATATTTCAGCTTAGATACATATATGCATCTAGTGTGATAAAATGGGATATTTCAGCTTAGATACATATATGCATCTAGTGTGATAAAATGGGATATTTCAGCTTAGATACATATATACATCCTGTGTGATAAAATGGGATATTTCAGCTTAGATACATATATGCATCTAGTGCGATAAAATGGGATATTTCAGCTTAGATACATATACACATCTAGTGTGATAAAATGGGATATTTCAGCTTAGATACATATACACATCCTGTGTGATAAAATGGGATATTTCAGCTTAGATACATATATGCATCTAGTGTGATAAAATGGGATATTTCAGCTTAGATACATATACACATCTAGTGTGATAAAATGTGATATTTCAGCTTAGATACATATATGCATCTAGTGTGATAAAATGGGATATTTCAGCTTAGATACATATATGCATCTAGTGTGATAAAATGGGATATTTCAGCTTAGATACATATATGCATCTAGTGTGATAAAATGGGATATTTCAGCTTAGATACATATATGCATCTAGTGTGATAAAATGGGATATTTCAGCTTAGATACATATACACACCTAGTGTGATAAAATGGGATATTTCAGCTTAGATACACATACACATCTAGTGTGATAAAATGGGATATTTCAGCTTAGATACATATACACATCCTGTGTGATAAAATGGGATATTTCAGCTTAGATACATATATGCATCTAGTGTGATAAAATGGGATATTTCAGCTTAGATACATATACACATCTAGTGTGATTAAATGTGATATTTCAGCTTAGATACATATATGCATCTAGTGTGATAAAATGGGATATTTCAGCTTAGATACATAAATACATCTAGTGTGATAAAATGGGATATTTCAGCTTAGATACATATATACATCTAGTGTGATAAAATGGGATATTTCAGCTAAGATACATGTATACATCTAGTGTGATAAAATGGGATATTTCAGCTTAGATACATATACACATCTAGTGTGATAAAATGGGATATTTCAGCTTAGATACATATACACATCTAGTGTGATAAAATGGGATATTTCAGCTTAGATACATATACACATCTAGTGTGATAAAATGGGATAATTCAGCTTAGATACATATATGCATCTAGTGTGATAAAATGGGATATTTCAGCTTAGATACATATACACATCTAGTGTGATAAAATGGGATATTTCAGCTTAGATACATATATGCATCTAGTGTGATAAAATGGGGTATTTCAGCTTAGATACATATATGCATCTAGTGTGATAAAACGGGATATTTCAGCTTAGATACATATACACATCTAGTGTGATAAAATGGGATATTTCAGTTTAGATACATATATGCATCTAGTGTGATTAAAAGGGGTATTTCAGCTTAGATACATATATGCATCTAGTGTGATAAAATGGGATATTTCAGCTTAGATACATATACACATCTAGTGTGATAAAATGGGATATTTCAGCTTAGATACATATACACATCTAGTGTGATAAAATGGGATATTTCAGCTTAGATACATATATGCATCTAGTGTGATAAAATGGGATATTTCAGCTTAGATACATATACACATCTAGTGTGATAAAATGGGATATTTCAGCTTAGATACATATACACATCTAGTGTGATAAAATGGGATATTTCAGCTTAGATACATAAACACATCTAGTGTGAAAAAATGGGATATTTCAGCTTAGATACATATACACATCTAGTGTGATAAAATGGGATATTTCAGCTTAGATACATAAACACATCTAGTGTGATAAAATGGGATATTTCAGCTTAGACACATATACACATCTAGTGTGATAAAATGGGATATTTCAGCTTAGATACATATACACATCTAGTGTGATAAAATGGGATATTTCAGCTAAGATACATATACACATCTAGTGTGATAAAATGGGATGTTTCAGCTTAGATACATAAACACATCTAGTGTGATAAAATGGGATATTTCAGCTTAGATACATATATGCATCTAGTGTGATAAAATGAGATATTTCAGCTTAGATACAAATATACATCTAGTGTGATAAAATGGGATATTTCAGCTTAGATACATATACACATCTAGTGTGATAAAATGGGATATTTCAGCTTAGATACATATACACATCTAGTGTGATAAAATGGGATATTTCAGCTTAGATACATAAACACATCTAGTGTGATAAAATGGGATATTTCAGCTTAGATACATATATGCATCTAGTGTGATAAAATGGGATATTTCAGCTTAGATACAAATATGCATCTAGTGTGATAAAATGGGATATTTCAGCTTAGATACATATATGCATCTAGTGTGATAAAATGGGATATTTCAGCTTAGATACACATACACATCTAGTGTGATAAAATGGGATATTTCAGCTTAGATACATATACACATCCTGTGTGATAAAATGGGATATTTCAGCTTAGATACATATATGCATCTAGTGTGATAAAATGGGATATTTCAGCTTAGATACATATACACATCTAGTGTGATTAAATGTGATATTTCAGCTTAGATACATATATGCATCTAGTGTGATAAAATGGGATATTTCAGCTTAGATACATAAATACATCTAGTGTGATAAAATGGGATATTTCAGCTTAGATACATATATACATCTAGTGTGATAAAATGGGATATTTCAGCTAAGATACATGTATACATCTAGTGTGATAAAATGGGATATTTCAGCTTAGATACATATACACATCTAGTGTGATAAAATGGGATATTTCAGCTTAGATACATATACACATCTAGTGTGATAAAATGGGATATTTCAGCTTAGATACATATACACATCTAGTGTGATAAAATGGGATATTTCAGCTTAGATACATATACACATCTAGTGTGATAAAATGGGATATTTCAGCTTAGATACATATACACATCTAGTGTGATAAAATGGGATATTTCAGCTTAGATACATATACACATCTAGTGTGATAAAATGGGATATTTCAGCTTAGATACATATACACATCTAGTGTGATAAAATGGGATATTTCAGCTTAGATACATAAATACATCTAGTGTGATAAAATGGAATATTTCAGCTTAGATACATATATACATCTAGTGTGATAAAATGGGATATTTCAGCTAAGATACATGTATACATCTAGTGTGATAAAATGGGATATTTCAGCTTAGATACATATACACATCTAGTGTGATAAAATGGGATATTTCAGCTTAGATACATATACACATCTAGTGTGATAAAATGGGATATTTCAGCTTAGATACATATACACATCTAGTGTGATAAAATGGGATATTTCAGCTTAGATACATATACACATCTAGTGTGATAAAATGGGATATTTCAGCTTAGATACATAAATACATCTAGTGTGATAAAATGGGATATTTCAGCTTAGATACATATATACATCTAGTGTGATAAAATGGGATATTTCAGCTAAGATACATGTATACATCTAGTGTGATAAAATGGGATATTTCAGCTTAGATACATATACACATCTAGTGTGATAAAATGGGATATTTCAGCTTAGATACATATATGCATCTAGTGTGATAAAATGGGATATTTCAGCTTAGATACATATATGCATCTAGTGTGATAAAATGGGATATTTCAGCTTAGATACATATATGCATCTAGTGTGATAAAATGGGATATTTCAGCTTAGATACACATACACATCTAGTGTGATAAAATGGGATATTTCAGCTTAGATACATATACACATCCTGTGTGATAAAATGGGATATTTCAGCTTAGATACATATATGCATCTAGTGTGACAAAATGGGATATTTCAGCTTAGATACATATACACATCTAGTGTGATTAAATGTGATATTTCAGCTTAGATACATATATGCATCTAGTGTGATAAAATGGGATATTTCAGCTTAGATACATAAATACATCTAGTGTGATAAAATGGGATATTTCAGCTTAGATACATATATACATCTAGTGTGATAAAATGGGATATTTCAGCTAAGATACATGTATACATCTAGTGTGATAAAATGGGATATTTCAGCTTAGATACATATACACATCTAGTGTGATAAAATGGGATATTTCAGCTTAGATACATATACACATCTAGTGTGATAAAATGGGATATTTCAGCTTAGATACATATACACATCTAGTGTGATAAAATGGGATATTTCAGCTTAGATACATATACACATCTAGTGTGATAAAATGGGATATTTCAGCTTAGATACATATACACATCTAGTGTGATAAAATGGGATATTTCAGCTTAGATACATATACACATCTAGTGTGATAAAATGGGATATTTCAGCTTAGATACATATACACATCTAGTGTGATAAAATGGGATATTTCAGCTTAGATACATATACACATCTAGTGTGATAAAATGGGATATTTCAGCTTAGATACATAAATACATCTAGTGTGATAAAATGGGATATTTCAGCTTAGATACATATATACATCTAGTGTGATAAAATGGGTTATTTCAGCTAAGATACATGTATACATCTAGTGTGATAAAATGGGATATTTCAGCTTAGATACATATACACATCTAGTGTGATAAAATGGGATATTTCAGCTTAGATACATATACACATCTAGTGTGATAAAATGGGATATTTCAGCTTAGATACATATACACATCTAGTGTGATAAAATGGGATATTTCAGCTTAGATACATATACACATCTAGTGTGATAAAATGGGATATTTCAGCTTAGATACATATACACATCTAGTGTGATAAAATGGGATATTTCAGCTTAGATACATATACACATCTAGTGTGATAAAATGGGATATTTCAGCTTAGATACATATACACATCTAGTGTGATAAAATGGGATATTTCAGCTTAGATACATATACACATCTAGTGTGATAAAATGGGATATTTCAGCTTAGATACATAAACACATCTAGTGTGATAAAATGGGATATTTCAGCTTAGATACATATATGCATCTAGTGTGATAAAATGGGATATTTCAGCTTAGATACATATATGCATCTAGTGTGATAAAATGGGATATTTCAGCTTAGATACATATACACATCCTGTGTGATAAAATGGGATATTTCAGCTTAGATACATATATGCATCTAGTGTGATAAAATGGGATATTTCAGCTTAGATACATATACACATCTAGTGTGATTAAATGTGATATTTCAGCTTAGATACATATATGCATCTAGTGTGATAAAATGGGATATTTCAGCTTAGATACATAAATACATCTAGTGTGATAAAATGGGATATTTCAGCTTAGATACATATATACATCTAGTGTGATAAAATGGGATATTTCAGCTAAGATACATGTATACATCTAGTGTGATAAAATGGGATATTTCAGCTTAGATACATATACACATCTAGTGTGATAAAATGGGATATTTCAGCTTAGATACATATACACATCTAGTGTGATAAAATGGGATATTTCAGCTTAGATACATATACACATCTAGTGTGATAAAATGGGATAATTCAGCTTAGATACATATATGCATCTAGTGTGATAAAATGGGATATTTCAGCTTAGATACATATACACATCTAGTGTGATAAAATGGGATATTTCAGCTTAGATACATATATGCATCTAGTGTGATAAAATGGGGTATTTCAGCTTAGATACATATATGCATCTAGTGTGATAAAACGGGATATTTCAGCTTAGATACATATACACATCTAGTGTGATAAAATGGGATATTTCAGTTTAGATACATATATGCATCTAGTGTGATTAAAAGGGGTATTTCAGCTTAGATACATATATGCATCTAGTGTGATAAAATGGGATATTTCAGCTTAGATACATATACACATCTAGTGTGATAAAATGGGATATTTCAGCTTAGATACATATACACATCTAGTGTGATAAAATGGGATATTTCAGCTTAGATACATATATGCATCTAGTGTGATAAAATGGGATATTTCAGCTTAGATACATATACACATCTAGTGTGATAAAATGGGATATTTCAGCTTAGATACATATACACATCTAGTGTGATAAAATGGGATATTTCAGCTTAGATACATAAACACATCTAGTGTGATAAAATGGGATATTTCAGCTTAGATACATATACACATCTAGTGTGATAAAATGGGATATTTCAGCTTAGATACATAAACACATCTAGTGTGATAAAATGGGATATTTCAGCTTAGACACATATACACATCTAGTGTGATAAAATGGGATATTTCAGCTTAGATACATATACACATCTAGTGTGATAAAATGGGATATTTCAGCTTAGATACATATACACATCTAGTGTGATAAAATGGGATATTTCAGCTTAGATACATAAACACATCTAGTGTGATAAAATGGGATATTTCAGCTTAGATACATATATGCATCTAGTGTGATAAAATGAGATATTTCAGCTTAGATACAAATATACATCTAGTGTGATAAAATGGGATATTTCAGCTTAGATACATATACACATCTAGTGTGATAAAATGGAATATTTCAGCTTAGATACATATACACATCTAGTGTGATAAAATGGGATATTTCAGCTTAGATACATATATGCATCTAGTGTGATAAAATGGGATATTTCAGCTTAGATACAAATATACATCTAGTGTGATAAAATGGGGTATTTCAGCTTAGATACATATACACATCTAGTGTGATAAAATGGGATATTTCAGCTTTGATACGTAAACACATCTAGTGTGATAAAATGGGATATTTCAGCTTAGATACATATACACATCTAGTGTGATAAAATGGGATATTTCAGCTTAGATACATAAACACATCTAGTGTGATAAAATGTGATATTTCGGCTTAGATACATATACACATCTAGTGTGATAAAATGGGATATTTCAGCTTAGATACATATACACATCTAGTGTGATAAAATGGGATATTTCAGCTTAGATACATATATACATCTAGTGTGATAAAATGGGATATTTCAGCTTAGATACATATACACATCTATTGTAATAAAATGGGATATTTCAGCTTAGATACATATATGCATCTAGTGTGATAAAATGGGATATTTCAGCTTAGATACATATATGCATCTAGTGTGATAAAATGGGATATTTCAGCTTAGATACAAATATACATCTATTGTGATAAAATGGGATATTTCAGCTTAGATACATATACACATCTAGTGTGATAAAATGGGATATTTCAGCTTAGATACATAAACACATCTAGTGTGATAAAATGGGATATTTCAGCTTAGATACATATACACATCTAGTGTGATAAAATGGGATATTTCAGCTTAGATACATATACACATCTAGTGTGATAAAATGGGATATTTCAGCTTAGATACATATACACATCTAGTGTGATAAAATGGGATATTTCAGCTTAGATACATATACACATCTAGTGTGATAAAATGGGATATTTCAGCTTAGATACATATACACATCTAGTGTGATAAAATGGGATATTTCAGCTTAGATACATATACACATCTAGTGTGATAAAATGGGCTATTTCAGCTTAGATACATATACACATCTAGTGTGATAAAATGGGATATTTCAGCTTAGATACATATATACATCTAATGTGATAAAATGGGATATTTCAGCTTAGATACATATACACATCTAGCGTAATAAAATGGGATATTTCAGCTTAGATACATATATGCATCTAGTGTGATAAAATGGGATATTTCAGCTTAGATACATATATGCATCTAGTGTGATAAAATGGGATATTTCAGCTTAGATACATATATGCATCTAGTGTGATAAAATGGGATATTTCAGCTTAGATACATATATGCATCTAGTGTGATAAAATGGGATATTTCAGCTTAGATACACATACACATCTAGTGTGATAAAATGGGATATTTCAGCTTAGATACATATACACATCCTGTGTGATAAAATGGGATATTTCAGCTTAGATACATATATGCATCTAGTGTGATAAAATGGGATATTTCAGCTTAGATACATATACACATCTAGTGTGATTAAATGTGATATTTCAGCTTAGATACATATATGCATCTAGTGTGATAAAATGGGATATTTCAGCTTAGATACATAAATACATCTAGTGTGATAAAATGGGATATTTCAGCTTAGATACATATATACATCTAGTGTGATAAAATGGGATATTTCAGCTAAGATACATGTATACATCTAGTGTGATAAAATGGGATATTTCAGCTTAGATACATATACACATCTAGTGTGATAAAATGGGATATTTCAGCTTAGATACATATACACATCTAGTGTGATAAAATGGGATATTTCAGCTTAGATACATATACACATCTAGTGTGATAAAATGGGATAATTCAGCTTAGATACATATATGCATCTAGTGTGATAAAATGGGATATTTCAGCTTAGATACATATACACATCTAGTGTGATAAAATGGGATATTTCAGCTTAGATACATATATGCATCTAGTGTGATAAAATGGGGTATTTCAGCTTAGATACATATATGCATCTAGTGTGATAAAACGGGATATTTCAGCTTAGATACATATACACATCTAGTGTGATAAAATGGGATATTTCAGTTTAGATACATATATGCATCTAGTGTGATTAAAAGGGGTATTTCAGCTTAGATACATATATGCATCTAGTGTGATAAAATGGGATATTTCAGCTTAGATACATATACACATCTAGTGTGATAAAATGGGATATTTCAGCTTAGATACATATACACATCTAGTGTGATAAAATGGGATATTTCAGCTTAGATACATATATGCATCTAGTGTGATAAAATGGGATATTTCAGCTTAGATACATATACACATCTAGTGTGATAAAATGGGATATTTCAGCTTAGATACATATACACATCTAGTGTGATAAAATGGGATATTTCAGCTTAGATACATAAACACATCTAGTGTGATAAAATGGGATATTTCAGCTTAGATACATATACACATCTAGTGTGATAAAATGGGATATTTCAGCTTAGATACATAAACATATCTAGTGTGATAAAATGGGATATTTCAGCTTAGACACATATACACATCTAGTGTGATAAAATGGGATATTTCAGCTTAGATACATATACACATCTAGTGTGATAAAATGGGATATTTCAGCTTAGATACATATACACATCTAGTGTGATAAAATGGGATATTTCAGCTTAGATACATATACACATCTAGTGTGATAAAATGGGATATTTCAGCTTAGATACATATACACATCTAGTGTGATAAAATGGGATATTTCAGCTTAGATACATATACACATCTAGTGTGATAAAATGGGATATTTCAGCTTAGATACATATACACATCTAGTGTGATAAAATGGGCTATTTCAGCTTAGATACATATACACATCTAGTGTGATAAAATGGGATATTTCAGCTTAGATACATATATACATCTAATGTGATAAAATGGGATATTTCAGCTTAGATACATATACACATCTAGCGTAATAAAATGGGATATTTCAGCTTAGATACATATATGCATCTAGTGTGATAAAATGGGATATTTCAGCTTAGATACATATACACATCTAGTGTGATAAAATGGGATATTTCAGCTTAGATACATATATGCATCTAGTGTGATAAAATGGGATATTTCAGCTTAGATACATATATGCATCTAGTGTGATAAAATGGGATATTTCAGCTTAGATACATATACACATCTAGTGTGATAAAATGGGATATTTCAGCTTAGATACATATACACATCCTGTGTGATAAAATGGGATATTTCAGCTTAGATACATATATGCATCTAGTGTGATAAAATGGGATATTTCAGCTTAGATACATATACACATCTAGTGTGATAAAATGTGATATTTCAGCTTAGATACATATATGCATCTAGTGTGATAAAATGGGATATTTCAGCTTAGATACATATATGCATCTAGTGTGATAAAATGGGATATTTCAGCTTAGATACATATATACATCCTGTGTGATAAAATGGGATATTTCAGCTTAGATACATATATGCATCTAGTGCGATAAAATGGGATATTTCAGCTTAGATACATATACACATCTAGTGTGATAAAATGGGATATTTCAGCTTAGATACATATACACATCCTGTGTGATAAAATGGGATATTTCAGCTTAGATACATATATGCATCTAGTGTGATAAAATGGGATATTTCAGCTAAGATACATAAATACATCTAGTGTGATAAAATGGGATATTTCAGCTTAGATACATATATACATCTAGTGTGATAAAATGGGATATTTCAGCTAAGATACATGTATACATCTAGTGTGATAAAATGGGATATTTCAGCTTAGATACATATACACATCTAGTGTGATAAAATGGGATATTTCAGCTTAGATACATATACACATCTAGTGTGATAAAATGGGATAATTCAGCTTAGATACATATATGCATCTAGTGTGATAAAATGGGATATTTCAGCTTAGATACATATACACATCTAGTGTGATAAAATGGGATATTTCAGCTTAGATACATATATGCATCTAGTGTGATAAAATGGGGTATTTCAGCTTAGATACATATATGCATCTAGTGTGATAAAACGGGATATTTCAGCTTAGATACATATACACATCTAGTGTGATAAAATGGGATATTTCAGTTTAGATACATATACACATCTAGTGTGATAAAATGGGATATTTCAGCTTAGATACATATATGCATCTAGTGTGATAAAATGGGATATTTCAGCTTAGATACATATACACATCTAGTGTGATAAAATGGGATATTTCAGCTTAGATACATATACACATCCAGTGTGATAAAATGGGATAATTCAGCTTAGATACATATATGCATCTAGTGTGATAAAATGGGATATTTCAGCTTAGATACATATACACATCTAGTGTGATAAAATGGGATATTTCAGCTTAGATACATATACACATCCAGTGTGATAAAATGGGATAATTCAGCTTAGATACATATATGCATCTAGTGTGATAAAATGGGATATTTCAGCTTAGATACATATACACATCTAGTGTGATAAAATGGGATATTTCAGCTTAGATACATATATGCATCTAGTGTGATAAAATGGGGTATTTCAGCTTAGATACATATATGCATCTAGTGTGATAAAATGGGATATTTCAGCTTAGATACATATACACATCTAGTGTGATAAAATGGGATATTTCAGCTTAGATACATAAACACATCTAGTGTGATAAAATGGGATATTTCAGCTTAGATACATATACACATCTAGTGTGATAAAATGGGATATTTCAGCTTAGATACATAAACACATCTAGTGTGATAAAATGGGATATTTCAGCTTAGATACATATATGCATCTAGTGTGATAAAATGGGATATTTCAGCTTAGATACAAATATACATCTAGTGTGATAAAATGGGATATTTCAGCTTAGATACATATACACATCTAGTGTGATAAAATGGGATATTTCAGCTTAGATACATATACACATCTAGTGTGATAAAATGGGATATTTCAGCTTAGATACATATACACATCTAGTGTGATAAAATGGGATAATTCAGCTTAGATACATATATGCATCTAGTGTGATAAAATGGGATATTTCAGCTTAGATACATATACACATCTAGTGTGATAAAATGGGATATTTCAGCTTAGATACATATACACATCTAGTGTGATAAAATGGGATATTTCAGTTTAGATGCATATACACATCTAGTGTGATAAAATGGGATATTTCAGCTTAGATACATATACACATCTAGTGTGATAAAATGGGATATTTCAGCTTAGATACATATACACATCTAGTGTGATAAAATGGGATAATTCAGCTTAGATACATATATGCATCTAGTGTGATAAAATGGGATATTTCAGCTTAGATACATATACACATCTAGTGTGGTAAAATGGGATATTTCAGCTTAGATACATATACACATCTAGTGTGATAAAATGGGATATTTCAGCTTAGATGCATATACACATCTAGTGTGATAAAATGGGATATTTCAGCTTAGATACATATATACATCTAGTGTGATAAAATGGGATATTTCAGCTTAGATACATATACACATCTAGTGTAATAAAATGGGATATTTCCGCTTAGATACATATATGCATCTAGTGTGATAAAATGGGATATTTCAGCTTAGATACATATACACATCTAGTGTGATAAAATGGGATTTTTCAGCTTAGATACATATACACATCCAGTGTGATAAAATGGGATATTTCAGCTTAGATACATATATGCATCTAGTGTGATAAAATGGGATATTTCAGCTTATATACATATACACATCTAGTGTGATAAAATGGGATATTTCAGCTTAGATACATATATGCATCTAGTGTGATAAAATGGGATATTTCAGCTTAGATACATATACACATCTAGTGTGATAAAATGGGATATTTCAGCTTAGATACATATATGCATCTAGTGTGATAAAATGGGATATTTCAGCTTAGATACATAAACACATCTAGTGTGATAAAATGGGATATTTCAGCTTAGATACATATACACATCTAGTGTGATAAAATGGGATATTTCAGCTTAGATACATAAACACATCTAGTGTGATAACATGGGATTTTTCAGCTTAGATACATATATGCATCTAGTGTGATAAAATGGGATATTTCAGCTTAGATACAAATATACATCTAGTGTGATAAAATGGGATATTTCAGCTTAGATACATATACACATCTAGTGTGATAAAATGGGATATTTCAGCTTAGATACATAAACACATCTAGTGTGATAAAATGGGATATTTCAGCTTAGATACATATACACATCTAGTGTGATAAAATGGGATATTTCAGCTTAGATACATATACACATCTAGTGGGATAAAATGGGATATTTCAGCTTAGATACATATACACATCTAGTGTGATAAAATGGGATATTTCAGCTTAGATACATATACACATCTAGTGTGATAAAATGGGATAATTCAGCTTAGATACATATATGCATCTAGTGTGATAAAATGGGATATTTCAGCTTAGATACATATACACATCTAGTGTGATAAAATGGGATATTTCAGCTTAGATACATATATACATCTAGTGTGATAAAATGGGATATTTCAGCTTAGATACATATACACATCTAGTGTAATAAAATGGGATATTTCCGCTTAGATACATATATGCATCTAGTGTGATAAAATGGGATATTTCAGCTTAGATACATATACACATCTAGTGTGATAAAATGGGATTTTTCAGCTTAGATACATATACACATCCAGTGTGATAAAATGGGATATTTCAGCTTAGATACATATATGCATCTAGTGTGATAAAATGGGATATTTCAGCTTATATACATATACACATCTAGTGTGATAAAATGGGATATTTCAGCTTAGATACATATATACATCTAGTGTGATAAAATGGGATATTTCAGCTTAGATACATATACACATCTAGTGTGATAAAATGGGATATTTCAGCTTAGATACATATACACATCTAGTGTGATAAAATGGGATATTTCAGCTTAGATACATATACACATCTAATGTGATAAAATGGGATAATTCAGCTTAGATACATATATGCATCTAGTGTGATAAAATGGGATATTTCAGCTTAGATACATATACACATCTAGTGTGATAAAATGGGATATTTCAGCTTAGATACATATATGCATCTAGTGTGATAAAATGGGGTATTTCAGCTTAGATACATATATGCATCTAGTGTGATAAAATGGGATATTTCAGCTTAGATACATATACACATCTAGTGTGATAAAATGGGATATTTCAGCTTAGAAACATATATGCATCTAGTGTGATAAAAAGGGGTATTTCAGCTTAGATACATATATGCATCTAGTGTGATAAAATGGGATATTTCAGCTTAGATACATATACACATCTAGTGTGATAAAATGGGATATTTCAGCTTAGATACATATACACATCCAGTGTGATAAAATGGGATATTTCAGCTTAGATACATATATGCATCTAGTGTGATAAAATGGGATATTTCAGCTTAGATACATATACACATCTAGTGTGATAAAATGGGATATTTCAGCTTAGATACATATATGCATCTAGTGTGATAAAATGGGATATTTCAGCTTAGATACATATACACATCTAGTGTGATAAAATGGGATATTTCAGCTTAGATACATAAACACATCTAGTGTGATAAAATGGGATATTTCAGCTTAGATACATATACACATCTAGTGTGATAAAATGGGATATTTCAGCTTAGATACATAAACACATCTAGTGTGATAAAATGGGATATTTCAGCTTAGATACATATACACATCTAGTGTGATAAAATGGGATATTTCACCTTAGATACATATATGCATCTAGTGTGATAAAATGGGATATTTCAGCTTAGATACATATATGCATCTAGTGTGATAAAATGGGATATTTCAGCTTAGATACAAATATACATCTAGTGTGATAAAATGGGATATTTCAGCTTAGATACATATACACATCTAGTGTGATAAAATGGGATATTTCAGCTTAGATACATATATGCATCTAGTGTGATAAAATGGGATATTTCAGCTTAGATACAAATATACATCTAGTGTGATAAAATGGGATATTTCAGCTTAGATACATATACACATCTAGTGTGATAAAATGGGATATTTCAGCTTAGATACATATACACATCTAGTGTGATAAAATGGGATATTTCAGCTTAGATACATATACACATCTAGTGTGATAAAATGGCATATTTCAGCTTAGATACATATACACTTCTAGTGTGATAAAATGGGATATTTCAGCTTAGATACATATATACATCTAGTGTGATAAAATGGGATATTTCAGCTTAGATACATATACACATCTAGTGTAATAAAATGGGATATTTCAGCTTAGATACAAACATGCATCTAGTGTGATAAAATGGGATATTTCAGCTTAGATACATATACAGATCTAGTGTGATAAAATGGGATATTTCAGCTTAGATACATATATGCATCTAGTGTGATAAAATGGGATATTTCAGCTTAGATACATATATGCATCTAGTGTGATAAAATGGGATATTTCAGCTTAGATACATATACACATCTAGTGTGATAAAATGGGATATTTCAGCTTAGATACATATACACATCCAGTGTGATAAAATGGGATATTTCAGCTTAGATACATATGTGCATCTAGTGTGATAAAATGGGATATTTCAGCTTAGATACATATACACATCTAGTGTGATAAAATGGGATATTTCAGCTTAGATACATATATGCATCTAGTGTGATAAAATGGGATATTTCAGCTTAGATACATATACACATCTAGTGTGATAAAATGGGATATTTCAGCTTAGATACATATATGCATCTAGTGTGATAAAATGGGATATATCAGCTTAGATACATAAATACATCTAGTGTGATAAAATGGGATATTTCAGCTTAGATACATATATACATCTAGTGTGATAAAATGGGATATTTCAGCTAAGATACATGTATACATCTAGTTTGATAAAATGGGATATTTCAGCTTAGATACATATACACATCTAGTGTGATAAAATGGGATATTTCAGCTTAGATACATATACACATCTAGTGTGATAAAATTGGATATTTCAGCTTAGATACATATACACATCTAGTGTGATAAAATGGGATAATTCAGCTTAGATACATATACAGATCTAGTGTGATAAAATGGGATATTTCAGCTTAGATACATATATGCATCTAGTGTGATAAAATGGGGTATTTCAGCTTAGATACATATATGCATCTAGTGTGATAAAATGGGATATTTCAGCTTAGATACATATACACATCTAGTGTGATAAAATGGGATATTTCAGCTTAGATACATATATGCATCTAGTGTGATAAAAAGGGGTATTTCAGCTTAGATACATATATGCATCTAGTGTGATAAAATGGGATATTTCAGCTTAGATACATATACACATCTAGTGTGATAAAATGGGATATTTCAGCTTAGATACATATACACATCCAGTGTGATAAAATGGGATATTTCAGCATAGACACATATATGCATCTAGTGTGATAAAATGGGATATTTCAGCTTAGATACATATACACATCTAGTGTGATAAAATGGGATATTTCAGCTTAGATACATATATGCATCTAGTGTGATAAAATGGGATATTTCAGCTTAGATACATATACACATCTAGTGTGATAAAATGGGATATTTCAGCTTAGATACATATATGCATCTAGTGTGATAAAATGGGATATTTCAGCTTAGATACATATACACATCTAGTGTGATAAAATGGGATATTTCAGCTTAGATACATATACACATCTAGTGTGATAAAATGGGATATTTCAGCTTAGATACATAAACACATCTAGTGTGATAAAATGGGATATTTCAGCTTAGATACATATACACATCTAGTGTGATAAAATGGGATATTTCAGCTTAGATACATAAACACATCTAGTGTGATAAAATGGGATATTTCAGCTTAGATACATATATGCATCTAGTGTGATAAAATGGGATATTTCAGCTTAGATACAAATATACATCTAGTTTGATAAAATGGGATATTTCAGCTTAAATACATATACACATCTAGTGTGATAAAATGGGATATTTCAGCTTAGATACATATACACATCTAGTGTTATAAAATGGGATATTTGAGCTTAGATACATATATGCATCTAGTGTGATAAAATGGGATATTTCAGCTTAGATACATATACACATCTAGTGTGATAAAATGGGATATTTCAGCTTAGATACATATATGCATCTAGTGTGATAAAATGGGATATTTCAGCTTAGATACATATATGCATCTAGTGTGATAAAATGGGATATTTCAGCTTAGATACATATACACATCTAGTGTGATAAAATGGGATATTTCAGCTTAGATACATATACACATCCAGTGTGATAAAATGGGATATTTCAGCTTAGATACATATATGCATCTAGTGTGATAAAATGGGATATTTCAGCTTAGATACATATACACATCTAGTGTGATAAAATAGGATATTTCAGCTTAGATACATATATGCATCTAGTGTGATAAAATGGGATATTTCAGCTTAGATACATATACACATCTAGTGTGATAAAATGGGATATTTCAGCTTAGATACATATATGCATCTAGTGTGATAAAATGGGATATTTCAGCTTAGATACATAAATACATCTAGTGTGATAAAATGGGATATTTCAGCTTAGATACATATATACATCTAGTGTGATAAAATGGGATATTTCAGCTAAGATACATGTATACATCTAGTTTGATAAAATGGGATATTTCAGCTTAGATACATATACACATCTAGTGTAATAAAATGGGATATTTCAGCTTAGATACATATACACATCTAGTGTGATAAAATGGGATATTTCAGCTTAGATACATATACACATCTAGTGTGATAAAATGGGATAATTCAGCTTAGATACATATATGCATCTAGTGTGATAAAATGGGATATTTCAGCTTAGATACATATACACATCTAGTGTGATAAAATGGGATAATTCAGCTTAGATACATATATGCATCTAGTGTGATAAAAAGGGGTATTTCAGCTTAGATACATATATGCATCTAGTGTGATAAAATGGGATATTTCAGCTTAGATACATATACACATCTAGTGTGATAAAATGGGATATTTCAGCTTAGATACATATACACATCCAGTGTGATAAAATGGGATATTTCAGCTTAGACACATATATGCATCTAGTGTGATAAAATGGGATATTTCAGCTTAGATACATATACACATCTAGTGTGATAAAATGGGATATTTCAGCTTAGATACATATATGCATCTAGTGTGATAAAATGGGATATTTCAGCTTAGATACATATACACATCTAGTGGGATAAAATGGGATATTTCAGCTTAGATACATATATGCATCTAGTGTGATAAAATGGGATATTTCAGCTTAGATACATATACACATCTAGTGTGATAAAATGGGATATTTCAGCTTAGATACATATACACATCTAGTGTGATAAAATGGGATATTTCAGCTTAGATACATATACACATCTAGTGTGATAAAATGGGATATTTCAGCTTAGATACATATATGCATCTAGTGTGATAAAATGGGATATTTCAGCTTAGATACATATATGCATCTAGTGTGATAAAATGGGATATTTCAGCTTAGATACATATATACATCTAGTGTAATAAAATGGGATATTTCAGCTTAGATACATAAACACATCTAGTGTGATAAAATGGGATATTTCAGCTTAGATACATATACACATCTAGTGTGATAAAATGGGATATTTCAGCTTAGATACATAAACACATCTAGTGTGATAAAATGGGATATTTCAGCTTAGATACATATATGCATCTAGTGTGATAAAATGGGATATTTCAGCTTAGATACAAATATACATCTAGTTTGATAAAATAAGATATTTCAGCTTAGATACATATACACATCTAGTGTGATAAAATGGGATATTTCAGCTTAGATACATATACACATCTAGTGTGATAAAATGGGATATTTCAGCTTAGATACATATATGCATCTAGTGTGATAAAATGGGATATTTCAGCTTAGATACATATACACATCTAGTGTGATAAAATGGGATATTTCAGCTTAGATACATATACACATCCAGTGTGATAAAATGGGATATTTCAGCTTAGACACATATATGCATCTAGTGTGATAAAATGGGATATTTCAGCTTAGATACATATACACATCTAGTGTGATAAAATGGGATATTTCAGCTTAGATACATATATGCATCTAGTGTGATAAAATGGGATATTTCAGCTTAGATACATATACACATCTAGTGTGATAAAATGGGATATTTCAGCTTAGATACATATATGCATCTAGTGTGATAAAATGGGATATTTCAGCTTAGATACATATACACATCTAGTGTGATAAAATGGGATATTTCAGCTTAGATACATATACACATCTAGTGTGATAAAATGGGATATTTCAGCTTAGATACATATACACATCTAGTGTGATAAAATGGGATATTTCAGCTTAGATACATATATGCATCTAGTGTGATAAAATGGGATATTTCAGCTTAGATACATATATGCATCTAGTGTGATAAAATGGGATATTTCAGCTTAGATACATATACACATCTAGTGTGATAAAATGGGATATTTCAGCTTAGATACATAAACACATCTAGTGTGATAAAATGGGATATTTCAGCTTAGATACATATACACATCTAGTGTGATAAAATGGGATATTTCAGCTTAGATACATAAACACATCTAGTGTGATAAAATGGGATATTTCAGCTTAGATACATATATGCATCTAGTGTGATAAAATGGGATATTTCAGCTTAGATACAAATATACATCTAGTTTGATAAAATAAGATATTTCAGCTTAGATACATATACACATCTAGTGTGATAAAATGGGATATTTCAGCTTAGATACATATACACATCTAGTGTGATAAAATGGGATATTTCAGCTTAGATACATATATGCATCTAGTGTGATAAAATGGGATATTTCAGCTTAGATACATATACACATCTAGTGTGATAAAATGGGATATTTCAGCTTAGATACATATATGCATCTAGTGTGATAAAATGGGATATTTCAGCTTAGATACATAAATACATCTAGTGTGATAAAATGGGATATTTCAGCTTAGATACATATATACATCTAGTGTGATAAAATGGGATATTTCAGCTAAGATACATGTATACATCTAGTTTGATAAAATGGGATATTTCAGCTTAGATACATATACACATCTAGTGTGATAAAATGGGATATTTCAGCTTAGATACATATACACATCTAGTGTGATAAAATGGGATATTTCAGCTTAGATACATATACACATCTAGTGTGATAAAATGGGATAATTCAGCTTAGATACATATATGCATCTAGTGTGATAAAATGGGATATTTCAGCTTAGATACATATACACATCTAGTGTGATAAAATGGGATATTTCAGCTTAGAAACATATATGCATCTAGTGTGATATAATGGGGTATTTCAGCTTAGATACATGTATGCATCTAGTGTGATAAAATGGGATATTTCAGCTTAGAAACATATATGCATCTAGTGTGATAAAATGGGATATTTCAGCTTAGATACATATATGCATCTAGTGTGATAAAATGGGATATTTCAGCTTAGATACATATATGCATCTAGTGTGATAAAATGGGATATTTCAGCTTAGATACATATATGCATCTAGTGTGATAAAATGGGATATTTCAGCTTAGATACATATACACATCTAGTGTGATAAAATGGGATATTTCAGCTTAGATACATATATGCATCTAGTGTGATAAAATGGGATATTTCAGCTTAGATACATAAATACATCTAGTGTGATAAAATGGGATATTTCAGCTTATATACATATATACATCTAGTGTGATAAAATGGGATATTTCAGCTTAGATACATGTATACATCTAGTTTGATAAAATGGGATATTTCAGCTTAGATACATATACACATCTAGTGTGATAAAATGGGATATTTCAGCTTAGATACATATACACATCTAGTGTGATAAAATGGGATATTTCAGCTTAGATACATATACACATCTAGTGTGATAAAATGGGATAATTCAGCTTAGATACATATATGCATCTAGTGTGATAAAATGGGATATTTCAGCTTAGATACATATACACATCTAGTGTGATAAAATGGGATATTTCAGCTTAGATACATATATGCATCTAGTGTGATAAAATGGGGTATTTCAGCTTAGATACATATATGCATCTAGTGTGATAAAATGGGATATTTCAGCTTAGATACATATACACATCTAGTGTGATAAAATGGGATATTTCAGCTTAGATACATATATGCATCTAGTGTGATAAAAAGGGGTATTTCAGCTTAGATACATATATGCATCTAGTGTGATAAAATGGGATATTTCAGCTTAGATACATATACACATCTAGTGTGATAAAATGGGATATTTCAGCTTAGATACATATACACATCTAGTGTGATAAAATGGGATATTTCAGCTTAGACACATATATGCATCTAGTGTGATAAAATGGGATATTTCAGCTTAGATACATATACACATCTAGTGTGATAAAATGGGATATTTCAGCTTAGATACATATATGCATCTAGTGTGAAAAAATGGGATATTTCAGCTTAGATACATATACACATCTAGTGTGATAAAATGGGATATATCAGCTTAGATACATATATGCATCTAGTGTGATAAAATGGGATATTTCAGCTTAGATACATATACACATCTAGTGTGATAAAATGGGATATTTCTGCTTAGATACATATACACATCTAGTGTGATAAAATGGGATATTTCAGCTTAGATACATAAACACATCTAGTGTGATAAAATGGAATATTTCAGCTTAGATACATATACACATCTAGTGTGATAAAATGGGATATTTCAGCTTAGATACATAAACACATCTAGTGTGATAAAATGGGATATTTCAGCTTAGATACATATACACATCTAGTGTGATAAAATGGGATATTTCAGCTTAGATACATAAACACATCTAGTGTGATAAAATGGGATATTTCAGCTTAGATACATATACACATCTAGTGTGATAAAATGGGATATTTCAGCTTAGATACATATATGCATCTAGTGTGATAAAATGGGATATTTCAGCTTAGATACATATACACATCTAGTGTGATAAAATGGGATATTTCAGCTTTGATACATATATGCATCTAGTGTGATAAAATGGGATATTTCAGCTTAGATACATAAATACATCTAGTGTGATAAAATGGGATATTTCAGCTTAGATACATATATACATCTAGTGTGATAAAATGGGATATTTCAGCTAAGATACATGTATACATCTAGTTTGATAAAATGGGATATTTCAACTTAGATACATATACACATCTAGTGTGATAAAATGGGATATTTCAGCTTAGATACATATACACATCTAGTGTGATAAAATGGGATATTTCAGCTTAGATACATATACACATCTAGTGTGATAAAATGGGATAATTCAGCTTAGATACATATATGCATCTAGTGTGATAAAATGGGATATTTCAGCTTAGATACATATACACATCTAGTGTGATAAAATGGGATATTTCAGCTTAGATACATATATGCATCTAGTGTGATATAATGGGGTATTTCAGCTTAGATACATATATGCATCTAGTGTGATAAAATGGGATATTTCAGCTTAGATACATATACACATCTAGTGTGATAAAATGGGATATTTCAGCTTAGATACATATATGCATCTAGTGTGATAAAATGGGATATTTCAGCTTAGATACATAAATACAACTAGTGTGATAAAATGGGATATTTCAGCTTAGATACATATATACATCTAGTGTGATAAAATGGGATATTTCAGCTTAGATACATGTATACATCTAGTTTGATAAAATGGGATATTTCAGCTTAGATACATATACACATCTAGTGTGATAAAATGGGATATTTCAGCTTAGATACATATACACATCTAGTGTGATAAAATGGGATATTTCAGCTTAGATACATATACACATCTAGTGTGATAAAATGGGATAATTCAGCTTAGATACATATATGCATCTAGTGTGATAAAATGGGATATTTCAGCTTAGATACATATACACATCTAGTGTGATAAAATGGGATATTTCAGCTTAGATACATATATGCATCTAGTGTGATAAAATGGGGTATTTCAGCTTAGATACATATATGCATCTAGTGTGATAAAATGGGATATTTCAGCTTAGATACATATACACATCTAGTGTGATAAAATGGGATATTTCAGCTTAGATACATATATGCATCTAGTGTGATAAAAAGGGGTATTTCAGCTTAGATACATATATGCATCTAGTGTGATAAAATGGGATATTTCAGCTTAGATACATATACACATCTAGTGTGATAAAATGGGATATTTCAGCTTAGATACATATACACATCCAGTGTGATAAAATGGGATATTTCAGCTTAGATACATATATGCATCTAGTGTGATAAAATGGGATATTTCAGCTTAGATACATATACACATCTAGTGTGATAAAATGGGATATTTCAGCTTAGATACATATATGCATCTAGTGTGATAAAATGGGATATTTCAGCTTAGATACATATACACATCTAGTGTGATAAAATGGGATATTTCAGCTTAGATACATATATGCATCTAGTGTGATAAAATGGGATATTTCAGCTTAGATATATATACACATCTAGTGTGATAAAATGGGATATTTCAGCTTAGATACATATACACATCTAGTGTGATAAAATGGGATATTTCAGCTTAGATACATATATGCATCTAGTGTGATAAAATGGGATATTTCAGCTTAGATACATAAATACATCTAGTGTGATAAAATGGGATATTTCAGCTTAGATACATATATACATCTAGTGTGATAAAATGTGATATTTCAGTTAAGATACATGTATACATCTAGTGTGATAAAATGGGATATTTCAGCTTAGATACATATACACATCTAGTGTGATAAAATGGGATATTTCAGCTTAGATACATATATGCATCTAGTGTGATAAAATGGGATAATTCAGCTTAGATACATATATGCATCTAGTGTGATAAAATGGGATATTTCAGCTTAGATACATATACACATCTAGTGTAATAAAATGGGATATTTCAGCTTAGATACTTATATGCATCTAGTGTGATAAAATGGGATATTTCAGCTTAGATACATAAATACATCTAGTGTGATAAAATGGGATATTTCAGCTTAGATACATATATACATCTAGTGTGATAAAATGGGATATTTCAGCTAAGATACATGTATACATCTAGTTTGATAAAATGGGATATTTCAGCTTAGATACATATACACATCTAGTGTGATAAAATGGGATATTTCAGCTTAGATACATATACACATCTAGTGTGATAAAATGGGATATTTCAGCTTAGATACATATACACATCTAGTGTGATAAAATGGGATAATTCAGCTTAGATACATATATGCATCTAGTGTGATAAAATGGGATATTTCAGCTTAGATACATATACACATCTAGTGTGATAAAATGGGATATTTCAGCTTAGATACATATATGCATCTAGTGTGATAAAATGGGATATTTCAGCTTAGATACATATATGCATCTAGTGTGATAAAATGGGATATTTCAGCTTAGATACATATATACATCTAGTTGTGATAAAATCGGATATTTCAGCTTAGATACATATATGCATCTAGTGTGATAAAATCGGATATTTCAGCTTAGATACATATATGCATCTAGTGTGATAAAATGGGATATTTCAGCTTAGATACATATATGCATCTAGTGTGATAAAATGGGATATTTCAGCTTAGATACATATATACATCTAGCGTGATAAAATGGGATATTTCAGCTTAGATTCATATATGCATCTAGTGTGATTAAATGGGATATTTCAGCTTAGATACATATACACATCTAGTGTGATAAAATGGGATATTTCAGCTTAGATACATAAACACATTTAGTGTGATAACATATACACATCTAGTGTTATAAAATGGGATATTTCAGCTTAGATACATAAACACATCTAGTGTGATAAAATGGGATATTTCAGCTTAGATACATATACACATCTAGTGTGATAAAATGGGATATTTCAGCTTAGATACATAAACACATCTAGTGTGATAAAATGGGATATTTCAGCTTAGATACATATATGCATCTAGTGTGATAAAATGGGATATTTCAGCTTAGATACAAATATACATCTAGTGTAATAAAATGGGATATTTCAGCTTAGATACATATACACATCTAGTGTGATAAAATGGGATATTTCAGCTTAGATACATATACACATCTAGTGTGATGAATGGGATATTTCAGCTTAGATACATATATGCATCTAGTGTGATAAAATGGGATATTTCAGCTTAGATACATATACACATCTAGTGTGATAAAATGGGATACTTCAGCTTAGATACATATATGCATCTAGTGTGATAAAATGGGATATTTCAGCTTAGATACATAAATACATCTAGTGTGATAAAATGGGATATTTCAGCTTAGATACATATATACATCTAGCGTGATAAAATGGGATATTTCAGCTAAGATACATGTATACATCTAGTGTGATAAAATGGGATATTTCAGCTTAGATACATATACACATCTAGTGTGATAAAATGGGATATTTCAGCTTAGATACATATATGCATCTAGTGTGATAAAATGGGATATTTCAGCTTAGATACATATACACATCTAGTGTGATAAAATGGGATATTTCAGCTTAGATACATATATGCATCTAGTGTGATAAAATGGGATATTTCAGCTTAGATACATATATGCATCTAGTGTGATAAAATGGGATATTTCAGCTTAGATACATATATACATCTAGTTGTGATAAAATGGGATATATCAGCTTAGATACATATATGCATCTAGTGTGATAAAATCGGATATTTCAGCTTAGATACATATATGCATCTAGTGTGATAAAATCGGATATTTCAGCTTAGATACATATATGCATCTAGTGTGATAAAATGGGATATTTCAGCTTAGATACATATACACATCCAGTGTGATAAAATGGGATATTTCAGCTTAGACACATATATGCATCTAGTGTGATAAAACGGGATATTTCAGCTTAGATACATATATGCATCTAGTGTGATAAAATGGGATATTTCAGCTTAGATACATATATGCATCTAGTGTGATAAAATCGGATATTTCAGCTTAGATACATATATGCATCTAGTGTGATAAAATGGGATATTTCAGCTTAGATACATATACACATCCAGTGTGATAAAATGGGATATTTCAGCTTAGACACATATATGCATCTAGTGTGATAAAACGGGATATTTCAGCTTAGATACATATATGCATCTAGTGTGATAAAATCGGATATTTCAGCTTAGATACATATATGCATCTAGTGTGATAAAATCGGATATTTCAGCTTAGATACATATATGCATCTAGTGTGATAAAATGGGATATTTCAGCTTAGATACATATACACATCCAGTGTGATAAAATGGGATATTTCAGCTTAGATACATATATGCATCTAGTGTGATAAAATGGGATATTTCAGCTTAGATACATATATACATCTAGTTGTGATAAAATGGGATATATCAGCTTAGATACATATATGCATCTAGTGTGATAAAATCGGATATTTCAGCTTAGATACATATATGCATCTAGTGTGATAAAATCGGATATTTCAGCTTAGATACATATATGCATCTAGTGTGATAAAATCGAATATTTCAGCTTAGATACATATATGCATCTAGTGTGATAAAATGGGATATTTCAGCTTAGATACATATATACATCTGGTGTGATAAAACGGGATATTTCAGCTTAGATACATAAACACATCTAGTGTGATAAAATGGGATATTTCAGCTTAGATACATATATACATCTAGTTGTGATAAAATGGGATATTTCAGCTTAGATTCATATATGCATCTAGTGTGATAAAATGGGATATTTCAGCTTAGATACATATATGCATCTAGTGTGATAAAATGGGATATTTCAGCTTAGATACATATATGCATCTAGTGTGATAAAATGGGTTATTTCAGCTTAGATACATATATGCATCTATTGTGATAAAATGGGATATTTCAGCTTAGGCTTTATTTGTTCAAATTATATAAAGCCATTTACACCATTTTTGAATATAGTGAGATATGATTTATGCCCTCATTTTACAAAACGCAACGCCTGACTTCACATAAATTAAAAAAAAAATCGATTTTGTAAATCAATTAAATAAAGTAGGTGATTGCCGTTACGTTATTTGAAATTTTGTACAATTTAGAATTTCAGAAATCACTGCGCTGTTAAATTAGCCACTTGAGATGTCAAAATCATCACATGAATTATTTGAGCGTTGGTTTGAAATTTTTTCAAACTAAAAAAACACAATTTGTAATAAATTTGCAATAAATTTTATTTTTATTAAGCAGTTTATGATTTAGTTTTGTTCTTGGGTCGAGATGTTTAGGTTTCAGGCGGCCTAAATATTTTCATATGAAAAAAATTATTTTTAATCAGCTGTGAACATTGTTGTTGCCAATAGCAAAACAGAAGGGATAAATTTAACAAATCAAATATAAATTCCATATATGCATAAATACAAGTACCACTAATATTTGTTTAGTTTGACAAATAAAGTGATAACATAAAAGTCCAACGCAATGACATGGTGTTTTATTAAATTCGAGTTTTTTACACTCGCGTTGGCGTTAGAAAGTGAAATGTAGTTGAGGCGTTGAACGCAGGAGATTTACAAAATTTGAGCATTAGTTAATATTAAATTAATTTTGTTTCGATAGAATAATTTGTTTTATGATTCAATTCGTTAAATATATATCAAATACACCATTTTTGTTGGAATGGTTTGTTAAAGTAGATTCATTGATTAATATTAATTTAAAACATGCAACGATCACGAAAATTGCATAGGAGTCAAAAATTCGGGAAATTTTAAACTAAAAGTCACTTAAACACTCTACCCTAGCATAGCTAATTTGAAAAGAAATTGGAATTCAGCTTGTCTATGCGATAGTTGTATATGTGTTAAATTTTATATAAATCCAATGAACCAACGAATAATTTTCAATATGTCCCACCGTGTAGTTAGCGCGCTTTTGATACTATGCTAACCAAAATGTTAATCTTTGTTATTATAGAGATAAACATATCCATTTAGGACCGTAAAATAGCGATTTTTTTTAAATATTCGATTTTTTATATATTCAAATAGAAAATTTTTAAAGGGACATCTAAATTTTTTGTATAGGGTCCGCCAAATAACTTTTTTTTTGAAAATGCTTTAAAAAAACTACTGAATATTTTTTCAAGTTTCTTTTTTTATTTGAAAGTACAATCCTTCCGGTTAATAATGAAAAATAATTTCATTTAAATGGCTGCCTCGGCTAGCCATGCAGTAGCCTACACGAACGGTCCAATTTTTAAGCACATTATCGATTGTGTGCAGCTGTATTTCACCAATGGCTTCACGAATATTGTCCTTCAAAGCTCTGACTTGTCGGAGTAAAACTTATCTTTGACGGCACCTCACAAATAATAGTCCAACGGTGTCAAATCGCAGCTCCGAGGTGGCCAAACGACATCAGCTTTGCGGCTGATAATGCGATCTTTAAAAACAGGGCGCAAAACATCGAGTGTAGCTTCGTTCAACATGGCCCGATAATAATCGCCATTGACTGTAACGGCCACTCCTTCCTGATTTTCGAAGAAAAATTACCCAATTATGCCTCTAGACCAAAATCCGCACCAAACAGTGACTCGTTTTTGGTGCATCAGCTTTTCAATGTATGCGTGCGGGTTTTCTGTGCCCCAAATGCGACAATTTTGCTTGTTTACATACCCGCCAAGATCAAAATGAGCTTCATCTGAAAAGATGACATTGAAAAGATGACATTCTGCAACATTACCATGATTTTCAAAGTAATGTCGCAATATTTCCCAGCGTTGTTCAAGCGTATACACAACCATATTCGTTCAGCGGAAGGATAAAACTAATTATCTGTCATATCAGACATGAGCTAAGTGTTACCATTCACGAAATAAGCACTAGTTGAAAAATAAAACGTTAGATGTCTGACCCTATATTTTATCAAAATGTGTTTGCGAAAGATTTAACTAACATTTTCTGACGAGAATCCTCAATACGCCTCGAATGCGTTTTTGGAATGATATTCGAGTCAAATCTAATTCATTTTAAAAATGTAAATTACAAAACTAATTCTTTATCCACCTTATTAATAATTAGATGTTAGCACTTATGTTTTTAGTCCTAGAAAACCTGATACTGACTTGAAGATCTTATAAGACTAAAAATTTTTCTGAATGAAATTAATTTTATGCAGGAGAAATAGAACTAAAATTTGAGAACTTCTATTGAACAATTTGGTTGAAATCTATAAATAAATATTTTTGAACATAAACCAAAAACGATCCAATTTAATAACATCGTAAACTTATAAACGTTTTTGATTTGCGAAATATTAATTTTTAATTTGTTTAAAGTACTTGATTTTTAGGAAAACCTTAATTTATTAGGAATAAATTTAATTTGCAATTTTTATTAAATCAATGTATTAAATATAAGTTCATTTATTACATATAAAATACATTAATTTATAAACTATCTTTTTTAATTCGTGATTTAAAAACAATTTTGTTTAATAAATTTTAGAAATTGAATTCTTTAATTTTGATTTATTATTCTTTCTAGGAAATTTTCCAAAAATTCTCTTTTTGGAAATATATATTTTTTGGCGATCGAATGCAATTTTGAGAGTAACATTAAAGGAAGTGTCGGAAAAACATTAGCAGCCAAAGATCTAAACTTCATCCTAGAGCATTATCGTGAATAGGACTGTCTGGGGCAGACTTGCCTCCACAGATCTGCTTTTAATCCCACTTATAATTTGAGAATTTTGAATTAATTTTTTGTTTAATTAAATAACTAACAATATTTTGTTCTTTAATTCTGTTAAAATTTTTAAAATGTTCACATTTTGTGATTGTATTTATTTATACCCTCCACCATATATGGTGACGGTATATATCAGTTTGTCATTCCGTTTGTAATATGTCGAAATAAAGGTTAAAGACCCCATAAAGTATATATATTCGTAATCCTTCTGCAATTTTAAGTCGATTTAGCGATGTCCGTCTGTCTGTCTGTCCGTCTGTCTGTCTGTTGAAATGGCGATCACGACGCGAAGACGCAAGCGGGGTTGCCTATTTTTACCCAGATTATTAAACATCCTCCCGAGCAGTTTGGTATTTAAAATGAGCAAAATCGGTCAAGCGGTTCAAAAGTTATGAGTGAAAATGTGAAGATACCTCTAAATTTTCCATACAAATTGGTACAATTTTTCTGTATCTATTTTTTTTCTGTTAAGTAAGTAGAAATGTTAGAGTCGCTAATAGAGCAGACCTCTGTAAATAACATTACTAAAACTAAATAACAAAAGTTCTGTTACATAAATCAAAGACATTAATTTGTTAAAAAAAAGAACATTAGTTGAAACTATTTCCCAATAGGTGGCGCATCTGAAAAAAAATTCTCCCTATAAGGCATATTCTGCTACAATATACAACAGGGTATTATTGATTTTCTATTTCGTTCATAACATAAAAGAATGATTGCCAAAAGGTATGCAAAATATATGTTTTATGTGTATATTATACTTTAATTTTCTAAATCAATATTCATTTAGATGTTTGAGAGCACAATATCGCACTTTATTCATCTGTATTTTTTTATAAAAGAAAAAATTAACATAAATATACATTTGTTAATCCCTCAAATCTCAAAAATACATTAGGTATATTCAGCTGCAGAGCTAGTTCCCATTAGCCGGAACGAAATCGAGTATTTGACAAAAACTATGCTTTAAAATGTGTTTTTTGTGCAGTCCATGTTTAAAAAAACTAGTGAAAATGTAAAGGTGCCTCTAAATTGCCTATACAAATTTAGTACAATTTCATAGTAGCGACTGGTACATAACATATTTTTTCATATTTTTTCACCAGTCGCTTAGCAGTTAATATTTTGTATTCACCTCAAACATTTTTCCACCACTAGAATTGTTTTTCATCACAAAAAATTTTTTCACCTTAAAGATTTTTTTTCACCTCTAAATTTTTTTTTCCACCAAAAAGTTCTTTTCACATCTAAAAAAGTTTTTCACCTCAAAAAATTTTTTCACCTACATAATTTTACTTTTAAAGTTTTTTTATATTATTTGTATCAAAAACAGAAGAGAACATCTTTTTAGGATATTGGTGGAGGGTATTCAAAGATTCGGCACAGCCGAATTTAGCCCTTTTTTACTTGTTTTTTTTTTGAGGAAATAGTTTAAAATCGCAATATATAAAAAATTTTAAAAATTCTTGTAATAAACATGCAGATCAAATCAGTGACTGCACCTTATGGAATCTTTCAGAAACACGTTCTTAATACGAGATACGCGGAAGAAATATTAACAGGTTACATGCTAACTAATTTTCGTTTGCTCTGTGACATGTTCACTTTCAATTGTCAAATGATATGTCATGAAACTATTCATTCCCTATAAGTTCTGCAACATAACACATTGTGATTGATAGGTAACCAGTTTTTTATTAGTTACTTGTCCTCAGTCCTGTGGTATGTACATTTGAGCCAGTCACGTAACTTTTCATGTTGAACTAGTTCTGATACACATCACGTAGTGTCTAGTTATTTGTAAGATAATTCGAACCTGTTCTTTTGCGCATGTACTTACACCTATGCAGTGATATGGTACCATAAACAAGGTCAGCGATATATCTCAAGTAGCTTATAAGGTAGAAATTGCCACCTCCTATGACAAGCTTATGTTAAAGTTACCGGTTACTTAAATAAGAGAACCAACTCGAGGACAGGTTTCTGCTACAAAGTTTCGGTCACGTGACTAACTCTGTGACAGGTTCATTTCCCGTAGGGATATGATGAAAAATTTTGCTGATCAAATTCTTATTCGAATCAAAAAAATTGTCAAATGTTTACTATTGTAGATAATGTAAAAGTTTCATTCATAGTTTTAACTACAACCGGAAATCACTAAAATATATGTATAAAACTAATTTTACAATAACAACAAATAAAGCTAATTTGTTTATATTTACACTTTTCACTATTTATAATACCCATCAACGTGTTTCAATCACACTAAACAACAATTTATTTCCATTGACACATGTGACAATTTTCAAGTGTTTAAAAAAAATTTAAAATTTTTTTCAAATACATTTTCACGCATTATTAATACAAACAACCACATATAGAACAAGTAAAAAAGGGCTAAATTCGGCTGTGCCGAATCTTTGAATACCCTCCACCATAGGGGCTGAAGATGATATACGTATATACTTAATTTTGCATGAACTGTAATATGAATATGTTTTGTCAATTTATGTAACGAACTTTTGTTATTTAGTTTTAGTAATGTTATTTACAGAGGTCTGCTCTGTTAGTGACTTTAACATTGTTGCTTTTAACGTAAACTTAGTTATTAAGAGTAACACACATATAGCTCTAAAATGATATTATTCTCATAGTATGTAAGACAGTAAATGTAATCGAACAAGAAGAAGACTTAATAACATTTTAACTTACTTAACAGAAAACAAAAATAAATACAGAAAAATTGTACAAATTTGTATGGAAAATTTAGAGGTACCTTCACATTTTCACTCATAACTTCTGAACCGCTTAACCGATTTTGCTTATTTTAAATACCAAACTGCTCGGGAGGATGTTCAATAATCTGGGTAAAAATAGGCACCCCCGCTTGCGTCTTCGTGATCACCATTTCAACAGACAGACAGACGGACAGACAGACGGACATCGCTAAATCGACTTAAAATTGCATAAGGATCACGAATATATATACTTTATGGGGTCTTAAACCTATATTTCGACATATTACAAACGGAATGACAAACTGATATATACCCTCACCATATATGGTGGAGGGTATAAAAACTAATGCGGCTGTTAGTGTTATTGTTGTGATAGTTTTTCAATTTTTGTTTTATAAAAAACAAAATGTGATTATTTTAGATTTTAAATACAGATATAATATGAAACAACTCTTTGAACAATAAAAAAAAAAAAAAACAGTAAAAACTCACGACAGAGGCAAAATTGAGGATTTTTTAAATCAAAATTTTTATTTTATAATTTTTTTATATTTTCAAAAGATTTTTCGTTACTAAATGATTTTACTGTTTATAGGAATATCACTCACAAAACGCCGGCACCTTTATTTTGTGTGATTTAGTGAAATATTTTAATATTGAAGACTAAAAAACACAAACCTTTGTATGGGGTCAAAATTGAAATGAATGCAACAGTATTCGATGTTGATGATGTTTATTTTAATTTCTTTTTAGTTTCTACAAAAAGTATTTGCTTTGTATGAACATATAATTAGATTTCATTTTATGTTTTATTTAAAATATTAATTAAGAAATTTTCAAACTTTATTTAAACTAGATTAAAGAAAAATTATTATATTTATCCTTGTTATATTTTTCGGTCGCTGCTTCTTTTTATAACATGCGACTATCAATATAGTTTTTAGAATATGAAACAAAAAACATTTTTTTTTTTGAAAAATAAATTCAAATTAATTAAAATTGATTTTTAATGACTTTCGTTCTTTGGCAAACAAGGATTGAATTCAGGCATAAGTAGGAGTGCGCATAAAATCAACGAACCAACCATCCAGCTAACATGCCATCAGCTTCCTTCATACTCCATTCAATCCTCCATCGTTGTTATGGTACAACAAACCATTAGAACCTCAATAGCAAACTAAAAACCACTTGTATTATGTATAGTACATATTGAAAATAAAAAAAAAGATATTCCATGTTGTTGTAAAGACTTTTAAAGCATTCACAAATTATAAAGTTTGGAATATTCTATTTAATAGAGGTTACAAGTGTAGTATTTATAATCAATAGAATACAGTAGTTAATAGGGCCTAACTAACTTAAGTTTTCTACATGTTTCTAGCACAGAAAAAACTAAAATCAACTTGCAGTTAAAATATTTGTTTATTCAATTAAAAATTTAATCGAATGTATACCAATTAGGGAAATTAAAAAATTTTATTGTAAATTGGAAACAAAAAAATGGAAAAAAGAAAAAATGAACGAATAGGTTATCTTACAAGAACCTGGTTGGTTAGTTACTTTAACTGGCAGCTTACGCCCGAAAAACGTCTTTTTTTTTAAAGACCACTCTACCCGTAGGGAGCTGATATCCGGAAAACTGAACCCAACACGAAAAATTAAGGTAACGGATAAGATCATCTGATTACGTCCGATATCACCGACAGATGGTCAGGAATATTATCGCCCGAAATTCTATGTCGGATGCCCTGCAGTGCTGGGCAATCGCAGAGGAGATGGCCTACCGTCTCCTCCTCATCCGATGCCACAGCCCACCCGTTTCCTTTGCCGTGTCTTCATAGCAGTCAGTGACCAGTCAGTACAGCCTTCGGTCTCGAAACATCTCTTCTACTCCTATTGAGGAGAGATTTAGTGCGTCTCAGATCGTAGTTGGGCCACGTGGTTCTAGAGGTTCTTCATGCGTCCAGTTCACGTCATTCAATGAGACATTCAATGAAGACCCTGCCCTTGCTTACGTATCTGTCGGCCTATTACCATAAAAGCCCCTGCGACCGGGAAGTCATACCAACATATTCAGGATGGAGCAACTTAGCCTAGACTACTCTTTCTAACAATAACCGACGGGGATAGAAGAGTTTAGGGACCTAAACGCTGCCTGACTATTGACGAAGATTCCCAAGTTTCCTGAACTCAAAACACACACAAGATTATGCAAGCTTTTCTGATAATCAGAACTTCCGTCTGAAAGATATTAGCATGTCAGGTAACCTGAAGGAAATTTGAGTGTCGCAATCACGAGAGAAAATCTCAAAGCCTACCCAAAAATCATTTTTGAACTATATGTGATGTCAAATATAGCTGTTGGATCCCTCTGTAGAACGAAAGCTGACCCAAAAAGGTCCATCGAAATCAATCCCTAGAGTAGAGTAGTCAGATTGTATACTGGGATGCGGGGGCAGCTGATAGGATGCCTTAGGATCTGACCTTACAAGAATCCATACTAGCAATTCGTGACACATTGCTAGCATAAGCCGCCATAACATATACATCATTGGGAATAAAATAAAGCATAGCATTGACAGCTTCAGAGAGACAAGTCCTTATTACATGAGTAATTCCAATATAAGCTGAGCGCTGAATCCTGTACAGGAACTTGCTTGTTAGTTGCCGTCCACCTCACTATAGAACCGTAAATGAGTATTGGGCGTACGATGACCGTGTACATCCATAGCATTTTTTGGACTCAAACGCCATCTTGAACCAAACATTTGCAAGAGTAGAAAGCAACGGTCGACTTTCTGACCTTGTGCTCGGTGTTAGTATTCCACGATAGTTTCAATTGTAAGACAATGCCAATAGGGTGAGCACCAGTCCTGTTTTACTCGGATTTTCTTCCAAAACACAGCCAGTGTTGCAGCTGCTGAGAGTATCTAGAGCGCTGGTCATTATGTCTTATATAACATTTAGAAATATCCCTGATATTAGTATCAGCACATCGTCAGCATAAGCAACGACTTTAAAACTGCAAAGTCTGAGTTTTACGAGAACTAAGTTAATAACCAAAAACCACAAAAGGGGTGTTTCTCTTCTACCTTGTTGTGAACTATCGCTATCACCCAGACGAGCATTGACAATTCTAGAGTCCATCATGGTCACTATCGAGCCGCTGACAAAAGTCTCAACACTCAGATCCAAAGAGGCGCTCTTTATTGCAACAGTTCTGACATTTTTGAAGATCCTTCTATATCTAGAAAGCAGCCAAGGTATGTTGTTCAAATTCCAAACATCTCACCACTATCCTCACAATTTCTCAAGTTGTCTTAGTCTTAAGTATGCAAAGATGAGTATTTCCAGTAATTTTAGTAGTAAGTCCTTTGCAGCTTCATGTCCTCTTTTGCCAATCTTAGCAATAAATTCCACCTTAACCTTTCCCCAGCTGAAAAGTATGTAGTTGAGAGAGAGAGCCAAAGATTTATATCACTATAAGACAGGGAGTGATCAAATTATGAGCACTCTGCAACATTATAAGAAGAATGTAATCCAGACCTGGTGATTTGGATAGAAACTTCTAAGAAACTACTGTAAGAATTCTAATTTCTTCTATTGCCATTTACTTGTTTTTCTATAAAACTATACATTGTATGTTTCAAAAAAAAAAATACATCCAAACATTTTAAAATCAGTTAAAATTTTAATTCATAATAATTTCCTGAGGTGGCCCAAAAATTGATACAGGTTGCACAATTTTTAAAACTTAAAAGTAATTTTGAATTTTACTCCGCTTAGTACAAATCTTGCTTATAACGAACTTATTAAGAATGATTGATTAAAATTGAGCCCTTTTACAAAATTTTGAATAAAGGATCTGAGGCGTATAAGTTATTTTTTGTTACTATTAACATTTACTTGCTTAAAAGCTACCAAATTACTTTCCATTGACAAAACAAAATAACCGTACCACTGTTACACCCAGCAAATAGATTGTGTACCAGAGTTTGAATAAGATAATTCTTTTTTGAATCATCTGGCGTATTATAAATCAATACAAAATTTATAATAACTTTGTTGATGAATTTAGACTAAAAATATATTGACTCCATTTTAATACGATCATTTCTTTTATGATTTAATTCTCGAATTATAAATCAAATGATTAGAATATTTGGTTTAACCGATTTGTTTAAATTAAATCAATTCGTTGGATTCTATTAAAAGAATCAATACAAATTAAATTAATTCTTTGAATTTGATATTGATTAAATAAAGTAGAAAATTATTCAATCATAAAAAAAAATGTTGCGAATCGATTCATTGAAAGTTGAATTATACTTAAAAACTTGACAAAGGAATTATGTTTTCAAAGATCTGATGTGTACTATGTATAGTAAAAATAATTGTAGTATTCATTACCATCGTATACAAAAAAGCGAGTGTACCCAGCAAAATCTAAAGTAAGGGGTTGGATCAATTTCATCTATTACCAGTGACGTTTCACGCGAAACAGAAATACTAATTAAGAGGATTTAAGAAAAAGAACAATGTTATAAACCATAATATTTTTAATTTAATTTTTATCTTGTTTTTGATTTTAGAAAGACCGGATAAATTACTTCACAAGAGTTTCAGTCCAATAAAAAAATTATAAATACCTTTCATTATCCGATTATTATAATTTTTTAAATTTTTGCTAAAATTTCATGTAAAATAGGAGAAAAAAAATGGGTTTCTTTTAATATATTTCATTTAGTATCACTTTGATGACCCCTAAATAATTAATTTGCATTCCGAATATTTTTTAATATTCTTTTTCTTACATTACCTATTACCGGTAACCTATATCTTCATTGATACCCCATGTTAAAATAAAGTGTTATTTGACCAAAGTGTACACTAGACCGTACAAAAAAAAGTTCGCCGTACACCTTCGAATCTATATTATTTTTGCAAGGCAGTTTCGAATAATTTTGCTTTGTCAATCGCCTCTTAAAAATTTTCGTTATTTTTTCGGCATTTACAGTCGGATCTTAAAGTGTTACATTGATGTTTTTTTGGGAAATTTCAAGTATTCCATTCTAGTCTTTACCGAGTAGAAGTCAGTTCCTACCTTCCTGATGCACTACCCTAATGTCAGAAAATTTACTTTTGCTATGGAAGTATTTCGATTATTTTGAGCCGATAATGTTAACCGAAAATTTTTCGTCGGGATACTTAAGGTCAATGGCTTTTGGAGTAAAACATTGGTCTCCTTGAGAAAACACATCGATACATCATACTTTTAGATCCGACTGTAAATGCCTACAATTTTTTTTCGAAATTACCTTGCAAAAATACTTTATACTCGAAGGCGTTCAGCACCCTTCTTTTTTGTCTGTAAGGTGGTGCGGTCTAGTGTACACTTAGAGAATTTTTGTACATAGTATTAATGAATCGATTTCATTATAATGGATTATTTGATTTAATGGAAATGTTCATTAGTTAAAAATTTTCATTAAATTTTTTCATAATTTCCTTAAAAAATTCATTAAATTAAGAAAAATTTTAATTTTTTTATTTTTTTTTTTAAATTTTAACTTACGAATTTGATAAAATTTTACTTTTTAATAAAAAATTAAAAAAAAATTATAAAAAATATTTTGTGGATGCAAAGTTTGCAAATGGACTTGGCCATTTATGGTCGGTTTGATACACTATTTACATACTCTATTGGAAATTAAAATAAAATACGAGGGCGGATCAATAAGTCCGTGATCTTTTGAATGAAACACAGTTTTTTTGAAAGAAAAAAAAATAATTTTTCAATATAATCTCCTATTAGCTCAGTCTAGTCCAATGTTTCTCCAATTTTTGTTCCTTTCGAAAAATAGGATTTTTCGAGGTCCATGAAATAGGATTTGCTTGATAAATAATTTCACCGTTGGAGCTAAATTTCTTTCCACCGAGCCATTTCTTTACGTTTGGAAATAGAAAATAGTCACTGGGGGCTAAGTCCGGAGAATATGGCGGATGAGGTACCGATTCGTAGCATATTTCATGGAAGTTGTCACACGATTACGTTTATGATCAATTGAGAGCAAACGCGGCACCCATCTTGCAGACAGCTTTCTTAAATCCAACTGGTCATTTAAAATCGAAACCACCCTGCCATATGAAATGTCTGTGGAATTAACAATCTTACGCACTTTTACTCTTCGTTCGGCCAAAACCATATCGTGGATTCTTTCGACATTTTCGGGTGTATTGACCTCAATTGGCCATCTAGAACGTTCAGCGTCATTTGTACTTGTGTGACCACAAAGAAAGTCAGTAAACCACCTTTTTACCATTGAAATCGATGGTGCAGAGTCCCCATAATTTTTATGAAGCTTTTCATTGATTTGATTGACGGTTTTTTGTCGCAATAAATAATGTTTAATGAGCACTCGAAATTCACTTTTTTCCATTTTTAAAAAATCCACGAGGTTGTATGTTTTGAACAGCTGTTAAATGCAAAGTAAACGACGGAACTTGCTCAAAATTTGATAGTAGTCTATTAACAGGTGGCACTTGATGGGAGCAGTGTTTCATTTCATATAACTACGAGGGAAGTTCGAAAATCCTCTTATCTTTTAGATGACATTTTTACCCAGTATTTTTTTTATAATTTTATATAAATATTTAATTGTTTTAATGAATAATATTTATAAAATCCATAAATGTCTTCATTAATACTTCATTCATTAATACTACAACAATTTCAGGTCTTAATGAATTAATTTTATAAAGGCAAAGTTATAAAGACATCATGAACAAATAAAATCACAGGTAATGAATTTCCTTTCAGTTGTTGTATGAAATTATTATAACATAATGTTTGTAGTAAAATTAATGGTTTTTACGTAAATTTAGTAAAAATTTCATTATAATCAATGATATCTAACATTAAAATTAATTTAATTCAATGAAACTGTTCTTTGTGGTTATTACAACGTAAAACTCATTATATTAATGAACAAATTCATTAATACTACGCAAAAAATTCTTAAAAAAAACAAAACGTGTAAATAGGTACATAGATTTTGTTCGACTTACGTAGTGGCGTTATTGGTGGTAATAGGTTATCATTACCAGTAGTAGGTAATATAAGGCAGAGGCTATAGAGGGTATCCATTACTGGTAATACATAAAATATGTTCAACTTACAACCAAGGTTTTGCTGGGTATTACGAATATAAAACTTCTGAAATGCAATTAATTACGTTTTATCAACCGAGCGCGGCGGCAACAGCACCTTCCTACACAAAAAACACTTACACACACTTTACGAACAAACAAAAAAAAAATACATGTAATACGCTGTATAGAAATCATCTAAAATTTCATTTTTGAAAACATGTTCAAGTTTTTCTGTCTTTCATTTACCCATAATGAAAACCTAAAATTTTGGTAATTTCTCCACAAAAAATGGGAATAAAAAAAATTTTAAATCGAAATGTTTTCGTTTTGCTTCAATGCTTAACATAAAATGCTTCCTCTTGTGGGAATTAATACCAACTTCACCATCATTCTATTTAAATGAAACAAAAGTGATTATTCGTGTATTCAGTGTTACAAAAAAAAAAAAAAAGTTATCCATTTGAAAATCCAAACATACTAAACCACAATACGTGGTTAAGTCGCGTTTTTATTTCTGTTCCCTTCGTAAAATAAAAATAATTTCTCCTCATTACAAATTTTCAATTGAATTTTGTTTTTTATCTACTTTGTATCCTCTAATACTCACCAATAATCATAGTCTATCCGTCCGTCCGTCCGTCTGTTTGTACGTGCAGAGTTATAATGATGTTCATTATTGCATTAGTTTCAGTTGAAGTCTTCGTATTCTTTAAATGCTGGCAACGCCAATGTCTAAATGAATAATTGTTACACTTTACATTTCATTTGTTAAAACAGTGTTTAATATTTTATTTATCTATGAGTACTTAAGTGGCTTTTAGATAATTTCATTATTTTGTAATTTCATGGAAAATTTGAATTATATTGAATTGCACATAAGGGTTCAATAAACTTTACATACGCACTAGGGTCATTCCTTTTTATCCTTTACGTTGTTATTTTGTTTTATTCAAATTGATATTTGCAAAATAAATTCATGCCAAACAGTTTTCTTCTGTTTTATTTTAAACAAAACTTCAATACAAAAAATGGAATTTATACACTTTATCCGTTCAGGCATGGGATTTCCAGTTAATTCCTTATAATTTTCATTACCGAAATCCCCGGAAATACTTTGGAAATTTCAAAGAATTTTTCTTGTTATGTTATAACAGAAATTCTTTCTAAAAAAGTGGACATTCATAATTCTATACATTGTCTACATCTTTTAAGATGGAAATATTCACAAGTTGCTGCAAAATACCTCAAAACCTCTATTTTAAATGCAAAACCATTTTTTTATGCCGAAATTTAGTAGAAATAAAACGAAATCGGCGATGATATTGGAAATAAATTCGTAAAAACATTTTAAAAAATTAAGATCTGTAATTCATAATACAGGGACCAGAAAAAATATTTCGTTATAAATGAGGATCGGATTAACCGGAGTGAAATTTGTTTTTTATTGTTCAACAGAAAAAACTAAAATCGAGTTTCAATTAAAATATTTGTAAATACAATTAAAAATTTAATTGAATTTAGACCAGCAAAAGAATTTCTTATATTAATTATTTTTTTGTTTAAATTATTAAATATTTTTCAATTATTTTTTTAATTATAACAAAAAAAAATTGTCATCAAAAATCTTCATCATTTTCTATTAAAGTTTTAATTATGTAAACTAAAACTTTAATTAAGTTTTAATTATGTTTTAATTGTGTAAACTAAAACTTTAATTAAAGCTCTAAACAAAAATCAATCAAAATTTTAATCGAATTTTTAATAGAAATTCCAGCCTCAAATCAATTAAAATTTTTGATTGAAAATCAATTAAAATTTTAAATTTCAATATCTTTTTTATCAAATATACATATGTTTGTGTGTAATCAACGCATGAAAATTTCTAAATACTTTGTATCAAATAGTTCATAGGAGTACCATAGTACTTTTGAGGTTTCAATAGCACCACAGAAAATACTATGGTACCAATTTTAACTATTGCATGTGTATCCGCAGGGTTGGCAAAAAAGTTTGTTCTAATTTTCAAAGTTGAAATACCCAAAAATCTTTAACAATTTGTTAAATAATCAAATTTTACTATTTTCTAAAATTATTTTTCACAGATTTTGTATGATTAAAATTAAAAATAAACATTCTAGGAAAAATGGTGGCCTCATAAAAGAATTCAAATTTTAACAAAATCAAATTTTAACCATTTTTTTTAATTTTAAAATAGACCTTTAAAAACATGATTTTTTATTTAGTTTTTTTTTATCGATTTTGCAAAATTCTATTCATTGTTTGAATATTTTTCTACTTTATCAAATTCAGAGAATTCAGATTCTTTTCATAGAATCAATTAAATTGTTTAAATTTTTAGAAATCAAATAACCAAAAATCGTTCGTGGACAGAATCACAAAACAAATTATATAATCGAGTTAAAATTGAATCATTGATATGAAGTGATTAAAATTTATTCAAAGATTTATAAAATTAATAATATGAAATAAAATAAATTATCAAAAATTACACAGTGGAACACAAAAAATGATGACGTGTGTCATCATTTAAAAAGATCACATCAGAATTTTATTTTAAGGGGGGTTTAAAATGTCCCTTCTTAGGCCTGTTCGTGCAGCATATCGGTATATGAAACTATATTTTCTTGGTTTATATACAAAATTATTTTAATAAAAATGACAAGAAATTATTCAAATATAGATACACACAAGAAAACAAAAATATATATACATCTGTGTGTGTTTTGTTGATTGCAAATAAACAACAAAATGGTCTGAATATAATGAAATCAGTAGTCCTCTTTTTGATTGTAATTTCGATTAATTTAATATGTATTTTATTTTTAACGAAATAATATTGTGGGTGTATGTATGTTATGTGGCATTGAAGAGTTAAAATTATGCAAAGTAGGGCAAACAATTTTAAACCGCATGTCAATCAATACTTATTATTTTAATTACAGTATTATAAAAGGATTGCTTGTATATGAATACAAAACATATACATTTATAAATTGACTCTTGTTGCACCATGTACGTGTGGAATATACATACAACGTTAAAATATATTTATTTGCAATATTTTTAATTTCATTATCAATTAAAAAGCAATTTTGCACAAACAAGAATATTAATACGAATTTTTAAAGACAATAACAACCATGTAGTTGTAGTAAAATTATAATTGCAGTGGTGCTAAGCTAAGTATGCGTATACACAGAGAAAATAGATTCATCGTAACAACCGAATTTCTTGCCAACTGAATATTTGGGTTGCATCAACCGAATTATTTAGTTGTCCCAAGCAAATGTTTTCCTGATACAATTTGAATATTTGGTTTCAACCGAAATTCTGTTGCATTAACCTAATTTCGGTTGCGACGAACAAATATATCGGTAGCTCCAACCAAACCATTCGGTTGGCAATAAATTCGGTTGTTACAATTAATCTGTTTTCTCTGTGTGGTATATAGTGTACGAGTATCCCTACAAGAATAAGACCGGTTATATGACCGGTCATTTGACTGGTAGTGTTGACGGAAATACCCGCCAATGCGTAGAACAAAGTTTCTATCAAGTTTTTAAAGACAATATGAAAAACTTGAACGAAACTTTTTTTTAACAACAAAAAATGCAATTTATATTAGTTGTTTCATTCTTGCATATATGCAAGAGTGAAATGACAGATATTTTATTTTGTTTATGTGTTAGTTTCAGTCATCAATTTATTGTAGGAATGTTACACACATTGACAAAAACATTCATTAAACATACACTTATACTTATAATGCATAAATGTTGTTGACTAAAAATATTTGTCATGTGCAAATCAGTAATGACATTTGTAGGGATTTTTATCCCAAAATTTTTTTGGGAAAAAAGAGTAAAACTTTTATTTTTGAGCAATTGTAGAAAAATTTCAATAACTTTTATACAAAAAATGCAAAAACAAAAAACAGTAAAAAAATAATAATTTTATTTCAGTCAGTGTAAAAACTAATTTTTTTTTTATAAAATTTTTAACTTTTTCCGTATTAAATTTTTGATAAATTTTGTCACTTCGCACCACGATTTTTAGTACTATTAAAAATTTAGCATTTTCTTGTTATTCTGTCAAATACCACAAACCAATTTTCAAAAAATTTTAGAAAATTTTTCTCAGACTTTTTTTTTTGAAAAGTGAATTTTTTTTTTTTTTAATTTAATTACTATTGTTCCTTATTTGGTAAAGTGCGATTACTATTCGTGGTATCTATTCTCCATATGTGTTTTATAAACCAAACAATCTGAACAATTTGAAATGTATTTTTTATAGAAATTTCTTAACGAATTTGTTAAAACAGAAGATTCTACATGATTCATTAGAAAATTTCTATGATAATCCCCTTTTTAATGAGATCTTTCATACAGGTTTGAAGAGAACATTATTCTATCGAATAAAACGAAATAAAGAAATTTGTCATTACCAGCTTTAAATTATAATATTTATTGCATTTAGGGGAATCTTTGTAAACAATATATTCTACAAAAAAGGAAACGAGAATTGCAAAGCAAAACAAATGTAAACAAACATAAAGAAAAGTTTATTTAAAAATGTTTAAATAACTGCATATTTCAAATGTTACGAGTACCAAACTGCAGTAGTTTTCGTATGTTTCCATGTAAAAATCTAAATATATATGAACATACAAGATCATATATGGGCCTGTATATGATCATACATGGGGACACATGACCATATACGTCCATGCATGGTTCAATATATGACCATACATGATCACATTTGTGTTACATATTTTCAGATCGGAAATTTCAGGGTTTATGGCCGAATATGGTCATACATAATGAAACAGGGTGCAGAGTTCCCAAAATATTTGTAACACAAATGTGATGAAAATTCAACGTTTCAGTGTTGAATATTACAAATCCTTTAAGATTTTTGTTTAAATATCGTTATTGGATTTATTTACAGGCATTCAAACAATTTTTCGAAACAGTTTTAATGTAAAAAAACCTAATAAACAGAAAACCGGGTTTGTAAAAACGATTTTGCGATTACTTTATCGGACATGTATTCTAAAGTCATCGTATTGATGCCCACCGTTGACATATTACGTTTTTCAAAATCAATTAAAATTTGCCGAGTTTCAAATATGCAAAAAAAAAAATAGCATAAAGTTAAAAATTCTCGTTTGACTTTTTCACAAAAATACATTTTTTCCTTTACAAATTCTTATAAAGTTTGTATAAAAATAAACTGAATATTAAATTCCATGGAATGAGACATATATATTATTCAAAACAACTAGTTTTTAAAAAATAGCTATACACAATTTTTTTTGTTATGTGGTAAACTACTTTATAAAGGCCATAAACAAATGTTGTATTAAAATTATGGATTGCGAGAGCATAGTTTTGCATTGTTGTTTTTATATGAAGTTTATGTTTGTTCTACTCTTGAACAATCTGCCACATACACTCCGACATATTTCTTGTCCTTTCATTATTATTGTTATTTTAGACTACAGTTTAATGTTATGTCATCATTGTTGTTCTCGTTGACCACATAAATAGGACAGATCATAAAAGAATTTGCTTTATTTTTTTTTATTAAGAACAAATGTTCCATTCTTAAATAAAATAAAAAGCTTTTTCACAACATACATTGCCCAAATACTACTTTTGAACAGTTTTAATCGAATATGTTGTATTAATCTTCTAAGTTCTGTTGCTTCATCAAATATTGTACACTTAAAATAGTTTTTAGGTTAAAATAACAGAAATTACCATTTAATGTAAATGATATTTAATTTAAAAACCGGTCTACTAACTTTTTATTTCAATCAAATGGTTTTTGTTATTTAATTTTAAATGTTATTTAAATAACTGACATAACAGTAAAAAACAAATGATTAATCAGTTAAAAATAAATGCTAAAATTTTACTTACCAATTCCGTAAAAATAACGGATTAATCATTTATTTGACATTGTTTCCGTTTTGTTTTATTATTCTTTGTTTTTAATCTAGAAAATGTATACTCATACAGTCTATACACACTTTTTGTGTAAACGACCATATAGATTTGTGTGTGTTTAAAAAGTTTTTATAATTTGAATTGAAATAATTTTGTATAAAAACAAACAATTTTAATAAAAAATAAGTTGGAATTTTATTATTATTATTTTTTTTTTTTTGAAACAGACAGCAAACAAAAAAACTATAGCGGAACAAATAAACTACAAATTTCCTTTTTGTGAGTAAATTTTTATTAAATTTCAAACAAATAAAAACAAAAAAAATAAAACTGAAAAAATCGGTAAATGACAGTAAATCATTTTTAACAAGTGCATAAAAAAGTTAAAATAAATATTCCTTTGAAAATTCAACTGAAAATTTTTTTATTAAACGACAAACAGTAAACTACATAATATTTTGAATGTATTAATATAAAATATTTCGTAAGACGAACTTAAAAACCATAACAAAATACATGCAGTCCCTTGTTCGCCTCACAACAAACTTTTGTGGATAAATTTAGGTAATTCATTATTATGGAGCGTGTGGTTATTTTTTTTTTTTATTTCAAAGGTGTGAAAAATGCACGCATGTATTGAATTTGCCGCCATTTGTGCGGTAAAGTGTTGGCAACTAAATGAAAAAAAAAAGTTTGACAGCTGACAGTTTAGGTTTAGTAAAAATAGAACAACGCGACTTCATTGTTGAATTATATTTTAAAAATACTGATAGTTTGGCGGCTGCTTTAAGGTTTTGAGGTTCGTCAAGCAGTAACTATTACTAGTGACCGATATCCCGACATGGTAAGAGAGTTCTTTCTGCTTATTGTGGATGATATTGTGGTGGTTAAAGGAAGTCTCCAACTTTGTTGTGTTGTGAAAATTTAATATTTAAAAGATTTTTTTAAAAATAGAAATCATTCTTTTAAAGCTCTGTATGACAGATATTTTGATCATGTTTTATGAATTTTCATTTTGAAAAATAAAACAGGATGCCAAAAGGATTTTAATATATTATATACTACTTACTATTGCTTAAATGTACATACAATGACTATATGTGACTATGTGTGAGAGTTTTTTAATTTAATTTCTGTTTGTATAAACAGTTTTGCACACTTAAAACATGGAATGTTAAAATAAATATGTGTTGTTTTTTAAAATACAATTTGTTAAATGATTGATTTATGGGCCTTTAGTTATATTAAAGATCGTTTTAAATTTATTTTATTTTTTCCAAAAACAGTTTATTTAACCCAAAAAATTTGCAAAGTTAAAATTTAGGCAATTAAATACATATCTCAGTGGAAGACAAATTCTGAAATTTTATTTGATAATATTGTCTGAAATTCAAAAATTTTCATTGTAAAATAGTTTACTTTTAAATATATATATTTTTTTTTTTAATTTCACATCCTGTTATCTTTTTTCCTTTAACTACAACTTCTTATATGAAAATTTCTCTAAAGAAATTGCAGTATTTTTTTTACTTTGAGATTATTTTTTTATTTTGTTGCTGTTGTTAAATAGTTTGGTGTAAAGTTTAACTCTTATTTATTTCACTTCCCATTATCCTTTTGTGTAATATACATCTAGATATTTGCCTGCGTGTGTGTGTGAACTGAAGTAATTTCCATTTTGTTGTTGTTTCGAATGTTTGTTGTTTAGTTAACAAAAGTAGTTAACTACTTTGGCAGCATAAAAACAATACTACTACATATTCATATAAAGTAGACAATACAAGGAAATAAACAAATACAAAAAAGAAACAAATATATATATAGTAGTCACCTCATACACATAGACAAACAGTAGTAGTCACCCTTCAATACTAACAAAAAAATATAAAGTGAGGTAATATTCTTCATATTAAATCCTTACTTTTTTGTATAACTGTTCTATTTTTACTTCAATAGGATTTTATTTCTTGCATAAAAATATTAGTTTCTCGTAATAAATGGACAACACATGATTCATCATTGGAAAGGTCGAAAGCTTAAGTATTTTTTGCTACCAAAAAATGTATTATATCCTTTTATCGATAAAGTATTTCATAAAAACAAGTATATATTTCTAATAGTTTTGCCCAGTTTGAAAACAATTTTTTTTTATATATTTTTATTTTTATCAGGCTCGAGATCATAATTTAATGTTACTAACGAATAGTAAACACTAAGTTTTTATTAAATGGAAAAAGTTGGGAGGATCAGCGCTAGAGGGAGTGCACACTTTCGACACTAGCGACCAGGTCATCGTCAGCTTCCTTATAAACCACCCAACCTACAAAAAACACATGATTTTAAACAGGCTTATATATCACACACTCTAAGGAAAATTAGCATTTTTCCATATATTTAAAGAAATACCATTTGGCAACCATCTCCTCCCATCTCTGGATAGGGTATAACATTTTATGTATATAATTTTGAAACAATTCTCGATACGAACTTAGTTTACATAATCGCAAAAAGCCTTTCCAACTTTAAAAATCCGCCGACTTTAAAAGAGGCGTTAAGCGTGAACACTAAACGTTGGCTTATGATAAATTTATATAGGAATGCCTGAAGCGAAAATTGATAACTTGCCGCAGCTATTTTAGAGAATACAAAATATTAGAGTCATTTAAAATGACACGAGATAATTTAATGTTTTTATATGTTTATTTGGACCTTTAAGTTTTATTCCATTAATTTTTGAAGATTCTTTTGGTCAGTTGGGCGTTGCCATTGTTGATGATCATTTGGGCTCTTTTCTGGAAAGAACTTCGGAAGCTAAGTTTTCACACTCTTGAATATTCTTTTGAAACATGTGGTTTGGTGGGTCTATGAGTCGTGAATTCAACAGCCCGAAAACGCATCCTTCAGAATTTCCATTACCACGCCGGCTGTGGGTAAAGTTGCGCCTTTCTATTGAAATCAAGTGCCCAGCAATTAGTCACCAGTTACAGTAACCGACTCCGATGGCGACTCTGGCGTAAATGGCGTACCGTGCAGTGACTGAGTGGATGTCATTGCTCTTAATGAATGACCAGTGCCCCAAAAGGTCAAATTTGTTTATTTATGTATTCACTTATGACACATTTTGACAGAAAATCGGCCGTTGCAACATAATCAAGACGTGTCGACGTGCATTCTGCATCTGTTTATTTACAAATATTAACACAAAACTGACAGTTGCCATCATTTACAAAAGTTATAGCATCGTTCGATAAGGTAACACATTTTGAAATAAGGTGACTGACAAGGTGATTGACTCACTGACTAACACTTTATCGCCCAGACGAAACCGTTGGAGCTAGGAATTTAAAACTTGATATGCAAGTTAATCCAACGGGAAGGGGAAGAAGTCTGCCCCTTGACGGCCTGACCACACCTCTTTGGCAAGAAACCTCCTTAGCCAGAGGCATGATAATGTAATGATTTGCCCAGGTAACGGAATGGTTAACGGGTGTAATTAAAACACTTGATAAGTGGAACAAAATCGAATGAAACTTGGGATGAGTGGAATGAAACACTAAACAGGGGAACGAAATGGAATGGAACGGGGAATGAATATAATTTGGTTAGAAACTGGAAACTTGAAATTTTAAATATTGTGTTCCTTGGGAAATGTAGATACTAATTAACTGAAAAATATATTTTTTGAAATTTCCAAAGAACACGGTAAAAATGGGGTTAAAATGGAAAAAGTGCCCCCTTAATGGACCAATTTATATTTCATTACGCATACGTTACAATGAAAAATTTCAAAGATTTTTATCAATATGTCTAACAATATCTGTTTAAGACCAGACCTTATTTCATTATTGAAGTGTGTCAAAGTATTGAAAGTTTTCGAGATCAGAGCAATTAAAAAAAAAAATAAAATACTGATGAACTTTTTGCGCGAAATGAAGAAGAAGTTGTGAAGCATGTTTCATAAAAATTTCCATCATATGACAGGAAAGATTTTTTTTATCAATGAAATAATATTTTTTTCCTTAGTGAAGACATCTAAAAGGATAGAGTTCTTGAACGTCTCCTTATCCTCAACCTCCTGTCCGAACTTCTGCCAGAAACCTGAAATTTAATATATGCCTTCCCGGAGTTATGGACTATGCATATATTCACTAAAATGGAATTTTTTTTGGAAAAATTTTCACATTAGTGTTCTGGCCGAAAATCTTTGGCTATAAATTTGCCATTAAAAACATGTCATACCTGGGATATGGGCTTATTCGCTCAATGGAAATATTGATTAATTTCTAATAATAGCATGCTAAAGATGGCATTAAGAATTTGAAAGCAGCCCCTTGTATGACCTATACCCTTTAAATAAAAAAAATTAAACAATATTTTAAGTATTTTCAATAAGTAGGCGTGACTAAAAATAAACTAATTTGACGCTTATTTTTTTTATTAACATATTTATCATTCATTATAATTTAATGGAATTTAAAAAATGCTAGAAATTAGATTATAACAATGGAGATTTTTTGATGGACACTTTAGGAGTAGCTACCTATTTACTCATGTCCCAAAAAGGGCATTGTAGCCAAGATCAACTTAAACATATAATAATGTTATACATATATGGGAAGTAGTATTAAAAATAAATTTTTTGCACGTAAGAGAATGGCCTTACATATGCATCGTTTTTATATTTTTTTTTTCAGTTGGTTGATTTTTTATTTATTTATTTTTGTTGAGTATGGACTTTTTTGTATTACTTACTTCAAACATATAAAACGCACGTGTTGCATTTTTGTTTTTATTTACATACCACTACATGGGTTGTTTTTTTTTTTCTGATGTACATTGTTTTTATTTAACATTTTATTCTATTATCCTGTATAAAAAAGGCTTTTTTCACTTCTATTGTATGCTTGCACATTCACTTGTTTTGTTGTTGTTATTTTAATAACACCTAAAGTCATTGCAGCTAGACATTGTTGTCATTAACATGACTCTGACTCTTTTGTGTGTGGGTCTATTGTTTTTGTTGATGGCAAAGGATGTTTTATAAGTATTAAGTAAAACAAATTTTCAGACTTTAAGATATATGAACTTTTTAAAAGATTTCAACATTCTGTGGAAAAATTCTTTAAGGCTTAATAACTTTTTCTGCCTCTATGGTCGTATATGGCCATGTATATCCATGTACGATCATATACGATCCCATGTATGATCCTGTATGTTCATATATAAATATTTAGATTTTTACATAGGTCTACAATAAATCCAAAATTATGGAAAAATCCAAACTATTATAAATTGTAACTCCTTTCCAATACAATTTCCTTATTAAATGTTTTAAGAAGATCTGCAAATTATTTCCAACACTCTGTTTATTTATTTAAAGAATTTTTTAAACAACCCTCGTATGTTTAACTATGTTATATAATGCCATTGTTTAGTCCGTTTGGAGTGTTGTTTATTACGTATGTGACTTTGTATTTGTTATAATATCCTTTCAACTTTTTAATTGTTTGTAGTCTAAATTTTTTACACACACATAAACATCAACATTTTAACATACTTAACCAACACTGACACCACAACCTCAGGTAATGTTTGTATTATATTTTATATTTTTGTTAACAAAAAGTTAAAGGTTTCATATCCGTTTGTTTTTTTTTTAAATTCTTCTTTTGAAGGATTTTGTGTTTAATTTCCTTCAATTATAAAATTTAAGCTGCAAATGCATTAAAATTTTTTGTAACGTATTTTTAACAAAATATTCCCAACTAATTAATTTTAAAATGAAACATATTGATTTTTGTGTGTTTTCATTAGAAATATTTATACAAAAAAAAAAAAAAAAGAAACACCATATGTTTGTTTTAAATATTTATTGGTTTTTATGGAGTTTTATTGTAAATGCAGGAAAATTGTTTACTTTAAAATACACTTGTATGCTGGTTGTTTGCTCTTCTTTTGAATATGCCGTGTCTGTTGGATAATTTATGTTAATTTGTATACTTTTTTAATATTCTACATTTATTATTGAAATTTCTTGGGAATTTTTTTCTGTTGAAACTATATATTTAAAGCACCTGGCTTTTTTGTGAATGTGGTTTTAAATTAAACAGGGAATTTGTGCTTTTTCGAAAAATTTTAAATAATGATTTAATTATTAAAAATTTGTCGAATCTTAAGTTTTTCAACTGGATTTGGATTATTATGGATTTACTTAAAAGTAAAGGAAACTGTAAAAATGTTGCTAACTCAATTCAATGTGTAAAGGGCTAACTATATTATACTTTTGCTAACTTAAGCAACTGTCAAAAATCAACGAAAAGTCTGTCAAATGCTTAATCAACTTATTGAAGACTTTTTGGTGGCTACAATGTACTTTTTAAACTTAAATACTTACTACACTTAGTTGCAAATATTTGTACTTTGCAAAAACTGTTTTCTTCTTATATTTCCAAAATATATGTGTCTTTTCGAAAAATATTATTTAATGTGTTCAATTTATAAATATTTTACAATTAACGAGTAAATCTGTATTATTTTAAATAATTTAAAGAAACAAATGAAAACAAAAATAAAAAAGTACTAAAAATTGCAACAGTGCTTGCATCTTCATCGAAAAACAAATACAAAACCGACCCCTTTTGTTATACATGCACGTTTGTTTTTTAACATTTTCAATTAAATTTTCTATAAAAATATTTTCCGCGTACATTGCAGTTTGTTTTTTTTTTCATAAAAAGTTTTTTTAAAAACACATGATTCCTTAAGTAAAGTGCGGTCAGTTTCGCTGTTTGCTTAAGCAAATGACACTTGACGAAACTTAACGAAAAGTTTGTTAAGTACAATATAGTCATACACATTTGATTACATGTATTCGCACATTTGCTTAAGCTAGCAAAAGTATAATATAGTTAGCTCTTAAATCATCAATTGTAGAATATTTTGTACTAAACCGACATTCTCAAACTTAAATAAAAGTTCAAACGTTTCAGGGGTTAAAGGTCTTTCGAAGTCTCAAAAAAGCATATTTTTACTGATTTTTTGTTATAGCGGGATCCATTTCGAGGTTCTTTACTTTTTTAAAGAAAAAAACACAGAAAATTCAAATTTAATGGGCAATATTTATTATCGTTTAAAAAGAACATTCTTTGGCATTTATTTTTTGAAGATTATGTTTATCAAATGTTGGCCGTGGCTACATCGCAGATGGTCCGTTGGGTCCAATTTTCGATGACTCGTTCGAGCATTTCGAGCGAATGACACGCGCGATTCTTTCCTCCAAGGCCTAAATCGAAACGGGTTTGTCCGCATAAACTTTAGACTTTGCATATCCCCACAGGAAAAAGTCAAACGGTGTGATATCACATGATATTGGTGGCCGATCGACCGGCCCAAAACGTGAAATTATGTGCTCACCGAAGTGTTCTCTCAATAAATCCATTGATTAATGCGATGTGTGGGAAGTGGCGCCGTCTTGTTGAAACCAAATGTCGACGAGATCACGAGCTTCAATTTCAGCCATCAAATAGTCGGTTATCATGGCACGATAACGGTCGCCATTGACGGTTACGTTCGCACCGGTCTTCGTGTACACTCTCAGCTACGGCCGCTATATTTTCTTCACAGCGTGCTGGACGTGGTCTATTCGGTCGAATATTATCCAATAATAAATGTTGGGTCTCAAAATGTGTGATGGTGTTGCGAATAGTTTGCTCAGTGGTCCGATTATGTTGACCATAAGTTGAGCGAAGTGCACGAAACACATTCCTAACAGAACGTGAATTTTCGTAATAAAGTTGAACGATTTGTAAACGTTGTTCAGGCGTAAGTCTTTCCATTATAAAATGGCAAACAATACTAAACAAAAATATGACAGCATGACACGACTCACACGTGATCTGTCAAATAAGGTTATTAAAGAAAGTATCTCTACTTGGATCACCCTATATATCAAATGAAATGTTTTATTAAAACAATTTAGCGTATCAAAGATACAAATTTAACAAGTACTTTGTGAAATTTTTATTTAAAAAATTTAAAAACTCAGCCATTGGGATCTCATTTGCCTTGACCTCTCAAAAAAAGAACATAGCTTATGACTGGTTCATCAGAAAGTAAAAAGCCAATTTTTTCTCTGTTAGAAGATATATTCATCTCGTGCTTGTATAGTACGAAGGAAAAAAAATTAAATTAAAATTTTTGGCGGAGTTGTAAACGTGCTTGTATAGTACGAAGGAAAAAAAATTAAATTAAAATTTTTGGCGGAGTTGTAAACCAAAAGTACCATTTTTTGGTGAAACTTTTACCACGTGTTCCCTCATAAAATAAATTGTTATAAATGAATCCATCCTTCAAGCACTAGTTAATGTTATTTTAAAGAAGTGTGAAAAATTCATACCTTTTTTAAAAATCATCACTAAACCCAAACAAAATAACTAGAATTTAGAAAAATTAAGTTATTTAGGGTACACTTTTAGCCAAGGACACTTTTTAGCCAAATTTAATAAAATTTCTCTTGAAATTAAGAAACAAATTTTACTAAAATTTTTTCAAATTTTCTAATATAGAAAAATTTTACTATTGAGAACTAAATTTTTATTAGAAAACAGAAAAATATCCTCTTAATTAGTTCATATATCATCTTGAATTTTACTGTTAGTTTGGAAATGTTTCCTTGTTTTTAAGAAATATTTTAGTTTATTTAAGTTTATTAGATAATTTTTTTTTTTACTACAAAGTATGATTTATCTCCCTAAAAATAAGAAAATAGTTTCTAACATCAAGTTAAATACTTAATAATAAATTTGCATTTGTTTTTGAATAATAACATTAATATAATGATGGGAACTTCTTTCCTGCAGATATTCCATTTCAGGTTGTGTTTTTGAAATATTAAAATTTTTGATTACTTTTATCAATTTTCTCAGTTTCCTCCAATTATTTTTTTTTTTATAAAATTGTTGTTTACATAAATCAGCTGTTTATAATTCGTAATTGCAAGTGTAAACACTCCTAGATTTCGGAGGAGATTTTAAGCAAAATCTCGAGATTTAATGCCAAGTGCAAGAGTATTAAAATTCTTTTGTTTTTACACAAACATAGGAATTTTTATTCTTTTTAAGAAAATTTTTCGAAGTTTTAAAATAAAATTTAACTTAAATTGAGAGAAATTTTTAAACTATTTTTAAGGAAATTTTAGATTCATTTTTAGTTCATGTCTTTTATTGTTGAGTGTACTGACTTTAAAAGTAGATTTTCAAGAAAACGCGATAGAAGTTTTTAAAAAAAAAAAAAATCCAGGTCATTATTTTGCTCACCCAACCCCTTAATTTGAAATTTGGTGGTTTTGCCTCCCCGAATAAAATTTTACTGCAGTTGTATGATGCCAAATCTGGCAAAAAGAATGTGCAGACGTTATACAGTTTCAATAATGACACCAGTATATTCTGTTAACCTTCTAATATATAAATATATATTGCTGGATCAAAATTGACATTTTTCAGATCAAGTTTGATTTGATCAAGTTTGATCTGTGAAAATTTTAATTCGTTATACATGAATCAAAATTCTTACGTATTCCTTTCTTTTCCTATCATTCGTATAGTTTGGCTTTCTTTTTATATAAACAAGCCGTAAATCGTTACTTTATCGTTTCATTTATCTATATAACAAATTACATTTTAAACAATTAATATTATAACTTTGTAAATCAAAACTGTTGCGCATCATTTAATAAAGTCATTTATTATAAATCCATTTAATAACAAAAATTTTTTTCTCTACAAAAAATCTATGCAACAACGCCCCATTTAACAAAAAAATAAAAATTAAGAAAAATTTACAAATTTAATTTCAACTTATAGTTTAACTACAATGACTCAAAAACTCATGAAAATAAAAGTATCCTTGAAATTTCTTCAACCATACGATACAAACCTTTTACATTTGCTTGCATAAACCATGCATAAATATGTCAATAAGATTATCCCACTTTTTACACAGCACCACACATACATGTACACGTGGTAGTTGTATTACTAATAGTGTGTAAATGAAAAACTATTGTAAAATAAAAATTTAAATGAAAAATTATGTTTCATTTCTTTTTTTTTAAGGAAAATGGAATATCCAACAAAAAAACTACAAGATAAATAAACAAAAAACCAGTAGCAAATGCTCCAATATTTACAACATTACCTTATGCTTATATACTAAAATATAATTTAAATTGTTGTTGTCAAACTCAAAATAAAGATAAGAACGACCATAGAATGCCCTATAAAATTTTTAAACTTTTCTTCAAAATTAAAAATCTTTAAATTAGCAATAAATTTTTAAGGTACACATGCTTTAAAATCCATATACTTAGTTGGAAATTGTATTCCTACTATATATTGGATAAATTTATTTTGTGTGTGTGTGTAAAGGAAAAAAAAAAATACACACACACACACGCACACTATGTGTAAGTTGGTGCGCACATTAACAATGTGTAAATATTTAATAAAATTTTAAATTTAATTTAAAAATTCTCTAAATTTGTGAGCAAAAAACTTGTTTTTAGACTAAATAAGCGTATCAAATGACAAAAAGTGCATTTTTAGAAATGCGTTGAATTCCTCAAACAAGGGAGAATTTAACATTGCAATGTATAAAGATAAATAGCACAAAACTTTATTCATAAAATAATAAATTTTTTATACCCTCCACCATATATGGTGAGGGTATATATCAGTTTGTCATTCCGTTTGTAATATGGCGAAATATAGGTTTAAGACCCCATAAAGTATATATATTCGTGATCCTTATGCAATTTTAAGTCGATTTAGCGATGTCCGTCTGTCTGGCCGTCTGCCTGTCTGTCTGTCTGTCTGTTAAAATCACGATCACGACGCGAAGACGCAAGCGGGGGTGCCTATTTTTACCCAGATTATTGAACATCCTCCCGAGCAGTTTGGTATTTAAAATGAGCAAAATCGGTCAAGCGGTTCAAAAGTTATGATTGAAAATGTGAAGGTACCTCTAAATTTTCCATACAAATTTGTACAATTTTTCTGTATCTATTTTTTTTTTTCTGTTAAGTAAGTAAAAATGTTATTAAGTCTTCTTATTGTTCGATTACATTTATTGTCTTACATACTATGATAACTAAGTTAACGTAAAAATGAACAATGTTAAAGTCGCTAACAGAGCAGACCTCTGTAAATAACATTGCTAAAACTAAATAACAAAAGTTCGTTACATAAATTGACAAAACATATTCATATTACAGTTCATGCAAAATTTAGTATATACGTATATCATCTTCATCCCCTTTGGTGGAGGGTATTCAAAGATTCTGCACAGCCGAATTTAGCCCTTTTTTACTTGTTTTAAAATATATTCGTTTTATATATATTTTTTTTTATAAAATTAAAACAAACCGGAAAAATTGTCAATAATCGCCTAACTTGAAAAAATCGACAAATCTCGAAAAAATATCTCAAATAAGATATGGCGAGTTATTTTAAAATCTCTGAAAATCAAAATATTGAATAAAATTGCTAAAATTTAAAAATCGCCAATATCGATAAAAATTGAAAAAATTTAACAAAATTGCCCGAAACAAAAATTTGAAAATAACTCGACAAAAATTTACTAAAAATCGCAAAAAGTAAAGTCCTGTGAATATATAATTGCTAAAATTGACAAAAACAAAGCAAAATTTCGCGTAAAATTACACATTGGCGTGTAATCATAGTAAAAACATTATACTTTAGGAACTAAAGTATACTTTTCTTAAAAATACACTCACCACAAAAAGTCTGTACTGGGAACTGAAAATTTTGCTATTATTACGGGAAAATTTGCTAATTTTAGCCCAGCGGCATTTTTTGATAATCTTAGCAACACATGTCTTTTGACGTGTAGTACAATGAAATTTGTAGAAAAAATTTGCTGCCGCTACAAAATTAGTACAAAATTTCAAATTTATTGTTTTTATCGAGCATCAAAATTTTGTTTATTTTATTTATTTTTTCAAAAAATATTTTATACAAAATTTAAAAAAAAAAATGAAATGCTTAAAAGTTGTAAAAACATTAACGAATTTATCATTTTTAATTTGTTGATTTCTGTTTTGAAAATATTTTGGTAAGTTTTTTTTACTTTTAAGGTAAAATTTTAATTGTTTTTAGGGCTGATTTTTAAAACTAAAAAAAACGTTTTAGTGCTATTTTAAGTGGATATCCTGTTTTTAGACATGAGTCGGTATATTCACTTCGGATCCCTTTTTTTAATCTATGTAAAATTTTAAGGCAATTTAAGTTTTTAGGTGTAAGTTTTAATTAGAAATATAATTTCTTTAAATATCCACTTTTTTAAAATTAGTAAATTTTTTTGCTAATTTTAGTAAATCGGGTTTCAAAAATTTGTAAAATGATTTCTGAAATTGGCAACAACAATTTGTAAATATTCTGTAAAAAATCTGTAATTTTTAAAATGTAAATAGCAAAAAGATTTGCTAAATAATATTTTTTTTACTATAAATTAGTACAAAAATAGTAAAGTGGGATTGAAAACCGTTTAAAAATTTTTCTACTTACTTTTTTTTCTGAGTGTACACTTTAGACCTACTATAGACAAGGAAAATATACTTTAATCGTTAAAACATGTATGCGGACATTTGGTACATTTGATGTGATACCCATTTGTAGCCGGTTCAACTTAAAACTGGCTTTAATTCTGACTATAATAGCAAAATAGATAATAACAGGTTTTAATTTAAAGTCATTTTTTAAAAAAGCCTACTTTACAGGCCATTTGTCTAAAAATACATTGTGTGCTCCATGAAAAAAGCAACAATATACTCAGCAGCAAATAGCCGAACTAGTTTTAAAATGTACTGGTTTTCGGACTACTAGTACTAGTTTTGAACTAGTGTTAAAAATAATTATTTTGAACCGGTTGTATACTAGTTAATTATTATCTATATAGGAACTGTTTAAAACAATTGCCTAAATTTAAATACATGTTTTGAAATTAACATTTTGTTTACATTTGTTTTTAATAATAAAAACTGAGTTTGCAAATATCATTTTGAGGTGCCAATTAGCTGGTACAGATCTTCAGAAATAGTGTCCTTAATGTCTCATTCTGGCACTAATTTGGCTACATGTTTTTCTACCTAAAACATAATTTTGAACCAGTTGTGTTTTTTTGTATATGAATTTATATTTATATAAACATTTGGATGTTTTTGGGAGTACACATTTGGTGTTTGTATTTACCAAATTTTCTTAATTTTACATAAAACTACCCATTTTATAGTAAAAAAGTTCGGGTATTGTGGGATAGGTGTGCGAATAACCTTAACAGTTACTTCTTAGTAAGACTAAACAAATTTCTGGTTTTATTGGAAAGGTTGAACTTTGTCATTTAAGAAAGGAATACAATATCATTCATATGACTACCACGACTGGGCCATTTTTCTGCGAAAATCAGCAAGGAGCCGCCGTTACTCAACAAATTTTTGTTTCCAAAAATTCAAGAGAAAGATATGGACGACATTTGGTTTCAACAAGACGGGGCCACATGTCACACAGTCAACGGAACCATCGATATTTTATGCACTGTTTTTGAAAATCGAATAATCAGCCAAAATTGTGATGTCAAGTGGCCGCCTCGGAGCTATGATTTGAGACCTTTGGATTATTTTCTGTGGGGAGCCATTAAGGATAAATGTTACGCAAACCATCCAGAGACAATTGAAGCGTTGAAACATGAAATCGAAGTTGCAATTGAAGAGATTCGAGCCGAAACAATCGAAAATGTACTGAAAAATTTCGTTTGGTAGTCATATAATTGATATTCTGCTCCATTCTTAAATGACAAAGTTCAACCTTTCTAATAAAACAAAAAAAAAAGTAATCAGTCCTTTTTTTTAGCCGATTCAAATCCAAAATTTTAAATGGCCCACCCTTGCAAAAATTTCGAATAAAGTAATTTAATAAATAAGGCCCGATTACTGAATGTGCCGTTATAATTTAACCAACAGTAAAACTCAAACTTTATATGGGAAACAACAACAAATGTGTCAGTTAAATTCCCAGGTAAAAGTTAGCGGGATATTAAAAAAATGATGGTAATGCCCGATTACAAATGTCCTGTTAAAATTTAAATTAAAAATTCAAATTTGGGAACATCAAAAGATCTAATTTTTTACTAAACCATAAGAAGGGCTTTAGATGCAATGAAAACGGATCATAACAGAAAATTTCCATCCTATGATACTCCTATATAAATATCATTGTTTGCGATCGAAATTTTCACAACACCGGAATCAAAATCACTGCTTCTTTTTCTCTTCTTTTACTACTTTTTTTTTTTACTGGAGTTGATTGAGAAAATTTTGCATAATTTCTTTGACCGAAATATAAAATTATCCGAACCTCCTTTAAATTTTTAAACATTTTTAAAGTCGACTATTTCTATATTAAAATTCTTGAATTAGTAAATGTTATAAATCCATTTACTAAATCATTTATACCAGCAAGATAGAGTATCTACAACAATAAAACTGAAAAAGATGTAATTTATTTAAATTTTCTTGTATGGTTGTTTCAAAGATTTCCATTTCAATCTCACTTTTTTATGCACTTGATATTTTAAAATTATATTTTGTATGTGTTTTTGTTATTACACCAACCATTGCAAGCTGTTAAATTATGACATTCAACTGTCAAGTGATTGCATTTTGTATATGTATATCGTACATTACTATCTTATGTTGCATGCAACATACATTCAAGTAACATACAAATGGTACGGTACTTTTGGTTCTTGCTTTTCATCCTGTGACATTTAAACAATTTTCTTTCTATTTTTTTTTTTGAAGCGTGAGAAAATGTTGTCCTTTGCATCACCTAAATAAACACATTTTTAGTTACTTAATTCTTTTCACAATTATAGTTTATTAGATGTATGTTAGATGTATTACTATAAAGGAGTAGTAGCTACTCAGATGTTTATTTTATATACATACGTACAAACATTTTAAATTATGGATGGGTGTTGAATTTTTCATTTTACATTTTTACTAACTCATCATCAACTGTTTTCAACATTTTTATTTTTATTAACAACAAAAAGGAGGAGAAACTGTTGAACAGAAAAAAATTTGATCCTTACAACAGCTACTTTACAACAACTACTGATGTGTGTAACAGTTTAGGATTTCAACTTAATAAATTAAATTTATTTACATAATTTTATATTTACATAAATACTTTGCAATTTTCTCGTTAGTAATTGCTAGGGCTAGGAAGTTTATATAAATACATATTTGTTGTTAGCTGCAATAGATAACTACGTTAACCAAATATCTTTGGGAATCAGCAAGTTTGTAACAGGTTGGCATCGATTTGTTAATGCGTATTTTTACAAAAGTGTTTATTTTAATGCATATTTTGGCATATATTAATGTATATTTTGCTATAAATGCATATTTTTCGAAAAAATCATGTTTTTTATACCCTCCACCATATATGGTGAGGATACATATCAGTTTGTCATTCCGTTTGTAACATGTTGAGATATAGGTCTAAGACCCTATAAAGTATATATATTCGTGATCCTTATGCAATTTTAAGTCGATTTAACGATGTCCGTCTGTCTGTCTGTTGAAATGGCGATCACGACGCGAAGACGCAAGCGGGGATGCCTATTTTTACCCATATTATTGTCATCCTTCCAAGCAGTTTGGTATTGAAAATGAGCTAAATCGGTCCAGCCGTTAACAAATTATGAGTGAAAATGTGAAGATACCTCTAAATTTTCCATACAAATTGGTGTATTTTAGTACAATTTCATAGTAGCGAATGGTATATAATATATTTTCTCATAGAAAATTAATAATATTTTGAATTCACCTTAAATATTTTTCATCTCAAAAAAATTTTTTCACCACTAAAATTTTTTTTCACCACAAAAATTTTTTTTCACCTCAAAATTTTTTTTAACAAAAAATTCGTTTTCGCATTAAAAAAAGTTTTTCACCTCAAAAAATTTTTTTCACCTCCATAATTTTACTTCAAAAGTTTTTTACATTATTTGTATCAAAAACAGTAGAAAACACTTTTTTAGGTTATTGGTGGAGGGTATTCAAAGATTCAGTACAGCCGAATTTAAGCCTTGTTTTACTTGTTTTTTGTTAAAAATGATATAAAAGGGATTTATCCAAATTATATATTAACAAAATTTAACACCAAGCTAAAAACTAACAGTGGAATAAAATTACTAGCTGAGGAAAATGTTCATTTTGAAAACAAAAATACTAATATTGAATCAATAATGAAAGCATATTTTAAAAATTTTGAATGCATATTTTTAGATTTCTAAGTAGATTAAATTTTACAAATATAAAACACGATTATACAAGGTGACCCAATATGTATAACTTCAGGTGCTATAACTATTGCAGTTTTGTTTTAATATTTTTAAAGTAAACACCCTGAAGAAAATGCAGATAGTGAAACTGTACTGATTCACTATTCACTTTGTCACCAGTACTACTGACTTATTCTGCCCCATTGCGAATCTACACAACTAGTGACTTGGTGTAGATATTGGAACCAGAAATTCGCCAGTACATTTTAGTAATTCTAGTCTAAACTTTTGGAACTTTTTACTGGAAAATAAGTTTAAACTATATTTACCTTCGAAATTCACTTTTCTTAAAATTGTTATTAAAAACTTATAGGCACATGTATTTTCAACAAAATTAAACAATAAAAATCAAAAAGAAGCACAGCTTTGTAGTTGCAAAGAAAGAAATGTAAAATGTGCAGTAGACACTTTGTTGACAATGTTACTAAGAAAAAGGGAATGTAAAAAGTGTAGACGCTTTGTAGACTTTGTCACTAAAAAGTCACCTAAAATAGTCGACAAAAGTGGTGACTTGGATACACTTGTCCCCAGGCTTCCTTCAGGACAGATACATAATACACGTTGACGAGGCATTGAACGCTATACTTCTCATGAAAGGGGAATACTTGTAGTTACTTTGCAATGGACGATTTTCTGTCAAAATTTATCATGAGCGACGAGGCCCATTTTCATCTGAATGGATACATAAGCACTGAAAACATGTGTTTTTGGAGTACTAATCGTATGATTTACGAAGAACTATTACCTCCGCGCCATTTATGCCGGAGGTGTCATCAGGCCTTATTTCGTCGAGCACGCCATGAGCAACACGATTACTGTTGCACTGGAGAATATGTGGCTCCAATAGGTCGGTATAACTGCACACACAGCTCGCGCTTCAATTTACATTTTAAAGAATGAATTTGCAGGTCTCCTAATATCTCGTTTTGTCAATTTGCAATGGGCAGCAAGATTGGCCGATTTAACCACTCTAATTTTATTTCTTTGAGATTTTTTGAAGTCACAGGTCTATGTGAACAAACCACAGACTGGAAGATTTGAAAGAAAAAATCCGACAAGAGTGTAAAGGTCCAAATAAACTATTAAATTCTTTTAAATTGAGCTTGAGATCTTTTTATAAAAATAATAATGGTTATATTATATTATATTTCGTCTCCACATGGGGTGACTTCTTCAGGGAAATAATTTAAATTAATTACCAAATATAGGAAAATAAATAACCATTATTATTTTTTAAAAAGATCTCAAGCTCAATTTAAAAGAATATAATAATATTATATTCAAGATCAAATAAAAGAAAATAAATTTAATGGTCCAAATAAACGTTAAAAAATACTTATGTCGTTTGATTTTAAAAATATAACATAACAACTTCGGGAAAATGTTTTTGGACCACCCTGTATATGCAAGTCAGGTCGAAATTTTTGAGGGTTTTTACGCACATACGACTTGTACGACTGATAAAGGAATTTTCTACCACAACGGATCAGCGAGTATTCCGAATATAATTCCGGACTTTAGGGGTCAGTTCATTTTTTTCGGCAGAAAAATTTCCATTACCTTACCTTACTTTCATTAATCAATGCTAACGTCCTCCGAAATCTCCTGCTCATACATAGAAGTTGTGTATATAAGTGGGGTAAATAGCATAGAGATCCAACGGGGTGAAATATTTTTACACCGCTCTAGGAAACCTAAGCACTTGAATGTTTCTTTCGACACTTCAAATACGTGTTTATTCCAACGGACATCACACTGAATTCTTATGTCTAGGACATCAACAGTTTCCAAGTTCTCGATATTGACAACCATCCATTGACGAACATTATCATTTAATTCAGTTTTTTTTATAGAATTTTGAACAAACAAAAAACTACCCAAAAATAACCGAACTTCTTCCCCCTATTTCACCGCCAATATCAAAGGGTGTTCTTTGGTAGCAAAACTTTTCTTATTACACTTTAGATTGTTTCTGGAATTGTTTTCATTCTTAAAAATGTTTTATTAAAATTCCCAAAGTCTTGAGGACTTAAATCATATTTATGTTTTAATCCTCAAGACTTTGTGACTTTTTATATCTTTAGCAATCAATTTTCGAAATATCTGAAATTTTTGTTTTTAGTTTCGAGTTAGTGAATTTTTCTTTAAAAAATATTTAAAAACTTTTGTTTATTGCGAAATTGATTTTGGTGAATTTGAGAAACTCTTTTTTTAGCATTCAAAATCCATCGAAAAGGGTTTAAGGTTTCTTTCTGCATATGAGTTTCTACGAATGGAACAGCAAAACAAACACATGTCTTTAAATATCAGCTGACAGCTGATTGCTCATATGATATAATGAAACACAACTATAGTTCTTTAGTAAATTTCATCTTAACACAAGTTATTCCTCATATAACTTTTGCTGTCTAAATTGTATGTTAAATATGAAATATTTACAATTAACACGCCCTGCGGGAAAAGGACCTACCCCAGGACACGTCTCGTGACCGGTACATTGTGATAGATACCGGTCACAGGACCGGTTTTTTTATGAAAAGGAACGGTCACTTTAACTTAGGCTTGTCATAGGAGGGGCTTAATTGCCGTCTGTGACATGTCAAAGGACTGGTCTAAAAGAATATGTCACACAACTATGCTCGTGACCTCATCACGTGACTAGTACTTTCAGACCAGAGAACTGCAAAATCAACTTTTTTTATTGATTTAATCATACACAAAAATTCTTGTTCACATTTAATAATTCAACAAAATTCACTGTAGAATAAAATCAGCATCATGTTACTGAACGCGTAATTGGGATCAGTGTGGAACATATGTCGATTATGTTTACTGCAAATGTAATCACTCAACAAAAAGTCAGCGTTGAATAATTCAGAAAAAACAACAAACAACGCATATGAGTTTATTCATAATTACAACAAAATAGAAACACACATTAGGGTGGGACTTAAACCCGCTTTTTTAGAATTTTTATTAGTAATACAATACTAAAAATATTCTTCTTTGTGAAATAAAAATATTTTTTTTGAAAAAAAATTTAGGTCGATATCTCAGACTTGCCTAATCCGGAAAATTCAAATATTGTCTAAATTTTTTTTCATCTATTTTGATTGGAAAATTAGGCAATATTTAACTTTAACCGGATTGGGAGAGCCTGAGATATCGACCTAAATTAAAAAAAAATAAATTTCACAGAGAACAATATTTTTGGTATTACTAATAAAAATTCTAAAAAACCGGATTTGAGACCCACCCTAATATACATATAACATATATGAATGTATTTCCACAAAATCATCCCCTTTTTATAGATGAGAAACAATTTTGTTTTAATTATGAATACACACACACGTTGTTTTGTTTTTTTATTTATTCTATAATAATTATTGTTGACCCGAACGAACAAGAATACAATGAATGGTATGAAAACCGTTGAAACCGTACGTTGGCGTTGAATAATATGAAATTGTTTTATATACATATATGCATTTCGTGTATAAATTAAAGCATTAGTTAAATTTAACAGGGTGGGACTTAAATCCGCTTTTTTAGAATATTTATTAGTAATTAAAATATTCTTCTTTGTGAAATATAAATATTTTTTTGGAAAAAAAAAAATTAGGTCCATATCTCAGGCTTGCCTGATACAGAAAAATTTAAATATTGTCTAAATTTTTTTTCATCTATTTTGATTGGAAAATTAGGCAATATTTAACTTTAACCGGATTGGGCGAGCCTGAGATGTCGACCTAAATTAAAAAAAAAAAATATTCACAAAGAACAATATTTTTGGTATTCCTAATAAAAATTCTAAAAAAAACGTATTTTAGACCCACCCTAATATACATATAACGTTTATGATATATGTTTTTTTACAAAACCACCCCTTTTTATAGATAAGAAACTATTTTGTTTTAATTATGATTACACTCATACACGTTGTTTGTTGTTTTTTCTGATTTATTCTACATCAAAATAATTATTGTTGGCTCGAATGAACAGAATAAAACAATGGTTTAACAACGACCGATGATTATAAACCAGTGACAAAACAATTTGCACATCGTTTGATTGATTTAAAATCATCAAAAAATATATGTGTTGGAGTATATTGAGCGTTTGAACGCAAACACAATTTATTCTTGTGTTGATTGCGTATGAACGTTTTGCAATCAGCAAATGCAGTTCTCTGTTTCAGACCCAATACGTAATAGAGACTTTTTACACCGATCACGTTATAGGTACTTTAGAAACCGATCCTGTTTTCACCGGTCATGTTTTCACATATCACGGAACAGGTACCAATTCGCAATTGACTCCCTTTTTCCCGCAGGGACTATAAGACACCACAAATGTTGAGAAAGCTTTTAGCTGGCCAGAAAATATATTCCAATCGTCTGGTGTCTAATAATATATTCTGTGTATTCTCAATAATTATAAAAATACATATTAATTTTACTATTCATTTAGCAAAATTTTCATGATCTTGAACCGATCGAGGAACATTTTCAGTATTAAGAATTGTCTACTATCGATTCTAAAACGTAGACTGTACAAAATATTTCGTTCACTGAAAATATACAATAGTAACTTATGTTTTCTAGCGAAATAATTCAATTTCTTAAAATAAGAATAGCTAAAAGCTTAATAGTGCCAAAAGCATACTCATTCTTTAGAGGGTTAACATTGTGTATTTAATTTAATAGATCGTGCTATTAAGTAGTTATGGAGCTGTACTATTTGTTGTCATTTTTTTGCATCGAATATTGCTCGGTTTTGTTCTGTCATGTAGCACACGCACTTGATATTTTGTTACTTTTTTCTGAATTGCAGCTCTTAAATGATACATATTTATTTTTTTTAGACTTTGTTTTGCCATATTTTGTATGGTGTTTTTTTCATATAGTAGATTTTCATTAAATATTTTCTGTTTATATTTATTCCTTTTCATATTTTTTTTTGTATATAAAAATCCACTTTATTGTCAGTGAACGAGTAAACACTTAAAATTCATATATAAAGTTTTTTTTATTAATAACACTACGCGTTTTTTAAGTAAAGCGAAAAATGTCGAAGTCCGAATCAGGTCCCATTTAAAAGCACTAAAAAAGAACAATGTTAATCTTTTGAACTTTGACTTTGAACTGACAAGACCAACAAAAAACGTAATCTGTTTTTCCTCAAAGTTTAGTCTTTAAATATCCGACCATTAAAATTCCATCACGAAAGGATTAAGGCGACGTAGAAATTTGATTGTCGAACTAGCTTTCCTTGTTTTTAACTAATATTACTAATTTATCTCATTGTTTTATCTTCTCTCTAGGTTATAATGCAGTGGAAAGCGAATGGTGTTGCATTTCCATCTTAAGGTAAGAATGTCTACATTTTGACCACTTAATTGGTTAACCTCGTTTTGAAAGCGACATAGCACCAAAATTTTAAAGTTTTTGCATTTGGTATAAATGCAACGCAAAAAGTTAACCTAGTTTAGTTTTAAAACTCTAAAGTTTGGGCTTGAAAAGATTTACAACGACTAAAAATTTGTTAACACATTTTTTATATCCATACCAATACGTGGTCAGGGTATAATGAGTGTGTGATGATGTTTGTAGTTACCAAAAATTTTGCACTTATACCCACGTTATAGTATACCAATCGACTAAGAGGCATTTACTGCTAAGATTTATCGATGTCAATCCCTTCGTCTGTTCATAAACTTTTTAATCAAACTATAGGCAGCAAATATATAAAAGGTATATATATATTTATTTGGATAAATTTTGGTACATAAGTTTCAATTAGTCAAGGGATGAACTCTATTGAATTTGGTTAGAAACTGCCAAAAATCAGACCTCCAATAGAATTGTCCTTCTGAATAGGGCTTAAAAAGTATTTGAACATATTTTCATATTTGCTTAAGGAACTTTTTGGGCAATTTCATTCTACATATTCCGACCTTAATTTGGACTGCTTCCTAAAATCTTATCATCCAGTCTTATGACTATTCTTATTTATATGCTAGAGAACCATTGGATATACTGCGAGGTCGGTGGGACAAGAATCAACAACACTTAACATCGTGGCACTCCGCAAGCGGGGTATTTTATCAACCAAGGATAATGGCAGGTACCTTGGAGTCACACTAAAGCAGCATTATGAAAACTCGCCATGTTGGCTTTACAGAACTGTGGTAAGACCGGTTAAGACATATGCCGCAATTGTGTAGTGGCCTTCGATCTAGGGGAAATGTAATGTAGGAAGGCTTTTAAGGGTTCCGCGGGGTAGATGTCTATCTAATCACATAAGACAATACTGGATACAATACACTCCATTAACCCTAGAGCACTAATCATATTTTAAATCCATAGCAAAAAAAGGGCGCTGCTCGTCGAATCGACGAATATCAGTACTCTAGGATAACGCCAATAAATGTTTAAGTTAAGTATGACGTGTCACTTGCGGCTATGATGCCTCTTGGGGAGTGGGCTCTTGGAGTCCAGGGTACTGACCATCAGAGCGTCCACGGAAATCTGCAAGGCTATCTTATTTCGGAGCTGGAATTCAAAAGGTTTTCGGAATAACGTGTATTGGTAAATTGCGATTATCTTATACCGGACAAGGAGTTATAGAATATTAGGCAAAACTAATTGAATTAATTTATTCCAAAATGCTTTGAAACTGGACAGGAGAATTAGTTTAGGGTTATTTTGAAGGGATCTGAATCCCAGACCACAACACCGTTTTTCAGGCAAAGGTTGTAGCTATTATGGAATACATTCCGTTAAGGCTAAATGCTCTAGCGATACAGTTATCTTCACTAACATCCAGGCTGTGGTTAGGGAACTGTCAAAATAATCTGTAAAATCGAGGGCGGTTGTATATTGCAAGTAGGAAATAAACGCTTACCCTCTCAGGGTACGCCTAAGATCGATATGGGTACCCGGACACTATGGAGTGGATGGGAAAGGACTGGCAAGCTGGTTAGGTCTATGTTAGTCTTCATAATCCAGGACCATCAACATTCAAAATAATAGTTGGTGTGGTCACGACAGTTCTATTAGGAAAACCGGGAATCGACAAGACGCAGAAGGTCCCAAGGCTGGGAAAGAGGGAACTGCAAGGATTGACTCTGGAATTTGTAGGGTATGTGGGAAGGAGGATAAGACCAGCAGTACTTCCTTTGCAAGATACATTGAAACGGAGACGATTTATCGCTGCGGCAATTTATTTGAAGAAACTGATGGACTACCTAAAGGAAATTGATTTTAAGACCAAACTTTGAGAAAATATAAAACTCTGCACATTAAGCATTTTGTTCAAAACTTTGGCGAATGTGTTAAGGTTTTTTCCAAATGAAAATAGTTTTTTATCACGTAATTTTTGGAATTTTTAAAACCGCTACATTTGTGTCAAAATATAGAACTTTATCTGCAAACATCTATTAACCGATTTTTTACTTTTATTATACCGAATTTCTCGGGAATACTTAAAAATATCCTCCCCTTGATTTAAAACATATAAAATTGTAAATTTTTTTAAAATATTCATATGCCCAGCTTTCAGTGAGTCCGGTAAATCAAAATTTAAGCTCTTAGACAATTTAGATATGACTTCGAGAAATTTCTGTATAATCTGAACACTTATTTAAAAATGTCTGACTTATTTCCAAAATATTAAAAATTATTGTATTTTGTTCAAAAGATTTGTAGTGTTATTGTTAGTTGTCATTGTTGTTGTTGGTTGTGGTGTTGTTGTTATAATTGTTGTCAATGATATTAATGTTTTTTGTTGATGATGCTGTTGTTGTTGTTGATACTTTTTAAAACCCATCCACTGTATCCTATTTTAAATATTGAACAGCCGATATAGTTTTTTTTTTTTTTGTGTTGTATTCTGTATATTTTCAAACGTGTGTATCTGTGCAGGAGGTGATTATTTCAACTTTATATACAATATTTTTAGTGACAAAATTATTTTTTTTTTTAAGTTTTTCTTTTTAAATTAAAATTTGTTATATAAAAACCTTTAACGTTGATTTACATAAATTTGAGAAAAAAAAAAAAATTTTAACTATAAATCACTTTCAGCTTAAATTATTTGTTTATCAAATCCTTTAGTTCAAGTACTTTTAAATAACCATTTTTTCAGAGTTTGTTTTTGGTATTTCTTTAGGTATATTTACAAAATTCATAATTACTATTTTTTTCATCCATGACATTTTTTATGGTTGTTTAGAGTTAAAAACTGTAAAAAATTAAAACCAGAAAAATATGAAACCTGTGTATAAGGAACACTTAGGCAAACAAAAAAAAAAAAGCAATTATTCAAAATAAACTGTCATCACTAATTTGAAGTGCTACTCCTTCTTATAACAACTACTACTTACTACTACGTACTACTGCAGACAAAGTTTTACTGCTATATGATACATTTATCTACTGTGGGAATATTTAAGTGGCCCTTTTCAAGTCCAGTTCAGTATACTGAATGAGTATACTCATAAAAAAAATTCAAGGTGTATTTTATTATTACCATATGGGTCCAAATGTTGAGGGGTTTGTCTTCAGTTTTGTTGTAATTTTTTATATAAAACATATGTCCTTAATAGGATTATAACTTTAACTTGTATGGCAAACATTAAAGGAGACATAAAGTGTGAGAGTTTGGAAAGTTAGACAATTTATGAGTTTAAATTTCGAGAGTGGATATTGAAAATATAGAACAGATTTGTGAAAAAAAGGAATTGGTTATGCACAAAGTGGCTTTAAAGTGGACACTTGCCATGTTTGTAAACAAAAAATCTGATAACCAAAACAGAAGATTAAAATTGCTCTTACTAAACATAACACTTTAACTGAAATTTTTAAGTTTTATTTTAATTAGAAGTTACCAATGGGAACCCTGCGAGAATTTTACATAAACTACGACAAATCTTATACCTTTATATGAAAGGGAGGTTTCACTTTTAAATGATGTTGCCATATAAGGCGGATATTGGCCCCTTGTCACATGTTACAGAGCTAATCTACCGCAGGTCTAAAAGGTAGAATTTCGCATGTGATATCTCCATGTAGAAAATGAACAGTCACTTTTGTATAAATTACGGAAGCTAGAAAATACTCAGAACCGTGAAAGTTAAAGTAATTCACCAATAAAAAATTTTTACAAAAAATTTTACATTGAAACTTGCATTTTTATTCCAAGTTTTTAATTGCAATTAAAAGATTTAACATTACAGGGTTAATATTGTTAAATATTGCAGTCGTATTTGCATAACAATTTTACTTTATCACATAAAGTAGTGTGTTTCTTAAAATGAACATGTGCAAGAAGTGTGTCATGCAACCTAAAATTTTAAAGAAAAAAACCTCCAAAAATTTCCATTTTTTATTTTCGTTTAAAATCAATTTTTTCTAAAGCTTATAATTCATATTAAAAAACCACAAAAACCTATAAAAAAATCTGTCACGATTTTTTTTTCATCCACCATCAAAAATAAAAAAATCTTCACGGGAGTAATATTTTTTTGTTTGGATTCAATAAAAAATTCCAATACTTAAACAACAACAACAACAGTTGACGATAATCATAATGCACTTGTGCTGTTAGACTTTAGGCGTGCCTTAATAATTTATATGTACATTAGGGTGGCAGTAAAATACTAAAATTTATAAATAAAATTGTATAGTTAAGAAGGACGATTTAAGCGGTTAAATGGTACCGATTATTACATTTTTTTATTCCAATTTAGGCTTTTTTTGCTATTTTAAAAATTCTAAAATTCTTCATCAATTTTTAATTGCGTTACATCTGAAGCCTAAGTCGTAATGCTGAAACCACTGATAAATATGTTTACACTTTCCAATAAATATAATCAAATTTTGAAAATGAATATAAATAAAGCATTTCAAAAATATAATGAAAGTTTCATTGGATAAAACAACATGTAGCTTCTTATAGTTCCAGAAATGATTCTAGAAAAACCGGACCAATTGCTTTTGAGCAAAACGTCGATAATAAATTCTATTATGAATGAATTTCCTGAAAATAGAATTCGATTTAATTTTAAATTTCGTATTTATTGCTTATTTGATCCTGTTTCATGTGATTGAGCAATTTGGTATTTATTGCTTATTAGATCTTGTTTCATGTGATTGAGCAATTTGGGAATCACATTCGATTAAAAAAAAATTGGTAAAATTAACAATTGTATTATTTTATTACTCTCAGAAAAAAAGTTAATAGAAAACTTTGTAAACCGTTTTCAATCCCACTTTACCACTTTGGTACTAATTTTTAGTAAAAAAATATTATTTCGCAAATCTTTTTGCTATTTAGATTTTACTAATTACAGAGTTTTTACAGAATATTTACAAATTTTTGTTGCTAACATCAGAAATCATTTTACAAATTTTTGAAAATCGATTTGCTAAAATTAGCAAAAAAAAATTACAAATTTTAAAAAAGTGGATATTGAAGGAAATGTTATTTCTAATTAAAACATACACCTACAAACTTAAAATGTTACATAGATTTATAAAAAAGGGATCAGAAGTGAATATACTGGCTCATCTCTAAAAATAGGACATCCACAAGTCAGCCCTAAAAACAATTAAAATTTGATCCTAAAATAAAAAAAAATTACTAAAATATTTTTCAAAACAGAAATTACCAAATTAAAACAAAATGATACAATTCTTTTATGTTTTAACAATTTTTAAGAATTTAAAGCGTTTGATTTTTTTTTTAGTTTTGTCTAAAATATTTTTTGAAAAAAAAAATAAAATAAAAAAATCTTGACGCTCGATAAAAAGAATAAATTCAAAATTTTGTATATTAATAATATTTATTATTTTTTTTTTGCTGATTTTAGCAAACAGATTTTAAATTCCACTTTACAAAAAGTTTACTAAAATTTAGTAGCGACTACTAATTTTTCTACTAATTTCATTGTACTACACGTTAACAGACATGTGTTGCTAAGATTAGCAAAAAAATTCCGCTGGGCTCAAATTAGCGAAATTTTCCAATTAATGAATTCACAGTAAAATTATTTAAAAATAAATCGAAAATGGAAAATTTTGTTAATTGTTTTTTTTTTAATTTTGTTTTTCTTGTATTTGTAAAAAAAACTTCAATTTCCTTTAATTAAAACTAATAACGTAGTTATTTATTTTCTAAAGAAAGTCGAATGTTATTCCCAAATAACTCAAAACAACACATAATCGAATAAACAATAAATCCCGAATTTGCAAAACGATTCAGTAAAAATCCACTGAATTCCCAACGATTGAATGCAATTCAATGGAAAATGAATGAAGTCTTTAAAAAATTAATTAAATTGAGATCAACTAAGAATTTATTCCTATTCAAAAATTGTAGTTTGAGAATTCAATCATTCCATAGTCAATCAGAGTTGAAAATCGAATGAAGGCTTAAATTCTTTAGAAACTCTGCTTTTGAGTCGATTTAAAACAAAAATGTTCGATGGTAAAACCAATATTATAATAGATTATGAAACAAAAAAAGTTATCCTACAACTGCTCTTTTTTTTTTGGGAACAGGAACTTTAGCTGGAGAACCTTAACTTATTTGTTTGTACTAAAACACAAAATTGTTCTTTTAGAACAAACTATTGATATAACTGCTACCCTAATTCATATACAGAAGTTTAAAAAACGATGCTTTTGTATGGATACATATATGTGTATACCTACAGTTGATCCCCGACTTACGACCATTGGGACTAGCTAAAATCGGAACACCATTCCGTAAATTTAATATGACAAACTTCAAACTATTTTTTTTTTATTTTAAAAGATTTTTCTGATATCAAAACAAATTGTTTTAAATTTATTGTTTCAAATTTACGTCTATTTCAAAGGGAATGCAATTCGAGGTTCCACAGTATTCGATATTTATGTTCATATAAACCTTTAAATATTATCGAGCACCACAAAATTTTATGTTTTATTATTTTTTCATTTGCATTGAACTGGAAAAACGTCACCTAAGTATGTATGTATTAATAATAAACAAGTGCATAAGTGTTTTATACATAAATATGTTATGTATGTTTTTCTTAATTCCTAGATACACTTTAGCATTTTAAATATGGTTTTTAGTTGGAAACAAATTTATTTATAAATCTTTTTTTGTGTTTGTTTAAATTGTTCATAATATTTATGAAATATTTTAGAATATTTAAAAAATATCATTTGGAAAAAGAAAAAAATTTTATGATCTTGAAAATCATATCTTACATACGTATTTTGGCCTCCTTAACAAAAACATTCCATTAAATCATTTTTCCGACTTTTTGGCCTTTCTTTTTTTTACCTCTGACTCAAGAAAAAATATTTTATGGGTCAATATTATGGAGAAGTACTTTTAAATCTTTAAATTCCCCATAAAAATTTGCTTTTAGTTATGTATTTGTATAATAGTGTCCAGATAAAAATTTTGATTTATGAGCTGAATACGGGGAAAATAAATAAATGGAGGGGATTGTAAGTTCTCATCCAGTTTTTAAATTTGACGTTACTGATCTACATTGGTAAAATATAAATATTTTGGCTTTCTATTCATTTATTTATTCGGTAATAAACATAGAATGCATCATATATACAGTGTGGTGCATATAAAAAGCAACCAAATGCAAAAAAAAACCATAAAGCTTAGATATCCGTTATTCTACTTTGGGTGTTAAAATAGGGTTGTTGTGAAAAAATGCATAAATTTTTATTGTCAACCCTTTTTTTTTAGTATCGCCCACCATTTTTAAAGGGTGTGGCGTTAAAGCTAAAAAATTTGCATACCGTCCTTTTTTCGAAAATACAAATTTTTATTAAAAAAGTCAATTTAATCGATATCAGTCTTATAAAATGATTTTTCAAATGACGATCAGGGGTTTTAAAATTGTTAATGGTAAATCATAAATTTAAAATTCCATTTTTTACATGAAAATTCAATATTTGTGAATTTCTCCGAGTAAAATAGTTTATATATAATCATATGTGACTTTATCTAATAACACTAGGCAACAGCCATTTTGTTATTTGGTTCTAGCATACTTTTTCTCATGGATTTGGACCTACTGAACACGAAAATGAATTTTAAAAATTTTTCTGTCGATTGGTTTGCGAGATACAAATTTTTTAATTTTTTTTTTTAATTTTTGGAGGTACACTTACTATTTTGAGCATATCTTTAGTCTTCTTTGACCTATTTTATCCTACTACTACTCAAATTAAAGACAATTGAGCCGTCTACAACTTATTCTCAGAAAATTTTCAAATCGGGTTAGTAGTTTTGATGTTGGCGGCTTAAAAAGGTTAAAAAACTGCGTTTTTTTAGTAAAAATGTGGCTGAAAAATTCATATAAAAATTCATATAAAATGTAAAACGCGATGTTAACAGCGATTTTAATTTTTTTACGTATAGCTGACACTTTTCCAAAGAAAATAAGCCCTTACTTAACAAAATCTGATGACAAATGGCCGACTTATTATTTTTTTGGTAAACGACCGAAATTCCGCTATTTCACGATTTTTTGATTTTCATTATTTGCACAGCTTACCTACCCAACGCAAACGAATAAATACATTTGAACTTAATTTAAAATAAACAAATTAGTCTTCGTATATTATTTTTTAATTTATTTACAGCACTACATGCTCAATGTATCGCACAATTAGCTAAACTAACGAAATTAAACTAACTAATTAAATTAAGCAAATCAACGCACAAAAAAATGAGTAAAAACAAAGATATAAGTGTACATTTTATGCCATGTGGAAAAACTGCTGACTTCTTCTTTGTTTTTTGTATTCGCTGCAATCGGTCTCACGTATTAGGGTCCAAATATAGTCACCCATCATAGCCGTGTCATAGTTGCCCTGATAGCGTCGTTCCATAGCCTTCAATTCCTGATGAAAGCGCTCGCCGTGTTCGTCGCTCACGTCTCCTAAATTCTCAGGGAAAAAATCCAAATGAGAATCCAGAAAGTGTATTTTAAGTGACATTTGCACTCCCATGGCTTCATAGTTCTTTACCAGATCCTCAACTATGTCCTTATAATTCGGGCTTTTGTTGTTTCCTAAAAAGTTTTCCACAACAAGCCTGAAGGAATTCCATGCTGCGGCTTCGATGGGTGATAACAGCTTTGGGAATTTTTCATCTTTCAACATTTTTTTTATCTCGGGTCCTGCGAAGACTCCTTCTTTAATTTTTGCCAGCGAAAGGTAAGGGAAAATTGACCGTAAATAGGCAAAAGCTTCACCTTCTTTGTCTAATTTTTTGGCAAAATTTTTAATCAAACCCAATTTTATGTGCAGCGGCGGAAGTATTATATTTTCACGGTTCTCTATTAGTGGTTTGCGCTGAACATTCGCTTCTCCAACTACAGGTTTCGTTCGTACCGGCCATTTTTTTTTTATATAATGCTGATCATCAGCGCGGCTATTCCAAAGGCACAGAAAACAGCAATGTCGCGTATAGCCTCCTTGGAGTCCACACAGAATGGCCACAACTTTAAGGTCGGCGCATATTTTCCAATTGTATTTCCTATACTCTATGCATTTCAGCAAAATGTCCATAGTTTCATAGTTCTCCTTTGAATGAACCGCATGAGCAATAGGAACAGATGGCTTTTCATTCCCATTATGTAAGAGAACTGCCTTCAAGCTCTCTTTGTTGCTGTCAATAAACAACCTCCATTCGTTGGGGTTGTGAATTTGGTGAAGCTCTTGGAACAAGCCTGAAATGTCGCTGCAAAAACATATTTGGTCTTTCTTTGTATAAAATTTTGCATACTCCTTGTGACGGTTTCTGTACGCTGATACTTTCACTTCTGAAGCCGCAAATCCACACTGTATCATCCGAGACGCAAAAAGTTCGGATTTCTCCTTAGTGAGACCAAAATCGCGCACCCAATCGTTTAGTTCGGCCTGTGACAGTAATTTTCGCTTTGCACCCGGCTCAAATTCGCTTGCATTTGACTCAGACTCTTCTTCTGACGATTCTGCTTTTTGAAGAGATGCACCAGGGCACACTGGATATGGCACATCATGCGAATGTGGTACTGGAAGCGCAAACGATCCCACTTGAGCGTAGTTCCATTTAAAAAATCTTCCTACCCCACTGTTTGTGGTGAGGCAAAAATAACAGTCTGTGGAATGGCATAGCGGCTTTTTCCACATCATTGGTGTATCGAATTTCATATGGCGGCTAAAATTAAAATTAATTACTATATTCGCTATGTATAATGTGTTTAAATAAAAATTCTTACCTTCCGCCAGCTGCCCAGTTGGTTAAGATTATATAGCAAAGATCACACAGCGACTTAGGTGTCCATGGTTCTGTGATATTTGGTGAAATACCAAAATAATTCAAATAGTGCAATTGTACTGCTGGAGTAAACTTGTGTGCGTGATTTTTTTTTATAAACTGGCCACAAACATTGCAGAAATTGTCTGGATCGTTCAAACACTCGAACACACGTAGTCTTTTACTCATTGTCTTCCTTGCGTTTTCTAAATATTAACTTCTTTACACTTTCACAGACAGTTTTGAAATGCAATTGATAACCGTGTCTCCTTATGTTTAAATATGTATGAGCATGTAGTGCTGTAAATAAATTAAAAAAAAATATACGAAGACTACTTTGTTTATTTTAAATTAAGTTCAAATGTATTTATTCGTTTGCGTTGGGTAGGTAAGCTGTGCAAATAATGAAAATCAAAAAATCGTGAAATAGCGGAATTTCGGTCGTTTACCAAAAAAATAATAAGTCGGCCATTTGTCATCAGATTTTGTTAAGTAAGGGCTTATTTTCTTTGGAAAAGTGTCAGCTATACGTAAAAAAATTAAAATCGCTGTTAACATCGCGTTTTACATTTTATATGAATTTTTATATGAATTTTTCAGCCACATTTTTACTAAAAAAACGCAGTTTTTTAACCTTTTTAAGCCGCCAACATCAAAACTACTAACCCGATTTGAAAATTTTCTGAGAATAAGTTGTAGACGGCTCAATTGTCTTTAATTTGAGTAGTAGTAGGATAAAATAGGTCAAAGAAGACTAAAGATATGCTCAAAATAGTAAGTGTACCTCCAAAAATTAAAAAAAAAAAATTAAAAAATTTGTATCTCGCAAACCAATCGACAGAAAAATTTTTAAAATTCATTTTCGTGTTCAGTAGGTCCAAATCCATGAGAAAAAGTATGCTAGAAACAAATAACAGACAAAAGTTTGTTATTTGTGACCTAGTGTAATATATTCTGATATATAAATACATGTGTCTACATGCAAACCATATATAAATATATATTATATGATTTTTTTTTAATTAATGAATTTTGACAGAAATAATCACATTTTGTTATATATTGATATTTATAAAATTCGTTGTTTTATCTGATAAGATATGATATATATTATATCGTATAAAATTATATATAACACTATATATAATTATAAATGGCTCACACTGGACCATAAAGACTTATATAGAACCATATATACTTACATATGGCTTTTACAGAACCATATATAATTCTATTTAATATTTGAGTAATAATAACCCGAGTAAAAAAGCTTAGATATAAAGATATGTGGCCTCATCTAGTGATATATTTACATATGTCAGTATGCATTACCATATATTGTGCCATATATAACCACATCTAGTTATATATTGAACTTTATAAAATTCGATATGCTTTATCTGATTAGATATGATATATATTATATCATATAAAATTATATATAACAATATATATATATATAATTATATATGGCTTACACAGGACCATATTTACTTATATATGACTTCTACAAAACCAATCATACTTATAGATGGCTTATACAGAACCATATATAATTAAATATGCTATCTAATATTTACGATATAATATTATATGGCCCATTATCAAAAATATTTTTCAATATGGTATGAGATATAATTGTATATTAGGGTTATAACTTTTGACATTTTTTTGCAAATATCAAAATTTACCTATCCTAGCGGTAAAGTTCATAAAAAAATATTAAGAAACCCGTTCTTACTTTTTCGCGGTTGTCAAAAAAGTTGGCCCAATTTAATTCCAACAAAAACCCAACTATTGCTATTGTTGATCTTCTATAATACCTGAAGACGATTTTTTTTATTCATGGTTGAAATCTGCAAATATTTTGGTGAAAAAAAATATTGGGTTTTTTACGATATGGGTGTCAAAATTTGCACAACAACGGGCCCGCAATATAATTTTTTTTCATTATTTTTGATTAAAAAAAATAATAATCCTTGATTAAATTCACTAATGAAATAATTATAAACCGAAAATAAACAATTTTTTTTAACTTTGCGGCACATATTGTTATGTCACTTTTTCAATAGTTTTTCTTATGAACGTTTATTGTGTTTGTTAAAATATCACACTAATTTTATATAATGTCTTATAAGAATAAGAACAGTAACGTAATGGTGCAGAAGAATAGCAAAATCTGGGCTAAAAATATTGAAGGTTTCTTAACTGTGTACATTGTACAATGTACACATTAAATTAAAAATAAAATATTTAAAAAAAAATATATATATATCAGAAAAATTTTAGAAATTACATTTGGTGGGCGAGGTTTTTGTGTCAAAATGACCTGAAAAATTGATTTTTATTATCAGTATAGTATTGCCCATGACGTGGTGATAGGTATAAAGTTTGCTTAAAAAAAAGTTATAACCCTATTGTATATTATTTAATATATGGTCCAATATTATTTAATATATGGTCCAATATTATTTAATATATGTTCCAATATAAGAAATATTTTTTGATAGGGTATATTTATTATATATATTTAAAAATGATTTATATATAGTTATATAATTGTTCCATATCTAGAGTATTTTTTATATGATATCAGATATAATTAGATGTAATTATATGTGGTTCCATGTCAATAGTTTAGAATTCTAGCCAGGGACACACATTTTTTTGTTTTTAAATTTATTTTTATTTCCTTATTAATATTTTTTTACAAAACTTTAAAATTTTAACGCGGGCAACAATATCTAGAAATTGTTGTAAGGATATAAGATATAATTAGTTTATAATAATCTAAGTACATATAATTATAAATAATCATTATTTCCAAAAGTTCTATAAATAATGCCCAAATATATTGCTGGATCTAAATTGATCTGCCATTTTGCGGATCAATTTAGATCAGCTAAATATTACAGCAGTTATGAAAGAATATTTAATTGGATGTGATTATATATTGCGCCAGATAATTTCTTTTTATTCGGGTAGTATTTTAAAAAACAGTTTGTTCGAAGTTAAAAAATTTTAAAATTTCGTTATGTTCTTTCTATGTAAAACACCTGATCTCAGTGTAAAAATCGACCTTATTTGAAAGAAGGACTTCATATCGTTTATATCTCTAATCTCTGCAGTTTCCTCAAAAAATTAAAAAGGAAATATTAATGGGTGTCATAATATTTTGCTATATTTCTTAAACCCATCCACTATACCCATTGTTATAAAAATTAAAAATATTGTTTATGAAATATTAATATTAGATGGGTCAATATTTATAATAATAGCCTGTTCCTCGATCTCGAACGAAAAACTAGTCGAACGAAAGCAAGTCACTCGAATTCGAATCAATTTGGGTTTCTCTATTTCGAAAGCCTTCGATCGACCTGACTTACGTGTGTCAATTTTTGTTTCTTATGCATTTACAAACCACAGAGATGCCAGATATTATATTTTGAGCATTTGTTACAATTTTCTTTAAAAGTAGCAAAAATACTACTAAACTGTTTAAAGACAAAAACAACCCTGTTTAACAGTGATCAGCTGTATATGACAAATGAAATAAAAAAAATAACAATAAACAAATTTTTATTTGGAAAATTTGTTTATTTGTGGACATTTTTGTTATCGATTGGTTGTGGGTTAAATTGTTGTTTGGAGAGCTTTTCTGTTGCATGTTGTCTGTTCGGTGCGGTCACTGCTAAAGTCCTTGTAAAATAAAAAATGTAAATATGAGCTTCTTGGGCAAACGTAAGCCGCAAACAACACACACATACCTTTTACCACTCAGCAACAGCGTAATAGGGGGTGAAACGGAGTTTAGTTTTCTGGTCGAATTTTACTCCTCTGCGGAAAATTTGTTTGCTCCGAACACTAGAGTCCTTCTGGCAAAATCAGGTCTTTCTTCCATATAAAATACAAGCGTCTTCGGATGGTCCATTGTTGATTTTTTTTAACTAAAATTTAAAATTCTCAATAATCTATTAATATTTGTATTATTTTGTACTTACTTTTTATTATCCATTGCTTTTTTTACTTCATTTTGCTTTTAAAAATATCAAACATATATTTACTCGACAAAAAAAACAGGAAGTGACTGATTTTGACATTTGCGTTCGAGCTGTTCGAAATAGAGAAACCAAATTTTGTATGAAAACAGTTACGTTTTCGTTCGACTTGTCGTTCGAGTCATCGTTCGCATAGAAATAGAGTTAGTGGAACCCAAATCAGTTTTCTTTCGACTAGAAAGCGAACGAACGTGTTCTTTCGAAATAGAGGAACAGGCTATAAGTTTGAAGTATTTTTTTTATAGTGAAATCGTTCAACTTATTTTACCTCATTTATGAATATTAAAACGGCTGTAGCAACTTTATTATTCATTATTATCTTTACTTACCACATGCCATATTTTGTTGCAATATGTTCGCATAATGCTGTTGATTTTATTCACTTACTGTTGATATCATTATTACATTATTATGTACAGGGATTTTTATTAAAAAAAAAGAAAAAATAAGTAAAAAAATACAGTTGGTAAATCCGACCTTGATTTACCCTACTTATGTAATAGTAAGAATGGGGCCATATTCTGGAAAGCAAGCTGATAATTACTGTAATGAAAGTTCTTTTACAAAAAACTTTCGCAAATATAAACTTTTGTTGTCTGGTACAAAATGAGTTGTGAAGTCCAATTGGTTCCTTTGTATGAAAAATATTTAATATGAAGCTGGTGCCGATTGGATAAAAAAAGTTGAGGCGGGAATCGATTGAAAATCTAAATAGTGAATAAAAGGCGAAAAAAACACTTTTTTATTATTTTTTTTAAAATTTGTTACTAAAAATGTTGTTTCCAGTCTTAAGTGACTTAAGCTAAATTCGCTTCAGCTTTTAGAATAAAAATTTTAAATATGTAAATTAGTTTCGGTAATCATAAAAGTATTAAAAATAAATAAAATTCATTGTACCTGAAACTACAAAAATTCAATTGTTGAAGAATAATAAAAAAAATAAAAGGAAAAAAAGAATAAATTTAAAAATATTTTTGGCAAAATTTTAAGAACATAATTTTATTAAAAATTGAAAACGGAAATAAACAATTTATTTATTTTACTAAGTGTATCCCTACAACAAACATCAGGACATACTTATTATATATATAGTGTATAAACAGACCTTGAAAAGGATAAATCTTTATTGAATTAATACGCGAAAAAAATAATTCTTTTTGTAAATCAGCGAGTTGACTTAATATTTTATAAATCAATTTAATAAATCAGATTTAATCAATTTAATATGTATCTTTTTTGATTCGATAGAATCAAATCATTTCAAAAAAAATTCTTTTTTTAATGCGTGATTCGACATTTTGCAAAATGGCAATTTTTTTAAATGGCCCGTATGGCCCGTTGTTGTATTGGAGAATTAATATACTACGACAATAAAAATAGGCCAGATTCGGAAGACACCCCGTGGTGGCCATTTTTATACAAACGAAATGGAACGGGAAACGAAATTTGTATTATCGGAGTGTGTTTATTTATATTATCATATAAATTAATAAAAAAGTCACCCTGTGGCTGTTATAAAAATTGCATGAAACCCTTCGTGGATCTACCGAATCTATTCTTTCGAAGGTAAAACAGCCACAGGGCGACCCATTTTTATCATATAAATTGACGTAAAAAAATGGTCACCATGTGACTGTTTTATAAAAATTCCATAAAACCCTTTGGGGTTGAAATTAAATTAATCGTGATTTAAAAAATAATATTTTAATTTGTGAATGAAATCATATTCGAGAATCAAAACATGGTCGTAAGCAAATTTATCTCGACGGGTTCATACGCAAAATCTTTTACATGCTATGAGTGTGTATGTGTGTAAAATGTTTTGAATACATATTGTTTTTGTGTGTAAGCTTTTGCATATGAACTCGTCGACGAAAATTTGCTTACGAACACATTTTCATTCATAACTCAGAAAGCAACTGAGTTTCCGCCTTAAAATTTTGACACAAATGTATAGAGGCCTTAGTTGTTAACATACCAGAATTTTTCAGAATTTTCCAATAATTGGATTTTGAGATATGGGTCTTTGAAAAAAAATTTAGGACACCATTTTGAAGGTAATGTTTTCATATAGTATAGTTAAGAAGTTATGGACGACTTTGTATGGACACTTTTTTTTAATATTTTGACGTTTTTGCCAATTTTCATGGCGCCATATTTCGAAAACCGAAAGGGTTTGGGGTCGAAAGGTAAACATTGACTTTAAATGATAAACATTGACTTTAAATGAGAGATGACAAATCCGAATTCTGTGCGGTTTGAGCTGGAATTGAAAAATAAGACAAATTAATTCGCGAATTAATTCGTCAAAATTTAAATCAGTTTTGAAAATTGATTTAAGGAATTATATTTTTAAGGGTCTGGGTATAAATATATTAAATTTAAAATTAAACTAGCACTGTAGTAAAATTCATGAACATATTTCAATAGCAACAAATATTGCAACATCTTTGAATGTTGCAATAGCAACAACATTATTATCTTTTTCGTCATCATCATAATAATTATTATTATTATGTGGTAGTAACTGCTTTTTCTACTAATAATTGAATACATGTAACATCTGTGTAGATATCCATTCATAAGACCGTCTGTCCGTCCGTTTGTTCTTCCGCCTGAAAGTCTGTCCATAAGGCCATTTTCTGTTTAAACATTATATAAAGTAAATAAATGTGTGAGTGTGTGTGTGTGGGAGTGTATTTATGTATTCTGAGTGAATATTTGTTATTGTTATTTTTGCTGCTCATTATAAAACTTTTATGAGGTCATTTCATATGTGATTTATATATTTTGTAAAATTAAAAAAATAACCGCTTGCTTGGGCACTTAACAATGGATTAACTTTGTATTTTCAAACAAGAATCTTCTACTCTACATTATGTTTAAACATATAAACGACTGCAGTGTGTAAGTTCGTTGGTATGTGGGGTCTATGTGTGTACGTGTGCGTTGGAAGGAAATGTATGCAGTATAACTTAAGGCGCATAGTTGCATAAAGAATTAAAAACCAAAATAATGAAAACAATATACCGTTAAATTACAAAAGTAGTAATAATAAAAATACAAAATTAAAAACTTTAATAAAGACCCCGGTAGTAGTGTGTGTGGTGCATTTATTAACTGTTATGACTTTTGTTATAAATAAATGTTACATTTTAATATTTAATTGCAATTGAGGGGAGAAAAACTAACCACTTTATAAGTTGTTGTTGTTTTTTTTTAATAATTTTTACAGGAAAATATAATTATACTGTTTGGTTTTTCTTTTTTTTTTTCTGTTTTCTACAATGACCTTAATTTTATTTATTTTACTGTTTTCATGCATATTAAATAAAAAGTAAATAACGTTTAAAGTTAATATTTAACAACTTTAAAATGTAAAATAAATGAAAAAGATTTTAAAAATTTAAATTCCGGCAAAAAAAAAGATTTATCAAATGCAAGCTTTAAATTAAATGTATTTAAAGTTAAAAGCAAAACTTATGGTGGCTTTATGAAAGTTTTTATTTATTGCCCATATTTAAACTTACTTGATGATTAAATATTTGTCTAAATTAAAGCTTATTCATGGCTTTATTTACTGTCCAAAATTTATCAAAAAGCGGCTTGACTCTCCGAAATGTTTTTAATTTTTATTTTTGGACGCTATTTTTGGCAAACGAAAAAAAATTTCTAGAAGTTAAAAATTTTGGTACTTTCGCTAATTATTTCGCCAATATTTATTTTAATGTAATAAATGAATATAAAATTTTATATGCTTTAAATTATATTTTTAGTTGATATTTTAACTAAAACATATTTAAATTTACTATGTGGAAAAGCATTTTTGAATATAAATTTAATTCCCGTTGCCTTTAAAAAATAAACATAAATATATATTTAATTTGTTTTCCTTTAAAATATCTGTCTTTATTTTTTTGTTTGACCTTTTGATACTTAACAATACCATGTCTGAACGCGTAATAAAATTGTTTCCACATGTTTGAGTTCAAGAGGAGTTGACATTAAATTGACTAAATTGTAAAATAATGAAAAACAATAAGATAAACAATTGAAATAAAAAAGAAATCTATATGTAGAGACAATAACAGAATAAAAAATGAGATTTTTTTTATTATTTTTGACACATGTATGATAAAAGTCATTAAATTTTCGAGTGAATTTTAAGATGGTTTTTCCTTAAGGAATATATTGATTTTATAGTTGACATAAAAAAAATTTTATTATACAAGAAAATTAAATAAATCAAAAAAGATTTATTATTTAGTTAAAATAAATTTTATTGGCAGGACATGTTCAATTTAAACAATGCATGAATATAATATGAAGAATATCTGTTAACATTAAAAACTAAAGTAAAATTAAAGTTTAAAAAAGTACTAAAAAGAGTAATACGATATTTTGTAGGGTTTTTTATATATTGGAAGTTTCATGTCGAGCATAGAAAACCCGCTATAATTTATATTTAGTGTCTTAATGGCAAACTCTGAATACTTCCAAATTTATAATAGAAAAATCGAGCACTTAAAACAAAAACAATCTGATGCCATTTTCGTATTTATCGACTCCCAAAAGTTGCCACGTTAATAATTTAAAATTAAAAAAAAAAAAAATTTGTCATTTTGAATATTTAAAATCTTATATCGGATACGTATTTAGCGACCCTCAAAACTTTTCCAAAGCATTTTATCCGATAGTTAATCTGTAATTTTAAATTAAAAAAAAAAAAATCTGATGTTACATTCGCATTCAAATCTATCCGCCATATTTTATCTGTCATTTGGAATTTTAAAAATGTCATGCCAGATTCTAATACATTTTTGGCAAATTATGCCGTACGGCATCACGCGGATTGTGTTAAAGGACATCTTTTTAACTGGAAATTGGGTAAAAGGATGTTAATGAAATTTTGCAAAAAGAATATAATTTTTGTTAGTATCAAACTGTGTATATTTGAACTAGCTAAAGCTCGGTATTGTCGAACTCCCCACATACAAATGCTTAGAAAAGTACTTTATGAGATAATAAATGCATACGCAAGGGAACATATATTTTATATTTCAGAGTGCACATATTTTAAAATCTCAGCATTCTAGGTAAAAGAGTTTTGGGCAGGCCGCCAAAGGGGACCCCATTTCCTATTCTCGTGGAAATTTCGAAAAATCAGTAGTTAGCGCCTACTCCAAGAAACAGGTATTGTACATGTATCAAATTAGAGACTTAGCCTAATGGATTTTTGCAGGTCCTCAAGAGATAAATTCCCCTTTTTGCTCCTTCCCGTATGAATGTCCAAAAACTCCATCTTACCATTTGGAGGTTTCTAGACAATAGGGTTTGGTTAGGCCGCCAAAGGGGATACTTCCCCTTTTTGCCCCTTCACGTAGGATTTTTAAAAATTCCGTTCGAGCAGATGTCTACGCGGAAAATTTCCAATTTCAGCGGTTTTGGCAGGCCGCCACTGGGGACAATTTTTCCCTTTTTGTCCTTCCCTTTGGGATTTTCCAAATATTCCCTCTTAGCTGATGATTACACCAAAGAAGAAACCTTCATACCAAATTCATACCAATTCATACCATACTTGACGGACAGGCCGTCAAGTAGCGCACTTTTCTGCTTGTTGCCCCTTCCCGTCGGAATTTAGAAAACTCCTGTCTGAGTGGAGGTCTACGCTGGAGGAGTAACATATATATCAAATTTAAGCTTCCTAGCTTCAGCAGTTTTGGCAGGTCGTCAAGGGGAAACATTTCCTCTTTATCGCCCTATCTGTAGGATTTTCAAAAATACAGTGATAGCTGATATTTGCGCCAGAGGAGGCAACTTTATACCAGATTTAAGCTTTCTAGTTTCTTCGGTTGTCGCAGAGAGAAAAAATATCTTAGAATCTTTTACTAGAAAAAGTCCTTAGTATATTAGTATTTTTCGTGATGAAAAGTCCTCAGAATCTAAGAATTTTTTATTCAATGAAAGAACCTTAGAATCTATGTTTTTTGAGAATATATGAATTTAGAAAAAAAAATAATTTTGTGTAAACAACTCTTGGGGTCTACAGACCTTTTCTTTTAAAAAAATATTTAATTAATATTCTGAGTACTTTTTTTCAAAAGCAAGTCGAATTATTAAACAAATTAAAAAAAAAATATTATAGTTTTTATTGAAAATAACTAAAAACTAAAAAATCGTTATATAGATTCTTTTTGACAATGATTTTTTTCGACAATGAATTGGTTAATGTAAATTATAATGTTTATATATAAGACATTTTCGAAAATAAAATACCCCAGGTGAAAATTATAACAAGATACAATATTTTTTTTTTTCAAAACACGAGATCATTATATCTGCAAATGTCAAAGTCATGTTTTATATGATTGATGTTTTTATGATTGTTATCAGAATTTTATAGTTCCACAATTATCATATTTTTTTATAGTCAGAATTTTTGTTACCGCAGTATACTAACAGCTAATCATACTATATTACTATATATATTTTCTATAATAATGATGGTAGCGACCATATCAAAGGTTAGAACATATTTATAAACCAATAACTTAATTGCGACAACCACACGAATACAGCAAGCATAATATAGTAGCACCGATTATGCTACAAACATATATTTTCTCTTCATGCCGATAAGTTAGCCCGTACTCCAGGGAACACATATTTAAAATTTCTGGTTTCTAGCTAAAGGGGTTTGGGCAGGCCGTTAAGGGAAAGACTTTCACCTCTTTGTTATTCCCGTAGGAATTTCGATGGGGAGGAACCTATATACCAAATTTCAACTTCCTAGCTCCAGCGGTTTTGACAGGCCATCAAGGGGGAAAATGTTGTTTTTAATATTGTTTCTATTTGATTATACAATTTTTGAACTATAAAGCGAAAATTCGATTTAAATGTACGTATATGTATCAATTTCATTCCTCAAACAAATATTTTTTTAGAAGTAAGCATATTTATCATACATCAGCATCAATTAAAGTAATTGATGTCTATGTATGTGTTTAAACACTAATGTGTATGTGTAATAATTCAATTGTGGTAATAAATATTTATATAATGTCTAGTTAGTTTGCACAAATGTTGTCTAACGTTAAATATTAGACAATTTGGCGAAAAATGTTATTTAAACACTTTATGTTTATTACTTTGATATGTAATTACAATTTTTGATATTTCGAGTTTTTCTTTTTTTCTTTGCACTATGGGCAAGTATTAAATAAAAATGAGAATAAATGGAATTTAATTTAAGTTTAATACCATGAGCTGATTTTGTTTATAACAAATATACTTGTTGAATATTTTAATCTACTTCTCTTCTAAAATACTTCTTAAATTTAAATAATATCTAACCCATTGTGTATTGCAATGGTACATATAGTAGTAGAATATACATCAAACATACTAGGTATAATACATTGCTATAATATCTAATAAATATGAATGAATTTCGTTGTATTTTCAAATGTTTTGTATACATTTTTAGGTCATTATAATTTTGGCATAATGTTTATTGTCTCTTATTAATGTAATTAACTTTATGTCATTTATTTTAATATACGATATTATATATTTTTTATATACTATGTGGCAACATATATTTATTGATGAAATTACTTGTTGTTGTTTTGGACATACATAATTTCATTTTGTATAGAATCAGAATCAGATGTTGTAATTATATTCGTGTATATATACATTTTTTTAACTTTGTAAAATTACAACCTCATTTAATTAAATGCAAACATATAAGAGAGGGTCGGAAATAGAAAAGTTTAAATTTCCAAGTTAAAACGTTTTGTTATATTATAACTTTATGTTATATATAGTATATATATTTGACAATAAATGTTTATAAATTTGAGCATATGTATATATTTAGATATAATTATATATGACATAAATTTTTTTAAAAAGTTTATATGGAGGCATATGTTTGTATATATTATACAATAAGATATTGCTCTATATATAATTGTTTAAATATCAAGTTATAAAAAAAGTGTAAATATTAAAATATAAAGGGTGGTTAATTTTAAAGGCCGATGTTGAATGTGAACCACACCTAAACGTCAATTTTTTTTCTGCATTTTATTTGACGTTTCTCAACTTCAGACTAACTCAATTTTAAAAATGGAAAGATACACAATCGAGCAACGCGTTAAAGTTATTCAGGCTTATTATGAAAATGGGCGTTCAAATCAAAATGCATATCGTGCATTTCGTGATTTTTTCGGTCAATTTAATCGTCCAAATGTGCGTACAATCGGAAAAATCGTGCAAAAATTCGAGCAAACCGGGTCTGTCGGAGATGTGAAAACACCAGTGCATGCTCGTATTGCAGAAAATATTGATGCTGTTCGCGATAGTGTAGCTGAAGATCCGTCCAGCTCAACTCGTCGTCGTGCCCAACAATTGCACCTATCACGATCGTCGTTGATGAACATTATGCATAAAGACTTGCATTTACACGCTTACAAGGTGCAATTGACTCAAGAATCCTCTTGACCATTCCAAACGTCGTCAATGGTCAGAATGGTGGCAAGAAATGGCATCAGTGGATGATCACTTTTCACCTCAGTGGATTCGTCAATTAGCAGAATTGCCGCATTTAGGCGAATGATAATCCAAGAGTGATTGTCGAAAAAACCAATGCACCCACAAAGAGTGACTGTTTGGTGCGGTTTATGGGCTAGCGTCATCATCGGGCCGTATTTTTTCCAAAATGAGGCCGGTCAGGCAGTTACTGTGAATGGTGTTCGCTATCGTGAGATGATAAAGAACTTTATATGGCCCGAATTGGAAGATATGGATGTGCACGATATGTGGTTTCAACAGAACGGTGCCACTTAACACACAGCTGACGCAACAATGGCTCTTTTGCGCGACAAATTCAATGGGCGTGTTATCTCACGTGGTGGCGATGTCAATTGGCCGCCAAGATCATGTGATTTGACACCGTCGGACTTCTTTCTTTGGGGTTATTTAAAGGAAAAGGTGTACGTCGATAAGCCAGCAACAATTCAAGAGCTAAAGGATGAGATAATTCGGCATAGAACCTCAGTTATGCCTCAGCGTCATCGAAAATTTGGACCATCGGATGGAGGTGTGCCGCCGAGGTTGCGGCGGCCATTTGACCGATATTTTGTTTCATACATAATTGAACCATAATAAAAAGAAATGACATTAATTTAGTAAATAATTTGTGTTTTTTTCAAAATCAACAATGGCCCTTAAAATTTAACCACCCTTTATAATATTGTATATAATTATATATGAGTTTCTACATAATGTAGCATGAGGCTTTATATAAAAAAAAACTATATGTGGATCCACATTTAAAATATTTTCTATCTTATTCTATGTATATCGTCATATATTGGGTTATATCTCATTAATATTGCTCCATATAAACTTCTTTACTTGGCTTTTTCAAATTTAAAAGTAAGAAAAATTAAACAAATCGTAAAATAATATATTCCATAAAAAATCAACAAAAAAGAAGAAGCTAAACTTGAATCGAAAAAAACCCATGATCCAAAAAAACACGAATATGACATCTGCCATTTTCAAAACATTTTATCAGTGGTTTTCTATAAAATGTTGTAAAGAAACAACACTGGTATTTTAACTTAAAGATACGTTTTTTGCTATAGAATACTTTTAGTAATGTTTTCTACAGAAAAAATTTCTTATATATCTTAGCCCCCTTAGCACTGTATTTAGTTAGCTACATAATTTTCCGATTTTTAAATTCGAACAATTTTCTTAATTCGACCCACCCTAATATTTGTAAGTATATCGTCGGCTTAGAAATATATTATTTATAATGTATATATCATCTTTTTGATTACCAAAATTGTTTCTCAATATCTCTCAAAATTTTTGAAATACTAGGGTGGATTAATAAGTCCGTGACATTCCGAACTTTCCCCGTAGTTATATGAAATGCAACACTGCTCCCATCAAGTATCAACTATGCTCATTAAAGATTATTTTTTGTGAAAAAAAACGTCAATAAAACCAAGTAAAAACTTGATAAATACTATGGGGACTCTGCACCATCGATTTCAATGGTAAAAAAGTGGTTTAGTGACTTTCGTTGTGGTCGCACAAGTACAAATGACGCTAAACGTTCTGGGCGGCCAATTGAGGTCAACACACCCGAAAATGTCGCTATGGTTGTTGGCCGATCGAAGATTTTTGATTTAAGAAAGCTGTCTGAGAGATGGGTGCCGCGTTTACTCACAATTGACCATAAAGGCAACCGTGAGACGTGTGTAGTCTCAATGTCAAAATTCCATAAATTGGGCTACGAAATGGTACCTCATCCGCCATATTCTCCAGATTTAGCCCCCAGTGACTATTTCCTATTTCCAAACCTAAAGAAATGGCTCGGTGGAAAGAGATTTAGCTCCAACGATGAAAGATCAAACAAATGTCTATTTTATGGACCTCGGAAAATCCTATTTTTTGGAAGGAATACAAAAATTGGAGAAAGGTTGGACTAAGTGTATTGAGCTTAAAGGAGATTATGTTGAAAAAATTTTTTTTTTTGCAAAAGAAACTCTGTTTTATTCAAAAAGTCACGGACTTATTGTTCCGCCCTCGTATGCACTAGCAACTTTAATCTAACTGAAAATTTTCCATACAAAAATTAAAAAATATAAATTTTTTTAATTGTTTTTCTCGATAACTACTTTTTTGGCATATGATTCAAATTAATAATAAGCTGACGATATGAAGTTTCTATTACTAATAAAATTATATTTCAGTTGCAATGTATTGTTGTTTAGCTGTTAATGAAATTATTTCTAGTTATTGAGGTTTTTTTTCTGCTATTTCTTTAGATATTTATGCCTAACGATTATCTCGTATTGTTAGCAAATTAAACGTTAATTGTTGTATAATGTTGTATAATTAACTTTAGCCAATTAATAAATGATAAATATTTATATGTATATGGTTATAAAAATTTTATAATATTAAGTTATATACTATAGTTAAAGTAATTTTATATTAAGGAAATGTTTAAGTTTTGATAATATTGTATAATCTCGAGACCTTATCCTTGTATAACCCTCTAATGCTAGAGGCCGCCTTTAGGCAAAGTTAACTAATTAGTCAATGTTTTTGTAAATATACAGTTTGAGTTGAACTATTCTTATTCCTTGTACACCAGGGATTTTCTTAAAGCATTAGTTTTCTAGACTCAGTGTCGACATTTTTCGCTTCTTATCGGCTAAATGCTCCTATAAAACACAATTTTCAACGTTACTAAAGTTCGATATAAAGGGTTGCCTCACCATAATGCACCATGTTAATTGTAAATAAAACAAAAAGTTTTTTGAGAATTATCTTAGTATTTTTTATTATGATAGAAGCTCGCCACCCATGCCGTGGCGAGCATGGGTGACATACCTCTATCCGATGGTCAATATTTTCAAAGACTCTGAGACATAATTGGGGTTCAATGTCGTTAATGTGCCGAATTATCTCATCCTTGAGCTCTTGAATTGTTCTTGGCTTATTGACGAACACTTTTTTTTTTAAATATACCCAAAGAATGAAGTTGAACGGTGTTAAATCACATGATCGTGGCGGCCAATTAACATATCCACGACGGAAGATAACACGGCCATTGAATTTCTCGCACAAAAGAAACATTGTTTCGTTGGCTGTGGCATCATCCTGTTGGAACCACATATCGTCCAGGTCCATATCCTCAATTTCTGGCCACAAGAAGTCCCTTATCATCTCGCGATAGCGAACACTATTCACTGCGGCTCTTCTGTCACACTATCGCGAACAACAGCAGTATTTTCCGTAGAACGAACTGGTGAGCATGTACAGGGGTTTTCACATTTCCTACAAACACGGTTTGCTGAAATTTGCGCACAATTCTTCCGATTGTGGACACATTTGGTCGATTATGCTGACCAAAAAATCATGAAGTGAACGAAATACATTTTGATTTGAACGCCCATTTTCTTTAAAAGCTTCAACAATCTTAATACGCTGTTGAATTGTGTGCCTCTCCATGATTGAATTTGTCAAACACTGAAACAAAGAAATGGGCAAAAAACTTGACGTTAAGGTGTGACTCACAATTAACATTGTGCATTATGGTTGGACCACCCTTTAGTATGTTAAATATATTGTTTTTAAATTGGTGAAATTTTTTTCGAATACTCTTTATAACATACAAGGTGGGGCAATAGTTATCATGCCATTGAAAACTGCTGCAGTTTTTTCAAATATCATTGTTTGTCAGTTTGGTTTTGAAATTCGTGATGCAGGCATGTGTAAAATTTTTAGTAAATAACTGTTAAGTGCCAGACGCCTAAGTAGTATCAGATTAGAACTCAACGACAAAGTGGATGATTTTCCATCAAATGGTCTTGTGCGACGAGGCTTATTTTTATTTCAATAAGCAACATTTTCGGTTCTCAAAGAAATTTCTCTGGGGATATTTGTTGTGTACGCGAACAAGACCCATACCTTTTAGGAGTTAACATTCGATCCCAAATTGACAACGTGACACCACAAAAGAGCTCAAATTTGCATCAACTACGACATCGTCCATTTGTCGAACATAATATTTCCAAATTAATTGAAATAAAATTTAAAAGTGCGAATAAACATAATCAGTTAAAAACCAAATGAATTTTCAATTAAAACAAAAATTATAACGAAAAAATAATCAGATTTTGGCTTTTACCCCACCCTGGCTTTCTGCGATTATTTACTGAAATAATAAAACGATTTCCAGTTAACATATTTTCCAATTGATTTCAAGATCCATTGATTTTATTTCACACAAAACATCGATTAACTCTTGCTCTTATTCAAACTATAACAACAGCATCCTTTCAATCATCATTTCCCCCATTTATGAGGCCAATAATCACTTTCATACTTAATAACGCTTGCAGAGAAAAATCTTATAAACTCTTCATCATCGTCATCATCGTATAAATAACAACTAACAGAAGAAAATTAAAAACCCTCTAGAAAATCATGTTCAAGTTAACGCATGACTTATTCGCTGAGTGAAATGTTGGCATGTTCTTATGTCACATGAATATCATACAGCCAAACCGAAGTACCAAGTAGTTTTGTGACTGATGTGCATTTAAATTTCAGCAGTGCTTTTTTTTTTTGTAATATTATTTTTTCAATTCATTTTTCCATTTACATCATGTTCTTGCACTGTGGTATTGTAATACTGTTGTTGTTGTTGCTGTTGTTTTTACAACGATAGATTTAGGATTTTCTGTGTGTGAAAACAAACAAGAGATTTCCGGAGTTGAAATGTTGTCATTCGAACGCGAAGGAGTTAATTAACGCGTGTGATTGAAAATCGTGAGAAAATCAGCAACACAACATGACTGGGCATGATAAAAAAAACACACACATCCACACAAACACATGCCTACACTTAAAAATATATAACAATTGAAATATCTTTACAATTCTCACAGGTATTGGCAGCATAATTATTATTATTATTATTATTTTAGGATGGAAATTTATAGATCATCGTCCTCGTTGTTGCTGTGGTAGTCAAAAATTAATAAAAAGCGGATGTGCCGGATAAGAACACAAGATTATTACTATTGAATTTTGATTCGATACAAAAAGGGGGAAATATTATATTAATGAGTTTTTAATTAAGAAAGAAAATAATTTCCCATAAAGAAAATACACAAGAAAAATTTTAAATACTATTAAATAAATCTCTATTTAAATTCCCGTAAATCCAGCACTTAAAAAAAATCCATATTTTTTTTCTTTTCTTTATTTTTTAAAATGATTTTTAAGTTAATTTTTTAGTAGTTTTAAGTGCTTGTCATTAAGTGTTATATATTTTTTAAAGGATTCTTCTACTGTTCTTATATTTTGCTTCTTTATCCTTCTTGAATAAAATCATAACAACAGCACTTATGCTTAGCCCTGACAGGATATTAAGAAACAGTAATGTATCTTAGTGAATATTTTATAGTTTACATATGCAGGCACCTTTGGCAATAAGGATATTCATCAAAATTATAATACGGAAGATTCGCCACTGAAGCCTCAAAATTGCATATAGGATCAGTTTTTAAAATCTACTGCAAGAGATTAACCCTCTGATGAAATAAATTTTGTTTGTAATGAAACTCAAAACTATATGTTTGGCCCAAAAAATAAAGAACGATCATGGCCTAAGAAGTTAAAAATAAATCTTTAAAAACAACGCTCAAAGAAACTCTAATTTCTGCCTTTCACTAAGATATAATTACATATTAAGAATTTGAGTTTCAGCAGACGTAGATATCTGCTGATAGGATTTTTTGAAATTTCTACAGGGAGGGCCAAAAGAAGAGGAACCTCCCCTTGACGGCATGCGTTCCCTGGAATATAGGCTGAATCACTGATATGGTATATTTTGGAATTTATGCCAGGAACAAGGTAAAAATGGGAGTTCTAAGAGCAAAAAGTCTCCCCCTTAAAGGCCCCCCTTAAATTTGGTATGAAGTTTCCTTAACGGTGTTAACATCAACTAAGTTGGAATTTTTGAAGAATCCTATGGGAATTGGCAACAAGCGAAAAATTCTATCCCTTTGCTACCCCCGTGGGATTTGGTAAATAGGTTCCAGATCCGGCTGCAGAAAAGATCGATTTTTGGTAGCAGTGCATAGGGTCAAAGAGGGGAAATTCTCCCCCTTGACGGCCTGTCAGAATAGCTGGAACTTGGAAGTCCAAATTTGTTCTGTAGGTTCCTCCTCCAATGTAGACATCCATCTATATAGAATTTTTGTAAATATCCACAGGAAGGTGCAAAAGGGTAAAGTCTTCCCCTTCACGGCGCGGGTAGAACCCTAAAATTTAAAATATGCGTTACCTGAAGCAAGGACTAACTTATTGATAAGGAAAAATTTAGAATTTTCGATTTTTCAGTATTGTAAATAAATCCTTAATAATGTGTAGATATTTAAAGAAACATTATTTTTCTATATTTTGATGAGAATTCAAAACGGTAGAATGTACATTTGCCAAAACTCTTTGAAGCCTTATTCTGAGGAAAAGAGCCATGTGTAGAGCAAAGTTGGGCATGTACAGGTTGGTTGAAAAGTTCCTGCGCTCGAAATGAAAGAATACTGTTTTTGTTACGAAATATATTTTTTTATTCAATATTATCTCCTAGAAGCTCAATACACTTGTTCCAATGATCTTCCAATAATTTAATCCCATCCTTATAATGGTTTTCCAGAAGCTTTGCAAAATAACCGTCTACGGCTGCAATGGCCTCTTCATTCGACGAAAAATGCTTTCCACGAAGGAATTGTTTGAGGTTTCTGAAGAGATAGTAGTCACTGGGAGCCAAATCTGGTGAATACGGTGGATGTTCAAGCAATTCGTAATTTAATTCTTTGAATTTAGCCATCGTCAAAACACTTTTGTGAGCAGGTGCATTGTCTTGATGAAAAATGATTTTTTTCTTCTATAAACTAGGTCTTTTCTCACGAATTTTTTCATCCAGCTGATCCAAAAGGCTGCAATAATATTCAGAGTTGATTGTTTTACCTTTCAGAAGATAATCAATCAACAAAATTCCTTTTGCATATCAAAAAACTGATGCCATAACCTTCTTTGCTGATCGTTGTGACTTCACCTGCTTTGGAGCTGAACAACCAGCTTCAGTCCACTGTAAACGTTCTTGTTTCAATTTAGGATCATGGTGGTAGATCCAAGTCGCAAGAAGTCGGCTTTATTCGGCTTAAAACGCTCCAAATTACGCTGAGAAATTTGTTTTCGATCCAGTTATTGTTAAACTGTTAATGTGTGCGGCATTAACTTTCCAAACAGTTTTTTCATACGTAATTCTTCATGTAAAATATGAAGTACTCGTTCTAATGCCTATGGCATTAGCAATTTCACGCTTAGTCAAACTCGGATCTTCACTAACCATATTATGTACCTGCTCAATAATTTCTGCTGTGGTTGCAGTTTTTGGTTGTCCTTCGCGTGGATCGTCTTTAAGGCTGGTACGACCACGTTAAATTCACCAGCCCAAAATTCAACGGTGCGTTTTGAAGGTGAGGGCTCCTTTTACACTTCAAACAATTGTTCATAAATTTCCTTTGCTTTTAAACCCTTCAAAACAAAGAATCTAATGACTGCAGATATTCAATTTTTTCCATATTACATAAAAAAAATCAATGACACGTCAACTTCAAATGGCTTGTAAACAAAGAAAGAATTGACAGAATGACTTGCAACTTTGCATGTGCTCTCAGGACAGTTATACCAACTTGAGAAAAAAAAGTTTGGATCTAGCAGTGCCATCTCTTGGTGAGCGCAGGAACTTTTCAACCAACCTGTATTTTTATAACTTCACACAATTACTCTGAAAGGCAGCCGATCTTTATATCTTTAATTGCTGACACCTATAGATACCCAAACCACAAAGGTTTCCAGTACTAAACAGCTAGAACCGTATATTTACTATATGATACATTTTTGTCCAATATGGTTACATTCACACGTATTGTTGTTGTTTGTCATTAGTTGGAATAAAAAGCTTTGAAGATTGAAGTCTATTTTGAACAAATTCCCGAAAAATCGTACTCGGTTTATTTTTTAATCGAATGAATTTCCTTTTGGACATTCGCGGATAATTATATTCTTTGAAATTCATTCGATCTAATTCACGTCTAAGGAACTCAATCAATTTATCTCAATGTTTCCATGAGCAATTTGGGAATCTAATATTGGTAATTTATTAATTTATTTTTTTTAACAAATAATTACAAATTATATCTCAATACCCTAACCCAGCACTAGCAACGAAGGCTTTTGTCTCGTTGTAGCGAAAACAGACCAGAGACTCTGATAGGAATCGAACCCAGGACCCCCGCACTGATAAGCTAGCACGTTACCAACTAGCCTACCGGGGCGCTCAATTTATCAATTATATTATCTTATTACAGTACATATAACGATTTCTTACAAATACAAGAGTAAATCAACAAAAAATAATTATTGAATTCATAGTAAAAAATAAATTAAAAATAAATCGTCAAAATAAAAAAAAAAAACGCAAAAAAGCCAAAATTTAAAATAATCTAAAAAAAAAATCCAAAATTTAATTTTTTATTGAGTTTAAAAAATCGCTTAAATTTTAAAAAATCGTTCAAATTAACTCTTTCCGGGTCGGTGGTATAAAAAACATACCACTTTTCTAAATATTGTTAATAAATTCTGTGCGCATTGCTATGGTACATATATCGTTTTAACATGTAATTTAAAGCTTATATTTTATAAAAAAAAATATTTAAAGTGCGAAAAAGAAATATATATGGGATTTATTTAAGTACAAAGGTGAAAGTCAGAGAAGTGCCAAAAGTAAGCAATATTCTATAGGTCAGATAATATCATTTTCTGACTCGAAACAGGAACCCACTACAATAATCGATTTCTACTTGTAAAGAGGCACATTGTCCAAGCAAATCTAAATCATGCTTTAGTGATTTTCATAAACAAATCATTAATTTTATGCGCTGTGGTATATATGTATGTAACACTATGGCCTTGCTTAAAATCCTACAAGAATAAGGAAATTAAAATTTTGTTAAATTTTCACTGATAACTTATAGTGCCCAAGAAAGAGTTAAAAAACCCCAAAATGTAGAAAATCGCAAAAAATTAAAAATTGGCAAATTTGAACAAAAATAGACATAATTGAGAAAAAATCGCAGATTTTAAACAAAAATGTGAGAATAAAAAATATAAAAAATTAAATATCGGAAAATATAGGCTTCTCTCTCTCTGCAATGAATAGATCTCAAAATAAACAAGGTCTAAAACTCTAGCCAAGTAACTCGAAACTTGAGAACTCTGGTGCAAAAAGTTTTTCTTTAGCGCTTTTAGTTTGCAGAATTTGGACGATTAAATTTGTATCCAAGCGATTTAATTCGATATTTTTTTTTAATTTTGACGGTTTTTTTTACTAGCGATTTTTTTAATTTAGATTTTTTTTTTAATTGTTAGTGATTATTTTACAATTTTGATGTTTTTAAAGTGTTAGTGTTTTTCGGTATTAGGGATTTTTTCTGTTAAATTTTGGCGAATTTTGTGAGTTGTTGTAATATTGGCGTTTTCGAATTTTTTTTTTCAAATTGTAGCAATTTTTTATTTTTGGCCCTTAAATTTAATTGTTTTTTTTCTAATTTTAGTGATTTGTTCAATTTTAAAGATTTTTAAAATTTTAGCGATTTTTTCAATTTTGCGGATTTTTTTAATTTCGTAAATTTTTTAATTTTCTCAAATTTAAGTAATATTTTTTAATTTTGGAAAATTTTTAACTTAGGCGATTTTTTCAATTTCGCCAATTTTTAGAGATTTTGGTTTTTTTTTAATTTTTTTCCTAAACATCTTCAACTTCTTTTAATTGAAAAAAATAACGTTTTTTTTTTTGTATTTTCTTAATTTTAAAATCGAATGAAGAAATTCGAATGTCATTTCCAAATACTCAATCGAAGTCTTTAAAAATTAAAAATATTGCGACCAACTAAGAATTCATTGCAATTCAAAAATTATATTATTTTAAGAATTCAAATGTATAACGAAAGCAACCATCTAATCCTACGTACTGAAAGTACTGAAAGTGCATGCCTTTAGTTAAAAAGTGAATATCCTTAATATTTAAAATCCTTGTGTTATTTGCATTTCAAGTGCATTAATTTTAAAATAACACAAGAAACTAAAACACTAAAAAACTATAAAAAAAACCTAAAATAAACATAATAAAAAAGTCACTTGAAAAGTTAAAAAAAAAACAAAAATAAAAACTACTTTTCAACTATCAAAACTCAACAGTTAAATTTGTCATATTATTTTTATTTTTTATTTTTTTTTGGTGTACATCAACTAAAATGCATTTTTATACAAATATTTTACAAGTATGTCTGCATACATACATATGCAACTACATAGTACATATGCATGTATACTATAGTAGTGTTTTTCCACATATATGTATATTTTCCTTTTTTGTATACTATTTGTTTGATTTGTAATCTGATCTACTTGACATTATGTCTCTTATGTCTTGCAGTCAATGTCATGAGTTTATTTCATACATTGATGTTGCTGTTGTTTGTTGCTGTTCCACAAATGTTGTTTATATTGTTGTTGCTGTTGTAGATAGTACATTTGATATATTCTCCTGTTAGTTTTTCTTTTCTCCATTCGCTCTATCAATGGGTGTTGTTGTGTTTTTTGACATTATGTCAATTTGATTTAAATTTTTGTTGGACTCTTTGACATTTACTTTACACATTTGAATAATGATGTTAGTGAAAATATTTTTGTTTAAATTAGTATTATGTATGATAAATTAAAATTCTTTTTATTCTTGTTCAAATGCCTTCATTAGTAGTACAATGACTTATTAAATTCTAGGAATGTGTTTACTTAAATAATCAATGAAATTTTAAAAAATATTTTTTTTTTGTATAATTGATAAATTTTAAATAAAAATCTTAAACGCTTTTTTATAGATAACAAATCTTGAAATATTGTATGTTGATTTAAACACTCAACAAATATAACTTTAACAATTTAATGAAACGGTTCATACATCGCGGGGGCAATAAGTATCAACCTATTGGAAAAGGATGCCGTTCTTGCAGTTTGGTTTTGACATTATTCAATAGACACGTGCGAAATTCATAGTGAATAAAAATGAAACAATATACTAACAATATACTAATGACTAAATTTTTCCTACCAGAAATTGTAGATCTGGATTTGGAGGACATGTGAATCCAACAGGATGAGTCCACTTGTCATATTGTTCGAGAGACAATGCCTATTTTAAAAAATTCCTTCCTAGTGTTTGCGTGATTTGCCTTGGCCAGCCACATCTCCCGATTTGACTGTCACGTACTTCTTCCTCTGAGGATATTTGAAGTCGTTGGTGTACGCCAACATGCCCCGCATCTTGCAGAAGTTAAAGAACAATATTCAAGCCGAAATTGAGAACGTGACACCACAAATGCTGCGCACAGTTATGCAAAATTTAATCAAAAGAGCCCAAAATTTGTATCAATGCCGACGGGCGGCTATTTGTCGAATATAATATTCCACAATTAACTGTGAAATTGCCAGCGGTAAAAGAGTCAATGCACTGCCAGAGCATTGAATTTATAAAAATGATGACGCTTTGTTAAAAAAAAGATTGTATTCGGAAGGTCGCGAGTTTGAGACTGGTTACAAACATACATTTTTCAATATATTTTATAAGTCTGATTCTTTTTGTTAGTGGAAAACCTTTTTTAGAGCAAACTTTTTTCTTCTTTTCTCCACATTGGCAAATTGTTTCCAACAAGTCTTATGCCGTCATATTAGTGCAACCATCGGTTAGTCAGCAGTTATCCATTTAGGTTTTTTGATTTCAAGTATTATAAAGCGGAGCTCTCCTCTAACGATCTGACGACCTATGTTCAATTTCCAGCATAATCAAACAAAATATGAAAGAACTTTTTTTATTTTTAATAATATATTTTTAAACAGATTTTTGGTTTTACCATCGTTTTGCTAACACTAAAAATTTTGTTTCCCCTATGCTTCTCCGACGCATTTTGAACAGCCGACCCTTTTGTAAAGGATGGTGAAATTTTAAGGACCGATGTTGATTTTAAATAAAACAAATTATTTAGGAAATTATTGTCATTTCTTTTTATTATGATAATATGGTATGGCCGCGCCCTCGGCACACCTCCATCCGATGGACCAAATTTTCGATGACGCTGAAGCATAACTGAGGTTCTATGCCATTAATGTGCCGAATTATCTCATCCTTTAGCTCTTGAATTGTTGCTGGCTCATCGACGTACACCTTTTCTTTCAAATAACCCCAAAGAAAGAATTCCAACGGTGTCAAATCACATGATCTTGACGGCCAATTGACATCGCCACCACGTGAGATAACACGGCCATTAAATTCGTCGCACAAAAGAGCCATTGTTTCGTTTGCTGTGTGGCAAATGGCACCGCCCTGTTGAAACCACATATCGTGCAGGGTCATATCCTCAATTCCTAGCCACAATAAGTTCGTTATCCGCATAACAAACTGGGCGAGCATGCACAGGTGTTTTCACAGACCCGGTTTGCTGAAATTTGACAACATTTCTCCCGATTGTGGACACATTTCGTCGATTATGTTGCCCAAAAAAAATCACGAAGTGCACGAAATGCATTTTAATTTGAATGCCCATTTTCATAATAAGCCTGAATAACTTTAATGCATTGCTCGATTGTGTATCTTTCCATGGTTCAAATTGAGTTAGTCTTAAATTAAGTAATGTCAAATGAAATGCAGAAAAAACTTGACGTTAAGGTGTGGTTCACGTTTAACATCGAACCTTAAAATTTAACCACCCTTTATAATGATGTTATTATTTTGGGATTGGGAAAGCACTTTTTGCCATCTCTTGTACCACCTGTTATTGTGCTTGCCAGTTTGTATTTATCTGGCTCGTTTCATATGTACTCCCCTCTGATAATGATAATACAATTGATTAAGCTGAGGTCTAGCGGCTGGCATCGATCAACTAGAACTTTTCTAGCAAAATTTTGATAGGATATTAGTCTGATTGAGCCAATTTGTAAAAATCTGTTGTGTTTACGAACTCTAGCTATGATTAGTAATTTCCATTATTAACTTATGTCAAATCACCTGTCAGCTGATATTGAAAGACATATATTTTTTCCTTTTTGCAAATACAAATAGAAGTGTCAAACTGTGTTGTTTACATAAATATGTTTTCATAATAACCCTTTTCCAATCAACTCCAAAACTCTCTTGTTGGTAATGTTGATTATTCTGATTACAACATATCAAATTAGCGTATTTGTGGTTTCAAAATCTTTTAATAATTTCGATAAGTTGGCCGATCCAAAAAGAATTCTTTTTAAAAACCAAGTCGGTTAATGTAATTTTAAATGTTTAGGGAAGCAATCTGGGGTTTAAGCATATATTGTTTCTTAGTAAGTTTCTGTGAATACATATTTTTGTCGCCGTGTGTAAAATGTTTATTTTTAAAAAGAGAAAAAAACAAAACAATATAACATATGTAAACATTTTAAGGTTAATTTGCCCACATCATTTAAGTATCATAAGACAATGTTAGAAATACTAAGGAGTTCCATTTGTTATATTTTTTATGTTTTACAGTTTCTACCAGTAAATTTGGCAAAATTTCAAAAATATATTTATTGTACATCTCTAAAAAAAAAAAGATACTAATTTTTCATTAAGAACCGGTTCTATATGTGAACGAGGGGAATATAGTCACAGACCTGACCTGGCACACATCACTGCACTGTTTCTTTTAGAATAGTTTGTGACATGTCCTAGGTATGTTTATTGTAATTAGAATCATATTTAATTTAATAAGATACATACTTAGTTTGAAAATGGTCGTTAACAAAATAGATAACTCATATTTGATATAATAATTGATTGATTCATGTGTATAAAAAAGTAAAATTGTATATATTTTAAATAACTGTCCAAAAAGTACATTCATCTTTTGACACTATTGAAATTTACTACCGGTATGTGGCCTTATTGTTCTATCGTCGTCATATGACGAATCAAATTCTTGAACCGGTTTTTTTGTTAAATATGTATTTTTATAATTTTTACACAAATTTCACCGATTACAACTAGCGTTGCTAAACGGGACTACATATACACTTTTTTTTGTTAAATTTTTGCCCACGTAGTATAAAATCCTAGACACCTAAACATTAAATAAACTTAATTAAAATTGACATTGCATTCAATAGTAATAGTTATAATTAAATAGTTGTTAGTTAGCCGGTTAAAGTTCCCAGCAATAAAAAATGTAAGTGATTCTTAAGAAATAAATTTTTCATTGATTCTAAAGTAACATTTAGTTCTAAATTTATGCTTCTAAAACAGTTCTTTTTCATAGTTCTTTTCACAAAAAAATTTAACTCTTTTCAAATCTACGAAGGGTAACTTATTTAAAAAAAACTCAAGAATTAATGCTAACCACAAATATTTTCATGTAAATTTGATATTCATAACCATGCTGAAGTATTAGACTTTGGTTATTTTGAAACAAGTTATCAGGATTAAGTGATTTGTATCAATTTTTAACTTTCACTTTACTACTTAATTTTTTTTTTTGTCTTTTTTTACTACTAGCTTTACTCAAAATATATTCAAATACACATATACCCGTAACGTGATGTATCTCCATATGATTGTCTCGTTTTAATTCATTCATTTAGATCAAATCAGCTGATCCGTCTCGCATAATTATTTTATTAAAAAAAAAAAAAATTTAAAAAAAATTCAAATTATTTGTTTAAATATAAAATACAAAATATATATTTGTTTAAATTTTATTTATAAAAATTAATTATAAAAATTTATTTATCCCAATATTTTGTCACCACATTGGGTAACATCTTTAGGGGAAATTTTTTTGTATAATTCATAAATGAAAATTATAAATTGAAATCTTATATATAGAAATTTTTTAAAAAAGATTTTAAACTCAATTAAAACTAATATACAAATCAAGAAGATCAAAGAAAACTTAAAGAATTTTTAAAATAAAAAATCATAAAACATTATTAGAAAAAAATTAAAAATTGCAGTTATCATAACCGTAATTTATGCTGCAAAATTTCAATACAAAAAGTAAGAAATCAATGTTAGCAAAAACTTCAAATAAAGAAATTTAAAATTTACTGAACGTCCCGTTATAGCTCAAACAACAGTCAAACTGAAACTTCCCAGGTAGAAGCTAATGGGACATGAGACGAAGGCTCACTTACTGAATGTCCCATTAAAATTTAAATTAAAAATTCAAAATATATTTGGGCACATCAAAAGATCTAGGGGAACTGCTTTAGATGCAATGAAAAAGGATCATAAAAGAAAACTTCCACCCTATGGCACCCCTATGTAAAAATCGCTGAATCCGATCTAAATTTTCACAACACCGGAACCAAAAACACGGCTCTTTTCTCTTCTTTTCCTACATTTTTTTGCTTTGATGTTAAAAATTACACTTTTTTATAACTTTCAAGCGAAATAATTTCATTGAAAAAATTTTAAAATTTTAATTTGAAAAAAATTAAAATGCTCTATAAAAATACTAAAATATCAATTGTCGGGCTGCGTAATTTGATAAAATTTGCTACTAAAGAATGCAAAATTTTAGTATATACTGGCAATAAGGGGCTTCATACGATGAAAAACATTCACACATTTCTTATCGACTTAAATTTTCTTAGGAAGTTTTTGTAAAAAAAAAAAAATACTTTATATGTAAATTTTGTATATTATTTGATCTATCTGTTTTAATTATATAGTTTTTAATTTTATCAGGCTCGATATCATAATTTTTAATGTTACTAACCATTAGTAAGCACTCCCTCTAGCGCTGATCCTTACAATTTTTTCCATTTAATAAAAAAATAGTGTTTACTATTCGTTAGTAATATTAAAAATTATTATCTCGAGCTTGATACAACTTAAAAATATATAACTAAAACAGATAGATCGAATAATATACAAAATTTACATATAAAAACATAGGGCACGATGTTATTTTTAATCTAATATAATAAACAACACTCAATTATGTTGTGAAAGAAAAAGTATTAGTATGCCAGATTCCCAATTCATTCCCAGGAATTGAAACATTAACATTTGGAATGGCAACCCAGTGAATTTTTACTTCGAAAATCGAAGATGGTTGCCAAAGAGTATTTCTATAAATGGATGGAAAAAGCTCATTTGTACGGGTAATCATTCACTAACTGAAAAATGTAATTTCGCAGTCATTTTCCTTAGAGTGTGTGATATAAAAGTCTGTTCAAAACCATGAGTTATTTGTGGGTTAAGGAGACTGAAGATGACCTGGTCACTCGGGTCGAAAGTGGAGTGCACACTCTTGCGCTGATCCTTACAATTTTTTCTATTTAATGAAAAAATTTTTGTTTACTATTCGTTAGTAACATTAAAAATTAGGATCTCGAGCCTGATAAAATTAAAAAATATATAATTAAAAATCATTTTAGATGATTTTTTTTTATAAATGCTAATATCAATTTGCGAACTATGTAACATTTTTGAAAATACACTTACGTTTGATAAAAAATCGCTAGATTGTTACAAAATTAAAACCGCTAGATATTACGAGAACATCGCGATGCAATACTGAAATGACGTGCAGAATTCCTAAAATATTGTAATGCAAATGTGATAAAAATTAAATGTTTCAGTGTATTTCTTAAAAATATTACATATCTCAAGAATTTTGTTTTGATTTTTATAGCCGTTTTAATGTAAAATAAAAATCAAAAAACCGTTTTTTTTTTTCGGAAACCGGTTTTTTAAAAAAAGATTTTTCTAATAAAACGGAAACCTTTTTTTTTTGGAAATGCTAGTTTTTTAATACTCTACGTTAATATAATAATTGTATTAAATAAAGGCTATCTTAGGGATACTATTAACCGACTGCACTTTGGCTTTAAAAAAAATAAATTTGTTACTTGTGAAGTATCTAAAGGGCTAAGATCTATAAAAATTACAAGTATACGAATGGTTTGTTGCAATACATAACATATACATGAACTTGTAGTAAAGTACATTTGTTTTTGTGTTCATGCATCTGTGTTATAGATTTGTTCTGACAGCTGTCTCTACATTTTTTTTATTAAAAAGATAAAATTTTCTTATATGTAATACTAAAATTCTTATGTTGTTTTAGGATTTCTTTTATTTTTTTCTTTTTCAAAATGAAAAAATGCACAATTTAATTTTGACATTATATGGTTTTCAAGTGTCATCATTTGTGGGTGTTTAGATTTAAATATGTACCTTGACCTTTTTTTTATACTTAAATTTTATTGAAAATTTAAACCTCAAGAGGACCATGACAATTAAAGTACATTTAAATTAGTTAAATTGGTAGTTAATTATAACATGTGTAGAAAATTAAAGTGCATTTTTTAGGGGTTTGGAAATAAAATTTTAAATTTATTATTTAACATTTTTTTTATAAAAAAAAAAATATTAAAACACTAATGTGTTTATAGTTATTACCTCATTTTTTGGTTTTAATTTAAACACACATTTCAAATGATATTTATTTCTATGGAAATTTTTGTTAAATGTCATAAATTAGACAAGAATTGTCATTTTACTAAAAAACTCATTCATAAAAATATAATAAAATAAATTGATACAGCAGAGATTATACAGTTAGATGTGATGTAGGTGATTTTCTGTAGGAAAATGAAATAATTTCAAAATGAAATATTTTGAAAATATTAAGAATTTTTTTTTTGTAAAAATTCTAATCAAAATTTCAAAATATTCTGCAAAAAGATACAAGAATGTGTTTTAAACTTTATTTTTCTATTTTTTAATAAACACCAATAATAGTTGTTTACAGGAGAAAGAAGAAAACATTTTTTTGTTAAAAATATTAACAGATCTGGCGGAATTAGCAGACCAAGGTGTCGTCATTTAGTTTATGTGCCAATTGATTAAAGTATTTAAAACTTTCTACAAAGTGTGTGCCATGACTGGCAACACTCTAAGGCTTTGACTCGTAAAGTCATTTTTCAACAAGATACACCACGGCCGGCATAACTATGTGGTTAATTTAAGTTTCGTTAACTGCAGCCTACACAATTTGTAGGAAAAGTTTTTCGTATAGCGACAATTTATTGTAATAATATAAAATACTCGTAGTTTGATTAATTGACACACAAATTTACCACTGACGAGTAATTGGTTGGTACGAGACTGAGGCAGTTTAGTAATTCCCCTAGGTATGTTAAAATTTTTATTAAAAATATTATATTTTTTCCTGTAAATGACACTTTAAAAAGACCTTTAGTAATTACTATTGTTAATAAGTCCGTGACCTTTTGAATAAAACACAGGTTTTAAGATAAAAAATATTTTTTTTCAACATATTCTCCTTTGAGCTCTATACACTTTGTCCAACGTTTCTTCAATTTTTTTATCTCTTTTAAATAAAATATTCTTCGAGGTCCTCAAAATGGGTTTTTGTGTGTGAGATGATTTCATCGTTGAAGTCAAATCTCTTTCCGCCGAGCCATTTCTTCAGGTTTAGAAACAAGAAATAGTCACTCGAGGCTAAATCCGGAGAATTGTGCGGATTAGGGAGCAATTCGTAGCCAAATTAATGGATTTTCGCCGTTATTTTTATGTGCACCCTTGCACCCAGCAAACGCGGCACCAATCTTGCAGAAAGCTTTCTCATAACCAAGTGATCATGAAATATTGAAACTACTGAGCCATGTGCGATGCCTATGGCTTCCACAATCTCTCGCACTTTTAACCTCCGATCGGCCAAGTTGTGAATTTTTTCAATTGACCTCAACTGGGCGTCCAGAACGTTTGGCATCTTCCGTGCTAGTATTGTCACAACGAAATTCAGTAAACCACTTTTTTACCATTGAAATTGATGGTACAGAGTTCCCATAGTATACTCGTATATCAAGCTTAGCCTTGGTTTGAGCGATGGTTTTATTTCGCAAACAATAATGCTTAATGAGCACACAAAATTCACTTTTTTCGATTTTCTCCTCAAATCAGGCATTAGTCTGCTATTAATGGCTGTCAAGCACAATCTAAATGACGCAACTTTTTCAAATATTAAAAAGAGTCAACTTATAGATGCCTGTTGGCAGAAGCAGTGTTGCTTTTACAGGTAAGAGGCGGGAATTTCCCGCCCTCGTATATGACGGTTATAAAAACATAACTAAAAATATGTATTTTTTTTCATATACTAAATTAACATTTTTATTATTTATTACAGGCATCATAGCCTTGTAAAACAGAAAACAAATTCAGAAATTTTCGAAGACCATTTTATCAAAATCTTCTTATTCGACCTAAAAAAATGAAAGATTGAAGGTAAGTTTTTTTAGAACATATCTCAAAATTTTCAACCATAACAATTCGACCAATAATTTATGCAAAAATATATTAACCGTTTAATGACCAAGAGCCCCAAATAGCGGTTGTCAAATATTAAGTAGCTTAATAATATTGTTGCAATTACTACTTTTTTGCCTTTAATCTTTTTTGTTCAAGGAACGATTTTCCAGAAACAAGGACAAATTTTTATTAATTTTAAAAAATTTACTTTTTAAAATAGAAAAAATTATACTTTTGCTCCGGCATGCATTATTTATAATAACAAAGGAAGTTAAGAGTCTCTACTTACGAATTAAGTTACTTTTTTTCCTCCAGGACTCACAGGACACCATCGGAACACGTTTTATGAACATCCCTCTAATTCAATTCAGTTTATATATTTTTTGAAATTAAGCACAGCTAATACACTCAGACTTTGTAGTCAGCGGAATAAATTTCAGTAAAATTTGATAATGTTTAGTGTCAATTTCGCTAAATTTCGAAATTTTCAAAAAGCGAAAATCGCTGTAGCTTCTAAAATAATAATAACCATATACTTAATTTTATTTTACTGTGTTAGTGTTATTTATAGCAAAAATCGAAACTCCAGGTTATAAGTATTCAAGCTTAAGGTCTATTTTTTTACAAAATTATTTATTTTTCATCCAATATTTCGCTATCTCAAAAAAAAAAAAAAGCCCTGAAGAAGCTATCCATTGAGATAGCGAAATATTGGATGAAAAATAAATAATTTTGTAAAAAATAGACCTTAAGCTTGAATACTTATTACCTGGAATTTACGTTGAAAAGGTCGAAGAAATTAAACTGAATAATTTAAAAATCGAAACTATTAGGTTACTTCAAATTTTATTGTGTTATATCGCCTAAATAAAGCGATAAATCAAAATTTTAATATATTTGCCATAACGAGTTGTCAATATCGATATCTAAAAATTTTCCCTAGGGGGCCCTTTAAAGTGACAATATAAATAAAAATATTCGCTGTACATAGACTTATACTTCGGCTATGAAAGGATAAATTAAAAAAGGTAAACTGTCGAGTGTTTGTTTATTTCTAACAAGCTTTTATTTTTTATTCTCCGTACACCCACAAAAACTTAGAAAATTAACTATTTTTAGCTAGGCTGATACATGTATTTCGATCCGGCAAAATATCTTCTCAGAACAAAAGCTTTAGAAACGCTAGAGCCACCAGAAAAGGCAGAGTTTAAACGAAAACACAAAATTGCTCCAGTCTCATTTTCTTAGCAATCAAACACGTGGTTAAGTTGATTTCCTAACAGGCACAATGATGTTATTGAAGTTTGAAGACTAAAAATGTTTTATTTATATAAAAAAAAAATTGTTATACTTCGCCTGAAGGAATATTTTTTACAGTTTTCTTTTGTTTTTATATACATCGAGATATTTAGTTTGTTATTTATTATTTTTTGTTTATTTATCTTTCAACCTTCGAACGTTCATAAAACTAAAGGAAATTAACTATTTTTAGCTAGGCTTAAAAATACATTTCGATCCGGCAAAATATATCCCAAGAATTCGAAGTTTTAGAAAAGCTAAAGTGTCCAGAAGACATATTTTTTTTAGGATTTTTCAGACATTTAGACATTTTAAATATTGTGACCCTCCTATATTTTTACACACAACTGTACAATCTAAGAACGTATGTATCCTCATTTGTATATCACAAAAAACACCTTGTTATAATGAAAAAATAATGTTTCGGTTTTGAAAAATACGAATAATTTTGTGTGTTTTTAAGACAGTTCTTTTCAGAGATGACATAGATTTTGTTTTAGAATAAAAATTAAACAAGAAATTTAAATACAAAATCTTTAAACAAAATAAATAAACACTATTGTTTATACGAAAAATCCCAATTCAAACATAACAAACTCCAAATTTCAAACAAAAAATTCAAACCCTTTTACAAGTCAAATTATACATTCTAAATAAATATGTTTAGCCATAATACGATAAAAAGGGCGGCATATGTTTATTATTACTTCGATTTATCGATATTGAGTCATATTTTCTATGTAAAATTCTATTAAAAATTTCAACAAAATTTTGTTTTATGTCGTTTATAAACATATAAACACAAACTCTAACTGCATACGAGTATAATAAACTGCCCCTGAGAAAAACTATTTAAAATATCCGACCGTACAATAATAATACGGAGAGAGTGTCATGTAAACATTATGATTATTAGGTGCGAATGATGCTGTGAATTGTTGTTTTGGAGCTAATGCAATTATTTTCATTTGTTTTGTTTAATTTTTTTTAATTTTTATGAAGGGGAAAATGCATTCAAACGTATATTTCACATATGTATGCAGAGCTAAACACAATTTGAAATTGATAAATGTATTTTAAACAAGTATGTAGTTAAATGGAAATTTTTATGGTTGTAATTTAATTGTTGATTAATTTAAATAAGTTTTTTTTTTTAATAGTTTTGATATGTATATGAAATTTTATTATTTGGATTTTAGGGATTGATTTATTTTTTATGTTTCTGTGAAACGATTTAAGTGTAATGCATCGAATAGACTTTATGTAACCAAGTTTAAAAGCCTGATATTTCGTTTAAAATATCGGAATATATAAACAAAAGCATTGATTTCTTTCAAATGATTTTCCTCATTAAATAAATTAGTTTAACCCTTTTGTGTTGGATGCTTCAGATTTCTATCAATTTTTATAACGACGTCTATACCCCAGAAAACACTATTTTAAATGTGTTATTCCTTGTCAAAGATTTTTTTTACTTTTTGTCCAAAAATCCAATTTAAGGGATGTCTACGCTAGAAGAGTAACTCACATGTCAAATTTTAAATTACACTGTAAAACCATTTCAAACTTTTTCCAAAATAACGGGGTTCCGACGATTGATTCTTGTTAAGGAGACCAACAAAAATATACGTGTATCGGCGTTTTGATAGTTTACATCGGAATTTCATTTTAGAGGCGGTTTAAGTTTCCGGTCTAGTAGGTAGAGATGTAGCTCAGTATTCGAACTTCCGAGTTCAAATTCCGGAAAAAGCAAACATTTAAAAAATAGTTTTTTTAATTAAAATAAAACATTCAATTGGAAAATATTTATTTATTTATTGAACATATAATTACAAATTATATTTTAATACCCTAGCAACGAAGGATGTCGGCTCGTTGTAGCGAAAACTGACTCCCCCTCTGGTGGGGATCGAACCCACGACTCCCGCACTGATAAGCTAGCACGCTACCAAATAGCCTACCGAGGCGCTCAAAAATGGAGAATATATCAAAGAGAATTTAAATTAGTTGTAGTGCAGTAAGCGAGAGTATGAACTATGAATCTGACTGCCCAGATTGGATACCGGAAAAATTTAAAAATAATTTTTTTTTAAATAAAATTTTGTGGAACGTAATAATATTTCTGTGGATTATAAGTATTAAATTGTATAACTAAATATTGGCTTTCACAACTAACAATATAATTTTGAAGACAGTTGTCGTAACCGCCAGAATTCGATTCGTGCTCAGGGAAATTGGGTGGAGATCTTGTCTCCTTCGAGATAGTATAAGAGCCTACCACTATAAAATTTCGGTAGCAAACTATAAATTATCGAACCCAAATGAAATGATAAAAGATATAAACAGTTAAAGATGAAATAAGAGCGAAAAGAAGAACGAGGTATAGTTAAATTTTTAAGAGGAATAAAGATGTTGATTATCCCCTTTATTATCAATACCCACCCTTGCCTTTGCCATCTATTTCCATAGTTAGATAGCCCATTACTCTACCTAACCAATAATCCTAAACTTTTTGCGAATTAAAAAAAAAATTAAGAGTTCCATAATTATCTTAAAAATTTTATTTAAATAAAGAAAAAACACATACTAAAAATAATATTTAACACTATTATCATTATTAGCAAAAAAAAAAATATATTTATATATATACCGAAATTAAATTAATTTAAATAAAAATAACGTTAAATGATTAATATAGCGAAGTTAAAGAAAAAAATGATAACGTAAGAAAATTAATATTACTATTTTTTTTATATAAAACAAAACAAATTTAAAGTCGTTGCTTTCCTTTTTTTTGAGTGTAATGGGGATGCGATAAAATTTAAAAATTATATAAATTAAGAAATATACGTTAATCTGTGTTTTAAAGAAAAATTTTATATTTGGAAAATAATTTAAAAATGGTTATTAAGTTAAAATTGACAGATAGGAAATCAAAATACCTTATAGGTATAACTTACGTATGTATATAAACTTTTCTATTAATATTTATATTTTCTATTCTCTTTTTTTCTGTGTTATTTAACAGTGTAATAAAATAAATAAGTTGTAACTCACCGTACTACGTTCCTCGTTGACTTCAGGCCTGATGTCTTGAGTTGCATCCACAATCGTTATTTGAATTATTGTTATTTTATTTTAATACATTAAAAAAAATATTTTGTTTTTCAGTTGTGAATTATGTTGCGGTAATTTTAAGATATTTAACTAAAATATTTTCTGAATTTATGATTTTATATGGGTGACGAGATGTTTTGTTTTAATAAGAAAATTTACCAAATTTAGAGTAAAACAAATTTAAAAAAAATTGAATTGAAAAATTTTAATTAATTACGCGAATGAAAATAAAAATATAAATAAAATTTACGAATACTATTAATAATAAATGTAATACACATTTATCTTTTATGAGTGGTGGTACCCTCTCTTAAGATGCAGAAAAAAAACCAAAGATTTGAAATGGTTATCGTTATCATCAACATTGTTGTCTTATAACTGTCTATGGCTATAATTTGTGGATTGTGGTGTTGATTAGATGAGGGAATCAATATTTTAAATAAATGTGAATGTTACGTCCAATTCAATCTTATACTGCCATCAACGTTTAAAGAATTTTCCAAAATTGTTCCGTTTTCAAGCAAATAACAAATGGTTGCAGTTTGATTATAAATAAAATTAACAGGCCTTCTAGGCCAAAATTTCTGTGAATCACAATTTGAGATAATGGTCGACCTCACAAACAAGTGCATATATTTTTGATACATATTTTATGTTTAATATTGCATATTTTTGGTTTTTAGTGCATATTTCCTTTTACATGCATGTTAAAACACATATTTTCCATTTTTAATTGCATGTTTTCGATTTTTAAGTCCATGAAAACAGTTGCTAGATTTCTAGCCAAAGTCATTAGACTTTTCGCCACTTTGGCCAATTTTCGAAAACATCTAATCGAAGGTTTAGGTAATCAGAAAGCCAAAAGTTCAAGTTGAGAAGCTTCTTATGCCCGAGTTGAATCACTTCTAATACTTTGATTTTAGCAAGGAATATGAAACTTTGTAGATCCTTACCTCTGCACATCCAAAATCCTTGCTAAAATCAACATATTAAAAGTGATTCATCATATTAAAAGTGATTCAGAAGCTTCTCTACTCGGACATCCGAACTTTGGTTTTTGTCTTCGTGACTTTCTGATTGGCTTTTGATTTTTAATTGTTACATAGTCCTTGGTTAAGGATCAAATACTCCAATCTGATGATATCATAAATGAAATTGGTATTATTATTATTCAAATTTCATGGTCATAATCAAATTTAAATACTTAAAAAAATATTAATATTTAATATTTTTTGATCTCAACTAATACACATTGGAATACTTCCAGAAGTTTAATCATGCCTATGAAATTAAATCTAAGAAATGAGAAAAAAAACTTGACATAATTTATAAGGTCCCACACATTTAGCAATAAAAGTCATGTAACATTTATATAATTTATATCATCTTCAACTAAATAATAAATAAAATACTGCGTAAATTGGCATTAAAAAATCTTAAAGAATTAAATATTACAGCAAAGTACATACTATGTACAACATACAGTGAATGCAGCCAAAAATTAAAAATTTCCACTGCGGACTGTTTTTGTTTTTGAATTAAAATGAAATTTTAAGTATAAAGATTCATTTCAATAACGGACACCTGCCCATAAATTCTCAACAACTGTAGCTGTCCGCTATTATATCGTTTTACTGTACTCATTTTATAAACTTAAATCATGAACATTTGTCATCACAAAATTCACAAGAAATTATTAAGAACAAATAAATCGCCATTTAAAATAAAATCTCACATTTCACAGTTTTAGTGAATGGTTGATGTAGATGATAATTGTGATAATAATAATAATGATGATAATACTATACAAGCTGTTGGCGATCTTGGCTAAAATACAAAAAAAAAAACACAAAATACGACACTAAACTGTGTATTTACTAATTTTAACAATGATGTAACTTGTCGCAAAATAAACAAAAAAATTAAACACAAAAAACGAAAATCTTGTGGTGTAGAACCAAACAAATATATGTATTTATATAAAAAAAATCAACTTAACAAAATGAAAATAAAATTTTCGCAAAAACGGAAAAGCGTCACTATAAATTGGGCGTGTGGCCAAAACAGCATCATGTTTAAAAACAAAAAGTGGATTTGTTTTGTATGTGTGTGCGTGTTGTTATAGTTGTTGTTAAATGTTTTTCTGAATTAAGTTGCCTGTCATGACACGTTGCCATACAATAATGATACTTAAGGCAGACGTACGCCAAATTTAAGAGTTTGCCAAAAAAAATTAAAAAAAAAATGCAAATGTAGAGGAAAAAAATTAACACTTAAACACATATAAATGTTTCGAATTGTGTGTTCAGTTGTATAATGTAGGTTCATACCACCGTACTTATGTCCATTTCATACTAAATGTTATTTACGCAGAAAATTCAACAACAAAAAAAATCGAGTATTAAAAATTTTCCAACACCTGACTCATACATCCGAAATAAACATCCTCTATGTTGTGACTTTTCTATGCAAAACATTATGGAAATTGTATAAAGAACAGTGGTTTTCTAGTTTTTCCTTGCAGCAAGAATACAAAAATGAATTTTCATGTTTGTTTTAAGGTACCCATACTCCAAGCAATATTTTAGTGCAACTTTTAATATTGTGGAAAAAATCGCCGGCTTGTACAGTGGTCCGCAAAACTAAGGACACATCAAGATGTTTTTGAGTTTTTTTTAATTTTTTTATATAAAAATAAACAAAGAAAAATACTTATTAACACTAAAGTAAGATTAAGTATTGGGACTTTAAATAATAATAATAATAACGAGCGTTTTTTACGGATTTATTGTGCAAAAATGGTTACAATCCAATTATCGACAAATTTTTCGCATTGTTCATATGAATTGAACTTCTGCTGGGACAGGCCATGTGTCATCGACCAGAATAAGTAGTAGTCGGAAGGAGATATGTCTGGTGAATACGGTCTTGACCGGTTTTGCAACGTGTGTTTGAGCGCTGTCATGCTGCAATATCACTGGCGTGCCTTTTTCTTGTATTTCCGCCATTTGTGCTCAAATGCATGAGTTGAGTTTAATAGTGTTACCCTTTGATCGTTTCATTCGGTTTGAGCCGCTCGTATTAGATCACGCCACCCTGGTTCCACTAAATACAGAGCATAAGCTCATGCCATGAATATTCGGCTATGTGAAGCATTTTAATGGCTGTCCGGGCAAAACGCATGACTTTGCACTCGGATCTACTTATCATCACCATCACAATCATCACAATGCGATGCAAAAAACCTTCATTTTTTTCAACCAGTTTCTTTGATTTTGAATAAATCTCATGGCTTTTAGGCTTTTACTGAATGTTGACTCCTCCACTCCCAATGATTCTGACAACTACTTAAGCCTTTGGCATTCGTCCACAGGGAAAAGTTGTGGCCAGCGATGGACAATAATATATTTGTTACCTTTTTTGCACAATTAATCCGTAAATTTCGAAAAAAACGCTCATCATTATTCAAAGTCCCAATACTTAATCTTACTTTTGCGTTATTGAGTATTTTTATTTTTTATTTTTATATAAAAAAATTAAAGAAAACCCAAAAAACATGTTGCTGTGTTTTAAGTTTTGCGGCCCACTATACAAGCCAGTGATTTCTTGCACAATATTAAAACGTCTTTAAACTTTTTGGGATGACCTGCTCGTTGCTTGTCTTCGAGCTCAAAATCAACCACCAACATTATTGTTCAGATAGAGCATACTTGCCGTAAACTTCCACTAAAATTCTGTGACCCTCGGCCGCACTTTCTTCATATTAAAGTAATGAAGAAGAACTCCCCTGGTACGAAATTCGACTTGTTAGAGGAAATATTAAGTAATGTTGTTTATATTTCAATCATACCTTTAAAAATATAAGTCCTTAAATCAATTTCCAAATATAATTTAAATTTTGACGAATTAATTCGCGAATTCAGTTTTCGGATTGAATTATTTTCTGCCATAATTCAATCTTTATCTTATTAGAAGAATCAAGTTGATTTAAATAAGTCTTTTTAAAAATCAAACGAAATAATTCAATTTGAATGATTCAATTTTAAATCAAAGTGCCAAATCGAATTTTATCTGAGTCACATCAAAAAACAAATAATTATTTTTATTCTCGAATATGATTTGATTAGCGAATTTAAATATTTTTTTTTTTCAATCACGATTAATTTAATTTTAAACCGGAAGAGTTTCAATGCAATGTAATGCAAATTTCCCGTTACAAAAATTTTGTCCGTTTTGCCCTATCTCGCTTCGTTTTCGAGATACCGGCCATTTTAATAAATGACCATTTTATAAAAGGGCGAATATCTCGAAAACTAAGCAATATATATCTCAAACAACATTTTTGCAAAGTTTCCCAAGACTCTCATAGGCAAACATAGGCAAAACATTGGCAACTGGAGTATTGGTTCAAATACTAGTGGCGGTCTCTTGTGTGAAACGCTCATTATTAATTTAAGGTTCCAATAATTCAGTCTTAATTTGAAATCTGCAGAATTTTTAATCGATCAATATACTTAAAGGTGATTCTCAAAATAGGGTATAAAAACTCTTTAAAAATGGTTAACTCAAATTAATCGTCAAAATTAAAAAAAAAAAACGGTTAAAATATAAATCGGTTAAAACCACTAAAAAGGAAAAAAAAATCATTTTAAAAGTTACAAACGAAATCAGAAAGGAGCCAAAGGATACATAAAGAAAACAGATTCATTGTGACAACCAAATTTCTTGCCAACTGAATGGTTTGGAAATATGTATAGTGTTCCAACCGAAATTCTGTTGTAATAACTGAATTTCTGTCGCCACAAACAAATATATCGTTGGCAGGATAGAACTTAAGTTAACACGTCACATAATTTGATTAGATCTACTATTCAAAAGATTCTTTTTTTTTTTCATTTTTGAAAGCATAGAAAATATTAACCACTGTTTTCACAAAAAAAAAAACATGTTGCATGTGTGCAGTTTTAACGGAAAACATTTTAACCCCTTCAATGATTCAACATTGAAATTTTTCAAAAGCAAAAAAAATAAATAAATAAATGTACACAACCACAAACAGCAACAACGACAACAACAACAACATCATCAACATTTTCTTCACAAAACAATCCATAAAATTGAAAATCCTTTTTGGAGAAAAACGATGCAACATCATCATAAAACAGAACTATGAAGAGTTTTAAATAAAAATAGTTCTTGAGTGGTGTGGAGTTCAGGAAAACAGATGAAAAAAAAACACTGCAAACAAGAAGTGTTGTTGCAAATTAAAAACATATTGTCATGTGTGTTATTTTTCATTTCATTTCTATGCAATGTTGCATTTACACAACAACACCACCACACTAGGATCATGCAACGAAGATAAACAACAACAACAACATTAAGAAACTAAAAATATCCTCTTCTGCTTTTGGAAAAAATCTGTTTTATTATATTTTTTTTTTTGCAAACTAAAATTATTTTGTTGCAATATGTTATTATTGCTGTTGTTGTTGTTGCAATATGTTGTAGTGTTTATTTTATAGCACTTTCCTATTTTATTTTTCACCACATGTGTACTGTGGCGTTCATTAACTTTTTGCATATTAATAAATTGTTCTTAAAACAAAACATAAACGCAAATCTGCATAAAACTACAGAAAGTGCAGTTCATTTTTACTATATTTATACAATATTTTTGCTACATTAAACTATTCTTTTTTATAATTTTTTGCTGCTGGTTTTTTTTTTTTTTTTTTGTTATGAATTTTTATACATGTGCATAACGGCCCTGATCTGCAGCAATAATATTACAAGTAAATAGTGCTAAAGTTCGACAGCATTAACGACACTAAAAAAACTGCAAAATGAAAAAAAAAAAATCGTCAACTTTTCTTTTTTGTTCTTTGTATTTCGACTACAATAACACACATGTACCATGTGTGCCAAGATCGCTTGCTGTCATTTGTTTAGTTAACGGAGTGTTCACGTTGTTTAATTTTTGTTGTGCGTTCAAAACTCACAGAACATGAAGGAAAGGGTCAATTGGAAATTTGTCCAATATCATTAGCAAGTGTTTACATATGTTTCTGTTAATGAGAGGGATAGAGTTATTAATTTAAATAAACATTTGTTATTTTCTTAGAAAGTGTTTTATATTGTTATCCTTCCGTTTTGGGATTTTATAGATATTAATATGTTATCAGGTAGTTTTACACTGAGAAAAATATAAGTATGAGAAAAGAGGTAATACATCAGTTTGTCATTCTTTTTGTAAGACATCAATATGTAGGCCTTACATCATAATTCATAAGTAGGCCCTATAAACAAAAACCCTTAAAAAAAGTTAAAAAAATATTGTTTTAAACTCTTAAAAAATGCTCGAAAAAAGAAACATAACCATTAAAATTTAAAAATAAATCATACATTGCTGGGAATTTTAAATTTTGTTTATTAAAAGCTTTTTTCGCAACTAACATCAGTTTCAATCTTAAATTTAAAAGTTAGAATAAAATTAGTTCTGTTTGCAAAGAAAAAAGCAAAATTAGCAAACTTAAAAAAAAATAAGCGAAAAACATTTAATATTCATGACTACTATTTAATCGCTTAATTACTTTTGTTCGCGATGTCCCAAAAGTAATGAGTGGTCATTATCTTCTCACTTACATAAACACAAAGTAATGAGTGGTCATTACCCTCTAGCTTACGAATAGCCAAAATATAATGAGTACTCATTACTTTTTGGGCACCGTGAACAAAAGTAATTAAGCGAGTTAATAGGCTGGTAAGTACTTCATACCACTTTTTTGCTGGGTATGGCTTAAAATTTTTATATTTTTGAAATTAAAACTTGAATTTTTTTAAAATACATAACGAGAACTTTTTTTGGTTGCCCTGATAAGGAGTTATCGGAAGGGATTCTTATGAAAGTGGGACAAGTTTCTAAAATAATAGACTAATTGATGGAGCTCCATAGTCAGTGTTGCACATTTGGCATTTTTTCCTGCTAGATCTAACTTTTTGAAATCACTTAACATAAAAAAATAAATGCATTTACCACTTTTTCCAACATTTTGCAAAAAACACGTAGCATTTTTTAATTATTTTCTATATTTTCAGTTCATAAGAAAGTATTTTTAAAACTATAAAATTTATTAAGGTGTTTACTTACCCCTCTTTAGAAATCAATAAAAACAACAATATTTAAATAATCTTTTTATTAAAAAAATAATAATTTTTGTGATGAAGACATTTTTATTATATTACTAAAAAGAACAAATATATATAATTGAAAAGTCAGATTACCATACTACCACCGGGGTGTGAACTCATTATAAAGCTTTGCTTAAGGCAAAATCGGGTTCCATCCTACAGCCATGGGTAGGGAATCATCTGAAAATATAAAAAAGATTTTTTTCCGAATAAACTTTTAAATGTCTGATTTGCATAAAATCGTTGCCAGGCAAACTCAAATATTTTAAAAACAGCAAAAAATTTTTCTTTAAATTTCAAAACATTAGGAAAAAATTTAAAAAATGTTTATACGTCAGGAACTTAATTTTAAAGTCCGATATATAAAATAAAGCAAAAAAACAGAACGGTTTGGCACAGTGGTACACGATTTTCAATACATTGTTTCGAAAAAAGGCAATTTAAAGTTTACAGAAAAATTGACTACTATAAAACGAAATCAAAACTTTATTTTACCCATAGTAAAGTAATAATTTTATTCTTTATGCGTTAAAAATCGTTTCGCAGTTTTTGAGATATTTAAAGCTTATGAAGGTTTAGGGTTCAATAAATCAAAAAATTACTTAGAATTCAATAAAAATCATTAATTTTTATTAAAATAACAAAAAAAAAAAAGTTGAAATTTCAAAAACTCCTTTAAAGCAAAAAAAAAAAAAAAAAAATCAAAAAGTTAGTTAAAAATCTGAAAAGTAAAATTTCTTTTTTAAAGATTTTTCTGAGTGTACTAAGTAGAAAATATTGATTAATATTGGTAATTGATAATCCATATCGATTAATAGGAGTAAATACAAAAATAACCGCTACCTGGATTTTCTTTTAAAGTTTTTTTTTTAGAAACGAGGGTCATCCCGTATGTATTTGTAAACTGTAAATTTGACAATCAATAATAGTTTATATCTTATAAGTTGTTATTTTATATTAAAATTGGCGTTTGCAAAATTAATTCATGTCCAACTGTTTTTTTTTGTGGGATTTTAAACAAAACACCAAAAAAGATGAATTGAAATTACTGGAGAAAATTATAGTTAGAAAATTTTTTAAGATTTTAAAGCTGGCTTAAGCCAGCAGAAGTACTTTGCACGACTTTATTTAGCTTTTGGTGTTATTTCAGAAAGAATTGATGTTAGACAGACATGTAATAAAATGAATTACAGACATCTCTGGGGATTGAAAAGACAGCATTACAAGAAATCTTACATCAACATTTAGATGTGAAAGAGATATGTGCTCGTTGGATTCCACATAAATTTAAAGATATTAAAAAATACCCCAAAAAAATTTTATTACCGGTTACCTCTAAATCTATATTATAACAGGTTTTTTTACCAGTATCCATTTAGGATTTTACTCTTCCAGAACCAGTTTATAATCTGTTTTAGAACTAGTTCTGAAGCAACCTGTTCTAGCTTAGAGGTGAATAACCTATTGCTATGGTCAACATTCATACAAAAGCAACATAAATAAGAACCTCTGTTAAAGCGATATAAGTTATTCTGCAACCTGTTCTTAAGATCTTTATTTTTTACTGCACTTAAAATTGTTTGTAAGTTAAAATAACGGAAAATACCATTTGAAAGAAATGATGTTTCATTTAAATACCTGTCTACTTACTTTTCATTTAAATCAAATGGTTTTTGTTAGTTATTTTCAAATGTTCTTTAAACAACTGACACATCAGTAAAAAAACAAATAATTAATTCGTTAAAAATAAATGTTAAAATTTTATTTACCAATTCCGTAAAAGTAACTGATGATTTATTTATTTGAAATTGTTTCCGTTTTTAGTCTTTTTTTTTCAATTTACAAAATTTGTACTCACATAGTCTAGAAACATTTTGTGTGAATGACCATATGTGTGTGAGTTTATGAAGTTCTCGTAATTTGAATTGAAATAATTTTTTATGTCAGAATTAAAGTGGGCGTGGTTAAAAATATTTCGAATATATAATGTTTTTGTTTGAGCCTTAAATATAAACTGATATCAATTTCAAGCATCTAACACACATATTAATTTCAGTTGGAAAAAAACCGTTAGCAAAAGTAACAAAAACTATAGGAACTATGACAAAAAATATACAATGTTGCCTATAAGCAACATTTGACATTAAAGGGATAAACAAACAATTTAAATAAAAAACAAAATTGAAAGTTTTTGAATATTTTTTTTGAAAACAGACAGCAAACAAAATTTATATTTGTAATAACTGTAACGGAAACAAATAAAGACAAATTTCCGTTTTGCGGGTAAATTTTCATTAAATTTCAAACAAATGAAAAAACTTAATTAAACTGGAAAAATCGGTAAATGACAGTAAATCATTTTGAACAAATGTATGAAAAAGTAAAAATAAATATTTCTTTGAAAAAAAATGTATGTTCCTTTATTTTAAACTCAACTGAAAACTTTTTTATTAAACTGCAAACAGTAAACTACAACTACATAATATTCTGATGAACAATGCATTCAACTTATAATAATATTATATCTTAATTAATTTTTTCATAAATACTACTCAAATGCTGTAAAAAATAAGAAAAAAAGTAAAAAGTTTTAATATCAATAAATATATTTCATACAAATAATGAAGTTTGTAAACAATAAATGTTGATGTTTAAATTAACCAAAAAAAATTTCATATACGTAATGAAAATTTACAATAAATAAATGATCCTTTTTAATAAAATTGATTTAATAAAACATGTTTTATTGATTCAATGACACCGATTTTTGGGGTTTTTCAAATGAAAAAATTCATTGTATTAATGATCGAATTCATTTATACTATGCGCAAAATTCTAACAGTGTATAGTCCAGATCTGGTATCTGTTCCGTTTTATCATAAAAGAATTGTGATTTAAAAAGGCTGAAGGAGCAATGAATCAGTTTAAAATATACCAAATTCAAAGTGGAAAAAATTTTTAAAAATGGTCATATTGGCATAGACATAGAGCGTACCACCTTGCAGGCAAAAAAAAAGTGACCCGCACACCTTCGAATATAAAGTATTGTTGCAAGGCCTATTTATTTTATTTTTTTTTCGTTATATCTTCAATATTTACAGTCCGATCTTAAAGTGTGATATAGAGATTTTTTTGTTTCGGGGATAAAAATATTTTTGGTCTATGGTCTATTGACCTCTAGTGTCCCGTTCTAGATCTTACCCCCAAAATCTAATTTCCTACAATCCTAATGTGCCACTCTAATGTCAGAAAAATAAAGCTAGCAAAAAATCATAAATCTTTTGCTAATGACGTATTTCGATAATTCCAGAACAACTTTTTTAAAAATGTTTTTTATAATTTTTTTATTTTATTGTTTCCTAATATCTTCAGTATTTACAATCAGATATTATGGTGTGATATATTAATGGTGGAGTTATCGAAATACTTCCTTATAAATAGTTTTATGGTTTTTTGCGAGCTTTAATTTTCTGACATTAGGGCCGCACATTGGGATGGTAGGAACCAAGGGTAAGTACTAGAACGGAGGTCAGTGGACCTTAGAGCAAAAAAATCGACATATCACGCTTTAAGATCGGACTGTAAATACGGAAGATATAACGAAAAATTTAAAAAGGCGACCCCTACGTTCGGCAAAAAAATATATATTTTTTTTGGAATTGCCTTTCAAAAACATTTTATATTCGCTTGTGTACGGCGAACTTTTTTTCTGTACGGTCTTATATACATATTTTAAACAAATATATAACCGACGTCAAAAAACCGGTTTTCAGTTTTATCAAATTTAGAAAAAAAAAACTGAAACAGGTTGGTTTTTATTTAAATGAAATAATCGGGTTTCGGTTGCGGTTTTGAATACTCTACAACCTTAAAAACATTTCAGGCAAGGCTAGTTGAAAAATTTCCATTTTTTTTAACTTCAACGAAAAATATTATAAAATCTAGAAAACTTTTTGATGTTGCATTTTCACATGCATCCCAAATTTCCACTGGGTCCATTAAGATGAATTAACGCACTATTTCTGTTAGAAAAAGAATCAATAAAAAAAAAAAATAAAAACAACAAATCACTTTTCTAAAAAATAAATAAAATTTAGATGAGATGCATGCAACAACAAATACTATACACACTGATAAAAAATAAAACAAATTAAATAAAAAAAGAAAGAAAAAAAAAACAATTAGAAAAAATTATAACAACAAAAAGTGAACTAAAAAACTAAACTAGCAACCAATAAGAAAGAGTAAAAAATAATAAAATAAACACATGTAAATTAAAATAAAAATGAAAAGTAAATGTGCAGCATAATGCTGACTGCTACACACATGCATACAACTGCAACAATTTACAAAAGGGAAAATCCATAAACTATACAGCAGCGACAGCATTTAGCTACTGGCTGACTTTGACTGAAACTATAAGACGATTTAGCATAAGCACATAAAAAACAAACGTAATGCTGCAAGCAGCGGCAGCAGCGTAAGTAGTATAAGAATAAGATGATGACTTTTTTTTGTTTGAAAATAAGATCCTTAGACGTGTGTTTAAATAATGAACATCTTTTAGTTTAATGGTTTATTCTAAAACAAAACGTGGTGCGATCAAGTTGTCGCTTAGATAAGATCGGTAAAATAAAAAAAGACGTGAATTTGAATTTATATAAATTGACGCACCTTTTAAAAGAAAACGTTTGTTGTGTTGGACTAAGAAAAAAAGACAAATTTTGTAGCAGACTTTTGTACATATACATGGGGTTTTCCCAAGAAAATTAAGAAAAAAAATTATAAGATTTTTTTTTTTTGGCAAATGAGCCAAGAAAAATAAAGTGAACAAATTTAATTAAAAAGTGTGGCGAAATGACATTATACACGCGTTTCAGTGTGGATGTAAATATTTGATTGATTAAAAAAATTAAAATGAAGTGTTGTTAATAAAATTAAAATTCAAACTTTTAAATTAAAAAAAAAAAACTAAAATGTCTTCCACATTAAAAATTAATACCATGAATACTCAAAATTTAAGCATTCCTATACAAAAACCATTTAAAATGTATCATGATATCAATGCACCCTCAACACCACCCTTCACACCATATGCAGCAACATCTGAATCCTTTGCAGCAACACATTGTATGGGTCAACAGCAGCATGTTAATAATTATAATGGTTTAATAACTACAACAACGACAACATCAACTCCATCGACAACAGCAGTAAATTGTAATTTAATGTCTCCACCATTGAGTGCCACACCAATAACTGAACTTTTTTGCGCTTCTCTATGCAATTTGAAATCATTCAGCAGTGGCAGTAATTATAATAATTTCACCACAGCCGAAGCAAATTTTCCAGATTTTTCACAATTAACATTTGCAGCCGTTGAAACACCAAGTTCCGTTTATGGCAGCAGTTATAGTGGTGGCAGTGTTTTGGATGATGATTTTCTGGTTAAACGTAATTCCATGTGTTATTCTGGCGGTGAGGAAGATGATTGCGGTCATTCATCTAGTGATGATATTAAATGTGAAACGATGCATATGCAAGACCAACAACAACAACAACAAGATGTTTTTCGTTTTGAGCCAGAAGATATAGCACGTTTAACGGAAACATGTCAATATGACGATATAAATGGAACTGTAGCTATATTGCCCCAAACGCCATTTACACCTCAAACACCTTACACACCATATTCTTCTACCTATATGCCATTTACACCCTCTGCCACTCAACAAACCGAATATGGTATAGTATATCAAAATGAACCGATTACGACAACTACAGCCCAGCCAGAGTGTCCATCTTTAGCTGCACCAACAAATAATGAACATTTAAATTTAGATATAGAGTATTATAATTATGATGAAATAAATTGTCAATCTAAAGATCAATCACCTTGTTCATCACCACCTTTGGATCCATGGATGTCTTTAAATTTAAGTGATTCTATGAAACAACCACCACGACAAGAATCACCAAAAATTATTAATACCTCTTACACAGACTATACACCACCACTTTCAAGCTACGAACCCAGTATAAAACAAGAGGATTTTAATAAAACTAAATTACCTTCAATGATGTCAACATTTGGTACACCCAAATATGAACCATTATCGGCTTACTCCTATACCGATTATTCAGATTGCCAACAGAGTCAGCAACAACAGCAACAACAACGTAATCATATCTATAGTCCTCCTTCCCAATCTTTGACAAATTCATGTCAATATTCTCAAAATTATACTACATTTAATGCTTTAACTGAAGACTTTGAAAATTGCAATATGTTGAATATGGAAAAACCAAATCGGGAACATAAAATTATATGGACCATTGAAGAATTGGATGAAATTAATGAAGAAATTATGAATGAATTTTGTAGACAACCTATACAAAATCCCGGTGTTTATAATACTTCCAACTACTATTATAATATTGAAAATTCCAATAATTCCGATGAAGAAAATAATTTAGAGCTTATCGGTGAAGTGGAATCATATAATGAAGATGTGCAATCAGTAGCACAAGATGAAGATAATGATGATGATGATGTTTTTGTCAAAGAAAAATCTAAAGCTACTAATAAAGTACGTCGTAAACGTTGTAATTCACAAACATCAAATATTTCTAATAGCACTGCCATATCTTGCGTTACTTCCTGCAGCAGTGAATTGGATAAACCACAAGGACCTATGATTTGTCTTTGGACTGATTGTAATGAAATATTTCCAAATCAATTGGAATTTGTAGCACATATTGAAAAGAGACATGTTGATGTTAAGCGGGGCGATGATTTCTCTTGTTTCTGGTTAGATTGTCCCAGACGTTATAAACCGTTTAATGCTCGTTACAAATTGTTGATACACATGAGAGTTCATAGCGGTGAAAAACCTAATAAATGTCCGGTAAGTAATTATATTTTTATAAAAAAATATTTTCTAAAAAAATATATATATATGATATATTAAGGCTGTGTGTGAAGTAGTTCAATAAATTTTAAATTAAATTTAGGAAAATGCTACTAATTTGTATGAAAATTTTTTAAAAGTTTGTTCCATGTTTTTTTCGGCATGTGCTAGAATTAAATTTTTTTATTATTAATTTTATAATTTTGTTATTTAGTTTTTCGAAAATTCAATTTATTAGGAGCTGCATTTCACGTTTCTTTAAAAACACAATCATCGGTTGAATTTCAATATCATTATTTATAGGGCAAGTTTTTTTTTTGCAGTTTTTTTTGTTTTTATTTGGTATTTTATTCAAAGGGAGTAATATCGATCAATTTTGATAAAAAAGAGACATTTAAGTGCTTTTAACTGGTGCCTTCCAAATTTTTCAAACACCTTGGCAGCTCTTTATAAAAATATAGTCATAATTAGTAAAGGCTTAAAGGTACGATAACATTCTTAATTCGATTCCAGAATAATAACCCATAAGTGGTGTTGGCACCATGAAGAAAAAACTTTAAATTACATTTTTAACTCATCATTAAGTCATATAGACCCCAACAGAAATTAAATATTAAATTTCTGGAATAACATTTTATTTTTAGAGCTATATTACGAAGTTTCGTAATTCTTACCTGAAAAATATCTGTTTGAGCCAATTTATACGATGCAATTGATTGCATGCAATTTTCTTAAATCCCTTTTCAACGTCAAAACCGAATGTAAATGAAGCAAACGAATACATATAAGTGCGAAAGAGAAATAACAAAAAAATATGAACGAAAAATCAAAACCGTGTTTTTTTTGTTACGCCTCCAGCTTCTCTACCTCGTACGCTGCGAAACAAGAATTGCACGCAATAATTGCATGCAAAAAAGTCAACGTAAAGTATTTTTTTAATATTATTATGTTCAATATAATAAAATCTCCTAAAGTTTTACCTTTAACCTTAAACAGGAGCAACTTAATGTATCTCTAATCTTTGCCTTACTTTATAGTATAACCTGGTAGCTGATCTTGTGTTATAATATTCCTTTCAAGAACATATAAAATTTAAAAAAGATAAACTTGCCTAAAAGCTAAATACGTAACAAAAATCGAAGTTTACTAGAAATTCGATGAAATAAAATCTCTCAATTTTTAGGAATTTGTAATCCCTAATATGGGCTTAACCTCAAATTCCAATTGTTGATTTTTTTGAAATTTTAAAACTCTAAAATTTGAGTCTTCGAAACAGTGTTTAAAAATTCTGAACTTTTTAAAACTCTTTAACAAAATGCAAGTTTTTTATTTGAGTAACTTGGAATTAATAGTATTTAAAAATGTTTTCGAATTCCTAGATTAAGTTGTTTTGCGACACATCAGTTGTCCTGACAAACTTTAACCGATTAAAATTTTTTTTTTTTGGAAAGACGTTACTGCTTATCATAATTTTTGTAATTTAATTACGATTTAATATATGTGAGAAAATTAACATAAGCTCATATTTTCCCCTTGTAATCTTATTCTCAAACTTCAGGGCCGTATTATATGTACGATATATCATTGGTGGGCTCAAAAAACTACATAAACAAAGCAGTTTGGGAATTTACTAAAAACAAATAATGATATTGAAATGCTGCTGATGATCGTATTTGAAAGAAACTTGAAATCATGATATGGAAAACCACATGGTCCATAGCTCCTAATTATTTTAATTTTCTTTGCCCTTTCGAAAAACTAAATACCCATCATACATGGGTTGGTACATATATTGGCATACATGATCATGTACTTGTTGTATATAAGATCATACATGATCTCACATATTTTCATATATCTTTGGATCCGAAGTTTAAAGGTAAATGATCGCATATGATGGTAAATGCTCATACATTTTTCATATGTGCTTATATATGATCATATACCGTTAAATTTCTGATCCGAAGTTATATCGAGATTTATTATTTTCAGTTTATTAAGTCAATGGAATATATAAAATTTCCTTTAAGATATATATTAAATTATGACTTTACTCAGAAAAAAAAGTTAGTAGAAAAATTTGTAAACGGTTTTCAATCCCACTTTACTATTTCGTACTGATTTTTAGTAATAAAATTATTAATATTTAGCAAATCTTTTTGCTATTTAAATATTACAAATTACAGAGTTTTTACAGAATATTTACAAATTTTTGTTGCTAATTTTAGAAATCATTTTACAAATTTTTGAAACCCGATTTGCTAAAATTAGCAAAAAATAAAATTTTGTATAAAATATTTAAAAAAAAAAATAAAAAAAATTTGATGCTCGATAAAAAAATAAATTTAAAATTTTCTACTAATACTTTCAATATTTAGTAAACTTTTTTGCTGATTTTAGCAAACCGGTTTTAAATTCCGCTTTACAAAAAGTTTACTAAAATTTAGTAGCGGCTACTGATTTTTCTACTAATTTCGTTGTACTATACGTCAGCAGACATGTGTTGCTAATATTAGCAACAAATACCGCTGGGATCAAATTAGCAAAATTTACCGTAATAACAGCAAAATTTTCAGTTGCCATTACAGACTTTTTTTTGGTGAGTGTAGACATATATGATTATGTATGCTTACGTATGATCATGTATGTTCACATATTATTCGATTTTTATATGGCTATTAAACATTTATGTTACCACATTTTAAACAATTTCATGGAAATTTGTTAAATTTAAAACTTTAAAATTATTTTTAGCGACTTCTCATCCAGCCTTAGTTATCAGTTTATCAAAATAATAGATATACAAATGTTTTTTACATGAATTTCCTGTGAGGCAAAAATAAATTGATATTTATGATGAATGTTTTACATTTTTAATTAATTAAACATAAAAAAATCGCAGTAGTTTTTTTTAAGGGAAATCTATAAAAAAAAAAACTAAAAGCTGTTGATGGTTTAAATAAATAACTAGGAAAAATTACACAAATATAGATTGTATTTAAATAAAAATTTCATGATTTAAAAACAAAATTCAAGAATTTATGTTAAAATAAATTTTTATTTTTAAATATTATTTTTTATAACAAAGATTTGTTTTTTTTTGAAGTATTAAATTTTAATCTTAAAAATTTGTATAAAATTAATTATAAAAATTTTTAGAACTTACCACAATTTTTGTTTAATGTTTAGAAAATATGTTTTTTTAAATATCTGTTTTTAAATGTGATTTTTACATAAATGTTGTTTTTAATAAACTAGAAATAAATTTAAACTTACCACAACAAGTTTGTAAGTGGTCAAATAAATATATGCAATAAATAGAAAATTATTAAAAAAAAAAAAAACAATTTTAGTTACAATTTAGTAATATTGGCAAACAATTTATTAACCACAATATGTGGCAATATAGATATAAAACATATTTTTGTTGTTATAAATGAAATATTTTTCCAAAAACATACAATTTTGCCACAGTTTTAACAAAATATTGATAATAAATATACATCTACTCCCCATTTTATCCAATAAAAAGATGTGGCAATATAATTTTTTTTTAAAGAAAAGTAATTTTGACCTACAAATTTGATTCTTAAAAATGCTGCTTCAATTTTAATGCCATTTTTTAATAATAATAAAATCTTAATTTTTTTTTATCATTGCCACATTTTGTTGCAATATCAAAAATTTTAGATAAAACCAGCTACAACGACTTTGTAGATACAAATTTAAATTTTAAATATTTAATTTGTAACTTGCCACATCTTGTTGCAAGGTTATACTGCTATCAAATTTTAGACATCACATTTGATGTTTTAATTATTTTTAAAAATTAATATATTTTTATACAAATTTTCATTGAATATTGTTTTATTAATTAAAAAGAAATAAAAGAAAATTTATATGTGTAATCAGACCTTTAAAAACATAATTCCTTAAATCAAATTTTAAATCTTCAAATTCATTTTTCAGATTAACTTATTATAATTCAATATTTATCTTATTAGAAGAATCAGGTTGATTTAAATAATTATTTTTATAAATCAAACGAAATAATTCAATTTAAATAATTCAATTTTAAATCAAGGAATCAAATAATTTTGATTTGGTTCGTGAATCAAAAAAATAAATATTTTGATTCCCGAATCTGATTTGATTGCCAAATTAAAATATTTTTTTTAAATCACGTTTAATTCAATTTTAAACCCTATCTTAATTTTTGAGATTCCGTCAATTTTAAAAAAATTACCATTTAACAAAATGGCGAATACCTAGAAAACTAAGCGGGATTTGCAAGACAATTTTAATGTTTTTTTATTTTGTTTTAATTTGCATATGAAATCAATCTGTATTTAATCCGCGAATTAAAAAAGGAATTGAAATGATTTAATTTGATTGAATCAAAAAATATTCAAATAAAATTGATTAATCAATTATAATTTTAAATCTAATTAAATAAATTGACTTACAAAATATTGAATCAAAAAGAAAATAATTATTTTTTTTTCGCGAATTAATTCAATAAAGATTTATCTTTTTCAAGGTCTGTGTATAATATGTACCTGCTGCACATTCATAGATAACAAATCATTATGGATTTTATTTTTAAAATGTAATTTGATATAAAGACCTAAGATGTATATTTTTTTGGTTTGTTTATTATAAATAAAACAACTTTTTTTTTTGAAAATAGTTATCATCCAAACATACATATGTGTTTAAAATATACAATACACGTGCACAGCTGTCACAGATAACATTTCATTACATTAGTTTTTCTCTTGTAAATAAATGATGATGGAAATGATTTAAATGTTTTTTTACACATTTAGCATGTCCCGTATATTACGATGTGCAGTCATATCAACGTCCAGTATCTTTCTGGTCGGTTTAAAGTAGATTAACTCGGTTTTATTCTTTTTAATTTTTGAAAACGAATCGCTGCCGAAAACGTACAATTTTTTTTTTTTTTTGGCAAAACAAGCATTTTTTTATATTACCAAAATTCTAAATTTTGTATTTTTTTATTCTATTTATTCAATAAATACACTCAAAGTTAAACAGATCCACAATTTTGGCTTCGTCAGATATCATTAACCCACTCTAATCTGAAACCGAATATGACCCATAAATTTTAAAGAACTGCAAAAACATATTATTTTATATTTTTTTTTTTTTTAATTTGTAAATATCAATATTCCAGAAAAAAAATCTGAAAAATCCCATGAAGCTTAATTTAAACTGTTATTACATCTTTGTAAAATTTTAAGTATACCGTTAGATAGATCTTTAAACCACCATTTATTTGCTACCCATTTTTGTATAGTTTCTTCGGAGTAATCTTGAAAAATGTAAAAATATAAAACAGGTGTCAATTTGGACCCAACCCTTGTAACTCTTAAAACTAACATTGGGCCGATAAAAAATTGTACTTAGTTTAGTTCCCTCTAATAATACACCTTAAGAGGTCTTAAATGGATCTAGATGGAATCGCATTTCATGGTTTATGAAACAAAATGCATTTTTTAGATCCTGAGGAAACTTCCTTTCATTTGAGTATCTACACTTATACTACGCGTACCGGTTTTTGGTGCCTGGGCTCCGGCACATTTTCTTTTTTTTCCAGGGGTCATATTGTTTTTTTTTATTGGAGCAACACCCGATAAAGCGCACTTCAGTCAAAATGGCGCATATATCAAAAAATCAAAAAAAAAATGTAATTACTGCTTACCAAATCGACGATATTGTTTGCTGGAATGATATCATTGGCTAGGAATGTGTTAAAGTGGGTTAAGAGTAACTCATGAAATCATAATTACGTATCTGAATAATTCTGAGTATATTTAACGAATAACTATCGTGAAATAAAACAAATCAATATTTAAAAATTCCAAATTTAGGAAATGTTTAATAAAAATGTTGTTATTGCGATAATATTAAAAAAATGGAATTATTTCATTTTAAACCAACTAGGGTGAAAGGAGGGGCAGAAAGTGTAATAAAAAAAAATCGACAAATCATTATTTAAGGGTCATTTTAATATTGGTGTAAAAATTTTTGCTTTTGTTTTTACAAAAATATACATAAATGAAATAACAACAAAACGTAAATGTTTACCCAAAATGTAAAAAGGGTTGAGTTATGATTTCCTTGAAATGAAAAATGTATAAAAATTTCATTTAAAATATACTCAAGTAGTTTTTACATTTTGTATTGTCCAAAATACTAGCACGTGATGTTATTTAAAGTGGTTTAATGAAGACATTTAATATATATATTTTTTTTTTATTTATTTTAAAAATTTTATTTTACCATCTGTTTTATTTTTTATTTTTAATAAAATAAAGTTTATTATAATCTATCACTTCAACTTCTGTTACCACCATATGTTATATGCATGTTAAAAACAGAGAAAATTTTATAAAGAAAAAGTTTTATTATAAAATATAATTAGTTTAGGGAAAAAGTAATTCCACAAAATGACAAAATATACGAGAGGAGAAAATGATTTCTAGCTAAAAATGTTTTTCTAATGGAAATTCTTTAAAGTGTAAGTTTTTGTACATTTTTGTTATTTTAAAAAAATATTTATATCCCAAAATCGAAGTAAATATGAATTTTCATGATCATGCTTGGTCATGTTTAAGATCATATAAGACTATAGGTTGGTTGAAAAGTTCCTGCGCTCGAAATGAAGGAATACTGTTTTTGTTACGAAATATATTTTTTTATTCAATATAATCTCCTAGAAGCTCAACACACTTGTTCCAATGATCTTCCAATAATTTTATCCCATTCTTATAATGGTTTTCCGGAAGCTCTGCAAAATAACCGTCTACGGCTGCTATGGCCTCTTCATTCGACGAAAAATGCTTTCCACGAAGGAATTGTTTCTGAAGAGATAGTACTCACTGGGAGCCAAATCTGGTGAATACGGTGAATGTTCAAGCAATTCGTACTTTAATTCTTTGAATTTAGCCATCGTCAAAACACTTTTGTGAGCAGGTGCATTGTCTTGATGAAAAATTATTTTTTTCTTCTTTAAACCAGGTCTTTTCTCACGAATTTTTTCATCCAGCTAATCCAAAAGGCTGCAATAACATTAAGAGTTGATTGTTTTACCTTTCTGAAGATAATTAATCAACAAAATTCCTTTTGCATCACAAAAACCTGATGCCATAACCTTCTTTGCTGATCGTTGTGACTTCACCTGTTTTGGAGCTAAACAACAAGCTTCAGTGCACTGTAAACGTTCTTGTTTCCATTAAGGATCATGGTGGTAGATCCAAGTCTCATCCCTAGTTATAAAACGACGCTAGAAGTCGGCTTTATTTGGCTTTAAACGCTCAAAATTTAATTCATGTAAAATATGGAGTAATCGTTCGTTTGAGATGCCTATGGCATTAGCAATTTCACGCTTAGTCAAACTTGGATCTTCACTAACCATATTATGTACCTGCTCAATGATTTCTGCTGTGGTTGCAGTTTTTGGTCGTCCTTCACGTGGATCGTCTTCAAGGCTGGTACGACCACGTTTAAATTCACGAGCCCAAAATTCAACGGTGCGTTTTGAAGGTGAGGACTCCTTATACACTTCTAACAATTGTTCATAAATTTCTTTTGCTTTGAAACCCTTCAAAACAAAGAGTCTAATGACTGCACGATATTCAATTTTTTCCATATTAAAAAAAATCAATGAACGTCAACTTAAAATGGCTTGTAAACAAAGAAAGAATTGACAGAATGACTTGCAACTTTGCATGTGTTCTAAGGACAGTTATACCAACTTGAGAAAAAAAAGTTTGGAGCTAGCAGTGCCATCTCTTGGTGAGCGCAGGAACTTTTCAACCAACCTGTATGTATGATCAAATTATACGTCAATATATAGTTCAATATATGATCATACATGATCCCATATATGACCATATATCTTCGGATCCGAAATTTGAGGGTATATGGCGGTATAATTTATATATGATCATATATGGTCATATATGATAATGTGTGCTGATATGTGATCATATATGACCATATACATCTGTATAACCTCAAATTTCTGATCCGAAGATATATGGGAATATATGAAATCATATATGATCTTATTCTGAACTAAGCATGGCGGTATATGACCATGTATATCTTTTGTGCTCATGTATTGCATGTTCATATTTTTTATGATTTTTACATGGGATGCCCCAACATAAAATTTTGATATATTTCAAAAAAATTTGTCTAAGGATATTACTTTTTCTCTTCACATTTGCAATCCATTAAAGTTAAAAACAAAAAGAAGAAACATTTGCATATCAAAAGCTAAGGTCGCTGGTTTTTTTCATATTTTATAATTTCCCCTTGAATTTTGATCATAACGTACTAACTTTGTTATTTTTGTTTTCTGTCTTTCTGTTTTGTTTTTACAGTTTCCTGGTTGCAATAAAGCATTTTCACGTTTAGAAAATTTAAAAATCCATCAACGTTCACATACTGGTGAACGTCCATATGGATGCCAATATAAAGGTTGTCTAAAAGCATTCAGTAATAGCTCAGATCGTGCAAAACATCAAAGGACACACTATGATACGGTAAGTGTCAAAAAATATGTTAATGTCATTACAGCAGCTGCAACAACAACAACAACAGCAGCAGCAATAAAAACAACTTGCTGATAAAAGCTAAACTTTATAATGACCACTTTTTTGTGTTGGATTTGGGGTTACAAGAAAAACTTGAGAAAAAAAAAATAATATTTTCACCATACAATCCAGTGAATTTTAATGAAAATTCAAACAAATTTTTATTCATGTTGCTGCAATAAAATAGAGTCAGTCATCATAAATATTTTTGTTGTTGCTGGTATTTTAAGCATTTTACATGTGTGAGTGATTTATTGTTTTGCATATTCAGTTGCATAACATGCAACACATTTAACTATGCAACAACATATTGTTGTGAGTGAATTTTACAAAGTGACTGAACAATTTTTGTTTTCATTTTCAAATCTATAAAATAAAATGAAATGTATTTTCTGTTTAGCTACACTTGTGTACTATTGTGTAGTTTTAAGTGCGTAACGCACAAGTTTGAACAGTTTCATAAATTTTTGGTATTTTTCATGGATGCTTGAAGTGCATCCAGAGCGAGTACCATGACATTTGACATTTATAAGACTTAAATGTTGAGACAGGTGCGCGTCCATTTTCATTTGGAATTTTAAACGTTTTTATATTATGGAGCAACGAAATGTTTTTGATTTCAGTGGAATGCATGTTTTTTTGAGAGGATTGACCAAAAAACATTTATCTTGAACACATACAGATATTAGCATAATTATCCCAGAAAAAAGTTAGTAATAAATTCTTATTACTAATCGCTAAATAATAAGCAGTAAGATTATGGTCGTCTACATATAACACTTGATTCTGGTAGAGACAAAAAAATACATGTGTTCGTACAGCATATCGGTATATGAAAATATGTGTTCTTTACATCTGATGTGTAGGATATGATGTTCAACAAAAAAAATATTAATGGAAATATTTTTGTGAAACATATTAACTTTCAAACTCCCCCACATAACGGTAAAATCCCCCCTAAAAAGGAGGAAGGCGGGAAGGAAATGTTCTACAAAAATGTTGGCCAAAAAATTTTACTACATATGTCAGAACACACCAAGGCCCAAAACTTAGCACAAACACCAAAAACCAGTAAAATTCAAGATTGTAGGCCATCCCAAAATCTGGCTTATAATATGTAGGCCATCTCAAAATCTGATGAGCAATCCTGAATTTCACTGGTTTTTGATGTTTGTGTTAAGTTTACGGCTTTGGTGTGTTCAGACATGTGTGGTTAAATTTTATGGCCAACATTGTTGTAGAACATTTGATTCCCGCTCTTCCCCTTGCAAGAGGTGTTTTTTGTGTTTTATTAGAATAGAGTCAAAAATAACCGGTAGTTAGAGGGTTAATAAGTTCCACAAAGATATTTGGGTTAATATTTTTTACAAAGTTGCTGAACATAATGCTGCACGAACAGGCCAAATGGGAGAACTTTAATCCTCCATAAAATAAAATTTCGATGTAATCTTTCAAATCGCCGACATACGTATATTTTTTTTTATTTCTTCTACCAGAAGCCATTGTCGTGTTATACTGTGTAATTAGAGTGTTCCGATAAATGTTTTTTTAATTGATTGAAGAAATAGCTTCTAAGCGATACGTATTAATGATCTAGTTAAGGGTAAAATAATAAAAAAAATATTTGAAGAGGTTCATTAGTTTCTACCAGCGATTGAAGATTTCTGTTTGATAGTGTTTTGTGAAAAAGATTTTGAATTTTTTTTTAGCAAAATTGTTATAAAATTTTTTAACTGATTATTGGTTTCCGCAACAAAATATGGTTAATTAAACTGAATTGTAATTGTAACACCCAAAATATTCAACAATCAGACCGAGCTTATCAAATTTGTTAGTTGCCGCGACTAATCGGTTGGAACTTTATTTTTCTGTGTGTGAATATGCATTAGCTAAATGTGGAAAAATATAAGTGATTTTTTTCATTATATATATATTATATATGAGGGATTCTATGTCAAACAGAGCACTCTTCCCTCCGAACTTGGCGTGGCTTAAAATAAACGTTTGTTATTTTAAGAATCTCTGAATTTGTACTTTTTAATGCAGAGTGAAAGTTTTAGGAGTAAAATATCGCGGATCAAAATGTTGGACAAATTTTCTAAATGTTGGTAAAAAGAATCTGAATATATTAAAACAAAATTTCAGAACTAGCTCAGAATTAATTAAAATTGCCGCAATAAGATAAACAAGTTTTCTGCATTTGCTAAATTCCCAACCCGCTAAAATGGGATTTTCGGAAATTACGTTGTCGAGAGGCAAAAAGGTCTTGCCCTAACTATTATTCTGATTGGAGTTTTTTTATATTTCGCCTGGTACATTTTAGGAATGTTTATTCAATGTGGGATAAGTGGTTCACTTAAATGCCTGTTTAAATTGCTTTGGCTAAAAATATGAAATCTATAATATGAGCTTCCTGGGGTATGGTTCACAAAATATTAAGGTATCGTTTTTTTTAACAGAATGCAGTAATAGTTGGGGTTAAAATGGGGAAAAAAGTCGCTTCTTAATTGCCAATAAAAGCAGCTTTAATCTAAACCTGAAATTTGAAATATGTGTTTCCTGAAATATTGTCACTCTCATTTTTTACTAATAGAGAAAATGCCCCCTTAATCACTTAGCACAAACCATTGGAGCTTGAAATTTAGCACTTATGCTCTTCCTCAAGCGTAGACGGGATTTTGTCTGTGAATATTCTAATGAGATGGACAAAAAATTGTAGTCTACTCCTTAACCACCTGCTTTAACTCCTTTGAGTAGAAATTTAAAATTTAAAACAGGTGCTCTCTAAAGTATGGACTAATGTGATGATGAAGTACTTTGTGGGAAAATTACCCTTCTTGACGGTCTGCCCAAACCGCTTTAGCTTGATACATGACATTTAAAATAATATACCTGGTAAATATTTTTTTGGATTTTTTTTTTCGCGAACGTGGTAATGGCGATCCGAAAACGCTTCGGCCAGAACCTAAATCCTGGCTAGAAACCTGAAATTTAAAGTATCTGTTCCTTGGAATATGGTATTGTTCCCTAATAAGGCGTTTTTTTTTGTTGGAATTTTCGCCAAGAACATGTTAAAAATTAGGGTTCTAAAAAGGGAAAAATCTCACCTGCAACAGCCTTCCCTGTAACGGGTAGAAATCCCTGGTGAGCCAATTCAGTAAAAAGTAACTTTTTGGAATTTTTTCAAGAAGCGTAGTAACGGGGAAAGTCTTTTTAACAGCTTTCAATTTTGCATGTTCTTATGGGACTTTTTACGATAGATCGGCAAAAATCTGTTTCTAGTTCCAGCAGTAGACGTTGGGCGATGATGAGTCAGGCATTCAAACATATAGATAATATTCAAACATTCTTAGTTATCTTAAGACTTTTTATGTGAAAAACGAAATATTTATATATGACCATCCATAATTTAATATACGAACACACATGATGTAATATATTTCCAGATATCTTCGAATCTAAAATTTTAAGTTGTATTATGGTATATTCCCATATGTGAACCATATACATATAAGCATTTGCGTCCATATACCCTCAAATTTCGGATCCATAGATATATTAGAATTTATGAGATCATGTATATTGAGCAATGCATGGACCTATATGATCATGTATACCAATGTGTGATCATATACAAGCCCATGTATGATCATATATGTACAAATATATTTTGATTTTTATATGGATTGCCACAAAATATTGGAAGTTCATAAAAGTGGACTTTGATATAAAGTTATTATGTTGCTGTTGTTACTTGATAACTACACTGCGGGAATTATTTACATGATAATAATGAATTTTATGCATTTAAGCAATGAAATTTCGATGGAACTCGTTCCTTGATAGATTTAATTAAATTATTGCGGTCAATGAAAAGATTTTATTAAAACATACAATACATTTAACAAAATTAAAAAGTATGAAGCATTTTGATAAAATTTTAAAATTTTTCATTCACTCTGTAAAGAAAACTTCATTATTTTACAGAAAATGTTCATTAATACTCCCCCAAGAAAATTTTTTTTTGTATAAATATATTTGATTTTGCCACTATTCGTTGCAAGTTTGAATTTTTATTAATTTCTTTGCAAAATTTAAAGCTCATATATATAATAATTTTTTAAATCTTGGAACTCGTCTATAAAATGATTTTTGTTTGAAAATTTTTAAAAACTTTTTACAAAAATTTTATGCATATGGGTGCAAAAGTATAAACATAACACTGTTTGTTATTTTACAACAAATTACCTATTTGAAGAATTAAAAAAAATATATATATAGCTAAATTTTTATTAATTTTTATTTATCTTTCACTCTTACAGAAACCTTACGCCTGTCAATTACCGGGTTGTGTAAAACGTTATACCGATCCCTCTAGCTTACGTAAACATGTTAAAAATCATGCCTTACGCAATGCTAATGGCCACTTGGGACGCAGAAAATCATCAAGTGCAACAACAGCAACAACTAACAAGAAAACCACTGCTAAAACACGCAGACATTCAGAATCATCGCTGACACAAGCCAACAAGAAAAACAACAACAATAATAACAATAACACTACAATAACAAGTAATACAAAAACTGTAAATAATATGCAATCACTAGAAATTGTCACACAAATACAGGAGCAACAACAACAACAGCCGCAACATAATAAACAGCGTAGTAACAGTTTCAGTGAAATGTCCAGCAATTTAATGGTAAATAAAAGTTATGAAAATAAACAAAAATTAACAAATATTATTTACAATACACCAAATAACAATAACAACAACATCAACAATCATCAACACCAGCAGCATATGGTTGCAACATCAACACCAGCTGCATCATTATTATGTACAGCTAATCACAATTCAATGAACTTTAATGAGTTGTCAAATTGCATTGTTACCATTGAGCAATATAACCATAACAATAGCTGCAACAACAGCAACAACAATCCAGCAGAAAAAGCTGGCAACAAAAATGACATTGACAAGAATAATAGTGATCAAAATATAACCACTGTTACCACTAGAAAAGCCACATATAATTTAGGTAACAATATAAAACACAGACGCATCAGCAGTTGTAGTAATAGTAGCAGCAGCTGCAACAGCAGCAGTAATGAAAATATCAATCAATTAAATGATTTTCAACAATTGCTACAAGTAACAACAACAGCACAACCGCAACAAACAACTATCACCAATACTAATAGTACATCATCAACATTAACATGTGATAGTTTAAATTACAACAATAACAATACAAAATATATAATGGCCAATAAAGCAGCAATGACAACAACAACAACAACAAATAGCATTACCACAAATTCGATTAGTACACAATGCCACAATAACATCAACAATACTGCTACTCACACCAACACCACCGCCAGCAGTAACAACACTACCAACACCACAACTACAGCTGCAACTGATGATAATAATACACAGGAATTTGTATCATTTGAGTATGTTAAAAAGCTGCTCTCTGAAACATTCGATTATATGGATGAGGATGATAATAATACAACAACAAATACTACAGGTTCTTCTACAGCATCATCATCCTCAACATCATCATCATCATCTGTAAGAACAACAGCAACAACAACAACATCAACAAGTGTTGATGTTCTTGCTGCTGCTATTGCTAGTAGTGGTATTGATGTCATTAGTGAGCACAAACATAGACCCACAATAACATCAACATCATCAACAGCAACAACAACAACAACTTTATCAACGGTGCCATCAAATGAAATTGTTGCTAATGTGTCTAATAAAAATTTACATAATGAAAATGTTGAACAAGAATTTACCAATAATTTCAACATGGATTATTTAGAAAATTTTATATAAAACAAAAATCCAAAGATAATTTGACAAAAGCTTAAATGATGTAGTGTACATTATATTAATTTAATTAACAAATGCTCGTTTAAATTTAAGAAACATACCTACCAAAGACATTAACCAAAAAAATCAACAAAATCTTAAACCTTTTTAGGTCTTTAATTAGCAAACATATTCAATTCAGAAATTTAAAAGATTCCACCAAAGACATTGAAATTTTATAATTGTGTATACTGATCTCAAAGTCATATAATTTTGAGTAGTAATTAAACAAAAATATTATAATATCAATTATATTTTTTTAAGTTTATTAATAAGTTTTTTTTTTATTTTTTTTATTCTTGTAAACAATTAAAATCGTTCCTAATTAAAGATAAAAACAACATTTTTGTTGTTGTTTTTTTTTCTCTTTTAAACACCTTAGTGATGTAATGAGTCTTCCTAAATCCCAGTTTTTATATAAACTTGATTATATTTTAAGTTAGCTGTTAAGAAACGAAAACGACATTAAAAATAAAATTTGTATGCTTTAAATATTAAACCAAATTATGAATTATTTTTATATATTTTTTATTATTATTATCCAGTAGATGTTTAGCTAAATTGTTAATGGTTTATTACTTATAATGTACAAGTTATTTTTTCAATAATTTTTTTTTATAACATTAAACTTTTTCTTATTTGAAATGTAAACAATATGTTTTTTTATTTATTTTTTTGTATACAAAAAATTCACCAAAAATACGTATGAGTAACACAAATTAATATTTATTACTCATACGTCGCACAGTGGCGCAATTTGAGATTTTTCATTGCAAAAATCATAATCAAAAAATTTAAAAGGCATATGATAGATAATTGATCAAACTATCAAATGAGTGTTCTACGCCTTTCAGGTGACTACCTATCGGTTAGCAAAATTTGTGGAAAAATCAATTTTATGAGAAGTAAAATAAAATATTTTTTTAAAATATTTGATTTTTTATGTTTCTTTTTAAAGGCTTTTATGATTGATAATTATTCCACAAAAGATTAAAATTTTTTTTTTTTTATTTTATTTTTAAATTTTTTGTAAAATATTGCCCACAATAAAAGAAGGTGTATATAAAAGACTAATCATTTCTAAACTTTAATTATTTTCTAACTCTTTTCGCGACTTTACATGCCGCAGTGATGAAATAATTGGATCGAAAGATGTTGCTAGCATGTTAAAGAGGTCCTCATTTTGTCTCATCCTTGTTGATTTAAAAGTGCCAGCAATCTATATTTTTTATAAAATGTGAATTTTCAGAGAGCTGTCCAATTGGGAAAGTCTGGTATTCAATTATATATTTGCAATGAGACAATTTTTTATGAACTGTCGGGGTAAACTTTTGCTGTGGATATAATTCTGCTAAAAGTTATGAGCTTATTCTTCATATTTTTCAGAATCGACTTTTTCCTTGCTGTATATTGCCGTATTAAGTTCCTCGAAGGCAGAAATTTGTTGTTGTGGTTGACTTCTTTAACAGGTCAAATTATTAAAAGTTGTTCAACATCATGTTTTAAGTGTCTTTAAATTACTTGTCTCGCCAACTTTTAGTCGTAGACTAATCCCGGGATTATGATTGTTTACAAATTTATAGTCTAATCTCCCTATTATTTGTATATATATGGGCTTAGGTCAAGTTATGTAATTTTGATATCATGCACGTGTCCGAATAAGATTTGTGCCTACATGTTTGACTATTTGTACGCCAACGCAATTTCTATATTAGGTGCGTACCTTTATTTGTACATCCTGTATCTGCACCTGAATTTACGAAGCAGAGTTTGACATAGGATCTAAGGTAAGCATTACATAATGAAAATCAAAAATCATTAACAATAACGAGAATTGGATTTCACGGTTATATGTCATAAGTTGCCCGAAAATGCATGCAACACATTTTTAGAATATTTCTTTTTTCAAAATTTTACCTATAGAAAAAAAATTGGACAAGGACGGGCAGCTGGAAATTTTGGCATTAGGTAAAGGAATAATCAAAGAACTAATTTTGAAAATATGGCAAATATAAATATTTATAGTATTTTTTATTTTCCATCAAAAATGAGAAATGATGAAAAAATTTATAGTTGGTAACTATCGATTTACCTGGACAAACACAAAACAAACAGTAAATTTTTTTAATTCTTTTCTTAATAAATAAATCCATCAATATAACCAAAAAAAAAAAAAAAATAACGATCCGTTACCTAGTTTTCGAGATACTGCGCATCAAATTACCTAAAAATAATCTGTTTTTTGAATACTGAAAATCAGTCAAATTTGATTGATTGTAATATTGGAAATCGTTGTACAGTTTTCTATAAAATAAGTTTATTCAATATTTTTTAGGGGCACATGAAATTATTGATTTTTGCAACCTTACTTGTTCTACAGGCGCCACTGTGCATCGGTGGTTTTTTATATTTGGCAGATTTTATCTCTAGTGTACAAACTCTTAAAACCGATCAACTTGTTGCAAGTTTCATCCTATTGGGTGGTAGTTATAAGATAAAATTTCAGCGGGATCGGTCAAGGACTCTCCGATTTGGAGGGTGTTGAATTTTGTCATTTTCGTCAAACAGCCCTGTTTTTGGATACATATAACTAATAACCTATTGTTGTTAGAAAATTTTGTCCAAATGTTTTTAATAGGTTTTGCTTCAATCTTTTTTAGAAAAAAATATAAAAAAAAAATTTAATTTTTTTTTTACTTTTTCAGTAAAAAATTTTTTTGATTTTTTTTTTGTAAAATGGCTTATTTTTTAAATATATTTTTTTAAGAAAGTTTAGTTCTTTTCTTTTTAATTCAATTTTGAGTATTTGAATTTTCGCCAGGAAAGTGGTAAAAAATATTTCTCATTGCATGGTAGGGCTCGCCATTCACAGTAACGTTCCTGCCTTCGTCGTCTTTGAAAAAGTACGGCCCACTGATGCCACCGGCCCATAATTCACACCAATACATTTTTCGGGATGCATTGGCAGTTCATTCACACCAAATACTTCAATTACCCATTTAACTAGAAATTAGCTTCGTCGCTGAACAAAAAAAAGTGCATATTCATCCAACTTTGCCAGCGACCATTCGTTTGTAAGTCGAATCATGGTTAATTTATAGACCAAACTAAGCATGTTTGACAGTAATAGGCTTTTTTCACTGACCTACATCTTACATCTTTTATCAATTTGCAAGAATTATACAGGCCAGATGTAGAACAACTTTCTACATCTGCAAAAGATGATCCTTTCTCATTTTGTTCCATCTTACATCTTTTGTTATTTTAAGTGTCATCACTAAAAAAATGGCAAAAAATCGATTTTCTTTGTGCCATCACTAAACTAATATAATTGATATACGTTTTACTAACTTTTCTGCTAATTTATTTTTGTCAGAAAATATTTACGATTTTTTTTTTGTAAAAAAAATTGGTATTATTGCTTATATTAAGTAATTTTATATTGATGCAGTTGTATGTGCTAAATATGAGCAGAAAACATTCAATTACAATTAACAAGGGAATACAAAAAGATTTAATGAAAAACAAAACTCTGAAAACAATATTGTGATTTTTTTCTTGTTAATATCAACGATTTTATCATACATATAAAAATGCACACATTTAACAATAAATATACGAAATAAAAACGTACACCCGCAAATCCATTTTAATTTCTCACAATCAGTATTGACCGTTGATAAAAAGAAGAATAAGAAAATACTGTAATTATGCAAATAGCATACAGGGCTTTTTAATTTACAATGAATGTGTGAGTGTAAGTGTGTGTGTTTAAGATAGTGTGGGTGTGTAAATCCGAGAATATAAATGATTTTATACATTTTTTAATATTGGCTTTTTCACTTTTTGTGTTGGTATCGTAAATGCAAAAATGTCGCTTCAGTTTAATTTAATTAAACGTAATCAATTAATATATGTATGTATATGCACTTGTTTCTTTTTTTTTTTTGCATTTATGTATGAATAATTATTGTGTCGTAGGTTGGTTCCAAAATTTAAATCGTCCATATTTTAAAAATTACACAATCTAGAAAAAAAAATTTTTTTCAGCAGAGGTCGAAAACTAACACCCGATACTCCAACACCGGTTCTATATTTCAACTTATATCCGTAATTTCAAGGAACAGATACCTACACTAATTAAGACAAAAAGTACAAAAAAAATGTAAAAATAACAAAAACTATTAACATTAATTTCGTATTTTTATTCATGGATTATTATAAGCCTGAGGGAAAAGGAGCTATCCAAGGACACGCCACGTGACCGGTTCATTGTGATAGGGACCTGTTTTTTTATATTAAAAGTACCGGTTACTTTAACATGGGTTTATCCTAGGAGGGGGTCAATTGCCGTCAGTGACATGTCAAAGGACTGGTCTAAAAGACCATGTCACACAACTAACCCCAAAGAACATTTCACAGAACCAACGCAAAAGAATATGTCATGACTTTTAAACCGGTCACGTGGTAGGTAATTTAGGAACCGGGCCTCTTTTTATCTATCTCGAGATTTGTAGTTTCGGTACCGGTCCAGTTTTCTCATATCACGGGACAGGTTCCAATTCCCAACTGACTCCTATTTTCCCGCAGGGAAGTGCATAGGTGCTACTAATTTTGTAACTAGACTAAGGGAAAAAGTTTCATCATACTGATGAAAAAGTTTGTCATTATGCATTTATAAAGTTTTCATAAATATGATGAACGATTCATAAAAATGTATGACAAATGTTCCGTAACAGAACTTTTCTTTTTGTTTGAAAAATATTTATTATATTCATAATGTGTTGCATTGAACAAAAATCTATGAACTTTTCATCATATTTATGTAGTTTTTCATTAATATGGAGAAGCATGGCAGAGAGTAAAAATCTTTATTTCCCAGCAAAAAAAAGGTAGCAAAAGAAGAGAAAAAGAAGCTGTGATTTTGATTCCAATGTTGTGAAAATTTGGATCGGAACCAATGATTTTTACATAGGGGTGTCATAGAGTGGAAGTTTTCTTTTATGATCCCTTTTCATTGCATCACAATCCCTTATTAAATTACTTTATTCGAAATCCTTGTGATTTTTTCCACAATAAATTTTTTACTTTTTGTACTGTGTTTTACTGTAGCCCATCAGAATTTTGAGAAAATCGATTTTTAAACTTCGAAGGACCGTGGAGGTTCACTTGTAATGTAATACTATTATAAAAAGTTCTATAAAAACAGAATGGGTCAACCGATTTTCATGCTTGAGCCAGTTTTGAAATGGGAATAAATGTGGATTTTTTTATATTAATTTACATGCAAAGTTAAAAAGAACCAAAAATGTACGAAATCGATTTTCTCATAATTGTGACGTGCTACAGCAAAACGCCGAGACACGTATTTCTTTATTTTAAGCTTATTTTCATATTCTGTTAACATTTCTCATGTGTACTCAAAGTTTGATTTTGTCGTACTGTGTAATAACTACGATTTTAAGAATTTAAATCTCTTAAACTTAAAGCATAGTTATAAATGTCAAATTTATAGAGAAATATCTATGATTAATGTTTAACTTTGGTTGTTTTTAAAATAAGTTTTCCGTCATAGATACAAAAAGTGTTAAATTTCTTCAAAAAATCACATTTTTGAAAGTTGTGAAAATGAACTGCCTTGGAAGAGAAAAATCAGAACTAAACGATACTTTGGAATCAATGAAAAATTAATTCCTTAAGAATCACTTCCATTTATTTTTTCTGGGTTGTAATATCGCCAACATCTCGAAAATTAAATGATAAATAAAAACGGGCAACTTTAGACATTTTTTTAAATATTCTAAGATCACATCGGAATTTTATTTTAGGGGGGTTAAAGTTTCCTCCTCTGGCCTCTTCGTGAAGCATATCGGTATATGAAACTATAAGTTCTTTACATATGAGGTATAGGGTATGTTCAGCTACTTTGTAGAAAATATTAATGCAAATATTTTTGTGAAAAATATTAACCCTCTAACTCCCGCACATAACAGTAATGTTTCTCTCTATTCTAAAAGGCGGCAAACAAATGTTCTATAAAAATGTTAGCCATAAAATTTTATTACATATGTCTGAACACGCGAAATCCCAAAACTCAACAGAAACACCAAAAACCAGTCAAGATTACTCATCCGTTTCCTAGTCAGAGTTTGGGATGAAATTGGTGTACAGTGTAATTTATTTTTTATTTATTTATTTATTTATACTAATCGTATATTTCCAAATTATATCCTCATACCCTAACCGAACACTAGCAACAAATGCCATCGGCTCTACAGTCTAATTATAATTTTGATGATTTTTCATTTGAGCGATTTCTTAAGATCCACTTTTTCAATTTAAGTATTTTTTTTAAATTATGGTGAATTTTTAAAACTTTTGAATATTTTTTAAATTAATAGGTTTTTTTTTAATTTGAGCGATTTTTTCAATTCCAGCGATTTTTCTATAAATTAATTTTTTTAATTAAAACGATTTTTTGAATTTTTTAAATGTTTTTAATGTCGATTTTGTTTTTCATTTGGCGTTTTCTAATCATTGTGATTTTTAATAAATTATGCGTTTTATATTTTTTCAATTTTGATTATTGTTTTCAGTTTTGCCGCTTTATTCAATTTTAGTGATATAAATATAGTATAAAATAATTTTTGTCGATTTTTTTCAAATTTGGTGATTGTTTTAAGTTTTTGTGATATGTTTCAATTTTAATAATTATTTTTTTTTATATATTTTCAATAATTTTTTTTATAAGGCAATTTTTTAATTTTTTAGTTTTGGCGATAATTATTAAGTTTTAGCGATTTTTTTTTTGCAATTTTGTTTTTTTTTTAATTTCAGTGTTTTTTCAATTTATTATTTTTTAAATTTTATAATTTCTTTCTATTTTAAAAAAATTGTCCTTTTTTATTTTGCCATGTCAGTAAATCAGCAAAATATACATAATTTTTATTAAAAAAGTTATTAAAAATATTTTGAATATTTTACATTTATGTACAGTAGACTCTCACAAATTGGAACTCTCTATTATTTGAAATGCATAGAAATTAGAATCTACCATTTTAATCTATTGAAAGTTTTGAAATTAGAATCTGTGTTTCTAATTGCTGGATGGTTCAAATTATTAAGATTTATAATCTCTGAGAGTTGACTTAGAAAAGTTCTAAAATTAGAACGAGTTAAGCAATTATAATCTATGTTCACCATCCACATATATGGATGGGTGTTAGTTTATTATTCCATGTGTAACGAAATATAGGTCTAAGCATATATTTATATTCATGTTCCTTATGTTATTCTAAGGCTAATGTCAGAGTGGCCGCTACAATATGCTGGATGCTTTTGCGCTATAAACCACCGCTAGTGTTTTCTTATGTGCTCGCTTGAAAGATGTCAGAGTGAAAGCGAAGCTAGAATCGCTTCTAGCTTAGCTTCGTTTATAGCGGCCACTCTGACATTAGCCTTAGCCGTTCATATGTCCCTTGAAAGGGCGAATACGATGCGAAGACGAAAGCGGGATTGTCCGGTTTTTCCCAGTTTGATTGCTAACAGCAGTTTGGTATTGCCAAAATCGATTCAGCGGTAAAAAAAGTTGTGAAAGAAATTGTGTAAATACATCTAAATTTTGTGTTTTAGTAGAATTTTGTATAAGGATCTGGTGAATAAAACATTATGTTATATTTTTATAATATTTTATATTCACCTCAAATTTTTTTCACCTTAAATAATTTGTTTACCACATTTTTTTTCACATCCAAAATCTTATTCACCTCGACAGTATTTTCGAAATTTCATTTTTCAATGTTTGTGTTTTTTTTTTTAATATGGATTTATAATTTATCTTACAATAATGAGCCTATGGATAAATTTGGCGTTAAAAGTCATTCCTAAGCCAAAAGTAAATAGAGGTAATTACTGACTTTTGTTCATATGACCCATTTGTTTTAGATAGGGTCTGCCATCTAACGTTTTTTTTTTCAACTAGTGCTTATTTCGTGAATGGTAACACTTAGCTCATGTCTGATTTGACAGATAATTAGTTTTATCTTTCCGCTGAACGAATATGGTTGTGCATACGCTTGAACAACGCTGGGAAATATTGCGACATTACTTTGAAAATCATGGTAATGTTGCAGAATGTCATCTTTTCAATGTCATCTTTTTAGATGAAGCTCATTTTGATCTTGGCGGGTGTGTAAACAAGCAAACTTGTCGCAATTGGGGCACAGAAAACCCGCACGCATACATTAAAAAGCCGATGCACCCAAAACGAATCACTGTTTAGTGCGGATTTTGGTCCAGAGGCATAATTGGTCATTTTTCTTCGAAAATGAGCAAGGAATGGCCGTTACAGTCAATGACGATCGTTATCGCGCCATGTTGAACGAATTTTAGTTTACAAAAATTGAAGAGGAGGATATTGGCAACATTTGGTTTCAACAGGACGGCGCTACGTGCCACACAGCCGAAGCTACACTCGCCGCAGAGCTGACGTCGTTTGGCCACCTCGGAGCTGCGATTTGACACCGTTGGACTATTATTTGTGGGGTGTCGTCAACGATAAGTGTTACGCCGACAAGCCAGAGACAATTGACGCTTTAAAGGACAATTTTTGTGAAACCATTGGTGAAATACAGCTAAACACAATCGATAATGTGCTTAAAAATTGGACTGATCTTGAATGAAATTATTTTCCATTATTAACCAGAAGGATTGTACTTTCAAATAAAAAAGAAATTTGAGAAAATATTCAGTAGTTTTTTTATAGCATTTTCAAAAAAAAAAGGTTATTTTGAGGACCCTATATTAACAAGTTCATAATCAATTCTGTTAGATTAATACTAAAGTAAAGTTATTGTTATAATTTGAACCACCCATATACTCGTAAGTATGACCGATCGTTGGTCTCATCAGCATTGGCTTTAATTCTTGTAATGCATGCAACAACATATTCATTCAATAAACATTGTATGTCCGTTGTAATATAAGACGGATGATTGTACTGCTACATCTGTATTATTATTATTGTTGTTGCTGTAAGCATTATTATTTTGTTGCATATGATTATATCGTATGTATGCATGTAACTACAACGTTTATGAATAAAAGGACATTTACTTGCACGGTTCGATTCAATTCAATTCGATTTGTTTGCCGTTTGCTGCCCTCTGCTGTGGTTTGACATTTTTACTAACGCGTAATTGACTCATATTATGGGGTTTTTGTGTTTTATACAATCACAGTGTAATGATTAAACAAGAGCCAAATGAATTTTACATATGTTTTAATACAATTTTTGTAGCGTACGTTTTTTTTTTTTGGTTTTTGTATCGGATAATTTATGATATTTTTATTTTTAACTTAATTAAAGGATACATAATTTGTTATTATATTCATACACATTTACTTTACACATAAATGAAATTAATATTGACATACCTGAAAGAAATCTGATAAAAATTTATATGTTTGTCATAACATATATTAATTAAGATTCATCGTTAATTGAGAAGAAAGCGCTATAAAGTGATGTGTATGATATTTATAAAAGTTTATTAAAGTGTTAATGCTATTGTATGGGAAATATTCATTTTCACCACTCATATTTGCAAAATATTATTGTATTATTTTTCTAGGTATGTATTTAATGTATATTTCAAGACATTTATCGAAATTGTAAATAAAATTTTCTGATAAAATAACAAATTTAGGTCGAAATTTTATTGATGAGTTGGAGTTAAATTTAAATGTCTGATTTATTTTTTCTACTGTACCTAGGAAGATTCATTTCCCACAGCATATATATTTATATATGAGTGTATTTTTTGGAGTTTTAAAAATTGTATACCAGACACAGTTGCCTGCAACGTATGTAGATTTTGGTAAAAATAATAATTGGTCATGTCTTTTGTATGGAATTTTTCATATAAATATTAAAAAAAGGGATTTGATTCGAATTTTCTGTAGAAACTAATATGTATGTAACTTTAAAACTATTCACTCACAATATTATTTCGTTAAAAATAATCTAAAATACACATTAAATTATTCAAAAATACCATCAAAAAGAGGACTACTATTTTTTTTATATATGCAGCCCATTTTGGCTTTATTTTTAATCATTGTTTAGTTAACGACAAAAGCAGTAAAAACAAATGAAAGTCGTTTAAAATAACTATCAATTTTTAACACACAACACACACAGATGTGTGTATTTTTATTTTCTATGTGTGTATTTATATTTGAATAATTTCTTGTAATTTTTATTGAAATCATTTTGTATATAAATATACTATTTTGGTAAAAAAAACATAAAGGAATTATATGAATTTCTATTTTGAGAAACAGAAAATATAAAATTTAACATTTAACAGACAATATCAACTTCTACTGAATGTCTGTAAATTTTTATAGTTTGTTTATTGAATGACTGATTCAAATGGTTAAAAATATATTTCTATGAATTTCAATTGATTCTTCATTTCAAAACAAACTCTACGTATTACTTTTTATATAAACTACATTCGGTAACGGAAAATATATTGTGTGTATATTTTTATGCTTTCTAGGAAATATTGTTTGCTTATTGATTTTAAGCATCTAAATTTTTATTACAAATCTCTGTTACAAAATTCTATGTTTCTGCATAAAATATGCATTAGAAAAAAACGCATATTTAATTGAACATTTTCATTATTGTCAATTAAATTTTAGTATTTCTTTTTTAAGAAGTTCTTTAAAAATTTAAAAGTTACCGTTTCAACATACCTTATTAAACATATTAAAAAAAATACAAAGTTATTGTCAAAACAAAGAAAATTTTTGTAGAATGGACAATTTTTCGTTTATTTAACAAAAATTTTTGTAATTTTAATATTTTCCCTATTTTTATGTATAGAAATTTAGTAATTGTATTTTTATGTTATTTTTGTCTTAGTATTAAAACAAAATAAAGGAAAAATATTTGTGAATTAAAAAAAAACAAGTAAAAGTATTAAATTCGATTTTACCGAAAATTTTTTTACCCTCCGCAGATGAAAAAATAATTGAAATTCACAAAAAATTCACATTAGGATTATATTTAAAAATATTTTTTTGCGGTAAAAAAAATTGAGGTGAAAAAAAATTTGTGGTGAAATAAAATTTTTTTGAGGTGGAAAAAAATTGATGGTGAAAAAATTGAGGTGAAAAGTAATAACATAATGTTTAATGCCCTACATACATATTCAGTACACAGAGAAAACAGATTTATCGTGACAACCGAATTTGTTGCCAACTAAATATATTAGTTGCAGCAACCGAATTATTTATTTGTCCCAATTAAATGTTTTCCTGATACAATTGAAATATTTGGTTTCAACCGAAATTGTGTTGCATTAACCGAATGTCGGTTTCGACAAACAAATATATAGTTAGATCCAACCAAACCATTCGATTGGCAAAAAACAATGAATCTCTTTTCTCTGTGTATAAAAAATTTAAAAGTACCTTTACATTTCCATTCATAACTTTTTTTCCAGCTGAAACGATTTTGCTCATTTGCAATGTCAAACAGCTTGGGAGGATAATAAATAATATAGGTAAAAACATACAGCCCTGCTATGGCTTTCACAGACGGACAGAGGCTGGTAGACCTGTATTTCGATATGTTACAATGAATCTGTTTTCTCTGTGTATAAACAATTTAGAAGTACCTTTACATTACCATTCATAACTTTTTTTTCAGCTGAAACGTATTTGCTCATTTGCAATGTCAAACTGCTTGGGAGGATAATAAATAATATAGGTAAACACATGATATGGCTTTCACAGACGGACAGAGGCTGGTAGACCTGTATTTCGATGTGTTACAAACGGAATGACAAACTTAACAGGTCAACTAAGAAATCCCCGGCCTGACACATAGATGTCGCTACTAGACTTAAATCGATATGATTTTTAGTTAGTTAGTTTGTGAATTATAGCATTTTTAGTGAAGCAACTTTTGTTATTGTGACAAAAATGGATAAAAAAGAATTTCGCGTGTTGATAAAATATTGCTTTTTGAAGGGAAAAAATACAGTTGAAGCAAAAACTTGGCTTAAGTTTCCGGACACTGCCCCAGGTAAATCAACCATCAAGGATTGGTATGCTAAGTTAAGACGTTGTGAAATGAGCACGAAGACGGTGAACGTAGTGGACGCCCAAAAGAGGTTGTTACAGACGAAAGCATCAAAAAAATCCACAAAATGATTTCGAATGACCGTAAATTAAAATTAAATAAAATAGCAGGTACGTGTACATCATATCATTCACGAATATTTGGGTATGAGAAAGTTCTGTGCAAAGTGGGTGCCGTGCGAGCTCACTTTTGACCAAAAACAATTCAGTCAAAACGAAGGCGGAAATCCATGAGTTGGGCATCAAATTGCTTCCGCATCCACCGTATTCTCTAGATCTGGCCCCCAGCGACTATTTCTTGTTCTCAGATCTTAAAAGAATGTTCGCAGGGAAGAAATTTTCGTCGAATGAAGAGGTGATTGCCGAAACTGAGACAACAAAAATGGTATTGAAAAGTTGTAGGGTCGCTATAATCAGGGTAATGACCCTTGAAGGGAACTATGTTGAATAAAAAAAAACGAATTTTTCCAAAAAAAATGTATTTTGGTATGGTAGGCTACATATAGGTTATACATACCCTCTCATATATATATGTGTTGTGTTTTAAGGTTTAATATTAAAATTGTATACAAAATTAACAAAAAATTTCTGTAATACAAATTTGTATAAATAAATTTTTTTAAAAATTTAGTTAAAATTTTACAATACTCCTTTAAATGCAATTTTCATATTAAAGTTGTTAAAACCCAATGTAAGTGTATTTTAAAATTTTAACTAATTCCAAACGCATTATTTTGTAACATATGTGCCATACACACAAGTAAAACCTCATATTTTTGTAGAGTTTATGGTAACAGCAAAAAATAAAAATATAAAACTTGATGTAGGTAAAGTTAAAAAATAAAAAAACAACTTGCAACATGCAAGCATGCAACCGACCGACCGACCATACATACTACTTACACAAAGTACAAAACACACAAAACTTAAGCATAACTAAAATGTAACAAATTTATGTTAACCGCACATGTTGAGGGTTGCCACTTTTACCCAGCATACAAGTACAAGTATTAAGTCTAAACAATAGCAACTCTAACTTAAAACAATAACAATTTCTAAGGTCAATAAGCATATACAACAGCTGTGTCTAGTTGCAACAACATTGTAATAATAATAATAATAGAAAAACAAAACCAACAACTCTTTAAAGACGATATTTAGGGAACCCAAAAACTGACTATAAGCACCTAAAACTACTATACAACAAAAGATATAAATTTTAAAACTTGTTATAAGCAAAAGTGCATGACTTTCAAACAAAATCTAAAAAAAAATTGTAAGCAAAACATAAACAAAAATAGTGGCAGCAATTATAAAATTGTAGCAGCAGTCTGCTGCTTTGCAAGAGTAAGGCAAGTTTTTTTTTAATAAAATAATAAAAATTTTTTAAAATTTATTATTTTTGTTTTTGCTGTTAAATAAAGCAATAAAATTATTGCTATAAATTTGATTTTTTTTCCACTTTGCAAAACACTTCCTACACAATTTTGCATTCATCCATATTTTCAATATAAACACCCACAAATTTGTAATAACTCATAATGGGACTGAAGTCTTATATTTGGATTGCACCAGTCTTTCTGTCATGATTTCGAACAAAAAGGTAAAAAAATATGATTGATTTTAAATTTAAATAGAAAACGAGTAAAAAAATTTAAAGTAGGTTATGCCGACTACATAATACCCAACACCAGTTGGTTGTAAGTAACTTACAAGCAAAGTACCCCACCCTCAACACTCTGATTTTTATAAAATTTAGATATATGATAGAAACAAGCGGTGCGTTTTTTTTATCATATATCCTAGGCTAGTTGGTAGCATGCTAGCTTATCAGAGTGGGAGTCGTTGGTTCTATTCCAACCACTGGTCTGTTTACGCTACAACGAACCAATTGCCTTCATTGCTAGTGCTCGATTAAGGTATTAGGATATCATTTGTAATTATGTGATTAATAAAATCTAGGAACAATCTGTCTTACTTTTAGGGCTACCTCGGTGATTTAGGAGTTAGGACAATTCTTGTTACTTCGACATAAAAACTGTATGAAAATAATTTATTTGTCAAATGGGACAGTTTAATATACATAAGGTTTAGTTGTTATAAAAAGTACCAAAAAGGTCTTTGCGAAAAATTAGTTTAAATCCAAAATAGCAAGAATATCAGAAAAAAATTCAGGTCAACTAAAATGTAATTAGAAAAAAATAGTTGAAGTCCCATTTTTGACCCCCTATAATTACCCGGTAGTCCAAAAGCCGAGATTTTTCTTCTATCAAATATTAAATTAATGGGTGTAAATAGACTTGCGTCAATACTTGGCAACAAGTGGACACTAAGTCTAGGGCTTGTGTGGAGATATGGATGCTCTGCTCCTTATAATACATTCAAAATTGAAAATTTTGCTATTATGCCGAGAAATTCTGCTGTTATTCCGAGAAATTTTGCTAATTTGACCCCAGTGGTATTTTTGGTTAATCTTGGCAACACATGTCTGTGTAGTACAATGAAATTAGTAGAAAACATTAGTGACCGCTACTAAATTTTAGAAAACTTTTTGTAAAGTGGAATTTAAAATCGGTTTGCTAAAATCAGAAAAAAATGTTCTAAATATTGTGAATATTAGTACAATCAAATAAGTATACTAAATTAGTAAGCGCTTCTAATTTTAGTAAATTGCTGTAAACTCAATGAATTGTAAAATATAGCAAAATATTAATTTATAAAAAAAAATATTAAATTGCACAAATTAACTCAATTATTTTTAGATACACTTGTTACACTTTAAAGCTGCTAATTTCTTTTGAAATTGCCTTACGAACTCGAATATACAAATTTATGTTTTTTTTTATTGAGCAACATTTTTCTATTTTATTTATTTTTTCAAAAAATATTTTAGACAAAATTAAAAAAAAAAAATTAAAAGCTTAAAAATAAATAAAACATAAACGAATTTATCATGTTGTTTTGACTTGCTTATTTTTGTTTTGCCAAATATTTTTAGTAATATTTTTGGATTTTAAGATTAAATTTTAATTGTCATATTTTTGGACATGAGTCGGTTGTGAAAAGTATCTTCACTTTCGATCTCTTTTTTCAAACTTTGTAACATTTTAAGGCAATTTGGGTTTATATGTTTAAGTTTAAATTATTAGAAACAACATTTCCTTCAATGATTTTTAAAGTTATCAATAAAAATTTGTAAATATTCTGTAATTTTTAAAATGTAAATAGCAAAAAATTTTGCTAAATATTTTTTTTTAATAAAAATTAGTACAAAAATAATAAAGTGAGATTGAAAACCGTTTACAAAATTTTCTACTAACTTTTTTTCTGAGTGTAGTAAGTGCTTACTTTTGGCCATTTGTTAAAAGAGTAAGGGATAGTAAAGGGACAGATTTAAAAAAAAAATCATTTAATTTTTCAGCAAAGTCTACTTTGAGCTCTATACATTTTGTCCTAAATTTCTCCAAATTGTTTTATTGGCAATTCCAGCTTAAACCGCAAAGCAATGAACTAGTCGACGAAAATTCGCTTACGACCACGTTTTCCTTCATAACTCAGGTACCAAATGAGTCTCCACCTTAAAATTTTTACACAAATGTAGAGAGGCCTTAGTTTTTAACATATATTTTTTTCAGAATTTAAAAAAAAATTGGATTTTGAAATATGGGTCTTTGAAGATTTTATTTAAAAAAATTACCTTTAAACTTTTAATACAAAAAAAAAAAAAAAAATAGGACGCCATTTTGAAGGTAATTCATCTTCATAATGCTACCAATAGAAAAATTTTAGGTTGTATAGTTTAGAAATAATGGGTGACTTTGTATGGACACTTTTTCGATATTCTGACGTTTTTGCCAATTTTCATGACGCCATATTTCGAAAACCGAACAATATATGTGGCGAATTTCATTAAAAACGGAGATGACTTATCCGAAAATGACAGTTTTCAGTGCGGTTCGACATAGAATGGCTATTATGCCTTCCAAAAAATATGATTTGCCCAGGTCATGAAAAGATGTATTTGTTTGTGAGATAATTTCATCGTTGGAGTCAAATCGGGCGGATTTGGGAGTAATTCGTAGCCCAATTCATGGATGTTGGCCATGAAAACTGCACATACGCTTGAGGTCGACTGTGATCAAACGCGGTACCCATCTTGCGTAAAGATTTCCAAGTGATCATTCAAAATTGAAATCACTACGCCATGTTAGATGCCTATGTCCTCCACAATCTTTCGCATTTTCAATCTCCGATCGGCCAACAACATATCGTAAATTTTTCAATTGTTTCGGGTGTAGAGACCTCAACTGGGCAACCAGAACCTACGGCATCTTCCGTGCCTGTACGGCCAAAAGGAAATTTAGTAAACCAGTGTTTACCACCGAAATTGTTGGTGCATAGTTCCCATAGTATTTATCAAGCTTAGCCTTGGTTTAAGTTATAGCTTTTTTCCGCAACAAATAATGCTTTATGAGTACACGAAATTCACTTTTTTCCATTCTATCCTCAAATCACGTGGAAATATGCTATTAATGGCTGTTAAACACAAATTAAATGGTCCTTTCAGTTAGATGCTATTTCATCCTTGTTTTAGCTTAAATCAGAGGGTACCTTTATATCATTTCTCCGATGACAGTGACATTTGTCACTCATTTTCCTTCGGTTGTAGGCCAAGCCTATTGGAGGTTGAGGGCAAAAGGCTGATTATGAATAACACACTCAGTTGAGAATTATCTGAGTGGGTTATTGCTAATAGGGTCCATTTGAATGCATGTAAGACCCAATTTTGACCTAAAGGACTATGGGGGTCATCAATGCCATCAGAAAATATGCGTGATGTCAATATAGAGGAATTGGATACTCGTGATGTTCTAAACATAATATTTCAGTGTGATGCCCGTTGGAATAAGCATGAACTTGAAGTGTTGTAAGAAGCATTCCAGTGTCTTGATTTTCTAAAACGAGTTTTACACCCCGGTGTAACAAATATTTCACCCCGTCTGATCTCCTTACTATTTATACCGAAGATGGGTCGAAGAGAAAATAGAATTCCCATATAGAGACAGGAGTTTTAAAGCCTACTTTGGACCGTTCACATACGAAGGGCGCCGCGACGCGTTGGCGCTCACTAACTACAGTAGGGTATCCATCACTTATTGGAACAGCGTCGAATATGGGTTATGTATCACTGTTTCATCGACTTTACCATGGGAATTGTTGTGGGACATAAGTGATTAGATCCTAAGTGCATGGGCTTATATTCTACAGATGCAATTATCTAGACCGTACAACGCATTACAAGCAACATAGAAGTCGTGTGTGGAATAAGCTCAGCGCATAGATCTCCCTTGTTACTTACAATATAGAGAAATTCAGGTCAACTGTCCACAATCACTACCCCTTCTTCCCTTCTTTCCTCCTTTCCATAACCTATATTGATAATTCAAATACAATACAATAAAGTGCATTAGTAGCGACATTCCCTGAGTATTGGTGTAAAACTTCAAACAAATTTTAAATTTTGTGTATAAACAAAGTCTTTTCAATCTGAAAATTTGAGCCATTATGCAACAAAAACTACAATACATACTCGTATATTGTTTTTTAAGGGTTAGAGTGCAGCGGCAATAACAAGAACTTTGAAACTTAATTTGCACATGAATTATATGTGTTTATATTAGTTTTAGTTTGTTGTGACTACTGCTATCACTTCAGTCTAATTTATATTACTACAATATGGTGGTTTATATACATATCAATTGATGTGTGTGTGTGTGTGTATGTGTAGTGATTGTATATAAAAACAAAACCAAAAAAAAAGAGATATATTTATATGTATAAAATTGTTTATAACCACTAAGCCTTTATATCACTTTACCATACTACTACACCAACACTATACAGTGTTGGTGGCCTTATGTTGTAGTTTTGTCTGCTTGCATATGTAGTTGTGTGAATATTTGTTGTATGTGTAATTATAGCTGTTTGTATATGTGTTTTTCATTTGTTTTTCTGGTTAATTAAATTTTAACAAATTATTTGATAGCATTTTGGTATTTGGTCTCTTTTGCTCTCTGCCTTTTTGTGTATCTCATTAGAGTGGGACGAAAGTTTAAATAGTGAGTGAGATCGAACAAAAACCGACACACATAAAGTTCACTTTAAATCTGGCCATAAGTATTCGAAAACGTTGTGTTGTTTTAAGAATGGCAGCAGCCTCTTCTGTAAACTTTAATATATCTGTGGCATTTTGACAAAAAAGTTATGTTTTTTCTAAAAAACGACTGTTAAGGTTAGAATTCATAATTTTCATGTATATTTTATAGGAGATCAATGAAATTGATATTTGAAACTGTTATATTCTTCTAAAAGTTCATTCTAATCAAAGCAGTCTCTTGCAAAATCTGTTTGACAAAACAACTTAAGTCGATTTAAGTACTTTGGTTAATTAAACCAGACTGGCTTCTTGCCACAACTAAATATTGATTTCCACACCAGGAATTTTTTGGGAAAATTTATTTGTCTTTTAGTCCTATATTGTAATTTAAAATTTCCTCTGGCTCAGCAACACAAAAATCTTGGCGAAAAGTCGCCCTGGTGAGTACATATGTCTCGTCGTCCATTACGCAGCAGGTATAGTTTTCATAAAATTTCGTTTTAGGGTTTTTGCTTTAGAGTTCATTGTTGAATTTTTATCTTGTAAATTTTTAAACTTTACACGTTTTCAAACCTACATTGGCTTTCACTTTATGATGGGGCGGCTTTTCGTCGGATTGTATTCGGTGCTCTTCAAAGGAGGTATTTGTATTTGTATTTATTATTAAATTGGATTTCTAATACAACAAGACAAAATATCTTATAAAATTACAGTATTAGAATCCCACCTTTTTTCTTTCCAAATTATTTTGTAGCATTTAATGGCCAGTATCGCGGTATATTTTATGTTGTTTTGCACTGTGTGCTTCACTTCCTCTAGCGCTAATCCTTACAATTTTTTTCCATTTAGTAAAAAATTTGTGAACGAATAGTAACGTTAGTAACATTATATTATGATCTCGAGCCTGATAAAATTAAAAATATATAGTTTTGCTATATTTTTAAATATTTATAAAAAAAAAAAAATCACACGATAAATTTTAATATTTTATTTTAAGTTATTTGTTTTTCTCATACAACAATTTTTCTCCAAAACTAAATATTAATTTTTGTCATTCTTTAAATTTAGGCCCACTCTAACACACTTCAACATACGAAAATTTTTACACATACTTATAAATTAGGTTTTATTTAATATTTAACAAAAATAAAAGCAAAACAACCACATACAACAACACTCATATAAGGATAGTTGAATACTATTTCACTATTTAATGGTTTATTTTTGTTAAAAAATAAAAATAAAAAAATATTAAATAACTTAAATGTCTTATTTATTGACATTGAATAAATATTAAATAGCTTGAATCGACCATGAATTAAAAAAAAGTATGTATATTTTTCTCAATTTGGGCTGCTATCATAGTTAGCCGCTATCTTAATAACACACATAAAAGTAGACCTTAAACTTTTTGTATTTAAATTTTACCGATGTGCTAAATTACAACTATTTCAATTAGTTTTCTGTTGTCACAAGAGAGAGATACCGGTACCACAAACCGATCCATTCGATGGTTTAATTCGGCTGTTAGCTCGATTATGTTTCTCTGTGTATGAACAAAAACATTAGTTGCATTTAATATTCTTGAGATCTATGTATGCTAACATTGGCCTACACTACGTATGAGTTATGCTTAATAAATAAATATATTATTCATACGCCAGAGTATTTATATACAAATTACATAACAAAAATGCACTCAAGATACTATTTCAAAACATTGTAGTACTTAACGTGATAAAGTTATTTAGGAAAAATTCAATTCAACGGTATTCTTTATTTAATTTTATTTTATTCTTTATTTAATTTTATTGATATTAAAATACTTATTTTCAAGACGAATTTTTTGTTTTTACAAGTTTGATTAACTCGAAGATTTTATTGAATCTTGGATATGTTGTAAAGGACAAAATATTAATAGACACGTTTTTTGATATTAATTTTATTGCTGCGTAATTTTAAGTTTTATTGCTCACCAAAGAACAAATACGTGTCAATTATTTTTATGTTGTAAAGGACAACATATTTATGTTTCATTAAGATCTGCTAATAATACCACAATGTACACGCAGATACACATGGTTCCAACATGATCCTTGCAACTATATTATGCTTCCTGCATTCGGGTATGGCTGTCACAATAAAATTATTGATCTCTAAATAGGTTCTACCCACCAATATGATCGCTACCATCATTATTATTAATAAATATTTTATCAGTTCAGTTACCCATGTAAAAATGATAATATATGTGGGATAGCCGTAGTAATGACAATGACTAACATATAATTGAGTACATATTCGTACAACACTAATTGTTGGTCCTCTTTTACAATTTGTTTTTGCTCGCTAAACCAATAACGAATATGTAAATGAGGACAATCGACTTGACTAAATTTATAAGCAGTCAGTTGCGCGAAAACGTTCGCCAGTGAAGTGCACATTGGCTATTAATAGAATATAAGTAAAACTTAACCTATGTTATATTTAATTGTTAAGATAAACTTAGGAATCAGCTTTGTTGTCTGAACTTAAATAACCAAACTGAATATTTATTTAATCTTAAAACACTATTTGCTTTTAATTCAAATTGTATGATCATTTCACCGGAGGGTTTATTTTCGAAAATGCCTTTTACATATATCGTAACATTATAGCTTACAATAATAAATTCATTGTCGAAAAATTTCAGTGTCAATAAGATTCTATATAAAAAGTTTGTAGTTTTTAATTCCTTTCAATAAAAACAATAATATACTTTTAAAAATAAAATATGTTTATTAATTCATTCCTTATAAAATAACGACTTTGTTGTGGAAAGACTATTTAGAATATAAATAAAATAATTTTTTATAAAAAATTGTATAACCCATGAGTTGTTTTGTTCGAACAGGTTTCTTATACAAAATATTAGATTTTTAAAAATTTTTCTAAAAAATTTTTAGATTCAATGGACATTTCCTTAATTAAAAATTCTCAGTTTCTGTAAAATATTTCTTAGGTGCAAATTTATATATTCTTAAAAAACGTTAGATTTTAAGGCATTTCTATGAATAACAATATTCGTAGATTCTGAGAACTTTTCATTATGAAAAATACTTATATTCTAAAGACTTTTTCTAGTACACCTAGAGAAAAGATTGGTTGCAATTCGATCAAAACCATTAACATTTATTAGTAAAAATTTTATTTTCTTTGGAATAACGTATAATCCATTATTATACAAAAAATATGGCATTGTGGATTAAAAAGAGCGAAAAGGAACCAAAAAAAAAGATGCTATTATCCAATTATTGATATTTCCAATCAACTTTACGAATAAAATTCGTTTAGAAATTGCGTACGGTAGAACCAACCATAAATTTCGTGAATGTACTAGAAAATTAGTACAATCTATTAAATTTATTAAAAAATTTTCTATATTCGAAAGTTGTTACTACAAATACGGTTATCCTGATCAAATATATCATTAAATTAGGCTTTCAGTTGAACAAACCAAAGTGCGGATTGCAGTGATTATAGCCACTAACGATTGGTATTTGTAAACGAATTTTCTGCTTAATTTTTTTTTCTAAAAAATTATTTAAATTCAAAATTTGTCAAATTTATAAGTGTTTGTGGGCTAGTATGTAGATAGCTAGCCTAGTACTCCTAATTTCGGAGTTCAAATCCCGGTAAAGGCAAACATTTAAAAAAGTATTTTTTTTAATTAAGATAAAATGTTCAAATGTTTTAATAATATATATATCAAAGAAAATTAAATTATATTGTGGTGTAGTAAGTAAAAGTGTGAATTATGAATATGGATGCCTAGCTTCGATAAATAAAATTTTTCTTAAAATAAAATTTAGTGGAACGTAATAATAATTATGTGGAACATAAATATTACATTAGACAACTAAATATTGCCTTTCATAACTAAAAATATAATAAAATATGAAAATAGTTGTCGTAACCGCCGTACACAGCTGATACTGTTTTCTGCGTTTATGTTTTTTTTTTTTTTATTTAAAAATGTCCTTTAGAATTTAAAAACTCTGAAGTATTTTTCTTTAATAAATTTATAGAATGAAAGAAGTTTTCTTGAAAAAGTTCTTAATATTAAATTTTTGGTTTAGGAAAAACATTTCTTACAGAATTATTCTTAAAATTAAATAACGTTTTCCCTAATTTCGAATCATAATTGTTATTTTATTATCATAATATGATAACTATATTATATAGTACGACTATGGTTGGCACAATAATAATCCCAAAAATAAGCGATGATCTTCGAATATAATTGCCCCAACCAAGGTTTTTGTTTTGTGTGTGAATATATCATAAAAGAAGTAATTTAGTACATTTAAATGAGTAAAAAAATTCGTACAAAATTTTAAAACACTAAACTTAATTACATCAAATTAGATCTAAATGTTTCCAAAACTAATGTAAGTGTATCAAATTAAAAACACGTCTGACATTTTCTTTTTCAGAAGTCGTCATAATTGCTTGGATTGTCCTAAACAAACACCTTAGAAAACAATGCAAAAGACTTAACTTAATATTTCACCAAAAAGCAGCTTTCTGTGTTCTTATTGATAAAAGAAATACATTTATTTTGCATTAAACGATTTTTTTCCGATTAATCAACCCGAATAACCGCTTAATCAATTTTCCTAATTTATCGATTAATAACCTAACCGATTAACGGGCAGGGTCGAATAATTGCAAAAACTAATTTGTATCAACCGTTTTCAATTTTTGTTCTAAAGTATTGTCATTTATTATTCTTACCTACATGACGTATGAGCGATACATTATACATATAATAATATTACTCATACGTCTAAACAAATATAGAATAATATCGAGTTATTCTGTTTAAAATCACCAAATCGGCAAAGCTGGCATATCTTAGATTTTACTCAAACTAACTGGAAATGATATTTAGGGTTTCAAAACCCAAAATCCAAGAGGATTTAATTTTTGCACACGGCGCTACCGGTTCACGCAAAATAAAAAAACTAAAAAGTCTTGTTTTTATGCGTAGTGTTTTGAGCTGTTGAGATATCTACATCTGCTGGAGATACTACTTGTTTTTATTTTAATTTCTCTGTATATAACAATTGAGGAAAGTATAAAAATACATACAAAAAATCAAAAAGGCTTTTCTTTAAACCCCTGTAAATCCGAGAGAAGTGAAAATAACTAAACGGGTCTTGAAGTGTTATAAAGTTGAAAGTAGGGAGTAAGTAGTCTGTATTTTTAAAAGTTTGTATCTGCTAACAAACATGACCAAATTGTAGACTGAAAAATTTCAAAATTTCAAGTAACGATTTTTTCATAACGAGTTGCCAGATTGAGCCAATTTTAATTTTGTATTTTTCACCGACATGTCTATTTTGTATCTGAGAATTATTATGATTTTAATTTTATATTCATTAGCGCCGACACTGGAGTTCATTAAAAAACACAAAAATCCAATGAAATATGCTTATTTTCAATACCACGTTATTTTTCGGTTGTATGAATTAAGTCAAATTTTATATTTTTGATAGAAACTATAATCCTTTAGCTTTAAAACGATGCCTTGATCATGTAGATATCTCTAGCAGAAAAATTTTAACAGCTCAAACCACTACGCACAAAAACAAGACTTTTTAGTTTTTTTATTTTGCGTGAACAGGTAGTGCCGTGTGCAAAAATTAAACCCTCTTTGATTTTGGTTCCTGGAACCCCTAGGAACATTTCCACAAAATATTAACAAAATCCAAAATGATCCAGCAACAATTTTTATTTTTTTTCGGTGTTTTCATATTGAATGACTCACATACGTCTGAACAAATATAGAATAATAACAACTATGTAGTACATATAATAAGATTTATTTTATATCGTAGACATATTTGTTTAAAAAAGATTTTAATTTTAACAAATCATTTTATTATATTTAAACATTTCAGTTTAATTGTTCATTTTCTTGTTGTTATTAAAAAAATTTAATTTTCACTAACAAACACACTTCACTTAACATATAAACCACTGAGTACTCAATCGTACTGTGCATATTTTTACAATTAATTTTTAATCAGTTTTTTTTAAACAAGAATATATTTCATTAAGTTGCAAAGGTTAAGTAGAAAGAAAACAAATTAAATTGAAATAAATAAATAAAAAAAATGTTTAAACTATTTGCCTTGTACAACAATAACAACTACAGCCATAACTCAGACATAATGCAGTCTTTTTTTATATAAACGAATAATGAGAACAATTTCAGAAAATAACATGTTAAATGCTGTAAACAGCAAAAATAATAAAATAAAAATAAAAACAAAAGAAAAAAGTGTCCATACAAAAGTTTTTTGTTCATTCATATCTGGTTATTTAATTTTATTTAAATGTAATTTACTGAATTTTAATAAGTACACAATCAACATTCGTTAGTGAATAATAATACAAATATATAAATTTATATTATAGTGTAGTAAAACGGAACTAATCGATTCCCTTAAAATTACGATAGAAAATTTTAATATAAAAAATTGATATAATTTTATATGAAAACACGAATACAAAATTTTATAATTATGACTTAATACTTAACATGCCTTGTAAAGATAATTGTATAAATTTAGCTTAATATATGAAAATGTGTTACGAAAATTTTTCTTTTATTAATAATATCCTCTTTAAATGTGTAGGGTATAATAAAATCACAAGCATGGAAATTGTTCAAATATACAATGTATGAAAAAAAAAAACAAAAATAAACAGTATTAAATATGCATAAATTAATGGTCATTAATACATAATAATGTATGATTTTCATTGTAGCATTTACAATTCATAATCGCAAAAAAGCTATAAGCTCCAAAAACAAAATATTACAAGGAAAGGTGTGTAATTTAAGGTTAATAAATAGAACAGCAACATTTTTTTAACAGCCAAATCAAAAACGACACCGTTTAGGTTTTTTTATGGTTTTTTCTTGTTTGGTCCAAAGAAAATGTTGGATATTAAATTAAAGTACTTAGAAATGCACATCCAATAAGTTATTTATTAAAGAAAAGAAGGATAATTTTTAAAACAAAAAGTTAGCTCTCTATGAATTGGTGCTCTGTTTTTTTGCTTTTATTGAAATTGGTAATGTAACTAAATTTTAAGAGATGATGTAAATTATCGAGAACTTTTGATTTTAATTAAATAAAATTAAAAAATCGTAGCGCTTACATCTGTTTGGCGGATAATGTCGGGATACAATATTGCATGAAGAAAAATTTAACTTGTTAGTTACACTACATACCATTTTTCCTGATGAGAAAAAAATCAATTGGAATAGTCCTGCAAAGGTAAAATTCTTACTCTAGAGTTTTCCTTAGGAAACCAAGCTTTATTTCCATTTTTGTAGGCGAATCTATGATAGTTTGGAAAGCATTCTATGTCGATGGCATAGAATTATTAATAATGATTTCGAACCTGATAAATTGTAATTTAACTGGAAATATCCCAGAAAAATTTTGGTAATGGAAACGATATTCTCTTGCGTTACCTTGTATGATAGCTCGTTACCTTTGCAAGCATAAAGTAATAAGTTACTAATTATTGATTACGTAATATATGATTTATAAATGTAAAGAAATAATTGAAATATTTTTGAAAATCTATTTTTAGATACATTACTTTGTGTTTTTTTTGAAAGCAAAAGGGTAATGTATGTTTGTTTTGACAACACTAGGGAAAAAACGAAGCGCAACAATTCATTTAAGCTTAAAGCAATCAAATACTATATGCGTCGATAGCTCAGTGGAAAAAATTCTTGGCTGGCAACCAGAGTTCCCTTGTTCGATTCCCATCATAACCACATTATTTCTAATAATGTTTAAAATATTTGTAATAATTTTTTTTTAACAAAAATTCTCCTTTTTTAAAATCTATTTTTAGACACATTACTTTTTCCATTCTCGTAACCATATAAGTAACCCCTTACATTATCACCTCTAAAGTAATGGGTATCGCCTGTAAAATTCATCAGTGAAGTAAGGTGTAAAGTAAGCCATGAGCCGTTATGGTTACACATTATTTGGTAATGTGTGGTTTTGCTGGGAAGTGCACATTCTTAATAACACAATCAAATATGTTGTGTTTAAATATAAGTATACTTGCCAGATTCCCAATTATTTCCCAGAAATGGCAGCATTAGCAGTTGGACTGGCAACCCGGCCATTTAGTATAGACATCTTTTCAGAATCAAAGGCTGTTGGCTAAACTAAAATGTGAGATTAATTAGTACTGATGCCTAAAAATATGTTAGATGGAAAAAGCAGTGGGAAAAAGTAATTTGGCATATCGCTTTTCCTCTGAGTGGTTTATTTGTAAAAAGCCTGTTCAAACCATGAGTTGTTGTATTTCGAAATAAGGCTAACGCTGTGCTGGTCGCTCATCGTGGTACTCCCACACTTTTGACCCCTCTTACATTTATTGAAAATTAGTGTCTCAAACCTGATAAATTATAAATAAAAATATTTTATTTTCTCTTCTATTTTGCTTTTGCGTAGAAAAAAGTTGACATGACATAACTGCAATGGACATTATCCTAATTTGCGGCTTTTGGAATTATGTTCGAAAATGCTTCTGACAACCTCCACAGTAAAAGTTGGAATTGTAACCGAAGCATTTTCGATCGAAATCTCCTGCAGAAAACTGACGCAAAGCCCAGAATTAGGGTCATAATATCCACTCTATTTTCGAATTATTTATTTCTTGTGTTTATTAACTACATTAACAAATATAGGTTTTGTATTTGGGCGGCCTTTGAACGGACGTAAGGGCTTTATACTCTGGGGTATGTCCAATATTATATGCACAAATAAAGGATTTTTTTGTAAAGTCGGACTTTTCTCTTTTCATCCCTGGGTTTTCTCTCTGGGGTATCTCCAACTTTGTCTTTGACAACTATACACTCTAAATTTTTTTAGAGTAACTGACTGTAGTTTAATTAAAAGTTATCCGTACATTTGTTATATTAAATACTTATATAGTTATAATACAAATAATTATATTTTTAACATTTTTTGACATCCCGTGTAAAAAAGATCAGATCTCAACAGATCTAATTGTACCAGATCTTATAAGATCTCAAAATTGGGGGCAAATTTGAGATCTAGTTAGATCTGATCTGATCTAGACAGACCGTGAATAAACAGGTCCAATTTGCTCAGGCCATTATTATATTTTGGTTCATCAGAATTAATAAGAAACTAAAAACACCTTTATTTTTATATACATTTTTATTAGAAATGGCTTAAATAATCCTAGCTATTAGATATAAACAGATATAAACAGATATGCTCATATCCGGCCACAAACATCACCAAACTTTCTAGAATCCTATAGATATGAACAGATCTGGCACTAAATCTGATCAATTCTGTCTATAAAGTGTATCATATAAGCTGACTCTAGTCATATATGATCAGATTTGGTATCAGATCTAATGTTAATCAATCATATCTAATTATATTTAAGCAGATGAGATCAGATCCTTTCTTTTTACACGGGATTTATTTTAAGAATAAATTTAAAATAAATTTGGATTTTTTTGTTACAGTTATTATTTTCATTTCAAATATTTTGTTAAAAAAATATTTTTAGTTTTTAAAGTTAATAGGTTGATAGTTTAAATAAACAAAATAAATGAAAAATCGTTAATTTTTACGGAGAATTAAAAAATAATGGAAAAATCATTACTTTTTACGGATTTTTTAGTTAATCAGTTGGTAGTTAAAGAAACAAATAACGGAAATATAATTTGTTTTAACGGATATGTGGTTACTTTGTTTACAGTTAAAATAAGTAAAAAAATATTTATTTTGTTCGTATGTTATAAGTTAATTTTTTTATTATTTAAAAATAAATGATAAGATCTTTTTATTTAAATGAGTAGTTATTAGACCGGTTTTTAAGTGATTTTTAAATATAATATAAATTATATTTTCAATTAAAAAAAATTAATTAAACTACAAAATATTTTGATTGTAGCTTTTTATACAATACATTACTTTAATACGTTGTTAGGATATAATGATTTTGTGCTGATATGTATCTTCATAGACCCAGCTTATTCTATAGCAATCGACTCGGAATAACTTTTTTAGTTGAAATAACGTTGTTAGTCCTTCTGTCCGTCCTTCCTTGGAATCAAACTACAGGTTGAAAATATGAAGAAATTTAATACATGAGCTTATATTGGCCAAAGAATTAACACAATTAAATTTGTTTAGAATCGGTTCATATTCAGAGCTAACTCCTACAGGAAGGTCCTTTCGAAATTAAGCTTAAATGGTATTTAGACAAATAAATTTGGTTGAAATGTGGGTTGTGAGTGTTATATGGGACCATATATCATGGCTCCAAATTTAAAGAAAATTGGACGACATTTAGACCCCATAAGAATCCATATGAATTTTTAAGGATTATCTCTATATTTTCTGTCCTATTTGACCATACAATTGGTCCTGTGGTACTATGACCACTTGGTAAAAGGATATAAATCCCATTTCCATTATTATGGATGTTTATAACCCAATATTTTTTTACCATAATCTCAAAAAAGGATATTGGGCACCAAAAATAAAAAGTTAAAAAATTATTGTATGAACAAATTTTCAAATTTATAATACAAAAATAATTTATATTTTAACAATAGAGTTTAAATTACTTATTTATTAACCACAAACAACAAATATATTTCTAAACACACTAATTTACACAAACTTCCAAAAACCTAAAGCAACAGTAAATCTATAACAATCTGTGCTTAATGGCATTACGGAACTTTATAATTACGAATATACAAAATACCAAAATAACAACAATAACCAAACAAACAAACAAATAATTTTATTACAAATTACAAACCAATAAAAATTTGTAGCACACCATTGTAACACGTTGCTGCACACAAACTACCACAAACACACATTTCATATACAAATCTATACACAACTAGGAAAAGCGCGAAAAAAATATATATTGTACGAACGTGTTGAAGTTGTTTTGTGAATTACACGCAAATGTAGGTAAATTACATACACACACACATACACACTATTGTACAAATTTATCAGAGGAGCTTAACAACCGCCGGAAGTCATGTTTATAAATAAAAATTAAAATTCCATTGATTAGAAAATTGTTAATGCATAGAAATTTACTGTGGTTACACAACTGGTTGTGTGAATTTATTCATACTTTTTTTTTTTTTTTGGTAGAAAAATATAAAACGGATAGAACATTTTTGAAATTGGTTTAAAATTTACAATATTAAAAAAAAACACACACAAAAATTGTTGGTGTAGTAAAGGAAGGATATAGAATTACAAAAAAAAAAAATCATAAGCCACCATCTCTGATTTGCATAAATTAGTTACCATTGTAAGAGTTTTCGAATTTTGTAGAAGAAAGCAAAATCTATGTAGAGTGGTTTTCCAAAAATTATTTGTAAATTTTTATTGTCCAATATGTGTAGCATGTAGAACTTGACCCAGTTACAAATAATAAAAATATATATTTTTTCATTTTAAACTTTAACATAAACTTGTTAGTAATTGAAATTAAAGTTAGTTGCTAAAACACTTTAATATAATTACTAGATTTTTCCATATATAAAAAAATTTTAAGTTATTTTACCTTGTTTGGGCCAATGAATTTTAAGTATTACTGTTTTAGTTTTATTGTTGTTAAGTGGAAGAAATGAGTGTTTTTGAACAAAAGGTGTAAGGTTAAGCTTATAGTGTTTAAAAGCTATCATTGCGTAAAATATAAATGTTATTCAAACTACAGGTTGGTTGAAAAGTTCCTGCGCTCACCAAGAGATGGCACTGCTAGCTCCAAACTTTTTTTTTTCTCAAGTTGGTATAACTGTCCTGAGAACACATGCAAAGTTGCAAGTCATTCTGTCAATTCTTTCTTTGTTTACAAGCCATTTGAAGTTGACGTGTCATTGTTTTTTTTTAATATGGAAAAAATTGAATATCGTGCAGTCATTAGATTCTTTGTTTTGAAGGGTGTAAAAGCAAAGGAAATTTATGAACAATTGTTAGAAGTGTATATTGAGTCCTCACCTTCAAAACGCACCGTTAAATATTGGGCTGGTGAATTTAAACGTGGTCGTACCAGCCTTAAAGACGATCCACGCGAAGGACGACCAAAAACTGCAACCACAGCAGAAATCATTGAGCAGGTACATAATATGGTTAGTGAAGATCCAAGTTTGACTAAGCGTGAAATTGCTAATGCCATAGGCATCTCAGACGAACGAGTACTCCATATTTTACATGAAGAATTACGTATGAAAAAACTGTTTGGAAAGTTAGTGCCGCACACATTAGCAATTCAATAAAAACTGGATCGAAAACAAATTTCTCAGCGTAATTTTGAGCGTTTTAAGCCAAATAAAACCGACTTGTTGCGTTGTTTTATAACTATGGATGAGACTTGCATCTACCACCATTATCCTAAATTGAAACAAGAACGTTTACAGTGGACTGAAGCTGGTTGTTCAGCTCCAAAGCAGGTGAAGTCACAACGATCGGCAAAGAAGGTTATGGCATCAGTTTTTTGGGATGCAAAAGGAATTTTGTTGATTGATTATCTTCAGAAAGGTAAAACAATCAACTCTGAATATTATTGCAGCTGGATGAAAAAATTCGTGAGAAAAGACCTGGTTTACAGAAGAAAAAAATCATTTTCATCAAGACAATGCACCTGCTCCCAAAAGTGTTTTTACGATGGCTAAATTCAAAGAATTAAAGTACGAATTGCTTGAACATCCATCGTGTTCACCAGATTTGGCTCCCAGTGACTACTTTCTCTTCAGAAATCTCAAACAATTCCTTCGTGGAAAGCATTTTTCGTCGAATGAAAAGGCCATAGCAGTCGTAGACGGTTATTTTGCAGAGCTTCCGGAAAACCATTATTAGGATGGGATAAAATTATTGGAAGATCATTGGAACAAGTGTATTGAGCTTCTAGGAGATTATATTGAATAAAAAAAATATATTTCGTAACAAAAACAGTATTCTTTCATTTCGAGCGCAGGAACTTTTCAACCAACCTGTATATATGTAATTAATAAAATTGCATAGTAGGGAAACTGATACAAAAACTAATAATTTTTTTATACACTCTTACTAATTGCTAATTTTCCATATTTTTTTTTTTTTAATTTCAAAACCTAAATTTTTCGACATATTTGAAGCAATTAAAAGCTTCAAGATTTTTATTCAAAACTTATTTATCACATGCATTTAATATTGAATTTAAAAATTACTGCGACGATTTTTTGACATAAAACTGTCAACAATTGTGTCTGGGTCTACCTCTTCACGATATACGGGCAATAGAGCCAATGCGGAAAGTCTTACTACGCCGATTAAATTTCTTAATTACGTTTTGATTCTTTTTGTGTTGTAAAATTTGTCTTCGCTTTTATATAATTTTGATAAAATTCTATGAGGCTACAAAATTATTCTGATGATACGTCAACGACTCGGCTTGGTACGATATTGTATAAATTATTTACCACATTTTCATGACTGGAAAATCTATTTGTCATACTTGAGACTATTTCATCCAAATATGAAATGTGTAAGTCTGATCTGTAATATTCCTTTGGCTCATCTGTGTGTAAATTTTAACGACATTTTTGTGTTCCTAGAAGCCTTAGAAACTCTGGTTCTATACCAGAAATTTTTGCGATTTCAGTAGTCTCCATAAAAATAATAATGAACTTCTCCTCTGCATTTCTCCGCATCGAATTCAGCGTATCAATTACTAAATTGATATGCTCATAAGTCCTTTTTTTTTTGTTAAGATTTACTGGCTAATTAGTAATTAAATTATTTAAAATTAGTAATTAATATGTAATTTTAATTAAAAAATTTATTTACAAAAAACAGCATTTTCAATTAAAAAATTGCAATTGTAAATCAGTCACATTTTAAATTTACAAAGTATTATTTCAAATAAAAACAAGTAAAAAAGGGCTAAATTCGGCTGTGCCGAATCTTTGAATACCCTCCACCATAGGGGCTGAAGATGATATACGTATATACTAAATTTTGCATGAACTGTAATATGAATATATTTTGTCAATTTATGTAACGAACTTTTGTTATTTAGTTTTAGTAATGTTATTTATTTAGTTTTAGCAATGTTTTTTACAGAAGTCTGCTATGTTAGCGACTTTAACATTGTTGATTTTTACGTTAACTTAGTTATTAGAATAACACACATATAGCTCTTAGAATGTTATTATTCTCATAGTATGTAAATGTAATCGAACAATAAGAAGACTTAATAACATTTTTACTTACTTAACAGAAAAAAAAATAGATACATAAAAATTGTACAAACTTGTATGGAAAATTTAGAGGTACCTTCACATTTTCACTCATAACTTTTGAACCGCTTAACCGATTTTGCTCATGACAAACTTATATATACCCTCACCATATATGGTGGAGGGTATAAAAAGCATCATTAAAAAATTAAATGAAATTAAAAAATATTAAATGCTATTAAAAAAACCAATGGGTTATTCTATGGATATATTTGAAAATTTGAACGTGGATATTCAACATTCCTGTGATATCTGTGCTGTTTTGGTTTTTCAAAACGGTGTATCGATGCTAAAAGTTGGATACTTTAACCGGCTCAAAGTTGGATAAATACCATGTTTAAACTGAACTTTTGGAGCAATTATTTTTACAAATCGTATCTCATATGAAAGTTTAGATCTTTTACTTTTAGATAATTGTTTAGAAAATAAGCATTTTGCTGCTTTAAAAAAATATTGCAAAAATCCAAAACGTTATCTATTCGTGAATATTTAAATTTTTAGTCAAATCCAAAGACAACCATTTCAAAAACTTTTGGAATGACTCCAAATGTAATCTATCAAACATCAATTGAATTTCAAAAACACCAAATTAAATTAAGGGTGGATGCGAACTGGCTAAATAAAATCTAAACTAAATTAAGGGTTCTAAATTTATTTGAAATTGAAAAATATTTTCAAATATTTTTCAAAACAATTTTAAACCCTTTTGTATATTTGTATTTAGTTCGAATTTATTTAGGCACCTCGCACAGGGCTCAAATAAATGTTTGTAGAAATTCGTTAATTTTTTAATTGGAATTTATCTTTTTACTTTTTTATAATTTTTTGAATTTAAATTATGTTCTTTTATTTCGTGTTTTGTTTTTTAATTTCAATTGTAATTTTTTGGGCAATTTTGTTTAAGTGAGAAAACTTTCAAGAAATTCTTCCTACGAATTAACGTGTTGCTTTCTTTGAAAAGGGGATAGAGGTTTGGCAAAGGTTTGGATAGAGAGTTGGCGAAATTGTTCAAGCTTTTTAGTTCATATACCTGTTACTTTATTTTACTTCGGTGGGGTTAAGTGCTATGGGAACACCGAAGTAGGGCCCTGCGAATGTATGACGTTGGCTTAATATAGTAAAGTCGTATCTCGAATTATTTCGAAATCGTGTTTTTAAAGTTTTCTTGTAGACCAATCTTAACACGTTGACTGCCAACTACGAGATAGCTCGTAGATTGCGTTCTTTGCTAGGACGCCGACTACGAGTTATATCGAAGTGTTTTTACTTGCCATATTCGTCCAGCTATGATTAAACTCCTAATATATCACTGCTAATATGGATAGATGGCTTCTGGGAAGAGAACAAAAAATCAATGCTGGCTTACATAAACAGAAAATAAAATTTTAAAAAATTATTTGACAACACACTTAAGAATATGATTAAATGAAATTTAATTTTTAGACCGGAATTCTTAAAATTGCCGTGGCAGTCAAAGTGTTAAACACATCTGCCTCAAAAAATTTGCAAGTAAAAATTATAATTTTGTTGTTAGTTTTGAATAAAAATTGCATTAAACAGATTTTGTATGAAAAGTGAAAGATAAGTTGAATGCGAAGTTGAAGTATCAAAAACTACTACCCCCTGGCCCCCCTGGCCCCCCTGGGCACGTCACTGGAAGCCGCAACTAAATTTTAGCAAACCTTTTGTAAAGTGAAATTTAAATCGGTTTGTTAAAATCAGCAAAAAAATACTAAATATTATTAATATTAGTACAATCAAATTAGTATAAAAAATTAGTAATTGCTACTTAATTTTAGTAAATTGCTATAAACTTAATGAATTGTAATATCAAGCAAAATTTTAATTATTTTTAGATATACTTGTTACACTTTATTTATTTATTTTTTTTCAAAAAATATTTTAAACCAAATTAAAAAAAAAATTAAATTCTTAAAAAATACTTTAAACATAAACGAATTTATCTTTTTTTTTTTAATTTGGTAATTTTTGTTTTGAAAAAATATTTTTAGTAAATTTTTTGGATTTTATTCAGTTTAATTTCTTCGACCTTTTTAATTTAATTTATATGTAATAAATCTCCAAGCTCAAGGTCAATTTTATAAAAAAAATATTTAGTTTTTATTAATGAATTCTTTTGCTAATTTTAGCAAATCGGTTTTCAAAAATTTGTAAAATGATTTGTGATGTTAGGAACAAACATTTGTAAATAATTTGTTTATAGTTCTGTAATTTGTAAAATGTAAATAGCAAAAGAGTCAAACTATCAATCGTTGAGAATATTAGTTGGATTTTATATAATTTACTGTATAATAATCAACTAGCTTTTTGCAGCGCAGAATATATTAAAATTGGGCGGTAATTCTCATGGTTATTAGCCGTTTCCTTTTACGGGATTGGCTGAACATTGGTACTCTTCCAAGACAATGGAACAAATTGAAACAGATATTTAAGAAAGCCCAATTCAGAAAGGATCTTTCTATAAAAGGTAGCTCTGAATATGGACCGATTCTAACATAATACAATAGGGTTCGTCCTTGGGCCAATAATAATAAGCTAATGTACCAAATTTCATTTTGTAGGTAATTGTAAAACATCAGCACAAACTCTTAAATACTGTAGTGGGGTAGGGTACACAAATTATTTTTAAAACTTAAGTAACACTGTGACATATCTACAAAAGTTATTAATATAAAATTTATTTAATCACTTTTAAAATAATCCAAGTTTAAATTTAAAAGCTTTATATTATTTAAGTAATCCATATTTGTTTTTTAATGTAAATGGTCTATCATTTGTTGAAAAACAAAAAAAAAAAAAAACAATTTTATTGTATGTGTATTGTATTTTATGTATTAAAGTTTTTACCTTTTCATGATGACCCACAAAAGTTATTTAATTTTTTGTTTGCTTTATTATGAAATTTTATAGACAAAATAATACAAAAAAAAGGAAAATTTATTCATTGCTTTTAATATTAATTTAACACGTTTGGAAAGAGTTGAATGTAGCATGTTGCAACACATTGGTAGAAAGAGATGATCGGTTTTTTTTAAATGTTTATTTATTGAAATGCAATTTGTGCTTTATTTTTTTTTTGGCGTTAATTGCTTTGCTAGTGTATGCATTTTGTTATAGTTGTTTAAGAGTGTGTATAAGTGTGTGAGTATTGGTGTGTGGGTCTGTGTGTTTGTTCCCAACATACCAAATGACTTGAGAAAAATATTATTACAAGCTTACAAACACAAGCCTTAAGCTTGAAAAAGAATTGAGAATCCCTCGTGAAAATATTATGTGTGTATGATTACTATAAGCTTATTCTTGCAATTGTAGAATAAGCTTACAAAAATAATATATTATTAATAGTTGAAAAAGAGAAACCATAATTATTTTCTTTAATTTAATTTATTTTTTATTTTAATTTTAAAAATAAATAATAAGAACTCATTTTAAATATAAAAAATAATAATTAATTTTAAATTTAAAAAATAATAATTAATTTTAATAATTAAATTTAATATGCAATTGCACGTTCACTTTATAAAATTTACAACCAAATGTACACGCAAAACACGTTTGACAAATTTAAAGAAAAAGTAATGGCACTTGTTGTATGCATTATAAGCGTAGAACAAAGACAACAAGACTATAATGTACTAGAAATATTTCTATTTCAATTTTGTCATATTGCGTTTGTTCAATATGTGCATACTTTAGAAAAAGTTATGTATAATATTCTTCTCTCAAGCATTGTTAAACACTGCTGGTGAATTCACATTTTATAAACATTATATTAAGCGGAATTAAGAAAAGCTTAAAACACACTATTAATATAAGCTTATTCTCAAGTTGTATTGCAGTTTGATTGCTGTATGGTATATTGGGTTTAGTTTTATGTTTTCAATAGGGTGGCAGTAAAATTGGAAAATGTTGAATTTCGAGGACTACCGAAAGGTTGTTTTTTTTTGCATTTAAAAAAAAATTAATCAAATCGCATCATGTTAACCCCTAACGCATTGCGATATAAATTTGAGAGTATACGAACCATTTTGCCCAACACATCTTTTCTAAAAAAATTTTTGTTGTTCTTAGTACGATATTACTTTTTTAAAAATTTGTTTTAATACAACCTGAATTCTTAGATCAAATAAAAAATACTGCTTTCTGCCCTCTTCGGAATTTGACATTTTGTTTTTTACTGCCACCCAATGTGTATGTATGACTGTGGTTTGTTAGTGCGTGTAATGAAGTTGCTTTATTTATTATATTTGTTTGTATGATACCATAACGAATATAAAGCAAACTCAAATACACACACGTTTGTTGGGCATGTATGTATGTATTGTAAACTATAAATGTTTCCATTTCTATAAATGTGAGTGCGTTCATGTACACTTGAAATAATAATTCAGTAAAAATATCACTAATAGGTGTTTTATATCTGTTTGAAATATATTCGATAAAATTTGATTTTTTTTAGTTGAAGCACTGTTTTAATCTATAAAAATTGTAGAGCTTAAAAATTGTTAAGACCCGTATTTTGTTTTGTTAAAGGCCTTAAGAGTGGGATCAAAAATTGTCCAGTTTTTTAGAACATAAAACGGATTTATTGTGTGTAATCCTGGGTTAATTAAAATATAGTTTTCCAACTGAAATATAGTTTTATTAATCGATCTGACCAGATCTCAGATCTAGTTAGATCTCAAAATTGGGGTCAAATTTGAGATCTAATTAGATCTGATCAAATCTGGGGCACTGGACTTATAATATAATAGATAAAACCAAAACTTTAGCCAAAATAATAAAACTGGCTACTTCTTTAGACAAAATTTTTAAACAGCTCAAATGGCTAAAAATCTGATGCAAAATCTTAATGAAAAAAATACAAAATTTAGCATATCTTTTTAGATATGAACAAATCTAACATCAGATATTATTCTATACGACTTAAGATATGAACAGATCTGACCATAGACTTTATCACATTTGCCATATCTTATCATATACGACCAGTCCTGGCGTCAAATCTTATAAGATTTTTTCATATCCAATTATATCTAAACAGGGCTGATCAGAATAGATTAGATTTTTTCTACACGGGTTGTCAAAATGGAACTGTTTTCTGTGTGCATATCTGAAATTAAAAAGATTGCTGATTAATTTGTACGCAGCGTTAAAGAACTCGAGATACCAAAAATTTCCATACTGGCTATATTTTGTAGCAAGGGTCCCTTAAGCATCCAGCCCAAACCGCTGAAGCTAAGAGCTTCAAATTTGGCATGTAGGTTCCCTTTCTGTATCCTCTACAACATATCCAAGTTTTTTAGAGATCTGATGATCCTTCCGATACCTTTCTGGTGAGTATTACCCAGCATATGGGAAATTTTGAAAGTGGCGCTATTTTGTACCATCCAGTATCGAAGTAAGCGCCCCGGTAGGCTAGTTGGTAGCGTGCTAGCTTATCAGTGCGGGGGTCGTGGGTTCGATTCCCACCAGAGGCTCCGTACTGTTTTCGCTACAAAGAGCCGATGGCCTTTGCTGCTAGTGCTCGGTTAGGGTATTAATATATAATTTGTAATTATATGATTAATATAAATATAAAAAATAAAAAAAGTATTGAGAACAATTTGTTAGAAAATTAATTTGTTTTATAAAATGTCTTATTAAATATCAACTACACTCAAAAAAACGTCAGCAAAAATGATGCCGAGTCAGCAAAATTTTAGTCAGGAGGGTGCATGCAGAAAAATTTCTAATGTAAGCAAAATCATATTGCTAAGAATCAACGAGCTTGTAACTAAATAAAAACCTCGCTCAAACCAATCACATTTTTTTTTGAATATTAAAGGATTGAAAAGACTCAAATTTGTAGAAAATGTTTATTTAATCACATGGATATTAAGAATGATTAAAAAAATATATAAAATTTTCATAAGTCAATGTATACAGATATATACGAGTACATACCAGAGAACTGCAAAATCAACTTTTTTCTTGATTTAATCATACACAAAAATTCTTGTTCACTTTTAATAATTCAACAAAATTCACTGCAGAATAAAATCAGCATCATGTTACTGAACACTGTTAAGTGATTACATTTGCATAAAACATAAACGACAGATGATTCACACTGATTCCAATTACGCGTTCAGTAACATGATGCTGATTTTATTCTACAGTGAATTTTGTTAAATTATTATAAGTGAACAAGAATTTTTGTGTATGATTAAATCAAGAAAAAAATTATTGCGATTATTCCATATTTTAAATGTCTTTAAAAATAATTTGAGTATTATTTTGATATAAACAATTGAGAGGGCTAAGATTGATATTCTATAGGGTGTCATAGAAAAATATAGTTCCGTGTCGCTTCAAATTTCGAACAAGATATGATTTATTGAAACTGTATTTATGCGGCAGAAATAGCATATGTTTGAAGTGTTGCGGTGAATTATATGTTTGTGGGCAAAATTAGTGTGTCCTAATCTCAGCCTAAAAAGCTTAGTACAGTTTTGTGTGTGGGATAAAAGTGTCGCTGCTGTGACCGAAAGTGTGAGACATCTATCTCAAGAATTCGGCATTTCGGCAGTATGATGAGTATTTTGCACAATGATCTCGGATTATTCGCTTTCAAGGTCCAATTCGCTCAGCAATTGAACGAAAACGACCATCCATATACCAAAAGAAATTGAGTTCAGTTAATTTTATTTAATTTTTTAAAATATATAGGGTCCGCCATCTAACTTTTTTTTTCAACTAGTGCTTATTTTGTGAATGGTAACACTTAGCTCATGTCTGATTCGACAGATAATTAGTTTTATCCTTCCGCTGAACGAATATGGTTGTGTATACGCTTGAACAACACTGGGAAATATTGCGACATTACTTTGAAAATCATGGTAATGTTGCAGAATGTCATCTTTTCAGATGAACCTCATTTTGATCTTGGCGAGTATGTGAACAAGCAAAATTGTCGGATTTGGGGCACAGAAAACCCGCACGCATACATTGAAAAGCCGATGCACCCAAAACGAGTCACTGTTTGGTGCGGATTTTGGTCCAGAGGCATAATTGGGCCATTTTTCTTCGAAAATGAGCAAGGAATGGCCGTTACAGTCAATGGCGATCGTTATCGGGCCATGTTGAACGAATTTTTGTTCACAAAAATTGAAGAGGAGGATATTGGCAACATTTGGTTTTAACAGGACGGCGCTACGTGCCACACAGCCAAAGCTACACTCGATGTTTTGCGCCCTGTTTTTGAAGATCGCATTATCAGCCGCAGAGCTGATGTCGTTTGGCCACCTCGGAGCTGCGATTTGACACCGTTGGACTATTATTTGTGGGGTGCCGTCAAAGATAAGTGCTACACCGACAAGCCAGAGACAATTGACACTTTAAAGGACAATATTCGTGAAGCCATTTGTGAAATACAGCTGCACACAATCGATAATGTGCTTAAAAATTGAACCGATCGTGTAGGCTACTGCATGGCCAGCGGAGGCAGCCATTTGAATGAAATTATTAACCGGAAGGATTATACTTTCAAATAAAAAAAAAATTTGAGAAAATATTCAGTAGTTTTTTTTATAGCATTTTCAAAAAAAAAGTTATTTGGCGGACCCTATACTTGTATTTGGAACACCTTTTATACTTCTTATTTAACCGCATTTACTAATTTTTCTACTAACTTATTTTTTGAGTTTAGTTCCGGGAGTCTTACCATACTTTTAAATTTGCATAATATGAATAATCTGAATAAATTTAATAAGTTTTCAAAACCAAAAAAAAAAAAAAAATCTCTTACAAAATTTATTTTATTTTAAATTTGGATTTATAGATTTTAACATCAAATGTTATTAAGGTTATTGTTATTATTATTATTTCAAATGGCACTACTCACCGCGACCACAATAGGTCTTTTGTGCTGCCCAGAATCATCCTAAAGTTTCAAGCTATTGATGAAGCCAAGAACCTTGCCGGGTGAAGTGTTCCAAATGTCAGAAGGCGACAAGAAACGGTCACCCAAAAACTTGATCCCCCTGACACAAAGCCCAGGACAATCGCAGAGGACATGCTCTGACGTCTCCGATTCCAACCCGCAAAACCTGCACAGCTCAGTGTCCGATTGACCCTTCTTGTGCCTATGGGACTCAGGGTCGCAATGCCCAGTAAAGTATCCAGTTAGGGTTCTTAGGTCCCTTCGACCAAGGGCTAGTAGTCGCCCAGACCCACCACTGGGCATAGATATAAATGTCTTAGCCTGTCGTTGGCCACGAGATGTTTGCCAATAATCGTAAAATTAAGGTTAACAAATCAATTCTAAACAAAAGAACAGGAATTTTTAAAATTTTTCTGTTTAGCCAACCGGCATATTATTTTGAGTGTATATATTGGTTTTTAGTTAGTGCAGTATTTGTTTGTTGTAGAGTGTATTTACTTATGTGTGTTGTTATTATAGTTCATGTATAGTTTGTCGAAAATATTTCAATGCAAAAAATGTGAATTTTTCTACGTTATAGCCATAAGCATTTTTAAGATAATAAATATTAAAATACTATTTGGTTCAGCAATACGTAGCAGTTCTAAATTTTTTTTATGTTTTCCAAGCTACGTATCAACTGTACAACAAACACATGCTAAAGCATATAAGTGAAATTAAATGAAAACTATTAAAATAGACAAAATATATTGTTTTTTGTTTTTAAGTTAGTATCTGTCATATCAGATTAAAGGACATTTTTGATAAAATATAATAGGAATATTAAAATGCTAAAATTATAATTGCAGAATGTGTATAACCAGGTTCTTAAAAACATAATTCCCTAAATCAATTTTCAAATTTGATTTTAATTTTGACGAATTAATTTGCAAAATCATTTTCTGATTAAATTATTTTCTACTACGATTGAATCTTTATTTTTATTAAGAGAATGAAATTGAATAAAATTCTTTTCTTTTTATAAATTAAAGGAAATAATTCAATCAAAGAATCAAATGAAATTCGATTTGATTCGCAAATCAAAAAAAAAAAAAATAATTATTTTGATTCTCGAATATGATTAGATTCACGAATAAAAATAATTTTTTTTATTCACGCTTAATTTAATTTTAAACCCGAAGGGTTTAATGGAATTTTTTAAAATAGCCACAGGGTGACTACTTTTTTATATCAATTTGTATAATAACAATTTATATTATACAAGGTGGCGCAAAAGTAATCCTCCTATCAGAAAATGCTATAAATTTTGCGATTGGCCCCTAATGTCAGTTCTGTTTTGACATTTGTGTAGTAAACACATGCGAAATACACGTTAATAAGCAATGTTACGCTACACTGCTCCAGAACGCGGAATATTGGTGACTATTTATTTGAGCAATAATCGGTCCGTGACTTTGGCACAACGTGAATTTCGTCGCAGATTTCCTAGGCGTCCAACGCCTACTGGTGAAACACTGCGACGTTTAGCCGCTCGCCTCGAAGAGACATTACACCCGCTCAAAGTCACTGTGTGATGTGCTGTTTTCGCTGGAGGAGTCACCGGTCCATTTTTCTTCGAAGACGTCGCGGGCCAAACGGTTACTGTGAATGGTGAGCGCAACAGAGCAATGATCAACGAGTTCTTTTTGCCACAACTTGATGAATTGGGATTGGAAAACATGTGGTTCCAACAGGACGGTGCAACGCCACTCACTGCACGTGCCACAACCGGTATGCCAAAGGGTGCATTTCCGGGCGCCTAATCTCCTGTTTTGGCGATTTGCACTGGCCAGCAAGATCGCCTGATTTGACCGCTCCAGACTTCTTTTTGTGGGGCTTTTTGAAGTCGCGGGTTTATGTCAACAAGCCTCAGACTCTTGCAGCTCTTAAAGACAATATCCGTCAAGAATGTCAGGACCTATCGCCGGAAGTTTTGGCCAAAGTGATGGAAAATTTACATGACATCATATTCTCGACTTGATGTAAAAAAAATTAAAAGACCAAATAAAAATAATCCACAAGAAGAATCAAAGTTTTTCATTTTTTTTTTAATTACAGCCAAAAAACATCGGAAGGTTATTTTTGCGCCACCCTGTATTATACACACTCCGATAATACAAATTTCGTTTCCCGTAACATTTTGTCACCCTGTGGCTATTTTATACAAATAGCTGTCTCGGTATGCCTTCCATACCTGGCAGTAAATTAATATTCTACTAGAGCAATAATTTTGTCCGTTTTGCCCTATCTCGCTTAGTTTTCGAGATACCGGACATTTTAAAAAATTACTGTTTTACAAAATGCCGATTATATAGAAAACTAAACGAATTTTGCAGGACAATTTTAATATCTTTTTATGTTGATTTAATTGAATAAAAAATATTCAATTTAATGCTTTTAAATCTGTTTTAATAAATTGTTTTATAAATTATTGAACCAACTCTCTGTTTTACTGAAGAATTATTTTTTTTTGTAAATAAATTTAATAAAGATTTATCTTTTTCAAGGTCTGGTTTTAACACATATTCCAATTTATATATTTTTTACATTCAAATTTGAAGAAAAGAAAAAACACTTACCAGCACTTTGAGTTTAGTGGTAAAATCTTAACCTGCATTTGCCATCAAGCTTAAATAAAATTTCTAATTAATGAAACCATTATAAAAATAATGATTACAAATTATTTCTTTTTATTTACAAATCAATTAATTTTCATTAATTTAGTTCCTTGGCTTCAATTAACAATATCTACAATATTTACCGTACTATTATCAACAACATTCAACTATGTATTTTATAATGTCAATAGATCAATTAAAATTAAATTAAAAGTAAATTATATATTTATACGTTTCTTTTAACCACGATAAAATGAAGATGAATTAGAAATGCATTTGCGTAATAATCATTATAAACGACTACCAATTTTTTTCCTTTAATGAAAGAACACAACAAAAAAAATTTTGCATAATAAAAAGTAATTTTATTGAACAATGGATATTGAATGAAAAAACAATCAGGAATCTTCAATAATGTATACACTGAAAAGAAAAATATGCAAGTATTTGAAAGCAAATAAATCTAGACGATTCTTTTGATTGTCAGAACGATTTTGTTTTTAACCGCCATATTTTCAAACCTGATGACAATATTGAAATGAAATACCAACCATTTGAAATATTGTTTAAAATGTTGGTTACAATGACAAATCAATCTACTATGAACTACTATTAAGGCGGTTTTGTGTTTGTTGTGTACGTTTATATTCACAAAAAGTAATAAAGAATATAGTTTGAACGAAAAAGTTATTGGAATAGAATTCAATTAACGCGAACGAATAAAGTGAAAAAAGTTAAAATTAAAATTGACATTTCTCTTCTTTTTTTTATTCGAGTTGTAGTTATTTCTTTTCATAGTTTTTCTTGCAAACGAAAAAAGGAAATACTGCTAGGATGATTGGAGATAATAAATGAATACTAAACAAAAAGCACTTTGCGCTACACAAGATTTTGAAATATTGAGGTCAATTTAAATATGTGGAGATTTTTTTTTTTGTACATAGAAACTGATTAAATCCTCAAATCGCACATAGGCCCGAATATGCAGCCATAAGCATTTTAAAATGCAAAGTGAGGCAATAAAAATCAGACTTTTGTAGTAAAGTGCTGCCATTTCTGCAAATGGCAGCGTTTGTTAATTTTAACTTTCATGCAGTAGTCACGTGCGAAATTTATAGTGAATAATAATGAATCGCTATACCTCAAGAATTTGCGATTCTGGAACTCAAAGATGAAGTGGATTATTTTCCATCAAAACTGATCATCTGCAATCACATCAATAAGCTAAATTCTCGGTTCTGGGGAATGGAAAATCCACGAATAATAAGGCATCAGTGCACCCTCTCAAAGTCATCTTGTGGTGTGCAGTTACATCGGACCAGGTGATTGGACCTTAAACTCCCCCGATTTGACTCCTCCCGTACTTTTCGGCTAGTGACATTTAAAGTGGTTGGTGTACGTGAACAATCGCTGCTCCTTGGAGGAGTTTAGGAATAACATTCGAGCTGAAATTGACAACATGACATCATAGTTCAAAACTTGCATCAACGCTGATGACGGCTAATTGTCGGAATAAATTTTTTGTAACGCGAATAAACACAATCAGTTAAAAACCAAATGAGTTTTCACTTTAAACAAAAATTATAGCGAAAGAAAATCAGACAATGGTTTTTGCCCCATCCTGTGTCTCCCATATATTGGTAATCCCAGTGCAAAATGTTCATATATGTTTTAATATGATCATATGTAATCATATATAATTGAATCTATATTTGCAAAAGGCATTCGTATATGGAATTTAAAACTTACCGGGAAAGAAGGATTTATTTTTACATTTCCCGGAATGCCGGCAAATTCCCGATCATGAACCCTCGGTTACAACGAACTGCTTCTGATGGTCTCACAAACAATACTTGGGTTTGTAATATAACCTAACAAATATATCTAGAAATTCCATTAAACTGCCTCCCCGAATGATGTCCTAAGGCAAGAAAGAAATTCGAATGGGAACGAGCCTATAACAAATAATTTTTCACAATTTATTAAATAAGTTTGACATCTATTGTAATAATTATCCGACATTTTGAAAACGCCATTTTCTTATTTCAGGAACCTGCTGTTACATTCATACCGATCCTCAAAATACTCCAAAAAAAATAATTTATCACGAAACGCTATTTTAAATTTTTAGAATGTGTAATCAAAATTATATTCACCCATAACTCTGTTGTAAATAATTTAATACGATTCGACTACTTTTTAGAAAATCATCCGTCATATTGGCTCTGTCATCAGATTCGTAATAAATAAAAAAATAAATAAATAAATAAATAAAAAAATAAATAAATTAAATAAATAAATAAATAAATAAATAAATAAATAAATAAATAAATAAATAAATTAAATAAATAAATAAATAAATAAATAAATAAATAAATAAATAAATAAATAAAAAAATTAATAAATAAATAAATAAATTAAATAAATAAATAAATAAATAAATAAATAAATAAATAAATAAATAAATAAATAAATAAATAAATTAAATAAATAAATAAATAAATAAATAAATAAATAAATAAATAAATAAATAAATAAATAAATAAATAAATAAATAAATAAATAAATAAATAAAAAAATAAATAAATAAATAACACAAGTGAATAATAACAAAATGTAATTGTAAACGCCCAGGTATGCTCTTCAAAAAGTTCTTGGTTTAGCTCTTCGACAATTTTTGCAACTCAGAAAACATCAATTGAATACGAACTCTATTAATTGAAATTCAGAATTTCCACTTAAATTTTCGAAAATTCAGATTGTTTTGAAATCCAGATATTTGCATTTGCAAATTCAGAAAATTATCGCTTAAGATACAGAAAACATCAGTTGAAAATCTGAAAATTTCATAAAAATTTCATTTGGTGTTTTCTAAATTTCAAATTGATTTTTCTGAATATCAATCGATAATTTCTGAACTACTGTTGATATTTTCTGAATTTTAATAAATATTTTCTGAAAGTCAATTGAAGTGGTTTGGAATTTCAAATGGAATTTTGAGAAAAAAATTTTATATTTCCTGAATTTTAAATGAACTTCAAACTATATTTTTTAACTTTTAATTGATATTTTCATATTCTATCCTGCTGGCTCAGTGGTATTTCTCAATTTTTATTCTCTATAAATTACTAAAAAAAAAAAATGTTCATGTTTCTTTACAATAAAAATAATTAAAAAAAATATGCTATGATCTTAAAATCCTACTATACTATTCACTTACAAAATAACAGATCAACAATTCATAAAATTCCATTACTTTACACACAAGGATACAGTGCAAAATATAATTCAAAATATTGTCTATTCATTAACTATCAACATAGATTAAGTTGTAGATTTAATATGGATTAAGACAAACATTTGATATTAAATGCTTCATATAAGCTGTGTTATCTGATACTTTAAGAATTAAAGTTCATAACAAAAAACTGTAAAATATAGAGGATAAATATAAATTGTTAAATTTCGTTGATGTTAGTCTAATTGTGTTGTTGTTTACAAGTTTGTTAATTTGTTTCCTTACACTCAATATAAAATAGACAATCATCAACAAGCAATGACCGCAAAGGGAGAAGAAGAGCATGGATATTGACAAGGTTGGGTAGCGCCAACCGAAAATACTAAGTATTCTATCCTGCTGGCTCAGTGGAATTTCTCAATTTTTATTCTCTATAAATTACCAAAAAAAAATGTTCATGTTTCTTTACAATAAAAATAATTAAAAAGAATATGATATGATCTTAAAATCCTACTATACTATTCACTTACAAAATGACAGATCAACAATTCATAAAATTCCATTAATTTTATATATTTTAAGAATTTCAATGTATCCATATTAAATTTTAAATGATATTTTCAGCATTATAAAAGGAAGTTTTAAATTTAAAGTGATGCTTTCTAAATTTTCTATGAAAATTCCTAATTTTAATTGATATTTTCTAAATTTTAATTAGAAATTAATAAATTTTACTTATTGTATTTTTAATCACAGTTGCAAAAATTGTAGTTCATTAACTCTATTTAAATATAACTTGATATTAACTGTAATTAAAAATAATACATAATGAGGAAAATAAAATTCTATTTATATTTCATGCAACAAAATTGATTAAGCTTAAATTGTCTACTATGTTGTACGACTTGTGCAATATCTTTATTAAAGTCATGGCGGTTGTCACTAATGTTCAAAATAGGCGTCTCTTTTATGTTAGTATTATCACCATCAATATCTTTACTAACATTTTTACACCCTACACCACTGTGTGGTCAGGGTACACTCATAATAATCCATGCATCAAAATATGAAGTTAATGTCAAGACAAAAAAAAAACGTTTATAAAATACACATATTTTCGTTTATTTTACGAAACTTTATGTTATTTTGACATTTTTGTTTTCATTTTTATTTGCAACAAGTTTTGCTTTACTTCTTCAATTTGATTTCTCACCGAAGCTTATCCTAAATATGTTTCACCGATTTTAACGTGCCAGAGATGCATTGCCCAGGTCAGCCAAAAAAAATCGAAGCTCTGTATTTGGTGGAACCAGAAAGGTTTCATTTATTATAAGCTGTTGAAATCGGACCAGACGATTAGAGGTGACATGTACCGAACACAATTGATTCGTTTGAAACGAAAACACCCAGAATATCCGACCAGGCATGAAATCATAATATTCCATTATGACAACGACCGGCCACATGTTGCAAAACCATTTAAAATTTATTAAAAAAAAAAAATAGTGGTTAAGAAGTTTTGTCCAGACCTTGACCCTTCCGTCTACCATTTGTTTCGATCGGTGCACAACGCTCTTCCTGGAATACGCTTCGCTTTAGAACAGGGTATCCGAAATTGGCTTGATTCGTACTTGGGGTCAAAAAATGAGCAGCTCTTTAGGATGCAGAATCCACATGGAAAAAGGTCATAGTTAACGATGACCAATACTTTGAATAAATTTATATTGCACTAATTTTTCACAAAAATGCCGTTATATACCAAAGAATTTTTCTGTTCATATTGAAATACTACTACTCCGATCATGAATTTTAGCTACTTGCAATTCAAATGATTAGTAGCGATAAATTCGTGGTGATTCCGACAGAATTATAACAAATTTTTTGCCAGTACCCATATAAACAATTTCGGCAATTTAATTCTGATTAACCTCTATATATTCTGGCCTGTTCATAAAATAAGGATGATAAATCTCACCGGTATTTTGTGCAAAATTATATTTAGTTTAGGGTATCATGCAGTCGGCACGCCCGATTTCAATTTTCTTATTTGTTCGCAATAAATCCCAGCAAAAGTGCTAATTATCAAATTATTCAGCCTTTTGTGGATATTGAAACATTTGTTATTATTTTTTATATAAAATTTTAATGTACCAGTTGGGTAAATTTTATGAGAATATTCATATGGACCTTTTAATTTAAATAAAAAAATTTTAATTTGTTTTTGTAAAATTTTCATAAATTTAATAAAATGTGTAAAGAAACATTTTATAAAATATATACAATTTATTAAATTTTTCATGAATATATTATTTCTCTTTTCAAGGTAATTTATAAAGTAATTAAATTGATATTTTTAAATCAGTTATAAATATCAATTTTTTGCTGGGATTTGGCACTAGTTGTTATTGTCATCAAATTTATTTTCTTGGTATATCTTTTGTGGAAATTTTCCTTTTTTAATTTTTGTTGTTGGCAATATTTGTTAACTGGTGTTTGCCATGTTGTCATCTTTTAAGAATGCACAATTGACCTGGTTGGTTTTTTTTTTATTTTTATTTTTCGCAATTTTATGCGCGTTATATATAAACACAAAATGTAAAGGGTGAAGAGGAGCGAGTGGGGCGTTTGTTTTTCGTGTTTTTTCATAATCGTTGTTATGTGACGTTTGCATTTCCGTTTCCGTGACAGCATCCATTACAGCTATTACTAGCACTTAATCGAGTTTCCAACATGTAATCAACACTTTCAATATTTGATGCCAGTAGCAAAAGCTGTGGCTACTACTGCAGCTTGTTCAATCATCAGCCAACAATATTCAACTCATTGATACAGAGAAATACAACAACAAAAGAAGAAAATAATCGTAGAAAATTTTACAAATATTAAAAAACCAAAAAGAAGAAAAAAAATATGAAAATGATGGAAAAAAGATGAAACGGAAGTGTTTGAAATTTCATTAAAATATTATGGCAGCGAAATGAGTGAATAAAATATGCACAAAAAAAAATTGAAAGGCAAGAAATATAAATTTATACAAGTTAAGCGTCATTAAGTCGTTTGGTTGAAAAATAAGAAAAGAAAAAAAAAATTTGAAAATGATTATGAAAATATGTATTTAAAAAAGACATCGCTATTGAATTCTTTCTTCAAACAGAGGGCGTTTTCTTCTTCTATTCTTTTTCTTCTTTTTTTAGCTTGCATACTTGAAATATTTGTATGCGTAGTCAATATTCTTTTGAAGCAGATTCCAACATCATCATTTTATAATTCATAATAATTTTTTTTTCTTTTTTTTATAAATTTTAACAAAGTATTATTATAATCATTATTTTCTAAATAAAAAAAAAACTGAACTTTTTAAGTCACCATTTTAAAGAATTGTGCTTGAGAGCTTAACAAATTTATTAAAATAATAAAACGTGGGTAGGTATATATAAAATGCGTTTTTTATTTTAAAGAATCCTTAAGAAAATTACAAAGTCATTAATGAAATTCTATTTATGTTGTTGTTTTTTTCTTGAAAATAATATTTATATTAATTTAATAATGAAAATATTCTTATTTATTTTCGTATGTCTTGTGTTTAAACTTATACGCAGTGCAAAAACATAATTGGAGCAATCAGATTCGAAGAGTATCATTTGTTTTTAAAATAATGACTGTGCCAACCATAGTCGAACTATAATATAGTTATCACCTTTTGATAATAAAATAACCAAAATTTTTCCATAATATGATCCCTACAGTTATATTATGATTTGAAATCATGAAAAAGTTCTTTAAATTTAAGAAAATTTATTTTCCTAAAGAAAAAATTTGATATTAAGGACATTTTTTAAGAAAACTTCTTTGATTCCAGACTTTAAAAAAAAAAATTTTTTTTAAAAAAAAAAATTTAAATTCTAAGGATTTTTTAAAAATAAAAAACATAGATTCTATGCACTTTTTCCAATTAGAAAAATTTTTAGATTCTAAGGAAATTTTTAGGATTTTTTAGATAGACCTTAGAGTCCCAGAATTATTCTTTTAGAAAAAGCCCTTAGAATCTAAGAATATTTCTACTAGAAAAAGTGCTAAGAATCTAAATATTTTTCATGATGAAAAGTTCTCAGAATCTAAGAATTTTTTAGAATCTTACTTTGGATTTAAGAAACAGTTAGCAGAATCCGAGGATTTTCATAGTTCATAGAATCTAAAAATGTTTCTATCACAAAAATGTCTAAAAATGTAGTATTTGTATAAGAAATATTTTTGTACAAAACAACACTACAGACTTTTTCTACAGACTTTTTCTTATATAAAATTATTGTATTAATATTCTGAGTACTTTTTCCACAAGAATGTCGTTACTTTACAAGAAATAAATTAATAAATATTTTTGTTAAAAAAATATTGTTGTTTTTATTGAAAATAATTAAAATATATAAAATCTTTGACAATGGATATTTTCGGCAGTAAATTGATTAATGTTAATTATAATGTTATATGTATAAGGCAAATAAAACCCCCCAGATGAAAATAATCATATATTATCATTTTAACATGGGTAACTGAACTGATACAAAGTTTTTGTTAAGCCTGCCACTCACGTACAGTTTTAACTGTCAGTCTCAACTGTTGAGTTATAACTGACAGACTTAACTGAGAACTGAGATGTACACACACGTGCAGTTCAATACTTCAGTTTTTAACATGGATTCGAACGAGCAGGACGGTTTGGCCGCTCAAAAAAAAAAAAACCAGATTTCTTTTCCGCGTCAGGTTCTACTTCTCTCTTCTTCTCAGTTAAACTGAACAGTTGTGTTGAACTGTCAGTTATTACCCACATACGTACAGTTTTAACAAACAGTATAACTGAACAGTTGAAACTGACAGTTAAAACTGTGAGTGGCCGGCTTTATGGAAACAAGACAGTGTTATGACTGTAAATGTCAAATTCATGTTTTATTTAGTTTATAATTATCTATCGATTGTTGTCAGCATTCTATAGTTCCATAATTATCATATTCTCCTCATAATCAGAATTTTTGTTACCACTGAATAGTTACTGCCAATCATGTTATGAAATAATAAAATATTTACTATTATAATGATGGTAGCGTTCATATTGATGGTTAGTTTGAACCTATTTAGAAACAAATAACTTAATTGTGACAACCATACCCGAATGCAGCAAGGATAAAACAGTAACAGTGTTTATGTTGCAAGCACGTTTTTGCTCTGTGTGTAGACAGAGATTAGACATTCATTGTGACAATGAATTTTTTTTTTTTTTTTGGTAACCGATATATTTATCTGTGGCGAATGAAATTCAGTTTATAAACAACACACATTTGGATTGTACATTATATAATAATATATACAGGAATTGATTTTGTTGGTTTCTGCAATTACAGTTGGCAAGAAATTCGATTGTCGCATATGTTTTTAAAATAAATTTTCACAATTTGCAAGCATTGTTCTAGTATTAGTCCGGCAAATTTATAATAGCTTTGTCATTTCTCAACAACTTGTGACCGTTTAATCGTTATCGATAAATGAAACTAAAAAAAAAACAGCCGATACTTATTTATATTCAAAATTAGACAACAACTGGTTGATTGTGTCTGTGGTGAAAGGCAGCCTGATAGTCTAGTGATCTAAGTTTAAAACACAGAATAGGTTCTTTTACCACCGGTTCCATAGAACAAATTCTAGAGCTTATTCCCGGGAATCAAAATGTAAGCTTTAACGGTTCCAGAACCAATTCTATAACTAGTTATAGAACCGATTCTAAAGCAATCTGTTATAGTTCGGACGAAACAAACCTGTTGCCAATTGGAGAAACTCCAAATAAAAAGAACCAGTTGTAGAGCATAAATACGAACCTATGCCATACAAGTTGTTCTTTACCTGTTCTTTGGATTCTTTCTTTTTACTGGGACACAAAAGACATAAACATTTTATAAACATTTGGTAAAATAAATTTTTTTATTGATTAAAATTATTACACAATTAATTTTTTTTTATTTTTCAAGTTTAAAATGTTACTAAAAAATTTAAATAGAAAAGGAATAGCAATAGCCTGACAAACGGAAATTCGACAGTTCTAGTCCAGTTCGCGGCACAAAAAAATTTGTAGTTTTAAAATTAATTTTGTAGAATATCTATTTATAGAATATTATAATTCATTAATAAAAAAGCAAGTAATAATTACAATAAAAATTTAGAATATAAATAAATTTCGGCAATTACTGAAAAATTAATAAGTGATTGTACCTAAGACTATAAAAACCCAGTTGCAACTGCGAATCTGTTTTCTGTATTAAGTAAAGACCGTTTTTAAATGTATTTCGATCATTTTTCCATTAAAAGGTTCATAAAGGTTTTTGAATCAATGACGCTAGCTTCTGAAATGCAGTATACAGCCTCTAAACAAATTTTTGGTCACAATCCCCACAAAAAAGACAGTTAAAACAGCTGATTGTACATAAGTACCAAACAATAAAAAAATTAATCTGGTCAATAACTGCGCATGGCTGTCAAAATTGTCAATTCACAGACGGTTTATTATTTTTGCCTTCACACTTACGTTTTTAGTTTCATCTGACATAACCTACAATAGTTCATAACAGCTGTTTTTGTTATCACTTTTTTTTTTATTTTTCGCGGGACTTTTGTGTTCTTGAAAATAAAGTTTAAAAAATGGAGTAAAAAATTGCAATTTGCAGCATTATTTTAATAATAGCTGCCATAAAATTGAAAAATAAAAAAATCAACCAAGAAAAGTTAAAGAAAAAATGTGCTTTATATTTAATGTAAATAATATTATTGCCGCCACAAACAATAAACTTGCAAAACAGCTGATGTCAGGTGCTTTGTCAGATGAAAATAGAACACACTCTAATTTAAAATTTTTACACTGTAAATGCAGGCTGACATTTACAGAAGAAAATTTTCTTTGCGTTTACACACCATGTATATATTTTGCAGTGGGAAATTTGATAAACACACTGTAAAATACATAGTGTGTAAAACCTTCTTCCATCGTAAATAAGCTGATATTTACACATTATTTTTACTTTTATAAAAAATATTTAATGTGTTTGGACAAATTCTTTGTTCTTTAATTATATTTTTTTAAATCAGCTGTTTTTTTTTTTTTTTTCTTACAAATAGTTACTGGCAACAATTTATCCATTAAAAACCAGTAAGTTCTCTTTCATCAAACTGTCACTTTACTCTCTATTTTTGCTGTCTCCTTACTGAGTGTTTGTGTAAACAAACACCTTTCCAGTAAAAACTTTTACAAATTTGTACGAATTTGTACAAACTTTTGAGTTCCCAAACACACTTAATGTCTGTAGGAGTTATGACATATCATACATGGGACTAATGCTTTAATTGGACTAATTAATTGATAATTTCATTACTATTACATTGATAACAATTGTAATGAAATAAATTTCATTACCATTGTTTGAATTAATGGTAATGATTTAAGAATCTGATTTCATTGATTAATGACAATGTTATTGAATTTCATTACAAATACTAATGCATCAATTAAAAGAAAATATTAGCAATATTAATTGACATTTTATGTGTTAATAATTATGTTCTAATTTATTTATGCGAGTTAATATTTGTATATCTTATATTTTGTTTTATTATTTTTTGTATAAAGCTACTTTGATAATTTTCAAATCTTATAAGTTTATTTTATAAACAAATGATTTTTCAATCATTTATAATTAGATTTTTTATGCATTTGTTCTATTTCATTACTATTAGTAATGAACTTTTTAATGGTAAAAATTACATTACCATTAAATGGTAATAAAATTTTTTCATCAACTAATGGTAATGAAATTTCAATGGTAATGAAAAATTCCCAAGTATGTGACATATTACCTTTGAAGTAATTTTCAAAGGTAATATGTCAATAAAATCTTACCCATTAAATTTTGTTTTATATATGCCCAAGCAGTAAAAGCTAACAATACAACTAATACAACAAATATTTCTACAACAAGTTCTACCTTAAATTGTAATAAAACAAGTAAGAGCGGCTAAATTCGGCTATGCCGAATCTTATATACCCTTCACCATGGTTGGGAAAAGATTGAAGTTTATATATGGACATATATGAAATGGACAGATTTATATACGGACGCCTTTAAGAGGAAATTAACCATTTAGTTTGGAGATAAAACTTGGACTCGGGAATATAGGTACTTTAAAAAAATGTATGTTTTGGGCATAACTTTTTTGTATCTGAACCGATATTTCCGAGTTTTTCAGCAAATATGTTATACTAAAGATTTTTGATCTTTTGCTATATAAGACGTATCCATAGGTCATAATACAGCTCTAGAATAGTGTTTGTTGTTTGTGTATAAAAGGTGAAGAGGTGAAAGAAAAGAATTTCAACAAATCGTTAAAAGAAATCACTACAACTGCATGTGTTTTATTTCTACAAAATAGTTTGATTTAGCTGGCAAATTTACATTTGGGATTTTATTTCGCTTTTTTATTAGAAATATTTGTAATTTCTTTAGCTTAATTTTAAAAATTTGAAGGAAAATAGTTTATAATTTTTTTTATAAATTATTATAAGTTATGATCTAAAATAGTTGCACTCAAAGGTAAATTATGTATAAAATGTTCTTAATATGTGAGAAATAAAATGGTTTAAAAATCTTTTTATAAATTCTTTTAAATCGGAGCAAAAAAAAGAAATAAAACCGTTTGTATTTTGTTTGTATCAGAGGGTTTTTATAAAAATTTTGATGTTTTTAGCCTATTTATGGATTATTTAATTATTAATATAAAATTTTATTTAAATTAATTATTAAATGTAAAAAAAAACAAAAAAAAATCTTAAGAAAATAAAAAAAAAATGTACAAAAAAAAAAGTGAATTGACCTGACCGAGATTCGAACCGCGGCCTTAGAGAAAAAAAGTATTTGTGACATGGCGTCTAGACAACTGAGCTATTGAAGCTCACACAAAATCATCGTCAATAGATGTACATATATAAAAGTTTTCGTTCATTAGGGATTTGTTTAGTTTTTATTTAAATGACAAATCTTTGTATGTGTGTTGTTTGTGTATAAAAGGTGGAGATAAAAGAAAAGAATTTTAATTATTAATATAAAATTTTATATAAATTAGTTATTAAATGTTAAAAAAAAAACCAAAAATAAGCAAAAAAAAAAATATTAAGAAAATAAAAATAATAAAAAAAATGTACAAAAAAAAAGTGAATTGACCTGAGCGAGATTTGAACCTCGAACTCCACGGTTAGAGAAAAAAAGTATTTGTGACATGGCGTCTAGACAACTGAGCTATTGAAGCTCACACAAAATCATCGTCAATAGATGTACATATATAAAAGTCTTCGTTAATTAGAGATTTGTTTGGTTTTTATTTAAATGACAAATCTTTGTATGTGTGTTGTTTGTGTATAAAAGGTGGAGATAAAAGAAAAGAATTTTAACACATGTTGTTATGCGTAAAATTCTACATACATATTAAACAAAGGGATTTTACTGGAAAAATTAGAGGTAGTCCTGGTTTTTTGCTAATATCTCAGCCATTTATTAACCGATCTGTCTGATTTTTAATAGCAAACAGAAATGGATCACATGTAACAGAAATAAAAAAGAATCAAGTCCTCATCACGTCTGGGTTCTTCGGAAAACCCATTTCAACACACAGACGGACAGACGGACATCGTTAAATCAACTTCGCTCTTCATAAGGACCCAGAATATATATACTTTATAGGGTCTAAGATCAATATTGTAGAAATTACAAACGGAATGACAAACTTATATATACCCTTCCACCTGTGGTGAAGGGTATAATAAAATTTTATATAAATTAGTTATTAAATGTTAAAAAAAAACCAAAAATAAGCAAAAAAAAAAATATTAAGAAAATAATAAAAAAAAATGTACAAAAAAAATTTACAAAAAAAAAAAAAAAGTGAATTGACCTGAGCGAGATTTGAACCTCGAACTCCACGGGCTTAGAGAAAAAAAGTAGTTGTGACATGGCGTCTAGACAACTGAGCTATTGAAGCTCACACAAAATCATCGTCAATAGATGTACATATATAAAAGTCTTCGTTAATTAGAGATTTGTTTGGTTTTTATTTAAATGACAAATCTTTGTATGTGTGTTGTTTGTGTATAAAAGGTGGAGATAAATAAAAGAAAAGAATTTTAACACATGTTGTTATGCGTAAAATTCTACATACATATTAAACAAAGGGATTTTACTGGAAAAATTAGAGGTAGTCCTGGTTTTTTGCTAATATCTCAGCCATTTATTAACCGATCTGTCTGATTTTTAATAGCAAACAGAAATGGATCACATGTAACAGAAATAAAAAAGAATCAAGTCCTCATCACTTCTGGGTTCTTCGGAAAACCCATTTCAACACACAGACGGACAGACGGACAGACGGACAGACGGACATCGTTAAATCAACTTCGCTCTTCATAAGGACCCAGAATATATATACTTTATAGGGTCTAAGATCAATATTGTAGAAATTACAAACGGAATGACAAACTTATATATACCCTTCCACCTGTGGTGAAGGGTATAATAAAATTTTATATAAATTAGTTATTAAATGTTAAAAAAAAAACCAAAAATAAGCAAAAAAAAAAAATATTAAGAAAATAATAAAAAAAAATGTACAAAAAAAATTTACAAAAAAAAAAAAAAAAGTGAATTGACCTGAGCGAGATTTGAACCTCGAACTCCACGGGCTTAGAGAAAAAAAGTAGTTGTGACATGGCGTCTAGACAACTGAGCTATTGAAGCTCACACAAAATCATCGTCAATAGATGTACATATATAAAAGTCTTCGTTAATTAGAGATTTGTTTGGTTTTTATTTAAATGACAAATCTTTGTATGTGTGTTGTTTGTGTATAAAAGGTGGAGATAAATAAAAGAAAAGAATTTTAACACATGTTGTTATGCGTAAAATTCTACATACATATTAAACAAAGGGATTTTACTGGAAAAATTAGAGGTAGTCCTGGTTTTTTGCTAATATCTCAGCCATTTATTAACCGATCTGTCTGATTTTTAATAGCAAACAGAAATGGATCACATGTAACAGAAATAAAAAAGAATCAAGTCCTCATCACGTCTGGGTTCTTCGGAAAACCCATTTCAACACACAGACGGACAGACGGACAGACGGACAGACGGACAGACGGACAGACGGACATCGTTAAATCAACTTCGCTCTTCATAAGGACCCAGAATATATATACTTTATAGGGTCTAAGATCAATATTGTAGAAATTACAAACGGAATGACAAACTTATATATACCCTTCCACCTGTGGTGAAGGGTATAAACACAAGGAATAACTCAACATCTAGTTCCGTACTAACCCCTAGATTTCAACAATCAAATAATGATATGCAAGATATCAAAGATATGATGAAACAGCTTATAACGCAAGTATCTAATATGATGAATATAATCACAGTTCTGCTTTCAAAAATTGATGGGCAGAAAAAATGATTTAAAGATTATCTTTTGGAGTTCGAATGGGCTAGGTCAACACGTCCTTGAACTAAAAACTTTTATATATAGGAAATCTGTAGATATTTTATTAATATCTGAGACACACTTCACACAAAAAAGTTACTTAAGTATACCTAACTTTACAATATTTAACACAAATCATCCTGACAATACCGCCCAAAAACTTAACTAAATGTACTGAACTTGAAAGTTTCAGAAAAGATTACCTCCAAGCTACCTCAATATTAATTGAAGACTTGTTCGGCCCACTCGTGTTGTCTGCTGTGTATTGTCCTCCCAAACACAATAACACTAAAATTATATACATTAATTTTTTAAAATCAATTGGTAATCGTTTTATTACTGGAGGAGACTTCAACTCCAAAAACACATTCTGGGGCTCGAGAATAACTATTGCAAAGGGCCGGCACATACTTGAAGCAATAAGAGAAACTAATAGCAAAAAACCTGATTTAATAGACTTCTTTATCACGAAAAATCTAAAACATGAACATTGAAAGATAGAATCGTGCTTCGAACTATCCTCCGATCACTCACCCATAATACTCAAATTCGAAAGTATTGTACTCTTGCGACCCATAACAAATTTTCTTACAACAAGAAAACAGACTGGGAGTGCTTTAGAGAAAGAGTTGAAAATAAACATGATATACAGATATCACTAAAAACCAAAGATGAAGTGGACAGTTCAATAGCATATTTTAATGACACACTTTTGTATGCTGCAATTGATTCTACACCCATAATAACCCACAAATCAAACAAATATTTCTCTAATGAAATGGACAAACAAAATATTACTCTGCCAAATATCATTTAATCCACAAACTGCCGCATCAAAAACGTTTCTCTACATGAAGTTATTAAGACAAGAATTGATGCTAAAAAATCCCCTGGCTAAGACAGAGTAACGGACAAACTACTAAAAGAACTACCAATGAAGGGACTTATCTACATAAGAAATATCTTTAACGTTATAATAGCAATGAAATATTTTCCTAAAGTACGGAAAGTTGCAGAAATAATCGCTATTTCAAAGCCTTACAAGGACGCCACAAGGGCTACTTCATACAGGCCACTAAGTCTAATACCACTTTTATCTAAATTATTCGAAAAACTTATTTTTGATCGATTAGAACCAATACTTATAAAAAGAAATCTTATACCAGCGCATCAGTTTGGTTTTAGACCCATGCACTCTACGATCCAACAAATACATAGAGTAAGTAACAAAATCTCATCTGAAATTAATAAGAAAAATTTTTGTGTGGCCACATATCTTGATGTAGCGAAAGCGTTTGACAGTGTGTGGCATGCTGGCCTACTTTATAAATTAGAAAAAAATCTACCAATGGACTTTTTTCTTATTCTAAAAAGTTATTTAACTGACAGGCACTTTTATGTTAAATATAAAGATGAATGCTCAAGCATAATTAAAATGGAAGAGGGAGTTCCGCAAGGTAGTGTCTTTGTACCTATCGGCTTTTCAATGTATGCGTGCGGGCTTTCTGTGCCCCAAATGCTACAATTTTGCTTGTTTACATACCAGCCAAGATCAAAATGTGCTTCATCTGAAAAGATGACATTCTGCAACGTTACCATGATTTTCAAAGTAATGTCGCAATATTTCCCAGCGTTGTTCAAGCGTATACACAACCATATTCGTTCAGCGGAAGGATACAACTAATTATCTGTCAAATCAGAAATGAGCTAAGTGTTACCATTCACGAAATAAGCACTAGTTGAAAAAAAAAAAATGTTAGATGGCGGACCGATTCTTATAATTGATAATTGGAAAAATGTATTTTATATAATTTAATATAAATGTTTACTAACACTAAATATAAGTTATTTTAAGAGTTGATTTAAGTTAATTAATACCCAAACCTCAAAACTAATTACTAATTGTCATATAAAGACAGGTGTAAATAAAATGGGATGTTTAAAAAAAAAATTTTTTTGTTATAAATTCCCAAAACAATGAATATTATCTAGTTAATAATGATTTCTACATGACATTTTGGTGATATAAAATTATGTCCAGGATTTGGATTTTCCCACTAATACTAATGGTGATAAACATGACAAGCAACAGGTGATGAATAAAACAAAAACTTGCTATAAATTTTCTTAAAGAAAAGTAACTGATGATGATTAAATGTGTGTTAAGATGATGATGATGATGCTATTGCTGTTAATGCTACGTCTGATGACAATGACAATGTAGACTGACAGTTTTGAGAAGTGGATGAAAATAATGTTAAACATAAATTTGATGGTAAATTTAAAGAAGTTGTTGATAAACAGTGTGATTTTAAGGAATTTGTTGAAAATGTAGAAGAATTTGTTAAAGTGTCTGCAATTGAGTCGCTATCATTTCGACACAATGAACATGTTGATAGCAGTGTTGTATTTTTAACTTTAATCGCTCTCGGTATTGTTTGATATGATGTTTCACAGACAAAAGGACAGGGTCTTTTTGTTGCATTCATAAATAGTGTTGGTGATTCCAATAGACATGATACACTTTGTGTAGTTCTTGTTAAATCATTTGTTGATATTGGTGGAATATATTTCGGTTTATTATTTAACATTTGTTGGCAGCAGCAAGGATTTGAATTAATGTTTAAATCGTTTTTAATATCATTAAAGTTTAATTTGTATGTCAACAAGTGATTGTTTTTAACATTTGTTGAAAAATCGTTAAATTGATTTGTGTTTGGAAGCTGTTGTTTCTGCTCCCTCAATGATGTCTGCAGTTTTTCAACTATTTTTCCACATTTTAGTTGTGCTCTTCCCACATTTGAACACTGCTGTTCTGGTATTGCAAACAATTGCGGTTGTGATGTAGCAGACATTTTTGGTGTATTGTTAGTAGTATTGCTATTATGGTCATTTGTTAGATTTTCCATAGAATATGCTTTAGAGTTTAAAAGTTTTGTTAAAAATTTATTGCATATATTTTTTGTTGTAGCATTACGTTTGGAAATATCGTCTGCAATTTTTCTATCACATACTCTATTGCTTGATGTTGGTGTTGTGGTTGTTGCTTTTGTATGTCTACTTGTTGTAGTATTTTGTAGTATTATTTCACTGTCTGTCGTTAAGGATTTATGAACTACTTCTTCTTGTGGGGTTTTTCGTATGGATTCTAATGTTGTCTTAACCATCTGTCGTTGTCTATTATGCCGTCCAAAGATTTTCTGACGCACTTTATCTTCATTGCGACATAAATTGAAAGCACTTGTAATGGCCGACTGTATTTGTTCAGCAATTAAAGCCGGTCTTGGAAAATAACGATCTCGACATACAGGACACTTTTCAGCACGTATACGACAATTGACACATAGCAAATGACCATTTTGACATTGCATTGCGGGTGGTGTTATTGTGTCCAGACATACTGGACATTCGATTACACTTAAAATTGTTTGTACTACTAGCGAAAGTCTCTGCAAAGAACGTGGCATGGGTGCAGCACATAAACTCTAGAAGAAAAAAATATAAAGATGTTTTTTTTGAAAAATACCATAATATTTTAGGATTTTTTTTTGTTGTGTTATTTTTTGTTATGAAGCAAATAAAACTTAGGGTAGATTGCAGTTTTATTTTTTTTTTAAATATCCTGTATCTTTCTACTCTACATCATAGAAAGAGCAGAGTGTTATGCTAATCAATCCATATGTAGCTCCTTATGCCAAGGAATCTTAAATAATTTTTTAGATTTTCTTTAAGATTTTGAATTTCATTTAGAGAAAATTTCCTGATTTCGGAAGGTTTTTCTCAAAAACCGTTTAATGCAAAAATATTTCTTATTTTCAAGCTTCTTCCCTACGGAAAATTTTTCTGGACTTCTACGAAATTGGTTTCTATTTATGGAAGGGATGTGATAATTTTTCTTTTGTCATAAGAGGGTGAAATTGAACTCTTAAGGCAAGAGTTTCAAAAAAACTCAGTTCGATAGCATATGTAAGGTTTCTCGAACTTTTTGCACTTGTGGGTTTAGGAACGGAATAGCATTCAAATACCCGAAAATATTTCCGAGGTACTACAGCACTTCAAGTTAACAAATTGTTTATTTTCGTTATTGTTCCCATAATCAGCTCTTTAATACACTACCTTTGAGCTCTCTTCCAAACTCAGAAAAAAAGTTAGTAGAAAAATTTTGTGAACGGTTTTCTATCCCACTTTACTAATTTTATACTGATTTTTAATAAAAAAATATTATTTAGCAAATCTTTTTGCTATTTACATATTACAAATAACAGAATTTTTGCAGAATATTTACAAATTTTTGTTACTTATTTCAGAAATCATTTTACAAATTTTTTAAAACCGATTTGCTAAAATTAGCAAAAAAAATTTTCTAATTTTAAAAAAGTGGATATTGAAGGAAATGTTATTTTCAATAATTAAAAACTTTAAAATGTTGGATAGGTTGAAAAAACGGATCGGAAGTGAAGATACTTTTCACAACCGACTGATGTCTAAAAATAGTACATCCACTTGATATAGCACTAAAAAGCTTTTTTAATTCTAAAAATTAGCCCTAAAAACAATTAAAATTTGATCTTAAAAATAAAAAAAAATGACTAAAATATTTTTCAAAACTAAAATTACCAAATTAAAACAAAATGATAAATTCGTTTATATTTTTACAATTTCTAGCCTTTGCTTTTTTTTTTTTTAATTTTGTCTAAAATATTTTTTGAAAAAATTAATAAAATAAAAAAATTTTGATGCTGGATAAAAAAAATATATTTGAAATTTAGTACTAATAGTAATAATATTTTGTAATCTTTTTGCTGATTTTAGCAAACACATTTCAGCAAAAATATTTGCTAAATAATAATTTTTTACTAAAAATCAGTACAAAAATAAGTGTGCAGTTTTTTTGGAAAGAGTAACACCACTCAGCACGGAGAAAATAGATTCGTGCTAATAACCGAATTTGTGACAACTGAAAACTAATTGAGACATGAGTAATTTGACTGTGACAACAGTATTTCGGTTGCCTCAATAACAATTCGTTAGTCACAACCAAAAAATTCGGTTGCTGCAACAAATTCGGTTGTCAGCACGAGTCTGTTTTCTGGGTGAGTAAATTTTTCCTACTAATTAATGTGTTGCGTTCTTTGGGAAGGGGATAGAGAAAAGATGGTGAAAGATGAAGGGCTTCAAAGGAAAAGGTAATTGAATCTTTTTTTTTTTTGAAGCAGCCGAGTATAACGCTGCTACTGGGAACGGCGACGCCTATGGAGCCATGCTAACTGAATTTTTCCCACCGGAAGTTGACGATGTGGATTTGGTGGACATGTGGTTCCAAGCGTTGTTATACCAATGACCCTATAAACCAGTATGAACAAACTACCAAATTTTTAGCCACCCATAATTCCAAATGGTGCGACTACAAAAAAATTCTTAGTCGAGACCACGAAATTCTTAGTCGATTTACCGAAACATTTAGCCTCTAGCAAGGGTTGTAGCGCAAGTACAGTGATTGTGATGTGAATGTATACATGTTTGAATTGGCTATGAATTTCGTGGTCTCGACTAAAATTTTTTTTGTAGTCGCACCATTTGGCATCATGACATCATGGGTGGCTAAACATTTGGTAGTTTGTTCATCCTGGTTTATAGGGTCATTGGTTATACTATACACGATACAATCCGTTTTTCGAAGGATGCCCTCCAAGCGCAAGTAATCTCGCGTTTTGGTGATCTGGCTGGCCAGATCTTCCGATCATCTTCTCGAGAGTTAAAGAACAACATTAAAGCTGAAATTATTGCCACAAATGTTGCGCACAGTTGTGAAAAATGTAATTAAAGGAGCCCAAATTTGCGGTCATTTGTAGGACATACTTTTTCACAATTATTTCAAATAAAATTTGTAAGTGCGAATAAACACAATCAGTTAAAACTCAAATAAGTATTCACTTTAAAGAAAATTTATAGCGTAAGAAAATTAGATGATGGCTTTTGCCCCACCTTGCACATGATTTTCTTAACCCTTTTTATTAGACTTAAATATTATTTAAAAAATGCTTATAAATCTACCAATATAGACTACCTTAAATTCGTCTTCATCTAATATAATATTTATTTCTCTTTTCTTACCTCCTCAACGCAATCCGTACTACAGTTTGTACTCCAGAGTAATAACGTGACTTGATGTTGTGAGGATTTTACCAATTTTGCAATTTCCGTGATACGCAAACCCAATACATCACAGCCATTAACCTGTCAAGCAAAGATGCACAAATACAGAAACATAAAAATCATGACAAAAAAATCGAGTTTACAAAAAAACAGGTAAGTAAAAGTATCAAAATCATGCCTTCAGAAAATAAAATCAACTTTTTTTAATGCAAGGAAATTTATTTTGTATTTTTTTTTTTCGAAATAAAATGACATGCATTAAAATTCTTTTCTTAACGTTGAAAAATCAATTTGAAAAGTTGTCCATAAATAATAAACCACTAAAAATAACCCCACCGTTGTTAATATAGCTAATGTCTCAAATAAAATGTTAAGTTAACATTAATTACACTATTACCATTGAACTGTATTATCGACTTTAGTTAGCAGTAACCATATAGGTTGTGTAATTAAAATGTTAAGCAACATTGTTTAGCAACATTTTAGTTCTGTTTAAAGAGTTTTATTATAATTTTCTTTTTTGCTTGTAAACATTCGTCACTATAAAATTTGTATCTCTCAGATACAAACTTGATTTTTCAATTTTATGTTTAAAACGTATAGTGTGTCTGTGAACATAATCTTTTTTTTACTAACCAAGTAACTAATGTTTTTGTATCTTAACATTTAACACAAATTTGTATTCACTTTAATAATTTATTTGTAAACTTGACCTTGTTTATGCGTCGTTACAATGCACCACTTTGTTAAAAATGTGGAAGTGATTAGTGAATAATTTAAACAAAAATGTTAAATGCTACATTTATGGCAAAATGAGGGGAATAAATTAACAGCTTAGAATATGTATGGAAGCGTTTTTCAACTAGATTATCTTAACTGATAGCATGAAAAGGTATGATTTCAAATGTATTAATATATTGAAGGAAATAAGTATATGGTTTAAAAATTAAATATATTTTATTCAATTACACGGTACTACAAATAGAAACAATGTTACTGTATTTTTTAAATCACCTAGTGTAGGTTGTATGTCTGATAGATTAGATCCTATTGCAATTTTTGGAAATTTTAATACACCCTCAGAATATGAAGTTATTGTTGAAAAAACACTTTAAAAATACTGCAGACTAAATTTTTTTAATCTTCTATTTTTTCATAAAGGTAGTTTTCAATTCTTTTAAGAAATCTAATTTTTTTCTATAGAAAAAATTATAATTTATTCTAAAAGTTTGTTTTATTTTAGGTTAAAAGTGCATTATTTAATTAACAGATTGCCAAATTTATGGTCATTTTTTAAGAATTATAAATAGTAATAAAATATATTAAGAAGAAAATTGACTTCTTTTTTTTAGGATTTTCCTCTTTAAACATAATTCGATAAGCCTTTTTGTAGATTTCTTTTTATTCTGCACCCCGTTTCTGTATCTAATGCGAGAAGTTTTCGCATCTAGAAATTTTTAGTCACCCTATTTTATACAAGGTTACTTAATAGATAATAAAGTTGATTTTATTTTTACTGGAAATTTTTTTCGAGCTTCTAACTTTTAAAGCTGTGACACATTTAATTTTGTAAAATTTCTTATTAGATAGAGAAATAACAAGAATACAACGTGTAATTATCTTCTTTAGATTAATATATATATTAAATTGCCTGAATGTCACCCTATAGAAAGCAGAACAAGATTGCGTTTTACATGTTTTTTGCGAAAACTATTGATGCGAGAAATACAGAAACGAGGTGGTGGTCTATGGTATTAATAACACTCATTCTATGTTGCATTCCATTTCGTTTCAATTGTATGGTGTTTTAATATCAGTAGTTTAATGTTTCATTATATTTCGTGCTCCGTGTTTGCTGATTTAATTCTACCTTTTTCACTCCATTTCGTCCCCCTGTCTATTGTTTCAATTCCACTCGTTCCCCATTTCAAGGAGAACTCGTTTTATTCTCAATACTGCACTTGTTCGCTTTTGAATTTCTATTTCACCTCGGTCCTCTTATCATTGAGTTATCCTTAACTCCAGGGAACACATGTTTCAAATATCGGGTTTCTAGCTAAAGAGGTTTGGCCAGGCCACCAAGGCGGAGACTTTAATTTTCGAACTCCTATTTTACCACTTTCCAGACGAAAATTCGAAAAAGTACCTTATCCGTGAATTAGCCCATACTTTAGGAAAAACATGTTTAAAATTTCGGTTTTTAGGGGGAGGGGTCCTCCATTTTAAACGCCTTTTTTACCATATGAAGTCAAGTTGTCCTTTAACTCTTCCAAGGTGCGGAGTTCGTTCGCGTACATCATACTTCCAATATCCACAGAGGAGGAAGTCCGGGACACTCAAAACATCTGGATGGCAAAGCTGGGAAGGTATCCGTCCAGTTGGAACAACATGCCCTCCACATATCCTAAAAAATTCCATTAGTATGGCTCTATAGCGGTCGCCGTTCACCCTAATAGCGTTAATGTCTGCTCTTTCGAAAAATTAAGGTTCAATAACATCTTGCGGCGTAAATGCACACAACATGGTGACTTTGAGAGGGAGTAATGGTGCTTCATTAATTATGCGTGGATTATCCGTCCCTCAGAACCTAGAATTTTGCTTATTGTCGTGGCCGCTGTGCTAGAAATGAGGCTCGTTGCTCATGAACAATTTTGATGGAAAATCATCCACTTAGTCGTTGTGTTCCAAATTCTTACGGGTTAAGCATATAGCGATTCACTGTTATCCATTATAAGATTTCGCACGTTAAGACCAAACTGACACACGATGACATTTCCAAAAATGAAAACACTTTCTAATAGGGTGATACTTTTTGCCCCACCTTTTATATAAATATGTACATGAAAATATAGCGAGATTTGAGGGTTTTTGGAGTTAACTTTTTTATATTTTTTTTGTATTGTATTGTATTTGTGAAGTTTTATTGTTGACAGGTGTAAATTTTATATAAGATGTTACCTGTTGGGTTCAAGATCATGATCTTTTTTTTTTTTACTTGCAAATGAATAGAAAAATTAAAATTTTTGTAATAATGGGAAATACACAAAAAAAAGTTGTTAGACACTAGCCAAATGGAATATATTTTCCGGTAAGCTACGACCTTCATCAACATACTTCGTGTTTCTTTTTTTTGTGTGTTAATATTAAATATCTCTTGTTTAACACACAACTTTAAAGAAAAAAGCTAATGGAAATTAACCCCACATTGATCTATTAAGAAGAGATTTAAGTTACTAGCAAATTCTGTCTATGTATAATAATTTCCATTACTTTAATATGACAAATTATCAATCAGCTGATATTGAAATACATATGTTTGTTCGTCTGTGTTCCCTTGCTGTAAATGCAAGAGAAAATGTCAAACTGAGTTGTTTACCTTTTCATAAAGTATAAACAATTTTTTGTTATTAATTCATATTGTTTATTCTGCTGCGGTGCAGTATTGATTAATATATACACGCTGAAAAAAACGCCGTGCTGGATATATAATATGCTGGTAGTGTACATATATTTGTAAGCGCTGTAAGTTATGTTTGCCGCATTTAGAATACAATATGCTTACCTGCAAATATAATATACATGCTTGTACACATATATAATATATATATATATATATATATATATATATAAACATATATATGATTGCCTGCAAATAAATATATGTTTAACATTATTATGTTTGCATCCCACAAGTATAATAATGATAAAATTTCAATTGCAAATATATGTTTATTTAGGTGGGAAAATACAGATATTACAATGTTTGCCTGGAAACACATTTTAAATAACCATAAATATAAAATACTTGGAAATCTACTTCAAATATATATATGATAGTTTTTAAACAATTACATATTTGCCTGTAAACATATTCCAAAATGTCTTTTTCTTATCTGGTTAATACAATACAATTGAATTTAATTTTTTATTTTTAAGAAAAGCAATTCTTAGTAAATTCATCCTTCTATTTAACGTGTTGAATAGAGGGAGCGGCAAAAGATGCAGGGCTCCAATTATGGAAACACTGTATTTGTGCGAGATAATAAATTTTAGTACAATTGTTGCCCGCCACCTAATAGAGAGCTGGCGACATTGGTGAAGGTTTTTAGTTCATAGCTCAGTTATGTTATTTTACTTATTTATATCATTATCTCAATTTTTGACTGAAGAAGGACGTTGCGATATGTATGAGAGTTAGAAAACTCATACGTATTATTTGTGTTAATTGATGTTGCCGTAGTGTTTCCAATCCGGTTAATCGATTAAACGATTCCTCGATTAATCGCCTGTATTTGGGCTTAAGTCGAAACAATTAATTTATAACTCAAATAATTATTCGATCCGAATAATCGGTTAAAATAACTCAAATTCAATAATAATCTTTTAAAATCGAGTGAAAGTGATTCTTAAAGATTACAAAACTTTTTGGAGCAACAAAAAACAAGTGCTATATAGCCTTTAGGACATACGATAGACAATTTTTAATTTTTGTTTGAATTCCTTTAAAAATTATATTTAATATAAATTATATTTTTATATCCTTTACTACAAGGTTGCATTTGTTTTAAATCAATATCATATAACTGACTGTCTTTAATTCCATAGGAATTCTTCTTTTTCTTCTCCCAACAAAATTTTCAACAGGTTTCAACAGCATATCTACAACATATTCCACTGGAACCAATTCTATGCAACACGAACTCGCTGATATTAACATAAATGTAAGATAAAGCTAACAAGGCTAATTCCAGAAGTGGTTCTAGGAGCAAAAGGTTTTTCTACAAGCCGTTCTTTAGAACAGTAAATTTACGGTTAAATTTTTGATCTAGATTATAAAGCTATTTCAATCTTGGAATATGAGAAAACTTTTATTTTGCTTCTTAGCAATCAAACACGTGGCTAGGTATTTTCCAAACAAGCACTACGACGTTACGTACATGTTCTAAAATAATAATTGAAATTGGTTTCAATTCGAAAATTTTATTTTCTTAAAAATTAAAAACCAAAATAAATGATAAAAACGAAGAAAATAACATGGAGTTTGTAACTTATTTCACTTACTTTATTAATCAAAAATAAATAAATAAATAAATAAATAAATAAATAAATAAATAAATAAATAAATAAAAAGTTCAATTACTTTAGTAGAAACAAGATGTTTCGTCAATAGTAAATATTGATTTTTGGAATCTTGAAAAAATTTTTTTGGTAATTTTTTTTAGTGCAGCTATTATTTATTTATGTTAAATATTTTCTTATTTCTCGACAGTGACAAATAAAGAAAATAAAATACCAGATTTATCGACAAAATGTTGTACATCGGTAAAACACTACATTCCGAAAATAAGTTAATAGAAAAATTTGTAAACGGTTTTCAATCCCCTTTTACTATTTTTATACTGATTTTTAGTAAAAAATTATAATTTAGTAATTTTTTTGCTAATAACATTTTACAAATTACAGAACTTTAACAGAATTTTTACAAATTTTTGTTGCTAACTTCAGAAATCATTTTACAAATTTGTGAAAACCGATTTGCTAAAATTACAAATTTTAAAAAAGTGGATATTGAAGGAAATGTTATTTCTAATAATTAAAAACTTAGACATACAAACTTAAATCGCCTTAAAATGTTGGATAAGTTGAAAAAACGGACCGACTGATGTCCAAAAATAGGACATCCACTTGATCAGCCCTTAAAACAATTAAAATTTAATCTTAAAATCTAAAAAATTCACTAAAAATAGTTTTTAAAACAAAAATTTTCAAATTAAAACAAAATGAGAAATTCGTTTATATTTTAACTATTTTTTATGCCTTTGAATTTTTTTATTTAGTTTTGTGTTAAATAATTTTTGAAAAAATAAATGAAATGAAAAAGTTTTGCTTGATAAATAAAAAATATAAATTTTTATACTCAAATTCGTAAGGCAATTTCAAAAGAAATTAGCTGCTTTAAAGTGTAACAAGAGTATCAAAAATTATTAGATTCAAATTTTGTTATATTGTACAATTCATTGAGTTTATAGCAATTTACTAAAATTCAGTAGCGCTTACTAATTCTTATACTAATTGGATTGTACTATATTTAGTAAATTTTTTTGCTGGTTTTAGCACACCGATTTTAAATTCCACTTTATAAAAAGTTTACTAAAATTTAGTAGCGACTACTAATTTTTCTACCAATTTTATTTTATTAAACGTCAGCAGACATGTGTTGCTAAGATTAGCAAAAAATACCGCTGTGCTAAAATTAGCAAAATTTCCCGTTACCATTACAGACTTTTTTTGGTGTATCGAAACTGCATTTATTTGTTTTAGGCTTAAGGGTTTACCCCACTGAACATGTCTGACATTTTATTTTTATGTTGCCGTCACTGAGTATTATACCCCCAATCCCCAACATTATAGATTATATTAAATAAAATAAAATCTATCAAATATAATTTTTCCGGTTACCCACCCTCAATCAAATCTAAATTAAAATATGCATTAAAATAAATCTAATAAATTTAAAATTATATTATTTAGCATTACAAGGGACACTAAAAAAATTATTTATTTATGTAGTTACTTCGATTATAAATTCACTAGTGCGGAAAATTATGAATATTTTACAAATAAATATTCATTATAAAATGGGAGGTGAGTGGGAGTGAGATTATGTACAATATACGTACATATTGTATGTGTTGTAAGTGCAATTGTAATGTATGCAATGTTAAACTATAATTTACATAAATTAAGCAATGATGCATCATAGTGTTAAAATTAATAATCATTTGCGTATAGGTTTCACACACATGCAAACGCACTCACACACAAACATATAAGCCATATATAAAATTCAACAAATCAATCAATTTTATATAAAATATATTTTAAGTATTTGTTAGCTACATAGTGTATAGGTTTGTGTATGCAGCAGGATGTTTATGTTTGCATATAAATAAAATTAACATATTTATTAATTAATATGATATTATGTAAAAGTGATAATTATTTTTAATTAATAAATATGCGTGCATGTAAAAATATAAATTAGGATGCAAACTAATGAATATTTAATGAGGTCACGTAAAAAATGTTAAAATTTTAACAACAAAAAAAAAACGTAATTGATAAAATTTAAACTACACAAAATAATATTTACTGCTTATTTTGATCCAATTTTGGTCAAAAATTGAGATAATAATATAATTCGATACAATTCTATGTGATTTAACTATTTAAAAAAGAAAAATTTTAATCGAAACACTTCGATTTTGATTATTTTGTATGTGTGATGGAAAAAAAACTAAGAAAACTCCGAGGTGGCTCAAAAGCCAGTACAGTATTGGGTAATTTTAAGGGATCAAAAAGGGATTAAAAAAATTCGCATTTTTCTTTTTCTTTTATCCTTTTAAGGTATTTAAATTATGAGCGTTGTGGTTTAATGGTTAGCATGTTGCGGATTCAATCCCCACGGACGGCGATATCATTTTAAAAAATAATATATATACATATCGCAATGTCCTCCATCGGTCATTCCATAGCGTTTTACCCCACCGAAGCAGAGCTATGATTTAGAAAGATTCCACAATTTCGCCAACCCTCCATCCGATGGTGGTCGGCTTCTATTCTAAGATTTGTCATCTCGCGCCATATTTAAGACCCTTCATCTCATCTTTAATTCCTTTCCATAAAAAGCGACACATAATTTTTATAGGAAGAATTTCATAAGAGTTGATTCTTTTTACAAAAAAAAGTATTTAAATCAAATGAATCATATGCTAGTGTAATATCATCAAAATTGGCGCTTAAAAAAATCTATAGCTTAGCCTGTGTGGGCATAACTGCTGCTGATAACTAACGCCATTGGCGTCATGCTTAATATACCACTACTACATACGTCGGTAACTGAGGTCGCCTGTATTGGTGTTTCGCGTCTAAGGGAGTTTGGTAATATCAAGGAAGTTGACCTGCTGGGTCTCGTGAAACTAGCGGAGTTGGTAATTAACGACCCTCTGGCCTTAGGCACGGACAACATGTTACCAGAATTGGCTTTTAACAGGAATTTGGGCGCCCCGGTAATCTAGTTAGTAGCGTGCTAGCTTATCAGTGCGGGGGTCGTGGGTTCGATTCCCACCAGAGGCTCTGGTCTGTTTTCGCTACAACGAGCCGAAAGCCTTCGTTGCTAGTGCTCATTTAGGGAATTAAGGTATACTTTGTAATTATATGTTTAATAATAATTGCGATATGATTATCTTCGAAATGGGCATATGGACCAACAAATCTTGGGAACCTGAACTGTGGTCCCAGGTGTGGTTCATTGACGGTTCAATGGGGATACGGGTGCGGGCGTCAATGGACCCTATTTTCAGCGTGCACTTCCGATGGGCATGTACCCGTCCATATTTTAAGCGGAGATCTTCGCCATCTATGTATGTGTAATGGAGTGTCGTAGAAGAGGCTCTTATTTTTGTTCATTCGGATAGTCAAGCGGCACTCAGGGCATTATTGTCCTATGTTGTCTCGTCTAGACTTCTCCGGTACTGCATTAGACGAGTTGGATGCAACAAATTAATTCTAAGCTGTGTTCCTGGACACGAGAGGTATGTGGTCAATGAACGGGCTGACAGATTGAGGGTCCTGTTGTCAATTCTTTGGCAATGACCATTTTTGTGGTGTACCTGCAGGGTATATTAGAGAAAACCTTAGGATATTGAGGGAATCCTAGACAACTGAGTGCTGGAATGCTACCATTGGCCAGCGTTGGAATCTCCAGGAGACTTATTTCAGGAAGGACTTTAGGACCTTAACGAGATTTTTCACTGTATTTTCAGGTGCCCCTTGAGGTATAGGGGTCTGTCTGATTCGGATATTTGTAGGTTCTGCGAATTGGACGCTGAGGCAGTGGAACATATATTCTGCTTATGTCCTAGGCTTCGTGGCAGGAGACTACAATTCCTTGGTGGATATACACTATCCCTCTTAGAAATTTGGAAATCTGTGACAAGTAGGGTGATTGACTTGATTGGAATCCTCAATATTAACGGGAAAATGGGACTTCTTAAAAGATTGATTCTTGAACGCGGTGTATAGGGCCTTTCTGATCAGATCTAATCCAATCTAAAAAGTGTGATGTCATTGGAAATGGATTTTTTAAGGATTTTTACTGGTACCTTTTTTCTGTACTTTTTGCTTTTTCTGTACTTTTTTTTGCTTTTTCTATATATGAAAAACTATACTGCTATGGATACCAAATTCACATAATTAATTCTTTATTAAATTTCAGCGTGCCATTTCGGAAGTTAACGAATTTTTAGCCAAACCCGTTTTTGGTACTTTTAAAAACAACTTAACAATCCTATGATAAATCGTTGGCATTAAGTAACTAAAACTTCCTCACTTGACGAATATATTTTAATGTAGTTTTATATAGAATTCCTAACGTATCCAAAATGGTCTAAATTTATTCGCCCTTGGAACCGGAGGTGGCTGAAAAAGTGAGACAGGTTGTTCTAGATTTCCTGTTCTATCACATATTCAAATTTCATCAATATTGGAGTATTAAGTTTGAGATATCTTCCTTTTGAGTTTTTAAAACAACTACTTTACGACAAAACATTATTTTTTTGTGAAAGGACTTTACATCAGTAATTTTGAATGGTATTTTAATAAAGTGTTTTACTGAATTTCGTTAAGGCAAAGAAAAAACGTTATTATATTATTTCTTAGCAATGAAATGTGAAATGTGTATACAAATAGTATTTTTTTTTTTAAGATAATACAATAATATATGCTTCTCTCAAATAACAAAAAAAATTAGCAAATTATCTTTATTTGAATTTTCTACAGCTGTTTAAATATTGTCTTTTCATTGTCGTACTTTAGAATTTTTGTAGCCAAACCCTGTTTTTTTCTAAAAAAACACACACAAAAACAGCGCAGTTGTCTCTAAATGAAATCGAATTTACATTGCAATCAATTATAGTTAACAAAGTAAATACTGCAAAACACGTTGCAATTTTATTAGTTCAAAGCTTAAACATTTGGCAAAAAGCCAATAATTCACTTATACTGACCTCTAAAATACAGTCACCGGCCTTCAAACCACATTTTTTAGCGGGAGTAAAATTATCAACAGCACTAACCTAAAAAGCGTAATGGAAAACGAAAATAGATATTTGGAAAACACTGTGTTCTTTTAATTATATTTAAGAATTTAGAGCAACATCTACCCAAGGATAAGGATCCCATTTAGTGCGCGTTAAATGAAAACCACAAGCACCATTAGGAGATTTATCAATTATCATAAAATGCACTGATGACTCAAAATATTCATCACTGCTATCTTCCTCCGAAAATTGATTATCATTATCCGGTGTTTTAGTATTAACAGTAAAGTTTTTAGAATTTTTCAATTCTGAAGCACTATTTATATCATTATCTAAATCTTGTATTGATTTTGTTTTGATTGATATTAATTCTACGTCATTTTGTTCTATAAACATTTTTGAAATTTTTCTTAAAAATGATTAAATATTTTATATCCGAATAAATAGCGTTTATTAAAGACGTGTGTTATAATGACGCGTTTGTAATTTATACTGAATTGTATATTTTTATTTCATATATATCTTCTAGGTTTTTTTTTTAGCTGTGTCTCTTATCTATAATTAACTCTTTTTTAACGAATTTATTAACTGTTTGTTTTTTCTTTTTGGCATCATATTTATACAATTTATTATAGCTCTTTAATTGCCCTACGTCTAATGGAAAATTTGTTTGCCTTATGAACTTTTTTGCCCAAAAATGAAGCAGCTGTTTTAATAACGAAAAAAAGAATAATATACATACATAAATATATCAGGCATTTTCATGAAGGGGTCTCTCATTTTGAGTCCAAAATGGAGCTTGAGATAAGACTTGTATTATGGCATAAAATGCATTACCACTTGACGCAATATGAATGTAATGATGGTGGACCTAATATGGAAAAGCGAGTTGTGATACTACTTTCAAAGTTGCTTAAAACATATTGGATCCGCTGTTAGAGGTTTGAAAAAACTCTTTCTTTTTAAATAAAATCACACGTCATATATAATTACATAAATCTAATGTCATTTCTATTCATCCGACATATAAGATCCGCCATTTTGCCAAAATTCGTATTCAGAGATCCCAAAAACAGTACACTCACCAAAAAAAAATCTGTTATGGCAACTGAAAAGTTTGCTGTTATTACGGGAAATTTCGCTAATTTGAGCCCAGCGGTATTTTTTGGTAATGTTAGCAACACATGTCTGCTGAAAAATTAACTGTCGCTACCTAATTTTAGTAAACTTTTTGTAAAGTGGAATTTACAGGTTGGTTGAAAAGTTCCTGCGCTCGAAATGAAAGAATACTGTTTTTGTTACGAAATATATTTTTTTATTCAATATAATCTCCTAGAAGCTCAATACACTTGTTCCAATGATCTTCCAATAATTTTGTCCCATCCTTATAATGGTTTTCCGGAAGCTCTGCAAAATAACCGCCTACGGCTGCTATGGCCTCTTCATTCGACGAAAAATGCTTTCCACGAAGGAATTGTTTGAGATTCCTGAAGAGATAGTAGTTACTGGGAGCCAAATCTGGTGAATACGGTGGATGTTTAAGCAATTCGTACTTTAATTCTTTGAATTTAGCCATCGTCAAAACACTTTTGTGAGCAGGTGCATTGTCTTGATGAAAAATGATTTTTTTCTTCTTTAAACCAGGTCTTTTCTCACGAATTTTTTCATCCAGCTGATCCAAAAGGCTTCAATAATATTCAGAGTTGATTGTTTTACCTTTCTAAAGATAATCAATCAACAAAATTCCTTTTGCATCCCAAAAAACTGATGCCACAACCCTCTTTACTGATTGTTGTGACTTCACCTGCTTTGGAGCTGAACAACCAGCTTCAGTCCACTGTAAACGTTCTTGTTTCAATTTAGGATCATGGTGGTAGATCCAAGTCTCATCCATAGTTATAAAACGACGCAAGAAGTCGGTTTTATTCGGCTTAAAACGCTCCAAATTACGCTGAGAAATTTGTTTTCGATCCAGTTTTTGTTGAATTGGTAATGTGTGCGGCACTAACTTTCCAAACGGTTTTTAAAACGTAATTCTTCATGTAAAATATGGAGTACTCGTTCGTCTGAGATGCCTATGGCATTAGCAATTTCACACTTAGTCAAACTTGGATCTTCACTTACCATATTATGTACCTGCTCAATGATTTCTGCTGTGGTTGCATTTTTTGGTCGTCCTTCGCGTGGATCGTCTTTAAGGCTGGTACGACCAAGTTTAAATTCACCAGCCCAAAATTCAATGGTGCGGTTTGAAGGTGAGGACTCCTTATACACTTCTAACAATTGTTCATAAATTTCCTTTGCTTTTGCCCCTTCAAAACAAAGAATCTAATGACTGCACGATATTCAATGACACGTCAACTTCAAATGGCTTGTAAACAAAGAAAGAATTGACAGAATGACTTGCAAACTTGCATGTGTTCTCAGGACAGTTATACCAACTTGAGAAAAAAAATTTTGGAGCCATCTCTTGGTGAGCGCAGGAACTTTTCAACCAACCTGTTAAATATATTTGCTAGTCAGAAAAAAAAATACTAAATATTATTATTAGTAAAAAATTTCACATTTATTTTTTTATCGAAGATCAAGTTTTTTATTTTATTCATATTTTTCAAAATATATTTTAGACAAAATTAAAAAAAAAAATCAAAGGCTTAAAAATTATAAAAACAAACGAAGTTATCATTTTGTTTTAATTTCTTCTTTGAAAAATATTTTAGTAATTTTTTATACTTCTAAGAGCAAATTTTAATTGTTTTTAGGGTTGATTATTTTAACCAAAAAAACTATTTTAACAATTTAAGTTTTGTAGGTGTAAGTTTTAATTAGAAAGAACATTTTCTTTTTTAAAATTAGTTAATTTTTTTTTTTTGCTAATTTGAGCAAATCGGTTTTTAAAAATTTGTAAAATGATTTCTGAAATTAGCAACAATTCGTTAATATTCTGTAAACGTTCTGTAATAATTTTTTTTACTAAAAATCAGTACAAAAATAGTAAAGTAGGATTGAAAATCTTTTACAAATTTTTCTACTAACTTTTTTTTCTGAGTGTAAAGAATCAATTTTAAAGCAAATTCAGAAACTTAGCAAATTTATCTGCCATATTGGATTTGCCATTTTAAATTTTAATAATCTCATACCAGATCCCAGTTCACTGTCCCAAAACTCCCGAGTAACAATTTTCAAACAGATTCCGTCCCTTCTTAACATGTTTTAAGGATTTTTGAAAGTAGTATAACCCTCATTTAAATATATCTTTCAAATTGAAAAAACGCATCTATTTAAAAGAACTCAAAAATCTCCAAAAGTTAAAAAAAATCCCAAAAATCGCCAAAATTGAGGTAAAAAATCGTTAAAAAATGTACAAATTTCAAAAATATAACAAATAAAAAATTTCCAAAATTAAAAAAAAAAAAAATCAAAAAAGTGTTATTTCGCCAAATATAATCCCCTCTTTCTCTCTCTCTGCAAGGAATAGTTCTCGAAATAAACGCGCTCTAAGTATTTAGCCAAGTAACTCGAAACTTTAGCGCTTTTACTTTTCGAGATATGGACGATTAAAATTGTACACAAGCGAGTCAATTTGATTAATTTTTTTTGCTAAAATTGGGGATCTTGGGGATCTTTTAGTTTTTGCGATTTTATTAAATTTAAGCAATTTTTTAATTTTAGAGAATTTTTCAATCATTCCACAGTCGTTTCAGACATGAAAATCGGTTGAAGGATTGAATTCTTTAGAAGAACTAATAAGTCAGTCTACCTCCGACAAAAAAAAATTAAATAAAAAAAAGTAAACGATAAAAAAATTAATGTGATTTATAGCAGGCTAGAATACAAAATATCTGTAACCCACAAGTGTGGTTATTTTAACATCCAACCAGTTTCATATTACAAAATATAAATATGTAATTCTATAGGGTCTACTATAAATTATTTTAAGCCGGAGAATACGGCCTATGTAAAATATTATTAAGATATTTAATAGGCAGATTTTCCAAGAATAATTCCTCAAAAAAATTGTTATACCTAAGATGATTTCATAGTCGGTTTAACTCTTATACAAAATATGTGTTTGTTATTTCAATTGGTAATTTAATTGAGGTTCACTTTATAAAAAAAAATATATATTAAACAAATAATGCTAAATACATAAATTTATCTCTTGTTTTTATTTTTTTTTTTTGTTGTTAATGTTTGGTATCTCTTAAGCGATTTTAATCAACATATGTGTTTGCTTTATTTATTGTCTTGAAGTTCAAAAAAAAAAAAGAGTTTTATCTGAATATATTTAAATAAGTTTAGTCATTTGAATATTTTATAATATTTCGTATCTTATTTATTGTTAGATTTTTTTGCATAATTAAGTTGCATATTTTGCTTATTTCTTTGTTTGCTCATAAATCTAGTTCTGGTGTTTTTTTATGTTTTGTTTCTATATTTTTTATCATTTTATTTTCTTCTGAAAAATATAGTTTAATGAACTTTAATTTATTTTAATTACGTCCATAAAACATGTTCTATACTTTATGATAATTAACAATAATTAAGTGCAAATTAATTAGAACTATATGAGTATATATTGTAATTTAACTACTTGGAAAATATACCAATAAATAGATTTCACAAGTACGAGTAAAATTTAAGGACTGTGCTAATGGAATATGGTAAATATTATATGCGGCAAATATTTAAAACAGTTCTCAGAATATTTCAAATCACTTTGCTCCTCAAAAAATCTTCTAAGTTTAAAATTCCATTATGTATATTTAAACTTCCCAGCAATGGGTGCGATATTCTCATGCGTTACCTTGTAATGATAGCTCGTTACCTTTTTCATTATTTTGCAAGCATAAAGTAATAAGTTACTCATAATTGATTACGTAAGATATGATTTATAAATATAAAGTAATAATTGAATAATTTTTGAAAATCTATTTTTAGGTACATTACTTTGTGTTTATTTGTAAGCAAAAGTGTAATGTATGATTGTTTTGATAACACTAGCAAAAAAAGGAAGTCATTTAAGTTTAAAGCAATCAACTACTATATGCGTCGATAGCTCAGTGGGTAGAGTTATTGGCTAGCAACCAGATTTCCCATTTTGACCACATTATTTTTAATTACAAATATATTAAATATTTTTTTATTTTTAGACACATTACTTTTTCCATTTTTGTAACCATATAAGTAACCTCTTACATTATCACCTCTAAAGTAATGGATATATACATTACTTTGAGGCTCATCGCCTATAAAATTCATCAATGAAGTAAGGTGTAAAGTAATCCATCGGCCCCTATGGCTATACATTACTTTACCCATTATTTGGTAATGTGTGGTTTTGCTGGGTTTTATTACTGGTTATAAAATTTGCAAAAGTATACTAAATTACTAAATTATTAAAAAAGCAACATTGGTTAGAATTTCAATTAAATTTATATTTGATATGATTAAAATTTAAATTGAAATTTTTAAATATTTTTAATTAATTTTTTTATAAATATGATTAGAAGTTTAATTGGTCCAAATTCAATTTAATTCTTAATTTTATATACAAATATTTTAATTGAAACTAGATTTAAGTTATTTCTGTTTGTATAAAATAAGACTCAAGGACCAGTTCAACAGTTCTTTTGAACTAAATTCAGTCTTCGGATACTAACAATGAAATTTTATGATGAATTTTTGTCTTTAATCATTTTAACTATAGATTATGCGTCGATTATATATTCATTTACAAATAAATCCAACCTTAGGACACTGAATCTAATTTTAAATTCAGGAATTAGGCTGTCTATAGGAGCCTTTTATGCCCACCATTCCATCTTAGAAGATAAATGTTTTTGCTTAATTATACCCTTAAAATCTTTTCTTTGCAAAACCACCCATTATACAATTCCAATCTAAAAACACAAAATATATATATACCCTTTTATGTAAATTCCGTTGAAGAGTTTGATAAAGCTACCTCAAAATATTTAATCTGTATTGATAATATTGAGAATAGAATTTGTTCTAGTATATCGCCATGTCGTTTTTCAAAAGTTAATATAGATTTTTCGCTTTCATATATTGATAAACGAGATATGTCCTCTTTTGAAGTACAACAGAAATTTCTGGAACTAATTAATACCAAGTACTCGGCCTATGATCATTTTTTGTAACGATGATTCAGTTGTAAGGAAAAAAGCTGTTTTTGCAGTCTTTGGTCAAAATCTTACTATAGTTAAGCGTATAACAAATTTTTCATTCATTTGAACAAGTGAACTATCGGCAATAAAAACACGCCTAGAAAATTTTGAAAATATTGTTAAAAAAAAACACTAATTATAACAGTTCCTTGAGAGCAATATTTCTGTAGAATAGAAATATCAATACTCTGACTATAGAAAAAAATTTGTTGCTTTTTACGATAAATTTGTTCATTGAACATTTTAAAGATTTATCTCCCATTCTTGAGTTATTTTTCTTATCTTAAGTTTGTATTTTTTTCGTTATTAAGAAATGGGCCAAAATTATATAAAAAAATGGGAGATAAAGGGTTAAAATGTTCAGCGAAAAAATTCATACGGTTTTAAAAAAACGCGGCTTTAATATTTACAAAACGAGCCAGCTATTAAGAGTTTTACAGTGTAGTACTTTGACTATGTAATCAATTAAACAATAACTACAAAAAATCATTCGCATCACCCATTAATTGTATGAATTAAGTTGATTGACCGACTTCTCGGCAATGAACGTCATAAATACTCACTTGTCGTTTGTTGTAGGAACAAAACAAGAAAAAAGTTCACTGCTACCTACAAAAATGCTATTGACTTTCGTTTTTAAACGATGCTTACACACTAGACTGGACCGAATCTAAAAGAAATTCGATTCTGAAATTGTACTGCGGCAGAAAAGTTGTGAAAATGCTGAAAACGAATATGCTAAATTTTTAAAATAAATGGAAAGGATTTGAAATTACGGCAACATATATGTTTTTATACCCTCCACCATATATGGTGAGGGTATATATCAGTTTGTCATTCCGTTTGTAACATGTCGAAATATAGGTTTAAGACCCCATAAAGTATATATATTCGTGATCCTTATGCAATTTTAAGTCGATTTAGCGATGTCCGTCTGTCTGTCTGTCTGTCTGTCTGTCTGTCTGTCTGTCTGTCTGTCTGTCTGTCCGTCTGTCTGTTGAAATGGCGATCACGACGCGAAGACCCAAGCGGGGGTGCCTATTTTCACCCAGATTATTGAACATCCTCCCGAGCAGTTTGGTATTTAAAATGAGCAAAATCGGTTAAGCGGTTCAAAAGTTATAAGTGAAAATGTGAAGGTACCTCTAAATTTTCCATACAAATTTGTACAATTTTTCTGTATCTATTTTTTTTTTCTGTTAAGTAAGTAAAAATGTTATTAAGTCTTCTTATTGTTCGATTAACATTCTTAGAGCTTATATGTGTGTTACTCTGATAACTAAGTTAACGTAAAAATCAACAATGTTAAAGTTACAGAGCAGACCTCTGTAAATAACATTGCTAAAACTAAATAAATAACATTACTAAAACTAAATAACAAAAGTTCGTTACATATATTGACAAAACATATTCATATTACAGTTCATGCAAAATTTAGTATATACGTATATCATCTTCAGCCCCTATGGTGGAGGGTATTCAAAGATTCGGCACAGCCGAATTTAGCCCTTTTTTATTTTTTGTAAAAACTTTTACTGATAAGGCATTATAACTAACAATTTTTTGGTTTTTAATCTCCAGAGTAACGATCAAAAGCACAATTTTCTGCGAAAAACAGAGTTGGCACATTTTGAAAACTTATCTGTTTTCGACGTGCAAAAATTAACTAAAAACGATAATAACTTTTTAAAATTGAAATTATCGGAAAAGGCACATGTAAGCGAAATTTTGGTTTTCTCCAGATTTTAATATTTATTCACAACTTCTGCAGTGAAACATCTTAAGAATTCACAATTTTTAAATTCGATCCATTCTATTGCACACACGCAAGAAAAAAGCAAAATTTAAACGCTTCGTTGATATAAAAAAGTAAATATTTAGAAAACCTCATACTAATTTGCAAAAATAAAAATACACTCATAAATACTATTCGTTAAAATCATCTTCATATTTTTTTCTATGACATCTCCATAAATGTTTTGAAGGAATTAAAAAATATACATATTTGAAAAAATCACATCTAATATCAATGTGAAAATACTTCAGCATAATTCTTGAATTTTGAAATTTTGAATTGAAATCCACCTGTCTCATCTTTTTGTTCATCTTAGAAACTTTAGAGGTTAAACAGGGACAAATAACGCTAGCAATTGTCCCTAACAATTGGCCATGCAATGGCAAATATCAGTAAGTAAGAAAATATTTATTATATGCAAAATATGTAAATACACTGTTAGAAATATACCTAAAAAAATTTATGAAAAAGCTACCAAAACTCATAAGAAATGAGCGCCCACGGAAGGCGCTTAGTAATATCAACAAAAAATTTTGCTGTTATTACGGGAAATTTTGCTAATTTGAGCCCAGCGATATTTTTTGCTAATCTTATCAAGACATGTCCTACATGCATGTAGTACAATGAAATTTGTAGAATAAATCAGCTACCGCTACTAAATTTTAGGAAACCTTTTGTAAAGTGGAATTTAAAATCTATTAGCTAAAATTAGCAAAAAAAATACTAAATTTTATTAATATTAGTACAAAATTTAAAATTTATTTTTTTTATCGAGCATCAAAATTTTTTTATTCTTTTTTTTATTTTTTCAAAAAATATTTTAGAAAAAATTAAAAAATCAAGGGCTTAAAAATTGTAAAAATATTTATTTATTTATTTATTTATTTATTTATTTATTTCAGTCTATGGATACAATATTTCCTTACAGACTAGCATTAGAAAAAATAAAATTAAAAAATTAAATTAAAATATATTATTTAATAAGTTTTTAAATAGAGAATGAGATATACTTATGTCTAATTGATCACAATACATATTAAATAACCTCATAGATCTATTAAGTGGTTCATTTAAAGCATAATCAGTTGCATGTATATCAATATGAAAAAATTTATTAACATTTCTAAATGTTCTTGGAGGAACATGTATTGAAATTAAATTTAACAATTCAGTCGAATCAATAACACCACAAATAATACCATGCAAAAAGGTTAAGGCAGCAATAATACGACGAGTTTCAAGAGTTTTCAAAGAAATAAATTCACATTTATCTTCATATGAGGGAATTGAAAAAAGTGGGAACATTATAAGAATTATAATTAGTAAATGGTAGCACAAACTTAATAAACTTTCTTTGAATTTTCTCAATACGAGCTACATGAATAGCTGCAGTTGGACTCCAGATAAAAGAAGCATATTCTAACCTTGATCTTACAAAAGATGTATACACAACTTTTTTTGTAAAACGATCAAAACATTTATCTAAATTGCGGCGTATAAATGCAGGAAGAGAATATGATTTGGGAATAATAAAATTTAAATGACTTGTAAACGATAATTTAATATCAAAAACCACACCCAAGTCCAATATTTCATCCACAGATTTTAATAGATATCCATTCATTCTATATTCAGAAGGAAGAACATTGCGACGTCTATGAAAAGACATTCGAAAACATTAATTAATTAATTAAACGGTAGACCATTTCGATTTGACCAGGAAATTGCATTATCTAAATCATCCTGTAGGTCAGAAATATCCCTTAGAGAAAAAATTGTCTTAAAAATTTTCAGATCATCTGCATACATCAAAAATTGGGAATTTTTAAAGCAGTAACTTATATCATTAATAAAAATGTTAAATAATAAAGGACCTAGTATGCTACCTTGAGGAATACCAGAAGTTGGAATGAAAAAATCGGAACAAATTCCATCTACAGATACTGTAGCATACCTGCCAGTTAAATAATGCCGGAACCAAGTTAGCATTTCCGAATGAATGCCAATCTTGGAAAGTTTTAATAATAAGAGTTCATGTGGAACCCGATCAAAAGCTTTGGCGAAATCTGTGTAAATTGTATCAATTTGAACACCCTTTTCAAATGAAGAAATACAAAAGTTAGTAAAAACAGACAAATTTGTGGTTGTAGATCTTCCAGCCATGAATCCATGCTGTGACACGGAAATGAATCGTTTTAATTGAAAAAAAAGTTTATCATATATTACGTGTTCAAAAACCTTAGCAATATAAACGAATTTATCATTTTGTTTTAATACGGTAGTTTCTGTTTAAAAACCTTTTTAGACAATTTTTTTTACTTTTAAGGTCAAATTTCAATTGTTTTTAGGGCTGATTTTTAGAACTACAAAAACTTTTTAGTGCTATTTTAAGTGGATGTCCTATTTTTAGACATTAGTCGGTAATTTAAGTTAGTATGTATAAGTTTTAATTATTAAAAATAACATTTTCTTCAATATCCACTCTTATAAAATTAGTAATTTTTTTTTTTGTAATTTTACCAAATCGGTTTTCAAAAATTTGTAAAATGACTAGCAACGAACATTTGTAAATATTCTGTAAAAATTCTGTAATTTGTAAAATGTTAATTGCAAAAAAAATTGTTAATTAAAAATCAGTACAAATATAAGTAAAAATTGTAATTATAACAGATTTAGCATTGCAGTTGACATCTTAGAAATATTTAGCAAACAATATCTGCTAACTTCGGCAAAGTTTCTTTTGCAAGACCAATTTTAACTGATTTTTATTAGCTTGATGAACAAATTTTACAGATGTTTTTTCGTTTTATTCACTTAAAATAGTTTGTATGTTAATATAACAATAACCGGTTTACTTTTCATTTAAATCAAATGGGTTTTGTCATATATTAAATGTTGCTTAAACAACTGATACGTCAGTAAGAAATAAATGAATGTTAAAATTTTACCTACACATACCTTAAAAAATTACTGATTTGTTTATTTATATGAAATTGTTTCCGTTTTTTTTTGTATTTTCGTTGTTCTAATCTACAAAATCTATACCCACACAGTATAAAGACATATTTTGTAAGAATAACCATATGTGTGTGTGTCTGTTTATGAAGTTATTGTAACTTAAATGAAAAAATTTTGTTTATAAACAAACAAATTTAATAAAAAAAATTTGAATTTTTTGATTTTTTTTTTTGAAACAGACATCAAACAAAATTTACATTTGTAACCACTGTAATGGAAACAAATAAACTACAAATTTCTGTTTTGTGGTTTAAATTTTATTAAATTTCAAACAAATAAAAAAATTAATGAAACTGAAAAAATCGGTAAATCGTTTTGAACAAATTTATCAAAAAGTTAAAGTAAATATTTGTTTAAAAATAAATGGATGTTCCTATATTTTTAACTAAATTGGAAACTTTTATTAAACTTTCTTTTATTAATCTGAGTGTATATTATTTAGTTATTTAAAGTAAAAAAAACATATTGAAGTGTGAAATCGTTGGAAGGGGTTTTGAGGTGCCTTTTGTTTGGTACTTTTTGGTTTATTTGAGTTTGCTGTTGTAAAAAATTTCAAAACTTTTGGGTACTTTTGCAGTTTATTAAATTTGGGCAGTCACGTTATTTTTTTTTTTTTTTTGATATTCTTCACATTTGGTGTTTTAATAAATTTTTCGCGAAGCAACTTTGGGCTGGAAATATTTGTCCACAAATGTATAAACAATTAAAGAATAAGTTAAAAATTGTTTGAGGAACTGTATATGGGCATTACCTCTAAAGATTGTCCGATTCTAATTTAAGTGAAGTGGATATTTGCGACCTGTACAGGTTGGTTGAAAAGTTTCTGCGCTCGAAATGAAAAAAAAATTTCACGAAATATATTTTTTCATTCAATATAATCTCCTAGAAGCTCAATACAGCTCTTCCAATAATTTTATCCCATCCTTATAATGGTTTTCCGGATGCTCTGCAAAATAACCGTCTACGGCTGCTATGGCCTCTTCATTCGACGAAAAATGCTTTCCACGAAGGCATTGCTTGAGATTTCTGAAGAGATAGTAGTCACTGGGAGCCAAATCTGGTGAATACGATGGATGTTCAAGCAATTCGTACTTTAATTCTTTGAATTTAGCCATCGTCAAAACACTTTTCTTTAAACACGGTCTTTTCTCACGAATTTTTTCATATAGCTGATCCAAAAGGCTGCAATAATATTCAGAGTTGATTGTTTTACCTTTCTGAAGATAAGCAATCAACAAAATTCCTTTTGCATCCCAAAAAACTGATGCCATAAGATTCTTTGCTGATCGTTGTGACTTCACCTGCTTTGGAGCTGAACAAACAGCTTCAGTCCACTGTAAACGTTCTTGTTTCAATTTGGGATCATGGTGGTAGATCCAAGTCTCATCCATAGTTATAAAACGACGCAAGAAGTCGGTTTTATTCGGCTTAAAACGCTACAAATTACGCTGAGAAATTTGTTTTTGATCCCGTTTTTGTTGAATTGTTAATGTGTGCGGCACTAACTTTCCAAACAGTTTTTTCATACGTAATTCTTCATGTAAAATATGGAGTACTCGTTCGTCTGAGATGCCTATGGCATTAGCAATTTCACGCTTAGTCAAACTTGGATCTTCACTAACCACATTATATATCTGCTCAATGATTTCTGCTGTGGTTGCAGTTTTTGGTCGTCCTTCGCGTGGATCGCCTTCAAGCCTGGTACGACCACGTTTAAATTCACCAGCTCAAAATTCAATGGTGCGTTTTGAAGGTGAGGACTCCTTATACACTTCTAACAATTGTTCATAAATTTCCTTTGCTTTTAAACCCTTCAAAACAAAGGATCTAATGACTGCACGATATTCAATTTTTTCCATATTAAAAAAAAATCAATGACACGTCAACTTAAAATGGCTTGTAAACAAAGAAAGAATTGATAGAATGACTTGCAACTTTGCATGTGTTCTCAGGACAGTTATACCAACTTGAGAAAAAAAAAAAGTTTGGAGCTAGCAGTGCCATCTCTTGGTGAGCGCAGGAGCTTTTCAACCAACTTGTATATGGACACATGTACCAATTCTAACTAAAAAAAAAATTTTCATAAAATTTTTCTATATTTGCGACCTGTAGCGTGTGAACAAGAGTGCATATAGACGGTAATAGCTACAAACATCGACTCAAAAAGTGATTCTATGTCGATTGGTAGGTAAACAAAAACATGGGTCTGCAAAAATCAGAACATAGTGATTGTAAACTGATTTGATAAATTTTATATATACAGAGAAAAATTTAATCAGTTTCCAACTGATAATCAATTTCGGTTGGATTCCACAACAAAAAAGAAATAAATACCACACTTAAAATATTCAGCAATTACAATTGAATGTGGTTTTTCTAACGAAATATATTCGTGTCGCAACCAAAATACACTTTTCGATTCGGTTGGCACTAGAGTATTCAAAAACCGAAACCAATCAACCGGTTTCTTTATTTTTAAAAACCGATCGGTTTCGAATATTTTGTAAATTCGCAGAAAACCGAAAACCGGTCTTTTTTGTTCGGTTAACGGGTTTTTTTAATTACATCACCAACTGAGTTACTTGGTCTCTTTTATTTTTTCCGAAGACTTATAATCGTTTGTTTGGTTATGAATATTTAGATGTAAGTCTGATAGATTCCGATGAAGACTTAACTTTGGATATTCCAAATTCAAATAGTTTAATTTCTGATCTAAATAACACAATAAACAGTATTTAAAATCCTAAAAAAGAGACTGTACAAAATCATTCACCATTATATGATGATTTCATATATCTTGATAAATGCGACAAAAGAAAAGTTAGAAAATTTATATAATTGTCTTTTGACTATTTGTCCAACATCTACGATTAGTGAAAGAGTATTTTCCACTTTTAGCTTTATTAAAAGCAAACAAAAAAATCGTCTTAAAACGAAACATTTTAATTGCATATTATTTCTAAAATATTATTTTATAACTGAAAAATAGATTTTCTTTTTACATATTTAAAATGTAATATTAAAAAAAAATTATTTAATGAAAAACGTTTTAAACGTTCAAATTACTAACGTACACATTTTGCCCAATTTACAAACTTAATGATCTCTATTCATTTGATATGAATATAGTTTTATAATATTAATTTTTAAGATATTATATTAAAAAATATTAAAACCAATAAATGAAATGTTGGAATGAAAACATAAAATGAAACAATAAAAAAATTATTTTTTTTTTCAAAGAATGTATTTTTTTATTTTTATTACTTTATATATTAAATTTCTGTTTTTACATAATTAACAAATTATATAAGCTTTTTATTCAAATTAAAAAAAACGGAAAAAACCGGTTGACCGGTTTTTTCTGCAAAAACCGAAACCGGTTTTTTTTAAATTCGATTTTTCGAAGAAAACCGAAATCGGTTTTTTCAAAAGGCCGGTTTTTTGAATACTCTACTTGGCACATTATTTTTCTGTATGTACTTTTTCACAAACTAAATCTTATTATTTAACTAAAAGTTTTCATTGCCTGTAGCATTGTAAAAGTAAACAATGCGACTAAATAATTGTACGATATGATTGATTATGCGAATAGAAAATGAATGTTTGCTATTAAGTTTGCTCACTTAATTAAATCAAACAAAGCTGATTTTTGTATTAAAACAAATACTGCAAACAGTTTTAGTAATTAATACATTTAGTTTGCATTATATACTCATATAAACAAAAAAAAAAAAAAAACACACACACACACACAAAACTGCCATTAGACAAATGCTGAATAACATGCAATGACCCAAAGCTAATAAGCGGTAATAAGAATTTATGGTCATATAAATTATAAGATCAAATCAATTAAAACACCCACAAAACAATTACTATGGTGGCAATAAAGCTTAAATATAATAATACAAAATAATAGTAACAATAATTTCCCAAAAAAAAAAAATAATAATTTTGAGAAAAAATGATAAGTTTAATGACCAGTTCAAGTACTTCTTTGTTGCCTCTTAAATAAAATTTAAATTTGTTAACAAAACTAACCGTTTTTTCAATTCTAACCAATTAAACCATAACCAAAGCTTTACTTAAAAGCTTACTTTAGCAAAAGAAAGCTTTAAATTTTAATGTTGTTAAACCTAAACAAATTTCTTGAATTTTTTTAACAAGTCAGATTTGTTTAGCTCTTCGCGAGGTGCGCATCTAAAACTCAAGCGCACGCGCTTTGTACGCGTTTTCAATTTAATGTAGAAAAAAAAAAATAAGAAAAAATTTAACCAAAATATTGCGAAAACAAAAGTTTTAAGAAATAAGAAAAAAAGTTTCGTGTGATCTTTTTATTGTTTATGTTTATCATAATTTTTTATAATTATCAAGTTAACAACGTCAAATTGCTACATATGTGGTTTTTTAAGTGAAAAATAAAACAAACATTGATACCATCTGATCTTTGAAAAATATAAAAATTTTGAAATTATTGCAACAACACGTGTGGTTAGTGTTAGTTTTTGTAAAAAGGTGTTAAGAAATAAGTTTAAGTGATACTCTGTGGGGTTTTTCTATTTCGAAAAGATGTGAGTCAATAATATTTTTTTTTGTCTAAAACATCACAAGGAGTGTTCAATTGTTAAATTGATCTTTTGCACAAATTTTTGGTGTTTGGTGTTTTTTACGGAAAGAAAAAAAATAAAAACTAGTTTTTGGTTTAACTGTTAGTTCAATTACGCCATCAGCATTTTGTAATTATTATTTTTTAAACATATATTAGAATTTAAGGCAATGCAAAATTTTTATGATTTTAAAAAATTTTCTTAAACTTGAGACCTATAATTCGGATAATTTTCAAATTAAGGCTATATTAATGATCATTTCTAATATCTGAATATATTATATATTTTAGAATTTATCAGGCTCGAGATCATAATTAAATGTTACTAAGGAAACACTAATTAATAAATCTAAGAGAATATGGAACAAATTGTGAGATTCAGCGCTAAAGGGAGTGCACACTTTCGACCTGAGCAATCCGCAGAATTTTTTCCCCATTTTCTCTTGCATTTAATATTATTTATGATCTCGAATAAATATACATATAATTAAAACATAGAGATCAAAATATAATATCGTTAGCTGAAATGCAAAAGGGTGTACATAATTTACAAAATTTCCAAATCCGATTTTATTGATTATTATGATTCATTTGGCTAAACTACATGCATAAAAAAAATGTCTGACTTCTACGATTAAAAATAAAAATTTTATGAACAAAATTCGAATCTGAGCTGGTTTCAATTTTCCCAGTTTTTGAGTGATTATGAAGTACTGCATTGAACTACAACTCTTCACAAAATTTTATTGTTCTATAATCGAAACTGTCAGATTTATTTACGAATTTGTTAAATTGCCTATTGGCGTTTGTAACTTCTCCGGTAAAAAAATAAAAATATTAGTTATACTATTTTACATTTCAGCTAACGATATATATTAAATTTACATATCGGAATATGTTAAAAAAGTGAATTTTGTTTTCTAAGTATTAGCTATTATAATAAATTTGTTGAATGTTTTTGTAGTGGATTTTTCAAGTGCAGAGAGTCAATTCTCGTTCTGTGAAACGGTGATATGAAAAGTTTTTTCACGTTTTCATAGTACTTTTGATTCGCGTTCTGTGAAAAAATGTAAAGAAATATCAAAACGTTTTCATATGAAAAAAAAAGTGGAACGAAACAAGATTTTTTCACGATTGCACAGCACTGGCGATTCTTGTTTTGTGTAACAGTGCAAACAACTGTCAAAATATTTTCATATGAAAAAATTGTTTACACAGACTATTTATAAGTGAAAAAAAGGGAAGATTGTAAGAGGAAAGCGTGCCAGCGAAAGCCAAAAGGAGTATTTAATTAATTATTAAGAAAAGCATGTGGACATTGCAAACCATAAGTAAGTAGCTGAATAACCATAATCATACTTTTATTAATCCCATATTTACAGATTTGTAACTGCAGATGGTTCCAAATTTAGAGACGAAAAGTGTAAAGAATTAGCGGCGAGCCTTAACAGTTTTAGTGGGACCCAAAAGGACAGTGAAAAATGGCAAAAGTATGGCATATTTATTTATAGTTTATTTATATTCTTTATGAATTTTTTTTTCTTTAAGTAATATTAGACTTCATACGCGCACCAAATATAGTTCATTTAAAGTAAGCCGATATAAATCAATGAAGTGCTTGTCGGTTGTCATCTCGAATGGATTGTGGTCAGCACGAAGTATGCGTCTCAGCACTCTCAAAAAATTCCTATAAATTATTAAGTTATTTACAGCAATTAAATGCTTGTAACATCATTGCCTTACCTTTGTTCATCTGGAATTCTTTGAGCAATATCCATACAATTAATTCAGATATTTTTATAAAATTATTTAAAATAAATTTTACGAACTTAATTCACTTTTGTTTACGTTTTCTCTGTTTTGACATTTGCTTTAAATTTTGGGTAACACAGTTACAAAATTTTCATGGGTACAGTGCGAATGAAACATTTTTTTCATAATACATACGAGAATCGCAATTTATGTATTTGTGAAAAGTTCGAGTGAAAAGTGCTTATGAAAACGAAAATGAAACGTTTTTTTTCACTTCACATTATCACAGAACGAGGGTCAACTCAGGTTTCAGTTCTTCAAGTAATCAAAGGTAGTGTGTTTTCCATATTAAATCCTATTTTTTTTTTTTAATCGAAAATCCAAGGAGTATATCTTCAGTGAACAAATTCATAAATAAGAAACTGAAATTTAAAAATAAATTTCAGTTTTTGTACCAAGAGATTTACGTAGCACGTTAAGTAGGAGACTTTCTCCTTTTTTCCGTCGCAATAAAATTAACAAAAGTTCTACGCCAACTTTCAAGTTCAAGTGCGATTAAAGGGCCGCTTTTCCTCATTTATTTAGTCTTCTGTTTGTAGTATAATAAAAAAGTTTTCTGGAACATACATTACTTATTTCAACTTTTTTAAGCATTTGTTCAAAATGATTTACTGTCATTTACCGATTCCTTTCAGTTTAATTTATTTAGTTTTTTTATTTGTTTGAAATTTAATAAAAATTTACCCACAAAACGGAAATTTGTGGCTTATTTCTTTCCGTTACAGTTATTACAAAATTATATTTTGTTGGCTGTGTCTTTAAAATAAAATATTAAAAAAAAAATTAAAAATTTTTTTTATTTAAATTTTTTGTTTATATACAAAATTATTTTAATTCAAATTACAGAAACCTTATAAAGATACACACATACATATATGGTCATTCACAAAAAATGTGCCTATGGACTGTGTGAGTATGCAATGGGGGAATTAAAAAACAAACAAAATACAACGAAAAAATTGAATATAAATGAATTATTAGTTCTTTTTTAAGAAATTGGTAGTTAAAATTTTATCATTTATTTTTAACTGATTAATGATTTGTTTTTTACTAATGTTAAAATCATTTAAAAATAAATAACAAACCCCATTTGATTTAATTGAAAGTTAGTAGATCAGGTTTTTAAATGAAAAATCATTCCTTTTAAATGATATTTTCTGTTATTATAACTTACAAACTATTTTAATTTTATTTCTAGCTAAAGGTTTTAGTCAGGACTTTAAAGGAGAGATTCATCTCTTTGCCCCTTCTAGTAAAAATGTACAAAAAGATTCGCTTTAGTGAGGGTGTACGCAAGAAGAGAATACTACATGTAAAATTTTAGGTTCCATGGTTTGGGTGACTAAGGAGGTATTATTCTTTTTTTTAGCCCCATTTTCATTACGTTCTTATTGCAGATTTCAAATTCCATGTCCTGCGTAAATTATTCGAGAACACTTATTTTAAATCTCAGGTTTCAGATAAAGCCGTTGGGGCAGATTGTTAAGGATGAGAGTTTTACCCCTTAAAGCCCCAATTTTACTACGTTTTTAACGAAAATTCAAAAAAATGGTTGGGGCAACATATTCGAAGTGCATCATATATTTTAGGGATTATTTTTGTGCCAACCATAGCAGTAATATAGTTATTATATTATTATAAAACAATCATATTTTTATCATAATATGGTCACTACAGTTATATAATGATTCGAAACTATGAAGAAGTTCTTTAAATTTAAGAATATTTCTTCAAGAAATATTTTTCCTAAAGAAAAAAAAATTGATGTTAAGGACTTTTTCAAGAAAACTTCTTTGATTCGATGAATTAAAAAAAAAAAAAATACTTTAAAAAGTTTTTAAATTCTAGGGACTTTTTTTAATTAAAAACATAGATTCTATGGACTTTTTTTTATAGAACTCTTTTAAGATTCTAAAGACATTTTTAAGTTTTTTTTTTAGGTATGGCTCCAGAATTTCTTTTAGAAAAAGTCCTTAGAATCTAAGAATATTTTTTTTAGAAATCGTTCTTAGAATCTAAGAACTTTTCATGATTAAAAGCCCTCAGAATCAAAGAATTTTTGAGAATCTAATTTTTTATAAGAATATATGACTTTTTTCTAAGAAAAAGTTTGCAGAATCGGAGAATATATAAATGTTTTTATCAGAAACAAATCTAAAAACCTAGTATTTTGAGTACTTTTTCCACATAAGAAATGAATTTAACATATTTAAAAAATAAATTAATGTTCTTATTGAAAAGAATTAAAAATTTAAGAACTTTATATTGAATCTTTTTGACAGTGAATATTTACGTGTAAATTATAACATAATGTTATATGTTATAAAAATCATATATGTTCATATTTTATAATTTTTACATGGGTGACTGAAGTGACACAATTTTTGTTATGAATCTATTCACGTATTCAATGAGAAGGTAATTTTTAAAACTTTTTCCCGGAAAATTTTAAAAATTGGGACTCAAAATGGGAAAATTGCTCCCCTTATCGGCCTATTAAATGGTTCTGGCTAAAACCTTTATTCTGTAAATCTCTTTTTCTAGCCAATGTGGTTTGGAAAGGCCGTCAAGGGGAGTAATTTTCCCCTTTCGAGTGCCCATTTTTATCACGTTCCTGGCAAAAGTTTTAGAAATTATCTTATCAATAAATTAGTATTATTTTTACCTCCACTTCAACTATATTTCTGACGTTAATTCTAAAAATTTCCTTGTCAATAAATTAGCTCATATTCCAGGAAACACATAGTTTAAAATTTAGAATTTAAACCAAACGATTTCTGGCTGGATATTAATAAACAGACTTTCTGCTTTTTGCCATTCCATGTACAATTTCCACAAATTTTCTCCTATTAGCTGTCTACACTGGATAAGGAACCTACGTGCTAAATTTAATTTTAAATTTCATTTTTTGAGTATAAGAATATTTTATATCATAGTAAATATTAAACCCGTTAAAATGACAAATTAAAAAATCTAGTATTAAATCTAGAATATTATATTTAAAATCAAACAAAATGAATAACAATTATAATTGGAAAAAACCAAAGCATTAAAAGAACAATCGCTTAACAAGCCTTACAAATTATTTTGAATAATTTTTTTTTTCAACACAAAAATTTCCTGTTTTAAACTTAACAAAAACTATTGCTAAATCTTCCAAAAAAAAATAATAATAAAAAGGGGTGTTTAACAGAGATAACAGAAAAAACATTAATCAAATGACTGAACAAAAAGGAAAATATAAAAAAATACTACTTAAATCAACAAACATATTATATAATGAATGCGGACATTGATTTGAAGTAAGCAGAAAAACAACTAAAAATAAAATTAACAAAATATAGTAAACACTAAAGCTGCACCTAGTAGTTAATAATTTAAAAAACAAACACAAGATGCTTAAATACAACTCTCAATAATGTGGTACAAAAACGTTTTAAAATTAGGTAACAGACAAAACAAAATACAAAAAAATAGGTTAAAGAAAAAAAATTTAGGCTGTAGACGTGAAAAACTCAATGCTCTCAGCCCCAAAATTTTATTATAATAATGACTGCTGACTTAAAAAAAGCTTGCATTGATATCAAGTTAGGCATGCGCTTTTTGCACGTCATTGTAATGTTTATAAACACATATGCTGGACTTAAATCTGCATGCGACTGACTGGCTTTAAGTGAAGCTAACTTTATATTTTGAAATTAAAAATGACAAATCCAAAAAGCGTGTTATAAAAATTTTCATTTATCTTTATAAAGAGTTTATTATGAAAACGGCATTAGTTCGTTTTCAAAAAATAAAAAATATACGTACTCGTATAATAGCCTCTATTTACTGAATAAAATATTTTGTAAAAACTTTTAAAATATCTGAAATTTTTACGGACTTTTTGAATCGTGCGTTTATCTTGAATATAACCTCCCTATTTAAGTTATAACGTGACAAAAAGTAAAAAAAAAATTATAAATTTGAAGAAAAAATTTGTTTTTAAAGATATAAATTGTGCAAAAATTTATCGATTTTCCGAAATTGGCGAAATTGACTTTTATTTATAAAAACATTTTTTTTTATTTTTTATTTAATAATAATTTGATATGCATCAAATCTCATGAAACCTTTTAGCTTGTCTATAGGATGCAAAAAGGGTTAATTCAATTACATTTCTTTTTAGGAAATACGACTGTTTATATATTTTTACCGTATATATTTCGGTGACGATCCACCTTATAACGTCCTTCAGCGATTTCCTACGTCGATTTTTGCCAGATTAATAATAATAGTGCATTATAGGTAATAACAAAATTGTCGTAAAATAAATTGTCAAATTGTTGTTTCATAAATTTTGTTTTTTTTTTTAATTTGTTTAAAATTAAAAAAAAAATCCCTGAAGAAGCTATCCATTGAGATAGCGAAATATTGATTAGAAAATAAATAATTATTACCTAGAATTTATATTAAAAAGGTCGAAGAAATTAAGAATAACAGATATAAAAAAAGTAGTTAAGTAAACAGCACTAAAGGAAACTAGATTCCGAATCAATACATCGAATTATATTTATTAGAAGCTCGTCCTAAGAATTAGTTTCCGTCACCAAACAAAAAACTTTATTTGTCGCTCTATGTTGTCTTTCCTAGCAAAATTTTGTAGAACAGGTTATCTTGAATCTATTCTAGAACAATTTGCGGAACAGGTTCTAGACCTTTTTCCGGGGAGTCAAAATGTAAGGTTTCACTATCCCAGAACCAGCTCTATAACTGGTTATAGAACCGGTTCTAAAACAACCTATTTGAATAAAACGAATCTATTGAAAAAATGGGTCAAACTCCATACAAAAATAATCGGTTGTAGAACATAAATTAACACCTATGCTAATGCATATTATTAAAATTACCTTTTTAATGGGTTGCTTTTTACTTTTGTTTCTCCGATTGCGATGAAATTATTTTTTGAAAGATCAAAATTTAAGCTAAAAGTTTGTATTTTAAAAAGAGATTTTGCTTGTATCACTGTTATCTCGATATATTTATTGACTGTTCCCGAAGAGACAAACCCATAAGAGAAAAGAGTTGAGTAAGAGATCTGTACTTTTTACCTGCAGGTGGAAAATATAGAGATAAATCTGAACAAAATTGTCGAAGTTTATTTCAGCAAACACTAGAATGATGAGTTTATATTGGATACAAATATGGTCCGTTTTTTTTTTAATTTGGAGGCGTGATTTATTCTCTTTTATAACAATCAACCTAAATTTCATGGTTTCGTGTGTAAATAAAATTTAAGGCCAATATGAATCGATTTTAACAAAATCTAATAGGGTTTGTCCATGAGCGAAAATAAGCTTATGTGTTAAATTTCTTTAAGTATTTTAACACACGGACGAATGTATAGACATATTTTAATCGATTTTGAAAGTCATTCTTTAACGATTGTTATATTACAAGGGGTTAGTTCGATATTTTTGATAGTGAAAAATAAAAAATTCATAAGAACATTCAGTGGTCTTGGGTACAAAAAGTGGGATAAAAAGCGGTTCCATTGACGCTTTTTGAGTTTGTTCATTAGGGTTCTCCATGTGTATAAATGCGATATATACGGGAAAATAAGTAAAAAAATTTTGAAAGAGAGTTGGCGTTGTTGATGCAGATTGGATGAAAAATTTAAAATTTTCCACAAAATTGATATGAAAATTTGCATAATGAGCAGAAGGTTACAAAAGAATACTTTAATTTTTATTAATTTTTTAATTATAATAAGATTTCAACCTCCGTATATTCGCAAAAATAAAGCAAATTAATTATTTTTAGCCAGGTTTATATATATATATATATATTTATATATATATGTGCACGGCGCATGTTGCGGGGACGGATTTTCGTTCCACAAGTTACTATGAAGACATTTTGTTACTTTGAAGACTGTCCTTAAACTTTTCGTTGCTCTACTGTTTACACTGAAGACATTTTACTGGATACAGCGCATATTATAGGGACTTTTTTGGCTGTATATACAGATGTCTTCAAAGTATGTGCAATGAAACCGTCCCCGCAGTATGTGCTGTGCACATATATATATATATATATATATATATATATATATATATATATGCACAGCACATATTGCGGGGACGGGTTTTCGTTCCACAAGTTACTATGAAGACATTTTGTTACTTTGGGGACTGTCCTTAAACTTTTCATTATTCTAGTGTTTACTCTGAAGACATTTTACTGGACACAGCGCATTTTATAGGGACTTTTTTGGCTGTATATACAGATGTCTTCAAAGTATGGGCAATGCATATATATATATATATATATATATATATATATATATATATATATATATGCATATATATATGTATATATATATATATATATATATATATATATATATATATATATATATTCATTGCCCATACTTTGAAGACATCTGCATATACAGCCAAAAAAGTCCCTATAAAATGCGCTGTGTCCTGTAAAATGTCTTCAGTGTAAACAGTAGAATAACGAAAAGTTTAAGGACAGTCTTCAAAGTAACAAAATGTCTTCATAGTAACTTGTGGAACGAAAAAACGTCCCCGCAACATGCGCCGTGCACATATATATATATATATATGTATATATATATATATGCATTGCCCATACTTTGAAGACATCTGTATATACAAAATTCTATTTGTTATATTGAACATCGTCCCTAGAACATTTTTGTTAATACAAAAAAAATATTTTTTAAAAAGGCACCAACAACGGAATTTGTAAATACAATAAACTTTTTGTTATTTTTTTGTAACTTCAATTTTTATTTTCAAAGAATTTTTATATGAAAAATAACAATTTACAAACAATTCAAACAAAAAATTATTAGAAATCGAATTTGAATTTTAACAAATATTGTTAATTACTTATACTTTTGTGATATTTTTTTCTGTATTCGTTTTTAATAAAAAAAAAATGTTTAAGTTCCTTCTGTTTAAAGCTTAAAAGGGAAATTTAAATTAGAAATATTTCGTATAGTATACAAATTTAATAGGCTCATCATCGCCTAACTTTTAAGACCCATTTCAAACTCACATAAATTATATTCTACCTTCTTATAACAAGCTCGTACTTACGCAACTTTCGACACCTTTTTCCCCGAGTCAATTTAGAACTCTTTGTAGCCAAAATACACTAATATAGGCATCTTCAATCGCTGGTTATTTTTCTCTAATTCAGTTCATTAATACTCGTTAGCATCGTTAGACTGATATTGCTTCAACCGCTCCAAAAAGAAGCCATTAATCAGGACATCCTAGTATACATATTGTTCATAAAATATGCACCTACGTCAAAATTAATTTTACTGAAATTAATTACGGTTAGTTCTTAAATTATGAAATTTTGAGAAATAATTCAGATATGTATCGATTTTCACCAAAAAGGCAAAAATCGTATTGCTTACATATTTTTGTCATATAGGGTACGTTTTGTACAAATTCATACATTTTGTTTTCAATACAATTTCAATTAAACGCAAATTTTGTGCCTGGCTGGCATAATTAATTTTCTTTTACATATTATGCGATTTAAAACGTACTATATTGCCATCACTGTTCACACGCAAGTTTATTTTGAGTCTTTTTACTAAAGAGAGTGAGTGCGTTTCTGATATAAAAAAAAAAAAACATTTGTTTAAAATTAAAGCTTTTTATTTTATTTGTTTTTTTAATTACAAAATCAACAGCTGAAAAAACAACTTCATTAAAAAACCGTTAAATGTTTATGAGCAAATTTTGTGTTTAGCAAAATGAAATTTTCAACAAAAACCTCTAATTGAAAGAAAATAGTCAGTTGCATTTGAACGATTTACAAAAACGGTTTATTTAAAAGTTTATATTATCTTTTTTTTATTATTTTAAAGTCAATAACAAACGATATGTAATAATTTTTAAGTGTTTACAAAATAATTGGAGCATAAAGTGTTAATTGAAGAAAAATTATAATTGCTCAACAATAATAATAAAAATATGTGTTATGATGATATCAGTAGTAAACAAAAAATACTACTAAATATAAATCTTGTTAAAGTTCTTTTTTCTTCATAATAAAACGGTTTTAAGTGCTCTTAAGTTTCAGTTTTTTCTTAATTGTTAATTAATATTAACAAAAATATTTTTTAATGTTTCAACCGTAGTTAGTAGCGGTTTTAAAATAAAAATTTAAATTACGAGTGTCATTAATTGTATGAGTATCTTTCATATACATATTGCAAATTTTGTGCAATCTAAGATACTTTTATATTAAATTGAATTATAATTGTGTAAGTAAAATTAATTATAAATTTTTAAGTTTATGGTTCACTGATTAGTACAGAGTATTGCTCAAGAATATCCGCTTTATTATTTTTACATTTTTTTAACTACTTGTATCGTATGGTTAACCATTAAATAGTCAAAATTGTTTAAAATAAATTACGAAATATTATTTTTGAAGGTAACAAATATTTAATAAATATTAAATTAATTATTAATTTACTATAATTTAACAAGTAGGTTGAATTATGCAATAAAACTTGCATATCGTTGGCTAAAACGGAAAAGGATGTAATAAAAACTTTTTAAAGGAGAAAATATTTAGTTTTAGATTGTAGACGATTAAAGAATATTAGTTAATATATCACTTTAATAACGCAGATGGTTGGGTAAATCATATTCAAAGAGCATCATTTTTGAGACTATGTGTCAATTATAATCGTACTTTAGTATAGTTATTATCTTATGGTAATAAAATAACCATAATTTTACCATAATGTGGTCCCTACAGTTATATTATCATTCGAAACTATGAAAATTTTTTTAAAATGTAAGAATATTTATTTCTGAAATGATTTTCCCAAAGAAACATTTTTATATTAAGAACTTTTTTATGAAAACTTCTTTCATTCTATTGACTTTTTTAAAGAAAAATACTTCAAACAAATTTTAAAATTTTAAGGACTTTTTTTTTAGTAAAAAACATAGATTCTATTTACATTTTACAATAGGAAAATTCTTAGAAGCTAAAGAAATTTTTTAAATTTTTTTACATGGTCCTCAGAGTATCAGAATTTTTCTTTTAGAAAAAGTCCTTAGAATCTAAGAATATTCCTACTATAAAAAGCCCTTAGGATCTAAGTATTTTTTATGATAAAAATTCTTTAGAATCTAATTTTTTATTCCAGAATCTAAGTTTTAAGAAAATATATTATCATTTTTACATGGGTGACTGAACTGATTCCATTTTTTATGGAACAGTATGTCAAAGTCATGTTTTATTTGATTTATAATTATTTATTGATTATTTGTCAGCATAATAGTCATATTTGATTTATAGTCAGAATTTTTGTTACTAAAGTATGTTTACATCCAATCATGTTATAAAATAGAAAGTGGCAACCACAAAGTTATAAAATATTTACTATAATATTGATGGTTAGAATCTATTTTTAAGCCAATAACTTGATTGTGGCAACCATACCCGAATGCATCAAGCATAATATAATAGCAGTGATCATGTTGCAACCATGTGTTTTTCTCTACGGGATGTTTTAACCTGATAATTCACGAGGATGCCTTTGGGTACTGTTAACTTTTTAGTTTATATTTTTATAATTTAGGATTTTTTTTCAGACCAGTTAAATTATTTAATATCAAACATAATTACTTTTTAAAAAAAAAAAAATTTTTTTTCACAATTTTGTAAAATTTTAAATTATAACTTATTACTCTTCATTTTGTGGTCATAAATATAGGGCTTTCAGTTTTTGTTCCATTTAATTATTAGTTTAAAACTAATAAAAGGCGTGAATAGATCATAAAAATATATTGCAATTTTTAATTTTTAAATAGTGTCCATTTCAAAGAAAAGGTTCCCCGATGTTCCACACTTATCTAAAAAATTTTTGAGCCTCAACTTCAAAATAGGTGACTTTTTACTCCATTTCATTTCTAGGGCTAAAAACTTAAATCATAAAAAACTCAAGAATAAAGTATAACAATATTAAGTTTTTAAAAGAGCAAAATTTGATATATAAAGTTCCACCAGCACTTATCAAAAAAACTATTTTGGTGTAATTATGATCCATACTGTGTACTTTAAAATATTTTTGCCATTTTGTTTCCTTTATTGGTTTACAACAAACTAAAAGACTAAAAAATAATGAAAAGTATTACAAACTATTTTTAAATCTTAAATAGGTCCTGTTTTCCAATGTTCCATTCTTTATTTTAAAACTGTTTACGCTCCTTTATTGTCCTTCTTGTGGACTTTGACTACAGACAGACCGTAGATAATGCCTATTTCATATACCCATATTAAAGAATTTTAAACATTTTGGAAAATTGATTTTCGCAAAGAATCGTGTAGCTTTAATTAAATAACCTTTAAAATGTTTTTATTTGGTAGCTGGACTCATCAACCAACCCAATAAAAAACACTAAAACTAGAGATCTTTACCCTATAAGTACCCTGTGCGCAAAAATTTTAAGCGCTAGTCCCGTGGCCGGTGCAAACAGGACCGACTTAAAACTATTTTTTACACATAAATTAAAATTTTTAAATTTCTTTTATTTTTTATTTATTTTGGTTTTTTTTTATTGTTAAAGCGTTTTTATAATAATTGGAATTTTATTTAAATTCAATTTTTGATTTGGATTGAAGTTTTTTTTATCTATATTATCTGTTTTTTTTTTTTTTGATGTAAATGTTTAAATTTAATTTGACTATTGTGGTTTATGCATTTTAAAAATGTTTTCTTTTTGTAATTTTATAAAATTTTTTCATTTCAATTCACATTTGTTTCTCCAGTCGAAGGACCTATCCGGTGAGCTGGTCAACTATGGGCATATCAATGAATTAATACAAAGCATTAAAGTGGTAGCGTTTTTTCCATTTCTTCTTTATTTATTTATATTTATTTTTTTTTTTCTTTCTTTTGTATTAAATCATACATAACTATATGATAAAGAGTGTTTGTGATCAATTTATTTTAAATTAAATTGCTTGAGTAAATATCTATTTTTAGATACTCCCTAGGTGTGCTCTTTGCGTCAGTTCTATGACTGTAGGGTTTTTCTTGAATCATGTTCCTTTGTATTAGTCCTATGGCAGGTTATTTTAAGTCAGTTCTGTGACATATCACAAAGCGTTATTCAACCCCTTTTATACTAAGCTCATGTTAAATTGTACGGTTCTTTTCATATAGAAGAACTGGCCAGAGGACCGGTCCTTATACAATGCAATTTACAATGTAGCAATGCACCAGACACGTGTCCTGTAACAGGTGCGTTTCCCACAGGGTATAGATTGGGACGATAAAAAAATTCGGTAGTCTTTTTTTATCCATCGCATATCCAAATATAAGATTAATCAGTGTTCTCACTTGAGAGAATTCAGTTCCTATTTGGCAGATGTATTTTGTTTTTGAACAAAACAATAAAACGCATGTAGGAGGCGGAATCAGGGAGTAATAATTTCGAAGTTCGAATAATTATTAAATTTAAAAAAATTTTCCAATAAAACTCGTAAATTAACTCACATTAAATTGCTAAATCCATGCCAAGAATATTATTAATATTAAATAAGTACTTCTAACAATAAAATAAAAACTTGTCTTAACAACTTCTTAAGTGGCACTTAAATTTATTTTATAACAACTTATACAAAAGTTAAAATGAACAAAACTTTTATTTTCATGGTCAATGTCAAATAGAAATATTTTTTATAACCCAGCAAAACTTTGGTAATAATTGCGATATACTCTTGCATTACCTTGTAATGATAGCTTTTTACTTTTTATATTATTTGCAAGCACAAAGTAATGAGTTACCGATGATAGATAACGTTGCATGATTTTTAAACAACAAATAATAATAATTTAAATATTTTTAAAAATCCATTTTGAAACTTATTACCATTTTTTTTTAATGAAAAATGGTAATGTATGTAGATTTCGACATTACGAACACACGAAGCGCATTTATGCAGTTATGTTCAAAGCAAGCAAATAATTTATGCGGCGACAGCTCAGTGGGTAGAGTTCTCGGCTCAGGTTCGACCACGTAATATTAAAGAATAACGTTTGAAATATATATTTTTTTAATACATTTTTTTTTATATAAAACTAAATTTTTAGACACATTATATTTCCCATCCTTGTAACCATATAAGTAATCACTTTACCACCTCTAAAGTAATGGGTCTAAACATTGCTTTGAGGATCATCGCCTGTAAAGTTTATCAATAAAGTAATGCAGCGGCCCCTGTTGCTGTACATTACTTTACATATTATTTGGTAATGTGTGGTTTTGCTGGGAATATGTATTTAAGAACCATTAACTCAAAAATATGACTGTTAGAATAATATATGTACAAATTAGTGCGGGTTGAAATTACAAATTCATAAATCACCTCTGAGGAAAAAAATAAATAAAGGGTGTCCCAAGAAGAACGCAATTTTTGAATTTTAAATAAAACACAGATATTTAAAATAAAATCGTGAAACTTTATTATATCGTAAAGTAGACAGAATGAGGTTATGTATGAAACAATATATCGTGCAGATGCACGCGATCTTTTAATGAAATTTTCAATGACCGTTTTGCATGAATGCTGCGGTAATTCATTAATGCAGCGTCCAATTTCCTCTTTTAAGACTTGAGTCGTCGTCGGCTTATTCGCGTAAGCCATCGACTTCAAAAAACCCCAAAACAAAAAATCTAATGGTGTTAAATCGCACGATCTAGGCGGCCAATTCTGATCTCCAAAACGCGAAATAACACGACCGGGAAATGACTGATGGAGCAAATGAATTGTTTCTCTGGCTGTATGACATGTGGCGCCGTCTTGTTGGAACCACATGCCCTCCACATTCATTTCTTCAATTCTAGGCAAGAAAAAACTGGTTATCATTTCACGATACCGAACACCATTGACTGTTTGCGCTTGACCTGCCTCATTTTCATAACAAAAAGGTCCAATGATTCCTCCAGCCCAAAAACCACACCACACAGTGACACGTTGAGGATGCATTTGCTTCTCGTGAATCACTCGAGGATTTTCCTCACCCCAAATGCGACAATTCTGCCTGTTGACGAAGCCATCAAGATGAAAATGGGCCTCGTCACTGAAGATGATTTTATCGGCAAAATCAGCATTTTCATGTTGTCTCTCCAATAGCCAATTAACAAACTCCCTTCTCTGTCCATGGCCAGCTGGCTTCAGTTCCTGAGTCAATTAAACTTTGTATGCATGAAGATGCAAATCTTTCGTCAAAATTCGCTGCAAAGTGGATTTGGAGACACCAATTTGCTGAGCTCGGTGTCGAATTGAGGTGGATGGAGTTTGAGCGACATCATCACGTACAGCTGCGACATTTTCGGTCGATCGACCTGGTCGATGGCGCATTGTTGTCTTTACATTACTAACAGACCCAGTTTCGGCAAATTTATCCATTAATCTCTTTACAGTTGACTCTTTTGGAGCATTATTGTGACCCCAAATTGATCGCAATTTGCGAACTGTAGCCGCAAAACTTTCACCATTTTGGTAAAACAATTTCACAATGAGAATGCGTTGTTCATTCGTGTAGCGCTCCATTTTTACTAACCTCGTACCTTCTACTAGCAAACAATAACAATTGTTCAATTGTCAAACAATGACACTTCGAATGTTGCCAGATTTAAAAATTGCGTTCTTCTTGGGACACCCTTTAAAAAACAAGTAAAAAAGGGCTAAATTCGGCTGTGCCGAATCTTTGAATACCCTCCACCAAAGGGGATGAAGATGATATACGTATATACTAAATTTTTCATGAACTGTAATATGAATATGTTTTGTCAATTTATGTAACGAACTTTTGTTATTTAGTTTTAGCAATGTTATTTACAGAGGTCTGCTCTGTTAGCGACTTTAACATTGTTCATTTTTACGTTAACTTAGTTATCATAGTATGTAAGACAATAAATGTAATCGAACAATAAGAAGACTTAATTACATTTTTACTTACTTAACAGAAAACAAAAATAGATACAGAAAAATTGTACAAATTTGTATGGAAAATTTTCATTCATAACTTTTGAACCGCTTGACCGATTTTGCTCATTTTAAATACCAAACTGCTCGGGAGGATGTTCAATAATCTGGGTAAAAATAGGCACCCCCGCTTGCGTCTTCGCGTCATGATCATGATTTCAACAGACAGACAGACAGACGGACAGACAGACGGACATCGCTAAATCGACTTGAAATTGCATAAGGATCACGAATATATATACTTTATGGGGTCTTAAACCTATATTTCGACATATTACAAACGGAATGACAAACTGATATATACCCTCACCATATATGGTGGAGGGTATAATAAAAACTCTCATTTAAGATTATTTTTTGATTTTAAATTTTGATTTACAAATTTTTTGTAATGAAGAAAAAAGAGGTATTCTCAAGGTGCTCTAAATGTCAAAATGTGTTGTAATGTCCTAATTAAAAATAGAGCTTTCTGCACATCCTCTACCTTACAGTGACGCTGTAAAATAACTCCTATTGAAATAAATAACAAGAAAAAACTTAAATAATTCCCAAAAATGTTCATACAAATTCAAAATTATTTTATTATCGCCAAATCTTACATTATTATGAAATAACTCTCAATTTCTTTGAATAAAATAACTCCCAATGTCATGAGATAAAGAGGTCTAACATATGTTTGTGCATTTTTTATTCGAGTTTTCTATATGATATAATATTTTGATACAGTTAACGAACATTTTTAAATTACTAGCCACTCTAATGCACACATTATTTAATATGTATTTGACATACAATATTTGAACAAAAATCAATCTAAACCAGTTTTTTGATTTCGTATGTAATTACGAGAATTTTATGATTTATCTGAGTTAAGTTATGTGTTCTTTTTTTTAGAAAGTATGGAAGTTTATGTAAGCATACTTGAAACAGGAACTGTATTTTAAGTTTATTAATGAGTTGTTATACATGTGGTGAAAAAAAAATAGTTTTAATTATAGGGAAGGTATACTCATATACAGTAGTGATATGGAATTTTAAACAGGATTTTAAATAATTTTGTTTCTTTTTTTTAGTTATAATTTCAATTATTTTTTAATTTCATTTAGAATTTGTCATTTTTTAATCAACTTGAATTTTGAAGACAACAGGTAGGGCAATCAGATGAAATAAAAAATTTTGCGTATAAAGCTAAATTTGCGATGTTATAATGTTTGGAAAATAGCGAAAAATATTTATTTTAAATTTATGTTAGAAAACTTGATGCAGTGGAGAAATTATGGGATCAGTTTCAGGATTTTGCTGTTTTTCAATTTTGTCGGCCTGTGTTGTGAAAATCAGTGAAGCTTTAAATGTATTTCTTATCTAAGGAACCTAAACAAGAAACTGAATGAAAATAAAAATATGTAGAATATATCTACATACAAAAAGTCGGTATTAAAAAGCTCAAGTAGAAAAAACATTGTTACAATATAATCACTGCTACTAATCATGCTTGCTGCATTCGTGTATGGTTGCCATCATCAAGTTTTTGGCTTATAAAAGGTTCTAAGCATCAATATAATCGCTACCATCATTAACACAGTTAATATTTTATTATTTCATGTTTGCCATTTTTTATAACATGGTTGGCTGTAACCATAATAATATATGATGGAACTATAAAATGCAGACAACAATGAATAAATAATTATAAATCAAATAAAACCTAACTTTGAAATTTCCAGTCATAAAACTGTCTTGTTTTCGTAAAACAGTCTTATTTCCGTAAAACAAATAGTTCAGTGATCCATGTAAAAATGGTATATGATCATTTTCACCTCCGGGTTTTATTTTCGAATATGCCTTTTACATATAACATCAATTCGTTGTTGAAAAAATTCTTTGTCAAAAAGATTCTGTATAAAGATTTTATATTTTTTAATTCTTTTCAATATAAACAATAGTAATTTTTATTAAAAGTTAATTAATTAATTTATTTCGTGTAAAATAACGACTTTCGTGTGGAAAAAGTGCTCAAAATATTAATAAAACAATTTTTTAAAAGAAAAGAGATTTGTTTTCTACGAAAAGGTTTCTTATACAAAATATTAGATTTTTAGAAATTTTTCTGATAGAAACATTTTTCTGTTAATTTCTATGGACTTATCCTTAAGGTAAAATTCTCAGATTCTGCAAACTGTTTCTTAGATAAAAACTCATGTATTCATAAGAAAAACTTAAATTCTAAGGCCTTTTTTAAATAAAAAATTGTTAGATTCTGAGGACTTTAGATAGTGAAAAATACTTAGATTCTAGGGACTTTTTCTAGTAGAGATATTCTTAGATTCTAAGGACTTTATCTAAAAGAAAAATTCTTAAAAATGTCCTTAAAATGTTAATCAGGAAAAATATTTCTTAAAGAAATATTAATAAATTTAATGAATTTTTTCATAGTTTCGAATTGTAAAATAACTGTAGGGAATATATTATGCTAAAATTATGGTTATTTTATTATCATATCATAATATGATGGTTGGAACAATCCTAAAAATATAAGATGCTCTTTGTATATGATTGCCCCAACCATGATTTTTCTCTGGGTGCTCCAGAACCATCACTATATTCATCGTACTCGAATTATGTTTATCCATCGGGTATTCCGCTTGTTAGGTTTTTCAACTGGTACATTGTAATTTATATGCCAGCTTAATTTGTATGCTCTTAGTCTCTGGAAACTTTTTATTAGTTAAATTTTTCATGTATAAAATAACCGTTATCTTACCTTAGGATACCGTAATTTTTAAGTTTATTTTTACATTACAAATATTCAAATCATTGTTCACTTGTAGTAGTATTTATAGAGAGAGGTGTAAGATATTTATGAAACATGTGTGAGGCTGTGATGTTTTTTAATTGCTTGACGTAATTAAACGTGATTGTGCACAATGTTTATATAGGTTGGTTTGTTTATTTGATTTTCGGTTCCGCTATTAATGGTTTTTCCAAACAGATACATATAGTATTATTTTTCTTAAAAAACATGAATTCTACATAATATACATATTACGCTATAATGTTATAATATTTTGAAGTATTTTGTTTTTGTGCTGCATTAAATTAAGAAAAAAAGATCGCAAACCCAGGGGGCTTAGATGGAAACAGGCGGTAACACACGACATGAATCAGGAAACAATAAACATAAATGGAATTAAATTAAAATTTTCTTTAGGGTGCATACAGAGAAGACAAAACAAATTTCAATTGTCAAAAGACAAGTAAAATTAAAAAAATTCGGGAAAACACTTTTCTTAAAAGAAAAATTTACACAACACTTAAAAAAAAAAAAATAAAACAAAAGTAGCAGAAAAAATATTTTTTTTATTAGAAACAAGCACTTTGAGGCAAAATGTTATAAACTATTTGAAGTTCAAAAATCTTAAAAAAGCTACAATACTTTAAAGCTAAAAACTTAAAAATCCAAACAACAGAAAAAGCAAACATGAGTAAATAAGCAAAAAAAAAAAATCCCAATCCCAATTCAGTCCGCATTTCGCATATCGTCATGTCGATACACCCATTTTAAACTATACCTAGGAATTTCAATTATTCTGACACACGGTTTTTTCTTGATAAAAAACAAACAACAAGAGGTTTTTTAATTTTTTCTTTTTATTTTGGTTTTTTAAATATTGAATAATATAACAGAAAAAAAACTTTATTCAAAATGGCCGCCATTTGCCTTCCAACACGACCGAAGTCTGACCGGCCAATCGTCTATTGCAGTACGCAGGACCTCCATGGGGAAATTGTCCACTGCGCGGATAAGTGCACGCTTAAGCGATTCCAAATTGCAGTACCCACGACCTCCATGGGGAAATTGTCCACTGCGCGGATAAGTGCACGCTTAAGAGATTCAAATTTTTTGTGGTGAGTAGTGCAGATCATGCCTTCTAAAACGGACCACAGGTCTGGACTACCCGATGGCCAGTCACCCGTAGAAATAAAGTTTGGTAAATTGTTTTTTAACCAGTCTTGAATGGTTTTTGCCTTATGGGCTGGAGCAGAGTCCTGTTGAAAGGTCCACGGCTCGTTTTTGAACAATGTGCTATTTAATGGCTTCACAACCTTTTCTAAAACGTCAGATTGGTATACCTTTGCCGAAGTTTTAACACCTTTTTCGCAGAAATGAAGCTTGGTGACCCCATCATAGGCGAATCCCCACCATACCATCACAGAAGGAGGATGGTGACCTCTCTGAACTCCAGGAACCAATTCATTTACTTGCAGAGATGACTTAGCATAGACTCTATCATTTTGTTTATTGAACGACTCCTCCACAGTAAAAATTTTCTCGTCAGTAAACATAATTTTTCTGTGGCGGTTTTTGGCGTACTGGCGAATCAATGATTTTGATTTTTGCTTCCGTTTCTGCTTTAACGCCGCCGTAAGTAGATGCCCCGTGTGTCTTTTGTAAGCCCGAAGTCCCAAGTCATATTTAATGATGCGAGAAATGGATTACTTCGATATATTAATCTCCCGCGACATTATTTGCTGCTTTCGGATTGGATTTCGATAAATTCAATTCTGTACAGCTTTAACGGCTCTGGGAGTTCGCACAGATCGCAGACGGCCAGATCTCGGACGGTCTGCTACTCCACCAGTATCCCCAAACAGTTTCACAGCACGCTAAACAAAACTACGACTAACCCCTAGCAGCTGCAATGTTCGATAAATGTCTCCAGTTTCCATTCCACTTTTTTTTAGGCCAATTACGACAATACGGTTTTCAAGATCTCCTCATTCCATAATTTAAAGTAACGCACGACAAAAACTTTTTACACAAAAATGAAGTTTAAATGCTAGTTGTCAAAAAACTGTCAACGTAACGAGAATATGTTCAGTGGATTTCTTACAGTGGGGGCGACTAACAGTGTGTCAACGTAACGAGAATATGTTCAGTGGATTTCTTACAGGGGGGCGACTAACAGTGTGTCAGTAATTATGAAAGTACTAGGTAGTATGACGAAAAAAACGTGTTTTTCAGAATACGTATTAACATTTTTTTCACGTTAACGCTAATTTTAACTTTTGGAATATATAAAGAATTCTTTTATTAAAGGGGTTTTCTACACCCAGAGAAAAGATTGGTTGCAATTCGATTAAAGCCATTAACATTTCTTTGTAAGGATTTAATTTTATTTGGAATATCCTTCAATTAATTAATAAAGCAAAAATGTTGTATTGGGAATTACAAAAATTGAAAGAAACTCAAAATCAATCCTATTATTCAGTTATTGGTATTTCCAATCATATTTTAAAATAAAAATCGTTTAGAAATTGTGTACAGTAGAAGCAGCCATTTATTTAGTGAATGATCTGGAAAATAAGTACAATCTGTCAAATTTATTAATTAATTGTCGATATTCGAAAGTGGATATTCGAAGTGGTAGTGGTTGACCCAAACGAATTGTGGATTGTATTGATTATAGAAGCCACTCATGATTTCTATTGGTAAACGAATTTTCCCAAAAAAATATTTAAATTCAAAATTAGTCATTTAAATGTATAAGTGTATGTATTTAAAAAATATTTTTTTAAATTAAAATAAAATATTCAAGTGTTTAAATAACAAATATATCAAAGAAAATTAAAATAAATTGTGGTGTGAACTATGAATCTGAATGCCTAGGTACGTTACCCGAAAAATCTAAAAATATTTTTTTTTAAATAAAATTTTGTGGAACGTAATTATATTTCTGTGGAATATAAATATTAAATTCAGATAACTGAATATTGGCTTTTACAACTAAAAATATAATTTAATTTGAAAATAGTTGTCGTAACCGCCTGAATTCGATTGGCAACAAATTCGGTGGCCACAACTGATACTGTTTTCTGAATGTATCAAAAAATAAATTGTTTAACCTTCTTCTAATGTATGTTTCAATTTTCAGATTTCTAGCTAAAAGGGTTTGCACAGGTTATTAAAAGGTAACTTTTTACGCGCTTTTATTGGAAATTCCAAAATGTATATTTTCAATAAATAAGCCCATGTCCTGGGTAATACCCAATTTAATAGATATATTTTTGCAGAACACCAATAGGTTTGAAGTTTCTTGCTTAAACGGTTTGGCTGGCTGATTAAGTTGGGGCTTTTTCACTCTTTTTAACCCCATTTTTATAACTTTCCTTTAGATATTCCAAAAAATACATTATCAGTGAACTAGTAGACCATAATCGATTGAAAAGGACGTTAAGTAGAAAACTATTCCACTATTTCTTCCTCCCCGCAATTTTACATTTACTTTTTCTAACTCTATTTTTCCATGTTTTAATTAGAAATTACAAAAAATATTTCTTTAGTAATTTCAGTGGTGTTTCCCGATCACTTTTTGCCTTAGACAAACGTAAATACAACAATTAAAAACATGCAATATAAATTACATGCAGCCACTCATTTCTCTTACGACAAAGGTCTTAAAGAAGCTTTATTTTATCCCAAACTTCAGGAAATTTATATATAAAACTTCATATTTCTAGCCGAAAGGTTTCCCTTTTGGAATCTGCTTTTTAACACGTTAATGTCACAAGAAGTTCGAGAAGATCGTTAAGTTATCCCATCCGTAAACTTTTCCAAAAATCTCTTCTTAGTGAATGTCCACTACACCGCTTCAAATTGTAAGATGTTGGAATTTTTCAGCTGCTCAAGACCCCCTTAATGTACCAGCCTATTACAAGTTGATTCAATAAAAAAATAAAGTTTTCATCTTAATGATGGTAAAAATACTTTTATCCTTTAGAACCCCCACTTCCACCACGTTCCTAAAGAAAATAACAAAAATGGCCCTACAAGACAATTACCTGATACTCCATAGAACATAAAATTAAAATTCTTAGGTCTCTAGCCAAATCAGTTTAGGTAGGTTGGTGCTGGGAGGTCCCCACTTTCACCACGTCCTTGGAGAAAATTCCACTTAATTTATATTTTATGTTTTTAGCTAAAGTGGTTTGGCAGACCATCCAGATGAAGACTTTTTATTTTTGTCCTTCCTTGTGGAAATTTTCAAATATCTCGTCTTAGCGGACGTTCACACCAGAGAAGGAACCTAAGACACAAAATGTGATCTGGAAACATCACCATTATTTCTGATAACTACAGTTACGCTAAAAAAAAAAGAAAGTAGTACTTGCTTCTTATACAAATGTTTTTTGTTGTAAACAAAAACAAATTTTACTTTATGTCATCTTTCTGAATTGACGGGTTTGATTTTTTTTAATAGATTTCTTTTTTTTTTAAATAAATGTTCATTCTAACAAACAAATGTCTTAATCCACAGTTTAGTCTTAGTGTCAATTGTTTTTATTTTTTTTGGCACTTGGCATTAAACTTGAATCTCATGAAATATAAATTTTATACTTTCTTAAATTCATAAAATCAATTAAACCTTATTTTACATGATAGTAAAATCTTTGGGAAAAAAACATGGTTTTGTGGAAAAGAAAATAAATTTTTTCAACTTTTTCGTTTGTTTTAAAAAAGTTTACTAATATTTCATACCAAAATATTAAACAACTTTCTGATATGTTTGTAAACTAATTAGAAAACTTTATACCTGAACACCTTTATAAAAAATTGAAAAAATAAGCTAAAGCCAAAAAAAAAACAAAGTCAAACGCCTTTAAATAAATACAAATATACAAATACATATAACAAGTAGAAGAGGATTTATTATCTGATCCAAGTGGTATACTTATTACGATATAAACGTATCAGACAAGAGTTCAAAAACGTTTTTTTTTTATGATGGTAATGCATTAAAAATGCGTGCACAACACCAAAGACGTGACATGTTTTCGTTAAAAACAAATCAACAAAGACGCTTGTTTAATACCTACCTTCAAATGATTTTGGCAAAAGACGACTAAACAAACACATACACATAAACAAACAAAATATAGCTGACTCAAAGTCAAAAAATACCAAATGACTGACATACTCGTAGACAATCTTGCTAAAGATGGGGATTTGGCACAAAAAAAAAAACAGCACAAGCATGCAAGTAATGGAGGAGCAGACATAAATAAAAAAAGAGTATGAAAAAAGGTATTACAGCACGCGACCGCTAAAATAACACTTATAGTGTTTGTATGTGATTTTGACTTGGTTCGTCGTTTTTACTTTGTTTTAATCTACACTCGAATAAAAAAGTCCGTAAAAGTTACAGTTGTAGCTGCTACAGAAAATCTAACTTAGTTTAGGCCATCAGAGAGTTTAGCTAATTTTAGAAAAACGTGTCTGTAAATAGTATTATAGCAAAGTAAAAAGAGTACAAAAAGTTAGTAACCGTTACTAAATTTTAGTAAAACTTTTTAAAATAGAAATAAAAATTTATTTCCTAATTTCAGCAAATTTTTTAATTAAAAAATTATTATTATAAAAGCTTTTCTAAAATCTAATTTATTTGTAATATTCTGTGAGTTTTTCATCATATTTAGATTTGAAAAAAAAATTTGCTCTTAATTACAAAACAATAGGAACATTTTTTTTACAAATTTTTGCAAAATAGCAAAAAGAAAAATTTTAGGTAGTAAAATTTTCTGTTAAAATTGTCAACGAAAACAAGTAAAAAATTTAATAGTTATTAATAATAATAATTATAATTTAATTTTAAATTTTTTATTAGAAAATAATAAGATTTTTTTTTTTCATATAATACGTTCATATTGAAGCTCAAACTACGTACGTATTTTTTAATGTGTGGAATTTGAGTAAAGTTTGAAAGTCGAAAACTTGAAGAAAAACACGGAAATGCGTATTCTGGTGTTGAGAACGTATTACAAAAATTAATTTTGTACTAAATATATTGCAAAAATTATAAAGAGTAATATAAGACATATTACTAATTTTTCTACCAACTTTTTTTATTTGAGTGTACACATGGTTGCCAGATATTTACCGTGAAACGTAAACGAAAGATGTTTTTAAAAAGTGCTAGTACTTATTTTTCAAAAATTTCAGTGGTTTTTAAAAAATGCACTGGCAAATCTGACACAGTTTGCAAAATGTGTTTTTCAGTTCTACACTTTAAACAGTTTGTAAGTTAAAATAACAGAAAATGTCATTTGCAAGAAATGATATTTCATTTAAAAACCGGTCTACTTAATTTTCATTTAAATTAAATGCCTTTTGTTATCTATTTATTTTTAAATCTTTTATTTTTAAATCTTGATTAAACAGCTGACACATCCGTAAGAAATAAATGATATAATCAATTAAAATAAATGTCAAAATTTTACATACCCATTCCTTAAAAAATAAATGATTTTATCATTTATTTGAAATTGTTTCCCTTTTTGTATTCTTTGTTTTTATTTTTTAAATCTAAAATACAAAATGTATGTGTGCATAGCTTTAGAAACTTTTTGTGTTACTGTGTTTATGTATGTACGAAGTTCTTGTAATTTGAATTGAAATAATTTTAATTTAAATAAAAAAAAACATATTAAATTTTTTTGAATATTTTTTTTGAAAAAGACAGCAAATATAACTAAAATTTGTAATTGTTACGGACACAAATACACCACAAATTTCCGTTTTGTGGGTAAATTTTTATTATATTTCAAAGAAATGAAAAAAATAAATAAAACTGAAAAAATCGGTAAATGATAGTAAATCATTTCTAATAAATGTATAAAAAAAAGTTAGTATAGATATTTATTTGAAAAATTAATGTATGTTCCTTTATTCTTAAATGGAACGGAAAACTTTTTTATTAAACTACAAACAGTAAACTACATAATATTTTAAGTGTATGTTACTCAGTTGCTCGCGACACAAAAATAAATGCAATAGCAGAGCATTGAATTTATAAAAATTCTAACGATTAGTAAAAAAATTTTGTAGTCGTAATATAAAAATTCTAATGATTTCCTAAAAACGTTTTCAAGATAGCGATTAATTTTTTTTTTTTATATTTTTCTTTAAATAGATTTTTTTATTATTTCTGTAAAAGCTTATTTAAGACCAACGTTTGCAAGTTGTTTTCAACAAGAAAGTGCTGTTAGCGCCACCAACCGTCTGTGCAGGTTTTTGACTTTCAATTACCCTGAAGGAAATGTCGATAGGGAAACTGTATTGATTCACTATTGACTTTGTCACCAGTACTACTGACTAATTGAGCCCCAGCCAACGGTCTCTGCTGTAGACATTTAACATGTGCTTGTTATTGCGAATCTACACAGCTATTGACTAGATATAGACATTGGAACCAAAGATTCACTAGTACATATTAGTAATTCTAGTCCAAACTTTTAGAACTTTTTACTAGATTTCCACACTAGGAAGGAAAATAAGTTAAATTATAAATTTCTTTAAAGTAAAAAAGTTTTTCGCGCAATTTTAATGTGTAGAGTTACCACTTTCACTAAAAATTGTTGCCTCTTTCTCGTTATTTTTATTTTTATACAAAATGAAGCACGGCTTTGCAGCTGCAAAGAAAGGAATGTAAAAATTGCAGTAGACACTTTGTTGACAATGTCACTAAAAATAGGAAATGTAAAAAGTGTAGACGCTTTGTTAACTATGTCACCAGGCTTCCGAAAAAGTATTTATGTCTCGTTAGCTTAGTAGGTGGAGCTCTAGTTTTAAATTGTAAGGCATGGTTTCCAATCTCGTATTGACAAAAAAAATTAAAATTAACTTTTTTTAAGGTTTTTTTTTTTTTAAAATCTATTTTTAGATAACCTAATTTTTTGGTTTCCCCAACAATTTTTTTTCTCCTGTGCTTCTATGACGCTAATTAAACAGTCGGCGCTTTTGTCTAATGATGTATCATGTTGGGTTTGGGAAAGTAATTTTTGTCAGCACTTGTAGCTCAGCAAAAAAGTGGCAAAAGAAATGAAAAAGAAGCAGTGATTTTGATTTTAGTGTTGTGAAAATTTGGATCGGAAAAAATGATTTTTACAGTAGGTGCCATAGGGTGGAAGTTTTCTTTTATGATCATTTTTCATTGCATAAAAACCAGTTCTTATGGTTTTTAATTAAAATATAAATTTTAACGGCACATCAGTAATCAGGCCGTAAACTCATTTTCCCAATGTCAAGTTAGCTTTTACCTTGAAATTTAACTGACACATTTGTTGTTTTTTGAGTTCAAATGTAGGTTAAATTATAATGGGACATTAGGTAAACGGGCCTTATTTATTTAATTAATTTTTCGAAATTCTTGTAATTTTTACTATAATAAATTTTAAACTTTTTTTTATTTATAACTACGATTTTAAGAATATTAAACCTGGTTAATTTTAAGTTAACTATTGATACAAATCGATCAAATCTATAACTTGTTCCAAAATAACTAAAGTTTAATGTTTAAACAAAGTTATAAATGTCAAATTTATATGGAAATATCTGTAGTTAATGTTTAACAGATTTCAAATCAGTTAATTTCATTCAAAATCAAATTTTTGGAAGTTGTCAAAAGAACAACTTTAGAAGATGAAAATCAGAACTAAATGATACTTTGGAATCAATGAAAAATTGATTCCTTAAGATGCGCTACCAGCTCTTTCCTTTTTATATTTTTTTGACTAGCACCGTCAAAAAATAAAACTCGAAAAAGGTTTTAAGTTTGGCTTGGCGACAATATGATTATGCTACACTAGGTATAATTTGTATCGAATACGTAAAGCTGTCCACATTTTGGAAAGGATCCTGATCTTTTTTATAAAAAGGTGGGGAAATACAGAACGAAATTGTTAACAAAGTTTATTTAAGCAAATACCGGGAATATGGGTTTAAATGGGGACTATGGTGTTCATTTAATTAAGCACAATTCAGGACGTTTCTCTGAGAGGTAAACAAATTCAATAGAGTTCGTTCTAGGGCCAATGAAAACTTATATACCAAATTTTGCACATACCAAAATGCACATATCGTTATATTGGCAACCTGTAGTTTAATTCAAGTTAATTTAAGCATATGACGGGAAGGTGGGATCATATGGTGATTTGGTATAAATATGGCCCGATTTTATTCAAATTCGTAGGAATAATTCATTTATGGTTCTATGTTACATTTACAACACCAATTTCAAACAGATATCTACACTTGTGTGTGCCAAAATACCATTTAAGCCTTATTAAGAAAGGAAATTTCTATAGGAGGTAGATCTAAATATGCTCAGATTCTAAAGTTGGTTCCTGGGTCAATAGAAACTTTATTTTATTCAAATATCTTTATTTTTCCACCTGTAGTTCGATTTTAGTGTTTCATGTTCACACGGATGGTGGGTCATAGACCGCTATTTTTGGTAGTTACAAACATCAGAAGAAATTAATTACGCAGTTGTGTAGGGTATAAATATTTCTTAAATCATTTCATTAAAAAATTTGTTTGAACAACGAAGTTAAATACATTTAACTTTTTGATAGATTCAATAAAAAAAAAATTACCAAAGAAAACTATCACTTGAGAAAAATTTAAATAATGATTATTTTTTAATTGTATCAATTACAAAATTAATTCATTATGGCCTTGTTAATCAACAAACTATTTTTATTTTTAATACCTTTTTGGAAATATAAAATTAAGTAAAGATTAAGAGTTAAAATTATACTTAGGCTCTGTGCGAGGTGGCTTAACAAAATACAAATTAACAAAAGGGTTAAAAATTGTTTGAAAAAATATTTTAAAATTTCAAAGAAATTTAGAAACCTAAATTAAGTTTAAATTTTATTTAGTCAGTTCGAAGCCAAACTTAATAAAAAAAATTTTAAAAAAAGTTATTTTGTTCGTCTTTTAGAATCAACTATTGGAATTCTAGTTTCTCTATGTCCTTGAATCCAGCACAATTTTATTTTAATCTGGCAACTTTGTCATTATCAGATAAAGTCAATTCGTTAAGGTTTCTTTTTTAATACTTTTCTCTCTGCCTTTTTGAAATTCACTGCGTATATATGAAGCATTTGGTTTTGCGCCAATTCATGTTTTCAAACACACTGTGTTGTTTCATCTTTTTTTTTTTTTGGAGCTTCAACTATATACTGCTGTAATATGCTTTCTAGGTGAAGGATTTAACAGCACAAACACGCACAGACTGTGTAATTAAACACACGTCATATACGATTAAAACAAATGGATGTATGTGTGCACAATTTTGTTTGATATGCAAGTTTACTATCTTATGTTTGTTTTTTTTTTTTTTGGCGAAATTGTTTAAAATTTATGCAAAAGTCAATAAAACTTTAAACTCTCATGATTTTTGTTGGAGGGATTTTTTTACATTTAAAACGTGAGACCTTGAAAAATAAAAATAAAATTAATTTTTTTTTCTCTCTTTGTAATTTCAGTTAAAAATAAAAGCAAAATCATGTTAAAATCCTTTAAAATTTATACCTGTACCAATGGGGCTTTGGGTCTACATTTGAGTAGGGCTCCCTGGGATCCATATCCTTGGGTTAGCAGCATACAAAAAGATTCCACTTCCTATGTAGCCGGTTTACGTATTGGTGATTGTTTACTTGAATTAAATGGTCAAGATGTTTTGGGTATGAAAATCTCGGAGATTGCAGCCCTTTTAAAAAATCATTGGCTTAATGAAAGTAGTAATTATGTCACTGCTGTTATATGGCGTAATAAATCTAATAACACTGAAGGTGTAGATGATGCAGCCGCTGCCGTAGATGATGAAGATGAGGAAAATAATGCAGTAAGTTATCTTTTGTTATTGTTGTTGCTTATTGTTGAAATAATGTACGTGATTATGTTCTTTTTTTTTTGTACGATTGCATGTTTTTTTATCGTTTTTATTTTATTAAGGTAGTAATAATTATTTTTAACATGTAATCAGTATGATGTGAGTCAATTAAATTTTTTTTTAAGTTTTTTTTTTTTTTGTTAATATTTGTTTTGTTGTTAGCTTTTATTATGTTAGTGGTTGTTGTTAATTTAAATGTGGGACATTGTAATGTGACGGCTTGTTGTTTAAATAGCAAATTATTTTGTATGTAAATATTTGTTTAAAAATGATTAAAGTTGACAATTTCTTGTATCGCAAGTAGTTCAAGGTTTAAAGCTTATTAACATGTTATGTCTCTAAAACCTTTTATTAATTCTTAAATTTTTAAACGGGTATCACACAGAGAAAACATATTCATTGTGACAACTGAATTTCTTGCCAACTGAATAATTTGGTTGCAGCAACCGAATTATTTGGTTGTCGCAACCAAATCTATTCCTGATCTAATTTGTTGTCAACCAAAAATTATGTTGTGATAACCGAATTTTGGTCGTCACAAACAAATATCGATGGCTCCAATCAAATCATTTGGTTGACAAAAAATACGATTGTCAATATGAATCTGTTTTCTCTGTGCGGATATAAATACCCAGGCAGAAATTGCCCTGCACTGACAAAACATTGGTTGACCATGGAATCAAAAAAAGAGCTTGAAAAAAAATTGCCAAAATGTATTTTCCAGTATTTTTTTACCGAGTTTATGTCTGCTTATGAAAAACCTCTGGAACACCATTGGCTTAAAGCGATTTGCAAACGCTTGTAGGTGGTTTGCCAGTACATTTTATACAGAATTTACAGCGTTATATGAAAACATTCTACTGGCAAAATATTGATTTAAAGAGTTTGCAAAAAAGTGCTTTTGCAGTACTGTTTCACAAATATTTATGACAAAAAGTATACACCTAATTGGAATGTTCTAAACTATTATGCATCTGCTGAAAAAATTTAGCAATTTATACACGCAGATAAGAAACATACATGGTTGTGGCAATCATATTCGAAGAAGGGATTATGCATACCATAGTCGTACTATAATATTCTTATCATATCACTATAATTCAATAATAATAATTTTACCATAATATTGTCCCTACAGTTAAATTATAATTCGAAACTACACTCACAATATTATTTCGTTAAAAATAATCTTAATTAATATGTATTATTTTAAATTAATCGAAAATACAATCAAAAAAAAAGACTACTAATTTTTCATTATATTCAGCCCATATTGTTGTTTATTTCCAATCATTGTTTAATAATCGACAAAAGTAGTAAAAGCAATCGAAAATCGTTTAAAATAACCATCAATTTTAAACTGACAAAAACGTAGAAAAAAATGGTTTGTGTGGTTAGTTTTTTAAATTGAAAGTTTTTTTTTTATTTGGGTGTAATTTTACAAATCACAACACACACAGATGTATATATTTTTATTTTCTGTGTGTATCTATATTTGAATAATTTCTTGTAATTTTTATTGAAATTTTTATAGAATAGTTAGAAATAGAAATCACAAAATTTTATTGTTTGTTTTTTGAATGACTGATTCAAATAGTTAAAAAATATATTTCTATGAATTTTAATTGATTCTTCATTCAAAAACAAATTCTACGTATTACTTTTTAAATAAACTACTGTCGGTAACGTAAAATTATTGTGAGTGTAAGAAAAAGTTCTTTAAATTTAAGAACATTTTGATTAAGAAATATTTTCCCTAAAGAAAAAATTTAATATTAAGGACTTTTTCAAGAAAACTCTTTTGATTCTATTGGCTTTTTTAAAGAAAACAAAAAAGTTTTTATTATAATAAAACAATTCTTAGATTTTAAGGACATTTTTAAAATTTTTTTCCTTTTAGAATTTATCTTTTAGAAAAAGTCCATAGAATCTAAAAATATTTATACTAAAATCAGTCCATAGGTAGGAAGGCAAGGACGTCGGTAGGTAGGAAGGTAGGTCACCTATTGCTTGAAATATAATATCCACATTACCATTTGACAATATGACATAATATGTTCACTATACTTCACAGGATCATTTTCTTCATTTACTTTCATTGAAAAATGAAGAATACCAAAAAAAAGTCCATAGAATGTTAGTACTTTTCATGGAGATAAGTCCTCAGAATTGAAGTACTTAGAATCTTAGTTTGTTTTTAAGAATATATGAATTTGTATCTAAGAAACAGTTTGCAGAATGTGAGAATTTTACTATACGGAAAAGAATCTAAAAATGTTTCTATTAGTAAAATTCATAAAAATTGAGTATTTTGTATAAGAAGCCTTTTCGTACAAAACAACTCTTGGGTTCTACTGACTCTTTTTTTATAAAAAATTATTTTTATTAATATTTTGAATACTTTTTCTACAAGAAAGTCGTTATTTTACAAGAAGTGAAGTAATAAACATATTAAAAATAATATATATAATTATTTTTATTGAAAAAAATTAAAAAATATAAAATCTTTATATAGAATCGCTTTGACAATGAATTGTTAGCGAAATCTAACTTTAAATAGGATTTCATTTTGTATGGGAAATCTGAATAAAATTTAAAATACGTATTTTGAGATTCAGTATAAATGTATTGCTAGGCTTTTGACAAATTCCGCAAATTTTTAAAACAAAATCATTTGACACTTCTTTAGTAACACCATTAAAATTCTAATACTTGAAAAGCTATAATTTGATCCCAATTTTCTTCGTGCGCTCTTTTGATAGATACACAAAACCACAAAATCCAATCTCTCGAAACACATTCGTTATTCTTTTTTCATGTCAAAGTAATTGTTGAAATTTTATTGCAAACAAAAATTCGTTTATTAAGTGATTAAAGGAATTATTTACACAGTTTATGACGAAATTCTGTCATCATCTTCTTTCGTCTATTGGGATATTTTATAATAAAGATAAAGTTGTTTTTAAAAACTTACTATTGTTGATTCGAATACATTATTAAAAACCTGTTTTAGATATCATGCACTCACAACAATAAGTCTGTAAAAATTCTTTAAATAGCTGTTTACACAGGCTAGGCCAGATCAACTTACAGCCTAATAAATAAAAGTATATTTTACTAATTTTTTGTCTGACAATTTCCATCAGTGTACTTATTATAAATACTTTATTAACCGGAAGTAATTAAAGTTATTCTATTTTATATGCTGTGGGAGTATAATTTTTTGTTTGATTTTAATATACTAATTCAAATTAAAACTCTTTTATCTTTTAAGATAATTTTAACCATACATATTAAACACATTTTAATTCTCATTAAGATTAAATTAAAGTTTCTAACAACTAATTATGCCATAGAGTTTGATATAACTATCTATGTACACTAATACCCCGCTTAGCAGCCAACCGCTTAATGGTATTTTGCTATTAAGGGCATTATTAAATTATTTAGAAGGCCCTTATTAAACTATGGAACAAGAACAAAATCTATCCACTAATAAGTATTTTAATGGAACGAAACCTTGAAAGTCTGGTGGTTCCCTTGTGTCTGTGAATTTTTTAATAAAAGTTAGCAAATGAGAAAATTTTTTGGTTATTAATTTTGATGTTAATCACGGTTGTCTGTACCATGGTTACAAATGCTGATATCGCTTTCTACACTTAGAATATTATGTAGTTTATTGCCTGTAGTTTAATCAAAAGATTTCAGATCAGGGAAAAAATAGTTTAACAGTAGTTTACTGTCTGTAGTTTAATAAAAAGTTTTCAGTTCAGTTAAAATAAAGGCATATAGATTAATTTTTTTAAAGACATATTTATTTTAACTCTTTTATACATTCATTTAAAATGATTTACTGCCACTTACCGATTTTTATACCCTCTACCATATATGGTGAGGATATATATCAGTTTGTCATTCCGTGTCGAAATATAGGTTTAAGACATATGCAATTTTAAGTCGATTTAGCGATGTCCGTCTGTCTGTCTGTCTGTCTGTCTGTCTGTCTGTCTGTCTGTCTATCTGTCTGTCTGTCTGTCTGTCTGTCTGTCTGTCTGTCTGTCTGTCTGTCTGTCTGTCTGTCTGTCTGTCTGTCTGTCTGTCCGTCTGTCAGTCTCTTAAAATGGCGATCACGGCGCGAAGACGCAAGCAGGGGTGCCTATTTTTACCCAGATTATTGAACATCCTCCCGAACAGTTTGGTATTGAAAATAAGCAAAATCTGTCCAGCGGTTCAAAAGTTATGAGTGAAAATGTGAAAAATTTTCTATACAAATTGGTACGATTTTTCTGTATCTATTTTTTTCTGTTAAGCTTTGTTGGTTTTTCCTTTCATTCCATAAAATGTATTTTTTGTTTTTGTAACCCAAGCCATTTATATATAAAGAAAGAACAATACATAATTGCTTTAGTGCCGCTACTTTTGAATAGGTGGCGCAAAATCACATTAAAACAATACCTGGCTAGGTCGATATAGCCTTGGATTAGGCTTTCAATTAATTTATTTACCAAAAATATTAAATTAACTACATACTTCAAATTCTAATGCATTCAGATGTTGCTAGTAGACTTATTACATAATTAATTTTAAAGTCAATTTTTCAAATGTTTGACGTAATAAAAGCATTTGTTTCACATTTGTATGTCAAAAAAGAAATTTTCATAGAGGTAAATGGTATTTTTTTTTATTGAATTTGTATAATTTTTGAGAATTGAGGGATTGGCAAATGTATATTTATGTTAATGTTTTCTTTCATAAAAAAATGCACATGAATAAAGTGCAATATTGGGCTCTTAAACATCTAAATGAATATTGATTTAAAAAATTAAGGTATAATATGCACATAAAACATATCTTTTTTTATAGTTTTTGGCAAATATTCATTTATGTTACGAAGAAAATAGAAATTCAATAATACTCTACTGCATATTGTAGCACAATATGGCTAATGGAGACTAGTTCTGCAGCAAAATATGCCTAATGAAGAGAATGCACCATCTGATGGGCCATCTATAGACAAATAGTTATAACTCATGTTCTTTCTTTAACAAATTAATTTCTTTGCTGTATTCTCTCCATTAGATAAACACACTTTAATTTTTATTTTAAATTTTATTTTTTTATTAAGAAAGAACATTCGTTGCAACTATTTATCGGGAAGTGGCGCATCAGTAACAAAATTTAGTATTTGCCAAAAACTATGCTTTAAAATGTGTTTTTTGTGCAGTCCATGGTTAAAAAAACTGGTGAAAATGTAAAAGTGCCTCTAAATTGCCCATACAAATTTAGTACAATTTCATAGTAGCGACTTGTACATAACATATTTTCTCATATTTTTTTCACCAGTCACTTAGCAGTAAATATTTTGTATTCACCTCAAACATTTTTTCACCACTAAAATAATTTCAGCACAAAAGTTTTTTTCACCTCTAAATTTTTTTTTCTACCAAAAAAAGTTCTTTTCACCTCCAAATATTGTTTCACCTACATAATTTTACTTCCAAAGTTTTATTATATTATTTGTATCAACAGTAGAGACCATCTTTTTAGGATATTGGTGGAGGGTATTCAAAGATACGGCACAGCCGAATTTAGTATTTTTTTGCTTGTTTTTTTACAGTTTCATTTATTTTTTACATTTGTTTGAAATTTAATAAAAATTTACCCACAAAACGGATATTAGTGGCTTATTTGTTTCCATTACAGTAATTACAAAAATAAATTTATAATAAAAGTAGCAACCAAAATTTCAACCAGATATCTACTATTTGCTATATTTTAATACCAATTAATTCCAATTCAGAAAGAAAGTAGATAGGGCCGATTCTTATCAAATTCCATAAGATACGTTTTTTGACTTACCAGCCACCAATTTAAAATTTCTTTTAAATGCAAATGTATACAAAAAAGTGTTGTTCTTTACGGCTTTTTTCTCATAACGTGCAAATTTTTAGGAACCACAATGGGGGATCGGTGTAATCTTAAAATAATAACATTCATATTAAGTTATAATTTTTTAATACCCAGAAGACTAAAATTTTAATGCATGTCATTAATATTCTCCCTCAAAAGGAAAAGAAAAAAAATAAATTTATTATACAGGTAATTTATAAATCCTTAAAGATTTTATATCAATGTCTGACAAAAAGAAACAGGCAATAATGAATTTCGTCATATAAATATGAGTCCTATGAATATGAAAATCTTACAGATGACAAAATGTCAAAACTCTTAAAATTTTGTTTATAGATAATACTTTATACATGATGTATGTACGTATAAATATACATATTTTAAACAAAATCCATCAACTTCGACATACAAAAATTTAAAAATATACATTTATATATATTACACTAATAGACCAAAATTAAACAAGCTAGCATAGGGAGGTAAAATATAGAGAAAAATTTTATATTACAAAATATTAAGTGTTATTTTGTATGTTCATTTTCATTATAAATTAATTGACCTTAATTGAAACAACTAAATATATGAGTAATCTGAAGGTAAAATTAAAAAAAATATATGTAGAGAATGTGTATGATGAATTACAACCGTAACTGATGATAAAAGTTGACAATTTTATTTGCCAAAAAACCAAAACTGTAACGAAAAGCGTTATAAGCAATTAAAATAAAGAAAAATATAATAACGGTGCGAAAACCGTAAGCGATACTCGTTTCTGTTGCCATTCTTGTTAAGCGTGCATTAACACGGTTTTCACACCGGTACATTTTTTTCAGTTAAAATAATTTTAATCGGTATTTTAGCGGTTCTAGTATCCATCCAACAATGGCAACTAAAAAGAATATCGGTTACTGTTTTCGTGCCGATATAAATAAGTTCCTTGTTTCGGTTGCGGCTTCTAAAAAAATATCGGTTACATTATTAAAGGTTTTTAGCGGTTAAGATATCCATTATTGTTGCTAACTTCCAAAAAAATTTTAATCTTAAGAATGTCGTATTCATTTCGGTTGTCAACCTTCGTGTGTATAATTAAAAACTTTTAAAAAGGATTTCAATTAATTCTTGTGATTAATTCAGTAAATTTTTATGATTGCCTTAAAAGTTTATGCAATATAAGTGAGTATGTTATGCAAACATACATAAATTTTTATTAAGTTATATACGAGTACAGTATATGTATAACAGGCTCAACCTATATTTTTTATTACTTCTTCCTTATATGAAAATATGTTTTTAAGGAAAAAGAAAATTTCAACATTAGTTTTGTTTTCTTCCTCATACTTAATATCTAATAAAAAGTTACCACTTATTATTCCTAATGTTAAATTTTGTGTGGGATTTTGTATCATGTATAAGAACAAAACACAACTATAAGTTAAAAGTAATTTAAGCACATAATTCAAATAAATACAAATATTATTTAATTGTTTCATGAAATGCCAGTGATATCAATATATATTTGAATTTTATACCAGAATGTATAGTTTAAGCCTTAAAATCTACTTTAAGCAGCATATCAATTAATTTATTCTGGTAACTTTACAAATTTTAATAAAATTACTTTTTTTTATAGGATTTAGTTTAATAGTTGTTATTTATAAAATAAACTAAAAATTCTATTAAAAAAAATACATAATTTAATTGCAATTCAATTTAAGTAGATTATAGTTTGTTATCAAAATGGGCTTAGTTACAATTAAAAAAGGTTGTTTAGGCGTAAAATATAATACAAATTGGATGAAGGAAAGAATAATATCGTTAGATATTAAAAAGTGACAGCTCAGCCTGTAAGATCCCTACCCCAGGTGGAAATTGAATTTTATGTAACCAAATTTTGTACATTATCATACATGTTGTTGTATATAATAATACATGGGTATACAAGGTGGCACAAAAGTAATCTTCCTATCAGAAAATGCTATAAATTTTGCGATTGGCCCCTAATGTCAGTTCTGTTTTGACATTTGTGTAGTAAACACATGCGAAATACACGTTAATAAACAATGTTACGCTACACTGCTCCAGAACGCGGAATAATGGTGACTATTTATTTGAGCAATAATGAAGATGATTTTTAATCAAAAATAATCATGAGTGATGAGGCCCATTTCCATCTTAGCGGGTACGTAAATAAGCAAAATTTACGCTTCTGGGGCACTGAAAATCCGCGTGTAACCCACGAAGAGCCATTACACCCGCTCAAAGTCACTGTATGGTGTGCTGTTTTCGCTGGAGGAGTCATCGGACCTTTTTTCTTCGAAGACGTCGCGGGCCAAACGGTTACTGTGAATGGTGAGCGCTACAGAGCTATGATCAACGAGTTCTTTTTGCCGCAACTTGATGAATTGGGATTGGAAAACATGTGGTTCCAACAGGACGGTGCAACGCCACACACTGCACGTGCCACAACCGATATGCTGAAGGATGCATTTCCCAGGCGCCTAATCTCCCGTTTTGGCGATTTGCACTGGCCAGCAAGATCGCCTGATTTGACCGCTCCAGACTTCTTTTTTTGGGCCTTTTTGAAGTCGCGGGCTTATGTCAACAAGCCTCAGACTCTTGCAGATCTTAAAGACAATATCCGTCAAGAATGTGAGGACTTATCGCCGGAAGTTTTGGCCAAAGTGATGGAAAATGCCATAAAAAGGGCTCAAATGACATCAACTGTGGCGGCGGCCATTTACATGACATCATATTCTCGACTTGATGTAAAAAAAATTAAAAGACCAAATAAAAATAATCCACAAGAAGAATCAAAGTTTTTCATTTTTTTTTTTAAATTACAGCCAAAAAACATCGGAAGGTTATTTTTGCGCCACCCTGTAATGACATACACGTCCATGCAAGTATATCTTCGAATTCTAAAATTTAAAAAAAATTAAAATATATAAATCATACCCTCAAATTAAAGATCCAAAGATATATGGTCATTAGGCCGTACCTAAAAAAGGTTTGTCTTACACCTTCACATCTAAATTATTTTTGCAAGGCAGCATCGAAAAATTTTTTTTTTTTTTGCCCAACGTCGGGAGGGTTGCATTTTAATTTTTTTTGGTTATATCTTCAGCATTTGGTTATACTTATCTTCGGCCAATGGTTTGACTGAAATTCCCGAAGATATGACAACAAATTTAATAGGGCGGTCCTTATTTAGATATACCTTCCATAGAAAGGTCCAATCTGAATTGGGCTTAACTCTCCATTCGATAGCTGGCAACAACTGTTCTCAGATTTATCATCTAGCGCAATAATACTGTTGACATATTTAAAGTCCTTCAATTTTTACCACCTTTCAGCTCTCTTCTATCCATTTTCCAAAGAAAGCAACACATTAATTAATGGGAAGAATTTACAGAAAGACAAAAAAGATAATTGATTGCGCCTCCAAATTTAAGAAAAATCAGACCATATTTTGAACTTAATCCCTATGGAAACCACCTTCCTGATATTTGCCTAAATAAACTTTGTAGGTCATCACATTTAAATTTTTCTCCAAATTTCTCCCGGAATTGAAACCTCTACCCGGTATAGGGTATCATATAGTCGACATGTCTGACTTTTTTTACTATTTTTTTTTGCAAGGTTGAGGAACAACCTTAATTTTTTTTCGATTTTCATAATCTTCGAAAAAATTATATAGGGTGTTCCAATAAGGGCGGGAAAATGTTATCGTGGCGGTGTGTGGCACGTGGCACCATCCTATATTTTGTCTACGTCCATTTCGTTCAATTTGGGCCAAAAAAAAATTGGTTATTAATAAAATAATAATTTAACTAAAATGTTTTCAAAAATAATTCCCTCGATCCTAAGCTATTGTCTTCTATAAAATCTTTCATTAAAAAGTTTAGGTTTAATACATTTATAAATTATTTACAATAATTCTTAGTCTGGTATCTTCCTAATAATGTAACGGTACCCATTATTATCGTTTTGTAGTGTTCGTCGTTGACCAAACTCGGTTTCAAAAAAGTACGGAGAATTAACACAGCCGGCTTAAATTACCCACATTTTTTTTGATGCATTGGCAACTGGTGAACCTTGTGTGGGTTGGCGTCGACCCATATACCGTAATTTTGCTTGTTTACATAGCCAATCATCCAAAAATTAAACCTAATCGCTAAAGATGATTTTTCATTTCTTTTCATTTTTGTTTTTTTAATATATTTTTTTTTTTTTTTCATTTGGACGTGCTGCTCAATCGTGTAATTTGTCATGGTGCTTTGGCTTCAGTAACTGAATAATAAACAACAGATTATATAGATGCCACCAAAACAAAATGGCAGTCAAAAAAATTCGACCCCTAAGCCCTCTCCTTGCCCAAATTTCACTAGCAAGGTATAGTTTTCAGTGGCCTTACAACCTCATCACTATAAGAAGCGATGAATGTTAACGAAGCCCGTAGCTAACCAGAAAATTTATTCCATTGATTCCATGATTACAAAAATTATAATTCTTTATTTATATAAAAAAAAATTTATGATCTTATGTAAGATATATAGATCCACAATAAACTTCTCTATGAAACTACATACACGGTACGGTGCAGGATTGTTTAACAAAAAATTGTTGGAGTTGATTGAAAAGTCTTAGAATGAAAATACTCGTGTATTTAAATAACCCGGTTTGACGTCTCTACTTGCATTTGCAAAAAGAGAAACATTACAACAAACACATGAATTTTAATATCCGATGATAGCTGATTTGAAATTAGTGAAGTTATGGCACACAGAACATTTTTAAATAAAATTAATCTTTTCTTAATACGTCAATATGAAGTTAGCTTTCATTAGCTTTTTTCTTTAAAGTTGTGAGTAAAATTAAACATATTTACAATTCATACTATAAGACGCGAAAAATGTTAGAGAAAAAGGTCGTGGCTGACCGGAAAATTAATTCCATTGGATTACACTAACCAAAAAAAGTCTGTAATGGCAACTGAAAATTTTGCTGTTATTACGGGAAATTCTGCTAATTTGAGCCCAGCTGTATTTTTTGCTAATCTTAGCAACACATGTCTGCTGACGTGTAGTACAATGAAATTAGTAGAAAAATTAGTAGCCGCTACTAAATTTTAGTAGACTTTTTGTAAAGTGGAATTTAAAATCTGTTTGCTAAAATCAGCAAAAAAAATTACTAAATTTTATTAATATTATGAAAAGGCTTTGATTTTTTTTTTTCTTATCGAGCATCAAAAATTTTGAAAAACGAATTAATCATTTTGTTTTAATTTGGTAATTTCTGTTTGAAAAATATTTTGGTCATTTTTTTACTTTTAAGGTTAAATTTTAATTGTTTTTAGGGCGGATTTTTAGAACTAAAAAAACCTTTTTAGTGGATGTCCTTTTTTTTAGACATCAGTCGGTATCTTCACTTCCAATCCCTTTTTTAATATATGTAACATTTTAAGGAAATTTAAGTTTGTAGGTGTAAGTTTTAATTAGAAATAACATTTTCTTCAATAACCACTTTTTTAAAATTAGTAATATTTTTTGCTAATTTTATCAAATCGGTTTTCAAAAATTTGTAAAATGATTTCTGAAATTAGCAACACAAATTTGTTAATATTCTGTAAAAATTTCGTAATTTGTAAAATGTAAATAGCAAAAAGATTTGCTAAATAATAATTTTTTAATAAAAATAAGTACAAAAATAGTAGAGTGAGATTGAAAACCGTTTACAAATTTTTCTACTAACTTTTTTTTCTGAGTGTAGTGTCTAGTAACATTTTCTGCGTATTCTGCATGATAACAAAAGTTATTATTTTTCATTTAGAAAAATTTTCATGATCTTAAACCAAACAAAGAACATATGACATATGATTGATATAAATCAACAATAAACTTATCTATGGAAAGTAAAAAAAAAATATATTCAAACTATCTTTTTCCCTGATCCAATAGTTGTAACCACATATAACTTAATATGTTGTACACATAAAATATTACACTATTATAACATAGGATGTATTTTAAGTGTGTTAAAGTCTTGTTACAGGTAAATTAAATAAAATAAAATAAATAGAGTAAATATATAAAAGGGAAAAAGTTTTCATACACAATTTTCTCTAAGGTTAACTTTATTTGTAGTTGAGGAGAATAATAACAAAAAAAAAAAACTAAAATAAACCTAAGCTAATTAAACTCGTTCTAAATTTGTTGTTGAAATTTTTTTGTTCATTTTTCTTGTTCTTTTTGTAAACTTGCAGCACAACATTAATCAGCAATCGTTGCAAAAGTTTGCAACTTGCCTGCAACATATTGCCCAATTATTGGAATGTCCTGTTTGCCTAGAGGTAAGTTTCTTTTTCTTTTCCTTGTTGATGTTGATGATGATGAGACATTTATATACAAACACATGTACATATGTAGTTTATACAATCTTTCATAAGGTAAAAAATGTCAATTTATAGGTAGAAAAAATAAAACGAGGAAAATACAAACTAATACTTGAAATTTTGTAGTTAAAACAAGTCTTAAAACTTGTCAAGAATATCGATGAGTTCCTTGAGTATTAAATGAAAGAAAGAAGAAAATTGCAAGTCACTAGCATATTTTTTTGCATGTCTTTTTTCTAAACACTATGAAATGGGTTATTAGGAAATTGGACTAAAAATGGGAATATAATTTTAATACAATTTAATAAGAAAGAAACGAACATAAATTTTAATGTTTGTTCTTCAATGAACGATTTTCAGGCGAGAAGGGTGTGAAGTAAAATTTTAGTAAATTTAAAAAAATAAACTTTTTAAAACGGAAAATTATGTTTAAAAAATCGTCAAAAATACATTTACGCTTCGACATATATTTTTGATAATAATAAAGCTAGCTTAGGGTGCCTTCTTGTGAAATGAGTTATTATTTTTGCTCCAGGAGTTACAGGATACCGTCGTTTTTCCAATATCTCTTACTAAAAAACTAAATAAGAGATTTTTTTTTTGAAATTTAGCAAAGTTCGGAGTTAGTGTTACGAAAATCTTATTTCGTCAAAATTTTTTTATGTTTGGTGTTAATTTCTTTAAATTTCGCAATTTCCAAACAGCGAAAATCGCCATAATTCTTAGAATAGAAATACAAGATCAATAATTTTTGGTATTTTGTTTTATTTAAAGTGTTATTAATATGAACAATTTAAATTATTTCATTATTGGATAAATATAACGATAAATCAAAATTTTAAATAATTTTACATAGTTAGTATCAAATGGCAAATATTTAGTATCAATATTATCGATATCAGAAAGATCATTAGAAAGATCATTAGAGGGTTAAAAACCAATCTACTTAATTTACATTTATATCAAAAGAACTTTTCATTTATTTTTAAATGTTAATAAATTACCAAACAATATGCGTACAAAATTAATGTTTTTTATTTATTTTACCAACCAAACGAAAATCCGTAAAAACAAATGATTTTTCCTTAATTTATTTCTAACCACAAAATCAGTAAAAAGGAACGATTTTTAAGTTATTTCGTTTTTCAACCATCAACAAATTAACTACAAAAATTCGTAAAATTATATTATATTTGGCTCTTTAGCTCTTTAAATAAACAGTTAACACTGCTGTTTATTTAAAGAGCTAAGTGTTGCACAAAAATTAACTACAAAGTCTGTAAATATAAATGGTATTTTCTTTATTTATTTTATTTAACAGTCAACTAACTAACTAGGAAATCAGTAAAATGTAATGATTTTTCAGTTATTTAATTTCTTATCCATCAACGAATTAACTACAAAAAATCGTAAAATAATAAGATAATCCGTTTTTTTTAGCCCTTTCAATCAGACACTGCTGAAGTCTGTAAAAATAAACAGCTTTTTTTAGTTTTAAAAAATAAAAAAAATTTAGCAAAACTATTTTAATAAAAACATAAACTGTAATTTATTTGAAAAAAAAATATATATATATGTATTTCTTTGTATTTTAGCTATTTAATCATTTAAAAACAAATGTAAGGATAACTTTTCATATAAACTACAGTCAGTTACTGTAAAAATATTGTATATTACACTCAACAAAAAAGTCTGTCATAGCAACTGAAAATTTTGCTGTTATTACGGGAAATTTTGCTAATTTGAGCCCAGCGAGGTTTTTTTTTGTTAATCTTAGCAACACATGTCCGCTGACTTGTAGTGCAATGAAATTAAAGAAAAAATTAGTAGCTGCTACCAAATTTTAGTAAACTTTTTGTAAAATGGAATTTAAAATGTGTTTGTTAAAATCAGCAAAAATATTTACCAAATATTATTTATTTTTGTAAATTGCTGTAAACTGCAATTTGAAAAAAGATCTGCTAACATAGGTAAAAAATTTTACTAAATATTGTAAGTGTAATGGAAATAGCAGGAAAGTTAATAGCCGCTACTAATCATTGGTAAAATTATGTTCAAAGTTTATTAAAATAAATTACATAACAAAAATTTTTAATAAATATGTGTGAACTAAACTGAAAAATATAATTTATAAAATAATTATTAAAAATGCAAAATTAACTTAATTATTTTTAAATACACTTGTTACATTTTAAAGCTGCTAATTTTTTTAGAAATTGCCTTACGAAAAAAATACAAATTCAATTTTTTATAGAAATTTTTTTTTATTTTTTTTCAAAAAATATTTTAGGCAAAATTAAAAAAAAGTACAATAGGAAAAACATAAACAAAATTATCATTTTATTGTTTTAATTTTCTAATTATCTGTTTTGAAAAATCAATTATGAATTTTAAGGTCTAAATTTAGTTGTGTTTTTGGCTGATTTTTACTATTTAGTGCTATTTTAAGTGGATGTCCTAGTTTTAGACATTAGTCGGTATCTTGACTTTCGACCACTTTTTTGTAGCCTATGTAACAGTTTGTAGGTATAAGTTATAATTTTTAGAAATAACATTTAATTCAATATCCACTTTTTTAAATTTTCTTTTTGCTAATTTTAGCAAATCAAAATTTGTAAAATGATTTCTAAAATTAGCAACAAAAATTTGTAAATATTCTGTAATTTGTAAAATGTAAATAGCAAAAAAAAAACTTACTAAATAATAATATTTTTAATAAAAATCAGTTAAAAATATTTACTATGAGATTGAGATTGAAAACTGTTTACAAATTTTTCTACTAACTTTTTTTTCTGAGTGTATTATACTGTCATGGAGGTAGAATTAAAGTTTTTGATTTGTTTTTCTTATCGGCGGATAAACTGCTAATAATTTTGAAGTTTTGTGTACACTCCTATTTAAATCTTTTTAACGATAGAAAGTCCTTAAGCACCTTTCACATGATACTCAATTTAAAAAATAAAAAATTTTAAACTTTTCATAAAAGCAGTTCATTTATTATATCTTCTTTACAAAACATATAAATTTCATTACAATTGAAGTTTTACCCTAAATATTTAAATTATGAATTCCAAACCCATAGTGCTCAAGCACTACTTATTAAAAATAAAAAAAAGAAACGACACTCTATATTAAGTTTTTCCAAATGTTAGTTAAGGCCTCCTAAAAAGTTACAAAATCGTGCTATCATCACAGTCTGCTAAAGTGTATACAATATGGAAAAAAACATTTTTAAATTTTGTTCGAAATCTGTATACACGTTCCTAACTAGTTTTTGAAAATATTTACTATTTTTAAGCGTGTTTTAGTTGGTTTTTCAAATTAGTCCCGTTAATATAGGTTTTATAAACAAACTTGATTTTTTTTTATTATTATAATAGTTTTCAGTCTGTAAACACTGCAAATTGAAACTGCTTCTCAAAAATTTTTATTAGTATGTCTGTGTTTATTAACACTCATAACAAACAACATTTTTAGATTGTTGTGTCTAATATGGAAAGGAAAAATTTTTGTGTGTTGTGTATGAAAATGATATTCCGTAGTTATACTTGTATGTATATGCACTTAGTATGTACATGTGGTAGTGTTTTGTTAGAGTTTTTCAAATATTATGTGATTTTTCTGCATGTTTAATGAAAGTACGAGTTCTATTTAGTAGTCGTACGTTTTCTACGTTCATTGAATTTAATTTGTGCAAAGTTTTTGTATGTGTGTGTTTATACATATTAGAGTGGACCGAACTTGAAAATTTTTCGATTCTGATACGAGAAAAATAAAATTTTAAAAATCATTATAAAATTTTTCGTTGTATATACGGAAAATTTTTTGTTTTGAAAAAACTGTTCTGTATTTAAAATCAAAAAAGTGGCCATAATTCATAGTCCCACACTAAAGTCGGCTTTTTTAAAAACAACTTTAAATTAAAAACCTGTTATTATCTATTTTGCTATAACAGTCAGAATTACAGCCAGTTTTAAGTTGAACTAGCTCTAAATGGGTATCACATCAAATGTACAAAATATCCGCATACATTTTTTACTAAAAAATAAACAAGTCGAAACATTGATCAGCTGATTTTATATTAGCTGAAAAAAAGAGAAAAAGTGTAATCACACACTTTGCAATAACAAAATGTGAAAAGGAAATCTTTCCAAAAATATTGAAATAAAAGTATTTTTTAATTAATAAAAATTTATTAAATTAATAAAAAATTATGCAAAAGCCCCTATGAATTGATATAATTTACCTATCGATATTTTGCAATTCAAAAAATTTTTTCCACAAAAATTTTCTTGGCGGAAAACAGCTGTTGTAAGTGTTGTTAAATTGGATAAAACCAACTTCAGCTAGTATACTTTTCTTGCCTATAGTAGGCCTTAAGTATACTTTTCAGAAAAGTAGACGTTAGAACTCCTAAAGTATACTTTTTTACTATGATTATGCGCCAGTATGTGAAGGAAATATTGAAAAAAACTCACCTTTTAATATAATTATTTCAATCTGAAAGTAAAACAATTAAAGTTTAAGGCGCACTAATGCATTATGCAGACAAGCAAAATATCTTCGCAGATTAGTCTTAAAATTTAATGTTAAACTTTTTATTGCTCAATAAAAAAAACTATGATGAGACTTTTTCACTGAGTGTAGTTTTTTGCTTTTGATAGTTTTTTACATGTCAAAATGCAAGTATAAAAAGCAAATAAAAATACTCAAAAACTAAAAACTGTCCACGTTAAAATTGATCCCTATATTTTTTTAAAATTATTTGGATTACCTAACGTCCAATAAGTGTAAAACAACTGTCAATATTTTTCTAATCGCTACAATAAAACGTGTTCAAATTTAAAATATATCAATCAAACAATAATAAATCCATGAAAATTATGCAAAATACTACAAAAATATTTGTACAGGTTGACCTAAATTACACTCACAATAAATTTCGTTAGAAAAAATATTAAACTAACCGAAAATACAATCAAAATGAGGTCTACTGATGTTTTACTATATTCAGCCCATTTTGTTATTTATTTTCCATCATTGTTGTTTAATAATTGACAAAAGTAGTAAAACAATCGAGTCGTTTTAAATAATCATCAATTTTTACTTGAAAAAAAGGATAGAAAAAAAATACTTTTGTAGTTTGTTTTTCAAATTTAAAGTTTTTTATTTGTATGTTTGCAATAACACAACACACACAGAGGTATATATTTTCATTTTATATGTTTAAATTTATATTCGAACAATTTCTTGAAATTTGTATAAAAAGAATTTTGTATGTAAAGAAACTATTTTGATAAAATTTAAAAAATCATCATAAAATTTTTTTTTTTTGAAAAAAGGAATTCTTTGAATTTCTATTTTTAGAAATAGAACACATAAAATTTTATATTTAACCGAAAATATCAACTTCTATTTAAAGTTTGAAAGGGATCCCAAAGAAACTTTTTTTTAAAATACAGCCTATGCAAAACAATTTAAACATCCCCTTTTCTTTGTAAACAAATGCATTTTTTTTATACAATTGCAAATTGTTTTTGAGGTATTAGTATGATTTCAAAAGCAACAGTAAGACAAATGGTAATGCCAGAAAACTCCATTAGCATTAAATTGTAATAATTTTTTTTTTGGCATTAGCATTATTCAACCAATGCTCATAAAATTCAAATGTGAATAATAAAATCCCAACTATATCCTAAAGTAATGCGGAAGGTAGAAGCCTCAAACATTAAGGCAAAAATTTTTTATCTTGTATATTTTTAATGTTGTTTAAACAACTGGCACATCAGAAAAACAAAACATATGATTAATCAGTTAAAAATAGATGTTAAAATTTTACCCATTAATTCCGTAAAAAATAACTGATTATTCATTTACTGGAAATTGTTTCCGGTTTTTGTATTTTTGTTTGTTTTTTAGTCTACAAAATGTATACACAGTCTATAGACACATTTTGTGTGAGACCATATATGTGCATGTGTGTGTGCTTATGAAGTTCTTGTAATTTCAATTAAAATAATTTTGTATATAAACAAACAATTTAAATAAAAATCAAATTGGAATTTTAATATTTTTTGAAAATTTTAATTTGTAATAACTGTAGCACAAATTTATATTTTTGTGGGTAATTTTTTTTATTACATATCAAACAATTGGAAAAAATAAATGAAAGTGAAAAAAAACGGCAAATGACAGTAAATCATTTTGAACAAATGTATTCTTTGAAAAATAAATAAATGTTTCTCTAACTAAACTACATAATATTCTATGGCCGCTTTTTTGGGATATGAGTTAAACTTGGTTTAGTTAAAACCGAAAACAAATTTTGTCATCTATTTCCATGTTTATTAACATAAATTTGTCGGAACAACTTTCGCTACATCAAATTTTGGTTTTATTCATTGAAATAAAATAAATTAAAACAAATCTCAAAATCTGGATTCAAGTTAAAAACTGCGATAAACTGAGTTTAAAGATAATCTACATCCTAAAAACTCTTGTTTGCTGGCGAACGGGGTAGAGAAGAAATCTGGATAACAAAATAAGCACGGTATTGGTTTTTCCTGCATGTTTATGTTTTTTCTCTTATGCGCACATTTGCTTTCTTCTTTTGTTGCTTCATTCACATTTGGTTTTAGAAACAAAATACAGAAAATGTGGGACAAAAAAAATCACATATGGCAGCGCTGTATTTGCACGAGAAGTTTAATATTAGATCAGAGGGTCAATTCTCGTTCTGTGATAATGTGATGTGAAAAAAAAACTTTTCATTTTCGTTTTCATAAGCACTTTTCACTTGAATTTTTCACAAATACATAAATTGCGATTCTCGTATGTATTATGAAAAAAATGTTTCATTCGCACTGTACCCATGAAAATTTTGTAACTGTGTTACCCAAAATTTAAAGCAAATGTCAAAACAGAGAAAAACGTAAACAAAAGTGAATTAAAAATTTATTTTAAATAACTATATAAAAATGTCTTAATTAATTGTATTATTGGATATTACTCAAAGAATTCGGGATGAAAAAAGGTAAGACAATGATATTACAAGCATTTCATTGCAGTAAATAATTAAATAATTTATAGGAATTTTTTGAGAGTGCTGAGACGCATACTTCGTAAAGGCCAAAATCCATTCGAGAAGACAACCGACGAGCACTTCATGGATTTATATCGGCTTGCTTAGGTGAACTATATTACTTAAAGAAAAAAAACTTTTCATAAAGAATATAAATAAATAAAGTATAAATAAACCTTAAGTCGCTCCTATTCTTTTTCCATTTTTCACCGTCCTTTTGGTTCCCACTAAAACTGTTAAGGCTCGCCGATAATTCGTTACACTTTTCGTCTCTAAACTTGGCACTATCTGCAGTTACAAATCTGTAAATATGAGGTTAATAAAAGTGTGCTTATGGTAATTAAACAACTTACTTATCGTTTGCAATGTCCACATGCTTTCCTAAATAATTAATTAAATACTCCTTTTGGCTTTCGCAGGCATGCTTTCCTCTTACAACCATCTCCATGTTTATTTCACTTATAAATAGTCTGTGTAAACAATTTTTTCATATGAAAATATTTTCACAGTTGTTTGCACTGTTACACAAAACAAGAATCGCCAGTGCTGTGCAATCGTGAAAAAATCTTGTTTCGTTCCACTTTTTTTCCACTTTTTCATATGATAACGTTTTGATATTTCTTTACATTTTTTCACAGAACGCGAATCAAAAGTACTATGAAAACGTGAAAAAACTTTTCATTTCACTGTTTCACAAAACGAGAATTGACCCTCAGTTCTTGCTCGCCATTTGCTGAAGAGTTGGTGAACTTGTTGCAGCTTTTTATGTTTGTTTTATTTTAGTCGGCTTAATTGCTAAGGGCGTCTCGAAATGCATGAGGAACAGAAAAACTAATTTTATTTTCCTCAGTTGATGTTGGCATCGAAGCTGCAACCTTCTAAATAAAAGTCAATGGCGCTAACCATTACGCTACAATGTCACAGTGCATAATGCCATTTGATCTATACAATATATCGAGATTATTATGCAAAAGTTATTAAGTAATAAAGTATGAATTTTTTAATAAAATTAAATTTTTGTTAAAATTAAAATGCAACTTTTTATTTCAAAGACCAAAATGTATGTAGATATCAAATTTAACGTGGATAGTCTTTTTAATAGTTTTTGTTCAGTATGAATATAGTATAAAAAATAAAAAAAACATAAAAAATATCTGTTTCAATTATGTTTTATTATCGAAAACTGCATACAATGTTTAACAAATACATACCAAAAACCCTGTGAAGAGAACAAAAAAACAACAACAAAAATGCGTGAATAGTATAAAATGTAAAATAATGCAAAGCATCAATACAATAATAAATTTTAATTGAATTAACAAGAAAAACCAACATGTAAAAAGTACTAAAACCAACAACTACCAACAGGAAATTCAATAACAATAGTAACTAACATAACATACAAAACAAACAAATGGTTCTACCATAAATATAGAGAATATGTTGTTTTATGTACGAGTGTGTTATGTTATGAAAGTGGGTATATATATTTATATTTAAAATGTGTAAAATATCGGTAAAACGCATAAAATACGATATATTTATAACAAATTGTAATTGTATGCCACAGAGAAGAATGTAAGTGGTACGTTGTATACAAGGATTTATGTTAATATCCAAGGATATTAACAAATACAAAAATATAAAATTGTAATTTTATAAAGATATTTTTGGTGAAATAAAATCAGATAATAAACACAGTAATTGAAAAGCCCGTTACTTCGTTAATGGTAGTTTGAAATATCGGTATATAATAATAAGAATATTGAATTTTTTTTTTAATGATTTTTGCTTTAATCTTTTTGTAGTGGATGTTTCAATTTTAAGTTTTAGACTTTTGGCTTAAAGTTTTGCACACGTCATCTAAGAGTCGCTTGTTTGCTTTTGTAATCTTATTTTTGGCACGCTTTAATTAGAAAGTTTCTCTTTAGTGAATAAGTCCAGTGAACATATACTTTAAATGACAAATTTTTAGTTGAAGGTTTTAGGCTGCCCACTAATTTCAAAAATTTCAAGTTCCAGCGGTTAGGCTTTTTCCTTTTTTAAGTCCATTTTATCACGTACTTATTGGGTGTTCCAAAAAGGTTACTTTTAAATAATATAAGTTTCATATTTCCAGCAAAAAGGAGTTTCTGCCGAATGTGGAAGGGTAGACTTCGACCGGGTATATAATCCAGCAAACACATAAGTATTTTAAATTTTGGTTTATTAGACAAAGCGGTTGAGCGCCTTTTTTGTATGTTAAAAGAATAATATAACACATCGGCTGAAAAGTCTTTTTATTTTTTTTTTTTGCAAAATTCGCCTTTATTCATTAAAATAGTCTGCTTCAAGAGCGATTCATCACTCCAACGCCTTTCTAACATTTTGATACCTTATTTATAGAATGATTTATCTAAGGCCTCTGTTTCGGCTATGATCTCTTTATTCGAACCTAATTTCTTTACATCGAACATGTTTTTGGGGTCTGAAAATAGGCTAAAATCGCTAGGATCCAAATCCACCAAATCTACCATTTGTCTCGATGGAGCAAAATCCAAATAACACTTATCAAGCCAAGCTTTGGATTGAACGGTGTTTTATCCCCATTAAAAAGCAATGATAAATCAACACACGAAATTGCTTTAAATCAATTGTTTTCAAAATCACACAAGCGTCCCGGTAGGCTAGTTGGTAGCGTGCTAGCTTATCAGTGCGGGGGTCGTGGGTTCAATTCCCACCAGAGGCTCTGGTCTGTTTTCGCTACAACGAGCCGAAGGCCTTTGTTGCTAGTGCTCGGTTAGGGTATTAACATATAATTTGTAATTATATGATTAATAAATAAAATAAAATAAATAAATAAAATCACACAAATCACACAGCTGTAACTTCTTCAATAATAAACGAATTGTCATTAAATTTTGACAAGTATCATCTGAAGGTTGCTTCTTCCTAATTCAAATCATATGAATTTTTTTTAGTAGTAGCGCCAGCTATGTGTCATCCTACGGATTTTTCAGCCAACATGTTATTAAGGGTGTTCACAAATACTAAATTTACGATTTTATTTTAACTCTAAAGTATAATAAATTATAAAATCTTTCTTACTGCCGTTTTTAATTAATACAGGTATATTTATTTGTGAATAATGTAAAAATGCAGTATTTTTTGGCAAATTTTATTGTGAAACATCGATAAAATATAAATATATTCAAAGTATCGAATATCGTTAGCTATGACCTTTTCCCATATTTCTGGAAACTTATGGATTCCGGGCCAAAAGAACTGATCATTTTTTAAGGCCAAGAACGAATCAAGGCAGTTTCAGATGTCCTTTTCTGAAGTGAAGCGTATTCCAGTGAGAGCGTTCTGCATCGATGAAGGTAAATAGTAGTCGGACGGGGTAAGGGCAATGTTTCATCGCTAGTAAAAATGACCTTTTTATGGCGTTCAAGCAGCATTTCGAAAATGCAAAATCGCCTTTCAACGTCTCTCGGCTTCAACTTGTGTAGTACCGAATTACATTGCTTTTAAAAACGTTTTTATATTGCTGCTTGAGTGACTCCTAATGATTTTGTAAGTTCTTCTTGAGTTTGACAATAGTCTTCCTCAAGTAATGCCTCAAATTCATCATCTTCAAACTTTTTTGGGTAACCTGGGCGGTATTTGTCTTCTGTGTTAAAATCACCACTTCTTAATGGCACAAGCTATCTCTCGCGTGTTCAAATTGATGGAAAATATTTAGGACAAGCTTCAGTGAGCAATCGATGTGATTCAGTTGCACTGCTTTCAAATTAAAGAAGTAAAGCAAAACTTGTAATAAATGATTCTTTGTTGCTTCGAAATTTTCGAAGCAAAAAAAAAAAAACTGTGTGTTGGGTCATTCCATGTCAAACCGCACAGCATTCGGATTTGTCATCTCCGATTTTAATGGAATTCGCCACAAATATTGTAAAAAGGCAATGTTTATCAAATCATTAATCTTTCGACCCCAAACCCTTTCAGTTTTCGAAATATGACGTCATGAAAATTGGCAAAAACGTCAAAATATCAGAAAAGTGTCCATACAAAGTCGCCCATAACTTTTAAACTACATATATAACTTAAAATTTTTCTATTTGTACCATTTTAAAGGTCAAACATTTGTATTAAAAGGCTAAAAGTAATTTTTTTAAGTTTAATCTTTAAAGACCCAAATCTCAAAATCCAATTTTTTTAAAATTCTGAAAAAAATATATATTAAAAGTTAAGGCCTTGCTACATTTGTGGCAAAATTTTAAGATGGAGACTCATATGGTTCCTGAGTAATGAAGAAAAACGTGGTCGTAAGCTAATTTATCTTGACGGTTTCATACGAAAAGTCTTTTACATGCTATGAGTGTGTATGTGTGTACAACGTTTAGTATACACATTGTTGTTGTGTGTAAGCTTTTGCATATGAACTCGTCGACGAAAATTTGCTTACGACCACGTTTTCATAACTCAGGAACCAAATGAGTCTTCACCTTAAAATTTTTCCACAAATGTAGAGAGGCCTCAGTTTATAACATATATTTTTTCAGAATTTTAAAATAATTTGATTTTGAGATATGGGTTTTTGAAGATTAAACTTATTAAAATCGGAGATGACAAATCCGAAAATGACAGTTTTCTGTGCGGTTTGACATGGAATAACCCTGCCATATAAGTTATCAAAGACACAAACCATGTGTAAAATATACGCCATCTGTTGTGAATCTCGCATTTACACCCAATATATAAAATGTATTTAACACGAATATTCATATAAATATTGCATGAAAATAAATGAAAAAACTCTGTATTTGTAGTCATGTCTGTTCTTATTGTAGTTATATATTATACTAAATTATTTGTTGTTGGCAGATATTGTTGTTTGTCAGTATGTTTAACATTAGAGAGTGTATGTGTTAACATTAAATGTTGTTAAAACCAGAAACAAAAATAGTTTGTACCTACCAACCAATAGTCAGAGTATTCATAAAAACCACAATTGGGAAATGCAATTTTAAGTATTATTATTGTGTTTGTAGTATGTTTGTTTATTGTAGTGGTAGTTTGTAGTAACACACACATACATAAATACACACCTACATATTTATAAAAATAATTAAGGTGGATCGGTTTTGTAAATTGTTAAACTTGGAAATTCTTTTTTTAAGACGTCAACATATAAAAAATTGTATATCCTTTTTACTTGTCTATAATGGTTTAAGACTTAATGTTACTCCCAGGTTAGTTCTTTGAATCGATCCACCCTAAGTACATTCCTATTTATATATGATTTTAATTTATGTTTAACATGTTACCAATACAAATACACAGCACCAACAACAATCATAATTACCTAGTAAAACAATCATAACGGCAGAGAGAGAGCAAACTTAAAACCTCATACACTCAAAAAAAAAAGAGTTATATAAAAATTAAGGAAATATTTTATAAATAACAGGAATTAAAACGAACATATCACAGTGTCTACACTAAAAGAATTTAATCCTTTCTAATTGTTTTACAAAATTGAAATGACGGCCAATTGTGACTTTTTCACTTATAATGATTTAGCAAAACAGAAACAAAACCTTAAGGATGGACAAAATGCAAAATCAAAAGCCTAACAGAAAGCCAAATTTTAGAAACAGCAGTTTCGCTTCAAATACATCGCTTGTATCAAGGAATATTACACTTTTAGCATGAACAGAGTTAGCCAAGATCCTTGGCTAATGATTGGCTTGATGCTTTTAATAATAGTAGGTTAATAAAGTCTTTGTTAGAAGATGCGAAACTTGAGCCTCAAATGCAGAAACTTGAAATTTGGTTTTCTTTTAAGCGTTTGATATTGCATTCTGTCTATCCCATGGTTTCATAAAGTCTTGGGTTTAGGTATTAAATAACACATTAATCATACGACATGTGACACTTGAAAATTTAAAATTAAAATGTTAATAATTTTATTCTACAAAATTGACCATAACTTCTAAATTGATCTATTGATTTTATATCTTAAATTCTTCGTTGAATTTTTTTTTTTTTTTGGAAAAGCAACACTCAGAAAATTCTTTCTAATTATTAATGTGTGCTTTTTTGGAAATAAAATAGAGGAGACATGAAAGTTGGTGAAAGATGTAGGCTAAATTCAAATTTATTAACGGTCTTTGAAACAAAATTTCAAAATCCGATACTATTTCGTGCACAGGGCATTTTTAGCTTTGTTAAACCAATTTGTATTACGCTGTAATTGGAAATTCCTGCAAGTATTTATTTAGTTAATAAGCACATATGCCAGGAAATGAACATTTTTTTTTTGGCAGAACACTAATGGACTTTTCTCTTTTTGACAATACCTGCAAACATTTTCAAAAGTTATGTGACAATAGATTGGTACTTTGGAGGAGGAACATAGGTGTGAAATTTAAAATCCTCGCTCCAGCTGTTGGGCTATTTTTATAATTTTACGTTTTAATTGGATATTCAAAAGTGTATCTTATCAAAAAGTTAGACCAAACTCCTGGGAAAATATTGTTTAAATTTCAGATTTTATTAAGATATTTTAGAACCTCCGCCCACCCCTCTTGGTGGACATGAAAATAGCCGCCTATAAATTTCAATATCCTAGCTTCAGTGGTTTGGAGGGTGATTTAAATCATATTTTTTTCTTTTTAGCAGCATTTTTCACATTATTATTGCGAATTTCAAAAAGTAAAACATGATTCGTAAAAAATGTTGAAATCTCGTGTGGAATTTTATTGATTTTTTACGATTGCATTCATTGCAAGTTAAAATTTCAACTTTCGAAATGACACAGAAAAACGCCAAGACACCCCAACTTAATTTTGGGCCATAGAACATAGTGGCATACTCCGTTTTAAAAGATCAGGGCAAAAGCAAGATATATTTCATTTTATGATCTCTAAAGAGCTTTGTTGGTGTTTTAAGGAAAATACATCGAAATCTTTTTGAAATTACTTTATTTGTTGATTTTTTTACTTATTAATATTTTTATCGTTTGCAATAAAAAATATTAAATTTTGTTCAGAAAATAAAACAGCATTAGAGTCATTAAAATCTGTTCCATGCCATTCCGTTTTCCTGTATTTAAGTTCCATCAGTTTCCCATTTCATTTTATGCCAATTCTTTCCCCTTGCCTAGTATTACAATTCCCGGTTTATTTCCATATGGTTCCCCTGTCTCTGAGTTTTATTTCACTCCCTCCCCGTTTCATTCCCCATGTCTACTGTTTCAATTCCACTCGTTCAGGGGAATTGAAATACGAGACTTCACTCGTTACCGATTTTATTCCATTGCATTCATCTTGTCTAGTACTTTAACTCCAGACGTTTCCCACTTGTTCCTCGTTCATTTCAATTCATTCCCATTCCCATTGTCTAGTATATCAATTACACTCGGTATCAGTTCCATTATCATGCCTTTGGCCAATTAAGTTTGGGCAAACAACTAACGCAAGACTTTTCCTCCTTTGGACCCCCATCTTTATCACGTTCCTGGCGAAAATTTCAAAAACATATTTTAAGTTTTAGGTAAAGCAAATTTCAGCTCCCTGGTTCCAGCTGTTTGGAATGCGCAACGTTGAGCTAATGAGTGAGTCAGTCAGCAACGTTATTCTTTTATATATAGAGAAGAGCTCATATCGAACAAAATTGTATGTAAACTTCATTATATTAATCACATTTTTCATAAAATTTTATGAAAATTTTTTTAAATATTTAATTATTTTTGTAAAAAAAAAAATTAAAAAAGTTTTATTTTTATTCAACCAATACTACATCATTAAATTAACAAAATTTAGCATTCAGTTAATGAAACTTTTTATTAAGTAAATAAAATTAAATGATGTATTTATGTATTGTTGATCTATTATTTTGTAAATGAATTGTATTACCAAGATTTTAAATCAAATAATCATATTATTTTTTATAAATTATTTTATTGCAAAGAAACATGAAAATTTTATTAGTAAATAATGGAGAATAAAAATTGAAAAATTCCACAGAGCCAGCAGGATAGAATACTTAGTATTTTCAGTTGCCGCTAACAAACCTCCTCAGTATCCACGCTCTCCTCGTTAATAAAATTTTTCATAAAATTTGTTTAAAAAAAATTTATTTATTTATTGAATGGTTCTAAAAATATTAAAACGTTCTATAAAATTAATGAAATATTTATTAAATGTACACAGAAAAAAGTGTCACAAAATTTTAAGTAATTAAAAATATTTGTTAAAATTCAAATTCGATTTCTAAAAATTTTTTGTTTGAAATGTATGTAAACTGTTATTTTTCGTATAAAAATTCTTTGAAAATAAAAATTTAAATTACAAAAAATAACAAAAAGTTTTTTGTATTTACAAATTCCATTGTAGGTGCCTTTTTAAAAAATTTGTTTGTTGTATTTACAAACATATTCTATGAAAGATGTTTAATATTACACTATTCTGTAATTTTATTTTGTGTAATATAGATTTTTCTTTTGAGTGTACAATTAAATAGAAAATTCCAACAAGTATGATGGTATATTTATTTTTAAACTTGCCTTTGTCTAGAGGGCGAACAATAAATGAATATTTTAATTATAGTTAGAGATAATTCTGTAAACATTTTATTTAATACGAAAACAATGCAAAGTTCATCTGAGAACATTAGAGAACATATTTGTGCAAAAAATGTTTTGCAAAAATACTATGCAGAAAAAGAAATCGAAAAGGACAGATTTTTATAGATATTTAGTTGAACAACCGATTTTAAAATACCTGAAAACTTCTCATCTTAGTGAAATCAGTAAAAAGTCCACATTATGAGTGACTAATAAAAAACCGATTACTTTATAAAGGGTGGTAAAATTTTAAGGGCCGATGATGAATGTGAAGCACACCTAAACGTCAAGTTTTTTTCTGTATTTCATTTGACATTTCTCAATTTCATACTAACTCAATTTGAACCATGGAAAAATACACATTAATATGAAAATGGGCGTTCAAATCAAAATGCATTTCGTGCATTTTTGGTCAGCATAATCGACCAAATGTATCCACAATCGGGAGAATTGTGGGCAAATTTCAGCAAACCGTGTCTGTGAAAACACCTGTGCATGCTTGCCCAGTTCGTTCTGTGGAAACTATTGTTGTTGTTCGCGATAGTTTGTCATGAGGTCTGCCAAGCATTGGACGGTGCCACTTGCCACACAGCTAACGAAACAATGACTCTTTTGCGCGACAAATTCAATGGTCGTGTTATCTCACGTGGTGGCGATCATGTGATTTGACCATGTGATCATGCCAAGATCATATGATTTGACATTGTTGGACTTCTTTCTTTGGGGTTATTTGAAAGAAAAGGTGTACGTCGATAAGCCAGTAACAATTTAAGAGGTAAAGGATCAGTTAATTCGGCACATTAACGGCATAGAACCTCAATTATACCACAGCGTCATCGAAAATTTGGACCATCGGATGGAGGTGTGCCGCCGAGGTCGCGGCGGTCCTTTGGCCGATATTTTGTTCCATACATAATTGAACCATACCATGTTATCATAATAAAAAGAAATGACAATAATTTCCTACATAATTTGTGTTTTATTCAAAATCAACATCGGCACTTAAAACTTAACCACCCTTTATAAAAAGATATTGTTACTTATACAAGGTTTTTCAACAGGGACGCTACAAAAGCAGAGGGACACCAAACGACGCCATATTTATTGCCGCTCTTTTGACATTTCTCTTCAGTAAGGTTTGCCATTTCATGATGGAAAGATATACGAGCCAACAACGAGTCGAAATTATTAAAATTTGCTACCGCAATTCGGAGTCAGTGGCCTCGACGTTAAGAGCGCTACGTCCAATTTATGGTCGTCATAATCGTCCTAGCAGATCAAGAATTGAGCGTCTAGTGGAAAAATTTGAATCCACAGGCACAGTACAAAATGTTCCCGTGCCAGTGAGACAAAGAAGTGCCCGCTGTGTTGAAAATATTGCTGCCGCTGAGGCTTTAGTTGAAGAAAGCCCAAATGTGTCTCTCACAGGTCGTTTTCAAGCGTTGGGCATCTCTGTGACGTCGTTGTGGCGAAATTTGCCAAAAGATCTTGGTCTGCATACCTTCAAGATAAAATTGACGCAAGAACTGAAGCCGCTTGACCACCAGAAGCGTCGTATGTTCGTGAATTGGGCTGAGCAACAACTTGAAAATGTTTCGGATTTTCATCGAAAAATCATCTTCAGCGATGAGGCTCATTTCTAGCTAAATGGCTTCGTCAATAACAAAATATGCGTTATTGGTCAGACAGTAATCCACACGTACTCCATGAGTCATCATTGCATTCCGGAAAAATTACGGTTTGGTGCAGTTTATGTGCCGGCGGCGTCATTGGGCCGTACTTCTTCCGTGATGATCAATACCGGCACGTTGCTGTGAATTGGAACCGCTACCGTTCAATGATAACCGAATATTTTTGGCCACAATTGGATGATATGGACTTGGAGGACATGTGGTTCCAACAGGACGGCGCCACAAGCCACACAGCGAATGTCACAATCAATTTATTGGAAACCAAGTTTGGATAACGTGTTATCTCACGAAATGGTCCAGTCGATTGGCCGCCTCGGTCGTGCGATTTGACGCGGTAGACTATTTCCTGTGGGGCTACGTCAAGTCTATGGTCTATGCTAACAAGCCAGCTACGACTGATGAACTTCGTACGAATATCGAACGTGAAATCGGCCGATTTATGCTTGAAAACCGTCAAAAATTGGGTTCAGCGTCTGGACTTCTGCAAGCATGCCCGTGGTGGCCATGAAAAAGAAATCAAGTTCCATACATAATGGCATCGAAAGTACTTTTACAGGAATAAATAATTTCATTGATATCCAAAACCATTTTTGTTTTATTTAAAAAAAAAAAAATTGTAGCTCTCTTATTAAAAAACCCCATTACAAGGCGTTGCCGTTGCAGGAGAAAATATCAGATCCCTGAATTATTTTAACAAAGGCAGTTCAGTGATATGCCGCAGAGTATATCTACGAAATTAGGTGGAGGGTCAGGTCAACTCGCTCCATTAATCACAATGTCTCCATTCTGTAGCAGTATACACTCAGAAAAAAAGGTAGTAGAAAAATTTGTAAACGGCAAAAAAAATTATCATCTAGCAAATCTTTTTGCTATTTACATTTTACAGAATGTTTTCAGAATATTTGCAAATTTTTGTTGCTAATTTCAGAAATTATTTTACAAATTTTTAAAAACCGACTTGCTAAAATTAGCAAAAAAGAATTACTAATTTCAATAAAGTGGATATTGAAGGAAATGTTATTTCTAATTAAAACTTACACCTACAAACGTAAATTGCCTTAAAATGTTACATAGATTAAAAAAAGGCATCGGAAGTGAATATACTGACTCATGTCTAAAAATAGGACATCCACTTAAAATAGTACTAAAAAGTTTTTTTAGTTCAAAAAGTCAGCCCTAAGAACAATTTAAATAAAAAAAATTTACTAAAATATTTTTCAAAACAGAAATTACCAAATTAAAACAAACTGATAAATTCGTTTATGTTTTAAAAATTTTTAAGCCTTTGTTTTTTTTTTTAATTCTGTCTAAAATATTTTTTGAAAAAAATAAAAAAAAAATAAATTTGAAATTTTGTATAAATATTAATAATATTAAGTAATATTTTTTTGCTGATTTTAGCAAACTAATTTAAAATTCCACTTTACAAAAAGTTTACTCAAATTTAGTAGCGGCTACTAATTTTTCTACTAATTTCATTGTTGTACACGTCAGCAGACATATGTTGCTAAGATTAGCAAAAAATACCGCTAGGCTCAAATTAGCAAAATTTACCTTAATAACAGCAAAATTTTCAGTTGCCATTATAGACTTTTTTTAAGTAAGTTTATACAAATTTTCCATATAATATCCTTATTTTAATGTGATTCATTATTATACTGAACATTTTTACCAGAAATACTTTTAATTGTGGATTAAAAATTTGCAATACTTATGTAGCATATTTTACAAGTGATTGTATATTTATGTTTGATTTTAAATTTATTATTGGTAAGTTAAGGAAATGAAGAATTTTCCTGCTATACATTTAACCTATTACATATTTCATAATTATAAGTTTAGTCTTTCATACACCAACACCTCCTAAGTGTGCTGATTTTATTGTTGTTGTTGCTTAAACAGCTTAACTAGAATTTGTTTATAATATCGTGCAGGCAAAATGCAAGTAAACAAAAATACCTGCTACTATTTGTTAGTTAGTACCCTGCGGGAAAAGGACCTATCCTAGGACACGTCACGTGACCGATTCATTCTGATAGAGACCGGCAACGGGACCGCTCACTTTAACATGGACTTGTCCTAGGAGGGGGTCAATTGTCCTTTGTGACATGTCACAGGGCTGGTCTAAAAGAACATGTCATGACTTTTTAACCGGTCACGTGATAGGTACTTTAGGAACCGGTCCTTTTTTCACCTATCAAGTGCTATGTATTTTCGGAACTGGTCTAGTTTTCACCTATCACGAGACAGGTCCCGAATCCCAACTGACCCCTTTTTTTCCCGCAGGGTATCTACAAGGTACTGTTATTTAGAACAACAGATATAATCAAATAAAACTAATAGATTTTGATAATTTTAAAAACGCTCAACGTGCCACCAAGTTGATGCCAAAAAGTTGATGTAATAATGTTAAATAAAATATATTTAAAATCATTGTATATTTGATCTATTCTTTACTAATTTTTTCCTCACAACTATTAATTTAACTACTAAAAGATTTAAATATACATGTTTATTTATATTTGGATGTATGTGTGTTAAAGCATATATGTATGCATCTCACATAATTTCATTAGGTTATTAAGGGATTTAGAAAAGATTTACAAAATATTACTTTAAATTTTACTACTACCACTACTACTATGTACTACAAGTAACCAATACATCTACAGAAATATATGAAACTGCCTTAGATTTATTCATTCAAATAATTTTCAATAGTTATTTTTACAATGTTATTGTAAATGCCTAATGGGATGAGCTATACAAGTAGTTAAGTTTATTTGCAAATCTTATGAACAGATATTGACATTAAACAAACTTTAAAACATAACTATAGTATTGGCATGATTTAATTGTCAGATATAGAATATACAATATTTGAATGTAAAAATTAAAATTGCATTTGTATAAATAAATTATTTTCTCATTTTATAATAACAAATATTTACATATTGTATTTAATATATTTTTTAGGAAAAAAAGAAAAGAAAAACAAAACAATAAAATATTAATAAATTATATGGACAATTGTTCAAGTATATTAACTAACCTGTATTATATTGTTATAAAATATATAATATTTAATAAAATCATTGAGACAAAAAACTAATGGTGTATCAATTAAAAACAATTATTATAAAATGTTTCTCTTTGTAAATGTAACTAATATACCTTTTAATCAAGTTAATACATTTGACCTTACAAGCATGATTTTTTTTTTCGTTATTAATAATAATTTATATTTAAAATAAATGTTGTAAAAAAGGCCAAAATTCAATATAAGTACTACTCAATGTAAATTTCTTGAAACACCTGAACGTATGAGTGTTGCTGCAATAAATATTAATCATACCTCATGTTGATTTATAAACTGAAAATATTTTTTTTTGTATTATTGACACTGATCTAATTTGATTAATATGAATCCCTTGTTTAAAAGCTAATTTTTACAGGATTAGCGATTTCATAATTACTTATGTGTTATTGTTAAAAACACAATATAGCCAACTCAAATAAAAAGAAATATAAACATACACTCAGAAAATCGTATGAACTAAAATTAAGTTTAAATCCTTCCTAAATAAAATCTATGAATTATTCCTTAAAATTAATAAAAAAAAATGCTTAAAAATGAATGCAAAATTATTTGGTTTTAATTATCTTGAAAATAGTGAGGCATTTTCTTTAAATTTTTTTTCTTGATTTAGGTTAAAAAAATTAATGTTTAGAATTTATAAACTTAAAAATAAGGAAATTAAAATTTTATTAATACATTTTTGTCGCATATTCGAGGTATAAACAAATCAATTATTTTCAGCTTAAGTTACTTTTTTTTGTTAATTAAAGCAGAATATTCGAGGGTATATATCAGTTTGTCATTTGGTTTGTAACATGTCGAAATATAGGTCTAAGACCCCACAAAGTATATATATTCTTGATCGTTATGCGTCGTTTTTCTGACCGTTGAAACGGCGATCATGGGGTACTTTGTTTCTCATAATTTAAGCAACCTGTAAGGTTTACTAAAGGTACAATTTCAAATTTCGTACCATATTTCCGTTGCAGATTGTTTGATAAAGAAATCATGAAATTTCAACTTTGAATACAAGTGTGGGAAATATAACGGCACCTGTCGTGTAATATATTAAAAATAAAGAGCAGAATTCATACACAGAGAAAACAGATTCATCGCGACAACCGATTATTTTGAAAACTGAATAATTTGCTTGCAGCAATCAAATTACTTGATTGTCCCAACTATATGTATTCCTAATACAATAGAAATATTTGGTTTCAACAGCATTTTTGTTGCATTAATGGAATTCCGGTCGGCAAGAAATTCAGTTGTAACAATGTATCTGTTTTCACTGCGTATCATTTGAGTGATACAAAATATACCTTTATTATTTTAAATTTTATTTTTTTTTTGCAAAAAGTTTATAAAAAAATTAAATTTTCCTACAAAAATTGTTTTTCAAATAATTCTTAAACTATAACTATCTTTGCAATTCTAAGACTAAGAAATTCTAATTCTAAGAAATCCTAAAATCGTCGCAACCCAGATGTATTAATTTTTTTTTTTTTTAAATATTGTACTATATTATTATTGCATGAAGTAAATACAGGGTGGGGCAAAAGTCATCATCTGATTATCTTTCGCCATAACTTTTGTTTGAAGTGAAAACTCATTTCGGTTTCAACTGATTATGTTTATTCGGACTTATTAATTTTGTTTCAATTAATTGTGGGAAATTATGCTCGAAAAATAACCGCTGTCAGCGTTGATGCAATTTTGCATAAGTGTGCACAGCACAATTTTGGTTCGAGTGTTATTTTTTAACTCCAGATTGTTAAATTCCGCTAAAAAAAAAAATTCAGTCAGCATGGCTCTACAGTGGTTGCCGTTCCGTCGGCTCCTTCAAATAAATAAGGTTCAAATACATTTTGCGACGTAACCACACGGTGACTTTGAGAGGGTGAGTGTTGCTTCAAGAATTTGCTTTTTGACGTGATCGGTGAAATAAAAATGAGCCACTTAGTCGTTGAGCGTATAGCGATTTATTGTTATTTACTATAAACTTAACACGTGTCTACCTCACGTTGACAATCTTCGTAAAATAAATACGATGCCATTTAGGAAAAAATAAAAAAGGACTTCTTATAGATTAATGCTTATTGCTCCACCTTGTATTTTTGCTTTAGGTACCCAGCAAAATAAGAGCTGAGGGAGAAGTAGTTAAACACTACATCTACTGAACACGAAGTTGTGAAAATTTCAGTGAATCATTAATGATTTTAACATTGGCGTGTCATTGGGAGGAAGTAGTGTGTTTCGGTGCTATGAAAAATCGATGAGCAGATGGACTTTTCCATTAGCTTACGGAAGTTGTTAAATATAGGGACTACAAAATAAATATAGGGAGTGGCTTTTTTTAAGTTAAAAAATTGATTTTGAACAAGCCAAGAATTATTATTCCGACCGGGACAAAGTGAATATCACTGGTATGCAAAATATGTTTTCAATATGGCATTTAATGACTGCAGGAATTAACCATTTATGGACCAACTAAATAATTGTTTTTTTACAAGTAGGGGTTAATATCAACATTTTGGAAGTTGTTTAAAATGACCTCTTATAAATCTAAAAAATTGCAATATTAACTTCTTTGGATGTTCTGAAAAAGAGATTCGTAAAGAATAACATCCATCCATTTTATTTTGCTGGGTATATAAATATTTGGTCTACTAGTAATGCACTTTAAATTGTACTTTAAAATAACAGAAATAATCATTTAAATAAATTATATTTCATTTAAAAACCGGTCTACTTACTTTTCATTTCAAATGGTTATTTTTTATTCGATTTTATATGTTAATCAGTTAAAAATAAATGTTGTTCCGTTTATGTACGGTATTCTGGATCCGTATGCCGGCCAGAAAACGGATTTTTAGGAACATCGAAACTGATTCGAATCCGTGGAAAGTCCAGCAAAGACGGAAGATTTACATACCGTTGTGTGGTGTAAAAAACAAAATTGAGTCCGTTGAAAGCCAGCCATTGAAGGACCGTTTACAGACTGTTGTGTACTGTAAAATACAGAATGACCCCGTTTTCAGAATGCTACATATTTATATTTTTGTAAAGGCAATAAACAACACCGTGAAGCCCGTTTTAACGGCACGAAAACGGTTACAGGAAACGTAGTCAAAACGTAGAGTTTTCAAAAAACCGAATATACGGTCCATTAATGTTCGGATTACGTACAAGCTTTGACGGATACGTGTTTTACAGACGTGTGGCACAATCCGGATTCAGGATTCTGCTTGCGTGGGAGAGTCCGTTAAAATTTTCCTTGGGAAGCTAAAAAATATGCTTGAATTCACAATGTAAAATACACACACTTAATTATCTATTGTGCATTTATTTAATGTTTTTTTTTTGTTTTTTTTTTTCACCACTTACATAAAATTGTTCAATTCAGAATCCTGTGATGCTTATTTTGGTAATCTAGAGCTACATACTTTTATAAAAAATTTAACAGAGTTATCAAATCAACGTAATAAAATCGCGTATATAAAAATATTTACTATCCAATAAAATTTAAAAACACAGAAAAACAATTTGATTGCCAAAAAAGTTACCAAAATGAAAAAAAAAGTTCACATCTCCACATTGGAAAAAAAATAATCAATTTTGGTTAAAAATAACCAAAAACGGCAACGCTGAAAAGAAGAGAAAAAGAAGCAGTGATTTAAATTCCGGTGTTGGGAAAATTTGGATCGGAATCAATGATTTTTACATATGGATGTCAGGGCCCTAGCTTCTAGTTGGAAATTCAACTGACACATTTGTCGTTGTTTCCCATATACAGTTCGAGTTTGACAGTTGGTTAAATTATAACACACCATTCAGTAATTGGACCTTTTTTATTAAATTACTTTATTCGAAATTCTTGCAATTTTTACTACAATAAATTTTTTACTTTTTGTAGCAATAATAACTACGATTTTAAAAATTTAAAATCAGGTAAATTTTAAGTTAAAGATTAAAACAAATCACTTAAACTTAAACCATAGTTATAAATATCAAATTTATATAGAAATATCTATGTTTAATGTTTAACTTTGGTTGTTTTTAAAATCAGTTACCCGTCATAGATATGAAAAGTGTTAAAATGCATTAAAGTTGTGAAAAAGAACTGCCTTAGAAGAGGAAAATCTGAACTAAATGAAACTTTAGAATCAATGAAAAATTAATTCCTTAAGAGTGCACAGCACATGCTGCGGGGACGGTTTTTCGTTCCATAAGTTACTATGAAGACATTTTGTTACTTTGGGGACTGTCCTTAAACTTTTTGTTATTCTACTGTTTACACTGAAGACATTTTACTGGATTCAGCGCATATTATAGGGACTTTTTTGGCTGTATATACAGATGTCTTCAAAGTATGCGCAATGAATATATATATATATATATATATATATATATATATATATATATATATATATATATATATATATATATATGCATTGCCCATACTTTGAAGACATCTGTATATACAGCCAAAAAAGTCCCTATAAAATGCGCTGTGTCCAGTAAAATGTCTTCAGAGTAAACACTAGAATAATGAAAAGTTTAAGGACAGTCCCCAAAGTAGCAAAATGTCTTCATAGTAACTTGTGGAACGAAAACCCGTCCCTGCAATATGTGCTGTGCACATATATATATATATATATATATATATATATATATATATGCATTGCCCATACTTTGAAGACATCTGTATATACAGCCAAAAAAGTCCCTATAAAATGCGCTGTGTCCAGTAAAATGTCTTCAGAGTAAACACTAGAATAATGAAAAGTTTAAGGACAGTCCCCAAAGTAACAAAATGTCTTCATAGTAACTTGTGGAACGAAAACCCGTCCCCGCAATATGTGCTGTGCACATATATATATATATATATATATATATATATATATATATGCATTGCCCATACTTTGAAGACATCTGTATATACAGCCAAAAAAGTCCCTATAAAATGCGCTGTGTCCAGTAAAATGTCTTCAGAGTAAACACTAGAATAATGAAAAGTTTAAGGACAGTCCCCAAAGTAACAAAATGTCTTCATAGTAACTTGTGGAACGAAAACCCGTCCCCGCAATATCTGCTGTGCACATATATATATATATATATATATATATATGCACAGCTCATGTTGCGGGGACGGTTTTTCGTTGCACAAGTTACTATAAAGACATTTTGTTACTTTGGGGACTGTCCTTAAACTTTTCGTTGTTCTACTGTTTACACTGAAGACATTTTACTGGACACAGTGCATTTTATAGGGACTTTTTTGGCTGTATATACAGATGTCTTCAAAGTATGCGCAATAAATATATATATATATATATATATATATATATATATATATATATATATATTTTTTTTTTTTTTTTAATGTCTAGATTTTTAATAAATTTACCGGTAATAAATAAATCACAAATTTCCGTAGGTAAAATTTTTATTGAATTTCAAAGAAATTAAAAAATAAATAAAACTGACAAAATCGGTAAATTAAAGATAGTAAATCGTTTTAAAAAAATGTATAAAAAAGTTGAAATATTTTTTCTTTTTCAAAAATAAATGTATGTTCATTTTCTTTAACTGAATTGTAAACTACATAATATACTAAGTGTAATAATGTAAAACTAAGCCATATTTAATATAAAAGAAAACAACATTAAAACTACTTATTTGTAGAGAAATTTTTGGCGTTTTAAAAATTTCATGTGGGCGAATTCGCATGTGTTTACCGTTTGAGTGTTATTTTTTTATTTTTTGAAAATATGAAAAAAGATGTTGAATTGAGAAAATCCCTAGTCCTCCTTTTAATTGTATGTTTTAAATTTAAATATTTTAAATTTTGTTTTTAACGAAATAATATTGTAAGTGTATTTGTACACAGAAAAAAGTATCACAACATTTTAAGTAATTAAAAATATTTATTAAAACTAAAATTCGATTTCTAACGATTTTTTGTTTCAAATGTTTGTAAATTTTTATTTTTCATAAAAAAACTCTTTGAAAATAAAAATTGAAGTTACAAAAAAACAAGTGAGAGCTGCTAAATTCGGATATGCCGAATCTTATATACCCTTCACCATGGTTGGGAAAAAAATGGTTTATATATGGACATATTTTGAATGGACAGATTTATAAACGGACGTCTTTAAGAGGAAATTAACCATTTAGTTTGGTGATAAAACTTTGACTCGGGAAGATTTATGGTTCCAGAAAATAGGTATTTCAAAATAATTTATGTTTTGGGCATAACTTTTTTGTATCTGAACCGATATTTCCGAGTTTTTTTTTAGCATATATGTTATACTAAAGATTTTCGATCTTTTGCTATATAAGACGTATCCATAGGTCATATAACAGCTCTAAAATTTTGCTTATTATAGAAATTTTTATGTTTTTAGCCCATTTATGGATTATTTTATTTCGGTCTTACCGTTCTTAAGATATAAAGTAATCTATTTTGTGCCACGCCCAATTCACGGATCCTGCCCACATTTGGTCAGATGTTGTGTATTGATAACCAAGATGCTTCGTACCTTATTTTGGAACTTTTCCTCTTGCCGTTTTCCAAATATACAGGAAAACTGACCGAAATCGTTAAGTCAACTGCGCTGTACGTATTTGTTGTGTTAAAAAAAATAAGAACAAATAAAAAAGTCTTAATAAAATGTAAAAAAAAATGTACAAAAAAAGTTGGATAGACGGGTATCGATCGCGCGACTAAAAGAAAAAACTATTAATGACAAAGCGCTTAGACCACTGAGCCATTGAAGCACATACGCAATCAATGTTAATAAAAGTAAATAAACAGTTTTCGTTCAAAACTAATTTGTTTGGTTTTTAGGTAAATCATTGTATGTGTTTGTTGTTTGTGTATAAAAGGTAAAGAGGTGAAAGAAAAGAAGTTCAACAAAAAAAAAATAAAAAAGAACAACAACCACAAACATAATGCCAATCAGTGTTGTCATATTATTTTTTTCAAAAATCTTTTTAGTTGTAAAAAAAACTATTTTCGACCAAAAAATATTTTTTTACAATTCGTTAAAAAAAATCACTAGAACTGAATGTGTTTTATTTCTACAAAAACGTTTGATTCAGCTGGAAAATTTGCATTTGGGATTTTATTTCGCTTTTTTATTAAAACATATTTTTAATTTCTTTAGCTTAATTTTAAAAACTTGAAAGAAAATAGTTTATAATTTTTTTTTTTAAATTATTATAATTTATGACCTAAAATAGTTGCAATCAAAGGGGAATTATGTAAAAAATTTGCTTAATATATAAGAAATAAAATGTTTTAAAAATCTTTTTTTTTTAATTATTTAAAATCGGAGCAACAAATAGAAATAAAACCGTTTGAATTTTGTTTGTATCAGAGGGTTTTTATATAAATTTTGATGTTTTTAGCCTATTAATGTATTATTTAGTTATTAACTTAAAATTTTATTTAAATTAATTATTTAATGTTAAAAAAAAAAACAAAAAAAAAAGTCTTAAGAAAATATAAAAAAATTGTACAAAAAAAGTTTAATATACGGGGGGTGGTATCGAAACCGCGCCTTAGAGAAAAAAAAGTATTTGTTACATAGCGTTTAGAAATTGAGCCATTGAAGCTCATGTGAAATCATCGTTTATAGAATTAAATTAACAGTTTTCGTTCAATAGAGATTTGTTTGGTTTTTATTTAAATGACAAATCTTTGTTGTTTGTGTATAAAAGGTGAGGAGGTGAAAGAAAAGAATTACAACAAATGGATGTGTTTGTTATGCGTAAGATTCAACATACATATTAAACAAAGGGATTTTACGGAAAAAATAGAGGTAGTCGTGGTTTTTTGCTAATATCTCAGCCATTTATCAACCGATCTGGCTGATTTTCAATACCAAACAGAAATGGATCACATGTAACAGAAATATATAACAATCAAGTCCTCATCATGTCTGGGGTCTTCGGAAAATCCTTTTCAACACACAAACGGACATCGTTAAATCAACTTCGCTCTTCATAAGGACCCAAAATATATATACTTTATAGGGTCTAAGATCAATATTGTAGAAATTACAAACGGAATGAACCCTTCCACCTGTGGTGAAGGGTATAACAAAAAAAAGTTGTTTGTATTTACAAATTTCATTGTGGGTGCCTTTTTAAAAAAATAATTTTTTTTATATGTACAAAAATATTCTACACACAAAAATTTTGTTTAAAAAGGCACCAACAATGGAATTTGTTAATACAAAACACTTTTTCTTATTTTTATTTTCAATTAATTTGTATATGGAAAGTATCAATTAACAAACATTTCAAACAAAAAATTGATAGAAATTGATTTTAAATTTTAACAAATATTTGTAATTACTTAAAATTTTGTGATACTTTTTTCTGTGTATGATAGATGTTCAATATTACAAACAGAATTTTGTTATTTTTTTATGTGTACTTTATGAGTTTTGTACATTAATTTTAGTTATTTTAGTGTTTGTTTTAAGTAAAAATTTTTTCTTTTTTTTTTCTTTAATTGTTGTTATTTTATATTTTTGATTCTTCAAAACTAGGTTATAAAACCACCAGGATGGCAATGTTGCAATGGTCATGTACTCTGTAATAATTGTCGCAGTCGTTCTGAAAAATGTCCAGTATGCCGTGTACCATTGGGACCACGTGGTAGATGTTTACTGTCGGATAAATTATTTACTTTGTTGGCTGATAGTTTCCCCTGTGATGGTGGTAAGTAGTGACGGAAATAGTTTTTCCTTTACATTTTTTTTTCACTGTTACTTTGTTATTACAAATTTAAGATTTTTAAGTTGAGTTTTGTTTTTTTGGTTGTTGCGGTTTTATATTGTAGTTGGGCAAATGAGTACAAGGAGATGATATAAATGATGTGGGATTTAGTTCATTTAATTAGGTTAATTATTTATGTTTTGTGTACACATTTTAATGAGTTTACTTTAGAGAAGAGATAATAAATTTAAATTAAAAGAATTATTTGGTTGAACTGTTTTAGTTTATTTGAACTATGAAACTAAAACATTGAAAAGTTTATATATATTAACATTTATCAAAGTGATGGCAATGCTAAAAACTTTCATTACCAGTTATATTAATTTAACTCCAATAAAATTATAAACTCACTTTTATGGCCAATTAATGGCAAATTAAATACATAAATTAAGATTTATTTGTTAAATATTCTACCATTTTCTTATATAAGCCTTTGGGTCAAATCCAGAATTAAGGAGTCTTCCCTTTTTTTAATTTTTTTTTTAAATGTAGTTTAGTTTCGTTTCCTTCGTGTACAAAAATAGTAGTTAAAAGTAAAATTTATTTTCTTATATATAGTTGTTCCCTTCTAAAATGTAAATAAAAACAAAACTTTCTTAATCATACAACAATAACAAATTATGAAGCCACTTAAACTTAACTTTTAAAAAGTTGAACAAAAAAAAAACAAAAAAGAAATAAAACATGATCATTATGTTTATTTTTACTATGAAAAGTGTATATTGTATATTAAAGAAAGGAAGTAAATAAACAAAAGATTTACTAAAGAAATATATTTGTAAAGAAATAACAAAAATAATAAAAATAAATAAAGTAAAAATAAAACTAATGTTAGGACTTTTATAAACTATGTTTAACACTAACACCCACTTATGCGAATACAGAAGAAAGAATGAAAGAAATTTTATAGAAAACAATATGGTAGTGTGACACTATCCGCAGGCCAACTTACTGCGACGAATAAAATAAAAGTTGTTGCATGCAGAAACATACAACAACTAGGATTGTTTTTTTTTTATTTAATTTTTTTTTTTTAGTTTTTTCAAAAGCTAATATTTTTTCCAATTTCTTTTATATTACTCGTATACTTAGGATTTTGTTGAATGTTATTTTCTTTATTTTGTGTTGTAACGGATATTGTTTAGATTACAACAAGAACAGTAGAAAAAAATAACAACAAAAACATTAAGTTAAAGAAAGCTTAAGGGGGGAAATAACAACTGTACAAGTAGCAGAGAGCAAATATTTACACAATTTAAAGTTTATTACTTTTGTTTTCCAAATTGTCCTTTTGCTTTTGCTGCTGGTTTTTTGTTTTTATATTACGAGTACATTATTAGTAACAAGTAGATATACGAGTCTCTTGCTTTAGTTTAACTAGTTAGGATGACGCTGTTGTTTTTATCGAGGGCAGCATTGTAATATTACACTTACATGTACATATATTAAGGTGTCCCTTAAATGAACACTAATAGATTTTTCATACTAAAACCCATTAGTTTTGTTTCACTTGACAACATTTTATTTTGTTTCATAACCCTTACCAGTGCCTAATGACTTCCAAAGTTTCCGACTTTTTGAAAATTCCTAAAATTTTCATTCAGAAATTTTCAGGTTCAAAACCATAATTAAATGTAACTATGAAATTGGCATCAACTTAAAAATGGTTTTCGATTAATTTCGACATAAATTTAATAGAAATTTGGTAACTGATTTCCCTTAAAAAATAAAGTTCAATTTAAACTTATATTTAGTTTAAATCAAAAGCAAATCTAATAAATTTTGAAGACTTTAAGATATAAATACTTTCAAATATCAGTGTAGAATTAACTTTGTCGAATACAACTCTGAATTTGCCGAGTTATCGAAATTGTGGTTGGCAACGCTAGAAATTTGACGCAAAAGCATGTGATCATGTATATAATACATTTGTTAAGGGTGGTTTAAATAAAAGTATCTTTTGAAAAATTAAATAAAATTAACTTAACTTTTTTTGGTTTTATTATGGCTTTATTAGAAATAACAAATATTCTCATTATTTATGGAACACGATTTCATATTGTGGCTGCCGCGCTGGCTTCGCAGAAGCTCACGCTGTCAGTCTTATTTTCTAAGGCATTATTGACATTTTCTGGTTCTATCTTCTGGTATTGGTCTAAAACGTTTAAATTGCAGCTCTGAGGCGGCCAATAGATATCACCAAGACGACTGATAACATGATTACCAAACTCAGTGCCCCAACGATCTATTGTTTGATGAGCTGTTTGACATGGTGCACCAGCCTGCTAAAACCAAAGATTATCCAAGTTCATATCTTCCGTTTCAGTTCTATAGCGCTCGCAGTTGACTGAAATGGCTTCAACCATTTCGCCAAATAGAGGGCGGATCAATAAGTCCGTGACTTTTCGAACTAGTAGTTATACACACAAAAAAATTAAATTCATAATTATTTATGAAAATTGTTCATAATTTTAAAGGTTCATATTATATATGAAGCTTACTTACTATTTATGAAGTGTTCCTAACTTCCCAGTGTTTTTATAAATTCGATCATAATTATTGTGAACTTTGTTCATAAAGAAAAAAATCATTTTTAATATGTCTTAATTCTTAAATATTATGAAAATTTCATAACTTAAAAATGTTTTTACAATTTCCCTACGTTATTGCTTGGCGGCGGACATACATAATAGAAACATGTTCATTTGTTTTAAGAACGGGTTTAGAAATACAAAATATTATGAAATACTTTATATCATATATCATATTTTATTGTTTTCATATTTTTTTTATCTAATTTTAACAATTTTTTTTTACTTTAAATTCAAATTCATACACAAAGCATTTTGATTTATGTTGTTGAAAGTTTCATAGCATATATGAATAGGTTCTTAAAATTTATTTATAATATGAATTATTTCCTAACTAAATTCCCAGTATTATATGTATTCATGCACTCGTTCCTTAATAATAAGATTTTGTACATTGGCAAATTTTTTAAGTTCTTTTTCATAAATAATAAGTACATCTACAGACATTCCCAATTTCCCAGTATTTTTTTAATGAGCTGTTCATAAATACAACCTGAGTTTATGAAAAAGTTCTTAAATTAGTACATTGGCAAATTTTCATAAAATATTCATAAATAGTATGAATTTGTTTTTTGTGTGTATGAAATGCAACACTGAATTTTTTTAAAAATGGAAAAAAGTGAATTTCGATTGCTCATTAAACATTAGTTTTTGCGAAAAAAAACCGTCAATCAAACAAAGGAAAAGCTTGATAAATACTATGGGAACTCTGTATTATCGATTTCAATGGTAAACAAGTAAAAAAGGGCTAAATTCGGCTGTGCCGAATCTTTGCATACCCTCCACCATAGGGGCTGAAGATGATATACGTATATACTAAATTTTGCATGCACTGTAATATGAATATGTTTTGTCAATTTATGTAACGAACTTTTGTTATTTAGTTTTAGTAATGTTATTTATTTAGTTTTAGCAATGTTATTTACAGAGGTCTGCTCTGTTAGCGACTTTAACATTGTTGATTTTTACGTTAACTTTATCAGAGTAACACACATATAGCTCTAAGAATGTTATTATTCTCATACTATGTAAGACAATAAATGTAATCGAACAATAAGAAGACTTAATAACATTTTTACTTACTTAACAGAAAAAAAAAAAATAGATACAGAAAAATTGTACAAATTTGTATGGAAAATTTAGAGGTACCTTCACATTTTCACTCATAACTTTTGAACCGCTGCTCATTTTAAATACCAAACTGCTCGGGAGGATGTTCAATAATCTGGGTAAAAATAGGCACCCCCGCTTGCGTCTTTGCGTCGTGATCGCCATTTCAACAGACAGACGGACATCGCTAAATCGACTTAAAATTGCATAAGGATCACGAATATATATACTTTATGGGGTCTTAAACTTATATTTCGACATGTTACATATATGGTGGAGGGTATAAAAAGTGATTTACTGACTTTCGTTGTGGTCACACAAGTACAAATGACGCTGAATGTTCTGGGCGGTCAATTGAGGTCAATACACCAGAAAATGTCGGAAAAATCCACGATATGGTGTTGGCCAATCGAAGAGTAAAAGTGCGTGAGGTTGTTGATGCCATAGGCATTTCATATGGCAGTGTGGTTTCGATTTAAAATGATCAGTTGGATTTAAGAAAGCTGTCTGCAAGATGGGTGCCGCGTTTGCTCTCAATGGACCATAACCGTAATCGTGTGAAAACTTCAAAGGATTGTTTGGAGTTGTTTAACCGCAATTCGAATGAGTTTTTGCGGCGTTTTGTAACTGTGGATGAAACATGGATCCATTACAACACTCCAGAGACCAAGCAGCAGTCTAAACAATGGGTTTTTCTGGCTGAACCGGCTTCGAAGAAGGCCAAGGTAAGTTTGTCGGCCAATAATGTGATGGTGACAGTTTTTTAGGATGCACGCGGGATAATCCACATCGATTACCCTCAAAAGGAAAAAGCAATAAACGGCGAATATTTAGCCAACTTATTGGTCCGATTTAACGACGATTTAAAAAAACGACCGCATAATATAATGCACGGGTGCACACGTGTGTAGTCTCAATGGCGAAATTCCATGAATTATGCTACGAATTGGTACCTCATCCGCTATATTCTCCGGATTTAGCCCCTAGTGAATATTTTCTATTTCCAAACCTAAAGAAATGGCTCGTTGGAAAGGGATTAAGCTCCAAAAATGAAATTATTGATTAAACAAACGCCTATTTTATTTTTGGAAGGGATACAAAAATTGGAGAAACTTTGGACTAAGTGTATTGAGCTAAAAGGAGATTATGTTGAAAAATATTTTTTTTTTTTTGCAAAAAAACTGTGTTTCATTCAAAAAGTCACGGACTTATTGATCTGCCTTCGAGTAGGAAGAATTTTCTGAGTTTGTCTGGTTTTTGGCTAAATTTGATATAAAATTGGAGCTTCTGCAAGCCACAAACTGAGAAACGATCGTTTGTCAATTGAACCTTGTAGGCGAATAAGCCGTGATCTATACGCATGGTGATGCCGGTGCATGAAATGCCGAGTTGTTGAGATCGATTTTCTGGGATTGAGTTGCCGCTTTAAGCCAAAGCAGCCACATTCTCATGTGTACCGATGAACCGTACGACGATGGGACCAAGAGTGTTGTCCGCTAGCAAGACAGTCTCAATAACTTTTTGTACAAATTTGTGTACAGCACGCGCGGCGGGTGCTACATTTCGGCCAAAACTTCTTTTATACAAACCACAGTTAGGGCAACATAGCACTCACTTTGGAAATAAGTTTGCAATATTTTCCAACGTTTTTCAAGAGTAAATCATTTTGGTCCGCGGAGGTATGATACTGACTGATGGTCAATATTTCGAACAGTAAAAATCTATCAGTGCCAAAACAACATATCGCACCTGTTCCTATAAAGGGAGTCAACTCAAAATTTTTAAATTTTTACAACGCGAGTCAACTCAAACTTTTTCAATTTTTCAACTCAAAATTTTTCAATTTTGCAAGAAAACAATAACAATCTTACATCTTTTCCTCTACACTTTCGCAAAAAAAAAAAAAATACAGTTGCATCCCTTTTTGTGATATAAGAGTACCTTCATTAGAATCAACTAAAGAGAAATATTTTGAGTTGTCCCCAAATGGAAGCTCAATTCATATCAGTTTTGTTTTAACTAAAGGAAAATATTATGACTTAAAAATATACCTGTATTTGCACCACAATACATTTTTATGTGTAGATAATTGATTTTTAGACTCCGAATATTATGTAGTTTACTGTTTGTAATTTGATAAAAACAGTTTTCAGTTCAGTTAAAAATAAGGGAACATACATTTATTTTTAAAATAAACATTTATTTTAACATCTTTTTTATACATTTGTTTAAAATGATTTGGCGATTTTTTTCAGTTTTCTTTATTTTTTATTTTTTTGATTTGTTTGAAATTTAATAAAAATTTACCCACAAAACTGAAATTTTTGGTTTATTTGTTTCCGTTACAGTTATTAAAAATTTAAATTTTGGTTGCTGTCTGTTTCAAAAAAAAAGTATATATTTAAAAAATTCCAATTTGTTGTTCATTTAAATTGTTTGTCTATTTCAAATTACAAAAACTTTATAAACACACACATATAATTATTCATACAAAATGTGTCTATAGACTATGTGACATGATCATTGAAAAATTGTTAAAATTGGTCAAATGATGTTTAAGTTGCTGCTATTTGTTAGTTTTTCGCAATGCCATGCATAGTAGGGTGTCCCAAATTATTTTCACTTAAAAATTTTGACACACAAAAACACTCAAACTAACGAGGTTTGGCCGCTTAGAGCTGGCCAAATTTGTTATAAATATAATCCATTTCAAATTGACCAATATAGATCTTTGAGAATATTTATTGAATAAAATGAGCAAAAAAACCGATTTAGCCAATTTTAAGCCCCGATACAAGAATATATAAACCCTGGGACAGTTTTTATTTCCCCCATAATCCGCACATCAGTATTTTTAAAGCTATTATGCCCGGTTTTGGACCAGTGAAAAAAAAAGTTAGGGACACCTTATGTTATAGGAAGTATTAATCAAGTAAATTGACTTTTTCGCTTTCAGGAGGAAACCTTCTCTTTTTATTATTAAACAAATACCGGAAGTAGGGAATGAAAAACGCAACATCATTTAATCTTAAGTTGGCAACATTTAAGATTATGACTATAACACTGATTGAAAAAATAAAAAAGAAAACGCAAAAAAACTAACACAGAATGTTGTAAAAATAAAATTCCCTCTAAAGTTAAAATGAAGAAAAAAATAAATATTTTTAAAAAGCCGTTTGTAGAAAATGAAAAAAAAAATAAATGTTATGAAAAAATAACAAGAAAAATTACACGTATAACTACGACAACATTGCAAAAACTTTAGTAATTTATGTTACATAATTAAGCCATAAAAATAACAATAAGAACACAAACCATGACAAAGGAAAAAATATATTTCAAGTAAAAGTTTGTTTTTATAAGCTTAAGACGAAATAAGTGCACTTTCACTAGAATACATAATTTTTTTAATAAAAAAAAATCAAAAAAAAATATATATTTTTGAATATCAATATGCAAGGAAAAAAATTAAAAAAATGACATTTGTCATTTAATATGACCATTAAGTGGCAAGGTTAATTAAATATTTTATAATTTCTGTAATAAATACAAGAATATTTCTCAATTTTTTTTTTACAAATGTTTTGACAAACTTAATCCCTCTACCACATTCTGTGGTGTAGGGTGTTGGAAAAAATCTTCTTTCCCCTAGAATATTTTAGTGACTTTGGTTTAAAGTTCATGTTGGTTATTAAAAGAAAATCATATCAAACGAGACATATTGTAAACTCATGTTTTTTTTAAATTTTGTTGTCCTTGTTGTAATATAACCGTCATTTTCTTTAACAAATTTTCGTTGTTAAAGTGAAATCAAAGTAAAAACATTGACACTTGCTTAATGACATCAAGCTATTATTATTTTCAGTTCAGTTTGAAGTTGTTGTGTTGACTCCACTGCCGTTATTACTGCCATTACTTGTAATAATGTCGATCATTATGTGTCATTGTTGTCTTTACACTGCTTTTTACCTGTTAACTTGGCTTGTATTTTGTTGCGTATTCATGCTAAACAAAAAGTGTTTGCACTTTTTAATAACAACCATTTGTAGTTTAAAAGTTTCGAAAAAGAAGAAAAGTCGTTAGTAAAGTAAACTTCCTTAAAACATGTTATAAAACTGAGGGAATAGGTTACAAAACTTAATAAAATTTTTCTCAAGAATATTTTAAGTCTTTAATAAAAATTTAATTTTTTGTAATATTTGTCTAATACTTCATTTCCTGTATAGGAGAATGTCGGTGCTTTTTGTTTTTGAACTTCAGTATCTCCTTTAATACATATATATTTTTAGATCACATGTATTTAGTGTTTTAATTGAATTAATGGTCACTTAGTACGAATCTAAAATAAAAATTTTAAGATTTAATATGGTAGATATTTAGAGAATTCAAACTGTACGAGGACAGTTTGTTAACTCCGTGACTTTTTCAACTTCCTACATAGCTAATTCAAAGTCAACTCTGCTTCTATAAACTACCATTTGTGATTTAGTTCGTGTTTGAAAGACATTGAAGTCAGAAAACGACGAGAATTTCGACGAAAATAAGAAAAAGTGAATTTCGTGTACTCTTCAAGCATTTGCGTGGAAAAAACCTGTCACCGCAAGCAAGAAAAAATTTAAATACATCAACTGAATCGGTAAATATGGAAGGGGAACAAGTGAATTTTTATTTAACATAAAGTAAATAGCGGAGTAAGAAACGAAATTAATAGCGGAGTAAGAAACAGAATAAGGTACTTATTTGTTTCGTTTCTTACCTACATCAAAATGATCGATGCTTTATTATATGTTTTTTTATGAATTGTTGATCTGCTATTTTGTAAATGAACGGTATTAGTAGGATTTTAGATCATATATTCATATTCTTTTTTAAAATTATTTTGTTGTAAAGAATTATAAAATTTTTTTTTAGTAAATTATATAGAATATAAATTGAGAAATTCGACAGAGACAGCAGGATAGAATACTTAGTATTTTCGGTTGACGCTACCCAACCAAATGAATGTATTGAAACGTAATCGTGTAACCACTACAAATGAGTGGCAAAAATCCATAAATTGGGCTACGAACTGCTACTTAACCCAGCTTAAATTCTTGACTTAGTCACCTGCGAAAGTGAAAGCAATAAACAATTAGAAAAGTGATGAAACAAATGTCTCCTTTTAGATACTATGAAAAGGAGACTAAAAGATATAAAATGCTTTTTTTACCAAAAAAAAAAAATATCTTTTATTTAAAAAGTCTCTGATTTATCACACGACCATTCACGAATACGCAATTTTAAATATTGAAACTTAATATAAGATTCTTAACTTGAGATCCCCGAATACTCTCCCAAAATAACTAATAAAGGCAAAAGTCCTTAACGATATTTTTGAGCCCAACTTTGCAGAAAAAAACATCATCTGATTGTCTTCCACAGTAACTTTTGTTTAAACAAAAAGTATATAATTTTCTATAGAGTATTTTTCCCCCTCTACCAGAAATTCAACATGGTACAGAGTTCAGCGGCATATTATATTTTTATATGAAAAATCTGAAAAAATACATGAATAAAAAAAAACAATTTTTTTATGAAATAATCTGAAAAATATCTAGCAGCCCAAAAAACGGCAAAAAATAGTTAAAATTGGTTATGTGGCAGAACCGCTAAACACTCCTAAAAGTTGCCGACCAAAACTCACCTTTGTTGCCGCCAAACTATGTTCGTGTTCTAAGAGAGTACTAAAAAGTTCGTGAGAGAGAAACATACTCTATAGAAAATTATATACTTTTTGGTTTAAAGTGAAAAGTCATTTGGGTTCTAATTCATTATGTTTATTCGCACTTATACATTTTATTTCAATTAATTGTGGAGATTTATGTCCAAAAAATGACCGCCTTTGGATGTTGTTCTTAAACTCCTCCAAGGTGCGGAGCTTGTTCGCGAACACCAACTACTTCAAATATCCCCATAGGAAGAAGTCCAGGACAGTCAAATCGGGAGATGTGGCTGAAGAAGCCAAATCACCAAAATGCCAGATTATATGCGCTGGAAAGGCATCCGTCCTTTTTAACCACATTTCCTCCAAATCCAGATCGTCAACTTCAGGCAGGAAAAATTCAGTCAGCATTGCTCTATAGCGGTCGCTAATCCAAACACATTTTCCGTCATAACTGAGGGGGTTAAGGGGTTGTAATGGTGCTTTATGAATTATGCGTGGATTTTCCGTACCACAGAAACGAAAATGTTGCTTATTGACGAGGCAGCTGATATATAATTGAGCCTAGTCGCTTATGATAAATTTTGGTTGAAAATCATTCATCTCGTCGTTGAGTTCTAAAACTCCGCTTTATGGAGGCGTATTCATTATTAACAACTGTAAATTTGGCACTTGTATAGTTTTTTTTTTTTTTGCAAAAATGGCAGCACTTTCCAATAGGGTGATACTTGTTGCAACACCTTGTATATAGAAGTACGCTTTATTTAAAAGTTTTTGTAATTTTCTTTGCCTTAAGGCGCCCTCTACTCTAAAAAAAGCTTTGGCCACTAAAGTTGAAATTTTGGCAGGGTGTGAATACTGGTTGAGTGAAGATATTTTCAAATATTATAATTTTGAACTTTGAACTTTATTCAAAGCAAATTAAAAAAATTAAAATCGGGCATGCCGACTTTATAATACCTTACAATATATTCCAGGAAGGATAGTGAATTCTATAATAATAAGTGTAATAAAAAGTGGATCTGGTCTATTTTTCAAATTTTCGAGTTAGTAAGTCATGTTATTATCGGCTCGACAGTTTCCGAAATTAATCCGAAATGGCGATCGTGGTCTCAGGTTTTTTCGTTTCCTTTTTTTTTGGAACGGCTCACCAAGTGATTCTGAGTTGATTAATATACTACAACACTTTAAATAGTTTTTAAGTTAAAATAACAGAAAATACCAATTAAAAGAAATAATATTTCATTTAAAAACTGGTCTATTCAAATTGTTTTTGTTATTTATATTTTAATTGTTGTTTAAACAACTGATACATCAGTAAAAAAAACAAATGATTTATCAGTTACCTACCTACGAATTCCGTAAAAAATAACTGATTATCTATTTATTTGAATTATTTACACAGTCTATAAACACATTTTGTGTAAATGACCATATGTGTGTGTGTGTGTTTATAAAGTCCTTGTAATTTAAATTGAAATTATTTTGTATTTAAACAGAAAATTTAAATTAAAAACAAATTGGAATTTTTTGAATATTTTTTTTGAAACAAAAAAAAAAAAATAAAACTTAATTTTGAAATTACTGCAACGGAAACAAATAAACCATAAATATCCGTATTGTGGGTAAATTTTTATTAAATTTCATACAAATGAAGAAAATAAATGAAACTATAGAAATCGGTAAATGAGAGTAAATCATTTTGAACAAATGTATAAAAATATTAAAATAAATATTTTTTTGAAAAATTAATTTGTGTTCCATTTTTTTTGCCTAATTCTCAAAAATTTTTTTAATAAACTACAAACAGTAAACTCCATAATATTCTGAGTGAATAAAACTCATTTAAAATCAACTCGGAAAAGAAGGGTTCTAGATTAATATGAAATAATTTTAAAGTTCAGACGTTTTTGATAGTTTCACAATCTTAATTTCATACAGTTGTCTATTTTTAATATGAATTTCCTAAAATTTTATAAATTTTTCTTCATATTTTTTTTATTTTAAATAAAAATTTCTGAAAATTGAATAAAAATATTGCATCATTATTTGAATTTTTCTTTGTAAAATAAAAGTTAATTTAATTTAAAATAATACAAGCAGAAGAAGGTGAAATTAACTAATAAATAACTTTTAAACATGGTTAAATTTCGAGTGAAGTTTTTTCACGAGAAAAACAATTTAATAACGCTTAACCCTTTTATATTCAGCCATTTACTGCATCAAGTTTTTGTCATATAAATTTATAAAATAAACATCTCCCTAATTCCGCCAATTATGATTATTTTTTTTTTTTTTTTGATTTAATAAAAAAATATCAATGTTAAAAAATTTATTTAGTAGTAATATTTGATAATTTTTTTTAATTAATTACAGAATTACTTGAATATGTTTTTAATATTCGATAAAATTTTTAATTGGAGGAATTTAAAGATGTTTTATTTTTGTGTGAATACAATCACCCAAATTATATAACATTTGAAAATTTCTCCAACTAAAATATAGTGGTGCAAAATGTGTTAAAAGTACATACAATACTTATTTATTCCTATTTTCTCACATTTAATTTAATTAATAAATTAACTTTTTGATTGCAAAGAAAATTTGAATGCAATATCATTTCTACGTCTATCGTTATTTTAAGATTTTCAGTTCCTTTATATTATATTCTAAGAAAACTAATTTTCTATAACGTTCTATTTTTCATGAAAATTTATTAAAAAAAATACTTTTCTTTTAAAATTCTTTTTCTTATTTTCTTTTTATTATTATGTATAATAACGACTTTGCTGCTTCAACAATAACCTGCAACTACAACATTTACTTAAATGAATAATACTATAAAAATAAAACTAGTACGTAGTAACAAAAACTCACCAAAAGATAGACGGAAGTGTAGTACGGAATTTCATAATCAACCAAAAATGGCCATGCTACAGAAGCAGCAGCAGCAGCAACAAAAGGATGATGTAGAAATTAAAGCAAAACATTTAAAGAAAAACCAACAAGATTTTATATTAACAACATCTTTACGAAGAAGAAGAAAAGGTTCCTGGAATAAGATAGCAGAGGCCAAGGTGCAGGTGGAGGGGGAGATGAAAGAGGAAAATAAATATACAACTCATCATTCATCAATGGATGAGGCCATGTATGATACAAATGTTTTTGTTAACATTAAAAGCAATAGACGAAATAGTCTAAGCAACAGCAGGAAGTCATCACAAGATTATAGTGATGTTGTTGCAAGTACATTAAGGCAACCTGGTAGTAGTAGTAGTAGTAGTAATGTTAAGAGTGTTGCCGTAACAATGACAACAGCAACCTTTTTCAACGATGAATTACTTGGACAAACATCTACACTACAACAGTGTCATTGTATAACGTGTTATAAGCCAGATAAAGTTGCAATTGTAAATAATGTCACAACAACAACAACATCTCCAACAACATTAAATAAATATATATTACAAGTTCCATCTGAGCAACAGCCACCAGCTAAAGAAGCACAAGAAAATATAGTTCAACAGCAACAAAAAGAAAAATATCAAAATTATCAGTGCCCCACTGGGAAATTATGTTGCTTGAGCAAGAACGTGATGCCCAGTGCAATAAATACTTCTTTAGCCCCTGCCGCCTCCACTCTTATAACTAATAACAACTTGTCAACAAAACAAACAAATGCAGAGTCAACACAATCTTCAAATGCAAAAGGACAATGTGAACAAGGACATTATGAAGAGTATAATTATCGTAAAACTCTTAAAAATGAATGGGAAATTTTAGCTCATCTTACCGAAGATCATCATTTACCAGTAAATCAGTATTATGCAGACTTTGGTCAACGTATACAGGTGCAATGTGATAGACAACAAAAAACTGTAACATGTTTAAATCTTAAGGAAGCAAACTGCATGAAAGTAGAAAAATTCTTTATAGCCTGCATACCATTGGAAAACTTACATCCTACTAAAGTAGCAATTTTTATATATCATATGAATACTTTAGCCAACACTAACGCAAATACTTTAGCATCCTCTTCGGCAATTTCTATAACCAATGAGGTCAGCAATTTTGAAACGATTATAGAAAATCCCCAAACGGGTATTAAATGGTTTGGTCGCGCTCATTGTTTAACCACCCCTTGGTCTCAAATCTATCATAAACAACATTTTCTTATGCATGATGTGTTAGAAAATGTTGATGATGATGATGGTGCCACTGTAGTTGGTGGTGTCAGTGATGCATTTGTGATTGTCATCAAAACAAAATTATAATGAAAAATAAAAACAAAGGGAAATCAAATGTTTAGATCAAAAATAATAGAACATAGAATCAGCATACAGACGCATGTTTCTTAATAGCTTTTTGTACTACGTGTTACGATAAAATGCTACTGCTATGGCTACGTTTTGTGAAGACACAATTTATGTAGCAAATAAATGATAGATTTTACTGTTCGGCACAGTAACTGGGATTGTAAAAAAATATAAACACGCTTTGTGAAAATCTTTGTTAAAAATAACTTTTTGAAGAGCACTCTCTACAAAAGTACCTTCTTATAAAAAAGTACATACTAAAAAAGCACCGTTTAATAAAGAGTACCTTCAATTGAAAAAGTACATTTTGTTAAAAGAGTTCCTTCAATTGAAAAAGTACATTTTGTTAAAAGAGTTCCTTCAATTGAAAAAGTACCTTTAGTTAAAAGAGTACCTTTTATTAAAAAAGTACCTTTTATTAAAAAAATACCTTTTATTAAAAAAGTACCTTTTATTAAAAAAGTACCTTTTATTAAAAAAGTACCTTTTATTAAAAAAGTACCTTTTATTAAAAAAGTACCTTTTATTAAAAAAGTACCTTTTATTAAAAAAGTACCTTTTATTAAAAAGTACCTCTTATCAAAAAGTACCTTTTATCAAAAAGTACCTTTTATAAAAAAGTACTTTTTATTGAAAAAGCACCTTTTGCTAAAAAGTTCCCTTTATTCAAAAAGTTGCTTTTATTATAAAGTTCCTTTTATTAGAAAAGTACATTTTATTAAAAAAGTATCTTTTATTTAAAAAAATTACCTTTTATCAAAATAATGTATCTTTTATTAAAAAAAGGCCTTTTATTAAAAAAGGACCTTGTATTAAAAAAGTACCTTTTATTAAAAAAGTACCTTTTTTTAAAAAAGTACCTTGTATTAAAAAGTATCTTTTATTAAAAAGTACCTTTTATTAAAAAAGTACCTTTTATTAAAAAAGTACCTTTCATTAAAAAAGTACCTTTTATTAAAAAAAGTTACTTTTATTTAAGGTACCTTTTATTAAAGGTACCTTTTATTAAAAAAGTACCTTTTATTTTAAAAATTCCGTTTATTAAAAAGTAGCTTTTATTTAAAAGTACCTTTTATTAAAAAAGTGGCTTTTGTTAAAAGAGTACCTTTTATTATAAAAGTAGCTTTTGTTAAAAGAGTACCTTTTATTAAAAATGCCTTTTATTTAAAAGTACCTCTTATTAAAAAAGTACCTTTTATTAAAAAGTACCTTTTATGAAAAAAGTACCTTTTATTAAAAAAGTACCTTTTATTAAAAAAGTACCTTTTATTAAAAAAGTACCTTTTATTAAAAAAGTACCTTTTAGTAAAAAGTACCTTTTATTAAAAAACCATTTTTAAAGCACTTTTTATAAAAAAGGCACCATTTATAAAAGCTTTGAAAAAGTAAAATTTGGGTTGAATGAATTTAAGCAATTTGTCTTATTAAATAGTATATGTACAATCGCCAGCACTGTGCTTTACTGCTAACAACTTGGTCTAAATAGTATTAAATTGCATACATTACATGTATAATTGAAATGTCAATTGTATGTTTTATTCCAAAAAAAACAAAAATCGTAAAACGTTTACAAAATTTTTGATATTTGTTGCTGTTCTATGCATTTGTTTCACGTCTTCCATCTTGTCATTGTACAATAATAAACAGTTGTATTTTATTTATTGTGGCAGACAAAACAAAAAGTTGTAAATTTTTTATATTTTAGAAGTTGTTAAAAAATTATTTATGTATAATTTTATTTTAAATTCATAGTTGTTAGATTAGAAATCTAAAAATAAAATATGTATTGAATTTTTAAAGTCTTATTATCAAAAATTTTAATAAAAACTACACAATTATTTGCATTTGTGGTATTTTTTAAACGAATTTGGAAAGGTAAGTACAAAGAACCCGTTTTTTAAATACACATTCATAAAATAAAATTATTTTTGAATATCACCTATTAACTATGTAGAAGTTAAATAACAAGATAAACTACTTTCATTGGGATCAAGTAACAATGACAAAATTTAAAAATAATAATTAATTATTTAATTAAAACAAGTTTAAGTTTAATTGTTAGTTCAACTAACATTAATATAACTAAAATTCGAATACCAATTATAGAATAGTTCCTATAATAATCATCTTGTAAAATTTTTATTTTTTTATTAATTTAAATTCAACAAACTTTTTATTTTTTTATTATAAAATAATTAATTCTCACTTTAACAACTTCAAGTGACATTTTAACCATGTTGTTTAATATGTTTGACTATCATACAGTTTTATAAATTGTTATTCAATATCTTACCCAACCAATAACAATTAAAAACCACAAACATATTTGTTTAAAGTGTAGTTTTTTTCCCTTCTTTCATACTTAATTGAAAATTGTTTTAACACCATCACCGACATCATCAGTTACCAAGCGATGAATAACGAAAAATATAAAAATTAAATAAAAAACTTATTTATGGCAGGAAGGTTTTATTCTGCTGAAAAAGCACAAATTTTCTTTTAGAGAAAAATTGAATACAACTCATCAACAAGACTATATAAAAACAAGTAAGACCGGCTAAATTTGGCTATGCCGAATCTTATATACCCTTCAACATGATTGGGAAAAAACTGAAGTTTATATGTACATGGACATATATGGAATGGACAGATTTATATACGGACGCCTTTAAGAGGAAATTAACCATTTAGTTTGGTGATAAAACTTGCATTCGGGAAGATTTATGATTCCAGAAAATAGGTATTTAAAAAAAATTATGGTTTGGGCCTAACTTTTTTGTATCTGAACCGATATTTCCGAAGCAAATATGTTATACTAAACTGCTTAAAGACATGTAAAGAAATCTATGTTTATTTGAGAATGTGTTTATTTTTGAAAATGTTTGTTTTCAATTGGTTGTGGGTAAGATTGATAATCGGAAAGCTTTTCTGTTACCTGTTGCTGTTGTCTGTTCGGTGCGGTCACTGCTCTTGTAAAATAAAAGATGTAAAATAAAAAAATGTAAATATGAGCTGCTTGGGGCAAACGTAAGTCACAAACAATAGACACTTATCTCTTACCACTCAGCAACAGCTGAGTTTAGTTTTCTGGTCAAATTTTCCTCCTCTGCAGAAAATTTGTTTGCTCCATTATTGATTTTATTAACTAAAATTTAAAATTCTTAATAAACTATAAATAATTATATTATTTTGTACTTACCTTTTGTTATCCATTGCTTTTTTTACTTCATTTTGCTATTAAAAATATCAAATATATATTCAATCGACAAAAAAATAGCAAGTGACTGATTTTGACATTTGCGTTCGAGCTGTTCGAAATAGAGAAACCAAGTTTTGTATGAAAACAGTTACGTTTTCAATCGACTTGTCGTTCGAGTTATCGTTCGCATAGAAATAGAGTTAGTGAAACTCAAATCAGTTTTCTTTCGACTAGAAAGCGAACGAACGCGTTCTTTCGAAATAGAGGAACAGGCTATAAAAGAAAAAAACTATTTATGACAAAGCGCTTAGACCACTGAGCCATTGAAGCACATACGCAATCAACGTTAATAGAAGTAAATAAACAGTTTTCGTTTAAAACTAATTTGTTTGGTTTTCAGGTAAACCTTTGTATCCCAGCAAAAATAAATGGAAGTGATCCTTAAGGAATTAATTTTTCATTAATTCCCAAGTATCGTTTAGTTCTGATTTTCCTCTTCTAAGGCAGTTCTTTTTCACAACTTCCAAAGATGTGATTTTTAATGAAATTTAACGCTTTTCAAATGTATGATGGGTAACATATTTAAAAAAACAACCAAAGTTAAACATTAATCATAAAAATTTTACACTTAATACTATGGTTTAAGTTAAAACGATTTGTTTCAATCTTTAACGTACAATTTACCAGGTGTTAAATTCTTCAAATTGTAGTAATTATTGATGCAAAAAGTAATCAAATTATTGCAGTAAAAATTGCAAGAATTTTGAATAAAGTAATTAAATAAATAAGGACCGACTACTGAATGTCCCGTTATAATTTAACCAACAGTCAAACTCACACTTTATATGGGAAACAATAACATATGTGCCAGATAAATTCCCAGGTAGAAGCTAACGGAAGATAGTTAAAATGAGACTAAGGCCTGATTACTGATGTCCTATTAAAATCTAAATTATAAATTCAAAATATATTTGGGAACATCAATAGATATCCTTTTTCACTAAATCATAAGAAGGGCTTTAGATGCAATGAAAACGGACATAAAAGAAAACTTCCACCCTATGACACTTCTATGTAAAAATCATTGGTTCCGATCCAAATTTTCACAACACCGGAATCAAAATCACTGCTTCTTTTTCTCTTCTTTTGCTACTTGTTTTTTGCTGGGATGTTTTGTTGTTTGTGTATTAAAGGTGAAGAGGTGAAAAAAAAGAAGTTTAATAAATAAAATAAAAAAAAGGAGAACAACCACAAACATAATGGCAATCAGTATTGTCATATTATTTTTTTCAGAAATCTTTTTAGTTGTAAAAACACTATTTTCGACTAAAAATATTTTTTTACAAATCGTTTAAAGAAATCACTAGAACTGCAGTGTTTTATTTCTACAAAATTGTTTGATTTAGCTGCCAAATTTGAATTTGGGACTTTATTCCGCTTTTTTATTAAAAAATATTTTTAATTTCTTTAGCTGAATTTTAAAAATTTGAAGAAAAATAGTTTATAAATTTTTTTTTTTTATAAATTTTTATAAGTTATGACCTAAAATAGTTGCACTCAAAGGGGAATTATGTATAAAATTTTCTTAATATATGAGAAATAAAATGGTTTAAAAAGAGAAAAAAAGAGAAAAAAAGTATTTGTGACATAGCATTTAGACAACTGAACCATTGACGCTCATAAAAAATCATCGTTAATAGAAGTAAATAAACAGTTTTCGTTCAAAAGAGATTTGTTTGGTTTTTATTTAAATGACAAATCTTTGTATTGGTTTGTTGTTTGTGTATAAAAGGTGAAGAGGTGAAGAAAAAGAATTTCAACAAATGTATGTGTTTGTTATGCGTAATATTCAACATAAATATAAAAAAACAAAGGGGTTTTACGGAAAAAATTAGAGGTAGTCGTGATTTTTTGCTAATATCTCAGACATTTATCCACCGATCTGGCTGATTTTCAATAGCAAATAGAAATGGATCACATTTTACAGAAATATATAACAATCAAGTCCTCATCATGTCTGGGGTCTTCGGAAAACTCATTTCAACACACAGACGGACAGACGGACATCGTTAAATCAACTTCGCTCTTCATAAGGACCCAGAATATATATACTTTATAGGGTCTAAGATCAATATTGTAGAAATTACAAACGGAATGACAAACTTATATATACCCTTCCACCTGTGGTGAAGGGTATAAAAAACTTCAACCACCTCATACAGGATCAAACTCAAACATTTAATAATAAAGATAAAAAAATATAAAAACATATGCAACATAATGGAGAGACATGCAATAAATAGCATATGTACTTCTGCATACATTAAGGCGGCTGATATTTATCAAATAACAAATAAATTAGTAATTCTTCAAAAGAAATCAAGCAATTCGCCATTGTTAACACATAACAGAAGAAGTTGAAAATTACTTTCAAACAATTTTTTGCTGGTAGAATAATAGGTATATAGCTTTTGGATTGCATTACTGATACCCTAATACAAAAACATGAAAATTGCAACCATTGATTGAAAAATATGCCAAGCAGCATAAATAACATGCATTGCTATCATTCGCAGGATCCTATGAAAAAAAACTTTTCTCCATAGACACCCACAAAAAGGTTGAAAAAGTTTATGTTTTAATAATTTGCAACATATTAAATCAGTCAGATCCATATGCTACATTTTGATTTCTTTTATAAATTTTATATGTGTTTTCGAACTTTTATAAAAGACGCTACCAAATCTTAAAATTCGCTAATAAAGAAGGTATGCTGAAATGTCAAAGATCTGTCATTTTTTTCTTTCATTTTACCCGCGAAATGTTGGTTTGGGTCATTAAATGTGTGTGAAATGTTCTAAATGCGGTGTTTTTTTTAATAAAATGCTTAAGATGGGTATACATAATTTAAAAAATCTTAACGTTTCTATTGCTACGAAGTCCATACGAGAAGTTAGGACATTACCAAACCATTTTCCCAGAGGAAAACGTATGTCAAACGCAGAATAAAGGTTTTGTGGGTGGTGTGCCTTCGGCCAAACTCAGGGGTTTTTCCTCTGGGGTATGACTAATATCGCCTTCGCTGATAATTTTTTTGTGTGTCCGGGATTTGACCGGGATATAGAGTTTTTCCCCAGATGTGGCCAGTCGCTAAGGGTAATGCTACGAGTATTTTAGGTTATTTCAGTAACGGTATTTTTAAGATAATAGATTTAACGGTTATTTCGCTAACTCTATTATAAGTTTAACGGTATTTCAGTTATTTCGGTAACGATACTAGGGTGGATCAATAGGTCCGTGACTTTTCGAACTTCCCTCGTAGTTATATGAAATGCAACACTTCTCCCATTAAGTACCACCAGTTAACAGACTACTGTCAAATTTTGAGCAAGTTCCGTCATTAGGTTTTTAAAAATGGAAAAAAGTGAATTTTGAGTGCTCATTAAACATTATTTTTTGCGAAAAAAAACCGTCAATAAAACCAAGGAAAAGCTTAACTTTCGTTGTGGTCGCACAAGTACAAATAACGCTGAACGTTCTGTACGGCCAATTGAAGCCAATACACCCGAAAATGTCGAAAAAAACCACGATATGGTGTTGGCCGATCTAAGGGTAAAAGAGCGTGAGATTGTTGATGCCATAAGACTTTTATATGGCAGTGTGGTTTCGATTTTAAATGATCAGTTGGATTTAAGAAAGCTGTCTGCCTGGCAAAATTCCATGAATTGGGCTACGAATTGATACCTCACAGAATTACATTTATTTCGCTAACAGTATTTTTAGGGTATATTTATTTTTGAATAGGTGTTTTAAATATGACGATATTTTAGGTATTTCTGTAGCAGTATTCAAAGGGTAACGATAGTCAGTTGAAAGGGGATTCGAATCGATAACGGTCTTTTCATCCCTGTTATTTAAATACCATATAATTAATATTATTTGGGCTATAATCTCAATAATAATGGTAAAAATACCCATTCTTAGCACACGGTCATTTTCCTCATTGGCATTGTTAGGATTATGACACTAAAACTTTTCGGACTTAATCCCACAACCGGATATTGTGCTAATGGCTGTCGGGATCAGATCCGGGCACCTTTTCATAAGGAGTAACATAATTCCACCTAACATTATACCAATTTCCGCTTTTGGGACTATGTCCAGTGATATTTAGTCGGTCTACTCTATAAACATTTCATACTTGTTTAAAAATATTACACAGTGCAGCAAATAATTTTAGCCTCAAATGTTTCAAAATGAAATGTAAATTTACCATCAGTTATACGAAACCTCCAAAGCATTTTGCAAAGTTAGCTCGGAGACACCACACAAAATGTTACAGCTTAGCTAAAATGTAGCATTTTATATGGAATATTTATAGCGCTAAATCGATTTCGTTAATAATGAACACTAAACCGCTTAGGCGAATAACAAATAATCTGGGTAAAAATTATTAACACATCTTTCATATTTGCGCCGTGATCACCTTTAAAATAGGCATTTTTAGGGACTTTTAATTCTAGGTAGGGTACTTTTAAATCGAGTTGAAACTATTTAGGCTAACGACGATGACTTAAAATTTGTAGAACAGTGTTATAAACGTATAAACACATCATACCTGGATACTTTTTATTGCCATGAAGAAATTTCATTATCCACAGAAAAAACAGATTCGTGCTGACAAATGAATTTGTAGCCAATCGAATGTTTCGGTTGTGGTAACCGAATTTTTCGGTTGTGATAACTGAAAACCAATTAAGACATCAGTTATTTGACTGTTACAACAGTATTTCGGTTGCCTTAATAACAATTCGGTAGTCACAACCAATAAATTCGATTGCTGCAACTGAACCATTCGATTGGCAACAAATTCGGTTGTCAGCACTAATCTGTTTTTGGTGTCATTTAGTGCAAATGCTATATTTTTAATTAAAATAAAATTATATAATAATGGTAATAAAATTTCACTTATGCAAAAAACATTAATTGTAATTGAATAGAAAACTATTTTTTACACAAAGCGGTTTTAGTCAGGGAACTTATAAAATATAGAGGGTACCCAAGATCGTGATATATACACGATGCAAAAAGCTCAGCGTTTTATTTGTATTTCCTCGCCTTAGAGTAGTTACAATGAAGCAAATATAGTTTTTTCCGTCATGTGCAAAACACCATCGATTTGACAAACTCATAAATTTATGAAAATAAGTCAACCTGATTGATTAATTGGATTATCCATAGACACAAATCTGGTTTGTAGATAGGTAAAGCGAAACGAAATGGAATGCTGGTAACCATATGGAATGGAACAAGAAATGAGAGTAATTGGAACACTTAATGCGGGGCATTATATGGAATGAAGCGAAACTAAAATCCAGTGATGAAATCCGTATTTTAGTAATATTTATCGGTTTAGACATATTTTTAGAAATTTCAGCGATTTTTCTCTACTATAACGGTTTTTTAAAAGCTTTCCTTTGAATAGTAATTTATTTTATTGGTTCATTAATGCAATGCTAATGAAATCATCAATTAATTAGTCCCATCTTTAACATAATATCATTTAATTTTTTTACAATTATAATAAAAACGTCAGAGTTTTTTTTATAAAATAATTTAAAATGTTGTGTATTATTTTAATGAAATGTAATAAATATAATGGGCCTTACTATAAAACAAAATTTTAAATTTAAAGTCGACTTTATTCTAAACATACGGATTTATTTATTCTGTTCCTGCAAAATATAATAATTAATACAAGGTGTCGCAAAAGTAATCCTCCTATCAGAAAATGCTATAAAGGACGGTGCAACGCCACACACTGCACGTGCCACAACCGATATGCTGAAGGATGCATTTCCCGGGCGCCTAATCTCCCATTTTGGCGATTTGCACTGGCCAGCAAGATCGCCTGATTTGACGGCTCCAGACTTCTTTTTGTGGGGCTTTTTGAAGTCGCGGGTTTATGTCAACAAGCCTCAGACTCTTGCAGCTCTTAAAGACAATATCCGTCAAGAATGTGAGGACCTATCGCCGGAAGTTTTGGCCAAAGTGATGGAAAATGCCATAAAAAGGGCTCAAATGACAATCAACTGTGGCGGCGGCCATTTACATGACATCATATTCTCGACTTGATGTAAAAAAAATTAAAAGACCAAATAAAAATAATCCTCAAAAAGAATCAAAGTTTTTCATTTTTTTTTAAATTACAGCCAAAAAACATCGGAAGGTTATTTTTGCGCCACCCTGTATAATTGATAAATTTGTTGAATATATACCAATAGGGACGATTTTGTTTTGGAAATTTGTATCAATTGTAAATAAGCGTACTGTCATCAAAAATTTTAAATAGAAGTCTACTTTAAATAATCGTATAGTAAGGATGAATGTTTTTTATGAGATCAAGAACTTTGTACACAGGAAAAATGAAAAAAAGATGTTTTATTATAAAATTGTTGTTATCAATTAATATTTAAATTGATTTTGCATCTGATGATAGTATAAATTACTTGGCTTTGTGTGTAAACTTCAAATGCATACAGTTTAAGGAAACAGAATATGAGAACTATGTTTTCAAAAAAGATTTTACTGAAATACGTATATAAAAGTTATTAAAAAAAAAGTTTTAATAATAAAACAAAAAGTTGATTTTTCGATCTTTTGCGATCATACCATTATTTTTTTAAAAAATTAATTGATTCAGTTCATTTAAAAACCAATTTTATTTTCAACAAATTTTTAATTATATAATTTTCCAGAAATTTTTTCTGTGTATTGATGGTAGTGATATGCGATTGAATACATTTTTATTCCATAGAAATTTTTAATGATTTTGTTTTTATTTAACAAAAAAAAAAAATATCCATTAAATAATAATGAAAATGTTGCTTTTTTAAATTATGCAAATTGAATTTATTTTAAACATTCAAGTTTTTGGTTGTATTTTTTAAAAACACTCACATCTCGTTGGGTGAAATGCGGCAGTATGTAAATAACAAAATTTTCAAATATGAGATGAATATGATTGGTTTCCAAATATTACCCCAATGGATATGATCCTAACGTCCGGTTTTGGGACTTTGTCCAAAAAAACTTGCAGTCATAATTACAATAATGGAAATGATAAACCCCGAAAATGATGACTCTAATTCTGGGCTTTGGAAGGTAGCGGATATAATTAGCCCAAAGGACATTATCCCAATATCCGGATTTGGAAAAAACTTTTGGTCATAATACCAAAAATCGAAATTTAGGTTATGAACGTAGGCACTAGCTTTATACATCTACTAATATAAAAAAATTGCTTTATAAGGGAAATAAGTTCTCAGTGGCTGAATTTTCAAACTTTTTTAATAAAAATTTTACAAAATACTTGTTAAATATGTATCTTTGATATGCTAAATTGTTTTAATAAAATTTTTCATTCGATATATTTACAAAAAAAAAAAAAAAAAATCAGTAAAAATACGCTTTTTTTTGAACCTTGGAATCCCACTTAACCTCTTAACTTAGCACACTTCTCGATTAACATAACACAAATTTGGAAAATATTATTGGGATTATGACCCTAATTCTGGGCTTATGTCCATTTGATTATTGGGATAACGACTGAAAATCAGTTGCAACTTCTATTGTGCAAACGCAAACGTGTCGGACATAACGCCCCGGAAATTGGGTTTTACATTTCACCTAACGATATACTCAGCTGTTGTTAACTGTGATCAGAATTGTAAAGAATGAATTCATCAATTAACAATAATAAACTGAATATATTCAGTTTAAAATAATATATCAGTTAGTCATCCTTCACTTGTATTATTTTAGAACCTTACATTACTTGCATTAGTTAAGATATTAAATTCAAATTTGTTTGAAAACGCCTTATTTTTAAGTCAAGAATAACAGTTTTTTTTAGGTAAGGAGTTACATGGATGGACCCTTGTTAAAATAACAAGTTTTGTAATAGAAAAGTAACAACTCTTCACATCTCTATAACAAAGCGTTTATTTTTACAACTAAAATTAATATAAAATATTTTATTTAAAAAATTGTTTATTAAAAATTTTGTAAAATTTTGATTTAATACTCAATTGAAAAGAAATTGAATTAAAAACACACAATCTTTTACTCTCCGGTTTCTTTTAACCAGGAGGTTGGAGTCCAAAAATGGTGTTGCGGATATCGTGCACGTCCAAAGTACTTCAAATACTCAATTACGATTCTATTGTATGGTGGAGCGTAACTGTCAAGCAGCTGGTTACGAAGCAAATGCACAGGGCTGAGCGCTGGGCTTGTATTGGAGTTACTAGTGCGATAAGAACTTATCCCTTTAAAACTCTTAATGCTATACTTCATATTATTGGACATGGATTGACGACATACAGGGCTTTTTTAAACTCACCAAAAAAGTCTGTAATTGCACCTGAAAATTTTGCTGTTATTTCGGGGAATTTTGCTAATTTGAGCCCAGCGGTATTTTTTTTTTGCTAATTTTAGCAACACATGTCTGCTGACGTGTTTGCTTAAAAAATATTAAAATGCACAAATTAACTCAATTATTTTAAGATACACTTATTATGCTTTAAAACTTCTAATTTATTTTAAATTGTCTTTCAAAAATTTTTTTATTAATTTAAAAAAAAAAATCAAAGGCAAAAACCAGGGACTTAAACCGAACCCAAACGGGTTCAGGTTCGCTGTTCATAAAAACTTTGAACCCGAACCCGCTGAACCCAAAAATTTAACTAGGTTCGCGTTCAAAAATATAAAAAAAAAATATTCTTGCTGTTCATGGCGTGAGAAGTGTTTGATAGAGAAATCATAAAAAACATTACAATTCTTGCATTTTAGCTTGAATTGCTTGACACTTATCTAGTTCTTTTAAGCAAATACTTGATCAATGCAGAACCAAAAAGTTCTTTTTTAGCTAAAAAGCTACACTTGAACAAAGCTAGTGAAACTAGATGAAATTCCAGTTATCCCATGGTTCAAGCCTTATTGGAATACAGAAGTTTTTGTTCGGAATTACTGGATGCTGCATTAACTATGAATGATAACATTTATGAAGAATTCGTAGAAGTTTTTGCACCTGTTAAAAAATTAACACTGAAACTACAAGAAGAACAGGTGACTTTTGGCGATTTTTATAGAATCTGGTTTAGGTTTAAATTAGTGCTAACAAAAAATGACAAAACAAATACATTTTCGCAAGAATTATATTTAAATATTATAAAAGGATAAAACCACTTTATTAATTTTTTAATTTTAGTTACAAATTTTAATCGCAAAATTATATCTAGATAGCAGATTTAAGTTAATGCTAAGTCCCAAAGATGTTTAAAATTCTAAAAAACATATTTTAAAAACAATTGAAATTTTCAAAAAATTGCAAATGCAAAGAGAAGAAGAGAATTTTATGAGAGAATAAAACTCGTTTTCTTCAAAAGAAGGAACCATTTTCTTAATTAAAAAACAAAGTTAAAAGAACAAAAATTAATATATATTTAAATTATAAAATTCAACGAAAATTTCTTTAAAAAATAAATTAATTTCGTATTAATAAAACATTTATACTATTTTTAAATGCTGAACCCGAACCCTTAACCGAACCGAACCCGAACCTGAAATTTTTATTTCGATTAACCCGAACGTAAACCCATTTTTTTCAGGGTTTCAGTCCCTGCTAAGAACATAATTAAAACATAAACGAATTTATAATTTCGTTTAATTTTTGTTTTGAAAAATATTTTAAGTAATTTTTTTTGGATTTTAAGGTCAAATTTTAAAACTAAAAAATTTTTTAGTTGTAAGAAGTATTTTGACTTCCGACCCTTTTTTTTCAACCTATCTAACATTTTTAGGCAATCAAAGTTTGTAGATATGAGTTTTAATTATAAGAAGTAAAATTTTCTTTAATATACACTTTTTCAAAATTTGTAAATTTTTTTTGCTAATTTTAGCAAATCGGTTCTCAAAAATTTGTAAAATGCTTTCTGAAGTTAGCAAGAGAAATTTGAATATTTTCTGTAAAAGTTGTGTAATTTTTAAAATGTGGATAGCAAAAAAAAATACTAAATAATAATTTTTTTACTAAAAGTCAGCACAAAAATAGTAAAGTGGAAATAAAAATTGTTTACAAGTTTTTCTACTAACTTTTTTTCTGAGTGTAGGTTACCAGATCATGATTTTTTTCCAAAATGTATATTATTTATTGGATCTTCACTTTTGAAAACTGTGAACTAACAATAATTATCCAATTCTTTAAACTAAATATTAATTATTAAGTCCAGCCAGTGCCAGACTGATGTTATGTGGTTTAATTGAGATGATTATTTCTCCTTCTAAGACGCTGGTGGCCGTGATTATTAGTTAAGTTACGGGATAGTATGTTGGATTGTGTTTCCAGTTTTGTTAAATAGCGTTGACAGTGTCTAATAATTTCATCTTTGATTAGGGGTACATTCAGATCTTTATGTATGTTGTAATTCCTAACATACCAGGGTGCGTTGGTGATCGTCCTCAAGAATTTATTTTGCATTCTCTGAATTTTCCCTATATTGGACGCAGAGGCAGTACCCAAGAGCTGAATTCCGTTGCACCATATGGGTTTCATGATCGAATTGTAAATGAGTAATTTGCAGTTAGCCAAGCGAGTTGAGCAGTTTTTAGCCTCATCTGAGTTATTTTAGCATCTATATTATTTTTCCACGTAAGTCGACGGTCAAGGTGAATACCGAGATATTTCACACATGTGTGTTGAGGTATATTCAGATTATTAATTTTAATGGGTGGACACGTCTCTTTTCTCAGTGTAAAAGTAATGTGGATACATTTCTGTTCATTCACCTTAATTTTCCACTTATCCAACCAAGCTTCCAATTGTGAAATGTGAGTCTGTAACATTCTCTTCTTGAATTATAGAGCTCATATGCTCTTTTCTTTATATGAAAGAAAAGAAAAAAAAATCATGATAGTGTCTTTAAGGTGGAGATTCTGTCTATCAGGCAAAATCGGTGAACCGTATTTTCGTCGATAGCCACGCTTTGTTTATGTCTCTGTTTTCGTATATTGCATCTTTCAGCCTCGTCGGTCAGTGTAAGGAAGATCTGTCTAGGCTAAGTTGCTAGTCCCCGTTTACGCTTGTATGGGTCCCAGTTCATAGGGACTTTCACTGTAATGCCTTAAATGTTTGCCCAGCGATGTCAGTCGCTACACCGCTGGGTACCATTAAGGATGGAAATTTCGAACACTACCTCCGAAAGGCGGGGGGAAGATGGCGTGGGCGAAAACTTTTAGGACCTCAAGGATTACATGACCCAAATACGATTTAGCGCATACTAAGGTGGTGTTTCCAGATGACGTACAATAACAAAATACATGTAGTCACTCATTCGTCTCGCGACGAACGTCTTAAGGAAACACTCACGCTCCTCAGTAGGAGTAGAAGAGATGTTTCAATTTTATTATAATTATCAAAAGTACGATAATGCAGTCCGAATGTTCGATAGATTATTTCAAGATTTTTATCGATTTGTTATATAAAAAATTTGGAAAATGTACAAAATATCTAATTTTGGTGAATACTATTTTTAATAATGTTTGTTATTCAATTGCAAGTCTCGAATTAAACGCCTTTACTTGGTTTTTATATGTTGCTAAATTTTATAGATGACGAATTATTTAATTTTTGATATAACTTTTGAATTAAATATCATACTAAGGAAATAATTCATTCAATATTCTGAATTAGTGGATTTGTTAACCCTATATATAAAAACATATTGAATGAATGATATATATAATATACTTATGTATTCATATATCTGCAGTTAGCAACACATACAAAAACAATATGACTACCCAGCAAGACCACACATTACCAAATAATGTATAAAGTAATGTTGATCCATATGCATCCATGCACTGCTTTACAATTTTAAATTTTTCCCACGATGACCCCCAGGTAATGTATGAAGTCAATATCTGTTAAGTGACAAAGTGGTTACGAACATTTGAAAAATAATGTGCCTAAGAATAGATCATAAAAAAATATAAAACACAAAGAAATTTATTTAAAATATTTTTTTGCATTAATTACAACGGGACTTCTGCCTGCCACTCGAGAACTCTATCACTTGAGTTATCGTCACATATGATATTCAATGACTAAAATATATAAATAAATTGTTTACTTTGAGTTTTTTTTATTCATGTTAAAAAAATATTTTGAGAAATGTTTTAATTATGATTTTACATTTATTTGTTTTATATTTAAAAATAATGCAGAATCTAACAAGTTCTCATTACAAGTTAGTGCAGGAATACTTTGCATTCATAACCCATGTGTTGCTGGGTATAACATAAATAAAAAAATATGATATTCATTCAAAAACTGTTATAAATAAATGTTTCATTTACCGGTGATGCATTCCTGTCAAGTGGATATTAAATGTCAATTATCTTGTAATGAAAATATATTGCAATAATTTGTGTTAATTGCAAAAAAACTTCAAAGATATATGTTGATATTTAATTAATATGATGTGATTTTTATACATTTTAATATGTAAAAATGTATTCATTTTAATTCATATTTTAATTTTATTTTTCTGATTGGTAAAAGAAATTAATACCGCTTAACTATTAAATATACATATAAATTAATGGTATTTTAAAATCTTAACAATTTGGAAAAGTTTAAAAAGTTTAAAATAATAAAAATAATTAGGGGACATCAAAACCTGTAAATCGGCGAATGCTCAGTCCAATAAATAATGGCTTAAATTCAATTTAATTTAAAAAATTCAAATAAAACATTCAACATTAAAACGTGCCCAGTTTTAGACTAAAAATAAACTTATTGAAAATCATTGTTACCCTTTTTAAACGGGCAGGGTTTATAAGTGTTAATTTGATTTGAGAGTGCAACTCATATTTTAGTGGGCGGAGACAACTTGAGATTATTTTATAATTAGCAGACAAATACATACAGACGTGAGCAGACGACAACAGGACATTTAGCCTTTACATGCTCCAAGGTCGCCAGTTGGTTGAGGACCCTACAGAATTCTATCACCGATCTATGGTAATAAATGGGGTTTTCAAGGCCTTTAATACAGCCTGGCTGCCCGACATTAAGTTTATAAAGGGTGTCCCAAGAAGAACGAAATTTTTAAATTTTAAATAAAACACAGATATTTAAAAAAAAATCGTGAAACTTTATTATATCGTAAAGTAGACAGAATGAGGTTATGTATGGAACAATATATCGTGCAGATGGCCGCCGCGGCTTTTCTGGCATGCACGCGATCTTTTAATGAAATTTTCAATGACCGTTTTGCATGAATCCAATTTCCTCTTTTAAGACTTGAGTCGTCGTCGGCTTATTCGCGTAAACCATCGACTTCAAAAAACCCCAAAGAAAAAAGTCTAATGGTGTTAAATCGCACGATCTAGGCGGCCAATTCTGATCTCCAAAACGCGAAATAACACTACCGGGAAATGACTGATGCAGCAATTGAATTGTTTCTCCGGCTGTATGACATGTGGCGCCGTCTTGTTGGAACCACATGCCCTCCACATTCATTTCTTCAATTCTAGGCAAGAAAAAACTGGTTATCATTTCACGATACCGAACACCATTGACTGTTTGCGCTTGAAGATGATTTTATCGGCAAAATCAGCATTTTCATGTTGTCTCTCCAATACCCAATTAACGAACTCCCTTCGCTGTCCATGGTCAGCTGGCTTCAGTTCCTGAGTCAATTGAACTTTGTATGCATGAAGATGCAAATCTTTCGTCAAAATTCGCTGCAAAGTGGATTTGGAGACACCAATTTGCTGAGCTCGTTGTCGAATTGAGGTGGATGGAGTTTGAGCGACATCATCACGTACAGCTGCGACATTTTCGGTCGATCGACCTGGTCGATGGCGCGTTGTTGTCTTTACATGACTAACAGACCCAGTTTCGGCAAATTTATCCATTAATCTCTTTACAGTTGACTCTTTTGGAGCATTATTGTGACCCCAAATTGATCGCAATTTGCGAACTGTAGCTGCAAAACTTTCACCATTTTGGTAAAACAATTTCACAATAAGAATGCGTTGTTCATTCGTGTAGCGCTCCATTTTTACTAACCTCGTACCTTCTACTAGCAAACAATAACAATTGTTCAAATGTCAAACAATGACGCTTCGAATGTTGCCAGATTTAAAAATTGCGTTCTTCTTGGGACACCCTTTATTTGTTCTCACAAGATTCCTTTCCAGACTTTGGTCGTTGCTGTATAGATAGCATTTAATTCTGCAGTAAATATAGTTGAATCTTTGCCCAGAGGTATGTGAAGTCAACACCTAGGTCCGTATAGACCGGCTACAACTACGCTAGAAGTTTTGGATCCGTCAGTATACCACTCCTGTGCATCTTCCTTCAGCCATGGGGGATTAAGTTCCCATTCTTCTCTTGTTGGGATTTGAACTTTGTATTCTCTTCCCAGTGCAATCACTGAATTTTTTTGATCTCTACATAGTGTCATGTTCTTTATGGAACTGGCCTCGTTAAGGATCTTCAGATGGCCTTTATGGTCGCCTTCTTTGAATTTAAAAAGTTTGTGGAGCTCAATTGCTTGCTTCTTAGCTTCTCCCTGTATGGTAAGGTGCAAAGGATCGGGATAAAATCGCACAGTAATTTTAATGTTTTTGAGGTCGCTGATTACGAATATTTCCGAAAAAAAAGATGACAAAGCGTTGATCTATAAGCTGATCTCTTTGGTTTTTTAATTATATAAATTCTATAATTACCCAAAATTCCCTTACGCTAAATTGTCGAAAGTTCACCACGCCTATTTGGTACATTTTTTTGAAAAGTTGTTTTAACTTGTATTCGCACCATATAGGGCAATAAATACTGTAATTTTGACATTAGTACTTTTTTTAGGTGGACAGTTGGTATGGAAAGCCTCATGTATTAAATACTAACATTACTGATTCACTGACTCATCATCACCCAGCCCAAATCGTTAGAAATTTGGTATGTTTTAGGTAATTCCTCTGGCATGGATATCCGCTAAGACAGGATTTTGGGAAACTCTTACGTAAAAGAACAAAACGTGCCTAGAGATCTGAAATTTAAAATAAATTTATTGCTGTATATGGGGTATTTTACTGATACGGTACATTTTGGAGTTTTCGACAGTAACGTGCTCAAATTGGCGATGTAAAGGTGTAAAAGTCTCTCCTTAATAGGTTTATACTGATTTTGCAAAGGCATTTGACCGTGTGCCTCATGATCTCCTATTACTTAAACTCTCTAAGATTGGGTTTCATTCCAATTTGCTTAGTTGGTTTCGTTTTTACTTAATTGGCAGACATGCAGTTGTCTCTGTTGATGGAGTCTGCTCTATTTCTTTTACTCCTTCTTCAGGTATTCCACAGGGTAGTATCTTGGGTCCATTGCCGTTTATTTTGTTTGTTAATGACATCTTTCATTGCTTTAAAAACTCACAGTTCTTAATGTATGCTCACGATCTTAAGATTTTTAAGCCTATTTATACCCAAAAAGACATTTCTGATATTCAGGATGACTTAGATAGGGTAATTTTGTGGACGGAACGTAATGGTTTACCTTTGAATATTGGTAAATATTTCTGAATGACGTATCATAGATGTTGTCACATTTTATTTTCTGAGTACAGAATGAAAACCAATGTTTTATCCTCAGTAGATGAAATGTTGGATTTAGGTGTGGTTTTCGATCCTAAGCTTTCTTTTTGTAGTCATTTGAATTTTATTATTCCTAAGGCTTATTCGCTATCTGCTTTCATACGTCGAAATTCCGGCAAACATTTCGACCATTTCACTAAAAAAGTTCTATTTTCCTCCTTTGTTAGATCAAGATTGGAATATGTCTCCTTTATCTGGAGCCCCAATGCTAATATTCATATTAGTCGCGTTGAGAGAATACAAAAGAAATTTATTAAGTTCGCACTTCCTTTTTTAAATGTCTCATATACTAGTAATTTTTCTAACATTCCTACATTTTCTCGTCCAACTTATGAAGATAAATGTAAATACATTTATTTGAAAACTTTAGAAGCTCGTAGAAATATTTTTTCTTTACTTTTCTTACACGGCATTATTTGTGGTGAAATAGATTCTCCTGAATTATTAAAATTAATTCATATTTATGTACCTCCAAGAGTTTTTAGAACTAATGATAAGTTCTTTTATATTGATTTGCATAGAACTGATTTTTCTTTAAATGAACCTCTTACCAAATCTATGAGGTTATTTAATAATTATTGTAATCAATTAGATATAAGTCTTCCTTCTTTGAATTTTAAATCTCTCTTAAATAGTTTACTTTAATTTATGTAATAGTTTTAAGATGCTTGTCTGTAAGGATAATATTGTATCCATAGACTTAAATAAATAAATATAAATTACTAATGCAAATAATTTCATTGCAATTGGTATGAATGCAATGTCAATCATCCACTAAGGCGGGATTTTTTTTAATTTTTTATGGGGGGGGGGGGGGGGGTAAAAAGGAAAAAAAGTCGGTGACGTCCTACTCAAACCTCATAGAACCTCAGAAATTTTAATTTGTATACTCTGGTAGTTGGGATAATTCACTGATAATACGCCAGGAACTTGGTAGAAATCGGGGTTCGAAAGGGGAAATTTCTCCTTTAACAAATAATAATGTTCACTAGAATCATACTAAAATTAAGCTTTTAAGAGGTTCAAATGCCACACTTTAACGTCATTTGACCTCAAAATCTGAAATTTATAAGATGTGTTTCATGGTACATGTACTAATATACTCATTGAAATTTCCAATAAGATTGTGATAAAAATCACTGAACCCAATGATATGGAGCTAGGTAGTCGTAATTTAGCATTAAGATTTCTACTACGGCGTAGGCATCAACAAAATGGGTTTTTATAAAATTTGTATGTTGAAGGGGAAAAAACTGAAATGGTCTACCATTTAAAGTAAATAATTTTGGTATTTCCTATAAAAACGTAGATAAAGAAAAAAAAATGCGCCCCTAATAGGCCATCCCAAGCGGCTCAAACTTGGGTTTTGAAATTTTTAGACTGCTATTCCAGTATAGATATCTACTAAGACGGGGTTTTTGAGAGTTTTGCGGAGAGGACCAAATTTAGGGATAGTTCACTCTTAACTTACTTTCCAAACCCACAGTTTCAAAGCTTCCGAATTCGTAAAACTCAACTGGAGTTTCTCATTCATTAGAATAAATACAATAACTCAATATTTTCTAATGCATATCAATTTTTTAAACTACCAGTAACGAAGTAACTGGTTTTTAAGCATTTTTATACGGTAATATAAATGTCACATGGTTTGCTTTCTGAATCACTATTGCGAACCCAAGTGTACCAACGAATTTTCTTGTTTCATTTTGACGTTTATATTTTTACAAGTCTACCTATTTATTTTTTTTTAATTTTTATTTAAATATTCATATGTAAATATATATACTTTTTAATGTCATCTCCAGTTTTGATAACATATTATTGCTTGTTTAATTGAACTAGCTGTCAAAAAAACATATAACATAGAAAAAACAAAAAATTAGTGTGAAAAAAAATAAATAAAAATATTGAACAAATAAATGTTTATATTTATACTAAAATATTGAATTAATAAAATGTTTTTAATAATTTTTTTGCACACATTAATTTTTTGTTTTTTTTTTTTTCTTAAACTTTTTTTGACAGTTAGTTCAGATAAACTAGCGATAATTTTTGACAGTAAAATTTTCATGGTTCGCAGCATGATTCAAAATGAACCAACTGATTCGTTCCCAAAATTTTGTATGACAAAAAAGTTGGTTCAATCATGATTGGGGCGCGAGCCATGAATGAGAGAGCGAACCTTGCATTTTGCTGTTCGTGTGAACATGCTATTAGTGCCAAAGTTTCTTTATTGGCTATTTACGTTTTCCACATAGAAAATATTTTAACAAGGAAAAATATATATTTTTTTTTGTAAATCAACATAAACAATCACACAGATAGGTTAGCAATGACATATGTCTAACTAGAATTTTCAAACCGTATGGTTATTTTGACATTGTAGTGATTTGCAAAATGAGATAGAAAAAATAAACTCCATATAAATTGTATGGTACATATTTTTTTAAATATCTATCCCTTTCTGTGTATCTCTTCAATTTTGACATTACCTTCAATTCATTTTCTAGTCGCCTTTTTGATTCAATCAGCTGTTTTCTGTCTGGGTAGTCTGTGTAAACAACTATCAACAAAAATTTCATACAATACTTATTTAATTGTATGTATGTAATTTTTATAGGTCCTTTGGGAGGTGAATAAATAAATATGTAAATGTTGTTACACTAGGCGATGAATATAAACTAAAGTTGTGATTATGGTGTGAAATGAAAATTTTATTAAAATAAATTTTAAAGTCTGAAAACGACAGGTTATTTTTAAATATGAAAAAATATAATAAATATTAATAGAAAAAATATATTAAAATAAGATTTAAAACAATAAAACAATTACAAAAAATATATAGTATATCTATTAAAAGAATTGCCAACTACTTAGAAAATAGATTGCCAATTATTTAAAACGAAATTTAAAAACAATTCCCCCAAAAGTATGCTTTAACTTTTTTTAAATATAGATACATTGGTAATTAATTTAAATATGAGTGGAATTAGAATTGAGTTATTTTTTGATTTTGAGTAAAAAAATCTATTTAAAACAAAGTCCATAATAATAATGAAACTCACAAGTAAAAATATTAAACTGAAAAAAACAACAACAAAATTTATAAAAAAAACTGTCTGTGTATATAAATTAATAACAAAAAACAAAATGTAGCCAAAGAATTTGCGTAAAGAATACAAGTAACGTAGTTTTGTTTTCAGTCCCTTAGCAATTAGCTTTAATTAAAATGCGCGCGCGTTTACAATAATAAAACGGTATACAACTGCAACAATAAAGAAACGTTAAGTAATTAAAATTAATGAAAAAATAAATTAAAAGTAAAATAACATTTTACCTTAAGAAAGAAATAAAACAGAATTACTAAATGAAAACGAAGAACGTGTCATTTAATTTGATTATCTTTTAAACTAGTGCATAAATATTTTTATTTTAATTCATGCACGTTGTTGTGTTGCTGCTAAACAAGAATTTTTTGTAATACACAACAACTACTCAACAGTGTCAGTGCTAATTGTATACAATTTCATGTTTTAAACAGCTGTTTATGTGCAAAAAATAGTGTTGCCAGGGAAGAAATTCAGAATTACACATAATGGTGGTCGAAATTCCACGAAATAAATGAACTTTACTTAAGCAATTTTTAATTTATTTAAATTTTTAGAAATTCGGATTTTATTTGGTGAAAATTTTTAGAATTTAGGAGAAAAAATTCTTAAGGAAAAAGAGATCTAAGATTTTTAGATTCTGGAATATTTCTTAACAAAAAGTTTTTCAGAATGTGAGAGCTTTCAAAAAAAAAAACTCCCTGAATATTTTGCGGAATTTATGTCATTAAAAAGATTATTAAAATGTTTTATTAAAAGGATTTTTCTAGAAGGATTAAGGATATAAGGATTTTTCTAGAAAATGTATTCAGAATTTGAAAATTCTTCAAATGGATCACAGAATTCAAAAACAAAATCTTCTGATTGTTTGACATTTAAAAAATTTATCAATTATATTGAAAGTGTGTACTTCACACTTTAGAATCTAATAAGTTTTTATACAAATTAGTCCTCAGAATTTTAAATTTTTTTTTCAAAAAAATTCTCAGAATCCCTAATTTATCGAGGCTGAGGCTGTATACAAATTTTAAATTTGTCATTGATTACACAGAGTCTACACAAGCAAGTGTGTAATTACCCGAGAAGTGGCAACACTGAAGTTTAAACAAAAACACATTTAATTACTTTAAAACAACATTTTGTTTGAGTATCTTTCAAATACGTCATCGTTAAGTCGTCAGTATTCTGATATTTGAGTGTCAATAACTTTAATACGCGTGGTTTTTTATTATTATTGACGTTTTATTTCATTCTTGTGCTCTTATGAGAATTGTGAGTTATAATATAAAATAGTGAGTGTTGCTTAATATAAATTTATTAACAATATGAGTAATCGTAAGTATTTTTTTAGTTAAGCGTGACATTTGTGTTATCAATGTTAATTATTTGTAGTTTTTTGTTTTGATTTAATTGATGAAAAACAAATTTATGGGATTTAATCGTAACAACTGATTTTCAAGATTTATTTGAATTTAATATTTTGAACGATAGGCATAACTTTAAACGAATGAATTCCTTTACAATAATTGTGACTAAATTTATTTTTAAATTATTAATATCAACTAACGATTAGTTCCAGTTCACACTAAGCAATTTTTATGGCAGCAATTCTAAGTTAATTGAAGAGGAAGGGTACCGACTTGCTTGTACTTGCAGTTTTCTGTATTTTCTAATTCGTACTTTTTTATATGTAAAAGGAACTAAAATTGCAAAAAGAGACTAGCTATGTGGACGCGAATGCAAATTTAAAAGAGAATTTAAGAGAATTGCTGCAAGAAAAATTGCTGAGTGTGAGCCGGAATTTAGGCGAGTGGCAGAAATATTATCTGCAGAGAGTTTATAACGAGAGTATGAATAAAGAATAAATTTTTTCTATAACGAGTTGTGGGATTTACTCGCTAATCGACGACATACGTATGTGATCTTAAATATATGCAAGTATTTTGAATAAAAACCGTTTTTTTGAAAGGACTTAATCTCGATTGCGGGGAAAGTTATAAACCCCGTATAGTTTTCCTGCATAACCGGGCAGCATTCGTGCTTAGGGATTTTCTACTCTGTTGAATGTCCGAAGCCGACTTCACTGAGTAAAGCTTTTTTGCCTGGGCGGCCTATGTCAGGGATTAGGGTATTTTACTTTGTGGCAAGTGCCGAAGCTGGCATTGCTGAGGAATAGTTTTCTGAATAGCGGCCTTAGGGGTTTTGTCCTATATGGAAAGTCCGAAGTCAGCTTCGCTAAGGGAAGCTTTTTTGCATAGCGGCTTTCATCACCCGATGATGCTCCAATGAGTCATTAAAGCTGGTTACCTTATTACCATTCTTAAGCACTGATACCGTCTTTAAATATTTTATAGAATCTCCAAAATAGTCTTTGAAGCCGCTACCCTAATCTGACAGTTATAATTAATTTTTGGTGGAATATAGATAGTATAAATAATAAGAAGATCGAATAAAGTCAAATAGTAGTACTTGCACAGGTTAAGAAAACCTTGAATACTTGAATTTAATAGTGACTTTAATAATGTATTTTCCCCAGCAGAAATCACATTTGATTCTCAGAAGCAGAGCTTTAAGGGCAACAGATGATATTGGTGACTCCAAGACCTGGCTGTGGCTTAACAGACAATAATGAGTTTTATGCCGTAGGGAACATACACCTTAACCTCAAACAAATCTCAAGGTTAAGATAAAGTAAGGCAGAAAGAGCTTAATATATATCGAACAAAGTCAACACCGAAACCACACTTATTATTTTTAAATAACGTAGAATTGCTTGTGTTTATGCAATTAAAATAATTTAATAATACTCAACGATCTTTTTCATACATAAAAACTGATCGCTTTATGGAACATTACGAATATCAAAGTATAAAAAGGAAGCAAAATTGAAACTATAATCCAAAATACCGAAAGGCGCAAAAGCAGGGTAAGAAGTAAAAAAAAAAAATAACTAGGGAATTCTGAAAATTACCTTAATCGTTAGGAATGTGTGTTGACTCACTCACTAATAGCAAAAAATGATTATGTACGGCGCAAAGCTCAATGTGAGTTTCAATGGAAGTTGTCTCACTGGATTGGTCATCAATCGCGATATCAATATTCGGATAGCTTTCCAGTATTCTCGAAATGGAGTTTGGACTTCCATTAAGTAATCCAAAGTGCTAAATCTGTGCCCTGATTTTTAACTTAACTAAGAGACATTAAAATTCGGTAGTATAGAGTACCTTATAGGAACTTAATCCACCGCTTTTTCTCAAATCCATGCTTTATACTCACAAGGACACTAATTTAGGGCGAACACTCAGATTTTTTTTGGTGAAAACACTAAAAATGCACGGAAACTGAAAAATACGTTTATTTTCGTCAAAATAGCGTAGTCCTTGTACTACTATAGGGAAATTTATTTATCACATATTTAATTTCATTATTAGTTCCCAGGACTTTTTATGCATTTTAAGAAAAAAATTTTTGTTGGAAATTATCAACTTTTGGGTTAATGCACTTTTATCAAAGAGGCGCATCCTAAAATTGTTTAAGTTCTTCATATATCCAGTTTAGACACAACTTTATTATAAATAACATTAAAGTTGCCACCAAAATAATACTTTTCTTCCATTATTTTTTTTAAGATTTTGAAACATTCTCATCACCATCAACAACGGTAGATGCGAAACCTACGAAACCCCTAACAGGGTTGTTACAATACAACAAGGGCGATGAGTGCTCAAATGTTCAACAAGCTAATCAAATTACACTCGAACAAATTAAGAATGAAACGCAACAACAAGAAAAAATAGCAAAAATAAACAACAAAAATAATCAAAAAGACGATGATGATGTTAAAGAAAATTTGGAATCAAATGAAAATGAACACCTGCTTGGTGGTCAAGAGCAACAGCAGCAGCAACTGGTGATGAAACTAACCAACCTTAATACAGCACGTGCTAATTTTAAAGAGTCAGCAGTACCAACATTTAGTGGTAGTAGTGGTAAATACAATCAGGATAGAAAAGAAGGTAAGTTTAAGATATTTCCCAGACCAATAAAGTGTGTGGTTTTAGAAGAAAAGATAAAAAATAACAACAATCTTTTCACTTAAAGACTTTAAGTATATTTTTTTTTAGCAATTTGTAAAGAGTTTCACAAAAGTCGAATATGTTATAGTAAATGTGTGGTTAAACATCACACATCCACACACCTGACCTGGGAGATCTCAATTATATTTTGTAATTATATACTTGTGTAAGCACAGAAACAAATATTTTAAAATTAAGTAGAAAAAATATCTAATTAAATAGCAACAGCTTTAAAATCAAACTAATTTTATTTAATTTTTAATTTTAAATATTTTTTTAGCTACTTTTAGAATGCAAAAAGAAAATCAAAATTGTTGATATAATATTATCTAAAATTGTACAGCCTTCGCGGTCTGTTCAAATTTTACAGCCTTCGCGATCTGTTCTTATTTTACGGCCTTCGCGGTCTGTTCTAATTTTATAATCTTTGCGGACTGCTCTAATTTTTTTGCAGCCATCGTGGTATGTTCCATGGGACACTCCAGCCTACATTCAGAAAAAAGTTAGTAGAAAAATTTGTATTTTTGTGCTGATTTTTAGTAAAAAAAATATTAGTTAGAAATTATTTACATTTTACAAATTACAGAATTTTTACAGAATATTTACAAATTTATGAAAACCGATTTGCTAAATTTAGCAAGAAAAAAAATTTAAACTTACACCTACAAACTTAAATTGCCTTAAAGTGTTGCATAGGCTAAAAAAAGGGATCGGAAGTGAATATACCCTACGGGAAAAGGACCTATCCCAGGACACGTCACGTGACCGGTTCATTGTGATAGGTATCGGTCACTTTAACATGAGCTTGTCCAAGGAGGGGTCATTTGCCCTTTGTGACATAACACATAACTGGTCTAAAAGAATATATCATGATTTTTAAACCGGCCACGTGGTAGGTTCTTCAGGAATCTATCTTCTTTTCACCTATCTCGTGATATGTATTTTCGGAACCGGTCTAGTTGTCACCTATCAAGAGACAGATCCCAGTTCCCAACTGATCCTTTTTTTAACGCAGGTTACCGACTCATGTCTAAAAATAGGACATGCACTTAAAATAGCATTAAAAAGTTGTTTAGTTCTAAAAGTAAAAAAAAATTAAAACAAAATGATAAATTCGTATACCCTCACCATATATGGTGAGGGTATACATCAGTTTTTCATTCCATTTGTAACATGTCGAAATATAGGTCTAAGACCCCATAAAGCATATACATATATATTCGTGATCCTTATGCAATTTTAGGTCGATTTAACGATGTCCGTCTGTCTGTTGAAATGGCGATCACGACGCGAAGACGCAAGTGGGGGTGCCTATTTTTACCCAGATTATTGTACATCCTCCCGAGCAGTTTGGTATTAAAAATGAGCACAATCGGTCCAGCCGTTAAAAGTAATGAGTGAAAATGTGAAGATACATCTAAATTTTCCATACAAATTGGTATATTTTAGTACAATTTCATATTAGTGACTGGTATATAATATATTTTCTCATATTTTTTCACCAGTCGCTTAGAAATCAATAATATTTTGTATTCACCTCAAATATTTTTCACCACAAAAAATTTTTTTCACCACTAAAATTTTTTTCACCACAAAAAATTTTTTTCACCTCAAAATTTTTTTTTACACCAACAAATTCGTTTTCGCATCCAAAAAAGTTATTCACCTCAAAAATTTTTGTTCACCTCCATAATTTTACTTCAAAAGTTTTTTACATTATTTGTATCAAAAACAGTAGAAAACATTTTTTTAGGATATTGGTAGAGGGTATTCACAGCCGAATTTAAGCTATTTTTACTTGTTTTTTTTTTCATTTGTCGAAAATATTTTTTGAAAAAAATAGATAAAATAAAAAAATTTTTATGCTCGATAAAAACAAAATAAATTTGAAATTTTGTACTAATATTAATAATATTTATTAATTTTCTTTGCTGATTTTAGCAAACTACTACACGTCAGCAGACATGTGTTGCTAAGATTAGTAAAAAATATCGCTGGACTCAAATTAGCAAAATTTCCCGTAATAACAGCAAAATTTTCAGTTGCCATTACAGACTTTTTTTGGTGAGTGTAGATCATCGGGTTTATATGAGACTTCACTGCTGAGGAGGTCGCCAACCCGATGATATCCGAACCGAGTTAGAAGACGACTACCTGCCGATGATTTAACTGTGTCGGAAAACGACTACCTGCCGATCCTGGAGCCAACGGATAGTTTGTCGATAAATATTTTAAACCAATATTAAACATGAGGAATAATAAATTCTTAAGTGAATTAAATTACAGGACAATCACTCAATTACATATAATTAGATGTAATTGAGTAATTGCCCTGTAATTAAATACACATATATAGTTATTATCTCCCAAGTCTGATATAAAAAATATTTATAATTTACAAAAGTGAATAATTGCAAAATACAATTGATATCGGCCCAGGTCTGTCATACACATTTGCAATAAGTTAGCTTGGTAAGGGAGTATAGAATAATATGAAGGAAGGTCAGTCAATAAGAAAGATCTTAATTTAATTTTATTTTTGTAAATTTTGAGGTTTGACTTAAAGTACTTTTACGTGGTCTACAATAGAAAACTTGCATATACACTAACAACACCTAACAGTCTGTGGCAATTTCAAGTTTTCCCAAATAAAATAAAAACTCAATTACTGCAAAAACAATAGCAACATCTTTGTTTTTTGATACACACACCACACATAAGAGGTGCTATATTAATAGAGTGGGCCGAATTTGAAAAATTTTCGATTCGGAAGTTGTAGCACTGAAAAAAATGTTATGAAAAAAAATTCCAATATTCAAAAATAAAAAAAATAAAAATAATTTTTTAAATCTTTTTATGTCTGGTAATCAGTAAGAGACTGCATTTTGAGAAAAATCGCCAAAATTTCTAGTAAATAATTTATATCGAGACACTCGTCGTTTTTAGAAAAATCTTTGAAAAGCTTTCAAAATATGGCAACCCATTAAAAAAAAAAGGAAATAGTGATTTTGATCGTTAAGAATGCCTGGTTAGACCAGACGTTGTTACATATCAGTTAAAATTTTTTTTAAATATATTAGATTTGTTTTTAATTATTAGAGTAACGAGATGCATTATTTTAAAAACTTTTTAACCGAAGTTTTGGCATATTTGTAATCAGCATACCAAAAATAACTTAAAACAATGTTTCACACGAAATAAATGAACCGAATTCTTAAAGAAGACGTCACGAACCAGACATGATGTACACAATGGGTCATTGAGAATATCCACCGTTGCCATAGACAAGCAAAATCATTGTGTTCAGAAATTACGCTAGAAAGTTTACGGTACACAGAAAAAAAAACAAGGTTGCAACATGATCACTGCTACTGTATAATGCTTGCTGCATTCGACTATGGTTGTCACAATCAAGTTATTGGGTTCTAACCGTCAATATGATCGGATGTCATCATTATTAAAGTAAATATTTTATTATTTCTTGATTGCCACTTTATATTTCATAACATGATTGGCTATAACCATAAGTTGGTAACAAACACTTTTATTATGACAAAAATATGATAATTATGGAACTATAAAATGCTAACAACAATCAATAACAAATTGTAAATCAAATAAAACATGACTTTTATATTTAAAGTCATAAAACTTTCCAGTTTTCATAAAAATAATTGTATTAGTTCGGTTACCAATGTAGAAATGATAATATATGACCATTTTCACCTGGGGGATATTCGAAAATGCCTTATACATACATATTTAATTTATTGTCGAAAAAAAATTATAATCAAAAAGATTCTATAAATAAAGATATTAAATTTTCAATTCTTTTTAATAACAACAATAAAAATTTTGTTTAAAAATTTATTAATTCATTTCTAGTAAAATTAGGACTTTCTTGTGGTGAGAGTACTCAGAATATTAATAAAATAAATATTTTTTAAGAAAAGGTCTGCAGAACCCACGAGTTGTTTTGTACGAAAAGGTTTCTTATACAAAATGTTAGATTTTAAGAAATTTTTCTGATAAAAACATTTGTATTTTCTCAGATTCTGCAAATTGTTTCTTATACCCCATTCATACGTATTTTAAAGTTTTTGATTTAAAATTTGTATTGAATATATTTGTATAAAATACATATTTTAGGGACTTTTAGATAAAAATGAATATATATTATTAAAAAAAAATTATGTATAAAATTTTCTTAATATATGAGAAAATGGTTTAAAAATCTGTTTATAAATTCTTTTAAATCGGAGCAAAAAATAGAAATAAAACCGTTTGTATTTTGTTTGTATCAGAGGGTTTTTATACAAATTTTGATGTTTTTAGTCTATTTATGTATTATTTAATTATTAATATAAAATTTTATTTAAATTAATTATTAAATTAAAAAAAAAAATAAACAAAAAAAAATGTTAAGAAAATAAAAAGTATGTACAAAAAAAAGTGAATTGACCGGGATTCGAACCCGCGACCCTTCCACCTGTGGTGAAGGGTATAAAAACGTTTGTATTTTGTTTGTGTCAGAGGGTTTTTATAAAAATGTTGATGTTTTTAGCCTATTTATGGATTATTTAATTATTAATATAAAATTTTATATAAATTAATTATTAAATGTTAAAAAAAAAACAAAAATAAACAAAAAAAAAAGTCTTAAGAAAATAATAAAAAAAAATCTACAAAAAAAAAGTGAATTGACCGGGATTCGAACCTCGAACCCGCGGCCTTAGAGAAAAAAAGGATTTGTGACATAGCGTCTAGACAACTGAGCTATTGAAGCTCACACTAAATTATCGTCAATAGAGGTACATATATAAAAGTCTTCGTTCATTAGAGATTTGTTTAGTTTTTATTTAAATGACAAATCTTTGTATGTGTGTTGTTTTTGTATAAAAGGTGGAGATGAAAGAAAAGAATTTTAACACATGGATGTGTTTGTTATGCTTAATATTCTACATACATATTAAACAAAGGGATTTTACCGAAAAAATTAGAGGTAGTCCTGGTTTTTGCTAATATCTCAGCCATTTATTAACCGATCTGTCTGATTTTTAATAGCAAACATAAATGGATCACATGTAACAGAAATAAAAAACAATCAAGTCCTCATCATGTCTGGGTTCTTCGGAAAACTCATTTCAACACACAGATGGACAGACGGACATCGTTAAATCAACTTCGTTCTTCATAAGAACCCAGAATATATATACTTTATAGGGTCTAAGATCACCTGTGGTGAAGGGTATAATTATGGTTATTTTATATCAAAATATGATAACTATATTATATTATGACTATGGATGGCACAATTATAATCCCAAATATATATGATGATCATCGAATATGATTGCCTCAACCATTTTTTTGCTGTGAGTGCAGTCAGATCTACCCAAACTGAGTAGACATCGTGAAATATTACCATCTAGTTTGGTTACAAAACTCTTCGCACCTCCTCAGGTAGTCCCGTCTCTTCGTCAATTTTTCTAGAACTTGTAAATGGCGATAAATTACCGAAATTGTAAAACATTAACAAATTAAAATTTTTTTTCTTTGATTCGGAATATTTCTCCATAATTTTTCTGCAATAATAAAACTTCAGAAATATTAAATTTTGGTCCACTCTAATACTTATAAACAATTACAACTACTACTGACAGACTGGCTGAATTTAAGTCGTATGTGTTTATGTTGCATGCAACACTCGTTCTATGCTGCTAAATTTATTTTTATGGCCTCTTGAAAAAAAAACCAGCACGCAAAAAACAATTTAAAATGGAAATTCAAGAAAAACCAAAATGAAAAAAAAAACTTGTACTACAATTTATGCAATAACAAAGCAGCAATTGGCATATAAGGTTTTATGCAATAACACCAACTGTAGCAGCATCAACTATAGTAGTCGTAGCAGCAACATTATACAAACAACTTCAGTAAAATAAAGTTATACCAACTCATATAGAAAACAAAAAGTACGATTTCTTTGTACGCATTTTTATACTTAAAAAAAATAACTAGAATATTTTTTACACTACGAACTAAATGTTGGCTGCTGCTTTTAACAGTGGTTCGACTACGAGTAGATTTACTTAAATTTGAAACATAAATTGAGAAAAAAACAAATTGGAATTTTAGCTTTGATCTGTAAAAAATTTTTCCTTTTAAATGAATAGAATAATTATTTTATTTTTATTAATTATTTTATTTATAATTATTATAATTATAAGTTTCTTAATATGTATTGAAAAATACACCGAAAAAAACATTAGCCGAATGGAATGCATTTTTTGGCCTTCATCAACATTCTTCTACTCTTATAGTGTTAATTGAAAATATGTCTGACTTAACACATTACTTTAAATGAACAATCAACATTACCAAAAGTGTTTATCAAAACTCGGTTAGACGTTTCTACTAACATTTGCAAAAAGAGAAATAGACACATGTCTTTCAGTATCAGCTGACTGCTGATTTGGGCATAAGTTAATTATGGAGATTACTAAACATAGCTAGAGTTCGTAAGTTAATTTCATCTTAACTTAATATATCAACATGGGATTAACATTCATTAATTTTAACTTTAAAGTTTTGAGTCAAATAAAATATATTTACAATTAGCATTACAGGACGCGATAAATGTTGATGAAGGTTTCAGCAGACCGGAGAATGACTTCCATTTGGGCTAGTATAAACTAATCATTATGTGCTTTCTCCTTTATTAAAAAATGAGTTCCAACCAAACTTAAAATATTTCACATGAGATTGAAATTATATTTTTTTTCTAAATGCATATTCCCATTTCAGTAATAGTGCACGAATTTTTGTTTGTTTAATAAAACTCAATTTAACCACTGTATATTCTTGTTATTATTAAATCTTATTCTCTCGTTTTAAAACTATGCATATATGCAGATTTTTATGTTCTGAAATGCATAGTTAAAGTTGTTAAAGAATTCTCGTTGTTTTTTTTTTTAACCGTCCAAAAATATGCAACACAACAGGAGTGAGAACTTTAAAAGCTATAATTGTTTTTACTAAAAAATTATTAAGCATATTTTTGTAAAAAAAAACTCTTCATTATTTTAATGAAACAGTACCTCGGTTCTTTTGAACAACAGTTGCCAGTTGTTATTTCAACACAAAAACAAAAAATCTTTAAAAGAGGAAAAATTAGTTTTGGTTTTGTTATAAATTAAACATAATACAAACTTTTATTATTTGTACACTCACAATATTTTTTCCGTTACCGACTGTAGTTTATTTAAAATGTAATACGTAAAGTTTTTTTTTTTTTAAATGAAGAATGAATTGAAATTCATAGAAATATATTTTTTAACTATTTGAATCAGTCAATCAAAAAACAAACTATTAAAATTTACAGACATTCAGTAGAAGTTGATATTTTCAGTTAAATGTAAAATTTTATGTATTCTGTTTCCAAAAATTGAAAGTCATATTTTTCTTTTTACCAAAATAGTTTGTTAATATACAAAATTATTTCAATAAAAATTACAAGAAATTATTCAAATATACATACACATAACGCCAATAAAAATATAAACATCTGTGTTTGTTGTGTTTTGTAATAAATAAAACATACAAATAATAAAACATACAAATAAACAAAAACTTTCAATTTAGAAAACAAACCACAAAAGTAGTTTTTTCTAACCTTTTGTCTTCTTTTTGAGGCTCCAGTTTGTCTAAAACTTTCTTTTGTATTTTTGTATTTTGCGTTATAATACGAAAAAATGTCACAAAAAAACCAAATTTCGTAAAAAAGTTAATTTTCGTTTATTTTACGAAATAATTTGTTGTTTTGACATAAATTTAGTATTTTTTAAAGTTTTATGATTTATAATTTGTCACATTTATTATTTCCTGAAGATGCTACACAATGAAGTAGCAAAATATTGAAAATAAATTATTATTATTTTTTTTTTTTAAACAGACCTTAAGCTCAAAAAATAAATTCGTTTTATGAAGAATTCACTTTGGCCGACCCGGACACACTACCCCAATTAAGGGCTTCCTGTATCCTTGTTTGATACCCTGTATATCTTAAAATTATAAAAATAAAAATCTGCATAGAAAAAAGATTCCAAACAAATCATCAACAAATAGAAAAAAGAAAAGTTTCAAGGTATACGAGACTCCCCTATCATTAGCAAGAAATTAAATGTTTTATCATTCAATAGGAAATCTGTATATATGTAAGAAGAACGCAATTTTTAAATTTTAAATAAAACACAGATATTTAAAAAAAATCGTGAAACTTTATTATATCGTAAAGTAGACAGAATGAGGTTATGTATGGAACAATATATCGTGCAGATGGCCGCCGCGGCTTTGCTGGCATGCACGCGATCTTTTAATGAAATTTTCAATGACCGTTTTGCATGAATGCTGCGGTATTTCATTAATGCAGCGTCCAATTTCCTCTTTTAAGGCTTGAGTCGTCGTCGGCTTATTCGCGTAAACCATCGACTTCAAAAAATCCCAAAGAAAAAAATCTAATGGTGTTAAATCGCACGATCTAGGCGGCCAATTCTGATCTCCAAAACGCGAAATAACACGACCGGGAAATGACTGATGCAGCAATTGAATTGTTTCTCTGGCTGTTTGACATGTGGCGCCATCTTGTTGAAACCACATGCCCTCCACATTTATTTCTTCAATTCTAGGCAAGAAAAAACTGTTTATCATTTCACGATACCGAACACCATTGACTGTTTGCGCTTGACCTGCCTCATTTTCATAAAAAAGGTCCAATGATTCCTCCAGCCCAAAAACCACACCACATAGTGACACGTTGAGGATGCATTTGCTTCTCGTAAATCACTCGAGGATTTTCCTCACCCTAAATGCGACAATTCTGCCTATTCACGAAGCCATCAAGATGAAAATGGGCCTCGTCACTGAAGATGATTTTATCGACAAAACCAGCATTTTCATGTTGTCTCTCCAATACCCAATTAACGAACTCCCTTCAGTTCCTGAGTCAATTGAACTTTGTATGCATGAAGATGCAAATCTTTCGTCAAAATTCGCTGCAAAGTGGATTTGGAGACACCAATTTGCTGAGCTCGGTGTCGAATTGAGGTGGATGGAGTTTAAGCGACATCATCACGTACAGCTGCGACATTTTCGGTCGATCGACCTGGTCGATGGCGCGTTGTTGTCTTTACATCACTAACAGACCCAGTTTCGGCAAATTTATCCATTAATCTCTTTACAGTTGACTCTTTTGGAGCATTATTGTGACCCCAAAATGATCGCAATTTGCGAACTGTAGCCGCAAAACTTTCACCATTTTGGTAAAACAATTTCACAATGAGAATGCGTTGTTCATTCGTGTAGCGCTCCATTTTTACTAACCTCGTACCTTCTACTAGCAAACAATAACAATTGTTCAAATGTCAAACAATGACACTTCGAATGTTGCCAGATTTAAAAATTGCGTTCTTCTTGGGACACCCTTTAAATATATATATATATATATATATATATATATATATATATATATATATATATATATATATATTCATTGCCCATACTTTGAAGACATCTGTCAAAAAAGTCCCTATAATATGCGCTGTATCCAGTAAAATGTCTTCAGTGTAAACAATAGAATAATGAAAAGTTTAAGGACAGTCTCCAAAGTAACAAAATGTCTTCATAGTAACTTGTGGAACAAAAAACCGTCCCCGCAGCATGCGCCGTGCACATATATATATATATATTATTTTTAAATTGTACAAATTTCCAATATGTACAAACATTTTTAATTCACTCTGGTTATAATCAGTGGTTTATTCGAAATTCAAAAAAATTCTTCAGTTTCCAACTGGAATTCGGTTACTACTACTATTTTTTTGTGTGTGCTTTTACTAAAATTGGAAAGTTTTGTTTACTTTTTGCATTGAAATTTTTCAGTTGTAGTACACTTAAAAATTAAGTTAATAGAATAATTAGTGAAAGGTGTTGTTTATCAACTATACTAATTTTCAGCAATTTCTTTGCTGAAATTATGTTTTCAGAAAAATCTAAGTTATATTTCTTTTTTTAGCAACAAACTAACTCAAAACTAACTTTAAATTAATATATTTTTCTAACAAAATTGTGCTGCTCAACACAATTATAGTGAGGACAACAATTATATATGCAAGTGGTTGATGTCGCAGCAAAATGAAGTCCAGACAAAAAAAAAACAACTCTTCCAAGAGATAAAAAATACAACCGTGAAAGATTTTTGTATCTATCTTTCATACATACATAAAACAAAAATACGCCAAAAATGTGCGTTTCTTGAAAATGTGAACATAGAGAAATAAAATATTGTGTTAACTCCGATTTATTTAACTTTATGTTTATGTTTATTATACACGAAAAAAATTAAATAAAGATAAAGTCTAAATGTGTATTTATAAACAAAATGTTTATAAATAATTATCCTTTATGGAATTAAGCGTAAACAAAACCAATATGTAGCATGTCAGTACTCGTAATTGAGATAATTGTGTTTCTATGTTATTTATAATTATTTTTATATATTTTTAGATTTTTAATTAAATCGTGTCGACGGAAGTCTGCATATTTTTATATTTTACAAAGTTTTGTAAATTATTTTAGAATCACAAAAAAAAATTCTAGATCTAAATTTCAGTAAATAAATTAACTATAATTTAATTTTTCAACCAAAAAAATTTTATTGGTTTTAACAAGGATTTTTTTATTTACCACTACTTTTGCTAATGTTGGGAATTTTTCTGCAAGCACACTCCTGATTTAAATTTTGCTAAGTTAGCAAACTTTTTTTTGCTAATTTTACTAACTTTTTTGTTTGAGTGCAACTGTAGGAACTTGAAGTAAGTTAACGAACAGGCCTAATATTATCCCTACCCCAAAAATAGAAATTACTGTATTAGGGTGACACTACGCATAATGACGATGTAGAAAAACATTTCGCCTACAAAAATATTCTTTATAAAAGCAATGATTCTTTAAAACCTCTGTAAATGGCTTTCGTTGTTGTTATTGTAGTTGAAGTAGCAACAATTTTAACTTTATGTTGTAGTCTGCATGCTACATTGCACTTCCGTTTTTTCTGCGTATTTTCCTTTTTTTTTGTTTTTTATTTCCTTTTGTATAGAAAATAGTGCAATTATTTTGGGTATGTCTGTTAAGGGAATTGCATTAAATAAAATCTCAACTGTCTGTTTTAATGTTAGCAAGTTGTGTTGTTGCTGCCGCTGCAGCTGTTGTTGTTGTTGACACTATTACTGTGACGTCTTAACTTGAAGAATTTTTTTTGTTTACCAAAAAGAAAATATGTTATGTAGTATGTTGAATATTTTAGCTCATATACATATTATTTATAGTACGGAAAAAGTGTTGAATAAGTATTTTGCATATTAAAAATTTAAAAGACATTTAAATGTTATGAAAATATAATTTTTTTTAGTAATATTAAGGTGGTGTTTCTGGATACCGTTTTGCTTTAGAGAAACGAAACTATTGTACTTCAAAAAATACACGCAATACCAAAAAAGTAATACATGTAGTCACTCATTCTCCTTGCCAGAAACGTCTTGTAGAAACCCCATGTAAATCGTGAGTTTTCAAAATGTACACGAAATCAAAGTAACATAATACATGTTTATATATGTTTGTTTACGCCTTGTGCTGTCATAAGTATTAAGACCGTAACAAAATTTGTAAAATAATAAAAGCGGACATTTTAAATAAGAATATTTTCATATGAGAATAGCTTCTGAACAACAATGCAACTAAATAGGTGGCGAAAACAAGGCGCCACTAAAAATAAGACAGACAATATTCTACTCTTTATATGTAAATAAGTGTGTCCCTTAGGACATACAAGGTGGCGCAAAAGTAATCCTCCTATCAGAAAATGCTATAAATTTTGCGATTGGCCGCTAATGTCAGTTCTGTTTTGACATTTGTGTAGTAAACACATGCGAAATACACGTTAATAAACAATGTTACGCTACACTGCTCCAGAACGCGGAATATTGGTGACTATTTATTTGAGCAATAATGAAGATGATTTTTCATCAAAAATAATCATGAGTGATGAGACCCATTTCCATCTTAGCGGGTACGTAAATAAGCAAAATTTACGCTTCTGGGGCACTGAAAATCCGTGTGTAACCCACGAAGAGCCATTACACCCGCTCAAAGTCACTGTATGGTGTGCTGTTTTAGCTGGAGGAGTCATCGGACCTTATTTCATCGAAGACGTCGCGGGCCAAACGGTTACTGTGAATGGTGAGCGCTACAGAGCAATGATCAACGAGTTCTTTTTGCCGCAACTTGATGAATTGGGATTGGAAAACATGTGGCTCCAACAGGACGGTGCAACGCCACACACTGCACGTGCCACAACCGATATGCTGAAGGATGCATTTCCCGGGCGCCTAATCTCCCGTTTTGGCGATTTGCACTGGCCAGCAAGATCGCCTGATTTGACCGCTCCAGACTTCTTTTTGTGGGGCTTTTTGAAGTCGCGGGTTTATGTCAACAAGCCTCAGACTCTTGCAGCTCTTAAAGACAATATCCGTCAAGAATGTGAGGACCTATCGCCGGAAGTTTGGCCAAAGTGATGGAAAATGCCATAAAAAGGGCTCAAATGACAATCAACTGTGGCGGTGGCCATTTAGATGACATCATATTTTCGACTTGATGTAAAAAAAATTAAAAGACCAAATAAAAATAATCCACAAGAAGAATCAAAGTTTTTCATTTATTTTTTAAATTACAGCAAAAAAACATCGGAAGGTTATTTTTGCGCCACCCTGTATTTAAATTTTGAAATGAAATGTAAGCTAAAACTTGGAAAAATTTTTTAATTATTATCGATATAAGAATTATTTAATTTAAACAATTCGCAAGAATACTCTTTTTCGGGTTACCCTAATGTATATATTATTGTACGCTATGTATGAGTATGTGTAGTGAGAGGAAGTAAAAAACTAACAACAAAATAAAGTTAAAAAAATATAGAAATTGAAAAGAATACGATGTTTTCTTTTAACAACAGCCAAAAAATATAATAAAATCCCAGAGCTACATGATTATTAATGCTTCAATAGAAGCAGACACATTTTTTTTATAGAAAAAATGAAAGAACAATGCAAAAAATAAAAAAAATACTTAAAAGAAATGCATGAAATTTTACACATGTCTTTACTTGAATATGTATAGAGCAGATTGGGGTGAAGTGGGTAAATAATCTCCTCACTCAAAAAAAGACGTGAACAATTTTTTAATTTGACGATTTTTTAATTTGAGAGATTTTTTCAATTTTAGCAATTTTTTAATATTGGGAATTGTTTAATTTTGGCGATTTTTTATAATTTTAGCAAATTTTTTAATTTCCTTTAAAATAATTTAAACATGTTCCGCTTAGAAAAATGTTCCGCTTAAAAAAATTTTCTTAAAATAAATAAAAATTCCTATGTTTAGGTAAAAACAAATTAGTTTTTATACTTTTTTAGGTAATATATCTTTATTTTAGGAAAAAAAACATGTATATTAAATAAGAAAAACATCTCAGTTTTAAGAAAATTTGCATACTTAAATGTAATAAAACTTAGTTTAGTTAAAAAAATTTAGAACATAATTTACTCCCATTTAGTTCAAAAAATGTATCTAACTTAAAATGAGAAAGTACTTGAACTCAATGTGTGTTCATTTTTTTTCGCGAGTAGTGAAATTAACTAAATTTAAAAAAGCCATTTCTAAATTCAGGTTTAAGCCTACCACTTTCTAATTTATAAAAATTATTTTCTAAAAATTAGTTTTGGCAATTATAAGCAAAAAGTAATACATTTTTTCCTATGTAATAATAAAAATTTATTTGGTTTTAGAAACTGATGGACTATTTCTAAGGAAAATTTTCATGCAACTTAGTTCAGTTAAATTTAAAAAACTTTAATAAAATATTTTTATTCGTAAACTTTCAAATTATTTTCAATATCCTTTCCAAAAAAATAACAATAAATTAAACACAAAAATGTATAACAAAAAGCTTGTTAAGAGCAGTGTCTTCACAAAGCCGAATTCCTCCGAAAGTGAGAAAATACTTACACAATAAGTATAAAGTACTTTTAAATATATGGTAAAATATATTACCTTTACCATAGAAACAGTTTCATATTTATAAGAAAATATTTATCAAATTTAAGGAAAATTTTGACTTAAAAGAAGTGCTATTTAACATGATGTTAGAAAATATTTTCTTATTTTTAGGGAGTTAAGTCCTAGTTTTAAGTAAAAAAAATTATCTAATGAATCTAAATAAAACAAAATTTTTCTTCAAACCAAGGAAACATTTCCTAACCAACAGTAAAATTTTAGATGAAGTATGAACTATTTAGGAGGAAATTTTACTGTTTTGTAATAAAAATTTAGTTTTCAGTATTAAAATTTTTCTATAATTTAGAAATTTTGAGTAAATTTTAAGTAAAATTTGTTTCTAAATTACAGGGAAAATTTTGTTAAATATTGGTAACAAGGTTAATTTTTCTAAATTTTATTTAATTTTGTTCAGTGATGTAGTAGAAAACTGTGGGTGAAGTGGATATTATATTAACATACCCAATTAAAATTAAAATTATATGGTACAATATTTAATCATATCCAATTTAAGCTTTTCTAATGCTGATATTATTTGATCCCAAAAATGTTTCATAGAATTAGATGCAGCAATATATTTGGGGATTTAGTAAGATCTAAATTTATCTTAAAAATGGCAGATCAAACAAGATACAGCAATATAATTGGAGATTTAGTATGAAAAAATATATGCAAAATATTGAAAAATTTTAAAAAAAACATTGCCCCCGGTAGGATTAGAACCCGGTCTGTCGACCGCTTAACTCACTGCAAATACCTGGCTTTATTAGACTTCATTGTTTGTGTAATTATGTTATATTATATAGATTTTAAAGTTTTGTAAAAAAAAAATTAATAAAAAATAAAATATAAATATAAAAACTATTTTTTTTAACTCCCTGGCTGGGGATCGAAACCGTTGACATAGAAGCGCATATAATTACATATTAAATCATGTAAAAAATTTCTAGGTATGCGGTCCTGAAATGGGTTAAAGTTTTTAAAAAAAAATATTTATAATAAAATAAAAAATAAAACACAAAAAAAAAATATTTTCCTAGCTGGGATTCTCCTGTGATTCGAAACCATTATATAAGATATAATGGTATCATATCAATAATACACTTGACATTGAATCATACAAAACAGTATCTCAAATTTGTTGGCAAATATTATATAATATAGAATTATATGGTATATAATATAAAAATGTTTTTTATGTCATCTATAATTATATCTTATCCCATATCAAAAATATATCTGATCTGGCCATATATTGAATCATATATAATCATATCTCATACGATATTAAAAAATATAGTAGTGACATATATATTATTATATCTCAAATATGTGATAGAATATATAAATTTATATGGTTTTTTATAAGCCATATATAATTTTTTATAGTGTTATGTATAACTTTATATGATTTAATATAATATATATCATATCTTTTCATGTAAAGCATATCCAATTTTATAAAAAAATTTACATAAGTAGATGTGATATGGGGCAATACAAGGTAATTAAAAGAAATCATGTAATAATTATATAATTATTATATATAGTTATGCATACTGACATATGTATTTACATATGATAATATATTATTAGATAAAGCTACATACGATTATATATAAACTTTTTTACTCGAAAATGTAATAATAAATATATTTGAATTTTTTATTAAAACAGGAACACAGTAGTTAGAATAGGAAGACACAGTTGTTATAATTTCCAAATATGCGTAAAAATTCCAAGTTTTTACTTTACTTCACTGTCATTTTTACCCCATACTCCCCTATGTATTGTATTTGTGTGAATGCATGAATGTATTGTAAAATTTTGTATGTTTTGGTAAGGAAACAAAATAACACTTTATGCAATTATTTGAGCGTAAACTAAAGAAATAAAAAATAAAGATTTGATTCCTTTTTTTGTATGTATGGGATGTATTGTATAAAAACAAAAATTTTTAAAATCTTAAATGCGTAACATAGGAAAAGGATATGTAAAGAATATTTTTTTTAGGTAAAATAAGGGTAATCGTTTGTTACGGAAAGGAATTTGAAGTAGAATGCACTACACTCAAAGGAAATCATCATATATATTTTATATAACTATATGTATACATATACTGTCATATACATTTACGTATAATTACACCCAAAAAAAAATGGATTAGAATTTAGAAAAATTAACTTATTTGTAGGAAAACTCTAAATGAAAACGGCGACAAAGACACTTTTAACCGATATTTAATACGATTTGAAATTGAGAAATAAATTTTACTTAAAACTTGGTCAAAATATCTAAATTATTGAAACATTTTAGTATTGAGAACTAAAACAGTAAAATTTCCTCCTAATTAAATTTTACTGTTAGTTAGGAAATGTTTCCTTGGTTTTAAGCAAATAGTTTTTTTGATGTATTATTTAATATTTTATTATCTCAGTGTTGCTCTATCATATTCATTTCCTACATGCATGTTTTTGTTGCTTATAAAATATAAACTTCTTTCAGCATTTGTTTTTTTTTTTATTTAAAAATTCATTTTGTTATATTTTAAAATTCTCTCGCTATTCTAGTAGTTTAGTATTATCATCCATATTACAATAATGATGATGTCTTGAAGGCATTCAATTTTAATATAAATTTTGCCAACTAAGTTTATATTACATATCACAGCATATTATTAAAATAATAAGTTTTTCAAACAATAAGTTGTTGAAATAATATTTACATTTGATTTACAATTATTTTGATATAAAAACGAATGGGAACTACAGAAAAAAAAAACTATTGTAATTTTTTTCATACTTACAGTATGTAATTGTATTATAATGTAGTTTTAATACAAAAAAAGAAGAAAGAATTTGCATAAATTTGTTTTACTAACTATGATAAAAATTTTTATTTTATGAATATACAGTAGAATAACCCAGCAAAATAATTTTTAACTAACACATAAAGGAATAATAGCTAAATTATAATCACAATTTTTTGGTGTAGAAACAATGAAAAAATTAGGTTTTTTTTTTTGAAAAAAAGAAAAAAAATCATCCTTAATTACTTTTACGTAAATAAAATTTGTTGCTGGGATATTAAACATATCTCTTTACATAAAAATATTTTTGTACTATTAAAATATAATCAAAACATGTACATTTCTATGTATATTTTATGCATTTCGTTAAAATAAAATAAAATTTTTAATGCCGGCTTATGGAAAAGAATTTTAAAATATTTTAGGTACTGTTTTTGTGTTTAAAATCATGCACCCAAAAAAAAAAAAAAAACAAAAAAGACATGAACTAAAAATTAATCCGGAATTTCCTTCAAAATAGTTTAAAAATATTCCTCAATTTAAGTCAAATTTTATTAAAACTTAGAAAAATTTTCTTAAAATGAATAAAAATTCGTATGCGGACAAAATCGAAATATCGCAGTTTAAACACTCAGAGGTAATTCATATTTTTCCTTACTAATATGTATTTCTTGATTTTAGAAAAAAAAACAAGTAAATTGCATACTAAAATATAATAAAATTAAGTTTAGTTCAAAAAGAAATAATAAAAAATTTAGAACATAATTTATTCCCATTTAGTTCAAAATTTTCATCAATTTAAGTAAATTTTTATTAAAACTTAGAATTTTTTTTTTAAATTAATAATATATTTGGGTAAAATGAAATAGTTTATATACTCAGAAATAGTTCATACTTTTCTTTAGTTATATTTCTTGATTTTAGAGAAAAAAATTATATTAAGAAATTTCCATACTTAAATCTAATAAAATAATAATTCAGTTAAAAAAAAAAATTGTAACATAGTTTACCCCATTTAGTTCAAAAAATGTGTCTAACTTAAAACGAGAATGTACATGAACTAAATGTGTGTTAATTCTTTTTCGCAAGTAGTAAAATTAACTAAATTTTATAAAGCAATTTCTAAATTCAGTTTTTAAGTCTACGAATTTCTAATTTTTAAGAATTGTTTTCTAAAAATTAGTTCAGGCAATTAAAAATAAAAAGTAATAAATTTTTTTCTCTTTTATAATAAAAATTTATTTAATTTTAGAAGCAGATGAATTATTCTATGGAAAATTTTTAATTTAACCATTTAAAAAAATTATTGTGCATGATTGTAATTTTTGGTTCGTGATCGTGCGTGAGCTTGAGTCAAAAATGGCTCACGTGCCTATCTCTAATCTTAACAGTCTTAAATATATAACTTTAAATATATTTTAAAATTTTGTTTTCCACTAAAAAAAAGGGTAAATTTTTATTTTTATAACTGTTATATTTTGTATTTTTGTAACAATTTCCTTAAATTAGTTAATTTAAAAAGACAAAGGAACCTCAGTGTTCCTTAGCCGTAGATGCCTTCTGTCACCTAGGGCATTACTTTTTTGTAGTTCTCTCAAGGAGAACCATTAATTAGCTACGAAAAGGATCTGACTTTGTCACAATTTATTACGTTTCAGGATATCATGCAGTACATTTTTTTAATTTATATACCTTTATTAAATACATAAGTTTAGTATAATTCAATTTAATTTAAAGGCAAAAATTTTTATCAAAAAGATTATTAAGTATAATTTTCACTTAAAAGAAGTGCTATTTAACTTGATATTAGAAAATATTTTCTTATTTTTATGGAGTTAAGTCCTAGTTTTTAGTAAAAAAAAAATTATCTATTGAACTTAAATAAAATTAAATTTTTCTTAAAACCAAGGACACATTTCCTTGCTATATAGCAGTAAAATTTAAGATGATATATGAACTAATTAGTAGGAAACTTTACATTTTTTCTCAATAGTAAAACATTTCTATAATTTAGAAATTTTATTAAATATCGGTAAAAAGTGTCTTTGGCACCGTTTTCATTTCAATTTTTCCTCCAAATAAGTTAATTTTTCTAAGTTCTACTTCATTTTTTTTGGGAGTAGAGAAAATTTATTTCAAATAAGCTTTAATCAAGGAGTTAAAACTTAATAATACGAGGGCGATTCAGTTTTTTTCAAAAAAAAAAAAACAAATTATTTTTTAACATAATCTCCTTTTAGCTCAATACACTTAGCTCATCGTTTCTCCAATTTTTGTATCCCTTCCAAAATATAAGATTTTTTTAGGTCCATTAAATAAGCATTTGTTTGATCAATAATTTCATCGTTGAAGCTTAATCTCTTTCCACCGAGCCAATACTTTAGGTTTGGAAATAGTCACTGAGAGAGGAATTTTGCCAATCCTTTGAAGTTGTCACACGATTACGTTTATGGTCAATTGAGAGCAAACGCGGCACCCATCTTGCAGACAGGTTTCGTAAATCCAAGTAATCATTTAAAATCGAAACCACACTGCCATATGAAATGCCTATTGCGTTAACAATCTCACGCACTTTCCCTCTTCAATCGGCCAACACCATATCGTGGATTTTTTCGACATTTTCGGGTGTATTCACCTTGGGCATCCAGAACGTTCAGCGTCATTTGTGCTTGTGCGACCACAACGAAAGTTAGTAAACCATTTTTTACCATTGAAATCGATGGCGCAAAGTCCCCATAGTATTTATTAAGCTCGTGTTTGGTTTGATTGACGGTTTTTTTTCGCAAAAATAATGTGTTTAATGAGCACTTGAAATTCAATTTTTTCCATTTTTAAAAAAATCCACGAGGTTGTATGTTTTGACCAGCCGTTAAGCGCAAAGTAAATGACGGAACTTGCTCAAAATTTAACAGTAGTTTACTAACAGGTGGTACTTGTGTTGCATTTCATATAACTGCGAGGGAAGTTCGAAAAGTCACGGACTTATTGATCCGTCCCCGTAGCATAAATATAATAAAAAACGTTCTAGATTTTCGTCCAATATAACGCTTCATGACGTGGTTCAGAATTTTATTCGGACATGGCGCAATTTTATTACTGTGACCCGTTTGTTCTATATGTATCTCTAGTCTAGTTTTCAATTCCACCCATTATATATCGTTCCCCTTGTGTACTGTTTCAATTCTCCGTGGTAATCCATTTCATTCTACTTAACTAGTATTTAAATTCCACTCGGTCCCCGTCCCATTGCATTTCGTTTCCATAAGTATTCTTTTAATTTCACTGTTAAACCTCATTTCGGTGTTCTTACCTAGTGTTTCAATTCCTGTCGTCCCCCGTTCCATTTCGCTGCCCTTGCTTTGTGTTTTAATTACGATCGTTATCACATACCCATGCCAAATCGGCATCGGCCATCCGGTAAGAGGGAGACTTTTCCTTCTTTGAACCTCAATTTGTGCCACGTTCCTGGCTAAAATTCAAAAATGATATTATAAATTTCAGGTTTTTAACAAAGGGGTTTGGTATGTCGCCAAGAGGGAGAAATTTTGCCTCTTTGAAACAGCCAGAATTCCCTAAAATCCCGTCATATCAGTAAGGAACATATATTTCAAATTCAGGTTTTTAGCAAAAAAAAAAAAAAAAAGAAAGAAAAACTTTAAGGAGGAACTTTTGCTACTCAGTAGGAATTTCGAAAAATCTTCCCTTATCAGTGAGTTAAGCCGTACTCCAGGGAACGTAAATTTTAGGTTTTAAGCCAAAGTGGTTAGGTCATGCTGTTAAAGAGAACTTCCCCGTAAGAATTTCCAAAAGCAACCTAACTACCTACCAAATTTCAATATCCAAGCTCCAGCGGTTAACCAAAAAAAAAAAATTATTTTTTCCGGTAATCAGCTTCAAATTTCCAGTCGTTTGCACGATTCGAAAATTTTCAAAAAATTCGAAAAAGACTATTGCATAAGTTGCTTTATAATTATAATCATTCATAAATCTGTTGTTGGGTATATACTGATATATGTTATTTTAATAGGATTACTATTATGCACCGCGACCAACAATCGATCTTTTGTGCACTGCTTTTATATTTGTTAATTAAATATTTTACAATTCAATAAAAAAAAAACTTGTACCAGTTTCAATGGAAAATATGTAAAATTTGTATTAAAACAAACCTAAACATTTTCATTGATGTTTTCAAAGTGAAAAGCATAATTAGCAGTTGCACAAAAAATAATAATTATATAACTAAAAAACCTTGAAATATAAGGTCAACAGTTATTAAACATGTGTTTAGAAAAAATCAATGATAACATTTTAGCAAATCAAATATTTATTATACTAAAAGCTTACTTTCATAAATACTTTTACACACACACATAAACTTAAATATGCACATGGTAGAATATGTAACATGAATGGGAATTAAAACTCTTAATACTCAATGACGGTAATTCAAAAGATTGTAAAAATAATATATCTGCATATAATTTGTATTAACAACCAGCTAAAATCTTTGCGGCATCAATATTTTTATATGCACGTGTATATGTGGCTTTCCTTATCAACTTTTCAGCTCAAAAAGAAAAGTATATCATATCAATCTTAGAGTATTTATTATCATATATGATACAAATATAAATTGGAACAACAAAAGTTGACGGAGTAGGCGTAGTTAAATGTTATAAATTTAGCATATAAGTTAAATATAATAATTTTAATTTATTATTTTGTTTTTAATATTATAATTTAATTAAATTTGAGCATTTTTTATTCATATCATATGGCACAATAAATGCTGTAAGTTTGACGTTGATGCAATATACTTTTTTCGCTAGCCTGGCAGTTGGTATGGAAGATCATATGTACATAAAAAGTCTAACACTATTCAACAAATTATTGCAGTACCTCCTCTTGAAACACGTGTTTTCTAAAAAAAACCTATGGTACGCTGAATGCGATTCTGGCAAGAAAAAAACTTTCAGTGTTAAAATTTTGTTCGATTCCCTATATGTTTATTTATTATACCTTGCACGTCCTATTGTTTCACAGTTCTTGGTATTTAACTGCACTTCAAGGCTGTTGAAAGTTGTTTTTCTTAGCCCTCGTTTGCACACGGTCTAGAAACTCCAATTTAGGCTATAACGCCTCTGCCCATATTTGGGAGTTGTATTACATATTTGGTCAAATATTGGTGGTATAAATAGTAAGGAGCTCAAAAGGTGTGATTTAGAAAACCGAGATACTTTTGTGCTTCTTTCGGCACTTAAATAAGGTGATTTGAATCAATGTAAATGACAAATGCTGCTGTCATCTGCAAAAGAAGAGATAGGATTGAAAGTTTGATCGAGAAAATCGTTCAGAAAGAAAAGAAAAATAGAAGGAAAAAGTATGAAACCTTGCCGTACCCTTGTTTTAATTAAAACTTATTGGATGGAACGCCATCTAAAACAGCCCTAGTGCGATCTCTGAGAAAACGTTATGACCTGATCAAATGCCTTGAAAATGTTTAACTTCACCATTTTTCTTTCATCAAATCTTTGTGTGGACTGATTCTAAGGTTCCAAAAGAAGCGCCATCAAGTTTTCCGTATAATGATTACTACGAAAGTCATACTGTCGATCATTATGAAGTGAATATGTCTCTAGATATTTAACCATGCTCTTCATAACCTTCGAGAGCACGGAACAGCTTGCATTTGGTCGGTAATTGTAAGAATTTTTTGGTGCACCATAGGGATTGGCTGGATATTGGCAACCTTTCATGATCAAAAAGTCTTACTGCCCCGAGAAGCAGCAGGATCTGTTCGTGTAGAATCTATTGAAGCCTTAGTACTTTGTCACATGCAGGTGATTTATTTTCGCGTAGCAGATCCGTGTTCTCATTCATAGTTGCTCGCAAAATTTGGTATTATGAAAATATAAAATAATTTTTCTTGCTAGATTTGGACTCAGATTAGTAAAGTTCATTAGAAAAAATATAGTGCAATGGGAAGTTTTTAGGGCTGTTGTACAGTGTTATATATGGAAAAGATTAAGGTGCCTAGGTGAAAATGTTCAGCTTGCAACGACATGGAGTAGGTACCTACAGAAGGGTAGAACATCGGCATTTTCATAGACGTAACTATTTGAAAATCGTTTTATGAAATTTTCATAATTTTTTCCGATGCATTTTCTTAGGATTTTCCGTTCAAATATCTCCAATTTTTTGGCTACTATAGGAGATATAGTAAACCAGATTGGGTTTTCCTGTTAAGCTTTGTTGGTTTTTCGTTTCATTCCATAAAATGTATTTTTTGTTTTTGTAACCAAAGACATTTATATCCAAAGAAAGAGCAAAATACATAATTGCTGTAGTGCCGCTACTTTTGAATAGGTGGCGCTGAATTAACTAAAATAATACCCTGCCCCATGGCTAGGTCCAAAGAAATTGATATATAAAGAAAGAGCAAAATGCATAATTGCTTTAGTGCTGCTACTTTTGAATAGGTGGCGCAGAATCACATTAAAACTACTATATCCTGCCCCATGGAAATATAGCTTTGGATTAGGCTTTCAATTAATTTATTCAACAAAAATATTCAATTAACTACATACTTTAAATTCTAATGCATTCGAATGTTACTAGTAGACTTATTACATAATTTTAAAGTCAATTTTTCAAATGTTTGACGTAATAAAAGCATTTGTTTTACATTTTTATGTCAAAAAAGAAATTTTCATAAAGGAAAATAGTATTTTTTAGAATTGAAGGATGGCAAATGTATATTTATGTTAATTTTTTCTTTTATAAAAAAATACACATGAATAAAGTGCAATATTGTGCTCTTAAACATCTAAATGAATATTGATTTAAAAAATTAAGATATATATTTTTTTTGTTTTTGGAAAATATTCATTTATGTTACCAAGGAAATAGAAAATCAATAATACTCTACTGCATATTGTAGCACAATATGGCTAATGGAGACTAGCTTTGCAGTAAAATATGCCTAATGGAGAGAATGCACCTTCTGATGGGCCATCTATTGACAAATAGTTACAACTCATGTTCTTTTTTTTAACAAATTAATTTCTTTGCTGTATTCTCTCTATTAGACAAACACACTTTAATTTTTTAAAGAAAGAACATTCGTTGCAACTATTTATCAATACGTGGCGCATTAGAAAGTGCATTCTCTCCATTAGGCATATTCAGCTGCAGAGCTAGTTCCCATTAGCCGGAACAAAATTGAGTATTTGACAAAAACTATGCTTTAAAATGTGTTTTTTGTGCAGTCCATGTTTAAAAAAACTAGTGAAAATGTAAAGGTGCCTCTAAATGGCCCATACAAATTTAGTACAATTTCATAGTAGCGACTGGTACATAACATATTTTCTTATATTTTTTCACCAGTCGCTTAGCAGTGAATATTTTGTATTCACCTCAAACATTTTTTCACCACTAAAATTATTTTTCACCTTAAAAATTTTTTTTCGCCTCTAAATTTTTTTTCCTCTAAAAAAATTCTTTTCGCATCTAAAAAAGTTTTTCACCTCAAAAAATTTTTTCACCTACATAATTTTACTTCAAAAGTTTTTTTATATTATTTGTATCAAAAACAGAACAGAACATCTTTTTAGGATACTGGTGGAGGGTATTCAAAGATTCGGCACAGCCGAATTTAGCCCTTTTTTACTTGTTTTTAATTTTGTTTGAAATTGAAAAATTTGGTTTATTTGTTTCCATTACAGTTAAAAAAAATAATCAAAACATACCAATTTTTTGTTTTATTTGAATTGTTTGTTTATATACAAAATTATTTCAATTTGAATTACAAGAACTTCATAAACACACAAATCTGGTCATTCTTACAAAATGTGTTTACAAAATGTGTGAGAATACATTTTGTAGATTAAAAAACAATCAAAAATGCAAAAAACGGAAACAACGGAAACAATTTCAAATAAATGAATAATCATTTATTTTTGACGGAATTGGTAATTAATTAATTAATTTTAACATTTTTAACTGATTAATCATTTGTTTTTACTGATGTGCCAGTTTTTAAAAAACATTTAAAAATAAATTACAAAATCCTTTTGATTGAAACAAAAAGTAAGCAGACCTATTTTTAAATGAAAAATCATTTCCTTTAAATGGTATTTTCTGTCACTTTAACTTGCAAACTATTTTAAGTGTACGAATCATGTCTCAGAATTTGTCAATGTTGCTTAACTTGGAAATTACCAACAGGTCAAAAATTTATTTGCCTGTGCCTAACAAATAATTCAATTGCTGCAACTGAACTATTTAATTGACAAACAATACGGTTGCCTTAATGAATCTGTTTTCTTTGTGAACTGCAACAGCTGCTAAATGCAAAATGCATAAATATCTGTGCATTATTCCAATACACGCACTCAACAAATAATATTTGTGTACAATATAATAATGACATTTTACATTTGATATACATACACCCCCCACGAAAACACTCATATAGTACATGTAGGTACATACTTACATTTTATGCACACTTTCAAAATTTTCAACTAAGCCCAAAAGCTAAATAGTAAATGATTATGAGGATTTTCAATTCAAATGTCCAGCTTAAAAAAAAAACTATATCATAGCAATGTCAAGTTTATAGTATTCATTGTTCTATATGGTTCGAAAAAAATATGAAAAAACTAAAATTTTTCTGAAAAGTGAGCGAAGTATCGAGAATTATCTTCATGATATTAATTTGAGATAAAAGCAATAAAATTGCAATGGAGATTATCCCTTGAAAATGTTCGTTAGTTTTCTGGGCTTAGATAAAATTAATGAAAATTAATAAAAACTTATGGAAAATTTTATTTATTAAAACTTTCATACACTCAATGTTCAGGTGATCTATTAAAGGCAACACAAAAATTTTGAAGGAATATTTTAAACTTAAGGATAATAACGCAAATATAAACTTGTAAGCTTGCTATTAGACAAGCATATACTGCACAGTGAAACGAAAAAAAAAAAAATAATATTCTTGCCGTCAAAATCTATTGCAATTAAATAAAAAAAAGAAATTAAGTTTTATAAATACTTTGTGTATTGACTTTCTACTTTTCAACTATGTGTTCTTACACATATTTAATAAATTGATTTAAAAGTAAATAATTATGTGAAAGTAATACTCATACATATAAATACACAGCAGAGTAATCAAAACTTTTAAAACATTTCGTTTATATTCTAAATTTTACCTTCCGTTTAATATAGTATTACTTACGTATACGTATTTATGTACAACTTGTTAATTAATATACGTATATGAATATATGCGTGTGTTGGTTGTTCCTACACTTAGGTGTATAAGTTGCACGAATTGTAATGTATCCCAATATACCATATAGCAATCAAACTGCAATACAACTTAAGAATAAGCTTATATTAATAGTGTGTTTTAAGCTTTTCTTAATTTCGCTTATTATAATATTTATAAAATGTGAATTCACAAGCAGTATTTAACAATGCTAGAGAAAAGATTATTATACATAACTTTTTCTAAAGTATGCGTGTAAACAACATACACATATTGAACAACGCAATATGACGATTGAAATAGAAATATTTTTCAATACATTCTAGTCTTGTTGTCTTTGTTTTACGCTTATAATGCATACAACAAGTGCCATTACTTTTTCTTTAAATTTGTCAAACGTGTTTTGCGTCTCCATTTAGTTGTAAATTTTATATAGTGAACGTGCAATTGCATATTAAATTTAATTATTTTTATTTATGGTTAAAATAATTATTATTATTTACATTTAAAACGAATTATTATTTTTTATATTTAAAATGAGTTATTATTATTTATTTTTAAAATTAAAATAAAAAAAATTAAAATTAATTAATTATTTTTGTAAGCTTATTCTAAAATTGCAGGAATAAGTTTATAGTAATCATACACACATAATATTTTCACGAGGGTTCCGTTTTGATTTTTCTACAATTGTTACGAAAGCCTTTTTCAATATATTCTCAAGTCTTTTATAAGCTTAAGGCTTGTGTTTGTAAGCTTATAATAATATTTTTCTCAAGTCATTTGGTATGTTGGGATTACATGACATATGTATAAGTCTGTAAGTGTAAACCTTTATATACACAAAGTTGCATCTTTACTTACGCATTCATCCATTCATTTATTCATTCATTCAGTTATACATTATAAATACATATGTAGTTTAGTTTTTATATTGACATCGTTAAAACTCATAAGGCACATCACACACTCCTACATATGTGTATGTATTTATACAAAATATATATATATAATACATAAAGATTTACGAATGATGCATAAATAAAAAAAAATGATATGGAAAGAATTTCATTCATGGTAAATTTAACCTGAATTTTATAAAAGATGATTTAAAATTTAAATGACTTTGTTAATAATTAATTAAATATAAATACATATAAAACATTGAGACAACAACGTAAATTGTTTTAACCCACAAAAGAAACAAGAAATATAATTTTATTAAATTTTTATTTAAACAATAAATTATTATAAGATGTTTTTTCAAATGAAAAATGTTTACATTTTGAACTCATAAAAAATTACTACAATGAACAGAAATCAATTTCAGATCAACTACCACCTCATCAGCATGCTTCGTGCCTTATAGTATAAATTAACTCACAACTTAAATTGTATAAAAGCTGTATAAGAAATAACCCAGGTAGCTTTATTGAGTTAAGATTAAATTTGCTTACAAACTTTGTGTTTTTAAAATTCTCATTTATTACTATAACTCCAATTAGCTGTTAGCTAATAATGAAAGATAAGGGTTTTGGATCTTTTGTTTCCCTTCTGCCCATTAAATTTCATAAAAAAAATAAAATTACCCAGGCAAAAATGACCAATCGTACAATAAAAATAATACTGGCAAGCAACTGTTTTTCTTGTAAAATCTACCGTGTAAGAAATAACCAAAGATACTACTAATATTGTATTAGCAAAACACTAATTTGCTTGTAAAACTGTGTTTTCATTGTAGTTCTTAAAAAATTCTTTGCCAGTACTGTTTTTTTAATACACTTAAAATAGTTTGCAAGTTAAAATCACAGAAAGTATCATTTAAAAGAAATTATATTTCATTTAAAACCCGATCTACTTACTTTTCATTTAAATCAAATGGATCTTGTTATTTATTTTTATATGCTGTTTAAACAACTGGCACATCAGTAAAAACAAATTATTAATCAGTTAAAAAAAATTTAAAATTTTACTTATCAATTCCCTCAAAAATAAATGATTTATTCATTTATTTGAAATTGTTTCCGTTTTTGCATTTTGATTGTTTTTTAATCTACAAAATGTATACTCACACCGTCTATAGACACATTTTGTGTGAATGTTCAGATGTGTGTGTGTGTTTATGAAGTTCTTGTAATTTGAATTGAAATTTAAATAAAACAAAATGGTTAAATTTTTATTAATTTTCAAACAAATGTAAAAATAAATGAAACTGAAAAAACCGGTAAATGACAGTAAATCATTTTGAATTTTCTTTGAAAAATTAATGTATGCTCCTTTATTTTTTAATGGAACAGACAAATTTTCTATTAAACTACAAACAGTAACCTACACAATATTCTGAGTGTAGTTTTTGTAAATTTAAGGTATTTTGAATGTGTAAAATTTCTTGGATTACCGATGTTATGTCAACGACTGCAAGTTCGTTCATCAGTAGTAGGCCGCTGTTGTCAATTGGGTAACTGGACAATGATGCCATGATTGTCAGTCCCACAGTGCTGTACCGATCGTATTTTTCTGCATGGGTAGTTATATTAAAACAACAGTTATTTAATTTTCCTTATTTTAAACATTTTTCGTATTGAAAAATAATTTATAAAAAATTAATTTAAACAAAATGAGTTTAACTGAAACGTCTTCAATTGTGTTCCGTACAGGTCCCCTGTGATCGTCTGGCCCGATTTTAGCACCTCATAATAGATGGAAGCCTTCTGGTCCCACCAAATTCAAATAATTACTTTGGCGAAGTGTATATTCGGCTTTCACGTTGATTTGGCTGGCTGGCTGGCCGGCGTTCAAGCAGCATTTCAGACATTCAATATCATATTTCAGCGTCTCTCGGCTTCTTGAGTTTGCCTGCAACACATCATCTTCGAACTGTTTCATCTGACCTGGACGGTATTTGTCTTTCGATTCTAAATGATCATTTCTGAATCGCACATACTGCTTCTCGCATGTTGAAACCGATCGAGCATATTCAGGATATGCTTCAGTGAGCAATCGATGTGCTTCAGCTGCACTTTTTTCTAGTTGAAAAAGTAAAGCAAAACTTACTGGAAATTATGCTTATTGGCACAAAATTCGACATTTTCGAAATAAAAAAAAATTGCTTACACTAGGTAGAAGGTTAATTTTTTTAATGAAGTATTTTTTGCTTTATAATATTTGTTTGCGGTACACTTGTATCCCAAAATTGTTTTCAATTATTAAATTCCAAATAATAAGGTAATTAAAAAAAAAATCATTTCGTAGGTCTTTATTTCTACACCTTTAAAAAACACACCATATAAAAATAAAACTGCCACTGCCACTTTGTCTGATATCGAAAAATATAAGAAAATACATGATCACACATAATACATGAGCACACATAATTATATAGCTTAATATATGATCATACTCAATCTCAGAAATGACCATCTTCGGATCCGAAATATGTGCGTTTATAGTCGTAATAGTAATATTTAATTTGATGTACCATATGTGACCACACACGACCATATACCCAAAAAATTTCAGGATCCGAAGATATATGACCATGCATGTACGTATATAATCATGTATAATCATATGAGGTGTCAGGCACTTCATAAATATTTTTGATTCTTAAAATAGCGATTTTCTAATCTAATCTCATATTCTAATTTAGCGATATTCGTCTATTTTAATGAGTTACGAATTGATATATACTCACTTGCTTAGTGGCAAGTAGGATATAAAAATATGTATTTCACATTAGTTTTGCTTACTGAAGCTGATGCACTTATTTTTTTATTTACAAATGAATTTCTGTGTGTATTAGTAAATATGTATGAATGTAGTAAGCGTATTTGTAGTAGCGAGAAATATAAAAACCTCAGTACAATAAAATTCACGTAACATTTATGCAATTTTTTTTTTTCATAAAAACTGGAGAATAATATTCTACATACCTTTCCACACACACACACACACACACATAAAGATAGATACAAATTAGGGTTACACTTATTTTTTAACATTGGAGTTACCAAAGTAATAAACAAGCGTACAATACAACGATATAAGTATAGCCTTGTGAAATAACTTTCAAATAACGAAAGAAAGGTTTAGAATAATGTAAAATAATTTATCAACCCGAAATAGTTGATACCCTATTCAGTATTTTTCATTTTCCATTTGTGTGCATCAGAATATTTGTTATTATGTAAACGAGACATAACAGTTGTAGCAGTGATTTGTGTTTATTATATGAACGTTTTTATTTTCCATTTTTTACCTTCTTTTCTTTAAAATAAATAAAAACTGCAAATACATTTATATACAAATTTTAATAGAAATGTTTTTTTTTAAAGAAAGCTCCACACAAAAAATAAATAAATATAAAAACCTCGAATATGATTTTATAAACATAACATTGCACTCATATAAATTGCAGTTTTTTTTTTTCATACAACCAAACAAACAGCCAACATCACAGTCATCATTAAATGTAACCAAATACATATTAAATACATTCATTTTTTTTTACTTCTATTTCTGTTAAAGCTTTTATTAAAAAGAATTTTATCATTTGTTATTTATAATACAAGGTCCCATTTTTTTTCTAAAGAATTCAGTTCACTTTAAATGTATGTTTACGATGATTTAAAAAAATTTATATGTGGCTTTCCATATCAAAGGCAAACTTACAGTATTTTTTGTCCTAACGATTTTTAACATTTTTCAAAAATTGGACGAAATAACTGCCTTTAAATATTGACCAATTTAGCGATTGTTTTTAGTATTTGATTTATATGAGTGGAATTTGGAAAATGTTAGAAATTTTACAAAAATAAATTATTTTTTTTAGTTCTGAATTTTTACCGTATTAAATATGTTAATTTATCTAAAAATCGGTAAATATTATTTATTTAAAAATTTTCAGCTTATTTTTTGACTTCACTTTGAAGAAAAATATTCGTTAAATATTGCCTCCATTCTAAAAACTTTCGAAACGATTTTAGTCGTTTTTGGAATAGGTGTCTTTAAATTTTACTCAAAATTTAAACATGTGCTTTTTTTGGGTTTTTCAAAATTCAGTGTGATTCACGGCGTTTTAAGTTGGATATTTTAAGCAAAAGTGACTAAAATACCGCATATTTAAACTGCTTTAACTTTTTAAGCAATTATCTAATTTTTACAAATCATATCTTATATGAAAGCTTACTTTCAAAAATACTCAGTCTCTTTATAGAAATATTGCAAAATTGCAAAAAACTTTATTTATACACATATTCAAATTTTTAAGAAAAATTAAAGTGATGAATCATATTGTTGTGTAAAAAATATTCAAAATTCAGAGTACAGTCATATTTTAGTATGAAGTTCTCATATTATTTAAAACTAAATGTCAAAAAATCATATATCACATGAAAGCTTTCATGTACTACTTTAAGACAAAAGTACGCAGTTTCTTCACAAAAATATTGCAAAAAAAGCAAACGATTTAAAAAAAATCAGACCTTTTAAACACTATACTTTTTGAAAGGTCTTTAAAAAATACTTTGAAATAGCAAATTATTTAAAAAAAGTTTGGCTTTTTAAAAAGTATACTTCTTAAAAGGCTTTTTCAAAGAAAATACTTTTTTTTAATATTTAGCTTTTTAATGGAGTTTTTTTTTATGAATTGTTGATTTGTTATTCTGAAAGTGAATAGTATAGTAGGATTCTAGATCATATAATCATATTCTTTTTATAAATTATTTTATTGTTAAGAAACATGAAAATTTTTATTAGTAAATTATAGATAATAAAAATTGGGAAATTCCACAGAGCCAGCAGGATAGAATACTTACTGCTGTATTCATAACCAATATTTAGCAGCTGCATATACATTACACTTAACGAGCTGCTTACTAGAATACCGACTAGGCCAAGCAGCAATTTAGCATAGAGTTTATTCATAACCAATTTTATTCTGCCAACTAAAAGTTAAAATATCAACTCTGAATTTTGTGATGCCATCCATTTTTATGCCAATAGGTTGGCATTTCATTTCATGTTGACATATCATTTTGTGTTGTTTCCTTCAATTTGAAAGCGATTAGTGAAGAAGAAAAAATGATGGAGCAAGAAAAAAAAATTGTTAAAAGATCCGCAAATTGGGAACAGGCTGAAAAGGTAAAGTATAATTTATTTTTAAATGTATTTTTGTTATTAATAAATGTGTTTACAGGATTTACTTTCAAATCTCGTGCTCGATAAAATCTACATTATAGAAAATGCAAAAATTGACACGAGTTCAAATAGGAAAAAAAGGAGGCTTGGAACACCGTGGTGGCAAAGTGGCAAAAACGAATGCCCTGGATACATTTTGACAGATTCGGTGCATTGTTGATTGATTAAAACCATGAAACTCTCCACAATCTTCCTGTACATTGTTACGGCCCCAACACCTTAGTGCTGCTAAAACTTGTAAAATCGCTGGAATTTTTCCTCCATTCTATTTTCCTTTTCCTTTAAGGTCATCTTTCACCAAAATAATTAACTTTTTCGCGTTTTTCTTCGAAAATCTGTATTTTTTACGAAATTGAATGTCGGTATATATCAAAAAAGGGTTTTTTCTTTTTTGATAAGTTTTAGTCGCTCTAAAACGGGCTCCTCCTCTTAAAAACTCTAATGAGTCTAAATTGTCAAGAGTTTCCATAATATGTAAATAAAAATTATTTTTTCGCATAAAAAATGTTAATGTTATATTTTTGCATTTGTTTACAACACCCCTTTGACACAAAACAGCTGTTTAGCAAGTGTTTGAAAGTTCCTTAGAATGAATTTAACAAGTGCATTAGCAAGTGCATTATAAATAACACACATGTTTAGAACATGCTAAATATTGGTTAGTATTTTTGGTTATCGCTACCCAACCTTGTCAATATCCATACTCTTCTTCTCCCTTTTGGTCATTGCTTGTTGATGATTGTCTATTTTATATTGAGTGTTTGGAAACAAATTAACAAACTTGAAAACAACAACACAATTAGACTAACATCAGCGAAATTCGATTATTTATATTTATCCTCTATATTTTACAGTTTTTGTTATGAACTTAAATTCCTAAAGTATCAAACAACAAAGCTTATATGCAATGTTGCAATATTTCTATAAATAAACTACTTACTTATGAATAAAAGTGTCTGAAATTAGAAGATGTAAACTTTCACTTTCATTTGTAAAAATCAGATATTTATAAAAAGTTAAAGCCATTTTAAACATAAGATTTTTTACTCACTTTTCCTAAAAGTGTCCAACCATAAGCCACGTTGCACCGTGAACTCAGGAACGTGCGGTAATGCTTTCTACTCTACCCCAAATTTTGTTTTTATTTTTTAATAGAAACTTTTCTTTTAAAAACAATAGTTTTTACCAGTTATTGTTAGTTGTTTTCAAATTTTTATTCAGTAGAAATATGTCAGTTTTATTTTTTACTGCATTATTAATTATTTTTACTGTCATTATTATTTATTTTTACTGCATTTGTTAGTCGGTTCTTAACAGTTAAAAAATGAATTTTTGATTTATTTTAAAACTAAATACCTTTGCCGCATAAACTTTGTTCAAAACTGTAATTTTTTCTAGATTCTACAGACAAAATTTTTTCACCATATACAAACTGATAAACTAAAAAATACCCGAAAAACACTGAAATGTAAGCACTGATACTTCGTTGTATTGATTTGCTGTATTAACTAAAGTTCTTTTTGTAGCACCAAAGATTTGTGTTTGCTACACACACTACCTGTGAATTAATTTGTATGGTATGTAACAAATGTGACTTTTCTTATTAAGTCATTCAGAACCTAACACAAAATATTTCTTGCATATACATATATGTATATATATATATACTTTACTTATTTCATATTTAATTTTTCTGTAATGGAATGTGCTCCTTATAGTCTTGAACAGTCAGTCGTATACACATACTATACACAAATAACGATACAATGATTTAAAACAAAAGGTGTTGATCATGTGAAAGTAGAGCGATTCTAAAAAGAGGTAATAAAAAATTCTTCCAAAACAATAAATTACAAAGCAAACGGAAATTAGTGGACCTAGTGCACAGTGTAGGGCCTGGTAGAATTTGAAATAAAAGCAAGGAACATATTCCCATAGATTTTTCCCTGTACAGTATAAGTACAGTATAAATACAGAACCCTGGGCTAAAAAAATCAAGAATAAAACTTACAATAAATTTAAAATATTTTTTTGGTGTCACTATGTTGTAGAGGGAACGTCACTCTGTGAACTACGTTGAATGATGAAAAACAGCACAAATATAACAGAAACGTGAAATATCCATGTGCAAATTTTCAGTGTGTCCATGGATATATTTCTACAATCCGTATCGAAAATATTTCGAATGGATAAAAAAGCATTTGATTTTTTTCATAAACAAAAAAGTAAAGAAGTGTTTGGCAGATTTTTAGATAAATTATACTAAAAATAACGAATTAGTTGTGAATTAAAAAAATATATACCTATCTTTTTCAAATTTCTTATAAAAAGCTTTATGGATATATTAAAATATTATAAAAAATATACTAAAATTGTTCTATAATTTTGTCAATATTTTACCACGCCTACTTCGTATAATTTTTAGAGAAATTGGAAAAATTCTAAAAATTTTAGTCATATCAGGTCAATTAATATTAGGTTTGTTTTTTTTCCAAATTTTATATAAAAACAAGCAAAAAAGGGCTAAATTCGGCTGTGCCGAATCTTTGAATACCCTCCACTAATATCCTAAAAAGATGTTCTCTTATGTTTTTGATACAAATAATATAAAAAACTTTTGAAGTAAAATTATGTGAAAAGAACTTTTTTGGTGGAAAAAAAATTTAGAGGTGAAAAAAATTTTTAAGGTGAAAAAATTTTTTGTGGTGAAAAAAAATTTTAGTGGTGAAAAAAAATTTTAGTGGTGAAAAAATGTTTGAGGTGAATACAAAATATTTACTGCTAAGCGACTGGTGAAAAAATATGAGAAAATATGTTATGTACCAGTCGCTACTATGAAATTGTACTAAATTTGTATGGGCAATTTAGAGGCACCTTTACATTTTCACTAGCTTTTTTTAACCATGGACTACACATTTTAAAGCAAAGTTTTTGTCAAATACTCAATTTTGTTCCGGCTAATGGTGACTAGCTCTGCAGCTGAATATGCCTAATGGAGAGAATGCACTTTCTGATGCGCCACGTATTGATAAATAGTTGCAACGAATATTCTTTCTTTAAAAAATTGAAGTGTGTTTATCTAATGGAGAGAATACAGCAAAGAAATTAATTTGATAAGAAAGAACATGAGTTGTAACGAAAGCAATTATGTATTTTGCTCTTTCTTTAGATATAAATGTCTTTGGTTACAAAAACAAAAAATACATTTTATGGAATGAAACGAAAAACCAACAAAGCTTAACAGAAAACCCCATTCTGGTTTACTATATCTGCTATAGTAGCTAAAGAATTGGAGATATTTGAACGGAAAATCCTAGGAAAATGCATCGGAAAAAATTATGAAAATTTCATAAAACGATTTTCAAATAGTTACGTCTATGAAAATGCCGATGTTCTACCCTTCTGTAGGTACTCTATGTCGTTGCAAGCCAGATTTGTTGGGAAACTTGCGCTTCACGATAATATTCTTGCAGCCAAATATACGAAAGCGAGACAACCACCATCTGGGCTGAATCTACATATCTTTCTCCTGTCGGTATAATTAATGGACGTATTAATGACGATCCAGCTCCTCTGGACCTTTCCTCATTCTATATGAGCCCAGCCTCCGGCAATCATAGGGGCTGAAGATGATATACATATATACTAAATTTTGCATGAACTGTAATATGAATATGTTTTGTCAATTTATGTAACAGAACTTTTGTTATTTAGTTTTAGTAATGTTATTTATTTAGTTTTAATAATGTTATTTACAGACGTCTGTTCTGTAGCGACTTCAACAATGTTGCTTTTTACGTTAACTTAGTTATTAGAGTAACACACATGTAGCTCTAAGAATGTTATTATTCTCAAAGTATGTAAGACAATAAATGTAATCGAGCAGGAAGAAGACTAAATAACATTTTTACTTACTTAACAGAAAATAAAAATAGATACAGAAAAATTGTACAAATTTGTATGGAAAATTTAGAGGTACCTTCACATTTTCACTCATAACTTTTGAACCACTAAACCGATTTTGCTCATTTTAAATACCAAACTGCTCGGGAGGATGTTCAATAATCTGGGTAAAAATAGGCACCCCCGCTTGCGTCTTCGCGTCGTTATCGCCATTTCAACAGACAGACAGACGGCCAGACAGACGGACATCGTTAAATCTTCTTAAAATTGCATAAGGATCACGAATATATATACTTTATGGGGTCTTAAACCTATATTCCGACATGTTACAAACGGAATGACAAACTGATATATACCCTAATCATATATGGTGGAGGGTATAATTACATACAAATTTAAGTAGATATAGACTTGCTAAGGAGTTGTAGATATAGCTACTTAAAAATTAAGAATGTATAAAAATGCTGCCAAGTCTTAGAATTTATTGGCTTTTCTCTTTTAAATGTAAACAAAAATATTTGTCATAAAAATATTTGAAATTTTTTTATTTTTAATTTGATTAAATAATAAAAACAACAAAAGCTAACAATATATTAAGTTTTTTTAAGTAAAGGTACAACAATATGATTGCTCTATTTCGCGTTCCCGCGAAGTCAGCGAAAACAGCTTTTGTACAAAGGCGACCCAAATGTTCAATTTGTATTTGTTTACAAAAAATAATGAAACATCAGGTAAGTAGGGATAGTCGTTTTCTTTACAAGTAGTTATAGATATAGATATAAAATTCGAAAAAAAAACAAATCTATTGTAAGTTTGACATTGATACGATGCACTGTTTTTAGGTTATTGAAAGCCCCATATGCAAACATGTAAAAAATCTGAAATTTGGGTTAAAAAATATGTAACCATTTTCTGATATCGTTTTGCATAAATATTAACTGTTATTAATGAATCCGTTCGCGTAAATCACTTTTTACAACAGGAACAAAAGATGTGCCGGTTTAAAGTAGAAAATTAAAAAAAAAAAAAAAAAAAATTAAAAAAGTTACATACATTCGTAAAACCTGCTTAGAATGATTGAAAACAAAAATAGTAATATAACATAGATATGTACTTTAAGGTAAAACACATTGAGAAAAAGAAAAAAAAATAAATTGTTTACTAGTTTTAAAAAAGGAAAAAGACATGCATATTTTTTAGTTTTATTTTCTAACTTATGAGTTTTAAATAAAAATTTTTAACAGTTAATTTATATAGTTTATTTTTATAAAAATTTTCAAGGTGTTTCCCAGTGTCGTTAAATCCCAAAATCGTATTATAACATAAAGAAGCAAAATCAACTGGTTTTGCAAACATTAATGTTGCTTTCTAGGGTGGGGTGTCCTTTCGTCTAATGAAAAAAATATTTTAAAATTTAATCGATATTTTCGCAATATTAATAATTGGTCCTTTTTTAATCTTGGGAGCACTATCAAACACAACGATTTAAAGGTGTTAATCATGTTAAAGGAGAGCGATTCTAAAAGAAAATTAGAATTAAAAATTATTAAAAAAATAAATAAATAAATTACAATGCAGACGTGAACATACGTCTGTATTGAAAATTAGTAGACCTAGTGCACAGTGTTGGGCCTGGTACAATTTTAAAATAAAAGCAAGAAAGATATTCCCATAGCTTGCCTTGTAGTGTGTGAAACTTCTTTACAACCCGCTTAACATATTCATAAATATATCCGAGATCTACCATATTATAGAAATTAAAAACTTGAATATGGTATTAGAAATAACTTAAACTCTTTTAGGAACAAAAGTACATTTAAAGATCTACAGCAAGGGTGTCCAAGGCCTATGCTCTTGGTGCTCATTTGTTTTTGTAAAAGCACTTAGCTATAGGCTGTGTGTTTTAATACACATAGAGCACTCAGCAATAGCAATACGAAATACACAAACAACATTGCCTTATTAGTTTTTTTTGTCGTTCTTCACTGTATACACGCAAGTGCAAAGCAACAACACTTTCGTAATCTTTGCTGGTAAACATTGACGACAGCGATCATCAATGTAGATTTTATTTTTGTTTAACGTATGATATGAAATATTTTTTTTCTTTTTTTTTGTATGTATTGGTTTTCACAATAAAAAATATTGAATAAAAATTAGTTATTCTTTAAATGCATTGGAGTTTGTTCTTCCATAAGGAACTTTTGGGCACCCCCGATCTACAGTATCAACTAAAGTGGCCGACAAAAGTCTACGTATGACCACAATTTTGGCCATTTTATGAGATCAAAAGCGTTAAAAAAAGGTACTGATGCAGTTTTGTTTTAAATCCATTTTTATTGATATACGAAAAAACAAATATTTATAGCAATAGAAACTTTAAAGATTATTCACAAAAAAACATTAAAAATGCATTGACAAAAGTCTACATACGACCAGCATTTGTTATTGAATATTACACAAAAAAAAAACGTTATTTATTTGTAATGGTTTGCTTAAAATAGTGTTCAGTTGAAGTTTATGCATATTTAATTAATATTTAATTGTAGTAATGGCTTCTCGTAAAGAAATTTTAATTGATGTCCGAAATGTAGTTGTTAATTGCCAAAATGAAGGAAAATCTTTTGGTCAAATATCAAAGTTATTAAATTTAAGCAAGTCCATGGTTCAAACAATATTAAGTAACTTTAAAAAAAATGGTACAGCTGAAAACAAACCGCGTAGTGGTCGGCTAAAGTAACTAAACTTCACTTTAAAAGAAATGGACCAAGAGCCAAACGTATGTTAAATGCAACAAAATTGGTCCAAGACCTCGCAGCAATATCGGAAATGATTGAAAAATCGGAAAGTTCGTTTCGAAATCGCCAAAAAATTATATTGAAATGAGCATGGATTTCTGCAAGAGAGTTTTTTGCACTGAAATATAACATATTTGGAAGTGATGGTAAAGATAGAGTATGGGGAAAAACAAATACAGCAATGGATCCGAAGAATTAAGTCGCTACTGTTAAGCATAGTGGAGGCAGCGAGATGGTGATGGCTTCAGTTTTCATCACCAGTAGATTACAAGCAGTTTTAGATTTACAAGGTGGCCCAACGAAATATTAATTTCAATAAAACCTGGAACAAAGTTTTTTATGTTAGTGTACATATCGTATGCAAACTTTTGTCAATCAATTTTTTTAGTTTTTAGTGAAACTTTTAAGTTTAGACTAAGTTATTTTTTTTTTTGTATTATATTAATAAAAATACATGTGTACATTTACATGTGTATCATTACTTTTTTTAATATGGTTTCAAAATGTCCAAGTTGTGAAAATAGGGTCGTACGCAGACTTTTGTCGGCCACTTTATATCATCCCCGAAAACAGCATTTAAACGAAATTTTATCACAAAAGTTGTCATTAATAAAAAGTGGGAATATTTATGAATAAGAGTACTGTAGTAATTTTAAGGTACTAATTGTAAAAAAGAAAGCTCTTAAGTACAAAAATATCATCCAACAAATAATATAAAAAAGTTTAAGAGTGAAACTATAGAGGTGAAAAACTTTTTCGGATATACAAAAAAATTTTTTTTATGTTACAATTTTTCATGTTTGAATTATTTTAAAAATTTATAAATTAATAAAATTTGTAATATACGAAAATTTTGTAAAATATACAAAATATTTGTATATTTTACCAAAAAAAATTTACTACAAATATTTTTTAAATTTTAAGCATTGGATAAAAATACATTTTTGTGGATTTTTTACACATTTTTAGGCATTTTATGTGTATACTTACTTACTCTGTAAACAAGCATTTTTACACACAAATATAGTAAATTTACAAATTAATTTAAAAATTTCATTAATTTTTTACACACCTTCAATATAAATTTACACATTTTGTGGGCACCAACTTACACATAATTTGTGTAAATTTACTCAATTTATAATATAGAAGTACAGTTTTCTACTCTTTCAAAGGAAAATAATTTACAGTGTTTGCAATATAAAATATTGTTCCTGTTTTTATTTAAATCCCTATAACTGTGTGGTATGTATGTATGTTTAAATAAAATAAAAAATAACCCAGCAAAAAAATGCAAGCCATTCTTTGTCTATAACTTCTTTTATTGCTTCCTAAACTTCAGTTATTCTTTTATGATTTTTTTTTTTGGTGCTATTCTAGGAAATTCGCAAAGGAATTCATATCCTCATATTTGAAATGTATTGATTTGGATATAAGCTCGATGCATATCGTAAAAAAATCACTCTTCATTGTTTCTAAAAAATAATTTATATTATATCGTATATCTTCTGAATCTAAGCATTTATTCAAAATATTATTTTCTTATTATTCAAAAATTTGAATGAGAAAATAGCTCTAATGAACTTTTATAATTTTTTTATTAAATCATTTTTATATTTTAAATTTCATGAAGGTTAGAATTTATGCAGTTTTGCAATTTTTAATAAAAGTTTTAAAAAATTAAGTAAAACGGATTCCTTTAATCTTTAATTAAAGTTAGCCTAGCCTGTCACTTGCATTTTTTTTAACCTTAAATAGTTATGACGACACTATATATGCATTTTTGCACAGAATTTACGAAAATAATTTTTAAATTGTGTAAAAATCTTTTCATCATCCAAAATAATTTTAAAATTACACACATGTGTAAAAATTATATCAAATTGCCCAAAAAGGTTTCAATATTGTTCAAAAATTATTTTAAACTATTTAAAAAATATTTTAAAATTGTTTAAAAACGTTTCAAAATTGTACAACCAGTTTTTAAAATATCCAAAAATAATATTATTCCTTCAAATCGAGTTTAAGATCTTTTTACAAAAAATAATAATGATTATTGATCTTGAACTCGATTTGAAGGAATAATATTATATAATATTTAAGATCGAATAAAGGAAGATAAATATATCCAAAAATATTTAAAATTGATCCAAAAATTCATTAAAATTTTTGAAAAATGTTTCCAAGTTGCCCAAAAGTGCTTTTTTACTAATGCAGAATTATTTATTTGTTCTAATAAAGAGTATTTCTATATCCATGCATAAAGTTCGCTTTTTTAAACTAATTTTTTTTGCATTCTTAATAATTATTTTTTCATCAAAGCTTAAATTCTACAAAGTAAAGGGTGGTTAAATTTTAAGGGCCGATGTTGAATGTGAACCCCACCTAAACGTCAAGTTTTTTGAGCATTTCATTTGACATTTTTCAATTTCAGACTAACTCAATTTGAACCATGGAAATATACACACTCGAGCAACGCGTTAAAGTTATTCAGGCTTATTATGAAAATGGGCGTTCAAATCAAAATGCATTTCGTGCACTTCGTGATTTTTTTTGGTCAGCATAATCGACCAAATGTGTCCACAATCTGGGGAATTGTGGGCAAATTTTAGCAAACCGGATCTGTGAAAACACCTGTGCATGCTCGCCCTGTTCGTTCTGCGGAAAACATTGCTGTTGTTCGCGATAGTGTGTCATGAGGTTGGCCAAGCATTTAACGTGAATGGTGTTCGATATCGCGAGATGATAACGAACTTATTGTGGCCAGAAATCGAGGATATGACCCTGGACGATGTGTGGTTTCAACAGGACGGTGCCACTTGCCACACATCTAACGAATCAATGGCTCTTTTGCGCGACAAATTCAATGGCCGTGTTATCTCACGTGTTGGCGATGTCAATTGGGCGCCAAGATCATGTGATTTGACACTGTTGGACTTCTTTCTTTAGGGTTATTTGAAAGAAAAGGTGTACGTCGATAAGACAGGAACAATTCAACAGCTAAAGGATGATATAATTCGGCACATTAACGGCATAGAACCTCAATTATGCCTCAACGCCATCGGATGGAGGTGTGCTGCCGAGGTCGCGGCGGCCATTTGGCCGATATTTTGTTCCATGCATAATTGAATCTTACCATATTATTATAATAAAAAGAAATGACAATGATTTCCTAAATAATTTGCGTTTTATTCAAAATCAACATCGGCCCTTAACATTTAACCACCCTTTATATCAAAATTTTCCACTCCTGCCTTAGAATGTCTTATCATTGTAGTTTCATTGCTTCCTTAGCGAAAAGTATGAGTAATGGTAGTATCAATATTTGAATACTCCCATCCTATAACACGCCAATTTTAAATTCATCGATAAAACCATCTGAAAAGAAGTAATGCCTTTGCCATCGTAGTAATACTTCTATTGCTTCTTTGACAGCTTCAATTTTGCTGGGAAATTATATATTTTACATCCTATTGGCATATAACCAACACGAAATTTTTCAGAGCAATTTTTCAATTAACTTCATCTGTTATAAAATTTTAAGTTTTTTCAACTTTTTTGTATTATCAGTTATAATACCTAATAAATTATTTGTATCATTTAAGCAAAAACAGAACAAAAAAAGTTTTATAAAAACATCCGTAATATACTTAAGGATTTGTTTCATATTTCATTTAACCTGCAAACCCATTCTTAACATCCTCCCTAACAAACATATAAAACAAATAGAACAAGTGAAGAAAATTATGAAACCGGTAAAGAAAAAAAAAAACAAAATAAAACTACTTGAAAACTATTAACAGAAAACGAAATATACACATACTGGTTTTTCTAACACTGCACACTATGAAGTTAAGAAATGAGGTAGATTTTTTATATATGATGATATGAGTACTCATTAGAGCGGGTCAATTTGTATGGGACGGAAAAAATGAAAAAATCGCATATGCGGGAAGTAATCTACGAACAATTCTAAGAAAATTTGCCTAAGAAACTATGTGTGTAAAATCGATTCGGATGCCGCGATTTTTAAAGGGAAGTTTCATATTCAGGTTATAGAAAATTTTGTTAGAAAAACTTAAACAGATAGCTTATTTATGAGTGTGAGGGACCCACTGAGGTTAAAAAAACGCTAAGTTTTCTTCTAAACCCTTTGTTTTTACTTCTTATTTTTAAAGTACACTTATCCCTCGATTTACACAATACTTTTTTTAAGGTGTTAATCGAGGGAAAGGTATACTTTTGTTTGTTGACCATATATTGAAATAAAACTGAAATTATCCTTTAAGTTTTCTACGATTTATTGTTTTATTTGCAGTTATTAATTTAGCAATAAAATCAGAAAGAATAAAATAAATTTTAAGTGTATTGTTATTAATACAAAGTTAGTTTCTAGATTTGAAAAAAGAACTAAATAACTAAGTTTTTAAGTCCTGCCTGCTTTCCAAACGTGGATTTTTTTTTCGACTAACATCAGTCACAGCCATAATACTTTCCCGATTTTTTTCCGTTACGCGCCGAGAAACACTGGTTAAAAGTTTAACGCATCGTTCAGTTCCTTGAATGTGGCATGGAACTTGTGGGTCAGGAAGTGGTGGATCTTGAAATTCTAAATATTCCTTCAAATAGTCATACGGAATATCTCTTGTAATTGGTGGTTCTGATAAAATACTGTCATCATCTAAATCTATCATATTGAAATAATTGCAGCAGTCAAAATTAATTTTACATTTTTTGTACTCTCTAAGTTTTTCTGCATCGCAAAGTTTGTTACGGTAGTACAAAATTTTTTGTATTGCCTGGTCGCGTATTGATTTACGATCATCGTAAAGCATTGAAAGCATAACATTTTCTGGATGAGCAAAGTATGAGTTATTTTGAACTACAGAGTAAACAATTTGCCGCACATTCAAGGGAAGAAACTGTGTGAGGCGAATAAACTTAAATAAAAGCGTACTGCCGTAAATAACAGAATTGTAGTATTTGATGTTAAAGTACATGGGAACATAAACTCTTATTACGTACTCTGCTAGAGTTTTTAAGTAACTAGTGGGTGAACTTGTTGCGACGTACAATCGTAAAATTCTGCTGGCCTTGGTTAACCAACGGGAGTGCGCTACAGGTCCAGGCTTTATGTTAGCTAAGTCAACAGAAATAAAACCATTCGATATTGCTGAAGCCATTTGAAGCAAATACTTTACGTCATTAGATAAATCAAGCTTCCATTCGTCTGATGAAGAAGGTGGCATGTTCTCTAGCGGAATGGCTGTAAATTCAACAACCCTCTGAAAAAATTTTAAACTTTTTTTAATAAATGTTAAAAAAAATATTCTGGAAAAATTATTTTCCCACCATTTTCTCACAGCACGTAATTTGTTTACTAATTAAGCCGCTGGCAGTTCTTGGTCCGCTCGTTTTCGAATTATCCAGAAATTCGAATAGGTGACGAAAAGGCAATTCATTAAAATGTAGGAGACATATAAACCAATGCAATGGTCTTCCCAATGCGATCTCGAAACGCCGTATTATGCCATTTGAAACGCCTGTGTTAGTGTTTTCTCCATCACTACAAATACCAATTAAATTATTAAAACTGAAACCTTTTTTGCTGAAAAACTCGCTAAGCTGCCTTTGCTTTGTTAAAGCATCTTCAGCTTGAACTGTAACATATCCTAATAGTTTCGAGTTCGGCTCTTTAAGGACGACTAAATGTGCTTCTTTAACCATGCTTTGGTGGTATTTGCCGTCAATTTTTTCCATTGTTAATGCGTCATCTTTTCTGCCATCAAATGAAAAGTAGCATAGGTTGGTGTCTCCTGCTTGACTCTTGCGTACTGCTTCCCGTCCCTTCATCTTTTCTCTGGCGACTTTATTTTTATCCATAATTATTAGGTCTCCAGTTTCATCTCTATAGTCAATATCCTTAAATAGAGCTGTCGCTAAACCTGAAGCTACTCTGTCAGATATGCCGAATCTGTCGCACATCATCGCGAAATTTAAAGCCGAGTACCTTTTGGTATAAGCTCGTGGTTTCGGTGAAATTAATACATCCTCAGATGGTGCACTTAGCTCTATAAGCTCCTCCACCTCCATGTTTAACTGGCTTGGTTGATATGTCGAATCATGACTCACTGGTAGGAAGGTTGCTATTGTTGATACTTGGTCAGAATGATTCTCTGGAATAGTCAGTTTTCTATCATTGTGTTGATCTACCATAAAAAATGTCAACCTTTTTGGAATTTCTCCACATTTGCATTCATGTACTTTTAAATTACATTTGCATTTTCCAATGAAAAACAAATCATCAATCGATTCCACAAAACGATTTAATTTACTTTTACTTTTTATTTCTCTTTGGTACTTTTCAATGAACTGGTTTAGTTTTAGTAAAATGCTTTTTTCATTCATAAGATCAATAAAAAGTCGATTCCATATTTCAGTTAATTTATTTAACACGTCAGCAGTGAAGTTCTTGTAAGCACACTTTTTTCCTTCTTTTTTTGCCTGGTAACCCAAGAAGAAATAATACTTTAATACATCACGCTTGCTTGGTAAGTTAAGGCCACTAAAATCTGCTGGTGGTCCAAAAATGCAAATATCTGGGGAAGCCATATGAGATATGGTAGATTCATATGAAGAAGATGAAAAATTATTTTCCATTTTACTAGATTATAAATTTAAAATGCAAAATGGAATAGCCAATAAAAAAGCCGAACAGCGGAACGTTTTATTTTTTCACTCGCGTAGTTGAACTTAAATCACACAAATCTTAGTACTTATCACAATGTTTTGTTTTCCTTTTATTGAATATAAATTTAAAGATTCAAACGTTTATTGATTATAAAAACTTATTTATGAATTTAAAAATTTACTGAATAAAAATTAAAAAATTTTATCAACGAAAACTAGACTGTTAGAAAAAAATTGCAACTGCACTGTTTTTAATAAAAATAAAAACGTTAAAAAGGCACCACTTGTTCAAGCGATTTTTTAATTTAACGAACGAGCCTATCTATTAACACTTTTTTCTTAAATTTTTTTCTACTCTGGTCTTACTTTTCGTTAACGCTGGAAGCGATTTCTTTTTTAAAACTTCAGAATAGTTTTCAAAAAAGTTTTTCAATTTCTTTAAAGAAAAAACATGTGTAAAATTTTATTTCAAAATAAAAGTACTCTTAAAGTTTGCGAATTGATAAATATTACATTTTTGCGTTTTCAAATGCGAAAATTTCATTAATTTAATATACAGAGGAAATTTTTTTTTTACACTCTTCAAGGTTTTTACTCGCTGATTGCACTGATGTTACGATCGTAAAAATCGAATGTGTCATATCGTTCGTAATACCGGGAAACCACTGCACCACTTTTCAAAAAATTAAACCTTCCAATTATTGTCAAAAAGCTAAAAATATAAGTTTTGTACATGTAATTTACTTCTATGTAAACATATTTGATACAATTTTTTATACTACCTAAAACTAAATTTCCCCTTAAAAATCGCGGCATCCAAATCGGTTTTAGACCCATACTTTCTTAAGCAAAGTTTCTCAAAATGATCCGTAGAACATTTTCCGCATATGCGATTTTTCGAAAAAAAAATCGACCCGCTCTAGTACTCATACGCACAGTTGCCCTTACAAGCAGAAATAAAGTCAACATTTATGACTGCAGTCAAACTGGCATGAAATATATTGCGTTTTCAGAAAAAAAAATAATAAAAAATTATGAACAAAAAGTAAACTGAAAAGCCAAAAACTTATACTTTATTCAAGAGTGCATGTTGTATATAACATAGTTGAAAACATTTCAGGTAGTTAGTTGTAGGAGTGAAAAAATAAAAATATATTCTAAAGAAGATGAACATGAAAACTATTTACTACTTCTGTAAAAAGAAATTGTATACAGTTGAATATCATTTTTATCATCATAGTCAGTAGCTTGTTTTACCAATCGAACAGGTAGTCAGTCTACTATATAGAAGTGCATAAACTACAAACTAATGTTTGCAAAAGGCAAAGTTTCAATTTTATGCAAAAAGCTAACACAAAAAAATAAAGATTCATTTTTAACTTAACAATCACATACACGAATAAATATATGAAAGTTATACAGTGAATAATAAAAATTAAATAATAATAGATAAAAAAAATCGGCTGTGCCGAATCTTTAAATAACCTCCACCAATATCCTAAAAAATTTGCTCTACCGTTTTTGATAAAAATAATGAAAAAAACTTTTGAAGTAAAATTATGGATGTGAAAAAAAAAATTTTTGAGGTGAAAAAATTTTTTGGATGTGCAAACAAACTTTTTGGTGAAAAAATAAATTTTTTTAAGGTGAAGAAAAAGTTTTTTGAGGTGAAAAAAAATTTTTGAGGTGAAAAAAATTTTGAAGTGAAAAAAATTTTTATGGTGAAAAAAATTTTATTTTATTTATTCATTTCTAAGCGACTGGTGAAAAAATATATTAGCACACCAATTTGTATGGAAAATTTAGAGGAAATTTTTAGAGGAAAATTTTTAATGGCTGGACCGATTTTGCTCTTTTTCAATACCAAACTGCTTGGGAGAATGTATATTAATTTAGGTAAAAATGAGAACCCCCGCTTGCGTCTTCGCGTCGTGATCGACATTTCAACAGACGACGGACTGACAGACGGACATCGCTTAATCGACTGAAAATTGCATAAGGATCACGAATACACTCAAAAAAGACATGAACTAATATGCAATGAAAAATTTCCTTCAAAATAGTCAATTTAAGTAAAATTTTATTAAAACTTAAAAAATTTTCTTAAAAAGAATAAAAATTCCTAAGTTTGAGGAAACAAAATAGTTTATATACTCAGAAATAGTTAAAATTTTTCCTAAGTAATATTTCTTGTTTTAGGAAAAAAAACAAGTCATTTAAATCAAAACTTATTAATTTTAAGTAAAAATTTATTAATTTTAAGAAAAAACATCTTAGTTTTAAGAAAATTGCAATGTAATAAATTTAAGTTTAGTTAAAAAAAAAAAAATTAGAACATAATTTACTCCCATTTAGTTCAAACTTAATGTGTGTTCATTTTTTGTTCGCGAGTAGTAAAATTAACTTTATTTTAGAAATTCAGTTTTTAAGTATACCACTTTCTAATTTTGAAGAATTGTTTTCTAAAAATTAGTTCAGACAGTTAAAAACAAAAAAGTAATAAATTTTTTCCTATGTAATAATAAAAATTTACTTGATTTTAGAAACTGATGAACTATTTCTAAGGAAACTTTTCATGCAACTTAGTTCAGATAAATTTTAAAAATTTTAATTAAATATTCTATATTTCAAATAAAAGTTTTCTAATTTTTAAAAAATAATAAATTTTAGTATAGGATTTTTCTTTTTTGTTGGAAAAATTAATCTGACTTTGTCACAATTTATTAGGTTTCAGGATATCCTGCAGTACATTTTTTTTAATTTGTTTACCTTTTTGCTAATGAAATTTAATTTATATTTAAAATACATGAAATTAGTATAATTCAATTTATTTTTAAGAAAAACATGTACATCAAAAAGCTTGTTAAGAGCAGTGTCCTCACAAAGCGGAAGTCTTCCGAAAGTGCAAAAATACTTACTCAATGAGTGTAAAGTACTTTAAAATAAATGGTAAAATATGAAACCTTTACCATAGAAGCAGGCTAAGGATAATTTTCACTCAAGAAGTGCTATTTAACTTGTTGTTAGAAAATATTTTCTAATTTTTAGGGAGCTAAGTCCTAGTTTTTAGTAAAAAAAAATTATCTAATGAACTTAAATAAAATAAAATTTTTCTTAAAACCAAGGAAACATTTCCTAACTAATAGTACAATTTTAGATGATGTATGAACTAATTAGGAGGAAATTTTAATGTTTTCTAATAAAAATTTACTTCTCAGTTGTAAAATTTTTCTATAATTTAGAAATTTTGAACAAATAAGTATATATGGTGGAGGATATAATAATATTGACAGACAGAAGATCTATAAAAGGATTTTTTAGGAGTTTTTTTTTTTGAATTTATACTAACCAAAATAAAAGTCAACCTCTTTATAGAGAAAACAAGGAATATTTTAACAAAATCCATGGATAAATTTTAAAACTATATCAAAAATTACTGAAAAGTATAATAAACTATATATGCCATATTTATAGACACTGTAAATACGTTTTCTAGCAAAGAAGTAAGTAGTTTGAACATCTATGGTTAAGAACATACTGTTAGTTATGTTTTTTCCTTTATAGTTTTAACAATTTTCTTCATTTTGTTGAGAGAAAAAAAAAATATATTTTATCATGTCATATTAATATTTTCTATTTTTCTTTGGTTTCATTAAATATTTTTTATTTATTTTTTTTTTGGTTAGCTCTAAAAAACACTAGTATGTTAGTGTAAATTGCAAAAGTTTTACTACAAGATTGCTTCAAAAAAAAAAAAAAAAACTAAATAAATGACCAGAGTTTTGTAGTATTTTTTTTTCTATTTTGTAACTCCTGCCTTTTCATATACAATTCAATTGAGCGCATTGCCCTCACTTTCTTTATATATACGAATATTTTGCACATTTTTTAGTTGCAAACAAAACTTTATGTGTAGTAAATTGAACTTATGCAACTTTCAAAATAAAAATTATTAAATTTTCGGCAGTTACCATTACCGACACACAAAAAAAAAAAAACAAAAACCAAAGCTAGTTGTTTCAGAAGTTATAAAAAACCCTCAAAAATTATATGAAGAAAAACTTATTTGATATGGTTGGTTGCAGGTGTTAATTTAATAAATTATGTGTGCCATTTTGCACTTATCATACAAATATTAAAGAAAACAACAAAAACTAAATATTATTTTCTAAGTAATTCCATAATTTCAAGAAATTTCGAAATGTACAAAACTTTGTATATAAATTAAATAAATATATATTTTTTTAATGTAATTAAATGTTTGTGCATTTAATATTATTTTTTTTTGCATATAATTTTCTTTGTCCTTAAAAAAATGATATTAAAATTTCTTTTATCCTGCACTTGGTCATTACTTTGGAATTTATTACTTGACTTAAGATTGTAGGTCTGTGTGAAAATTAAAATTAGAAAACAAAAGAGAAATATTATATATTTGTATACAATTGAATAGTCTTTTTGTTGATACCTCTATATAAAGTGTAAATAATCAAATTAAATCCTCTTAAATCTAAAAAAAAAAATAAATTAAAAAAAAAACCAAAACAACTTTGACTGTGCTGCGATTCTGTGCTTAAATTGGCTGTAAGCGAGTGTAATTTAAATAATAAATGTGGTTAAAAAAGTTGTACAAAATGTTGAATTACACTGTCCAACAGCATTTTTGGAACAGAATAGCGACCCTATAATTCTGAAAGGTTATGTTGAGTAGATCATTTTTGTAGAACAAACTTATGGTCCAGCACGTCTGAGTTTTTTTTACAGTGGGTCAAAGTTTTCATTTTTTGGTCGAAGGGAGCATTATACTATATTAAAAAAATGCTGTAAGTTAATGTCTGAGAGAATTCTTATGGACAGAGTTGTATTGTGGAATTGTATGAGGATTATTTTTATGGAAGATCTTAACCCTCTAACTGGTCTCTTTATGGGTCAATTTGACCCTTTTTTCGAGAAAATCAAAAAATATCCTTTAAAAAAGGACATTTAAGGATTAAAATATTCTACGAAAATGTTTGCCGGAAAATTTCAGTGGGGTCACCAAAGACACTATTGTTGTAAATAAAGCTCTTTACGATTAATTGGCAAAATTACACGCCAACTTCTATAAAGAAATTATAATTTTGTTTTAATAGTGGTTTATTATAGTATGTACATATTTATTTTTTTGCTTCAAATTTTCGAGTAAAAGGGAATTGGGAAATAGCAGTAGTATGACAATGGATTAAAGACTAAACTTAATATGCTTTCCTGTATTTAGCTTGACGTGAATGTTCCGATGGGTCAAGGTTTCTGTACAAGCCCCATACGTATTTAGCAAACATTACACTTTGGGATTTCCCTTTAAAATCTCCAATACCTTTATATCCTGATAAAACCTTTCACCGTGTTCATCTGAAACCGCTCCAAGGTTTTCTTTAAAAAAAATTGAGATGAGAGTGCAGAAAATGCAGCTTTAGTAACATCTTAACGCCAATATTGTTAAAACCGATTAGCATGCTTTCAATATTTTTTAGCAGTATTTGGCCCGGCCGAACTTGACGCCGTTTTTACCTGTTTTGTATATGTTGGTATATAATTTTACTAATAAAGCGTAAAGAGCTTTTTTTCTACAACATTGGTGTCTTTGGTGACCCCCACTGAAATTTTCCGGCTGGACCATAAGTTTGTTCTACAAAAATTATCTACTCAACATACCCTTTCAGAATTATGGGGTCGCTATTCTGTTCCATTCAAAAAGTCTTAATTTGTTGGACAGTGTTATTAATTAAAAAATTATAGAAATACCCAGGTGAAAATGATTATATGTTCATACATATTTATACACTTAAAATAGTTTGTAAGTTCAAATAACAGAAAATACCATTTAAAAGAAATAATATTTCATTCGTCTATTTAATTTTCATTTAAATCAAATGGTTTTTGTTACTTATTTTTTAATCTTGCTTAAACAACTGATAGTAAAAAACAAATGATTAAAGAGATAACAAGAAATATTAAAATTTAACCTCCCAAATCCGTAAAATTAATGATTATTTATTTATTTATGAAATTGTTTCGGTTTTTTGTAATTTCGTTTGTTTTTGAATCTACAAAATGTATACTCATACAGTCTAAAAACATAAATTTGTTTATATGGGCTTATGTGCGTGTGTGTGTTTATGAAGTTCTTGAAATTTGAATTAAAATAATTTTGTATATAATCAAAAAATTTAATTAAAATACTAAATGGCAATCATTTAAATTTTTTTGAAACAAAATTTAAATTTGTCATAACTGTAGCGGAAACCATTTAACAAAAAATTTTTTTTTTGGGGGAAGATTTTTATTAAATTTCAAATAAATAAAAAAAATAAGTGAAACTGAAAACTAATCGGTAAATGTCAGTAAATCATTTTGAACAAATGTATAAAAATGTTAAAATAAATATTTCTTTAAAAAATAAATGTATGTTCCTTTATTTTTAGCTGAACATAAAACTTTTTTTTTATTAAACAGTAAACAGTAAACTACATAATATTCCGAGTGCTACACCTGCACTAGTTGTGCCTTGCAGTTATCAGACTTATCGTGGCATACAAATCTATAGTCTGGTTACTTGATGGTGAAAAAAATTCGGGTTAAGCTTGATGTTATGGTAGACATGCTATCCCTCGGTCCTAATATCAATCAATTAAATCAATATGCAGACTCCGAAAGAATAGAACCTGGTGTTTAATCGGTTAATCGTTATTCGATTAATCAAAAAATTTTGTAAAATAATTGATCGAATAATTTAAAAAGCAAAAATTTCCAATTACGAATAATTCGAATAATTTTATGCGATTAAAAGATTAACACAAATATTTTAAATATATGTTTTTAAAGATTTTTAAAGGTTTTTAGAGGATATTTTGAATGCGTAAGTCATAATATCCTCTAAAAAAGGGTATTTCAAATACGACATTTTTTAAAATGTTGTTTAAAAAATAAAAGAAAGAAATCTACAAATAATTTGTTTACAAAAGTGTACTTAGTACCACTTAATATTTAATGGAAACTAAATAAATTTCAAATATATGAGAATTTCAAAAGCCATTTGAGCCATACCACTCTTAGAAAAATTTGCACAAAATAAATCACAAAGTTTTTTCAAAATCCCTTGCGAAATATTTAATAAAGCGTGGCTAATGATAGGCTCGATGCTTTTAACTTTGTACATCCTGAAAATGTCATAGTAAATTAAACGTATTAAAAGTTTCCTGGTGTCTTTTTGGCTTCGTGGCTTTCTAGATGGCTTTTGATTTTTCAACCCATCCAACTCAATTAGAGTTTTTTAAACTGGCTTTATGGTTTGGCGTCTTCATTGCTTCGTGACTTTCTGAATGTCTTTTGATTTTTCATTCTGCACATCCCATTGTTAGATAGTCCTTGCTTTGACGGCCAAACTAGAATCTCCGCTGATTTTGTTAAGAAATTTTTTAGAACTTAAAAAGCTTTTTGTACGTTATATGGAGAAGTATTCTGCTATTGTAGTTAACTTCTTTTATTTTATTTCTTAAATATTTCGTTCTATTTTGAATTATAACAAATTTCTTCAAAGCCAATTTTTCTTCTTTTTTGAACAACAATGCTTTAAAATTCCGAATTTCATCAAAATCTGAGTGTTTAAGTTAAAGTATTTTTTTTGTAAGTCAATAAAACTATATTGCAATTGTTATTAAAATATAAAACAACCAACAATTCGTTTGATTTCTCAATCTCTGTCAATAACAAATAAATTTTCTGTGACAAACTTGGACCAACGCTAGCTATAGCCCATTAATCGGAGAAACCCTTTATTAAAATGTAGTATTTTCCTGACTCCACAATACCTTGGTAGATGTGACTACCAGAGTAATAAAAACTTTAAAGTTGGCTCCCGTTTGTTTCTTCTTGATTTTTTGATAATGGAACTACGTATCTCGGAAATTATGAGAGACTAATTAACATCTAGCTTAGCTTTACCTCCGTAAAAAAGTCATCTTTATACAAAAATGCACTTTGATGGAAACTTAGATCACTCAGAAAAGAAAGTTAGTAGAAAAATTTGAAAACGGTTTTCAATCCTGCTTTACTATTTTTGTACTGATTTTTAGTAAAAAAATTATTATTTAGCAAATCTTTTTGCTATTTTCATTTTACAAATTACAGAGCATTTACAGAATATTTACAAATTTTTGTTGCTAAAATCGGAAATCATTTTACAAATTTTTTAAAACTGATTTGCTAAAATTAGCAAAAAAATTTACTAATTTTAAAAACTTAAATTGCCTTAAAATGTTACATAGATTAAAAATGGGATCGGAAGTGAATATACCGACTCATGTCTGAAAATAGGATATCCACTTAAAATAGCACTAAAAAGTTTTTTTTAGTTCTAAAAATCTGCATTAAACAATTAAAATTTTACTTTAAAAGTAAAAAAAAAAAAATTAACTAAAATATTTTTCAAAACAGAAATTACCAAATATAAATAAAATGATTAATTCGTTTATGTTTTAACAAGTTAAATTAAATTATTTTTTGAAAAAATAAATAAAATAAAAAATAATTGATGCTCGATAAAAAAAATAAATTTAAAATTTTGTACTAATATTTAGTAACTTTTTTTTTGCATATTTTAGCAAACGGTTTTTAAATTACACTTTACAAAAAGTAAACTAAAATTTTGTAGCGGCTACTAATTTTTCTACTAATTTCATTGTACTACACGTCAGCAGACATGTGTTGCTAAGATTAGCAAAAAAAAACCGCTGGGCTCAAATTAGCAAAATTTCCCGTAATAACAGCAAAATTTTCAGTTGCCATTACAGACTTTTTTTGGTGTGTGATCTTAGGAAATTTAAAAAAATTTAAAAAATAACCAATATCTCGGAAACTAAGCGAGATAAAGGAACACGGCCTTTAGTAGCTATGCACTACATACGAGGAGGGTTCCCAGACCCTATAATTTAAACAAATTTTAAACCTCAGAATTTTCTAAAATAATAAAAGTAATGGGATATATATTAACCATTGGCTTCAATGGTTTAGTGCTTTTTCACCAATGTGATTGTTGAAAAAATATATGTTTAAATTTTTATACTTAGAGGGGAATACAATTTTTATACATTTGTTATTTCAAGAATTCGAAAACAACTAAAAATATTGCCTTTCTTATGGTAAAACCTTTTTTTTTTTGTTTTACATAAAATTTATATCACAGAAATACAATAATAGTTACAATATAGATTTTTATACTTAACAGTTTTAGTTTGCGAAAAGTTTCAAAGTTAAGATTTAATCGGCTGTCTTTGTATCTTAAAATACTAATATTTAAATATTAATTCTTATCTTTCTAAACCTACTTCTTTTAAAAATAATTCATATTTATTGTTATAAATAACACAAGTTTGCAAATATTTACGAATATTTAGTGTCTTCTAAACAACAGTTAATATTAACATTAATATAAATTTTTAAATATTTGCTTAAAAAGAATCACTAACAAATTGTTAATTAAAAAATGCTTTAGTTTATATACATATAGGTATATTTTTAAAATTGTTTTATAATTGTTAATAAAATATTTATAAATAAATATTTATTTTAAGATTACTACTGCAGAAAAGTAATTTGCGGTATCGTAAATTAAATTTATAGAGAAACATGTTAGTTATTAGCTAAGGGAAACACTGTTGGAAATTATAGCAAATATATATACATAATAAAAATAAAGAAATAATTATTTATAAATATTATTTCACCTTTAAAATTCATTATTTTGCAACCATGGAAATTTCAAAACGGTGTAATTTTTTCTACAACTACTTTTAATGTTTCACCACGCATTAACAGATGTTCACTTGCCTGAGCTAACGTAAGGGGTAGGCATGTAAAAGCTAAATGGGTCCAAATTCGAACCTGTGTACCTCATATGAGGACAAATAGAAATAACGTAAAATACATACTATTAAACTAATGTAAAAATTTAATCTGTCTGCTATTTTTAGACAATTTTTCAAAATTTTAATATGCCAACAATAGCTGCTTAAATTTTGAAACTTTTTGCTTGTAGAAAGCAAATACATACGTCGTTGTTTACATTAAATAAATGGGGTAATTTTCAGCACATTAAGGATTTTACATATTCGGAAATTTCTTTAGATTTTACATAAAATATAGATACTGCACAATATTTCTCATCCAAAAACAAATTAAAGTACACTCTAAAAAATGCTTGTAAATTTACTACTATAAAATGGATAAAGTTTTATGTAATATTACGAAAATTTGGTAAATATAAACACCTAATGCGTAAAGCTTTTTTGCGCACACTTTCATATACAATAATACACACACGAAGTATTTTTAGACACTATGTGTTTACAATTAAACACATTATGCCTAAAATTAGTGTTAGTTTGTTGAAAAAAAATTTTACGCACAAAGTTTGTAAATATACTAACTTATAATGGTATAAAAATTATGACATATTGAAATTGAAAAAAAAAAAATCTAAAACATTTTCAAAATTTAAAAAGAAAATTTTATTAGTTTTTTAAGTTAATCAATTTTTTGGAATTACTAAACAAAATAATTATTGTTTTTATTCTTTTCGTGAGTTTCTAAACAATAAATTTATTGTGAATTACTAAACAATAAATTTATTGTTTTTATTACAAAACAAACATTTTTGGGCTGTTTAATTTTCAACATCGTAGTAGAAAATATGCGCATTTTTTAGGATTTTTACGAATTATATGTGTACATTTACAGGAAAATCGTGATTCTTTACGCACGAATTTGGTAAATTTACTCTTTTAATTTTAAAATTTGATTTAAATTTTAGACACTTTTAATGTAATTTTACCCATTTTATGTTCATCAATTTACGCATAATGTGTGTACTTTTTTTCATTTACGCACACAAAGTAAATTTACCCAACTTATAGTAGGAGTACAGTTTCCTACTATAAGTTGGGTAAATTTCAACAGAAATTAATTAGAGTGTATATATGATCTTATATATGATCATATGATGATATAAAAGCATGCATGATCATTTACGTCCACAAATAGTTCAATATATGATCTAACATATGACCATATATCTTTGGATCCGAATTTTGAGGGTATTTGCCGGTATATTTTCATATATCATCATATATGCTCATAGATTATTCATTAATGCTCATATATGGCCGTATATGATCATGTACTCCCTCAAATTTCGGATGCGAAGATATATGGAAATATATAAGATAATGTATGATCATATACTAAATTATATATGGACGTTTATGATCATGTATACCCATATCTGATTATATGCCTTCCCATGTATGATCTGGTATTTTTATATATATTTCGATTTTTATAAGGGTTAAAATGACATAATCATTTTGTTATGAGTTAAGTTAAATATGGCATCTCTGCTTTTTTTTTGAGGATAAAAAAAGTGGATGCCATCTCTTCAAAACCTTGTAGTACCAGTAATGGCTACACTATACGCGCCAACTTACATTTTATATTACTAGTAGTGGGCACGTTATAGTCTTTCCCTTACACTACCTTTTACCGGTGATGGTAACCGATCATCCATTTTAGCATGTAGCTTTATTTGATTCAAGTGTAACTACTAACATTATTGACGTTTTCGAAAAGAATATATTATCTCTTAACTTGTATTTGAATAAAAAATTGTTCTCTTAAACAAATATAAAAACTTCTCAGTTTTAAATAAATATACAAACAAAATCTGTTTATGTTTTTTATTAATAATTTTTTTCCATATTAACTAAAATAAAAAAATCTTTATTTGGTTTTTTAATATTATCATTTTTTATTAACATTTTATTTTCGCATGCTCTCATTTAACCCATAGCGGCTAGATTTTGATTTTAATCATACATATTTTATAATTCAAAACAATTTCAAAATTTTATAACTAAGTATGATTTTTAAAAAATTCCAATGATTTTAATGAAAATTGCTGGATCTGCCAAATTTACCAAAAATGTCTGTTGGCTGAACAATAAAAAATTTGTTAACTTAACGAAATTTATTTCAGTTTGTTGAATTTAATATAAAAAAAATTATAAAACTGCAGTTCAGTAAAATTTCTTCAAATTATAGGTTCTGGGGACCCTCCCCAGACTGTGTCCGTATCAATTTAGAGGATATTTTAAAACTCCGTAAGAACAAACATTTTGCCCACTCTATCCCCTAGCTTAGTTTCCGAGGTATGGACAATTTTATAAAATTAAACTATTTAAAAAAAATATATGTGGATGAAGATGACTTCTTCACGTGGGTTAACTCAAGATAAGTACATTTTCCTATTTCCTATTTTAAAAAATTTTGTAGGAGATGAAATAGCGCCATCTTTAAACTTTGGCTACACTGGTAGTGATATATACCGGATAATAGTAAAAACATGAAAATATTATATTTTAATAATAGAATATTAACAAAATATTAATAGAAATTTAACAAAATTGTTGATAAAATTTAGTTAGAAATAATTTTGAAAATTGAAAGTCAAACTTTTCTAAAACATATTTTGTTCGATAAAGAAAGACAAACAAAAAATTAGTAAAATCAAATTGAAACACGTTTGACTATTTTTTTTTTACTGACGTATAATTTTAAGTTTAGTATTTGAAAATATCAAATGGTGATGTTTTTTGTTATTTTTTTATTTTCCTTTGATACTTAAATTACTGAAAAACGATAAATTCTCATTGAGTTTACGGTTCGACTCAAAAACTTGACGATTTTTTTAAGTAAAAATTAAATCCAGATAGGGAAGAGCTTACCATTAATAATTTTTTACAATTAAATAAGTTTTAGGATTTTAGCGCATCTAAATCTAAAACGGTTTCGTTTAATGACTTCTGAAACTAAAATTTTCCACCAACTGCTCGAAATGGGTTAATTTGATATTTGTTGTGAAAATTATTAAAAAAAAAAATCCTTAACACTTAATTTAATATCTTAATAATTATCTGCTTTACAAAATGCTTTCATAACAAAGAAGATCAGTTTCATTTAATCATTTAAAGATATCACATATAGAATTTTATGTGGTAGTCGTGGTGGCTGCATTAGTTTAACCAGTTGGTAGATAAAATTTAAAAGGTGAATGAATACTTTTGCATTCTTTGTTTGTTTTTATTAAAATTTGTTTAAATTAAATACACGTGATTTTGTTTTTGTGTATTAAATCAAATAATTAAAGATCAGTAAATAAAATCTGTGGTTTTCAACAAAAACCGCTTAAGTGACAAAATCATATTTTGCAGAAGATACGATAATGTAATAAATTGAGGCAAAAATCTTTAAGTGAAGAGATCCTGGAGCAGATATTTATAAAAAAAAGAAAAAATTAATTTATTTTCAAATATTTTCAACGTTTTGAAATATAATGGGAATTGAACCTGAGAACTCTTGTTGTCAGCCGAGAACTCTACCCACACATATAATTTTGGATTGCTTTAAATCTAAATGAATTGTTGTGATCCATTTTTTTCGTTAGTGTTTTCAAAATATATCCCACCCATTACCAAAGTTTTGCTGGGTTTGTCGACAAACGTCATTATTGCTGAAATACATTTATTTTAGTTAACACTGAAGTTATGTTAATCACGATTACCAGACACTCAAGTGCTACTAATCTGCTACACAACAATCGAATAAGCGATTTGATTATTCAATATGTTGAGGTACCTTATTTTGGTAGTGTTTTTGTTACTTGGTGATCAAAGAGTGATGTATCAGTTGTCGTTTTTTTATTATTATTTATATATATTTTTTTTCAAATGAAATTATAAAAAAAAAAAAAAAAAAATATAAAATATTAAAGAAAGCTGTAAACGTACTGGGTGTCCGCCGGGAAGGTATACTAAAGGGTGTCCCAAGAAGAACGCAATTTTTAAATCTGGCAACATTCGAAGTGTCATTGTTAGACATTTGAACAATTGTTATTGTTTGCTTGTAGAAGGTACGAGGTTAGTAAAAATGGAGCGCTACACGAATGAACAACGCATTCTCATTGTGAAATTGTTTTACCAAAATGGTGAAAGTTGTGCGGCTACAGTTCGCAAATTGTGATGATGTCGCTCAAACTCCATCCACCTCAATTCGACACCGAGCTCAGCAAATTGGTGTCTCCAAATCCACTTTGCAGCGAATTTTGACGAAAGATTTGCATCTTCATGCATCTTCAAAGTTCAATTGACTCAGGAACTGAAGCCACCTCACCATGGCCAGCGAAGGGAGTTCGTTAATTCGGTATTGGAGAGACAACATGAAAATGCTGATTTTGCCGATAAAATCATCTTCAGTGACGAGGCCCATTTTCATCTTGATGGCTTCGTCAATAGGCAGAATTGTCGCATTTGGGGTGAGCAAAATCCTCGAGTGATTCACGAGAAGCAAATGCATCCTCAACGTGTCACTGTGTGGTGTGGTTTTTGGGCTGGAGGAATCATTGGACCTTTTTTTTATGAAAATGAGGCAGGTCAAGCGCAAACAGTCAATGGTGTTCGGTATCGTGAAATGATAACCAGTTTTTTCTTGCCTAGAATTGAAGAAATGAATGTGGAGGGCATGTGGTTCCAACAATACGGCGCCACATGTCATACAGCCAGAGAAACAATTCAATTGCTGCATCAGTCATTTCCCGGTCGTGTTATTTTGCGTTTTGGAGATCAGAATTGGCCGCCTAGATCGTGCGATTTAACACCATTAGATTTTTTTCTTTGGGGTTTTTTGAAGTCGATGGCTTACGCGAATAAGCCGACGACGACTCAAGCCTTAAAAGAGGAAATTGGACGCTGCATTAATGAAATACCGCAGCATTCATGCAAAACGGTCATTGAAAATTTCATTAAAAGATCGCGTGCATGCCAGCAAAGCCGCGGCGGCCATCTGCACGATATATTGTTCCATACATAACCTCATTCTGTCTACTTTACGATATAATAAAGTTTCACGATTTTTTTTAAATATCTGTGTTTTATTAAAAATTTAAAAATTGCGTTCTTCTTGGGACACCCTTTACTTTGTTTGTTTAATGATTAAATGAAAGAGAATGGATCTTATATTGATAAATGTTTTATTTAATGTCGGCAATTATGTATGGAATACAATATCAGATAAATGTCCGCCTCTGTTAGCCTCACAAATGCGAGCCCTTTTGAACACATTTTTCATTACATTCTCACACATTTCATTAATTTCATCAAGAATATTTTATTTGAGTTGCTTAAGCGTTTCTGGTTTGTTTGCATAAACCTTACTTTTCAGATATCAACACAAAAAGAAGTCCGGAGCAGTCAAATCGGGCGACCATAGAGGCCAATCAACATCACCATTTCTTGAAATAACTTGTTGTGGAAAGGGGTCTCGCAGTAATTCCATTGTAATCCTGGCTGTATGTGATGTGGCACCGTCTTGTTGATACCACATGTTAATCAAGCGTTAAAAAGTTTTCAATCACAGTTACCGTTACGCCGTTTTCATTTTCAAAAAAGTAAGGTCCAATGATTCCTCCTGACCAAATTGCACCCCAGACCGTCACTTTTAATAGATGCAAAGGTGACTGATGAATATCCATTCAAACGATAATGTGCCTCGTCACTCAGTATGATTTTTTCATAAAAATCGGGGCTGTCATGGGCGAACTGTAACATCCTATTGGCATATGTACAACGGCGTAAATGGTCTTGTGGAAGAAGCTCTTGTGTCAACTGAATATTAAATGGAAACAAATGCAAATCCTTGTGGCCAAAGTTGTTCTTTGAAGGCCAAGCTCCTGAGCACGGCGTAGAATTGAGGCTGATGGATTTGATTGAACACTTTTTTGAGCAGCAGTAATGTTTTCAGCTGATCTTGCAGTACGTTGTGGTCCATGCTTGGGCCTATAACCTACAGACCCTCTTTCTTCGAAATCATTCACTACACGATAAATAGTGCGTTTTGTTGGCACGTTGTTTCTCCCAAAAATTTCACGTAACTTTCTCGTCGTCACAGTAAACGATGATTGATTTTGATAAAATGTTTTAACGATTAAAACACGTTGGTTTATCGAATATTTTCCATAATAAATTTGCCACGTGTCTAATTCACGACTGCCAAATATGAACTTTCAAGACTTATATTTAACAAAATGGCGGCAAAACAAAGTAATATACCTTCCCGGCGGACACCCTGCATTTAAAGCAAAAATAAAAGTAGCATTCTTCACCAGATAACATAAACTATAAAGCGCTCATCTTTACCGGCAGTAGATTTCACAGTCCATTGTACCTGAACATTGTTTTTCAAAAAAAAAAAAATTGAAAATTGTCCTAATTTTTTTTAAATTTTTCTAGGACCAGTGTATATTAAATAGCGATAAAATTAAGGAAATTGGCATCAACAACTCAAATTCAAAAAAATATACATATGCGGTTATTGCTGAAAACCACTGAGATATAGAACATATGATAGTACTTACCAGCAAATGAATGATTGTGAAATTCTGTAAAACAAAAAAAAAAAACACAAATTAATACGTTCTTTTTATAAACAATTATTATAATTAAAAATAGGTCAGTCATTTAAAATTGTGTTTTAAATACATACAACATGCATTAAAAATCGATAAATGTGCATTTAAATTAAAAAAAAAATGCATTTATTATTATTCAATATGATTAATTCAATTTTAGTATTATGTTGTCTTAAAAAGTCGTTTAAATTTTAAAAAATACCGTTAATCATGGTCGGAAAGTATGCAATTGTACTTTTCTGATATTTTAGTCTTCGAGATAAAAAAAAAACAATTTTTTTTATATGAAAGTTAAAAATTTTTCAAAACCACAGTTTATAATAAACCTAAAAAATATGCTTAGAAACATAACAAATATGCAAAAATATGCATTTTTAAAATATATGCATTACAGGTTGGTTGAAAAGTTCCTGCGCTCACCAAGAGATGGCACTGCTAGCTCCAAACTTTTTTTTCTCAAGTTGGTATAACTGTCCTGAGAGCACATGCAAAGTTGCAAGTCATTCTGTCAATTCTTTCTTTGTTTACAAGCCATTTGAAGTTGACGTGTCATTGATTTTTTTTTAATATGGAAAAAATTAAATATCGTGCAGTCATTAGATTTTTTGTTTTAAAGCGTTTAAAAGCAAAGGAAATTTATGAACAATTGTTAGAAGTGTAAAAGGAGTCCTCACATTCAAAACGCACCGTTGAATTTTGGGCTGGTGAATTTAAACGTGGTCGTACCAGCCTTAAAGACGATCCACGCGAAGGACGACCAAAGACTGCAACCAAAGCAGAAATCATTGAGCAGGTACATAATATGGTTAGTGAAGATCCAAGTTTGACTAAGGGTGAAATTGCTAATGCCATAGGCATCTCAGACGAACGAGTACTCCATGTTTTACATGAAGAATTACGTATGAAAAAACTGTTTGGAAAGTTAGTGCCGCACACATTAACAATTCAACAAAAACTGGATCGAAAACAAATTTCTCAGCGTAATTTGGAGCGTTTTAATCCGGATAAAACCGACTTCTTGTATCGTTTTATAACTATGGATGAGACTTAGATCTACCACCATGATCCTAAATTGAAACAAGAACGTTTACAGTGGACTGAAGCTGGTTGTTCAGCTCCAAAGCAGGTGAAGTCACAACGATCAGCAAAGAAGGTTATGGCATCAGTTTTTTGGGATGCAAAAGGAATTTTGTTGATTGATTATCTTTAGAAAGGTTAAACAATCAACTCTGAATATTTTTGCAGCCTTTTGGATCAGCTGAATGAAACAATTCGTGAGAAAAGACCTGGTTTAAAGAAGAAAAAAATCATTTTTCATAAAGACAAAGCACCTGCTTCATGTAATTCAAAGAGTTAAAGTACGAATTGCTTGAACATCCACCGTATTCGCCAGATTTGGCTCCCAGTGACTACTATCTCTTCAGAAATCTCAAACGATTCCTTCGTGAAAAGCATTTTTCGTCGAATGAAGGCCATAGCAGCCGTAGACGGTTATTTTACAGAGCTTCCGGAAAACCATTATAAGGATGGGATAAAATTATTGGAAGATCATTGGAACAAGTGTATTGAGCTTCTAGGAGATTATATTGAATAAAAAAATATATTTCGTAACAAAAACAGTATTCTTTCATTTCGAGCGCATGAACTTTTCGACCAACCTGTAATAAATGAATGTAATCTTGTTACAAATGTACAGGGTGGGGGACAAAAAATATCATCTGATTTTGGTTTTAGCTATGACTTATGTTTAAAGTGTAAACTCATTTGATTTTTTACTTATTTTGTTTAATCGTACTTATAGAATTTACTTCAGTTAATTGTGAAAAAGTATGTCTGCCCAGTGGTGTCACGTTGTCAATTTCAGCTCGAATATAATTCTTTAACTCCCCCAAGGTGCAGGATTCGTTCGCTTATACTAAAGACTTTAAATATCCCCAGACTCACAGTCAAATCGAGAGATCTGGCTGATCAAGCCTAATCACCGAAACGAGAGATTACGTCTACTGGAAAGGTATCCTTCAAAATACACATTACGTCGGGTGCAGTACGAGAAGATTAAATTACCTTTTCAGACGTAACTGCACACTTGATGGTGGCTTTTAGATGGTATAAAGGTTGCTTCATGAATTATGCGTTATTTTTCTATCTCCCAGTGCCGAGAATAAAAATGAGTCTTGTCGCTCATGACGAATTTTTGCGCGCAAATATTGTCACAGTTATTGCAATTTCTTGTGGCGTATTATGATTCATTATTCACGAATGACAAAATCAAAGTGACATACTTCGCTATGTGCAAAAATGGCAGCACTTTCCAATAGGGTGTCACTTGTTGTTCCACCTTTTATTTTATATAATTTAACATAAATCCGATGAATAATTTAACTATCGTATTCAAAAATCATACTCCGCATTGGATCTGCCATTTTGTGTTTTGAAGGGCTATTCAATATTCATACAGAATCAAGGATATTTAGACATTTTCAAAAATCATCCACTATATTCGATCTGCTGTTCTAAATTTTCAGAAAAACCTTTACTGCCAATTGATGGTTCTTCTGATGACATGAATTGTTTTACAAAAGAAAGAAGTAAAATAAATTTAGAGGAAATGCTTTTTCTATGTCTGCGCAAAAAAAAACATTTTCGAAAAAAGTTTTTTTTTTCTTATAAAAAATTGCATTATTTTACGGTAAAGCAAATGCAATTTATTTTTGATAAATTTTTCGCACGAGAACGAATTCTTTCTCATAATTTTTTTCATTTAAAAATGCCAGTTTACACCCCCTGTCGAAGTAAAATGGCACTAAAGTTATAAGGTTGTTAGGCTGTGACGGTTTAAGATGTTTTAACATTTTTAATTTTGTACTTCTTTATTAAATTTTTCGAACTGAAATTTAAAAAAAATTAATTGTGAAAGTTAAGAAAAAAAATAAAAATATTTAAACTTTAGAGTTACCCTGTTGAACTTTAAGGCTATCATAATTTAATGCAAGCAGAAAACATTATAGTACTGTTAGTGTTTTATATGCGTACTTTTTTGATCAAAAATGTCTTTTTTTTTAGATATTTTATATCCAAAAAAATTATATAAAACATTTATTGTCTTAATATATATTAACAAAAAATATTTGCTTTTTAATATTATCCAGTTTAATAAACATATTGATTAACAACCTTCACACATAAAATAATAACAAAAAAAAAAGAGAGAAAAATCGTGAAATATCAAAACAAACAAGAATACACAAACACAACTATACTCACGTGTTTATTTGTTAATTAACCGACTAACGAATATATTTTTATACAAAATTATAAACAGAATTGTTAAAATAATGTTGTTAATATGTTGTCCAGTTTACCATAATGAAGTAACACAAAATCTAATTTAAACATAAATATGATAATTATAGAGTACAAAATAATGGCAATAATAAATAACTAATTAAAAATCAAATAATAATAGTAAATATTAATTATTCTGCTAATTCTGTGCATAATATTCATCTCTCACAGAAAAAAAAACGTAGTCAAACATGATTTAAGCTTCAAAATAATCATTAAATGATAATATTATGATCACGAAAGAAAATGGTATCATCACTTAGGATCATATTATTATCACTAGGAATATAAAATGATCATTTAGTTTTTTAATCATAACATTACACTACATATTACCATATTATTTTGTGATAAAATAATAGCAATTTCATTATCATAATATGTTATATATATTATTTGTAGTACTATGGTTGGCAAAGTTATAAACCAAAAAAAAAATATATAATACTCTGCGAATATGATTGCCGTTACCATTTTGTTCTTTGCCTCCAAATCATAATTTATAGTTTTGGTTTAAAATTAATTACACTGTCCAACAAATTAAGACTTTTTAAATGGAACAGAATAGCGACCCCATAATTCTGAAAGGGTATGTTGAGTAGATCATTTTTGTAGAACAAACTTATGGTCCAGCACGCCTGAATTTTTTTTTACAGTGGGTCAAAGTTTTCATTTTTTGGTCGAAGGGAGCATTATACTATATGAAAAAGTAAAAATCACACCCGATATGTACTGCTTAGTAGCTCAATTATGCTTGAATTTTTTCTTTTATTTTTTATTATTAATTTTAATAAATATCACACCCGATTTGTAAGTCACAGCTGACTAGACGCGAGAACTCAGTGTTTGGCCCGGCCGAACTTGACGCCGTTTTTACCTGTTTTGTATATGTTGGTGTATAATTTTACTAATTAAGCGTAAAGAGCTTTATTTACAACATTGGTGTCTTTGGTGACCCCCACTGAAATTTTCCGGCAAACATTTTCGTAGAATATTTTAATCCTTAAATGTCCTTTTTTAAAGGATATTTTTTGATTTTCTCTAAAAAAGGGTCAAATTGACCCATAAAGAGACCAGTTAGAGGGTTAAGATCTTCCACAAAAATAATCCTCATACAATTCCACAATACAACTCTGACCATAAGAATTCTTTCGACCGAAAAATTAAAACTTTGACCCACTGTAAAAAAATACTCAAACGTGCTGGACCATAAGTTTGTTCTACAAAAATGATATACTCAACAACCCTTTCAGAATTATGGGGTCGCTATTCTGTTCCATTCAAAAAGTCTTAATTTGTCGGACAGTGTTATTAATAACTTTTGAATTCCTTGTTTAATTTTAATATAAACAATGAAAGCAATAAGAAAATAGTAGAAAATGTGAAAAATAATAATAACCTGTTAGGAAAACAACTTATCCGCGTGTGTGATGGCTAAGAAGACGGAAATGTAGTAAAATATATATTTTTAATTGGTTTTTCGTGCAGGCTCTGCCTTCTTCTGGAGGCTTTAGCTGGTCTAAAACTTTGGGTTAGAAAGAGTTCTTTGCTGCATCAAAATGAATGTATCAACCTAGTTAAAATCGTTAATTTGCTTTATAGAGAAGGTAGAAAGCTCGCTATAAACTAGCAAAAATACTGACAGTTTTTTATAAAACGAGCAGCGAAATGTATAGAATATTCAACAGTTCTATCGATTAGATGGCTCTGTGTATGTGTGTCATAAGCCATTAATGGATTCAAAGTCCAGCATATGGATAAGCTAAAAGCCAGGTAAATGTGGCTGTTCTAATATTTGTAGATACCAAAATTATCAGGCTTAGACCCATATTATATATACCTTATATACCAATCGACTCATTTTCTGAGTTAATTTCATGATGTCATTCCGAAAAAAATCGATAGCTTTCGCCAGCCTATTATTGGTTTGACATATATGTCAAAAAGTCGATATAAAAAAAACGATATGGAAGGTTAGCGTTAATTTTTCTTAAAATCTACATTTTCTTTGTGGTCAATAAATTATAATTAATTAAGTTTTTACCCAAAACATTTTGTTTTTTTGCTGCATATCTCCACTTTTATGTGCGCCGAAAAGCAGTTCCCTCTTTGCTTTAATGCAATGTCTTGTTAAATGTTAATGGGAATGTACACGAACAAATCACAAGAAATTGAAAATTTTCAATTTTAATGAATTTTTGGATAAATTTAAAATATTGTTGTAAAATTTAAAAACTGGTTTGACAATTTTAAAAAACATTTTTAGACAATTTTAAAATATTTTTGAACAATTTTAAATAATACTTGGACAATTTTAAAAACTTTTTGGACAGTTTGAAATAATTTTTACACAATTTAAAAATTATTTTGGAAAATTCTAAATTAAAGCTGGAAATATTGGTGTTAAATAAAATATTGTACAAAGTGCAAAAATGAACAGATTGCGTCCACAAAACTACTTAAAGCTGAAAAAATGCATTAAACAAAAATATAAAAATGATTTAATAAAAAAAATAGGTTTTCAGAACTTCAATGTGAAAATATTGAAGTTTTTGACTAGAAGAATCAGAAAAAAATATTTTTAATAAATTCTTAAGATTCAGATAATTTGCTTTAAAAGCAATGAAGAGTGATTTTTTAAGATATGCATCGGCTTTATATCCAAATCACTACATTTGAAATATGAACATATGAATTCTTTTAGGAGTTCCTAAGAATAACACCCAAAAATCATAAAAGAATGTTAACTGAAGTTTAGGAAGCAATGAAGGAAGTTATAGTCACAGAATGACTACCATTTTTTTTGCTGGGGAGAAACGGATTTTGAAATGAGAAAGAGGATATTTTTGATATGTACGAGTATATAATTCATTCTAAACACATTTTTTTTTTTAAATGGTCAGTGGGTCAAACCGATAATAAGATAACAATATGTAAAATTTAAACGTACAAGGAAACTACATAGTGGTGTAACCACGGACTATCTACCAATATGATGTGTAAAGTGAAAAATCAAAAGCCAACCAGAAAGCCATGAAACCAAAAAGCCAGTTTCAGAAACTCCAGTTAAGTTGTAGGAGTTGCAAAATATTTTATACGTTGATTTTAGCTCTGTAAATCCTAAAAGGTTCAACGTATTGAAAGCTTCGCAAATCCTGCTACTCAAATGGAGTTTCTGAAACTGAAAGTTGTGTAAGCAAACGCAAAGAAAAAACATGGTTGAATCAATCATATTCGGAGAGCATCATATATTTTTGGGTTTATGGTTGTGCCAACCATAGTCGTACTATATTATGGTTTTTATATTATGATAATAAAATAACAATTTTTTACCATAATATTATCCCTACAGTTATATTATGATTCAAAAATTACCATATTATTGTCCTAAATAAACATTTTATAATGAATTTATCATAATATGATCGCACGTTATCATATTATGCTCAAAATCTTATCATATTATGGTCCGTCATAACTATATTATAATTCCTGAATTATCATTATATGATACATAATCTAAGAAAATTTCTTAAATGAAAAGTTCTTAGAAACTATGAAAAAGTTCTTTAAATGTAAGAATATTTCCTTTAAAAATATTTTTCTAAAAAAAATTAATATTAAAGACTTTTTGAAGAAAAATTGTTAAAGAAAAAATCATAGACTTTAAGAACTTTTCTTTCAAGAAAACTTTGATTCTGTGGACTTTTTTTAAGAAAAATTCTTAAAACTTTTTTTTTTAAATTCTAATGACTTATTTAATGAAAAAAAGTCTTAAGACATTTTTAAGATTTTTTTTAGAAAGTTTTTAGACATTTTTCTTTAAGAAAAAGTCTTTAGAATCTAAGAATATTTCTACTAGAAAAAGTCTTTCTTCAGAAGCTATGAATTTTTCCTTCAAAGAAAGGCCTTAGAATCTAAGTTTGTTTGGAATATATGAACTTTTATGTAACAAACATTGTGGGGAATTTGACAATTTTAAGTTTAAGGAAAAGTCCATAGAATCTAAAAATGTTTTTATCAGATAAATATCTATTATTTTGTGTAAAAAACCTTTTCGTAAAAAAATCATAAGTTCTGAAGACTTTTTCTTATAAAAAATATTTTATTTATGTTTTGAGAACTTTTTACAAGAAACGAATAAACATATCAAAAAAAAATCTAATTGTTTTTATTGAAAAGAATTAAAAAATATAAAATCTTTCAATAGAATCTTTTTGACAATTAATTGATTAGTATAAATAATATTATATGTATAAAAAATTTTCGAAAAACTCCTTTAAAAAAATCTTCTAAAGCCAAAAAAAAAAATCAACTGGATCTTAATGAATTGATGAAATATTTTAATGGAATGTGAAAGGTATTTTCAACACATCTGATATTTGTCCAGTTATAGTATCCAATATATGATTGTTTTTTTAAGACATTTTGTAGTAAAATTAAACTGACTGAACAGATTTTTATCAGTGACATGTGATGTTTTATTTGATGTATAATTATTTAATTATTTATTGATTGTTGCCAACGTTTTATCGTTGCATGATTATTATATTTTTACATAGTCAGAATTTTTGTTACCACAGTATGGTTACAGCCAATCATGATATAAAATAGAAGGTGCCAATCATAAAATAGTAAAATATTAACTAAATAATGATGGTAGCGACCATGTTGATGGTTAGAAAATCAATAACTTGGTTGTGATAACCATACCCAATTGCAGCAAGCACAATATAGTAGCAGTGATCATATTGCAACCATGTGTTTTCTATGCGTGTAAACCCTTCACTATAAAAATATAAGTTCCCCCTTAATATATAATATCGGAAAAAATCGATTACGTAGTATACATTAATAAACTTATTTATATCTAAACATCATCATTAATAACTAAAATCAATTTACGCTTGATCAAATGCAATGGAAACAAAATTAACACCTTTAGCCCAACGCAAATGTTTGTAAAATGGAATTAAGTTATTAAAATATTAAATGCTAAATATGTTTTGGTTGATGAAATACTGACCACAGGTTTTTAACAATTGTTAAATTCTGAAATATAATAAGATAACATATAACAAATGGCTAAATTTTTATACTTCCAAAGTAGTAGTTTTTTTACTATGGCTTTTATATCGAAACGTGTCTTGTTGTCCGCATTATATTATATTTTAAAGTTTTATAATTTAAAATATTTATTAATGATTACTTCTATTCCTATAGAGGGTGTTAATGGTGGTTTTTTAATATATTTTACATTTATTACAAAAAATTTAATTTTCTTCTATGCTAATGTTGAACAATGGATTTAATTAGTTACTAGATTTCTACTTTTCATAAGCTTATAATCGTTTACACAACCAAGGCAATCTTTTCATTTTGGTAGCCAAAGGCTACCATAACCAAGTTTCTTTGGCACGAACAAAAGCAACATCTACAGGATTTATATAATCGTTGTCAGTGTTGTAGTCAGCAACAGCATCATCATCATCAACGCCAACACTATTCCTACCTAACACAAGCTAGCAATAGTAGTAGCAGTAGTTGTAGTAATTTCCATCAACTGCATTAATAATGTGGCATGGCTTTCATTTCCTGTATTTTCCTAACACACAACCACGATTACTGCTGATATTATAAAATATATAATAAGAAAGTAGTTGTGTTAAGGCGTTTTTATAATGTGTATGTGAATAAGTGTGATTTTTCAATTGCTTTTACATCTTCTAACAATATAAATGCATAAAAAAATATTTTTAAAATGACAGCTAGTTAGTCATACACAACGAAAAATTGTACTGCTACTGCCAAACTACAGTATTATTGCTGCTAATGTTGGTAGAAAAGACGATGACAAGAACATTGGTTTAAGAAAAAATATTAACTTTTTAATAAATTCGTTCTCTCTACTAAAATGAGTAGAAACTATAATAGCAATAACTGTGGCTGAAGCATTAACAATGACATTAAAGAAAGCACAAACACTGTGTTCAGAAGTCTTCACGCGAGTGCATAAAAAGACACTGTGGTTTGCAATGAGACTAGTAATACAATAGTGGAAGACACTGTGGTTTGCAATGAGACTAGTAATACAATAGTGGAAACACACATTTTTATACTTTTCAAAAAGGGTACTCTTTTCATAAAAGGTACTTTTTTCATAGAATGTACTTTTTTCATTACAGTACTTTTTCCATAAAAGTTACTTTTTCTATAAAAGGTACTTTTCCATAAAAGGTACTTTTTTCATAGAATGTACTTTTTTCATTAAAGATACTTTTTTCGTAAAAGGTACTTTTTTCATAAAAGGTACTTGTTTCATAAAAGGTACTTTTTCATAAAAAGTACTTTTTTCATAAAAGGTACTTTTTTATTTTGATAAAAGGTACTTTATTAATAAAAGATACTCTTTTAATGAAAGGTAATCTTTAATAAACGATACCTTTTTAATAAAAGGTACTTTTTTTAATAAAAGGTACTTTTTTTAATAAAAGCTACTTTTTTAATAAAAGGTACTGTTTAATAAAAGGTACTGTTTAATAAAAGGTACTTTTTTAATAAACAATGCCTTTTCAATAAAATATACTTTTTAATAAAATGTACCTTTTAAATAAAAAGTACTTTTTAATAAAAGTACTTTTTCGTATAAAAGGTACTTTTTATTGTAATAAAAGGTACTTTTTTATTGTAATAAAAGGTACTTCTTTATTGTAATAAAACATACTTTTTTAATGAAAGATACTTTTTTAATAAAAGGTACTTTTTTAATAAAAGGTACTTTTTAAATAAACGATACTTTTTTAATAAAAGGTAATTTTTTAATAAAAGTTGCTTTTTTTACAAAAGGTACTTTTTTATGAAAAAAGGTACTTTTTTAAAAAATGGTACTTTTTAAAAGAAAAAACTTTTAAAGAAAAATGTACCTTTTTAAAAAAAAAGGTTATTTTTTATAAAAGCTACTTTTTCAAAAAAATGCACTTGAAAAAAATACTTTGTAAAAAAAGATATTATTTTAAGAAAATTTACTTTTTTAGGAAAATGTACAATAGTATTTTAAAAAACAAAATTTTTTTAAATAGGAACATTTTTCACAAAAGTTACTTTTTCAATGGAGTTAATATTTTTATTGAATGTTAATTTTTTTTTTTGAAGTAATTTTTAAAAACTTTAAATTTTAAAAACCACTGTGTGTACAATAAAACTGTTTAACCTTTTTAAAATTTTGCTCCATTTATTCTGACTGTGTCCAACAGCTTAAATGTTTGACTGACTGGCTGACAACAGCAAACATTATAATGCGTTTTTTATTCTATTTTTATTTCTTGTAGTACACTCAAAGAAAAAACTTGATCATATCTATGAACTATTTTCTTTAGATTTTCGTCCAATGTTGCGTTTCATAGTATTTATGAAATATTTCATAAATCGCAAAAAAATATTTCATAATATATGTATTACTATACTTTATCAAACTAATGAAGTTACGATTGAATAAGTGAGGATTTCTTATTTCTTATAAAGTATAATGAACATAGCTACGGTTTTACGTTCATTATTATACGTATTATTTATAAAGTTTTTCATATATATTTATGAAACTGTTACATTGGCGAAAAATAACAGAAGTTTTTCTGTGGGTGTGAAATCCAAACCTTAAACTTTTAGCCATACATTTATATTTTCCTTTCCCTCTGTGTGTTTTATTTTTACAGCTGTTATTCCAAACAACTATCCTGAATATCCTTTAGGCAGCCAGAGTTTTATTGGTGCTACCACGACTGCTAGTGCTGCTGCTGCTGCTGCTGCTGCAGCCGCTTTTATAGAAGACACAGATTTGAAAACACATTTTAAATTAGAATTGCAAAAATTCCCCAAGGAGATGTTGCAATCTCAAAACAACATTAATGAACAAAACGGTTCAACCATAATTCTAACGCCAACATCATTAACTCTAGCAACATCACCTACATCAGGCGGTCAAAATGCCAGCAATGGTGGAGGAAATAACAACAATGATGGCGTATATAAGGGTCCAAAAATGTGAGTATAACAACTTCAATATTATTAAAGTTTTAAAGGAAACAATAGTATTTTGTGTAGATTATATGAAAGACATGTTATTAGAGGACCACCATAGTTAAATCAAATATTGAAAAATGTAAGTCGACATTTTAAAATCAACACTTGAAACAATTATAAGAAAAGTTTATTATTACAACGAACTTGTGAAGATTATTCGAAGTTTTACCTATTCTCCGACTTTAAAGAATGACGTACCCTACAATTATGTTATCCTAGGATATCTGCTCTTAAAGAAAATAAAAATGAACATAATCCTATTGGATACTTAGTTTACTTTGTATATCCATGATCACTGCGTGCAGTTCTGCTTGTATTTGGTTTTATTTGTTATGCTTGTATAGTAATTGTGTTACTCCTTCAATAAGGTACATACGTACATTCATTGCGGTTTAAAAAGTGTTTCGTTAACCATTACTAAGCATACATGCACTATTTACAATGTGTTTGACAAAAAAAAAAAACAAAATAACTGCACATAATTATGTAAACAACGAACAAACCCATACAATTTAAATTTATGTTTATGATTTTTTTTTTATGAGAAATACAATATAAATAGAAAATTATATAAAATCTAAACGTCTACTTAAGGCTGTGTCGAAAATTTTTCTTTTGCAAAATTCGCCAAATTCATGTCAGAAAGTTCGGGACACCCTTTATATTTAATTTCACTACAGAAAACAATTAACAGCAACATAATGAAACGTTTTCTTCTTTTCATGTCATTTAAACGCATAATCTAGGATAAAAACAACAACAACATTTTGTCTTCCGGTTGTATGGGCTTTGTGTTATTGTACACTGAACCAAATTAAATTGTAAAATGGCAAACATGTTAAATAAGTTCGTAAAACATTCACCTATGCTTAGAGAATGTTGTGCTCTCCCTCAAAAACTGCGCCATAATAAACATTCCGGTCTACCTAAAGAATTCATTATCCTTTAGGTATCCTCTCAGTTTCACGAAATCAACCCCACGCAAACACACCATGGACGGTAAAACGTCATTGTCCACCCCACAGGATCTACACATTACAGTCACTCATTATCAATTCGAAAGGTGCGAAGTTTAGAGTAACCTTTGAATACCCAACCTTTTTGATCGCACCAACATTATCGCCGTTCCAGATCTCCTCGTGCATATTGGTGTCCATTGTACAAGCTATTTTTTATCATCCGAAAAAGTCTCAGATTTTAAAGGATACCGGAGACCAAGTTGGATCCGTCTCTGACCAACTTGTCAGTCCTCTGATTCCCATATAGTGTATATCCGGGTACCCATATCAACCTTAGACGTCCCCTGTCAGAAATAGCGTTCATCACTATCTTGCAGTTCAAAAGAGCCTTCGATTTTACAGACTCCACTCACAGAGCTCTAACCGCAGCCTGCCTATCAGTGGTGATGACTGCATCCATAGAATAATAAGCCGCAATTAGAAACCAAATGCACTCCGTAATAGCCACAAACTTCGACTTCGGTGTTGTGGTCCGAGAGCCAGAAGCACCTTCTTATTTCCAGATCCCCAAAAAAGAAACCTAAGCCAGTTCTCCCGCCTTATCTCTCATAACAAAATATGAAACCAGAAATGCCAAATATTGTCTTTATATCTAAAAGCAAAATAAAACACAAATTTGCTTTTGATTTTCCTAACTACAGATTTTCACTAAAATCTATTGATCAATTTCACTTAGCAAATGTCAATTCAGGATGAATTAAATCTAGAAAAATTCTCAGATTTAAGTGACTTTTTTTACAAAAATACGTCAACTTTCTAAGTAAAACTTATTTTAAGACTTAAATATTAAAAAGTTTTATGGCAATCCGCTGTAACTAAGAAGTCTCAGAATTCTCAGTAAGTTAGGAAAATTTATCAAACATAGTGGCAAAGCTTGTTAGTCCAAGATGAGCCAGAATCGTTTTGAAGTTTTAATATATATGTTATTTCGCCCTGCAGTCGAAGTATACCCAATAAACCCGACTAACCTGTTTATCATCCTCATGAGTTACTTAAAAATATTTACTAATCGTAGTTCGAAACCTTATGGTATTTACAACCCTTTTGACGATTAAACCAGACTCACCAGCAGATCATTTTTGTGAGTTACTTGAAAATATTTACCAATCGTATTTCGTAAAATTAAAATATATTTTTTACATTACTTTTCAATTACAATATTTGTTTCAGTGTAACGTGTTGTTTTTCATTCTCTGTTGTTTTGTTTTTTGGAATTGTTAAAGGCGTTTCTTCTCATCTGTATGGCTTTTATTCACTACTTCGCACCTATGTTATTGTAGTCATACGTTTTACTTAATTTTTATTTCCACTACCTGTGAACATCAGTCTTTTAGTTAAGCTACATGTCGTTGCTTAGGTTGGTAGCGATTTTAGAAATTAAATACTCACATGCAGTTTGACTAGCACCCAGTACAGAATGAGAGTTGCTTAATTACAGCTTTTGGCTACTGCATAACGTTTATAATGATTTGGAAAATGTTTGGCCAAAGTATGGTGTTTTTCATTTCGTGGTTTTATTATTGTTATGATTTTTTACAGTTTAAGTTGGAAGTTTTTTTCTTAAATTTCTTTTCTTTTTGGTTTTAATTAAGGATATTATTCAATATTTTTTCGTTTTATGTTTTATTTGAAATCGCTTTTAAGCCCTTAGTGGGAGTTTTTACTAAAGTTTTACTTAAGTGGAAAATTTCGTTAAAAAAAAAAAAATTCTTCTAAAACTATTTCAGAAGCTGCTATTTTACTGAACAGTGAATCACTGTTGCTCCTAGACCACATATAAATAAAAACTTTATTAAACTAAAGGACGTACAGAATACAAAATCAAAAGCATAACAGAAAGCCAAATTTTAAAAGTTTCAGTTTCAGCATTTGAGGCTGAGGTTTCGTAACTTCACCAAGGACTTTAGTAATCCCATATTATTGAAAACATCATTAGGTAAGGATCTTGCCTAACTCTGTACATCATGAAAGTTTCATATTCCTTGCTAAAATCAACGTTTAATAAAAATTTCCTGCTTGAAGTCCCAGTATATACAATAGTATGAAATATTTACTCATTTTCACACTAAAAAAATATAACTTTTTTGGCTTAGAAGATTTATACGAATAATAATAAAATTAATAAGCAATAATATTTATAAAAATGAGCCAAATGTCACAATAAATTTTTCAATACATATTATCCGTCCACATACAGACAACCTGTCTTTAATGAAAAAAATTTTTTATAATTTGTAAATACACATTTTCCTGATCAAACAGAAAAAAACGTGATTTTTCTGTAAAATTTCTTTTTAAAAGATGTCTTCACTCCAAATAGTTTGCAGTTCAAATTAAAAGTAATTTAAAATAAATCACTCAAAGCCCGGTCTTTTCATTTAAATGAAAAAAAAAACAATTTAAATCAATAGAATTTTCATTTATTTTTAAATGTTAGTAAATTAACTTTCAATATCCGCAAATAATAACTGATTTTTCATATATTTTAAATGCTACCAAACTATACCGATTCTTCATTTATTTTGTTTATTTTAACTATCCCACAATGAAATATATATTAAAGATCGCTCCAGAACGATGGAAAACGCCGTAAAGGGCTCAAATGATCATCAACAATGGCGGTTCACTTAGCCCTTTAAAGGTCCCAATAAACATTTAAAGAAAATTTAAATTAAGTCATTTTATATGAATATACAGCAAAACATCGTCAGATAGTTTTTGGTTCACCCTCGTAATTATATGAAATTCAACACTGTTCCCATCAAGTGCCACCTGTTAATAGACTACTGTCAAATTTTGAGCAAGTTCCGTCATTTACTTCACTGTTCAAAACATACAACCTCGTGTCTTTTTTAAAAATGGATGAAAGTGAATTTCGAGTGTTCATTAAACATTAATTTTTGCGAAAAAAAACAGTCAATCAAACCAAGGAAAAGCTTTATAAATACTATGGGGACTCTGCAGGAGATTGAATGTGCGATAGATTGTGGAAGACATAGGCATCTCACATGGCTCAGTGGTTTCAATTTTGAACGATCACTTGGGCATGAGAAAGTTTTTCACAAGGTGGCTTCCGCGTTTGCTCACAATTGTCCACCAACGGAATGGCAAAAATCCATGAAGTAGACTACGAATTGCCGCCTCATTCGCCTAATTCCCCGGATTTAGCCCCCAGTGACTATTTCCTATTTTCAAACCTAAAGAAATGCCTCGGTAGAAAGAGATTTAGCTCCAACGATGGAATTATTGATCAAACAAATGCATATTTTATGGACATCGAAAAATCCTGCTTTAAACGCAAAGTAAATGATGGAAATTGCTCGAAATTTGACAGTAGTTGCATTTCATATAACTACGAGGGAAGTTCGAAAAGTCACGGACTTATTGATCCGCCCTCGTATATTTTTGATCCTAATGCGAAATTAAGTCGATTCAGTGATGTCCGTCTGTCTGTTAAAATGCCAATTAAGGAGCAAAGACTTAAGCGGGGTGAATCATGATGACGATTAATGGACGTCCTCCCTAACAGTTTGGTATTAAAAATGATCAAAATCGGTTTAGCGTCTAAAAAATTGTGAGTGAAAATACAAATTGGTAAACAATTTTATAGCGTCTGATGAATAAAATAGTTTTCCATCAGTTGCTCAGAGAAAAATAATACTTTATAGTCATTCCAAATTTTTTTCACTTAAAATTTTTTTTCCTCTACAAAAAATGTTTTTCACCTCAGAAATTATTTTCATATCCAAAAAATTTTTTACCACAAAAAAAAAATTTTTACCTCCATAATGTATATAATTTTAAAGTGACTTCGCCCTCTGTCATCAGTCTTACGGTCCCTGATGCCCCTGAGCTAAGCGGTCATAATAGGTAACACTGGAAATGTTGGTATGCGGTTTTGTAACAATACGAATATTTCGGCTTTTTTGACATTATGCAACTTCGGTTTTAGCCGACTTCTCCCGAAGAGTTTTTTCATCTATATTTTTAATGTATGAACTGATGAAATGGAAACGTATGTATTTTGAAGTACTTAAATGTTTTCACACATTTTTTTTTAATATTGTTTACCTCAGACATGTTCTAATAAAAGAAATTCTACGTTTTTTACCCCCTCTCCCTTTTTATACCCTCCACCATATATGGTGAGGGTATATACCAGTTTGTCATTCCGTTTGTAACATGTCGAAATATAGGTTTAAGACCCCATAAAGTATATATATTAGTGATCCTTATGCAATTTAAAATCGAGTTAGCGAAGTCCGTCTGTCTGTCTGTCTGTTGAAATGGCGATCACGACGCGAAGACACAAGCGGGGGTGCCTATTTTTACCCATATTATTGAGCAAAATCGGTCTAGCGGTTAAAGCGTTATGAGTGAAAATGTGAAGATACCTCTAAATTTTGCATACAAATTGGTGTATTTTAGTACAATTTCATAGTAACGACTGGTACATAATATATTTTCTCATATTTTTTCACCAGTCGCTTAGAAATGGAAAATTATTTGTATTTACCTCAAAAAAATTTTTATCCACCAAATATTTTTCACCTCAAAAAATTTTTTTACACCAAAAAATTTTTTTCCCACCAAAAAATTTGTTTCCACCAAAAAATCTGTTTTCGCATCCAAAAAAGTTTTTCATCTGAAAAATTTTTTTTCACCGTCATAATTTTATTTTAAAAGTTTAGAGTAGAGAATATTTTTTAGGATATTGGTGGAGGGTATTCAAAGAATTGGCATAGCTGAATTTAAGCCTTTTTTAGTCGTTACTACTAAAATATGGAATTTCGTGCTTAGAATCAATTTTGTCTCCTCCATTACATATCGAAATCCCAACGCTATTAGTTTTCTTACTTGAAAGTGTCTTATAAGACCTGACTACATAATAATCAGTTGATATACAAATGGATTTTAAATTATACACATTGCATCCTTTTATTATATTTATATTTATTTTTCCACATTCATTAAGAGAGCAAAAACACTATAAGCATTATTAACAACCTGTGAGCAAAAACATTAATAAAAATCAATAATTTTATGAATTTTACACACAAACCTTAGTAAAGATAGGTAAACCAACATCAAAGTAATTAATGGCTCTGATTTTATCGGGATGCTTTAAAAACTCCATATATAAAATCATTAGTTTGCGCGTTGGTACAGAAAACTTTAGCCAATGCGATTTGTAAATTTGCAACGACAACTGTGAAGAATTTAAAGTTATTTCATTGGCAAAATAGCAGGGTAAAAATATTTCCAAAAACATAACACATAAAAATTGTAACATAGAAAAGAATTGACCAGGATTTTGTAGAACATTCATCTAAAAGAAAAATTTTTATATTATACCAGTAGAAACCAGTATTAGGAAAAGTTATAGACTACTCACTTTTTGTATACGATAACCACAAAAACATAAAATTAAGGCACTTAAGATAATTTGTGATAAAACATATGTTGATACTATACGTTCACAATCTTTAGTCATTCTAAAAATATAAATTAATTTTAAGATGATGTAAGGAATTAAGATTTTTCTGATAACTTACCTTCTAAGGTTTTTATGAAACTGGAAAATATTTCCAAATTCTTTAACAATGTCACCATTTTTGATAGTATTTAGGCGTGCTAAACGTAAACCCAATACTTTGTACAATAAGCCCATGTGAAACATCATATAACAACCTATCATATCAAGAGTAGCATTGGCAGTACCAGTCACTGATATGCCCAACATACTATAAGTATAGGCAATCCAATAATTTCTGGTATTAGTACGCCACTCAAATGGTAGCCAGCAGGGAAATGGTAATTGATATTCTTTGGTAAATAAAACTCCTAAGCTGGCACCAACAACTGTTAAAAAACTGCCAGTCATAAATACTACAACTATATGACGAAATTGTTTTTGCTTTCTTTGCCAATATTCAACTTCTTCCAAATTAAGCAATTCATATCTTTTACTATAAGTTAATTCATTTATAAAATTCCATGCCTTGTCGGAGTAATGCCAAATATTTAAAATTTTCACTATTAGAGTCGTTTCGGTAAGAGACATGTATAAAGTATCACTAGCTTGTTCTAAGTTGGAAGATGTCAAAACTTCGATCCACATGAGTGTAATATAGATAAATGAAAATGGTACATGCACCACTATCTTTTGCATATATTCCAATATGTGATATCCTTGGCATTCCCTTTCATTAGTATCGACTTTATGACTGCTCCATTGCCATAATCCGACAATTTTCATTATTTTAAGTAATACACGAGCTGCCGAGATTCTATCGCATTTTTTGTCTGTTTTAGTTTTTTTAATTCCATTCATAATTTTTATATGAATTCTGACAATGATGTTTGTTTGAATGCGTTAAATGGTTTGTTTTATTTGATGTTATTTGATTTGTATTAATTTTAAGTAGACGGTATTTATAGTTTGTTTTTGGTAAGGATGGTAACCGACACCGTTATAATATTGTATACCAGTATTAAATTGTTTTTTTTTTATTTTTTTAAAGTTTTTTTTATCAAAAACACTAAAACTGTAAATTAATTTATATTTATCAAATCTTGCTAATACAAAAATCGTATTTTTAGACATACAAGATGGGGGCAATAAATATCACCCTATTGGAAAGTGCTGCCATTTGTGCACATGGAAACGAATGTAAGTTTTGTTTCAACATTCGCGAAGTAGATACGTTTAAAATTATAGTAAATAATAATGAATCGAGTTAAATGTCAACCGCGAAGTAGATGATTTTCCAAAAAAAAAAAAAAAATATCATGAGCGATGAGGCTAATTTTTATTTCAGCATTCACGTCATTAAGCAAAATTCTTGGTTATAAGGGACGGAAAATGCACGCATAATTCGTGAGGCATCATTTCATCCTATTAAAGTCACTGTGTGGTGTGCAGCTATGTCGGAAAAGTTGATTGGACATTATTTTTTGAAAACGCCGAAGGTAACTCCATTATGGTAAATGGTGACCGCTGACTGAATTTTCTTACCGGAAGTTGACGATCTAGACCAGTTGCGTCCAAGCACTAATACTATGATATTTGCGTTTGTAGTAAAGAGCTTTTTTTTTCAGGGACGGAAAATGCAGTACATTAGTACTTTTTCATCAATTAGAAAATAACTTTTCAAACATACAACGATCAGTCTATGCTTACTAAAAAAAAAAAAACATTTAATAAAGCGTGGGAACAGTTGTATTTGTTTATTGAAAACAATGACGGCGATCCCGTATGTTTGGTTTGCCGTTATAATGCTAAACGCAATCACAAACATGCCATTGAAAGACATTATAATACATCCCAAAAGATATTTTTGAATAAAAATTTAGATAGGGCCAAATTAGTAGATAAACTGAAATTAAAGTTTCAAAAGAAAAATTTGCCAAATTTGAAAAAATATCAAAGAAAAGATTCCTTTTGTTGTTGCTCTATCCTTAGCAAAGCACAGCAAGCCTTTTGAAGATGGCGTTTTTTTTTAAGATCTTTAAAAAGAAGTATTAAAGTGTTTTGGCTTAAATAAGTTGTACAACTTATAACATTTCGAAATTCAAAATTTCTATCCTCGTCAAAAATTCCAATTCTCGTCGAAGCTCGCTGTAGGTGAAAAACCTTTTTTGCAAAAGCTTGCACATTGTGCATATGAAATGGAGGCAACTGATCTATACTTGTAGGACAAATGCTTCCAACTGGACCAAGATAGTTATTGGTCTCGGTTGCCAACCTTGGTTTTTGGTTATGATTTTTTTTTACTAATGTGATAAACTGTTAAATTAAAAATAGCATAAATAGTTTATGACCATTGAATAAGAAAAAAAAAGAGTTACACCCAACATTTTTAACACGGTGCTACAAAATAAAAATATTGAATCCTTGCTGAAAATTTCGGACACCTTCTTCTCTGGATCGGACTGCATTCCTCCAAATAAACAACAACATTTAACACTTGGTTTTGCTGAAATTCTCATCGAAGGAATAACAGATTTCATTCCAAGTAATATGTTAGGACCTTTTATTAATAATGAGCGTTGTTTGTTGAAATTTATAGATTTATTGTGCAAAAATGGTTATAAATATATTATTCAAAGTATTTTCCATCGCTAGTCACAAGTTTTTCCAATTTTTCTGGCAATTTTCGGATAACAGCTCGGAAGAACGACTCGCCTTTTGAGGCATTGTTTATTTGAAGTGAAATTCTGACCGGTACAAGTAGTAGTCGGAAGGAGTGGTGTCTGAAGAATACGGCGGATGGGATAGGACTTCCCATAACAGCATTTCTAAGTAGGACTTGACCGGTCTTGCATTGTCATGCTGGTTGTGGGCGGCAAATGGTTCAACGTCAAAGCCCACGGGTTTTGTATGGCTCGAATAGTGAAGATAGATACTCGAGTAACTTTTCAGAATTCTTAAAATGGATTTGGAATGGTTACACTCTCTTCATGTTCGGGCTCCTTTATAAGTACCCAAAAAGCAATATGTTCGACCTGATTCAGATTTTAATCCAAAATGATTTAAGTTCCGTATCACTACAGTTCAAATGTTGCTGGTACTGTCAGACAACGTTGTTGCGAATGTACATGGATAGATTCAAATGGCACCATGCACCGCGACCAGCATAGGTATTTTGTGGTGCATAGAGCTCCTATAACGGTCCAAGCTACCGATAAAGCTAAGAATCCTACCAGGTGAAATATTCCAAATGACGGAAGGTGACACAAAACGGTCACACAGAAAACTAAGTCTCCTAACACAAAGCCTGGGACATTCGCAGAGAACATGCAAGACGATTTCAATTCGCAAAATCTACAAATATCAGTATCTGATTGACGCCCCTTGTAGCTTTGGTACCGGAGATCGCAGTCCTTCCTACTGATAGAGAAATATGTCTCTGGACCTGGCGTTGGACACGAGAATTTTGGCAATAGCCAGAAAATTCCGACTCTCTCTACAATCTGAATGTACATGGTAAGGCCCCCATTAAAAATAACAAGAGGTGATAACCAGATATTTAGAAACCTGTCTCACATATAGCAAAATCAAACAAACATTGTTCCTTCATAATCCCCAAATTAAAAATGTGGACTATACTCCCCAACAAAAATGGACATATTTCGCATGGTCATTTAACTCGTTTTCCACTAGAACATTATCCGCATTGTTAGTATAGTTTAATTTCAATAAAGATATTTTTCGTACACAGCCTCAGGACGCTTAGGGGAATATTTTAGGCATAATACATGGATGGTATGTTCGAAGACGTCTTCGGTGGGATAAAGCGGCCTTTAGCTGGACTTAGGGCTTTTATTGCATGTGGAAGTCTGCTTCGGTGAGGCATGTACTTTTACGTAACGGCCTTCGGCTGGGAAATGGGTATAATGGCCAAAAAATATTTGGTAATGATACTCACAACAAATTGGTTCTAACCTCCATGGGGATTATATACCCTAATTTCTATTTGAGAATTATGTGCAAAAAATATCGGCAATTATTCCCAGATATGTGTGAAAATATTTACAAAAACACCTGATTTTTTATTTTCATAATATTTTTAACTTTTCCTTAGCAGCATATGCATTAAAATTAATATATAAATCATTTTACAAGAGTAAAATCAATGTCACACAGTGTAATTGAATTAATCGTTAAACACGAGTACCTGCATATTAAAAAATCATTAACATATGGTATATTCCGCTTTGTTGGCTTACTCGAATGCCTTAACTTTAACTCAACTGCACTTTAGATGTTTTGCATTGGAGATTTAACAATCCGTATTAACTCTGAATCTATATTAAAAAATGCAAGACAAGTCATTTGTAATTTTTTATATTACATAATTCTGGTCAAAAAGCTATTCTTGATTTACTAATTGGTTTATAGTTAGCAAAATGGGATGTGTTATCAAAAAAACACAATCTTTTTAAACTAATCTCTGTGTTTATATATAAAATATTTTGCCTTAAATTTTGAAAGAAATAGGAACTTTCCTTTCAGTCATCCATACAAATATTTAATATAAGTTCATTCTCTCTTAGAACTCTTATTTAACCACTAGTAGAATAAATCTATTACTCATCTACAAATCGGACATTTTTGGTACTAATTGGAACTCATACACTTAAAAAAGTTTGTAAGTTAAAATAACGGAAAATATCATTTAAAAGAAATGATATTTCATTTAAAAACCGGTCTACTTAATTTTCATTTAAATTAAATGCCATTTGTTATTTATTTTTAAATGTTGATTAATCAACTGACACATCAGTAAGAAACAAATGATATAATCAGTTAAAATAAATGTCAAAATTTTACCTACCAATCTTTAAAAAAGAAATGTTTTTTTCATTTATTTGAAATTATTATTATTTAGTAGTCTTTTTAACCATATATGCCCTCATGGGCTCGGTTATAAATTTATTGAAATAAAAAAAAAAAAAAAAAAATTATTTCCGTTTTTGTATATTTTGTTTTTTTTTTTTGATATACTCGTACAATACAAAATGTATGTATGCATATGAAGCTATAAACACTTTTTGTGTGAATGTATTTGTGTATGTATGTGTGTTTATGAAGTTCTTGTAATTTGTATTGAAAAATTTTGTATATATACAACCAATTAAAATAAAAAAACAAATTGAAATTTTTTTAATATTTTTTTTTTGAAACAGACAGCAAACAAAATTTAAATTTGTAATAACTGTTACGGACACAAATAAACCACAAGTTTCCGTTTTGTGGTGAATTTTTATTAAATTTCAAACAAATGAAAAAAATAAATGAAACTGAAAAAAATCGGTAAATGATACTAAATTATTTCGAATAAATGTATAAAAAAGTTAATATGGATATTTCTTTAAAAAATAAATGTATCTTCCTTTATTTTTAAATGGAACGGAAAACTTTTTTATTAAACTACAAACAGTTAACTACTTAATATTCTGAGTGTATATATGTTTTAAAATAGATTTAAATCGTCTTATTCCAAATCCGTTTTCCAAATTGTTCTATTAATTTACAATGAGACACGTTATTGACAAAAATAGTAAATTTTATCTGTTTTTGAAAGTTTATGCACTTCATATGGGTGATTACTTGGGAAATGAGTGATATATATCTCTTTTTTATACCAAAAGTCTTTAAAGGGCATAATTAGTGTTCATTCAGTTTTTTTAATTATTACTTGTAGTTTAGAATTTTAATTGTGGGAATCAAAAAAGTTATGTGCATTAGGGTATCCCAAAAGTAGAGGATCTTACTTTTTAGCACTAAAATAATGCGTATTAACTCCTGTGCGAGGTGGCTAAATAAATTCTAAACTAAATACAAATTAACAAAAGGGTTTAAAATTGTTTTGAAAAATATTTGAAAATATTTTTAAATTTCAAAGAAATTTAGATTTTATTTATCCAGTTCGCACCCACCCTTACAAATAAATTTAAATTTAGATTCCATTTTCCAACAAAGTCAGGTACATATTCAGAAAATACAGAATTTAATTCCGAATTACACCTGTTTTTAAAAGGCGAACTGAACATGTTTGTTATTGTAACAAAAACAAAATAAATACATACAATTCCTCCAAAGGAATTATTGCCATCGCTTCATAAAAAACAGGGGGAAACTTATGTTACTTACAAAAAAGGTCTGCGGAGAAGAGAAAATCAATGAACATCGCTTTTTTTATTGACACAAAAATTCACAAAAAAAAGCATCACAAAATTTTTAATAATTAAAAATATTTAAATTTTTTGTTTGTTAAATTGTTAATGTGCATATAAAAATTTATTTAAAATAAAAACTGAAGTTATAAAAAATAACAAAGAGTTTTTTGTATTTAAAAATTCCATTGTTGGTGCCTTTTTAAAAAAATGTGTATATGTATTTACAAAAATATTCTATGAAAGATGTTTAATATTACCCAGCAAAATAAGATCTGAGGTAGACCAGTACATCTACTGAACCCGAAGTTGTAAAAATTTCGGTGAATCATTAATGATTTCAACATTGGCGTGTCATTGGAAGGAAGTAGTTTGTTTCGGTGCTATGCAAATCGATGATCAGATGGACTTTTTCTTTAATTTACGAAAGTTTTTAAATATAAGGAATACAAAATAAATATAGGGAGTGGTTTTGTTTTAAAGTTAAAAATGTGATTTTGAACACGCCAAGAATTATTATTCCGACCAGGACAAAGTGGATATCACTCGTATGCAAAATATGTTTTTAATAAATAACTGCAGGAACTAACCATTGTTTTTTTTTACTTTAATATCAATTGATATAAATAAATATTAAAATTAAAAAATTTATATGATTTTAAATGGAATTGAAAAGCAACATTTCGGAAGTTATTTAAAATGACTTCTTACAAATCGAAAAAATTGCACTATTAACTTCTTTGGATGTTCTGAAAAAGTTATTCGTAAAAAATAATATCCATTTTATTTTGCTGGGTACAAACAAAATTTTCTAAATTTTTTCTGTGTTATCAGCATTGACTATACCAAATATAATTTGGGTCATTCATTAGAAGCATGATCTATGGCCCCATAAGACATTTACAACCACATATCTACAATTTTAATTCTCTAAATACTATTTAAGCTCAATTTAGATACAAGTTTTCAATGGGAGGTATGGGAGATTTCATTTGAAAAAATTTTCAATGATCTTGAATCGGACTAAAAATACATTTCTATAATTTTCATATTGCAGAAGTTTCTTCTATTGGGAGAAATTGTAACCCTAAAATTATAATTTTAGATTGGGTAATATTTTATAAATTTATTATAGCCAAATTATCAGCTAAAAAAATTTCTTATCATCGGGAAGGTAAATCAGTGACATTTTAAGTGATTTAATATCGCCAAATTATATTCTGGGAAACTAAATTTTTTGTATGATCTTGAACTAAAAATTGTACGGTTTTTTTTTTAATCCAAGTTTACTAAAATTAGCAGAAATTTTGTTTACAAAATTATCGTTTCTGGTTATTTAGAGAAGTTTGTTTGTATTTTTAAATGACGAATATTTTTTGATTTTTAAATGATATAAAAAGATCGGTTTTGATTTTTTTCTAATATTGCTAACATTGCTTATGCCTGTTTGATATTTCTTTTTTATTTTGAAGATGATAAAAATAATATTATTATGGGTAAATTATTGTTTTATTAATATTATTATCAAAATTTTTAAATTATAATTACTTTAATACATAATACCTAATTTAGGTTCATATTAACAAATAATTTTAATTGAATTTTTAATGTATTGTTATCATAAAATTATGCAAAAACTTTTTCTCTTTCCTTTTCATAATTGAATTATTTTAATAACGTCGTGTATGATGAATTAAATTTGGAAAATCCAAAATTCAAAGTATTCCTTTGATTGATTAAAATAACAATTATTTATAATTACTTTGAAATTAATCCCTGTTTTTAAGCATGTTATGGTTGGTTAGAATTTAATTGTTTATATAATAAACAACAAAGTTGTATGGACAATAGGGGCGTACTTATTTTATATGTATTTTTTTTATAAGTTTTTAGTTAAGAAAATGGAAAAAATTAATTTCATCCACATATTCAATATTTATTTGTAATACTATGTACATACTGAATCCAAAAATATTTATGTATTTTAATTTTTTACTTTTAAATTTCATACAAAATTTAAATCGAAATCAAAATTGAAAAATGTATTCTGCAAAAATGTTAAGAACTATATCCTTCAAATAATATGCAATGAACAATTGAAAAACCAACTATTTCAAAAATATCAGGTTGAGAATTAAGAATAAATCTCTTCTCTATCTTCAGCACATACATATGTACCCGAGTAAAAAAAAATATATGGCTAAATATTAAATCATAGCCAAATTTTATATTCTTTAATATTTGCTGTAATATCTAACTGATCTTATTTGATCCCACAAATGGTGCATCGAATTAAAACCAGCAATAAATTCGTGGATTTAAATTGAGCCGAAAAATGACAAATCTAGATCTAGCCATATAAATATTTGGATACTAAGTAAGATCTTAATTAATAAAAAATATGTATTATATTTAAGGTTTAAGTAGAATTCAAATTTATCTGAAAAATGGGTGATCAAATTAGATCCATCAATATATTTAGGGATTGCAAGAGATGTAAATTGATTCGAAAAATTGCAGACCGAATTGTATCAGATTAGAGCCAACAATATAATATAAGTTATCTAGTTTATTAAAAGAGTATAAAAACAACTTAAATATAAAAAATTTGAAATTAAAAAGAAAATAATTTAAAAAGTAAAATTTAAAAAAAAAGCATTGTCTTCGCTAGGCTTTGCACATGGTATGCCAGAGTTGTAGTGGACCGCTTAACTCACTCAGCAACCCTCTGCTATATATAATGAGAGACTTAATGAGATTCATTCCCAGTAAAACCACACATTACCAAATAATGGGTAAAGTAATGTATATCCATAGGGTCCGATGGATTACTTTACACCTAATTTCATTGATGAATTTTATTGGCGATGAGCCTCAAAGTAATGTATATACCCATTACTTTGGAGGTGATAATGTAAGGGGTTTCTTATATGGTTACGAGAATGAAAAAAGTAATGTGTCTAAAAATAGATTTTTAAAAAGAGGTATTTTTATTAAAAAAAAAACTATTACAAATATTTTATTTAAAATATTTGCAATTAAAAATAATGTGGTCAAGATGGAAATCGAACCAGGGATATCTGGTTGCCAGCCAAGAACTTTACCCACTGAGCTATCGACGCATATAGTATTTGATTGCTTTAAACTTAAATGAATTGTTACGCTTCGTTTTTTCGCTAGTGTTATCAAAATAAACATACATTACTTTTTTGCTTACAAAAAAGCACAAAGTAATGTATCTAAAAAAGACTTTCAAAAATATTTGAATTATTACTTTACATTTATAAATCATATATTACGTAATCAATAATAAGTAACTTATTACTTAATGCTTGCAAATAGTGAAAAAAGAAACGAGCCATCATCAAGTAACGCGTGAGAATATCGCACCCACTACCAAAGTTTTATATCTTATGTCATAAAAAATTTGTTTGATATGAAACAATATATTGACTCATATATAATTATAGCTTATATCATATCAAAAAATATTTATTATATGGGACCATATATTGAATAATATATAATTATATCTCAAACCATATTCAACAACAATAATTTACATAATAATATATGGTAATGCACACCAGCATATTTATTTAAATATGATTTTATATTATTAGATAAGGGCCACATATGATTATATATAAACTTTTTTACTCAGGTATGCAAAACCAATGCGTTTGCTTGGATAAATAGAAAACAAATAGTAACAGCAACAACAACAACGACTTTTACAAAAACAATAGCTAGAACAATAAAAGCAGCAGCAACAGCAGCAGGCGTGTAAACATTGAAATGGAATGAACATTATTACACAAGCAATTAATAGTAATTATGTATTATTATTAAAACGTTTGCTACGCACATAGTAAAATATTTACACATATACTACCTACATGTACAAAGAACAACTCAAACAAAATCATGAATATTTCATTAAAAAAAACTAACAAATACACGTTGAAAAAAAAACCGCCATGCTGGAAACATAATATTGCTGGTAATATACATAAATTTGGAAACGCTGTATGTTATATTTTCCGCATATATAATACAATATGATTGCCTTAAAATATATAAAGGGTGGTTAAATTTTAAGGGCCGATGTTGATTTTGAATAAAAAACAACTTATTTAGAAAATTATTGTCGTTTCTTTTTATTATGATAATATGGTATGGTTCAATTATGTATGGAAGAAAATAACAGCCAAATGGCCGCCGGGACCTCGGCGGCACACCTTCATCCAATGGTCCAAATTTCCGATAACGCTGAGGCATAATTGAGGTTCTATGCCATTAATGTACCGAATTATCTCATCCTTTAGCTCTTGAATTGTTGCTGGCTTATCGACGTATACCTTTTCTTTCAAATAACCCCAAAGGAGAAGTACAACGGTTTTAAATCACATGATCTTGGCCAATTGACATCGCCACTACGTGAGATAACACGACCACTGAATTTGTCGCTCAAAAGAGCCATTGTTTCCTTTGCTGTGTGGCAAGTGGCAATATCCTATAAGAACCACATATCGTCCAGGTCCATATCCTCAATTCCTGGCAACAATAAGTCTGTTATCAGCTTGCGATAGCGAACACCGACGACGAGTCGAGGTTAACGGCGCTTTTGCAACACTATCGCGAACAACAGTAATGTTTTCTCCAGAACAAACTGGGTGGCATGCACAGGTGTTTTCACATTTCCTACAGACACGGTTTGCTGAAACTTGCGCACAATTCTCCCGATTGTGGACACATTCGGTCAGATTATGCTGACCAAAAAAATGCACGAAATGTATTTTGATTTGAACGCCCATTTTCATAATAAGCCTGAATAACTTTAACACGTTGCTCGATTGTGTATCTTTTCATGGTTCAAATTGAGTTAGTCTGAAATTGAAAAATGTCAAATGAAATGCAGAAAAAAACTGTATGTTTAGGTGTGGTTCACATTCAACATCGGCCCTTAAAATTTAACCACCCATTACATATATGTTTGGATTCTTTATCATTATTATGTTTGCATCCCACAAGTATACTTATGATAAAGTTACAATTGGAAATAATTATATGTTTATTTAGGTAGGAAAATACAAATATTAGAATGTTTGCCTGGAAAAATATGTATAATAACCATAAATATAAAATATTTGGAAATCTAACTCAAACATACATATTTTAGTTTCTAAACTATTTGCCTGTAAATATATATAAAAATGCATTTTTTCCTGCGTGTACATATCAGGGTTTTTAAAGTAACTACCCGAACATAAACTTCCAGCCACCGCACGGTGCACAGTGCGGAAAATTTTCCTTTCTTTCTAACAAATTTGCCTACAGCTTCCAGTTTAAAACGATGTTAAAAAATATAATTTTAAAAACTAACGGAATAAATGCCAAAACAATTACACATGGATGATTTTAAAAAATCCTTTATTTTCTAATTTTAATAAATTGGAAACATCAGGAAAACCTATGTTTTTTTTGCAAATTTTGGCTTAAAATTGTTCAGTCATAGTCATATGTGTAAAAATGGTTGAAAGTTATACTATAATTTAGTTAAAAAGAGCTAAAATTAAAAGAATCTGTATACCAATAAGTTACAAAATAACAACAGAAACAAAACGCTGTTAAATCTAGTAAATTTTAGTTCAATTTGAGTCAAACACGCAGAGAAAAAACATGGTTGTGTCAATTATATTCGAAGAGCATCATATAGTTTTGGGATTATGATTGTGCCAATGATTGTCGTACTATTTGTAGAATCTCAGAATTAAGTGAAAAGTTATTGGAATCTAAAAATGTTTCTTTCAGAAAAATTTAAAAATATATAGTATTTTGTATATGAAACCTTTTCACATCTTGGGTTCTACAGACTTTTTCTTATACAAAATTATTTTATTAATATTCTGAGTAGTTTTCCCACAGGAATGTCGTTACTTTACAAGAAATGAATTAATAAACATATTTAAAAATTAATAAACATATTTAAAAAAAATATTATTGTTTTTATTGAAAAGAATTTAAAAATTTAAAAACTTTAAATATAGAATCTAATTAACAATGAATTTTTTCGACAATGAATTGATTAGTGTTAATTATAATGTTATATGTATCGGGTGTTTTTTTATAGAGTGATACAACTTTGAGTTGGCATCACTGCTTTATTTGACCACCCATTTAACAGCTGATAGTTGCTTTTTGTTTAGTTTGCTCTGACATTTCATTATGGATCGACTTACACCAGAGCAAAGCGTGCAAATTCTGGAAATTTTTAATCAAAATAATTGTTCTATTCATCAAACTCATCGTGCACTTCTTCCATTTTATGGCGTAAATAATCGTCCTTCAGAGCGGCTAATTCGAAGAACAATAATTCGTTTTTGGACCATTTGAAGTGAGAAGAATCCACAAGCTTTTGTCGAAACACCATTACATCCACAGAAAATTACTATTTGGTGCGCTTTATGGGCTGGCGGAGTCATTGGCCCATATGTCTTCAAAAACGATGATGGTCAGAATGTTACTGTCAATTGTGAACGGTATAGGAACATTATTCGAAGTTTTTTCGTACCTCATTTAGCTGGCATTAATCTTGCTAATTTGTGGTTCCCACAGAACGGAGCCACATGCCACACAGCGGGCCCTACAATTGATTTACTGAAGAAAACTTTTGACGAAAAAATAATTTCACGAAATGGCCCAATTAATTGGCCCCCAAGATCGTGTGATTTAATCCAATTGGATTATTTTCTTTGGGGTTATGTAAAGTCACTTGTGTACGTCGATAAACCACAAACAATTGAACACCTGGAAATCAACATTCGAAGAGTTATCGGCGAGATACAGCCGCAAATGCTGCGAAAAGTTTGTGAAAATTGGTGTTCCAGATTGTACGCGCCAGCCGTGGCGGCCACATGGCTGAAATCATATTTTAACATAAATGTCATAAAATTTTCTATCCATAAAGACTTACTATGTCTTATTATGATTTAAACTTGTATCACTCTATAAAAAACACCCGATATAAGGCATTTTCGAAAATAAAACCCCCAGGTAAAAATTATCATATATTATAATTTTTACATGGGTGAGTAAACTGATAAAATTTTATGAAAAGGCAGTATTATTTGATTTATAATTACTAATTGATTGGTGTCAGCATTTTATAGTTCCATAATTATCATATTTTTTTCACAGTCAGAATTTTTTCTGCGTGTAGCTGCTTTGGAGAAAAAAAAAAAATACAAAAATAAGTTTAACCCCAGTTTTCTTTAACAGGTGGCAATATTTGGTAAAACACTATCCAGTGTCATCACAACCTCTTGCAATTTTAGTAATATTTTTTGCTTTATGGACTTTGGGTTACATATTAATGCCCGAATATGCTGAGCCCAATACAGTTATAATGCGTATAGCTTTACTGTTTGTAGGTGCTCAAGTGGTAGGTGTTTTAGTGACATTTATAAAACTACCCGATATGTTGGGTATGCTGTTCTTTGGTGTTCTATACACAAATCTGGGATGGGCTGATTTTAGTGGTTATCAAAAATTTGAAGCATTTTTGAGGTGAGTAAAAGTGATCCTTTTTATTTATTTTTTTTTTTTTTAATTACAAAATTTTGTTTATATATGTTTCCAGAGAAATGGCTTTAATTAATATTATGCTATTAGCTGGTTTGGGTTTAGATGCCAATGCATTTAAAAAATTATGGTGTATGATATTACGTTTGACATTAGTACCCACAATAGCTGAAGTAACAGTTATTGCGGTATTGGCACATTTCCTGTTAAATATGCCTTGGTTTTGGGGCATATTACTGGGGTAAGTAAAACTCTTCCAAATTTTATCATTCTACACATATTTTATAAGTTAAATATAAAACAGGAAATACAACTGCTTTATTTCCCACAATTATTAAAAATGCACAAATTATTGTGAGGCGATAGTTCTAAAATGCTTATTTACTGCATTTGAGTTTGTGTGCCGGACAGCGCTTACTTAATTTGACACTTGTCAACTCTATAATTTCATTAGCACATTATGTATGTTACTCATTCATAGTGAGTTATTAAAAATTACCATTACATAGTTGGCTGTTGAAAAAATTTCTTTCCACCTTAGTTTCGCATCTTATGTACATTTGTATGTATGAATTACAGAAACACTTGTTCACGCAAAAAATAAATTTAAAAATACAGCAGAAACAACACAATACATGATAATTTATAAATTGGATTTACGCCTTTTATGTATGACAGGTCTTTTCCTGCTGGAGTAAACTTAAGATCCCCTGTGCTGCAAACTAAAAACTACCTACACATAAAAAGACAGGAAAAACGAAACAATTTTAAAGTTTTATGGTAAAGTAAAAGAAGTTATATATTATGCACCTCATTTTAACCGCAAACTTGTAAAAATCAAGCATATAACTATGCAATAAACTTCCACTACACACTACTACTAAGACCATGCACACTGGGCTGGAAGATTTAGTTTTTGGGCACAAGTCTATATAGGTAGTAAATGTAAATATATTTGATTCTAATTGAACCAGGAATTCTGTGTATAAAAATTGGATAAAATCGGTGCATGGTTGGACATAATTTCCATATAAATATACTAATTTCAAATTTATCAACATTTAAAAACATGTTTGCAAAATGATCACTGCTACTATATTATGCTTGTCACATTGGTTTATAAATAGGTTTCAGCCATCAATATGGTCGCTACCATCATTATTGTAGTAAATATTTTATTATTTCATGATTGCCACTTTTTATTATATAACGTTATTGGCTGTAATAATACTATAGTAACAAAAATTCTGACTATAAATAAAATGTGATAATTATGGAACTATAAAATGCTGACAACAATCAATGCATAATTATAAATCAAATAAAACATGACTATATTTTTTTTTTATTAAAAAAGTCCTTATAATTTAATTTTTTTTTTAAATATTTTTCTTTAAAAAAGTCCAAAGAATCAAAGAAGTTTTCTTGAAAAAGTCCTTAATATCAAAATTTCCAAAAATATTTCTTAAGATATATTCTTAAATTTAAAGATTTTTTCATTGTTTTCAATCATTATATAACTGTGTGGATCAATGGTGAAATATATTTTTTTATTATTATAATATGATATCTATATTATGGTACGACCATGGTTGCCCAACTATGTTTTTTCTCTGCGTGAATAATCGGGTCTAAACACCTTTATAAAATTAGTTTTTTAATTTTCAAGTTTAAGTGCTTTTTTCATGTTTTTTACATTTTTTGTTTTAACAAAGAAAAAATGAACTGATCTATTTTTAAATCCACTAGATGAAAATTCAGCCCAAATGGACTTTTATTAAGAGGTAGAACATCGGGAAGCTATAGCAATCAAATAGAGACTTCATAAAATTGTAGCAATTTTTAATGAGTTTTTTGCTCGTTTGATGTTTTAATTCAATTTATAAAAATGCAGCAGCAATGGACTGACCTACATTGAAGTTCACAAGATAGAAAAAAATCAGGCAAAACTGTTTTTAATAAAATAAAACTTTATCTTTAAATGAAGATTTTTTATTATATTGTTCTCTAAAAATGAGGCTAAGTTCTTTTTACAAAAATAATGATTATTTATTTTCTTCTTCCAATATTTCGTCTCCACATTGTAAAAAGATCTTAGACTCAATTCGAGAGAATAATATAATATTGAATATCGAATGAAAGAAAATAAATATGAAGATTTTTTAGATTTTTACATAAGTTTAAGTATTTTCAATGAGTTTTTCGTTTTTTGTTCTTTAAGGGCTTTTGCAAACTGACTTGTTTTTAGGTCATAAACTACGGAGACATTATCTTTGGAAAGAGTACTATTAAAATTTCTGAATTATAGTAGTTTTTTTCATTAATTTTTGCATTAATTTAGTGAAATGAAGCAAAATCGCAGTGACCTTTTTTCAGACCCAAGGTGATTTTATTAGTGGTGGAACTTACTATTGTAAGTTATTTTTCAATTTATAAAACTTTTAAATTATGTACATTAACTCTATAACCAGATTTTTTTTAGGAATATTTTAACTAAGTGTTTAAGAAAAAGTCATTGGGTTTTTTTAAATATCGATAATTTGTATTAAAAAAATTTTCCAAATTTTTTTTTATTAAATTTGTAACAAAAGCGATTTATCCTACATGCTCACAAAAAAAAAACAAAAAATTCTTATGTATCTCTTTTACCTGTAAACTCAATTTTAATGCTAATCTATCCTGGTGTCGAATAAATGTTAAATTATCACTTAAATTGGTTCCGATCCGATATATGTTGGAAATGTTACAAATTATGAAGGTACCATCTACACAACGAATTAATTATAAAACAGACATAGGAAATATTGCACAAAATTACAGACATTTAGTTAATAAAAACTAGAATAAATATTATTATGTTAAATGAAATGTATATAAAATATTTTTGTTCATGTAATATTTTAATTTTTCAAATATTGTTATTTTTGTTTTCTGTGATATTTTTATTTTTTAATATTGACAAAAAAATAATTTTTGATTTACCGCCTTTTTTAAAAAAATTGTTATATATAAGTTTTCAGTTTTATAATTTTAATTTATTAATTATAAAAGAAGACAATTTCCCCTGAAGAAGTCACCCAATGTGGTGACGAAATATTGGGATAAATAAAGATTTATAATTAAATTTTTTATAAATAAAGGATCTTTGGCTCAATAAAGAATATAATATAAATAGAGAAGATCGAAGAAAAGTAAAATAATTATAAATATTGTTTATTTTATTTATTTAATTTTGTAAAATTCCCAACTTTTTAAATTTAAATATGGGGTCGAATGGCCCAGTGTGCAATGGGGAATAAAACACAAATGCATATTTAGCAATGATGTATATAATAATAGCGATGTTTCAAAAGACATAAAAATAAGTTTTGAATACTTCAAAACCCAAACCGTTTAGAAAGCATCCAGCTTAATAAATCCTATAAGATTGACGTACTCCATACCACGCATGCTGCGCTTCTTTGCGTCATACGCGGTTGTCAAAAAAGTAGAATCAGTGTAATTGTATGCTGCAAGTTACATAGTACCAAAGCGTAGAATGCCTTGACGCGTATAACGCGTAAAATAGGTCTACTTTCTACTTTTGTAAGCGTCATAAGCGGCGTATGAACAGATCAGCTGATTTTGATAGGTTATTTTTATTTTAAAAACTACACAATGGAGGAAAAACTAATTGAAGCTGTAAAAAACACGAAGTTCTTTATTTTAAATTTATTTTATTCAACAAATTTACGTTAAAACTGATCAAAACAAAAGCGTCGTATGTAACTTGAATTTCAGTAAAGCGTTTAAAGCGTTGACGCGAAAACGCGTGGTATGGACTTTCAGCTTTAATTCTGGCTAAGTTTTTTCTTTCATGGGGTACCTTTCACCAGTGGCATCTTTTTTGTAACTAATTTATATATCATCCTTATTGTGTCTTTTATTTTGAACAACACTGTATATATGCTGTAGCATAATTTTGTAATTAGTTGCATACTTCAGTCTATGAGTGCTTAAAATCCTCTTCACCGTTATATTATCCAAGTAAAGTAGAGAAATAGAGAAAGAAAAATGTGCTGTGCTAACCACTAATACAACTCTACATCTTGTAGTGGTAGTAGTTGTGCTACAACTACCACTTTATTTCTACAACTGTGTCTATTAACAAAAACTGTTGATAATTTTTTTTAATAATAATTTTTATAGCACATGTAGATTTTTTTAAAGCACTACAATTTTTTTCATATTTTTTAAAATATATAATTTTCTATTATGGAAATTATACATACTCTCATACACATATGTACATAGACAAATTTTGTGCATGCACACATACAGAAGTTGTTGAGTATTTAACTAACAAGTAAAACACTATACACAGAGTATGTAAAGTTTATATACAGGGATGGAAAGTTTATATACATGAAAGCTTTATAGCAACTAATTGCAATTACAGAATTTCTGTATGAAAATATTTCGAAAAATTTAGAAGTATAATAAATTGAAAATCTACACATCTAAATTATTTATTTATTAAAAACGAGTATTCGGTACTTAAAGGCTTTTTAAAAGAAGGTGTGCTATTAAGACTATTCATTACGTAATTAAGAAGATAATTTGAAACTTTTTAAACACTCAAAAAAAAAAAAAAAAAGATGAACTAAAATGTAATCAAAAATTTCCTTCAAAATAGTTTATAAATTGTCCTCAATTTAAGTAAAATTTTATTAAAACTTAGAAAAATTTTCTAAAAAAGATTTAAAATTCCTAAGTTTGAGGAAAAACGTAATACATAGTTTATATACTCAGAAATAGTTCATACTTTTCCTAAGTAATATTTCTTGATTTTAGGAAAAAAGCAAGTCAATTAAATAAAAATTTATTAATTTTAAGAAAAAACCTCTTACTTTTAAGAAATTTGCATACTCAAATGTAATAAAATTAAGTTTAGTAAAAAAAATTTAGGACATAATTTACTTCCATTTAGTTAAAAAAATGTGTCTAACTTAAATCGAGAAAGTTCTTGAACTTAATGTGTGTTCATTTTTTGTTCGCGAGTAGTAAAATTAACTAAATTTTAGAAAGCCATTTCCAAATTCAGTTTTTAGGAATACCACTTTCTAATTTTTAAGAATTGTTTTCTAAAAATTAGTTCAGACAATTAAAAACAAAAAGTAATAAACTTTTTCCTATGTAATAATAAAAATTAACTTGATTTTATAAACTGACGAACTATTTCTAAGGAAAAATTTCATGCAACTTAGTTCAGATAAATTTTAAAAATTTTAATAAAATATTAATTTTTTCAAGTAAAAGTTTTCTAATTTTTAAAAAATAATAAAAATTGATATAGGATTTTTTCTTAACAGTCCTTAACATTAAACTAAAGGTAGCTCAAAATATTTTTTTAAAATTTTGTTACCAAAAGGTTAAAAATTTCAAATGTGCGCTTTTATTTAATAATATTGTTTGCTGACTACAAAACAAAATATCGCAAGCACATTTTATACATTACGGCATAATGGCTTTCCTATAACAGACGTAGCGCTTATTAAATTTTATATTTATCGAACTATTTTTTTTTTTTCACTTAATAATAAAAAAGTATAAATTTGTATTTATATGTCAAATAAAGTTTAAGTTAATAAGATAAACTTGTGACATATTTCCATTTTCCAATAATAACAAAAAATGTAATTGTAATATTTTGTATTTTTGCAACAATTTTCCGAAATTTGTTAATTTAAGAAGACAAAGGATAACCTGCAGTACATTTTTTAATTTGTTTACCTTTTTGCTAATGAAATTTAATTTATATTTTAAATACATAAACTTAGTAAAATTCAATTTAATTTTAAGACAAAAATGTATAGCAAAAAGCTTGTTAAGAGCAGTGTCCTCGCAAAGCGGAAGTCCTCCGAAAGTGGGAAAATACTTACACAATGAGTTTAAAGCACTTAAAAATATCTTTATCATAGAAACAATTTCATATTTGGTAGAAAAATTTTTATCAAATTTAAGTATAATTTAACATGATGTTAGAAAATATTTTCTTATTTTTAGGGAGTTAAGGCCTAGTTTTTCGTAAAAAAAATATTTAATGAACTTAAATAAAATAAAATTTTTCTTTAAACCAAGGAAACATTTCCTAACTAACAGTAAAATTTTAGATGATGTATGAACTAATTAGGAGGAAATTTTACTGTTTTTTAAAAAAAATGTAATTCTCATTAGTAAAATTTTTCTATAATTTAGTAATTTTCGCCAATTTTAAGTGAAATTTGTTTCTTAATTTCAAGGAAAATTTTATTAAATATAGGTAAAAAGTATCTTTGGCGCCGTTTTCATTTCAACTTTTCCTCTAAATTAGTTAATTTTTCTAAATTCTAGTTCATTTTTTTTGAGTGTTTATAGAATTTAAAAATTTTATAAAGCTTAGATTTTCCCACTCTCAAACTGCTTTTAACAAAAATTTTACACATCCAGACAATCGAATTTGTTTACAATCGAATAGTTAGGTTGCAGCAACTTACTTTCTTGATTGTGACTAAGGAATTATTGTTGAGGAAACTGAAATTCTAATATCTTGAAAGATTTTAGTTTTATCAAATGATTTTTTGTAGTCACAACTGATAAATTCGGTTTATACCATCCATAAACCAACACATATTTTTAAGAATTTTACGAGTTTCCAATTGAAATTCGGTTACTACGATTAAAATAAATTGGTACACGTGAAAATTGTTAAATTTTGATTGCAACACCAAAAATAAACCAGAATCACATTTAGTATGTTTGTTGGTATGCAAAAAAAATCGGGTTTTATTTCATTCGAAAAATCGTGCCTTAGGTTTCTGAAAAATTGGGTTTCGGTTTATCAAAAAAATAGTATTTTAAAAACCGATTTCGGTTTTAATAAAAGAAAACCGGATTTAAAAAAATAAAACCGATTAACCGGTTTTTTTGTTTTTATTTTATTTTAAGAAGGCATCAAAAAAACGTTTAAACGAACTGTAAAAAGTCAAATAACGATTTTAATACAAAAATCTTGAAAGATGTGTAATATTTTAAAGAAAACCACCAGTTGAGCGGATTCATATAAATTGTATACACTGAAGCGACGATCTTTTATCACAATTGTTTAAAAAAAAAAAGTTTTCACGATTTTCTCATCAGATATAGCAGTTATAATTTGCCATTAGCAGGAAAAATTGTCGGTTTATTAAACATAATTTTACTTAGAAGCCAGTTGTATATGAAAAAATATAAAAAACACTCTAAATTGGTTTTTTACAAAAATTTTCTAAGACAATCCATATTGCGTATTTTTTTTTCGTTGTATCACGCCCTCTATTGAGAATATAAAACTAAAATTGATAATTTGACAGTAAATCCGAAAATTTTGCATTTTTAATAGCACATTTTATCAAATTACGCAGCTTAACAAAATTGCGAGATGCCGCCAAGTTGATGTCGTAAGTAAATTTATGAAGCATTTTATTTATTTTTTTTTTTCAAATTCAAAATTTCAAATATTTTTCAATGACTATTAACGACCATTAATTAATAACTAATATAGCTGAATTCAATGTAAATTTATGTACCATAACTTAACGAATAATTGAAAATATAGTTGAAAATATGTTCAAAAATTAGAAAAATATATATTTACCCGAAACCAAAAGCCCGGTTTCGTTATATTTGAATTTATGGAAATCGACACCGGTCGGTTTAATTTTTAATTTTTAATTTTTTTTTATAAATCTTTAGAAAAAACTTTTCATTAAAAATAATCCTAAAAATCTGGTATTAATAAATTTCCATGCCTGCACTAAATATATTCCTCTAATATAAACTACTAAACATGTACTTACAAATATGTGTTTGCAGAGAAATTGTAACATTTTTTAATGTCAGAAAATATTCATGTTAAGCCCTCCACTTACATAATATTATGCATAAAAATTTTTACAATACTATATGTTCTCTTTTGCGCTCATTTTTTTTTTCCTTTTTTTTTTTTGTTGGCAATATTTTAAAGAGGTCTTTCGTTAATGATACTAGAATTTTTAATTTTCCAGACTTTAAATTGACTACATATAACTTTTACTACCGTTTAGAACAACTCAACGTCGTTATCATTATAGTTTTTAATGCTTGTCTTTGACGTTTATATTAAACATGTATATGAGTTTATGATAGTAGTTATGTGTCATATGTAGGCAACGAAGAGGTAGTAATATATTTATCATTTCAGGAAGTTAGTGGTTAAATTGATGTTTTGATGAGATTTTTTTATTTAATTTTACTCTCAGTTTTTCTATAATTTCATTATTAACTAATCAAAAAGTTGGGAAATATGTAATTGAGTTTGTTATTTACGGTTTATTATTAAAAAACTAAAACTAATTTTGTTTTATTTATAATTTTTAACTTTGAATTTTCTGATGATGGAATTGGCTTTAAACATGTTTTATAGTTTAGAACTCTTATATAGTTAAAAGTGTTTTTTAAACACTAGATATAAGAAATGGGATTTACTTTCTGATGGGAAGTCTTCTGGGTCGGACCCTATGATACTTAATGAAGCTTGAAAAATAGTTATAAAAATTTGGCAAGGAACATATCTAATGTTTAGGGGTTAATAATGTGGTGTAATGGTTAGGGCACAGAATTTTGAGTTATATTCCCAGCGACGGCAATATTAAATTTGAAAAAGTTTTTATCTTGAAACTTTGTTAGACATTCATTAATAACTTTAGGTCATTGATTGGTTGAGTAGATCCCATATGGCAGTGAGCATTTACAATTTTATGCAAAATATTCACTGCCCAAATGCGTCTGCCGCCACATTTATGACCAGATCTGATCAGATCTAGTCGCAGGGATCTGGAAAACTTTTTTTATTTTTGTGATCAGATGAGAGCAGATATAGTCATATAGAATCATATCTGGTGAAAGATCTGTTTATATATGATACCAGATCTAGTGCCATATTTAGCCGTTTGAGCCGTATTCATAGGCACCTAAATAAAACTGTACACTTAAAATAGTTTGTAAGTTAAAATAACAGAAAATACCATTTAAAAGAAATGATATTTCATTTTAAAACCGGTCTTCTTATGCCTGGTTTTCATTATGTCATATGAACTGACAACAAAAACTGACTTAAATGAATTCTTGTCATTTTGTGTCAAATGCGTTTTCATTACATCTTAAAACTGACAATAAATCGATAAAGCAGCGTGTCAAATACTTATGTCAAAGTTTGGTGCCAGTTGACTGACACACCGTTTTCATTACAAAGGTCAAATGTGATGCATAAACTTTTGGCGAGCGAACAGCTAATTAGAAAATATTAAAAATAGTACAAAAGAAACAAATGGTTGTAGCTAGTGCGGCGCTTTGAGTTATTAAAACACTAAAGGGCTTGGAAAAATAAAAGGAAGAATTGAAATTTATTTTTCCAGCAAAAAAAAAATAACAGCTTTGCGATCGCCATACAAAACAAAAAATTGACAACTTGTTGTGAATTTTATTTTAGATAAAAAATGCTGCCAAATCTGCTGACAAACTGAAATTTGACGTTTTCACTTGTATGTCATTTTAGAAGGCAGTTCGTGTGCATAACTGACTGTAAATTCATATGACACCATATGACAACCCGTTTTCAAACAATTGCCAACAATTTGGACAAATTGACATTAAAAATGACATAATGAAAACCATGCATTACTTTTCATTTAAATGTTGTTAAAACGACTGACACATCAGTAAAAAAAATAATGAGTAATCAGTTAAAAAAAATGTTAAAATTTGACCTAACAATTCCATAAAAACTAACTGATTATTAATTTATTTGAAATTGTTTCCGTTTTTTGTATTTTTGATCGTTTTTTAAATCTACACTCACACAGCTTATAGACATATTTTGTGGGAATCAACATATGTGTAAACGTGTGTATGTTTATGAAGTTCTTGTAATTTGAATTGAAATAATTTTTTACATAAACAAGCAATTAAAATAAAAACTAAATTTAAATGTTTTTAATATTTTTTTTTTTTTTTTGAAACAGCAAACAAAATTTAAATTTTTATAACTGCAACAGAAACAAATAAACTACAAATTTCTGTTTTGTGGTAAATATTTATTAATTTTCAAACAAATAAAAAAAGTAAATGAAACTGAAAAAAAAATTGTTAAATGACAGTAAATCATTTTGAACAAATATAAAAAAAAATAAAATAAATATTTCTTTGAAAATTAAATTAAAGTTATTTAAACTAAACTAAAAATATTTTTTATTAAACCACTAACAGTAAACTACATAATATTCTGAGTGTATCGTATATACAAATAAAAGTTTGGGTACGGTCGTAAATGCAGTAGTTGCGCATCACTGCAGCATAATAAAAGTAAAACGTTCAAAAAAGCATAATTTAGTAGCACTGATTCGCGTCAAACGTTTTTTTATGCAAAAAATTTTCAGTGATGCCTTAAATTTTTGCAACTAAGGCATCATTAAAGTTTCTGATGCAATAGTGCGAAATCAGTTTTCTTTTTCGTTTTAATTCTTTTAATTCTTTTTTACTATAACTTATTAAAAAGTTGTCAAGATTTTCAATAATATTAATTTTTTATTTTAGGAATCCGCCTTTTTTTAATTTTATTTGATTTTTAATAATCATAAGACGTTTCATCTTTCTTTTAATTCTTTTTTGTATTATAAGGTAACAAAAAGCTGTCATTTTTACCATCAAGGTTTTCAATAATATTTGATAATATTATTGTGAACATGCTTTTCATCAAACGTTTTAAAAAGCAAACATTGTGCAGTTGTTGGGCAATATGAAAGCATCTGCAACAGCTGATCACGCATCAGCAACAAAACTTGGCATAACTGCCGCAGTGATGCAAAAATTTACTGCATTTACGAACGTACCCTTTGTTTTAATTTATTATTGAATCTGATTCGAAATTATATGTCCATTAATTGCATATGATTTTATATGGTGCATTAGATTAGCCTAGATTTAATCAGATCTAATTAGATTTAAAATTTGTCTGCTGCTTCATTTGGTCTAATAAGATCTGTTCAGGTATGCTATTTTTTATACAGGGTTATGAATTTAATCAGCTTCAGATCCAAAAAATTAACTTTTTACAATTCATAAACGCCATTTGGTATCTGCCAATTTTAATTTTGTTATTTTTTTTTAATTCTGATCTCAGATTTATGATTAGAAACCTCCAAAACTTTATATGTGATCTTTTCATTTTTCATATGATCTTTACTAAATTCTCCAGCTGTTTTTTATTCCTATTTCGATTTACGAGTTCAACTTCTACAAATTTTAAAATCTATATATTATCTCAAAAATTTTGTGGAAATTAAGATTTTGTCCGTCCAAAGTGCATTTTTCTTAATCCAAAAACAGATTTCATAATAAAAAAAACTGTATATTTTTAATTTAATTTTTTTTTCGCAGTCTTGTTATAACTGCTGTATCACCAAATGTGGTAGTCACTGTAATGTTAAAATTAAAGGAGGAACGTTTAGGTTTAAATAGTGGTATACATACACTTATCTATGCCATGACAACCTGTAACGATGTGGTGGCCATATTCTTATTTGGTGTTATATGCGGTGTTATATTTTCCACGGGTAAGTTATTTGTATTTGATTAAAAAAAAAGTTTTAAGAAATTACACAAAATCTTTGCTGTTTCTTGCTATTTCTTTTAAAGGTTCACTAACGGAACAAATTTTACAAGGACCTGTGGGTATTGGTATTGGCATTGTATTTGGTTATTTATATGGTCTAATGTTACAATTTGTGCCCTCGCGTAACTCAGTAAGTATAATAAATGAAAAAGCATGTTTATATAATATCGTTGTTCTTTCAGACTAAAGGAATAATGTACAGAGTACATATTGAGTTGTAAAAATTATTTTATAGCATATGTTGGTCATAAATGTTCCGTTTTTACCACTTACACTACAACATTACAACATTAACAACAACTTGTGTTGGTTTTTTCTTTTGTTAAATGTTTTAAAACGGTTTATACTACTATCTGTATTTTGTGTAGATATAAAGATATTTTGCATACATATGTTGTTTGGCTGGCTGGGTTATTTGATTTTACTTCCAGTATTTATACTTGGTATCTTTAATGATGCTTTTCCGTTGCTGTTGTTGTTTTTGCTACTGTTTTCTTTTATGCGAAAAGAAACTTTATGTTTATTATGCTGCTCATAGTGGTGCTTGTTGTTAATGGTGCGCATAATCAAAAGCGCTAAAAATATGTTGCCACGACTACCGTAAATGTTGCAGGAGGACATAATGTTAGTTAAGGTGGCATTATTTTGAAAAGAGTTTACTTTTTTAAGCTTTTTGAAATTCGTGGACTATTTTACAAAAATAAATTACTTTCGGTAACAGTTTACTAAAAAAGAGAAGTCTTCAACAACACACACTTCGCCTTACTTAAGAATGATATATTTAATTTAATAACGAAATTTTAAGTACTGCCATAGTTACAGCCTATTGAAAAAGTTTTTACAGATTTTTAGTTCGTCTAGAAGAGAATTATATGCATAATATATTACTTAAAGAAAAAATGTTAAAAAAAAGTACCAGAGGCCTAAGTGTATATCGTAACTATATGAGGTTGCATTTCAATGCTTCATCCTCCTTTCGACCTAACCTAACAAATTGCAAAACTATTTATGCAAAAGTATGTCAAAAAGTATCAGTGGTGCAGAAAAATCCAGTACCAGAAAAACCGTGAAATTAAAAAATAGATACTGGGAAACACAAATTTGTGACGCTTTACTAGAGTTTGCAGAAAGCTTTTTGCCAATATTTGTTTTACAAATATTTCAGTAGTTTATAAAAAAAATTAATAAAGAAATTCAAGTAAGGCATATGATACCATAGATGGCATATGATATCATATACCAAGTATAATTTCAGTGAAATTTCGGGTAACGGTCCAATTTCTGGGAACGGGCTTGACCTTTTTTTCATAAATAGGGCGAAAAATGTAGAGATAAAGTTCATTTAAGAAAATGGGCAAATGGTGGATGTAAAGGAGGAATAGGTACAAATATGTCCGATTTTTCCACTTCAGAATTCAGAAATGACCTTTATATGGGAGTGAATATGGAACGATTTTAACCTAATTCAATAAGGTTCGTTCTTGGGCCAACAGAAACTTAAATTGATTACAATATCTTAATATTAGCGATTTGCATTAGAATCATTTAGACTCAAAAAATTACTTTTAGTCGATGAGTCTCAGTTCGATATTTTTACAAATATCAGCACATACTCTTACCACGTAGTGCTGTCGAATTTTAAAAAATCAGAAAAACCACAGATTACCAAAATATGGATCACTTTGCACCTTAAGTGACCGATAAATTTTACAGGCGAAAGCCAAAAGGTAATTTATGCACCCATTACTTTAGAGGTGATAAAGTAAGTGGTAACTCATATGTTTACGAGAATGGAAAAGGTAATGTGTCTTAAAATAGATTTTCATTTAAATAAATTTGTATTAAAAAAATGTATTACAAATATTTTAAACGTTATGAAATATATTGTGGGAATTGAACCTGTGTACTCTGGTTGCCAGCCGAGAACTCTACCCACTGAGCTATCGACATATATAATTTTTGAGTGCTTTAAACCTAAATGCTTTGTTGCGCCTCATTTTTTCGTTAGTTGTCAAAAATATACATACCTTACCCTGTTGCTTACAAAAAAACACAAAGTAATGATATAAAAATAGATTTAAAAAAAAATGTCAATTATTACTTTACATTTATTAATCATGTAACACCCAATTGCAAATAATGCATGAGTATAACGCATGAGTATATTGCACCCATTACCAAAGTTTTACTGGGTAGTTAGAAGGTTAAGAGTTTGAGTCCAGTAACAGTCATACATTTTTTAAATATTTTTTTTCAAAGTTTTTTTTTTTTTTGGATATTTTTTTTCGTAACGTTGGCAAATTATTTCCAACAAGTTTTGTGTCAGTACCATTGTATAAGCGAAATCAACGGTCTCTTAGTTAGCTTAGTGGGTAGAGTTCTTATCTGACAATCTGATGTTGTGGTTTCGATACCCGGCATGACGAAAAATATTAAAATTTACTGTTTTTAATATTAATTTGTAAAAATCTATTTTTAGAGGACATAATTTTAGTTTTATCAATACTTGAAATTTTATTTCTCAATGCTTTTCCAACGCTTTTTGAACAGCCGTTCGTATCTTATGTCCAACGATGTTTTCATTTTGGCATTGGGAAATCACTTTTTGTCAGCACTTGTACCATTATTTGTATTTTTTTGTCATTTTTTAAGAAAAAAAAACTATATTTAATTCTATAACAATGAAAGTACCACAACCTAAATAAACGGATTGAGATGAAATTTGAAAATGTAATAGAAAAAAGAAATCAAAAACACCCTGTCTCAGTTTTTCGGACAACTCGTGCCCTAGGGTGTAAAATAGGGTAGAAAAATTTGGGAATTTTTGGGTACTTTTTTGTTCGACAGCATGCGCGAAAAATTTGTTAAAATCTGAACTACATGATGAAAACAATTCCGTTAAAGTTTTATTTTCAGATATATAAAACTAATTTCGATTGAAAAATTACGAACACCAATGTCTTAATTCGAGCCCAGTACACCTCTCTATATAAAAGTTTTCAAAATTTTTACAACTACAAATTCAGAAGCAACAAAAGAAGTACCAAAAAAGGTATCATAAGATTAAAAGGGTTGTGTACCATAATAAGGTACACTACCACTCAGAGACCCATAGAATCCATTGTAAAGGGTGTCCCAAGAAGAACGCAATTTTTAAATTTTAAATAAAACACAGATATTTAAAAAAAAATCGTGAAACTTAATTATATCGTAAAGTAGACAGAATGAGGTTATGTATGGAACAATATATCGTGCAGGTGGCCGCCGCGGCTTTGCTGGCATGCACGCGATCTTTTAATGAAATTTTCACTGACCGTTTTGCATGAATGCTGCGGTATTTCATTAATGCAGCGTCCAATTTCCTCTTTTAAGGCTTGAGTCGTCGTCGGCTTATTCGCGTAAACCATCGACTTCAAAAAACCCCAAAGAAAAAAATCTAATGGTGTTAAATCGCACGATCTAGGCGGCCAATTCTGATCTCCAAAACGCGAAATAACACGACCGGGAAATGACTGATGCAGCAATTGAATTGTTTCTCTGGCTGTATGACATGTGGCGCCATCTTGTTGGAACCACATGCCCTCCACATTCATTTCTCCAATTCTAGGCAAGAAAAAACTGGTTATCATTTCACGATACCGAACACCATTGACTGTTTGCGCTTGACCTGCCTCATTTTCTTAAAAAAGGTCCAATGATTCCTCCAGCCCAAAAACCACACCACACAGTGACACGTTGAGGATGCATTTGCTTCTCTCGAATCACTCGAGGATTTTCCTCACCCCAAATGCGACAATTCTGCCTATTGACGAAGCCATCAAGATGAAAATGGGCCTCGTCACTGAAGATGATTTTATCGGCAAAATCAGCATTTTCATGTTGTCTCTCCAATACCCAATTAACGAACTCCCTTCGCTGTCCATGGTCAGCTGGCTTCAGTTCCTGAGTCAATTGAACTTTGTATGCATGAAGATGCAAATCTTTCGTCAAAATTCGCTGCAAAGTGGATTTGGAGACACCAATTTGCTGAGCTCGGTGTCGAATTGAGGTGGATGGAGTTTGAGCGACATCATCACGTACAGCTGCGACATTTTCGGTCGATCGACCTGGTCGATGGCGCGTTGTTGTCTTTACATCACTAACAGACCCAGTTTCGGCAAATTTATCCATTAATCTCTTTACAGTTGACTCTTTTGGAGCATTATTGTGACCCCAAATTGATCGCAATTTGCGAACTGTAGCCGCAAAACTTTCACCATTTTGGTAAAACAATTTCACAATGAGAATGCGTTGTTCATTCGTGTAGCGCTCCATTTTTACTAACCTCGTACCTTCTACTAGCAAACAATAACAATCGTTCAAATGTCAAACAATGACACTTCGAATGTTGCCAGATTTAAAAATTGCGTTCTTCTTGGGACACCCTTTAATACAAAGTATCAATAAAAGCCTCAAAAATTTAAATATTTTATAAAGAAAAAAATTTTTGTCGGCTTTTGGGCCAACTCGATTATTAAGTATATCATGAACTTTTACTATATCATCCAAAGGAACCATATGCCAATGAGGTATCATTGTAAAGGGATTCGGTAGCAAATTCACTTGTTCAGTTTTCTGTGTAAAAAAATGCTGCCCTTATATGCATTTTTCGACGTATATTAACATGTTAGTCAAACTACGACTTGCAGTGCTAGTAATAGTATTTGGTTGGTGTTTCTCTGATATATTTTATTTTACATTATTACTTCATTTACACACCCAGCATGTGTTTTGTTTGCAGCATAAAGTTTTTTGTTAAACCCAAAAGTATGTTGGTGGTATTTTTTTTTATAACAATTCTATAGAGTATATGGTGTTTTTGTGTTTTTGAAATTGAGTAAAAGTTTGAAAAAAAAAAAATATATTTTTCGGCGAAATTTCTGATAGTAACAGCCAGTCTTTGTTAAGATATTTTTGAGAATAAAGAAAATTTTAAATAAACGACCAAGCACAAACTTCGAACATATTTTTCAAATCAATTTTCAATAAACATATCAAATTAAAGTTTGACAAGCTTTATAATAGCGGATAAGTGAATTTGTGGTACACAAAATTATCAAAGTTTAAGATAAATTTTTGGCATACACTCACCAAAAATAAGTCTGTAATGGCAACTGAAAATTTTGCTGTTATTACGGGAATTTTGCTAATTTAAGCTCAGCGGTATTTTTATTAATCTTAGAAACACATGACGTGTAATATAATGAAATTAGGAGAATAACTTAGTAAACTTTTTAAAAAATACATAATCTTTTTATTTATAAAAACCAACTTTTAGCTCAAAAAATTAAAGAAGTTAAACTAAATAAATTTTAAAATATGGAAAAATTTAAAAAAAATTATTAAAAATGCACAAATTAATTCAATGATTTTTACTTATTATACTTTAAAGCTGCTGATTCCATTTGAAAATTCAATTTTTTTTTATCAAGCAAGAACATTTTTTTATTTTTTTAAATATGTAAGATGATTCAGGCTTAAAAATAGTAAAAACGAACGAATTTATCATTTTGTTTTAATTTTTTAATTTTTGTTTTGAAATATATTTTTAGTGTAATTTTTATTTTTTGAAATTTTAAGGTCAAATTTTAATTCTAAGATTTTGAGAATTAGAAAAACTTTTTAGTGCTATTTTAAGTGAATGTCCTATTTTTGGACATGAGTCGGTTGTGAAAAGTATCCTCACTTCTGATCCCTTTTTACCACCTATATAGCATTTTAAGGCAATTTAAGTTTGTAAGTATTAGTTTTAATTATGAGAAATAACATTTCCTTCAATATCCACTTTTTTAAAATAATTGAATTTTTGTGCTTATTTTAGCAAATCGGTTTTCAAAAATTTGTAAAATCATTTCTGAAATTAGCAATAAAAATTGGTAAATATTCTGTAAAAATTCTGTTATTTGTAAAATGTAAATAGCAAAAAACTTTAATAATATTCTTTTTAACTAAAAATAAATACAAAAATATTAAAGTTTTTACAGCCTTTTTTTCTGAGTGTAACCTTACAAACTCTTTTATACATTGTTTTTTGATCAAAAACGGAAAATTCTTTATAATGGTATAGAGGCAATAGTTTTTTTTAAAACAATTTAAACAGATTTTTTTTTAATTACTATAAATTCTTTACATACTTTTAATAGATTTACAAACAACAAATTTGTTGCATATTCTTTGGCGCCTATACAAATATTTTGTTGCATTTTTTACCATAAAGGGAGCACTGTGTACTTTGTTAAATTAACTTAATAAAATTGGTATTCTAAACCAAATTTTATTTATACAAAACTCTTTATATTAACACATTTTTTTTTTTATTCTTTTTTTTAAACCAAAATTTTCAAACTGTATATATATTTATTTAAATAAATGTAACTTTTAACTTTTGTACTGATTGAATTGTATAAATATTTAAAAGTCTGTGACTGCATAATAAATTCAATTTTTAATATTTGTTGTATGTTTGTATATAAGGTTGAATTAAATAAAATCAACATCAAAAACAGCAACAATTTATTAAACATACATCCCTTTAATTGCTAGGCATTTGAAGAGCTTTTAACCTAACCGAATTAAACCTAAATTAATTCGAAGTTACTCTAGAAACTTATAAATTTTTAATGAATATTTAGTATGCTGTTAAGTTTACCAAATGATTAACTAAGCAAATCGAGTGGTAGGTGTAAGTGTAATTGTTTTTGTTCGTAGAGTCTGTTGAACTTTTTGTATGTAAATTTTGCGTTTTCAATTTAAAAAGTTTTACTAGAAAGTCAAAACTCTTTAAAATTTATATTAAGAAATTACAAATAATTTAGATGCATTTTTGTTTTTTTATAAATTTACACAATCAAATGAAGTTTGTTTTAAATTTTTTACTACAGACTATTGAGTATTCTTTAAACCTTCTGTGCCCGAATTTTAATAGCAGCTAATTTATATAGCGTACTTTGTAGAAATATAGATCAATGTATAGCGACTATTTTTTGTTGATCTTTATTTGTAATAAAAGCAAAAAAGAGATAAAAACAAATTTTGAATTTTATGTATGAGCTGTGGACCGATCTGTGATAACAAGGCAATTATTAAATTTTTAAATGATTTTAACAGAATTGGGCAAAAAGATTTATTCATGGGAAAATTGTTTTATCCCTAGACCAATTATTAAACTTTTTTTTTCTTTTATCTAAAATGTTACCGCACATAAAATATAAGAAAAACGCGAGCTGTCATGACAGAGTAAATTTTTGTAAATACCTAGTCAGGAAAATACAAACGGGAAAACGCTGCTAAGGAACTTTATTAGGTTGTACAATTGCTCAAATCCCAAAATGACAACCTCATGAGGTAAAAGGGCCAGCTGCCCAAAAAGCGTCGGATAACACTGGGAAAATAAATTTTCTAATGTTGACAAAACGTTGGCTAAATCAAAAATTAGATGGTCTAAAAATAGATTTTTTAAAATAAAATTTGAACATTGGTTTATATATTTTCTGTGGGCATGCCTCTGGCCACTTGCAAGTTTCGGCTGCGGGAGAGTGCTTATGGGTTGGCAAGAGATGGATGGGCATCTGTCCTTGGTTATATTCCTTACAGACAGTCGTGGCCCTGTCTGGATAGGAAGCGCACTCACAGGTTGCTGTCACTGTCAAGGCCCGATATATCCCTACTTGTGTCCGTCATGACGGGACACTGTCTGATTGGAAGGCACGCAGTTAGGTTGAGGAAGAGGAGTCTGTTGAGCACCTTCTCTGTACTTGTCCTGCCCTGGCTCGCAGGAGGGGACTGCATTTGGGCTCATGTTTCTTTAAGGACCTGGGTGATTTGGCTGATATAGATATTTAAACTCTATTAAGTTGCACATTAACAGATTACACAATTTATTCAATCACCAATGTTTCTTATTCAGCGTTTTATTATCAACTACCTGCCATGACACATCGAGCAAGTATTTTTATGGGCGATGAGAATAACTAATATGTGTCAGCATTGTCCAGAAAATGTATACCGGAAACATCTAGTGAGTTCTTTGATATTGACATTTGGTACAGAATTGCCATTGATGGCAACATTTTTACATTTTAAGGCTGGCATATGGGAATTTATGTTTCTACGAGTAAATCGTTTTTGGTGAATGGAATTTCCATAACAATATACTTGTACAAAAACCTAAGTAAATGATAATTGCTGGCTAACCGTTGTCTGCGCTAATATGTTGGAAATACCTTGCCAAAATGAGCGCCCCGGTAGGATAGTTGGTAGCGTGCTAGCTTATCAGTGCGGGGGTCGTGGGTTTAATTCCCACCAGAGGCTCTGGTCTGTTTTTGCTACAACGAGCCGAAGGCCTTTGTTGCTAGTGCTCGGTTAGGGTATTCAAATATAATTTGTAATTATATGATTAATAAATAAAATAAATAAATAAACTTGCCAACATTTGAAAAATAATAAAAACAATTATATGAAAACAAAAATTTTAAATTATTACATTTCTGACTGTAAAAGAAACTCGAAACCTTCCGTCTAATCCGTTTTTTAGAAACAACTTTATTTTTCATAAAACAAACACTGTCAAATGCTTTTTGCAAATGCTGGTTTAGCGTCCCAAATAAGTGATTTCCAGTAATTATTTTTTTAATTCCACACCTACCAGTGATTTGCCAGTGCTTGATTTTTGTACCACCGGCAATTTCTAATTTTAACAGCTGTATTATCACCGTCTTTTTTTTGTCTACTAGTTTGTTAAGATTAAAAGTAAAACATAAATATTTAAAACAATTTTTATTAAAAAAAAGTGTTTAACTAATTAAATTTTACATTTTTTGTCTATGCTTTTTCTTTCATTGTTTTCTTACACACTGTTAACAAGCGCTATTGCCAACTGTGTACTTTTAACGCTTATCCAGCGCTTTTTTATTGCTTATAGCGGGGAAAAAAGTTTTTTAGCGGTTGCGGAAATATTTTAAAATAAAATTAATATTATTGTATTAATATTATTATATAAAAGTTTGTAGAGAAATTCGTAAATGGCTTTCCATCCCACTTAACTATTTTTGTACTTATTTTTAGTAAAAAAAAATTATTATTTAGTATTTTTTTTTTTTTTTGCTATTTACATTTTACAAATTACAGAATTTTTATAGAATATTTACAAATTTTTTTTGCTAACTTGAGAAATCATTTTACAAATTTTTAGAAAAAAAATTTACTAATGCTAAAAAAGTGGATATTGAAGGAAATCTTATTTCAAATAATTAAAACTTATTACTTACAAACTTAAATTGCATTAAAATGCTGCATAGGTTGAAAAAAGCGATTGGAATAAAAACTTTTATAGCTCTCAAAACAATTAAAATTTCACCTTAAATCCAAAAAATTTACAAAAATATTTTTCTAAACAAAAATTAGCAAATGAAAACAAAATCATAAATTTGTTACTATGTTTGTTACTATTTTTTTAGCCATCGATTTTTTTTTAATGTTGTCTAAAATATTTTTTTTAAAATATAAATAAAATAAAAAAAAATTCTCGATAAAAAATATAAATTTGTATATTCGAATTCTTAAGGCAATTTGAAAAGAAATGAGCAGCTTTAAAGTGTTTGTTACTTCTAAAAATAATTTAGGCAATTTGGCATTTTAGTAATATTATTTTATAAATTCAAATTTTGCTATATTTTACAATTTACTGAGGCAAACAGCAATTTACTAAAATTTAGTAGCGCTTACTAATTTGGTTGTAATATTAAAAAAATATTTTTTTTTGCTGATTTTAGCAAACCGATTTTAAATTTCACTTCACAAAAAATTTACTAATTTCATTGTACTACACGTCAGCAGACATCAGTTGCTAAGATAAGCAAAAAATACTGCTGGGCTCAAATTAGCAAAATTTCCCGTAATAACTCTCTCTTTCTGATAGAAGTGAGCAAACACATCCAGTTATTTTATCAACGATATTATGCTTCGTGGTCTTGCAATTAGATCAAATGCAATGCTGCCCATAGCTAACTGTAGGCTTCAAAGGATTAAAATTAGTTGAAGTAAAAATACGAACTTAGAAAAAACAAATAAACCATTTACCTAATAGAAATTTTTGTTTAACCACAATATTATTTCACTGCAATTTATAAAGGAATTCAATTTACTAATATATAAAAATTGTTATTTTCTTTTTCAATATATACAAAAGCATGCCCCGTAGAAAATTAATTTGAAAGTATACTAATCAATTGAAGCACCATTTGGGAAATAAAATCGATTTGTTATTGTATATTTTACAATAAAAGTTAATTTTAACTTAATGACTTAAATTTAATTAAACTCCACTTACCTTTAAATTCTAGCAGTGTATTTTTTTTCGATGCTATACTGCTTAGCCTTTATTAAATTCCCAAAAATGTCATTTGCAATTAATTAACCATTTAAAAAACAATAACAATTAACCACACTAACAAGTGGAGATTTTTGTATTTGCTTTAACTTGCTTTCGCCTAAACTTGCAATAACAAAAAAGCCACAGCAAATACTATAACTTTGGCCAACGGAGTCTCATTTGTTTAATTAAAATAAATTACCTTTGCCGGGTAAAATTTTTTATAATAAAATTAAATTTTCATAAATATTTAATAAATTTATTTACAAAAAACCTGACTTTCTAATATATAAATCACTATAATTAGCAAAACAAAAAAACAGAACACTACTATTGGCCCGGAGAGGCGGCCCGAAATGATTTGCAAAATATATGAACAAAAAACACTTGCACTCATAAACTTTTATATTTATTGATAAATTTAACACTTATATTATTGATTTATCAAAAAAATTTATAATTTTTTATAATTAAACCACTTTTTTTAAATATTTTTATCACACGCGACAATTTTATCTAATTTCCATGGGATCAAATGATTTATACAAAGAGAGATGTATAATGAGAAAAACAACAAAATGTATGTGGGTTGGTGTCTTTGCTGAGCTCTCAACAAAAAACAACAAAGGCAAAGAAAACAAGTTGAATTTTTAATAAGACTTTGCTAAAAAGTGGTGCCACACCAGATGTTTTTATGTAACTTTAACGATTTTCAGTAGCATTTTGCCAAGGAATGATTAACGATTTTTTAACCCGTTATTTAAAAACGGTTATACAGTCAAAGCCCGGTATAACAAATGATATATTGTCAGGCCCATTCGTTATTTTGAAATATTCGTTATATCGCAACACATTTTTGTATGATTTTAACTTCATTTTTAGAATTTTGGAATTTTTTGAGATTACTAAAAAATTAAAAAAGGAATGCAATAATGGAACACGCTTACACTAAAAGGTTTAAACACAATAAAGTCTCAAATTATTTTTTTATTTAGATAATTTTTTATTTTTTTAACTTTTTTTATATTTTTTTACCAATCGTTCGTTATATCGGATATAAATTTTTAGAAATATTCGTTATATAAGGTAGTTATTGGAAACAATTACGTCGTACGTTATACCGCGTTTTCGTTATACTGAGTATTCGTTATACCGGGCTTCGACTGTACTTTTTTAGAAGCTCATATCCCTATTTTATAAGTTAAAGTCCCGAAAATTGTTGGATTCTCATATTTATCCTCAAATCTATATTTAAACTAGTTTGAATACAAAAACTACATACTTTAAGAGAAAAATATGCTACCCAGTAAGCAAATTTGGGAATGCTTTGTAATTATTATTGATAATTACAAGCTTTGAAAGAGTAGGCATTTTTAAGGTTTCTTGCTAAAGAGTGAAAACGAGTCACTTTAATTTTTTTTTTTAAGGTTTCAACATTTTTTTTTTTGACAAAACGTGTTAATTTTCTAGACAAAAAAAAAAGGCTTAAGGTACCAAGGTTTGAGGGAAATTATTAAACTTAAAAAGTTTTTCAGATATGACATTTAAATAATAACGAACAATAAATGGGCTCCTAATATTTATTTTGAGCTTAATGACTCATACAAAACACAATAGATCTTAAATTCCTCCAATTAAATATTTTACCCGATTATTTTTTTAATTGATTATAAATTAAATGAAAATCCAATTATTATAAATCAAAACACTTCAGCTGTCAGAAATCCAAACAAAAAAAAAAAAAGATAAAAGTGACTAAATTTAAGAAAGTGCCAAAATTTAAGAAGCGATTAAGCGAAAAAAAAATCTAAAATTGCTAAAAAAAAAATACTTTAAAAAGAGCAATATACCAACAGTGAGTAAATGTGACCCTTTGGACCCCCAATTGAAAAATTGAATTTTTTGGAAACTTCTTCCAAAATTTTTATATTACAATTTTAACTGAAATTTTAAATAAAGTATTCTTAAATTTTGTCATTTCAATTCATCAAAAGCACTGAAATAACTAACAACATTTTTACGTTTCTATCTCTAATATGTGATTAAAACTTTTCCAAGCAAAAACTTTTTCACGACTTAAAATAAGTTAATTTGATTTTTATTTATTTTGGCTGTCTTAAATTATTTGTGTTTCTGTTTAGAATTATGTCAACACAAAGTATAACTGTAAATTTGAACATAAATACTGTTCAAAATTGAATTTAATAAATTAATTAATTGTGGACAGATACGAAAAATTTCACATTTCTCAAGCATATTTGTACCACTTCACTGATATGTACTGGGGCTGTCAATTTTTCACCGCTCACAGGACAGGTAATCGAATTTCAACTGACCCCTTTTCCCCACAGGGTGATACTCATTTTTTGATGTTACTTAAAAAGATAATATAATTTTCCTTTGAAAAATAAAAAACAAAACTTCAATATATATTCTTAAAATTTAAACTAAATACAGTGAAGGCCCAAAAATATTCACCCAATATTGTTTTGCTATATAACAATTGTCTTTATTATTATTTTTTAACTTGACAATTAGCTGTTCTTGTTTACATTGTAAAAACTAGTGTTGGCCTATAAACAAGGGCTAGAAAAATGTAATACATCAATAGGGATAAGAAACAGGTACTTTGATATTATTTTTATTTTAATGAAAACAAATAAAATAATTAATGAATTCCTTTTTTTAATATTATTTTTAGATCATTGAATTTTTTTAAACTTGCAATGAATTTGAAAAAAAAATTCATAAAATTTTAATAAGTGACAAAAATTGTTGTTTTCTCGAAATCCGCTGAAGTTAAATCGCTGCACTGGCCAAATTACAAGAGGAATATCTTAAATTTTTGGAAGTTTTAGTCCTAAATAGGTTCTTCATTAAACCTTAAAGTCCAATAATTGATTTTTTTTTAATTCCTTAAAAAAAATGTTTAAACTTTAAAATTGGAGATTTGAAAACTGTGTTTAAAAATTTAAACCTTTTTGGCTTTAGTTTAAAACGAGTTTGCAAAGCACATGATAAAAAATTCTTTTTAATAGAATACCTTGGAGCTTATAAAAATGTTTTTGCATTACATTATTTCTACAAATTTCAAAATTTGGGCTCGAACTTTTTGATTAAGCGTTCTGTGACACATTAGTTGCCGGGGGCAATTGTAATAACTTGGTTTTTATAAACCGATTTTAGTTTTTATTGCCTTATTAGAAAAATAATGTACTGTTTATTATGATTTTTAATCTTTTTAATTCAAGATCAATTTAAAATATAGGGTCCGCCAAATAACTTTTTTTTTTGAAAATGCTATAAAAAAAAATTACTGAATATTTTCTCAAATTTCCTTTTTTTATTTGAAAGAACAGTCCTTCCGGTAAATAATGGAAAAATTTAATTCAAATGGCTGCCTCGGCTGGCCATGCAGTAGCCTACACGATCGGTCCAATTTTTAAGCACATTATCGATTGTGTGCAGCTGTATTTCACCAATGGTTTCACAAAAATTGTCCTTTAAAGCGTCAATTGTCTCTGGCTTGTCGGCGTAACACTTATCTTTGACGGCACCCCACAGATAATAGTCCAACGGTGTCAAATCGCAGCGATCTTCAAAAACAGGGCGCAAATTATCGAGTGTAGCTTCGGCTGTGTGGCACGTAGCGCCGTCCTGTTGACACCAAATTGTTGCCAATATCCTCTTCTTCAATTTTTGTGAACAAAAATTCGTTCAACATGGCCCGATAACTATCGCCATTGACTGTAACGGCCAGCCGAAAAAGCCATTTGAATGAAATTATTTTCCATTATTAACCGGAAGGATTGTACTTTCAAATAAAAAAAGAAATTTGAAAAAATATTCAGTAGTTTTTTTTATAGCATTTTCAGACTACTGATTTTTCATTATATGCAGCCCATTTTGTTGTTTTTTTTTTCAATCAGTGTTCAATAATTGACAAAAGTAGTAAAAGTAATCGAAATTCGTTTAAGCTAGTCATAAATTTTTAACTGACAAAACGTAGAAAAAACGATTTTTATTGGTTTGTTTTTCAAGTTAAAAATTTTTTTATTTGTATGTAGTTATACAAAACACAACACTCACAGATTTATATATTTTTATTTCCATGTGTGTAACTATATTTGAATAATTTCTTGTAATTTTTATTTTATTTCTTGTATTTTGGTAAAAAAAAAAAAAAGGAATTATATGAATTTCTATTTTTAAAACAGAAAGGAATTATATGAATTTCTATTTTTAAAAACAGAAAACATACAATAATAGAAAATATCAACTTCTACTGAATGTCTGTAAATTTGTATACGATAGTTTGTATCTTAAATGACTGATTCAAATAGTTAAAAAATATATTTCAATGAATATCAATTGATTCTTTAGTTAAAAACAAACTGTACGTATTACTTTTTAAATAAACTACATACGGTAATGGAAAATATATTATGAGTGTATTTTTATTATTGGTCTGAATTTTTTTTCTTTCGTTTTAAAATAATTACTTTTTAAGATATCACGAAATTTAAACTTTGGCACTCACGTGCTACTAACCTGTACTCTGTATAAAGAAATTTTCTTCTAAAAAATTTAATTTTTTTTTTCGATGGCTGCAGTCGCTTTTATCGGTAAGGGGGTTAAAAGTTGATATTTCAGTGCTAATACTTCAATTCACTCTACGGGACAGTCTTATTTTTAAACACACATATACAAGCTCTGTTATGCACATTTATATATTTAATGTACAAGAAAATTTAAAATAAAATTAAAGATTTTACACTGAATTTTTTTTTCATTAAAAGAAAATTAAAAAATTAAAATATTTGTTAAAAAAATATTACATTTTGTTGATTTAAAGTTCATTAACAGAAACATTAACTTCATGGCCGAGCGCCCCGTTAGGCTAGTTGGTAGCGTGCTAGCTTATCAGTGCGGGGGTCGTGGGTTCAATTCCCACCAGAGGCTCTGGTCTGTTTTCGCTACAACGAGCCGAAGGCCTTTGTTACTAGTGCTCGGTTAGGGTATTAGGATATAATTTGTAATAATATGATTAATAAATAAAATAAATAAAATAACTTCATGATATAATGACGAATTTTTTGGAAAACAATCATTAAACTTCAAATGTTCATTTAATTTTTATAAAATTGTGAAACTTTAAAAATTTCCGTTCATATTGGGACTTATAACTTTCTGTGCTATAGAAAACCAATTTTAATAGTTCTTTTGAATTTCTTTTCAACGTATTGTGGGTGTGTGAGTGTGATTTTTCTATTCTATTTCCTATATCATGGCATTTAACAAAAAAGCTCAAAATGTTGACAAATACGTACGCAAGAAAAATAGTAGATGAGCAAAACAAAAAAAAAAAATAATGATATAATGCTAACTATAGAACTTTTTATACGAGTTTGTTAAAATTTTTATAAAATGCAATTTCTACAATTTAAAACTTAACGAAATCCTGCCAATATACCATATGGAAGAAGAAAAAAAAACTTTAAAAGATCTACTATTTGATTTGTTAAATTTATGCATTCACCAATGTAAGGTTTCTTTTATAGTTTTCCTTTTGTCATGTGTGTAAAAAGATAAAGTGATTTTTTTCTCTCTCTATTTTGTAAAAATGCATTTATAAATTATATTGAATTGTTAAAATTTACGCACATCTTTAAAGACGTAAAAGCACTTTGTGCTAAAATTTTTATTTTATTTTTTTTTTTTAAGGAGAATTAGAATTTCTAAAGATTTTCTAGAGAAAAAAATTTTAGCAAAAAAAGTTACAATTTGTTAAAGCTTTTTTTCTACACACAGGTAAAAAACTTTAATAAAAATGTCAACTCAATGATTGTATTAACTACTTTAGAACATTTATTGCTAAAAATTCACATAAATTGTTTGTAATGTTAAAAGTTGTAAATAAATGCGATTAAACGAATAGGAAGCAGAAGCGTATGAGTAATATTTTATGTTACTAATAATATTAATCATACGTCTGGTGGTTTTAACAAAAATTTATAAAATTAAACAAGATTAAACATTAGGAAAAATTTAAAAAGACTCATGTCAGTTAATAATAAATAAAACAAATAAAAGAGGTTAGAGTAGGCGTATGAGTAATATTTAATTCATATTAAATATTAATCATCCGTATGATGGCTTTAATTATTACATATTAATGGAAACTTGCATGTGTAATGGAAGTATTAAATTTTTTGCGTAAGCTTAATATCATACTTTTAAAAAATTTTCTTTAAACTATTTATGACCCAAATATTGTTATTCTAAAAACCCTTTTTTAAAATACGAGTAACAATATTTTTAAATGTGCTTAATATTTGATTTCTATTATTTCATTCTAATGCTAATAAATTTTCTAAAATATTTAATATTTCTATTTTTACAAATGATATTCATCATGTAATTTTAACAAGGCCTAAAGCGTTTATTTTCAGAACTACTAACAGCCGATGAAAAACCAGAGCACCCTTTATTAAAAACAAAAAAAAAAAAACAAATCGTAGAAAATTACATTTGTATATACAAATATGAACGAATATATAACTACTACTACTAACTTATGTTATACAAATTTATCACATGCAAAAAATCTGTTGTTAGCAAAAAAAAAATAAAAATTAAAAAATCTGAAACCAAAACAGAAAATCAAATGTAAAACAAAAATATGAATTGAATCGAGACTAACATACATAAATAACTTGTAGAGTTTTATTTTAGCAACAAAAAATTACAAATCTGGAAAAAATATGGGCATAGTAACAGAAACTATAGACAAAAAGGCAAAAAGAAAAAACAAAATGTAAACCATTTTTTGAATTGAAGTATATAGCAAATCTAAGTTCATCTAACATAGAGCATATGTTGCATTTTAGGAAACTCTTTTATAGCCACATAATAACATTTATACAGCTGGTATTCACGTAGGGCCTATATTATGGGTTGAAACAGTAGTACAAGTTAAGAGATATTTTCATAAAATCAAAATAATAAAATTAGTTTAGAATATAATTAATTTTGATTTTTAATTGTCGGTTGTTATGGCGATAAATTTGATATATGTAAGTCATAAGGAGAACTGGTTTTGCTAGAATCAGTTCAGATACTAGTTCTAGAATTGGTTTTCCGTCAGTTATACCTTACATTAAAGTACCAAAGAACGAGTTCCGGAGCTGGTTTCGGGAAACGGTTATATTAACATAGGTAGTTGGGAACAGCCCTATTGAGACTGAAGTCGCCAAAAATATTTTTTTATTTTTTGTTACTTTTAGAGTATTCAAAAAACCGGCCTTTTCTAAAAACTTGTTTTCCGATTCAGTTTAAAAAAAAAACGGTTATCAGTTTTTAGGTTTCTTTGATTTTTTCTATAAAACGGATTCGCAAAAATGTTTGACTGCAAAAACTTCAAAGAGCGTTATTATAACAAAAATCTTTAAAGATTTGTAATATTTTTAATAAATACCTACACTCAGAATATAATGTAGTTTACTGTTTGTAGTTTAATAAAAAAGTTTTCCGTTGCATTTAAAAATAAAAGAAACATACATTTCTTTTTCAAAGAAATATCTAGTTTAACTTTTTTTACATTTATTCGAAAAGATTTACTATCATTTAACGATTTTTTTCAGTTTCATTTTTTATTTTTTCCTTTGTTTGAAATTGAATAAAAATTTACTCTCAAGACGGAAATTTGTGGTTTATTTCTGTCCGTTGCTTCGAATTTAAATTTTGTTTGCTGTCTGTTTCAAAAAAAATATTAAAAAAAATTCAAATTCGTGTTTTATAAAAATTGGTTCAAATTACATTCACACAAAAAGTGTCTATATCCATGCATACATACATTTTGTAGATTAAAAAAATACAATAATAGAAACAATTTCAAATGTATGATAAAATCATTTATTTTTTAAGGAATTGGTCTGTAAAATTTTAACATTTATTTTTACTGATTAATCATTTGTTTCCTATGAATGTGTCAGTTGTTTAAACAATATTTAAAAATAAATACCAAAAGCCATTTAGTTTAAATGAAAATTAAGTAGACCGGTTTTTAGTTGAAATATCATTTCTTGTAAATGGCATTTTCTGTTATTTTAACTTACGAAATATTTTAAGTGTAACAGTCAAATCTAGCGTATTTAATTTGCCTCAAAACTAAGATTGATAATTTGACATTAATTTCTTAAATTTTGTATTATTTAGTAGCAAATTTTCTCAAATATACACAGTGGTACAAAATTATACTTTTTGCGCGATGCCCCCAAGTTGATATCTTAAGTAATTTTATAGAGGATATTATTTTTTACGTTTTCAGAAGGTTTCGAGTGAAATAATTTTTCTTGAATGCTGATGGCAATGTCAATTTTCTTTACTTTAACAAAGAGAATATCGAATGTTTACTAATACAAAATTGTGTCTCAAACTTTATTACTTTTCACGAGAGACAAAAACGTTTTATAATAAACATGAGACATTTCTTTATATTTTTTTTTTTGAAATTTAAAAAGTAGTTAATTTTTATTTAAAAAAAAAAAATAAAAATAAGTCAACCGACAACAAAAAACCGCTTTTAAATTTGTGAAAAAACCGAAACCTGTCGGTTTTTTTTAATGAAAAAACCCGTTTTATCGATTTTGAATACTCCCCAACGATTGGCCAGATTTTTTACCACCTCCTTTTTGGATATACAAACAAAGAACTTTTGTGGATTCTAACAGTGGAGTAGAAACCTTAATGGCAAAATTCAAACGGTTGGGTCACGTGATTTTTTAATTTTTTAACCATATTTTTACCCTATTTTTATTGGAAATTCAAAGATGTATATCTTCAGCAAATTGCTACATATCCCAAGGAAAACATATTTTAAAATTTCAGTTTCTAGCGAAAACGTTTTAGAGCACGTTTCTGACGTAAATTCCAAAAATATCCACAACAGTGAATTAGCTAATATTTTTATTTTGAGACCTTCAGCTAAAGCGGTTTGGACATGTTACTACTACTTTGGTGCAAAAGTTAAAAAAGAAGTACCTTATTATAGAATACAGAAATTTATTTGTAGCCTGATTAAAATAGATTTTATCACTATTTTTTCTTCCTGTAAAAATCTTAAAAGTTTCATCTTGGTGGACGTCTATGCTGGAGGGAAATATACATGTCTTCGGTGTTGGGGAATTAAGTGCACTTTTTTAACATAGCCTAAGGGACACATATATATTAAATATTGCAGATTTCTGCCATTTTCACGACGTTTCTGGGGAAGATTAATAAAATTATCTTATCAGTGACTAATCTGATTTTTATTTTTAAATTTCAGTTTTCTAGCGAAAGTGGTTTAGAAAGGCATTTTGGTAAAAATTTCACGAAGTGGCTTATGTAAATTATTTCAGTTTCCAGCTCTTTCATCTCGTTTCCTTTGTTAACTGTTTTAATTTCATACATTCCCCATTCCATTTCGCTTCCATTGTCTATTTCGCTTCCATTGTCAATTTTATTTCCATTGTTCGTTTCATATCCTAGTGTTTCAATTCCCCCTATTTCTCGTTTCATTTCATTTCGTTCCCCTTGTCTATTGTTTCAATTCAACTTTCTTTCCGTTACATTACATTTCGCTTTTATTGTACATTTTATATCGAAAACCTGCCTAGTGCTTCGTTTCAATTCGTTCACCTTGTCTATTGTTTCAATTCGACTTTTTCTCCGTTACATTACATTTCTTCGTTAACCTTGTGTAGTGTTTCAGTTCCACTTGTTCCCCATTTCATTTCATTTCGCTCTCTTTCCGTAATGCTTCCATTCCATTTGACTCCCCTTCTCTAGTGTTTTATTTGAACTCATGTCCCACTTCATTTCATTTCGTTCCTCTTGTCTGTTGTTTCAATTCCAATCGTTCCCTGTTCCATTTCATTTCGTACACCTTGTATAGTCTTTCAATTCCCATTGTGTGCCTTTATATTATATTAAAATCACCCTGTATAGTGTTTCAATTCCAATCGTTCCCTGTTCCATTTCATTTCGATCTCCTTGACTAGCATTCTACTCGTTCTGTGTTACATTTCATTTCTCTGTCTATTGTTTCATTTTCACTCGTTCCCCTTTTAAATCCGTTTCGTTCCCCTTGTCTAGTGCTTCAATTCCAGTTATTTCCCGTTCCATTCCATTTCGTTTTCCTGCCTTGCTAATTTTATGTAATTTCTTACACTGACTCATTTTACCCCAAGAACGAACCTTATAGATTTAAGTTAAGTACCGGTCTATGTTTGTAAATATTAAGTGCCCCCGAAGTGGGATTTTATCCCTTTTCAGGGCAAATACTGACTCATATGAGCCAATTGACAAACTCTATTGGTTTTGCCATAATAAAATATAAAATTTTTTACACAGAAATTGTAATTTTTAACTAATTAAACAATTTGAGAGGCACCACAATTTTAATCACTTAATATTACCGACCAAAGCTTTTGTCGAAAATAGTATGACAATAATATTTTACTGGTTTTGTAATGCCACAATACTTTTAATAACAAACCACTGTGTTAGTTGTAATTCTTTCTTTTTTTTCTCAGTTTTCTAGAATAAATCCACGAAAAGAAAAAGATTTCAGATTTTATATGCTGAATGCTTTTTTGTATGATTTTTTATCTTTCTTTTTTAAAAAAAAAACTAAATCTTTTTTTTTCTAATTTTCTTTTCAGTGCTATGTAAATGGTTTACGTTTTGTTTTGACCATCTTGGGCGGTGCCATTTCAGTGATGGGCAGCAAAGTTATCGGTTATCCATCGGCTGGCGCCTTGGGCTGTGTAACAGTTGCTTTCATAGCTGGCATTGGTTGGAAGAGTCAACAGTTGAAATTGACGCCACAGCAAAAACAACTATATGTAAATGTAAGTTTATGTTACAAAATGTATCCAGTTTTTTTCAATGTGTTTTAGTATTTGTTAGTTATTTCTTCTTGTGTTTATGAATCATTTCCACACAAGAGTGTGTAGAGTAGAAGGATTGTACATTTTTTTTTAGGTTTCGCCACAAACATATTTTTTTTATACTTTTATTTTCCCAGCATGTTACACAATTGTTGGGTTTTATTTGCGTGTGTTGCTAGTGTTTTGAATACATTGGAATTGTGTGTGTGCCCTGTAGGAAGCCTGGTGTCAAGTGTCTACAAGTCACCACTTTTGTCGACTATTTTGGCTGACTTTTTGATGACATGTCCACAAAGTGTCTATTATTTTTACATTCCTTTTTTGCAGCTGCAAAGCTGTGTTTGTTCTTGATTTTTTTTATTGTTCAATTTTGTGGAAAATGCATGTGCATAGCTGCATGCAAAATTAAAGTTTTTAATAAAAATATAAAGAAAAATGAATTTAAAAGTTAAATATACAAATTTGAACAAAATATATAATGAGCAAAAGAAATTACAAAAAATTTGTGCCTGTGGATGATTTTGTGCAGTCTTTTGAAGATTTGTTTACTCTAAAATTTAAAAAAAAATTTATTAATAAAATGTCTAATTTATTAATCTTATTTCCTTCCTAGTGTAGAAATCTAGTAAAAATGTCCAAAAGTGTAGACTAGAATTACTAAAATGTACTAGTGAATCTCTGGTTCCAATGTCAACACCTAATCAATAGTTGTGTTGGTTCGCAAGGACACGCACATGTTAAATGTCTACAGCAGAAAGCGTTGGCTGGGGCATTAGTCAGTAGTACTGGTGACAAAGTCAATATTGAATCAGTACAGTTTCACTATCGACATTTCCTACAGGGTGGCTATGTAAATAGTTACATCCATACGTACATATATGATGATATAGAAATATGCGAATGCTTTTTTTATATTATTGGCTATGTTTTGTATAGAGCAGGACAGTTTGAGGAAAAAAGAGATTTAGCAAAAAAAAAACAGAGTATTTGATAAGATTCTAAAAAAATGAGGTTAAATTATAAATAAAGAAAAATATATTTTAGATTTTGTTTAAGGGTGAAAATTAATCTTTAATTCTCTTCTTTTTAAATACTTTTAAAAAAATTAAGGAAGAATTAAAATAATATTTTATATATGAATAAAACAAAGTATCAAATTAAAACGCTTTACAATTTGGTTGTTTCTGGAACGAAAGGAAAATAAACAAGTAAGAGCGGCTAAATTCGGCTATGCCGAATCTTATATACCCTTCACCATGGTATTCTGAAGGAGATGAATACATCGTTGGAATCTACTACCTCATAGCTCTCCACAAACAAGCGGTATCCCCATTTATTTTTTCTTAAATGTCCAAAAATTTTAACCCAAAATAATATGTCATGTAAAATCTCAAATTTATATTTTTCCATATGTTTCAGCGCTTTTCTTGTCAAATTTGGCATTTTCTAGGCAAAAAAAAGTTGGCGACACTACTATTTATTTTTTATTTATATCATTCACAATAGTTGTGAAACGTATTTAACCTACGTATTTATCTTCACACTCTTATTAAACAAAGGGATTTTACTGGAAAAATTAGAGGTAGTCCTGGTTTTTTGCTAATATCTCAGCCATTTATTAACCGATCTGTCTGATTTTTAATAGCAAACAGAAATGGATCACATGTAACAGAAATAAAAAAGAATCAAGTCCTCATCATGTCTGGGTTCTTCGGAAAACCCATTTCAACACACAGACGGACAGACGGACAGACGGACATCGTTAAATCAACTTCGCTCTTCATAAGGACCCAGAATATATATACTTTATAGGGTCTAAGATCAATATTGTAGAAATTACAAACGGAATGACAAACTTATATATACCCTTCCACCTATGGTGAAGGGTATAAAAATTATAAGCTAATTAATTAAAAAAAAATTAAAATCCATAAAGAAAATTCATTAGTTTTGTAAAGGGTGGTTAAATTTTAAGGGCCAATGTTGATTTTGAATAAAACATAAATTAATTATTAAATTATTGTCATTTCATTTTTAATGATAAAATGGTATGGTTCAATTATGTATGGAACAAAATATCGGCCAAATGGCCGATGGCCCAAATTTTCGATGACGTTGAGGCATAATTGAGGTTCTATGCCGTTAATGTGCCGAATTATGTCATCCTTTAGCTCTTGAATTGTTGCTGGCTTATCGACGTACACCTTTTCTTTCAAATAACCCCAAAGAAAGAAGTCCAACGGTGTCAAGTCACATGATCTTTGCGGCCAATTGATATCGCCACCACGTGAGATAACACGGCCATGGAATTTTTCGCCCCAAAGAACCATTGTTTCGTTAGCTGTGTGGCAAGTGGCACCGTTTTGTTGAAACCACATATCGTCCAGGGTCATATCCTCAATTCCTGGCCACAATAAACTCGTTATCACCATTCACGGTAAATGCTTGGCCGACCTCATGACACACTATCGCAAACAACAGCAATGTTTTCCGCAGAACAAACAGGGCGAGTATGCACAGGTGTTTTCACAGACCCGGTTTGCTGAAATTTGCTCACAACTCTGCCGATTGTGGACACATTTAGTCGATTATGCTGACCAAAAAAAATCACGAAGTGCACGAAATGCATTTTGATTTGAACGCCCATTTTCATAATAAGCCTGAATAACTTTAACGCGTTGCTCGATTGTGTATCTTTTTACGGTTCAAATTGAATTAGTCTGAATGAGAAATGTCAAATGAAATACAGAAAAAAGTTGACGTTTAGGTGTGTTTCAGATTGAAAATCGGCCCTTAAAATTTAAACACCTTTTAGTATGCGAAAAGAACTTAATTATTTTGTAAACTAGTGTTATTAGTATGTATATGAAAATCTTTTGCTCTGATTATATGTCAAGTCCTTACAATAATTTACAAAATAGCTGTCTGTATTTACATAAAGCACATTCTTTATTAAAATATAAATATGTCATAGTGTTAAAATATTTTTAATATAGTTTTCAATTATATTACCATAAATTCTTCAACTACTACTTTTACACTAACTATGACTATGACAACTTTTATAGTTTATTAACTTTTTGCTTCTTCTTCCTTCTTATATGTCTTTATTATCACTTTAATACAACTTAAGTGCATATAAAGTGGTTTTATCATGGCTTAAACTACCAACAACAAACTTCCGAAATACATACAGAGAATCACACTTATACACATGCATACACATACATTTATTTTACCACTAATACAAATGCAAAAATATACCAATGATAAGTCTCTGTATGTAAAAGTTTTTATTTTGTATTTTTTTTTTTTTAATTTTTTGTTGCAGTAAAAGGAAAATATTTCACACTTTAGAGTCAAGTCAACAACCAGAGAAATCTTATCATAAAGTCAATCCTGTTGACACATTTAATTGCAAAGACAGCTTATGACATTTGATTTCTTCCTCTTCTACTTTCTTTTGCTTCCCTACGTTTTATACTCTTTTTATATATTTTTTTGCATTTTTTTTGTTGTTGTTAGTTGGCTCAATGGTATGTTTGTGACAAAAAAAAAATGGAAAAATCAAGTACACTTTAATGATAGCAACTAAAAAAAAATCTAAACAACAAAAAAAATATGAAACTACAATGAACATGAATTGGAAAAAAAGTAGACAATATGTAGAAAAGTATGTAGACAAAGATTTCTTTTCTCATATAAATAAAATTTCTACACATAAAATGTTGTATTTTTAAACAAAGGTATACTGATGTTGGCCTATAGCTTTTGTCATATAACATAACTACAAGAAAATTGTCGGAAAACTCTTTCTTTTCAGGATGTCAGTGTTAATTTTACATGGGTTATTCGAAAATTAAGCTGTAATGTAATCGAATGTTATTTTAAATGCTTAAAGTCCTTAACGAGAAGAATTCATATTCCTTTAAAATCATTTTTAATTATAGAATATTTTATAATTAACCAGTAAATTTTTCATGAATTAGTTTATTCTGAATCTTGCCGGTTCAAATACCAGCCGCGATATAATATGTATAAAAATATATAATAGAGACAATTTAAAATTACTTGAAATAATTGACAAAAAATTCAAAAATTATTTATTTTTTTAAGAAAAATATTTTGATATCGAAAGCAATCTTCAGACATTTTACTTGGTACTTTATATACACTCAAAAAAAATTAACTGGAATTTAGAAAAATCAACTTTTTTGAAGGAAAAATTGAAATGAAAGACACTTTTTACCGATATTTAATAAAATTTTCCTTGAAATTAAGAAACAAATTTTACTTAAAATTTTTTAAAAAATTCCTAAATTATAGAAAAATTTTACTATTGAGAACTAAATTTTTATAAGAAAACAGTAAAATTTCCTCCTAAATAGTTCATATATCATCTTAAATTTTGTTGGAAATGTTTTCTTAGTATTAAGAAAAAATTTATTTTACAGGTTGGTTGAAAAGTTCCTGCGCTCGAAATGAAAGAATAATGTTTTTGTTACAAAATATATTTTTTTTATTCAAAATAATCTCCTAGAAGCTGAATACACTTGTTCCAATGATCTTCCAATAATTTTATCCCATTCTTATAATGGTTTTCCGGAAGCTCTGCAAAATAACCGTCTACGGCTGCTATGGCCTCTTCATTCGACGAAAAATGCTTTCCACGAAGGAATTGTTTGAGATTTCTGAAGAGATAGTAGTCACTGGGAGCCAAATCTGGTGAATACGGTGGATGTTCAAGCAATTCGTACTTTAATTCTTTGAATTTAGCCATCGTCAAACACTTTTGTGAGCAGGTGCATTGTCTTGATGAAAAATGATTTTTTTCTTCTTTAAACCAGATCTTTTCTCACGAGTTATTCAGAGTTGATTGTTTTACCTTTCAATCAACAAAATTCCTTTTGCATCCCAAAAAACTGATGCCATAACCTTCTTTGCTGATCGTTGTGACTTCACCTACTTTGGAGCTGAACAACCAGCTTCAGACCACTGTCAACGTTCTTGTTTCAATTTAGGATCATGGTGGTAGATCCAAGTCTCATCCATAGTGATAATACGACGCAAGAAGTCGGTTTTATTCGGCTTAAAACGCTCCAAATTACGCTGAGAAATTTGTTTTCGATCCAGTTTTTGTTGAATTGTTAATGTGTGCGGAACTTTCCATATTAAAAAAAATCAATGACACGTCAACTTCAAATAGCTTGTAAACAAAGAAAGAATTGACAGAATGACTTGCAACTTTGCATGTGTTCTCAGGACAGTTATACCAACTTGAGAAAAAAAGTTTGGAGCTAGCAGTGCCATCTCTTGGTGAGCACAGGAACTTTTCAACCAACCTGTATTTAAGTTTATTACATATTTTTTACTAAAAACTATGACTTAACTCCCAAAAAAAAAAAAAGAAAATATTTTCTAACATCAAGTTAAATAGCACTTCTTTTAAGTGAAAATTATCCCTAAATTTGAAAAAAAAATTTCTAAAAATTAGAGAAACTGTTTCTATGATAAGTACCATAAGTATTTTCTTCTGCTTTGTGAGGACATTGCTTTTTGCTAAACATTTTTGTCTTTAAATTAATTTGAATTATACTAAACTCATGTATTTTTAATATAAATTAAATTTCATTTGCAAAAAGGTAAACAAATTAAAAAATATGTACTGCAGGATATTCTGAAACGTACAATAATAAATTGTGACACAGTCCGATCTTTTTCGTAGTTAATTAATGGTTCTCCTTGAGAGAACTACAAAAAGGGACGCCCTAAGTAACACACAGCATCTATGGTGGAGGAAATACTGGGTTCTTTTGTCTTCTTAAATTAACTAATTTAAGGAAATTGTTGCAAAAATATAAAATATCACAATTTTAGCATAAACTTTAATTGACATATATAAATTTAAACTTTTTTTATTATTAAGTGAAGCAAAAAGTAGTTTTAGTGCCTTCGATAAATATAAAGTTTAATAAGCACTACGTCAATTATAGGAAGGCCATTAAGTCGTAATGTATAAAATGTGCTTGCGATATTTTGTACCCAGAAAAAACATGGTAATGACAGGTCATTACTATGTAGATTACTATGTAATTATCAGTCGTTACCTTTGGCATTACTTTAAAATACAAAATAACATACTGATAATGAATGGTAGAAGTACTTATACGGGGTGGCGCAAAAATAACCTTCCGATGTTTTTTGGCTGTAATTTAAAAAAAAAATGAAAAACTTTGATTCTTCTTGTGGATTATTTTTATTTGGTCTTTTAATTTTTTTTACATCAAGTCGAAAATATGATGTCATCTAAATGGCCACCGCCACAGTTGATTGTCATTTAAGCCCTTTTTATGGCATTTTCCATCACTTTGGCCAAACTTCCGGCGATAGGTCCTCACATTCTTGACGGATATTGTCTTTAAGAGCTGCAAGAGTCTGAGGCTTGTTGACATAAACCCGCGACTTCAAAAAGCCCCACAAAAAGAAGTCTGGAGCGGTCAAATCAGGCGATCTTGCTGGCCAGTGCAAATCGCCAAAACGGGAGATTAGGCGCCCGGGAAATGCATCCTTCAGCATATCGGTTGTGGCACGTGCAGTGTGTGGCGTTGCACCGTCCTGTTGGAGCCACATGTTTTCCAATCCCAATTCATCAAGTTGCGGCAAAAAGAACTCGTTGATCATTGCTCTGTAGCGCTCACCATTCACAGTAACCGTTTGGCCCGCGACGTCTTCGAAGAAAAAAGGTCCGATGACTCCTGCAGCGAAAACAGCACACCATACAGTGACTTTGAGCGGGTGTAATGGCTCTTCGTGGGTTACACGCGGATTTTCAGTGCCCCAGAAGCGTAAATTTTGCTTATTTACGTACCCGCTAAGATGGAAATGGGCCTCATCACTCATGATTATTTTTGATGACAAATCATCTTTATTATTGCTCAAATAAATAGTCGCCAATATTCCGCGTTCTGGAGCAGTGTACCGTAACATTGTTTATTAACGTGTATTTCGCATGTGTTTACTACACAAATGTCAAAAGAGAACTGACATTAGGGGCCAATCGCAAAATTTATAGCATTTTCTGACAGGAGGATTATTGAGTGCAAAAAGTAGATATTTTTAATATTTTTTTATAATTTCAAATAAGTTGAAAAATTGTACTTGAGAAAGGTCCGCTTTTATTTTACCAAGATTAATTACTTACTTCAATATTGTAAGTAACTACTTATTTCTTTACTATGAATAACCATGCTGGTTACTCATTATTCTCACTTTTTTTTGCAAGCGAGAGGGTAATGACCACCCATGAATTTTGGGACATCGCGAACAAAAGAAAATTAAAAATAAAAGCGCAAATTCAAAATTTTTTAACATGAAGTTCAATATTTAGGGCTGTTAATATTAGAGATGGTTACGTGAGCTATTTTTGATTCACGCACGATCACAAATCATGCACTATGATATTTTTCAATGTTTACTTTAATTTGTTTCCCTTAGTAATACTTTTCCTTAAAATTAGGAAAACTAACTAGTTTGTTTTAAATTTATTTTTTGAAATATTATTTTAAACGTTTACGTACAAAAAAAATCTATACCTAAGGTTATTATTTCTAAAAAATTAGAAAAATTTTACTAGAAAAAAAATATTCTATTAATATTTTTAAAATTTATCTAATCTAAGTTGCATGAAAATTTTCCCCAGAAATAGTTCATCCATTTCTAAAATCAAATAAATTTTTATTATTTCAAAGGAGCTAATTTATTACTTTTTCTTTTTAACTGCCTTAACTAATTTTTAGACAAAATTTCTTAAAAATTAGAAAGTGGTAGAGTTAAAAACTGAATTAAGAAATGGCTTTCTAACATGTAGTTGATTTTACCACTCGCGAAAAAATATGAACACACATTAAGTTCAAGTACTTTCTCATTTTAAGTTTGACACATTTTTTGAACTAAATGGGAGTAATTTATGTTCTTAATTTTATTTTAAGCTAAACTTAGTGTTATTATATTTTAGTATGCAAATTTCCTAAAACTAAGAAGTTTTTCTAAAAAATTGATAAATTTTTATTTAATACAATTGTTTTTTTTTTTCTTAAAACCAAGAAATATTACTTAGGAAAGATATGAACTATTTCTGAGTATATAAACTATTTCATTTTTATCCTAACATAGGAATCTTTATTCATTTTAAGAAAATTTTACTTAGTTTAAATAAACATCAAGAGTTTTAATATTTTACTTATACCTCCTATGTAATCAAATGACATTGAAGACCCCACGATTTTTTGGACCAACAAACAACATCGGTCTTACGTACTTTAAAATCGATCCAATTCAGACTACAGAGATTTTCATTAGGTCCTGCTTGAGTGTAACTTTCATAATCTATCTTTTTGCTCCCAACCTCCACAAGGCTTGATCATCTATGATCAATCGACTGTGAATAACAAATGTCACTATCATTGGCAAAAGAATATATGCGGTTAGTAATTTGACCTATAAAGATTTGTAGAAAGATAAGAACGAGAAAGAATAAAACCTTGCCGTTACTGAGCATTTAACTGACACAACTGTACAGCAACTACATACGATCACATGTAAAGCAAGCATTTTGGTTTCACCAAACCTCTAAATGGACCGACTTCCACGTTCCGAAAAAATTCCATCAGGTCTTCTCCATAACCTTCGAGAGGGCAGAGCAGATTGCAATTGGCCGATAGTTGTCAGGGTTGTTAGCCGCTCAATTTTTTGTGATTTTCTAGGCATTGACAACCTTCCATTGCGATGGAAAGCTATCCGAATGTTATGTCGTATTAAAGAGGACTGTGTAAGTAACAATGCTGAAAACCTTTCTAAACTGCTGACTTATTAACGATTAGATTTGCAAGAATCGCTTAAACGGTTTGAGCACGAAATAATATTTTTGGCATATTATTTCGAGTTGAGGTAGAGAGGCTTATCGCCTTTCGGCATAAATGAATTTACAGCGAATAAAAGTTGAGATGGAGGAACTAGCATTATCTCTTACTCTTTTAATGAATGAAAAAAAGGTATTAGTGCAAAGAGGAACAGCACATAGACGCTTTTCTTCTGGAAGCTTTCGATACATTCTCTTTTCAACTGTTTGCGAAAAATGGATAGCTCCGTTTCTATTCACAAGCCAATTACTTAATGTTTCCTCTCAGAATCTGACTGCATTTTTGTACGTTAATTTAAAAACGAAACGTACTTCGAAGAAATAAAATACTTCACTTCAAGCGAAATCTTTTGTTTTACTATTTGGCGTATGAAATCTGTAGGTATATACTGGATATATCTTGCAGTTATCACACCCATCGTCGAATAGGTATCTGTAGTCCAGAAGGCCAGAATAATGGTGAAAAGTATTCGAATTTAGCTTTTCAGATTACAAAGACCTGCTGATCTGGGTATTACACTCAGAAAAAAAGTTAGTAGAAAAATTTGTAAACGGTTTTCAATCCCACTTTACTATTTTTGTACTGATTTTTAGTAAAAAAATTATTATTTAGCAAATCTTTTTGCTATTTACATTTTACAAATTACAGAATTTTTACAAAATATTTACAAATTTTTGTTGCTAATTTCAGAAATCATTTTACAAATTTTTGAAAACCGATTTGCTAAAATTAGCAAATAAAATTACTAATTTTAAAAAAGGAAGGATATGTTATTTCTAATAATCTAAACTATACAAACAAATTTAAATTGCCCTAAAATGTTACATAGGTTTAAAAAAGGGATCGGAAGTGAAGATACCGACTCATGTCTAAAAAGAGGACACCCACTTAAAATAGCACTAAAAAGGTTTTTTAGTTCTAAAAATCAGCCCTAAAAAATTTAAAATTTAACCTTAAAAGTAAAAAAAAAATTACTAAAATATTTTTCAAAACAGAAATTACCAAATGAAAACAAAATGATAAATTCGTTTATGTTTTAATAATTTTTAACATTTTTAAGCCTTTGATTTTTTTTTCATTTTGTAAAAAAAAAAAATAAATTTGAAATTTTGTACTAATATTAATAATATTTAGTCATTTTTTTTGCTGATTTTAGCAAACAGATTTTAAATTCCACTTAACAAAAAGTCTACTAAAATTTAGTAGCGGCTACTAATTTTTCTACTAATTTCATTGTACTACACGTCAGAAGACATCTGTTGTTAAGATTAGCAAAAACTACCGCTGGGCTCAAATTAGCAGAATTTCCCGTAATAGCAACAAAATTTTCAGTTGCCATTACAGACTTTTTTTGGTGAGTGTACCGAAGCTATGAGTACTACCCTTGGTGACGATCTTGATTTTATGTTAGACGTACTCTCCTGGATCTTTATATACAGGGCGAGGCTATGAAATGAACATGGAGACTCTGAAAAAAGAACATGTCATATGGATCGCAACACAAGGAATGGTTTTTTTTATCGTTGAGAGGCTTTCGGAGCTTTTTCCGATATTTATATTGACTTTAGATAAAATGCTGACTGTGATGTAGATTTGCCGATCTAATTACGTGATATAACACTAGTGCTCATCAGTGACGTCTTGTTTATGGATTTTGTTAATAAACTTTCTCTGTCTAACATTCTTATGTTTTTAAGGAGGCAATGCTGCCAATGCTCTTTTGTTTTTCCTTTAGTTTTGTCCTTTTACTTTTCCTTGCAATGAACTAATAGAGTTTCCAGTTAAATTGACGGTAAAAATCATTAAGCTCGACCCATCATACCTTTTCATAAATTAAAGCAGAGCTCTTCGTGGTTCACTGTCAAATATGGAAAAGGAAAGGGATGCGGAAATGGTAGAGCGACATGTGGCATTGCTTTCTGCAAGTGAAGTTATTCCATATACGAAGTAGTGACTTAAAACTCAGCCTACTTTCAATACAACTACCGAATGTTTTGTTATTAGCTTTTTATTCACAAAAAAAGTGAAAAAAAAATATCTGTGAACAACATTTTTTATTATTCTCCACATGTATGCGAGACTATATTAGTATGAACTTAGGCGCAACATACAACAAGTATAAATGATAGAGGGGAGCACACATAAACACAATACACTACAAGTATGTGTGAGTAAAAAGTTTAATAAAAGTGCAATAAAAAAAGAACAAAAAGAAAAACAAACAGAAAATATAAACAAGAAGCAAATTAAAAACTACACTTGAAACAATACCTGATGATTATTATTGCTGTTGTTTGTATTTCTTAGAAGAGACTACAAATAGCACAACTCAATAATGTTCTTACTTATACACTCAAAAGCTTGACTATTATTGAATTGCTTGACTTGTTGAGATTGAGAGAAAAACAAGTTTAACAAAACAAAAAAAAGGTCAATGGGAAACAGAATATTTGTTTTCATTTGAAAAAATTACGATAAAAGGTGTAAAATAGTAAAAAAGGTATGGAAATAGCTTTAAAGGATTTAAATTGAATTCTTAACATTTTACATTATTGAAATCACATAAGCCTAAAAGTAGGCAGGATTTTAATTTGTTATTTAAGCATAAAGGTATGTATTTTTAATTTGTTATTGACTTTTTAATGTAATCCTTATAGTAGGCAAGTTAGATTTTACTTTAGATTTTTTTTAAATCAGCTTAAATAATAATGATAAAATACTGGAGTAAATAATTTTGGTAAACAGAATTTTTTGTTATTAAAAATAAAACACTTTTTCGTAAGCTTAGCCAATAATATAAAATTAAACTCGCCTACCTTTAAGTTCGAAAATTGTTGCTTACTTTACAGTGGTCATGTTGTAGAAAGAAACGAAATTTTATTATATTTATATTATTTTATATAATTGTTCAATTTTATATTAATTTGCCTTTTAAAGGTTAATAATTTGTTAATTGGTTATTTTGTTTTATGCTTTGTTAGAATATTAATATGTATAAAACCTTTTTACTGTTAGCCCTAATGTACTCAAAACCAGTTTTTATCTTCTGACTAGAACTCTTTTGAGTACATGCATTAGTCTGTATGTATGTTTGTTTGTCTTGTTGCAGTAAATAGAATTTTGGCAAAATTCTATTCTTTTTTTGGACATTAAATTACTTGGTTTTGAGAACAGCAACAGAAAACACCGGCGACAGAAAACACCGGGTATTAAATCATTTAAAATAAAAAATTCTCAAACGAAACATTGGTGCCGAAACCCGGGAATATTCCTAATTGTTGTTAGTTGCTTGATGACTGTACTGAAACTTTAATATTTAATTGGATTGCGATTTGGAAAAATAATTTGGAACTGATGTCTTAATTGTGTTGGAATCGTCTAACTCTGTTGTGGTTGTCTATTGGATATTGCTGTTTCTGGAACTTGTTATTTAAATAAATTTTATTTAAACTTGAATCTTTGTTGCTGCCTTGTTGGAACTCCATTTTGTCTGCTGACTTATTGCCGCCTTTTTTAAACTGCCATTATTTGTTGCTGCCTTGTTGGAACTCCATTTTGTCTGCTGATTTATTGCCGCCTTTTTTAAACTACCATTCTGTGTTGCTGTTGCTTTGGAAGGATTTGGATCTTTGGTTTGTTAAAATCTTGCGTTGCTGTTGCTGACGTCTATGATTTATGCTAAAAACTGTATGTATTAAATATATTTATTTTTTGAATTATTTAAAATGGCGGATACTTCGGTTATTATTGAGGAGCAAAGGGCTATGTTTATGCATTTGAAACGGACTATTCAAAATTATGATGCGAAGATTGAGAAAACTCGAGGTTATGCTCAGATGGTTTTTGATGAAATTATTTCAATTACCGAAAAGTTTAAGGAAATCCATAAACAATTACAGCATATTGTTCGGGATAATTCTATGAATATTAATGATATTCCATACTTTACAGAGGACATATTTTATCAATTTCAAGATATGTCTCTTTCGTTTAGAGGACAAATTTTCGATTTTATTAATGAATCTTCTACTACACAATCATTTGGCTTTCATTCCACTTTTTCTGCCCCCTTCCACAATAGAAACGAGACTTTGTCTGCTGAGGTTCGCCTACCGAAAATCGATATACCTACTTTTTACGGTGATTACCTGTCATGGATATCGTATAGAGATATGTTTATTTCTCTCGTTCACAACAATCAGGCTTTAAGTAATATAAGAAAATACTATTTTTTAAGAGGTTCATGCGCAAAGGTTCCATTGGATATTGTTAATGAATATCCTGCTTCAGATGCAAACTATATTTTGGCTTGGAACGCTCTTAACAAACGTTATCATAATAAAAGAAAAATTGTTGACAATCTTTTTGAGAAATTATTTGCGATACCAGCTTCTACAGGTTCTGCCGAAGGCATTCAAGTTATTTTAGATACGACCCGAAATTGTTTGGCATTACTCCATACTCTGGAAATATCTACCGATAAGTGGGATGCTATAATGATTTATATAACCGTTAACAAACTTGATATACAAACTCGTAAGGAGTGGGAGCAGTCCCTACAGGGTTCAACTGAAATTCCCCAAATTGAAAAGTTGTTTACTTTTCTTGAAACCACTTTTCGAACCTTAGAGACAATTGCTGAACCATCTCAACTCAATTGTGGTAATTCTTTTTCAAAAATATTTAATACTAATTCTCTCCATAATAAAAAAGGGAATAGTTTGCGTCAAAATGTACATATTACGACTACAGATAACGATGATAACTGTATCTGCTGTAACAAGCGCCATCTTTTGGTCAAGTGTTTTAAATTTGCTGCTTTGTCACCTGACGCTAAACGTGAATTAATGAAAATAAAAAGGGTTTGCCGTAATTGTTTAAACGTTGGCCACTTTAGTTATCACTGTCGTTCATCATCTCGTTGCCACATATGTCAACAAAATCATCACACAACTCTTCATAATATGTTTTCAATAAATAATAAAGGTATTAATAATTCAAATTCTCAAACGCAAGGCGTTACAAATTCTTCAAATTCTCAGTCTCAACTAGTTTCTAACCCCTCAACGTCCCAAAAGGCTGCTGAAAATGCATCTGCTAGTATTTCATTAAACTGCGGTACAATATATAACCAAAATATACCACAAGTTCTTTTAGCCACAATGCAAGTTGTTTTTAAAACACCTCACGGTATTATTCGTCTTCGTGCTCTACTTGATCAAGGTGCTCAAGCTACTTTCATAACTCGAAAGGCTGCTAAAATGTTAAATCTAGCAATGAATAGTACTTATGCCCAAATAAGTGGGTTTGGTGATAATCGACATTGCGTTTCAAGAAAATTTGTTAATTTTACACTTTTTTCGGATATTGAGTTTGGATTTAAACTTAACTGTAAGGCGTTTGTTTTACCAAAAATAACATCATATCAACCTGTAATGATTGATGAAAGATATTTACCGAATTTGCAAAATTTTAAGCTGGCTGATCCGCATTTTTCGAAAGCTGGTGAAATTGACTTATTGCTTGGTGGTGATCTTTATGGTGATATTGTTTTACCTCAACAAAGAAAATTCGATGAAAGCGTTTTCTTGCAGTTTTCACATTTTGGGTGGGTAGTTTCTGGCCCTACTGCCCCTATATCGTATCAAAATAATATAAACGTAAATTTATGCTCAATAGATCAACAATTGCGCTCTTTTTGGGAGCAAGAAGAACTTTTGGAAAAACGTGCCTTAACAGAAGAGGAATTATTGTGTGAACAACATTTTAAAAATACCACAGTTCGTGATTTAAGTGGTCGTTACACTGTTTCGTTGCCCTTTAAATCTATACTTAGAGGGGGACCTCTGCCAGTTTTTACACAAACTGATTATAGTGCGCTTTGTCGTTTAAAAAGTGTTGAAGCTAAATGTAATTTAAAACCTACGTTTGGAAAACTTTATAGAGATTTTATGCAAGAATATGAAAATCTGGGACATATGAAAAGGGTTGGCATTTATCCTCATAATTTAGAGAAAAATGGTTTCTTTTTACCTCACCACGGTGTTTTGAAAGAAAATAGTTCTACTACTAAATTGAGGGTGGTTTTTGATGGTAGTTGCAAACGAAACCTTCAATCATCTTTAAACGAAGAGTTAGCTTCTGGTCCAGCGTTACAAAACGATCTTCCCACCATTATCACCAGATGGAGACGTTTTAAAATCGGTTTTAGGGCAGATTTAGAGAAAATGTTTAGACAAATCAACGTGGTAGAAGAACACCAGAAATATCAGCAAATTTTATGGAGAAACGAAAATTCTGATGAAATTTTTATTTACAAACTGTCAACTGTTACTTATGGCACAACGCCAGCTCCTTTTCTTTCAATAAGAGTTCTGCAACAATTATCTGCCGATGAACACGCAAATTATTCATTGGCCAGTAAAGTGCTCAATACCGACACGTATGTAGATGATGTTATCTCTGGGGCAGATAATTTAGAAGATGCCTTTGAACTACACACACAATTATGCCAATTGTTAAAGGCAGGTCATTTCAATTTGAGGAAATGGACCACTAATTCAAATGAACTTTTAGCCCTTATTCCAGTAGAATTTAGAGAGAATTCTTATGTTTATGAACTTAATGATACCAGTACCGTTAAGGCTCTTGGTCTTCAATGGAATACAAAGGGTGATTATTTCTCTTTTAAAATTAATTTTGATAATCATAATGCTTATGTTACAAAAAGAAGTTTGTTGTCAGATGCTGCAAAACTTTATGATCCTCTAGGCTGGTTAGCTCCTACGACGATATTGGCTAAAATTGAATTCCAAAACTTGTGGTTATTGGGACTCGATTGGAATGATAGTCTCCCTGAAAATTTAAAAATTAAATGGTTAGAATACCGACAAAATCTAAAGGAACTTGAGAATATAAAGATACCAAGGTGGATTGGGCTAAATAAAAATGTTAAAATCGAAATACATGGATTTTGTGACTCATCTAAACTTGCTTATGCTGCTGTAGTCTATTCAAAAACTATTTCTAATGATGGAGGTGTAAAGATTAGTCTTATTCAATCTAAAACTAAAGTTGGTCCATTAAAACGTTTAACTATTCCTCGAATGGAGCTGTGTGGAGCCAGTTTATTGGTAAATTTGGTTGAGAGAATAACATCTTCATTGGATAATGAAATTTCCCAAGTATTATTTTGGACTGATAGTACAACCGTACTCTCTTGGATTCGTGGACAATCATCAAGGTGGCCTGTTTTTGTGGGAAATAGGGTGGCAGAAATACAACGCAAATCAACTACTTCTCAATGGAGATATATTTCAACACATGAAAATCCTGCTGACTGTGCGTCACGAGGTATTTCGTCAAGGGAATTGGTCCTGCATAATTTATGGTGGAGTGGTCCAAAATGGTTAGCCGAAATGCCATCAAATTGGCCCAAACAACCCAAAATTAATTACGATAATTTTGATGAAGTTCCTGATATAAATACACACTCGGCTGTGGTCAAAGTTAATGAGTATCCTGAGATTTTAACCGAGTTTTCTTCCTTGAACAAACTTATTCGAGTAAATGCATATAGAATCCGTTTCAAAAATAATTTCATACATAAATTTTACAAAAATAAATCAATAGACAAAGGTACCAGTAAGATGACGGGATTTCTGACCACCAAAGAGCTTAACTTTGCTCGCCTTGAACTTATAAGAATTTCACAAAAAGTAGATTTTTTCGATGAAATATATAAGCTTCAAAAAAATGGTCAAATTACTAATAATAGTTCGCTCGCTAGGTTATGTCCATTCCTTGATTCTTCTCAAATTTTAAGAGTTGGCGGTAGAATACAGAACTGTGATTTAGAATTTGGCTCTAAGCACCCCATTTTACTTAGAAAACAAAATCCATTATCATACCTTATTTTTCTAGATGCTCATATTAAGACTCTTCATGGTGGTTTAAATCAAATGCAGTCGTATGTGTCACGAGAATATTGGATCCTCTACGGGAGAAACTTGGCAAAATTGGTTTTAAGAAAATGTGCTAAATGCTTCAAATATAATGCCAAAGCTGCTCAACAGATGATGGGTAATCTACCAAGTGTTCGCTTAAAACCAGCACGTCCATTTAAGCACAGTGGTGTGGATTACGCTGGCCCAATAACTATAAAACAGTCAACAGCCCGAAACTCAATCACAACAAAAGGTTATATTTGTTTATTTGTCTGCATGGTGACAAAGGCATTGCATTTGGAGGCGGTTACGAGCTTATCGACCGATGCTTTCATGGCTGCATTTCGTCGTTTTGTTGCTCGTCGTGGTGTTTGCACCGATCTTTACTCGGACTGTGGGACTAATTTCATTGGTGCAAGTAAAGAACTTCAAATTTTGTACAACAGAAACAAATCTTCACTGCCAGAAGGCCTGCTTGAGAGCCTTGCTTCTAATGGCACTACATGGCACTTTATACCACCAGCCTCACCAAACTTTGGTGGTCTTTGGGAAGCCGGAGTAAAATCAACGAAATATCATTTAAAAAGGCTAATGATGAATCGTATTCTAACATTTGAAGAACTAACTACTTTTTTGGCTCAAATCGAGAGTTGTCTCAATTCAAGACCACTTTGTCCGCTCAGTTCTGAGCCTTCAGATTGCAACGCGCTCACACCTGCTCATTTTTTGATTGGTGAACCAACGCTATGTGTTCCTGAAGAAGATTTGCTCGACGTAAATATCGACAGACTCAGTAGATGGAAAGTCATCGAAAAATTAACACAACATTTCTGGCGTCGTTGGGCTGGTGAATGGTTGTCTCGTCTTCAAGCCAGACCAAAATGGTTAAAAATCAACAAGAATGCTGAAAAGGGCGATTTAGTAGTTGTTTTTGATGAGCGATGCGCTCCAGGTGAATGGCCTCTCGCTCGAGTTCAAGATGTTCATCCCGGCAAAGATGGCTGTGTAAGGGTGGTAACCCTATTTTCAAATGGTAAAACTTTTAAACGTCCGATTTCTAAAATCGCATTTTTGCCAACAAATAATAACTTTGATGAGCATAAAAATGATTCACCCACAAAACCTGATGATGCTGCCTTGGTTTAAGTACTGTCGTCCTTAGTGGGGGAGAATGTTGTAGAAAGAAACGAAATTTTATTATATTTATATTATTTTATATAATTGTTCAATTTTATATTAATTTGCCTTTTAAAGGTTAATAATTTGTTAATTGGTTATTTTGTTTTATGCTTTGTTAGAATATTAATATGTATAAAACCTTTTTACTGTTAGCCCTAATGTACTCAAAACCAGTTTTTATCTTCTGACTAGAACTCTTTTGAGTACATGCATTAGTCTGTATGTATGTTTGTTTGTCTTGTTGCAGTAAATAGAATTTTGGCAAAATTCTATTCTTTTTTTGGACATTAAATTACTTGGTTTTGAGAACAGCAACAGAAAACACCGGCGACAGAAAACACCGGGTATTAAATCATTTAAAATAAAAAATTCTCAAACGAAACAGGTCATTTTTATTTAAACATTCATTGCATATTTAAGGCAGAACAATTTTAATACAATTTTCTTTTGAAAAATTTACCAAAGCAACTAAATTTATAATTCATTTCGTTTATTCTTCTTTTTTTTAAATATTTATAGTCTAGTGTACCCAAACGTCTTGATTTGTTATGGAAATTTTTAAAACCCGTTTCGTTTGCACTCATTGGTAAGGAAATTAATTTCGCAGTTTTGGATGGTAAAGTTGTTGGTTACGGTGTATTGCTGGTGTTGCTTGGAAGTTTGGTAATTATATTGTTTTTTGCTTTTATTATTTAAGGTTATGTATGTAGTGGTAAAGTGTAGTATATTGGCAATGCATTGTTGTTTCATATACATACAAAAATAAACGAACGAAAAGAAAAACAAGGTAAAACATGCTGTTGGTTATTGTTTATTTTTGTTTGTGGTAATAACAAATGGTCAAAATGGTCATTGTTTATAAATATATGCATGCTTGGTTTGGTCAGAATGAATTTTTTGTTTTGTTATGTTAAATAACACTTTAATATACTTATATACACAAATCGTGCTCTTAGTTTAGCATAAATTTATTGAATTGCTTGAAAAACATGTTAATGGTGAAATAAAATTTTTATAATAATGCATTTTAATAAATTTTGGCAAAATTAAAAATTATTTACCTATCCAGCTAAAAGTCTACATATATGGATGCATACAGGTTTCAAGAATGTTCAAGCGTGCTCATAAACATGCATGCATGTTCATACATATACGATTATACACTCTTCATGTATATCCATACATGAGCAAACATGTAGATATTACCTCAAACTACGTTGTTGCACATGTATGGACATTAGACCGTACCAGAAACAATAGTTGAACGTACACCTTCGAATCTAAATTTTTTTTGCATTGGCCAAAGGCCCCTAGAGCAAAACATTGGTCTAATCGAGACAAAAGGATCGATATATCATATTTTAAATGCCGAAGATGTATCGAAGAATTAAAAAATGTGACATACGGCAAACGCAAAAGAAATTTCGAAATTGCCCTGCAACAATAATTTATATTCAAAGGTGTACGCGCACTGTTTTTGCCTGTATGGTCTAATGGACATTATGGATGTTCGTATGGAGATTTATGTATCCACGTATTTAACGAATGTTTTACCCTGTACTGCATGATGCTGCCAAGATTGATAAAAGCAATATTTATGTAAAAATCGAATTATATACCCTGTGGGAAAACAGAGGTCAGTTGGAAATTGGGACCTGTCCCGTGATAGGTGACAACAAGACCGGTTCCGAAAATACATATCACAAGGTAAGTGAAAATAATACCGGTTTCTAAGGTACCTACCACGTGATGGGTTTAAAAGTCTATATTACTTGATGGGTCTGAAAGTACCAGTCCTATGGTAGGTGGAAGCAGGATCGGTTTCTAAAGTACCAATCACGTCATGGGAATAAAAAGTCTCTTGCACGATATGGATCTGAAATTACTAGTCCCGTGTTAAGCGAAAACAGTACCGATTCTCAAAAAACTTACCACATGCTCGGTTTAAAAGCCTCAATTACGCGATGGGGTTGAATGTATGTGTCCTGTGTTATGTTCTATGGGATTAGTTGTGTGACATGTTCTTTTAGAGCAGTCCTGTGACATGTCACAGAGTCACCACACCTTTTCATAATCACAATTAAGGTCACTTGACGTGTGCTGGGATAGATCCTTTTCCCGCAGGGTATGAACATATATGATCATACATTGTTCTGTATATGACCATATAAGTCCATGCACAGGACAATATATGACCATACATAATCCGATGTGTGGCCAACTATATTTGCATCCGAAATTTATGGGTACATAGTCGTATATTTTCATATATGTGCTCATATATAAACATATACGTACATATGCCCTAAAATTTCGGAGCCGAAGACATATGGAAACATATGATATCATGTATGGTCATATATTAAGTTATGCTTTCACGTATATGATCATCTACAAGGTGGCGCAAAAGTAATCCTCCTATCAGAAAATGCTATAAATTTTGCGATTGGCCCCTAATGTCAGTTCTGTTTTGATATTTGTGTAGTAAACACATGCGAAATACACGTTAATAAACAATGTTACGCTACACTGCTCCAGAACGCGGAATATTGGTGACTATTTATTTGAGCAATAATGAAGATGATTTTTCATCAAAAATAATCATGAGTGATGAGGCCCATTTCCATCTTAGCGGGTACGTAAATAAGCAAAATTTAGGCTTCTGGGGCACCCACGAAGAGCCATTACACCCGCTCAAAGTCACTGTATGGTGTGCTGTTTTCGCTGGAGGAGTCATCGGACCTTTTTTCTTCGAAAACGTCGCGGTCCAAACGGTTACTGTGAATGGTGAGCGCTACAGAGCAATGATAAACGAGTTCTTTTTGCCGCAACTTGATGAATTGGGATTGGAAAACATGTGGTTCTAACAGGACGGTGCAACGCCACACACTGCACGTGCCACAACCGATATGCTGAAGGATGCATTTCCCGAGCGCCTAATCTCCCGTTTTGGCGATTTGCACTGGCCGTCAAGATCGCCTGCTTTGACCGCTCCAGACTTCTTTTTGTGGGGCTTTTTGAAGTCGCGGGTTTATGTCAACAAGCCTCAGACTCTTGCAGCTCTTAAAGACAATATCCGTAAAGAATGTGAGGACCTATAGCCGGAAGTTTTGGCCAAAGTGATGGAAAATGCCATAAAAAGGGCTCAAATGACAATCAACTGTGGCGGCGGCCATTTACATGACATCATATTCTCGACTTGATGTGAAAAAAATTTAAAAGACCAAATAAAAATAATCCACAAGAAGAATCAAAGTTTTTCATTTTTTTTTTTTAAATTACAGCCAAAAAACATCGGAAGGTTATTTTTGCGCCACCCTGTGTGACAATATATGTTCTTATACCACTTAATGTATGATCATATATATCGATTTTTACATATTTCGATTTTTACATGGGTATCTTTTCACAGAGTAAACAGACTTCGAGGACAAAAATGGTTAAAATCGGTACATATTTTGATTCAGTTGCTATAGGAAGATCCCATCTGTGTTGAGCTTAAATGGTTTTACCAAACCAAAGAAATTTCTTTTACGGTTCGTATATAATTTTATTTATGACTCAGATAGTGTTCGTTGCTGGCAAGAAAATAAACCTTCTTAACATTATTCTAAATTCCATCTAGTTCTTTTTTAACAGCGTTTTCGGTGAAGGCCGAAAAAGTCGAAAAATTACTCAAATTTTATTGCTCTCTCGTGGTTGAATTTATCGTACTTATTTGGAAAGTAGAAAAAGTACTATAAGTGACAGACTAAACATTTGTTACCAAATTTGTCCAGAAAGCCAAAAGTTTGACGTTGAAGTTCCAAAACCAAAAAATGCACGATAGTCATTTTAAATTTATCTCGGAAACTGAAGAGCAGATATTTTCGTGATGCATCAATTCGTAACGTAATACTAATTGATTGGATTTATATTCCGGTGCTTCGATACGTTCCGATATTAGAGAATCGGTATTTCGTTTTTCGACGTGCTTTTACAGTACTTTACCCTGCGCTATGTGGTAAACGGTACCTACTACTTAAAATATTTGACCCAGACCCATTTTTTTTTTCAAATATTATTATATATTTTAAGATATTTAGTGTTCCGTTAATCAGCTCCCCGGAATATGACTTAAATCATTCTGTAATGTAAGGTATTATTTTATATGGAGTTTGGCACGTGTTTTTGTAAAAGTACTAACAGAATACTAGGCTTTACTTAAACACATAATTTAAATGATTTTAAATTTAAAGTGATTCCTAAGGAATTAATTTTTAATTGATACCAAAGTACCATTTAGTACTGATTTTCCTCTTTCAAAGCTGTTCTTTTTCACAACTTCAAAAATGTGATTTTAAATAAAATTAACACTTTCCAATTTTATGACAAATATCTTATTTTAAAAACAAGCAAGGTTAAACATTAACCACAGATATTTACATATTAATTTGACATTTATAACTATGGTTAAGTACTAAACCTTAGTTATTTTGAAACAAGTTATCAACTGCATCAAACTTAAACTTTTAATTTACGCGATTTTAAATACTTGAAATCGTAGTTATTAATACAAAGTGTAAAAAATGTATTGTAGTATAAATAAATAAATAAGGCCCGATTACTGAATGTCCCGTTATAATTTTTCCAACAGTCAAACTCAAACAACAGCAACAACCAATGTGTCAGTTAAATTCCCAGTTAGAAGCTACAGGGACATTGTGAAAATCAGGCTATGGCCCGATTACTGATGTGCTTTTGAAATTTAAATTCAAAACTCAAGATATATTTAAGAACATAAAAAGATCTAATTTTTCACTACACCCAATGAACTGCTTTAGATGCAATAAAAAAGGATCCTAAAAGAAAATATTCACCCTAATACACCCCAAAATGACTTCTTCTTTTTTTCTTCTTTTGCTACTTTCTTTTGCTGGGTTGTGTTGAATTATATCCGCATTGCTTTGAGTATAGAAAATTTTAAATAAATCTTTTGGTTTTTTGTTAGCTAAACGTTTTCCATAAAATAGAACACAAAGGATATTATTAGTTTCTGTTAGAAAAATATCAACATATTTAGTAGGTTTTCCAATTAAAAAAAGCAAAAGCTTTTAATTATTTTCTGCAATATATTTAGTATTGACATCCTCCTTTTACATAAATTTTAATATTTTATTCCATATTTATACTAAAATATTGCTTTTAATTTTATTTGTTGTCTTTTTACAGTTCCGTTTAGCATTTGCCTATATATCTACGTATGGCGGAAATCTGTCGAGAAAAGAACGCGCCTATATAACAATTTCCGGTTTCCCCAAAGCAACTGTCCAAGTAAGTTTCCGTTTTTATGTTATTTTACTTAGTTATAGTTTCGAAAAATGTTACAACTGCTGTTGTGTTAGGTTATTTAAAAACAAGGACTTTTTTTGAATTTAAGTATACTTTTCAAATTTATATGTTGACCAAACATATAAAGTTTGTAGTTTGTTGTTGTTTTTGAAGCTAAACAAAAAAAGCGCAACACTAGGGAGGTGAATGAAAAATTAAAAAAAAAAAAAACGTCGAAACATGTAAAACATTTTATATTTATGTGTTATTTACGTATGTTGAAACCACAGTAAAGTGTTGCCACTTGTGTTAGTTTTTGAGGCATGTCAGTGGTTAAATAACAACAAACCTCTACTTCAGTGCTGCCAGCAAAACTCCAAATATAATACAGACAACACGAATAGAATAAGGAAACGGTTATAAAAAGTTATAATAATTAGATTTTTATGTTATATTTTGTCATTAATGCTTGCGGTTAGGAAAAGCTTTAGCAAATTGACGAGAAGCTTTAAGCTTTAGTCATTGTTTAATCAAAGATATGAAATATTTTATAAAGTTTATGAAGTTAATGAAGTTAATGAAATGTTTTATAACACAAAATTAATAAAGCTTTTCAGATCTATAAAAAGCTTTCTCTGTTAGAGCGTCGAGAGAAAAAAAACCTATAATATAAATTCCTAAAAGTCTTGTGTGGCCTAAAAAAAGCTGTCAAATAAATATTTTATGACTTGCGCTAAAGCTATATTTTAAATACTTTTAAAAGTATTTAGAATGTGATTTTGTTTTAAATTAATCATCTTATAAAAATAGCTTTTTACAACAGCTTTTTAGCAAACCAAAATAATTGGAACAAGATTTTGGAGAAATAAGTTCTTTATAAAAAAAAAACTTTGGGAATAATAAGCTTTGATATAAAAAACATATTTTTAAAGCATCACTAAAAACTCTTTCCAATTAAAAAATAGCAAAGCTTTAATTACAAAATTGATCAATTATCATTAAATATTTAACTAATTTTTATGAATGATATTGTATACAAGTTTATTACCTTACTCATTTAACACGTAGTATAACATATTATTAAATGTTTTAGTTTAGTTATGTTTGTATTTTTTTGGGTTTTCTAACAAAAATTCTATTTATTTGGGTGCATTTTTGTTTGGTCTTCCATATATTTTTTATTTTTATTTTTTTTTTTTTGGGGTTCATGTTTTTCTTGTCCTAAGTAGCCATGTGGCTGGATACTCATATGTTATGCTGCATTGCGGTTAACTATGGTTATGTTAGGTTAAATATGTGGTTGTCACTTATAACATTTCTTACTGTTGCTGGTTATTTTTTAAGTTTTTTCTTTATTTTGTTAACTATTTTGTCTAAATGCTTTTGAGTAAAGTTTTTTCTTTAGATTAGCTTATATCCTTTATATTAGTACAGTTATTGCTGCAATTTACTGTACGATTAAATATTAGGCAAGTACTCTTGTAACATTTGTATTTAGTTGAAGAAATCGCTCATGTGACCACCTCCAGTTGACAATGCTTTATTTTTGTATAATTGCTATATAAATCAATGCGTGTACTTAATTATCTGGGTAACTGTTTGTAAAAGAATTCAGAAATTATTACTACATATTATTTGCTTAAGACCCAACATAAGGTTTGCAGACAAAATAAAATTTATTGTATAATTTATTAGTCAAAGTTTTGCAGACGAATTTAATTACACAACAGGTTATAATAATCAGAGTTATAATAAGAGTTGAAATTTTGTGGCAAATGGCTCATATTGAAAGTTATGAAACTTTTTCAAAAACTATTTAAAATTATTGAAAGAGAATACATTTATTTATAGTTATCTATTATATTTTTTAATTCATATTTTTTTTTTTTTTTTTTTTTTGATTTTGATATTTTGATAAATTTTTTTAATTTTAAGCTATATTGCAACAAAGTTGAAAAATATTTGTTATTTCGGCCGCGTGCTATTCACATACGTGAAAAAGTTAGGAGAGGAACACCCAAAGGGGGGGGGGGTGATTTTATACCTACTCTGGCTTCTGGTTATTAACTCATTTCACTCATTTCCGCATATGCGGACGATGTCGTAATACTTGTATCAGGGTTTTTTCTGTATTTGATAAGTGACATTATGACCAGCGCTTTGGATTCTATCAGCAATTGAGAGACTAACTGTGGTTCGTGAGTGAATCCAAGTAAATTAGAAATGGTGATTTTCATTCCTAGTCCTAAATCGAACTTCAGACTAACGCGTCTGAGATCTGCAAACTCACCTTCTAAGGACATGCTAAATATCCTTACATTGCCAAAGACTCGAAACTACCGTGGAATCTTAACACCGAGCACAGAGTAAGGAAGGTTAGGGTTGATTTATATTCCTGCAGGAAGTTTCTGTCAGTAAAGCTGATGTTTACGTCTAAAAATGGTATTGTAGACGTACTTGAGTTACCGATGCGATAAGGACTTTCCTCTACGAATCTCTCAATGCAATGCTTCATATTATTCTAATATGTGATTATTATGATTTATACGTGATGGCAGTCACAACTAGCTACGCGGCATGACTTTTTTCTACGGGTTCTTGGAAAGTCAGAACCTACGGACATGTAAGGCACCTTGATCAGCTGCAATCTGATAACTCTACACCTGGGACTGACTTCGTAAGACCTTTTCCGATCAGCTTTCCTTCTAGAGAGGATTGGGACAGGAGAGATGAAACAGCTGGATTTGGCATCGGGGTATACGAAGATAATTCAAGGATCAGTTGTGGGGTAGGCTCTGGGGTCTTCTCCTTAAGGTTACCCCGATAATGATTGTGTCTTTTTGAGGTAGAGATTCTCGCTATCGGAGAAGATCGCACTCTTGTGTACGTTTTAAGCTCGATGGACCGTGGGTATTTTCGTCGATATCCAGGTGGCGTTTATGTCTCAGAACACAGAAAAAAGCATCAAAAAATTTTCAGCAATTAAAAATATAAACAAAAAGTTTTTTGTGTCTACAAATTCCACCAAAAAATTTTTATTTGTACTTACAAAAATATTCTATAAAAGATGTTTAATATTACAAACATAATTTTGTAAATTTTTATTTTTTTTTTTTGTAAAGAAGAACTGTCTAGCCTTAGTTACCATTTCCTGATAACGCTGGTGTTGGTCCCTGGTCACAGGGACTTCTACAGAAAAAGAGTGAACAGACGAGTTAGCAAGGGTAGAGTCTGCCTTAAATCTCCCCACAGCGATGTCAATCGCTAGACCGCTGTAAACCATTAAGAGTGGATCTACGAGCACTTCCTCAAGTAGGAGAGGGAAAGACGACGTCGATTAGTGAGTTTTAGGACCGCGAGGCTCAGGTGGTCCAACTACGACCTGGAGTGTATTAAATCTCTCCTTAGCAGGAGTCAGAGAGATTTTTCCGGCCTGACAGTTGTGCTGACTGACGGCCGGCTCATAGGCAGCCATGGCAACAAACTCGGGCGGGTGCGTGATATATAATGCCGCAGCTGTGGCATACCCGCTGAGGAGGTGACAGTAGGTGGTTGCCTGACACTGCAGGGCATCCTACTATGCAGAACATTTGGTTATCATATACGAGACGACTTTTCGGCGATTGTGTCAATCTTGGAGTTGGATCTAGTTCCTTACGGGGGGTGTTGAGTCCCTTTTTGACTATACTTAATGCTTACGAGGGCGTGAGCTCCCACTTGAACCAACCAATTAACAGACAAGAAAATAACCCTCCATATTAAAACTTGAATTATATATAAACATATCTGATCATACATGAGCTTATATATGATCATATATGAGTACATATGGCCATATACGTCTATGCATGATTCATATATGACGATCATGTATGGACATATCTCCTAGGATCCGAAATATATGATCATTCATGACCATATATCAACCACACATTAGCATATATGATCATATATGCACATATATGGCCATAAAACTTCAAATTTTAGATCCGGAGGTATATGGTAAAATATATGAGATCATAGATTGAACCATGCATAGACGTATATGGCCATGAATGTTCATGTATGATCATATAAAATTCGATGCGTGGTCATGTATTTTCATCCATATTTCTATTTTTACATGGGCAGCAAAAAATAACCAAGTTTCCTTGGAATTTTGAATTTGACGAAGCTATTTTTCATTATTATAAATTTTGAACATTTCTTACTAAAACTTGATTAGAAAATTTAGTTTGCAGGGATTGTTTAAATTTGTTAAGGACTTTGAAGGAAAATTGCGAAAATTAAGTTTTTTTATTACAGTAATCGGCAACCCGACACCCGACGGTGTAGAATATATGTTACCACACAGTTCATAAATCAATATGATTGCCATTGCCGTTCATGAGGAGTTAGAGCCCAATAACTTGGACATAAAGTGTTAAGGATTATAAGGGATTTTTCCCTATGTAATAAACATTCAGTTTCTAATGACTGTTTTTTACGAGCCAAAGCTACAGATCTAGAACACCTTTTACCTTTTTCGAGGGGGCACTAACATTCAAGCATCTTTTTTTTATTCCATTTTAATAACTGTAAAGTAATGATTGCATGTGCAAAGAAAATAGCTAAAAGTTTTGGCAATACAATAATTTATGAAAGGAATTTCTTTAAAATTTTCCAGTTTATTTATTTAATTGCATGTACATATTAACATTTAACCTTAAATTTAATTTAGTCATATAAAATACAACACACTTTTGTAAAGAAAAGAAACACTAGAAGACACGACATTAAGAATATCACTTAACCAGAAAATAAAATAAAAAAAATAGGTATGTAAATGAAAATATTCCAAGATTTTTCTTTTCATTTAACAGAAGAAAAAAAAATAAATTGCAGAAAATTGTATTTCAAAGAAAAACCACACACACACAGTGTACTTAAAGACAACAGCCACATACAACGGAAGTCATATACAGAGGCCAAACACACACATACAACAATAGCCTGGTTGCCAACACTAATACACAGGCAACAAAATAAAAGAAGACATTTAAAAATTTGAATCTAAAAAGGAAAGAAAAACAAACCCATCAAGAAAACCGCATACAAAACATTTACGTAAATGTATGAAAAAGTTAAGAAAGAAAAAATGATATGAAAATATAAGCAAAATAAAATGAATGAAATTTTGTTAAGGTTTACGCTTAATGAAATAGAACAACAAACCCAGTAAACAAAACAACTTCAATTTATTATTTGCCGGAATACAGCTAAATTAAAAAAATATTTGTCCTACTAAAAACTTAATATTCCATCGCCATATTCCATTAAGAAACTTTCCATCTACTTAGGAGTAGCATTCTCTTTTAGACAATAATTTATTTAATTTAAAATTTGATTATTGGGTTATGCGGTTTTTATGTGTGGTTGTATATGAGACAGAACACTATGTAGTATTATGATATCTTTGCAATGACTTGTCATTAAAAACACATTTCTTAAGCAACAAATGCTGTTGCTGCTTCTGCTGTTTTAAGTAAAAGACGTTGGGGTAATGAATTCATATAAAATAAAAACACGAAAGGCAGGGAAAAATTATAAAGGAAAGCAAATTTCCTTCTTTTTTTTTTGTTCATGACTTTAATGAATCAATGGAATCTGGTCAGTTTTTTGTTGTTTGTATATTTTTGCTTTTCCGTGATAATAAAGAAGTGTATAAAGCGAAAAAGGAACAAAATAAAGCCAAGTATTTTGTTCGATCAAGTCGAATTTTTTATATACTACAGAAATGTGTTTTTACCCAAATTTTGGTATAAAACAATGAACATTTCTGTGCGGAAACTGAAAAGAGAACACTGCAGTTGACTCCTGTCAAAATTTGATCAACGTGCGTCATTTAGTTTGTATTTAACATCTACAGGTTGGTTGAAAAGTTTCTGCGCTCGAAATGAAAGAATACTGTTTTTGTTTCGAAATATATTTTTTTATTCAATATAATCTCCTAGAAGCTCAATACACTTGTTCCAATGATCTTCCAATAATTTTATCCCATCCTTATAATAGTTTTCCGGAAGCTCTGCAAAATAACCGTCTACGGCTGCTATGGCCTCTTCATTCGATGAAAAATGCTTTCCACGAAGGAATTGTTTGAGATTTCTGAAGAGATAGTAGTCACTGGGAGCCAAATCTGGTGAATACGGTGGATGTTTAAGCAATTCGTACTTTAATTCTTTGAATTTAGCCATCGTCAAAACACTTTTGTGAGCAGGTGCATTGTTTTGATGAAAAATGATTTTTTTCTTCTTTAAACCAGGTATTTTCTCACGAAGTTTTTCATCCAGCTGATCCAGAAGGCTGCAATAATATTCAGAGTTGATTGTTTTACCTTTCTGAAGATAATCAATCAACAAAATTCCTTTTGCATCCCATAACCTTCTTTGCTGATCGTTGTGACTTCACCTGCTTTGGAGCTGAACAACCAGCTTCAGTCCACTGTAAACGTTCTTGATTTAATTTAGGATCATGGTGGCAGATCCAAGTCTCATCCATAGTTATAAAATGACGCAAGAAGTCGGTTTTATTCGGCTTAAAACGCTCCAAATTACGCTGAGAAATTTGTTTTCGATCCAGTTTTTGTTGAATTGTTAATGTGTGCGGCACTAACTTTCCAAACAGTTTTTTCATAAGTAATTCTTCATGTAAAATATGGAGTACTCGTTCGTGTGAGATGCCTATGGCATTAGCAATTTCACGCTTAGTCAAACTTGGATCTTCACTAACCATATTATGTACCTGCTCAATGATTTCTGCTGTGGTTGCAGTTTTTGGTCGTCCTTCGCGTGGATCGTCTTTAAGGCTGGTACGACCACGTTTAAATTCACCAGCCCAGAATTTAGCGGTGCGTTTTGAAGGTGAGGACTCCTTATACACTTCATAAATTGTTCATAAATTTCCTTTGCTTTTAAACCCTTCATAACAAAGAATCTAATGACTGCACGATATTAAATTTTTTCCATATTAAAAAAATCAAAGACACGTCAACTTCAAATGGCTTGTAAACAAAGAAAGAATTGACAGATTGACTTGCAACTGTGCATGTGTTCTCAGGACAGTTATACCAACTTGAGAAAAAAAAAGATTGGAGCTAGCAGTGCCATCTCTTGGTGAACGTAGGAACTTTTCAACCAACCTGTATTAATAACAGACTACCGTGAGATTTGAGGAGAAAATGGAAAAAAGTGAATTTTTTACGAAAAACAACTTTCCGCAAAATGGGTCCCTCATCTTGCAGCCCCGAGTGACTATTGCTTGTTTCCAATTTCGAAGAAATGGCTCAGCGGAAAGAGATTTACCACCATCTCAAGAACAAATATCTATTTTGGAAGGGATAAAAAAAAATTAGCGTATCGTTAAACAAAGTGTAAAGAGCTCTAAAGAGACTATGAAAATAGAAGGATTTTTTTATCCAAAAACCTGTGTTTCAATCAAAAAGTCATGGAATTATTGACCCGCTGAAAGTAACAATAAGCGCGGTATATTTAAACCTCCAAAAATGAACTTCTCTTGCTAGAGATTACACTGATATTATTGCGTGCCGACCAGTGTTGCCGTTTTTGGTTATTTTCAACCAAAATTGGTTACTTTTTTTTCCAATGTGGAAATGTGAACTTTTTCATTTTGGTAACTTTTTTGACATTAAAAATAAAGAAAAAGTGTTCTTAAATTTTATTTAGCAGTAAAAATTTTTATATACGCGTTTTTATTACGTCGATTTGAAAACACTATTAATTTTTTTTTATAAAACTATGTAGTTCGTTGTACAAAGTATGTTAATCAGCTCTGGATTACCAAAATATACATACATGACTGCTTTAATTGGCGACATTCTAAGGATGAGAACAAGGATTCTGAATTGAACAATTGCTAAGTTAACTTGAGTGTTGGTGGTAAAAAAAGCAAAAAACATTATATAAATGCACAATGGATAAGTACTATGTATTTGTATTTTACATGTTTAAATGTATGTAAATTCAAGAAAAAAATTTGAAGTTCACAAGAAAAATTTTTAAGAACTCTCCAACACATACGGAATCATGAATGCGGATTGTGCGACACGTTTACGTCCGTAAAACACGTATCCGTCAAAGCTTGTACGTAAATAGAATATTAACGCACCGCATAATCGGGTTTTCAAAAACACTACGTTTTTACTCCGTTTGCTGTAACCGTTTCCGTGACGTTAAAACAAACTTCGTCGTTTTTCATCAGTCTTGATTCCGTAACAAACTGTGTTGTTTATTGCTTTTATAAAAATTTAAATATGCAGCCAAATATCTAAATCCGCGCTACCCTTCTGTTAAATTTAAAATTGCATGAATGCAAACCAAGGTGCAGAACTAGTGACTTGAAGTACTTTTATGCAGCTAATCGAAATGTACTTTTTACATTGTAAATATTATAAGCTGAACATAAACTAATTTGTTTTTTATTTCTATCAGGTATTAAACTTTATAAAAGGCCAAAATTTAAACGTGGTAATGGATGATAATTGCTTCGAATGTTTTCTTTTTTGTTTCAAGAAATCTAAAAAAAAAAACATGTAAAAAAGGGCTAAATTCGGCTGTGCCGAATCTTTGAATACCCTCCACCATAGGGGCTGAAGATGATATACATATATACTAAATTTTGCATGAACTGTAATATGAATATGTTTTGTCAATTTATGTAACGAACTTTTGTTATTTAGTTTTAGCAATGTTATTTACAGAGGTCTGCTCTGTTAGCGACTTTAACATTTTTGATTTTTACGTTAACTTAGTTATCAGAGTAACACACATATAGCTCTTCTCATAGTATGTAAGACAATAAATGTAATCGAACAATAAGAAGACTTAATAACATTTTTACTTACTTAACAGAAAAAAAATAGATACAGAAAAATTGTACAAATTTGTATGGACCAAAATGCTCGGGAGGATGTTAAATAATCTGGGTAAAAATAGGCACCACCGCTTGCGTCTTCGCATCGTGATCGCCATTTCAACAGACAGACAGACGGACATATTACAAACGGAATGACAAACTGATATATACCCTCACCATATATGGTGGAGGGTATAATAATAGGACCAAAAACTCAAGACCGTTTTTACGCTACACAGCTGTTCGTAACTGCTCTTTTAATGACTGGCTTTCAACGGACTCAACTCCGGTTTTTACACCACACAAAGGCACAAATTCAAATAAGTTTCGATGTTCCTTAAAATCTGTTTTCGGGTACGTTTAAGGATCCAGAAAACGGTACGTAACCTGAATTGGATTCCGTTTATAACGTACTGAAAACAGAACGTAAGCGGATCTTGTTTTTGTTGGGTTGTTTTGGGTTTTTATTGAAAAAGACTGCAGTCAATGCAAATAGTGAATCCGAAGATTTATTATTTGAATGAGACAAAGACAGCAGGTAATTTAATTTTTTTATAAATTGTTGCTATAAAATAATATTTCCAGTACAAATTACAAAAAAAAAGAATAGTTTAATATATTTAAATAAAAACAAAAAACTTAAAATTTTGGTTATATTTTTCTCATTTGGTAACTTTTTTTTTAAATTTTGATTACAAAAATTTTTTTTCCGTGGCAACACTGGTGCCGACATATTTCTAATGAGGACATTAATTTTATGACAAACACGCAGCGAAAAGATATGGTTGCAGCAACATATGTTTATTAATGAATTTCTTGTAAAATAACGATTTCTTTGTCGGAAAAGCACTTAGTATATTAATAAAATATTTTTTTTTTCATAAGAAACAGTCTGTAGAGTTGTTTTGTACGAAAAAGTTTCTTCTACAAAATACAAGATTTTTATAAATTTTTCTGATAGAAACATTTATAGATTCTATGGACTTTTCCCTAAAGTAAAATTCCCAGATTTTGCAAACTGTTTTTTTACACTCAGAAAAAAAAATGTTAGTATAAACATTTGTAAACGGCTTTCAATCTTTTACAAAAGTAAAAGAAAATTATTATTTAGCAAATCTTTTCGCTGTTTACATTTTACAAACTACAGAATTTTTAAAGGATATTTACAAATTATTGTTGCTTATTTTAGAAAACATTTTAAAAATTTTTTAAAACCGATTTGCTAAAATTAGCAAAAAAATTAACTAATTTTAAAAAAGTGAATATTGTAGGTAATATTATTTGTAATTAAAACTTACACCTACAAACTTAAATTTCCTTAAACTGTTACTAGAAAAAAGGATCGGAAGTGAATATACCGACTCATCTTTAAAAATAGGATATCTACTCAAAAAATCAGCCCTAAAAAGAATTAAAATTTGATCTTAAAAGTAAAAGGATTTACTAAAATTTTTTTCAAAAAGAAATTATAAAAAAATGATAAATTCGCTTATGTTTTTAAATTTTTTAAACCCTTGATTTTTTTTTTTTTTAATTTTGTATAGATGATTTTTTGAAAAAATAGATAAAATAAAAAATGCTGATGTTCGATAAAATAAGATAAATTTAAAATTTTGTACTAATATTAACAATAATTAGTATTTTTTTTTGCTGATTTTAGCAAACAGATTTTAAATTCCACTTTGCAAAAAGTTTACTAAAATTTAGTAGCGGCAGCTAATTTTTTTACAAATTTGATTGTACTACACGTCAGCAGACATGTGTTGCTAACATTAACAAAAAATACTGCTGGGCTCAAATTAGCAAAATTTCCCGTAGTAACAGCAAAATTTTCAGATGCCATTACAGACTTTTTTTGGTGAGTGTAGTTTAAAAAATTCATAGTGTAGATCAAAAAAAAAAAACATAATTTCTTTGAATAAAGAATTCTGGGGACTTTTAATCATGAAAAATACTTATATTCTAAGGACTAAAAGAAATATTCTTAGATTCTAAAGACTTTCTCTAAAAAAAAATTCTGAGTCTTTATGAACTATCCAAAAAATCTAAAAAATGTTCTTAGAATCTAACAAATTTTCTATTACAAAAAGTCCATGAAATTTATGTTTTTTTATTAAAAAAAATCCTTAGAATTAAAAAATTTATTTTAAGTATTTTTCATTAAAAAAAAGTCCATAGAATCAAAAAAGTTTTCTTAAAAAAGTCCTTAATATCAAATTTCTTAAAGAAATATTCTTAAATTTAAAGAACTTGATCATAGTTTCGAATCAAAATATAACTCTAGGGACCATATTATGATAAAATTATGGTTATTTTATTATCATAATACGATAACTATATTATAATAAAACTATGTTGGCGCAATCACAATCCCAAAAAATATATGATACTTTTCGAATATTGTCACAACTATGTTGTTTCTCTGCGTGAATTATTTCTAAATTGTTAAGGAAACAAATCATGCTTTAAAAAGTGGATGTCCTTTTAATAAGCCTGGCATCCCTTTTTTGGATAGACCATGACAGACAAAAGGAAAAATTGTTAAAAGGATGAAATATAAACTCGTTGTTAATAAACAGATTGACTAACATATACCCAGCAAAAAAAATGGTAGTCATTCTGTGACTATAACTTCTTTCATTGCTTCCTAAACTTCAGTTGACATTCTTTTATAATTTTTTCGTGTAACTCTAAGGCACTTTCAAAGAATTGATGAGTTCATATTTCAAATGCAGTGATCTGGATATAAACCCGATGCATATCTTAAAAAATCACTCTTCATTACTTCTAAAGCATATGTTATAGTATAGCGTATATTTTTATACCCTGCACCATATATGGTGAGGGTATATATCAGTTTGTCATTCCGTTTGTAACATGTCGAAATATAGGTCTAAGACCCCATAAAGTTTATATATTCGTGATCCTTATGCAATTTTAAGTCGATTTAGCGATGTCCGTCTGTCTGTCTGTCTGTTGAAATAGCGATCACGACGCGAAGACGCAAGCGGGGGTGCCTATTTTTACCTGGATCGTTGGACATCCTCCCGAGCAGTTTGGTATTGAAAATGAGCAAAATCGGTCCAGCGGTTAAAAAGTTATGGGTGAAAATGTGAAGATACCTCTAAATTTTCCATACAAATTGGTGTATTTTAGTACAATTTCATAGTAGCGACTGGTATATAATATATTTTCTCATATTTTTTCACCAATCGCTTAGAAATTAATAATATTTTGTACACCTCAAATATTTTTGACCTTAAAAAATTTTTTTCACCACTAAAATTTTTTTTCACCACAAAAAATTTTTTTCACCTAAAAAAAAATTTTTTTTCACCTCCATAATTTTACTTCAAAAGTTTTTACATTGTTTGTATCAAAAACAATAGAGAACATTGGTGGAGGGTATTCAAAGATTCGGCACAGCCGAATTTAAGCCTTTTTTACTTGTTTTAAATCTAAAGCATATATTCAAATTGAAAAAATAGTTCTGATGAAATTTTTTAATTTTTTTATTTAATCATTTTTATATTTTAGTTTAAAAATTTCTAACCCTCATGCAGTTTTGCAATTTTTATAAAAGTTTTGAAATATCAAGAAAAACAGATTTTTTTAACCTTTACTTGAAAGTAGCTGGCCTGTCATTTGCATTTTTTCAGCTTTAAATATTTATGAGGACGGAATCTGTGCATTTTTGCATTATGTTTATTATTTAACACTACACCATTTCCAGTTTTAATTCAGAATTTATCAAAATAATTTTAAAATTGTGTAAAAATTAATTCAAATTGCCGAAAGATGTTTTAAAATTGTGCAAAAATTATTTAAAATTGTTTAAAAATATTTCCAAATTGTCTAAAAATGTTTCCAAATTATACAACCAGTTTTTAAATTATCCAAAAATATTTTAAAATTTGTCTAAAAATTCATTAAAATTTTCGAAAAATGTTTCAAAAATGCTTTTTCACAAATGCAGAATTATTTATTTGTTTTAATAAAGAGTATTTGTATATCAATGCATACATTTCGCTTCTTTAAACTTATTTTTCAGCATTCTTATGAATTAAATTTTCATCAGAGCTTAAATACTACAAAGTATATGAACATTTTGCACTCATGCATCAGAATATCTAATCATTGTATTATCATTGCTTCCTTAGAGTAAAGTATGAGTAATGCTAGTAGCTACATTTGAATACTTCCATCCTATGACACGCTAATGTTAAATTCATCGATGAAACCATTAAAAAAGAAGTGATGCCTTTGCCATAGTAGTAATGCTTTTATTGCTTCTTTGGCAGCTTCATTTTTGCTGGGTATGTATACACTGTAGGGTATACAAATTGTAAATTTGCGAAAGTTTTTTAAGGCTTAATGGTTGGCCTAAAAAAATAAAAGAAAAAATCACAACAGAAAAAAGCTTGGAAAATATGGGTACGAAGCAACAACAAAAAACATTAAGAAAGTAAAATACCTAAAGGACATATGGATGGATAAAGAAAACTTCATGCTAAATGAAGGAACAAATGGAAGAATTAATACTTATTATTTTTTTTTTTAAAGAGAAACAACTGCCAATGGGAAATGTGTTTTTGCGCCTTTAAAAAAAATACAGCATTACTTTCCTTTATGCAAACAATAAAATTCATTAACAGACAACCAAAAAGGATCCTGCACTTTTGACAAAGATAAGGAATAAATGAAGATATAAACACGCAATACAATTTTAAATTGTTTGGCATAATTTAATGTTTTTTTTTTAAATATTAAAGAAAAACAAATTTAAACAAATTAGTTAACTAATTTAGGGATGTTAGATTAAAATTAATAGAGAACAAAAATGTTTAAAGTTATTAAATCTACAGCTTCTAAAAATGCTTATTAAAATTTTTAATTATAATTCTTCTCTTTGCAGGCCGCTTTAGGTCCTATTGCCTTAGATTTGGCACGTTCTATAAATACGGATATGGAAAATATATCATTGGCTAGTAGCGTTTTAATCATATCCGTCTTAGCCATTATATTCACTGCACCATTGGGTGCTATTTTAATGTTACGTTTGGCACCCATTTGCTTACAACACAGTCCCTTATCAAATGATAATGACAATAATGCTGGCAATGTAGGTGCTGTAGACATAGAAGACAACCATCACAACTACATCAACCCCAATAATAAAAACTCAGCGGGTAATGTCAATTTAAACCGTAATCAAAGTCAATTTTATAGTAATAATAAAAAACCAATTCCTTTTTTTTTCTCTTCTTTAGATGTGGAAAAGGCATCTTAATATTAAAACAGGAGTCCGTTCAAAAACAAAATATAATTTGTTATTTAATCCATGATACCACACTACTACACATAAGGATAATGAAGATGTGTCTGTCACCCGCCGCCTTAAAGCTTAAGTTTATAACATTATTACTGTACAACAAAAATTATTTTGCTAAAAAAAAATTCCAATTTTTATTGGTATCGCTCGTAAAATTTTCATTTATTACATTGATTTATTTATATATTGATTTTTATCTATTTGTTTTTTTTTTGTTGTCATTGTATTTAATGTAGACTTTATGATTTAACAATTTTCAAAGGAATTAAAAAAGATTTGTATTTAATATTAACAAAGAAAAGATATGAACAAACATTTGTTTACGATAACTTACTTTTCTGTTAGTCAAAGAATATAAAATAACATTTTTTTGAAATTTCTTAAGAATTTTTATAAAGAAATTTCGGTAAATAAAATATTTATTTTGTCTATATATTTATCTTTGATAATTTAAGTTTATCTAATTAACATTCTGTTTGATGGGAGAACTTTTATAGTCTATTGACAGTAATTGAAACCTCTCGCTTTCGTCTTTAATGAATAAAAAATTTTGACTAACAAATGATTACCCAGCAAAAAAAAAAAAAAACTAGCAAAAGAAGAAAAAAAGAAGCAATGATTTTCATTCCAGTGTTGTGAAAATTTTGATCGGAACCAATGATTTTTACATAGGGGTGTCATAGGGTGGAAGTTTTCTTTGATTTAGTGAAAAATTAGATCTTTTGATGTTTCCAAATAAATTATGAATTTGTAATTTATATTTCAACAGGACATCAGTAATCGGACGTTAGCCTCATTTTCACAATCTCCTGTTAGTTTCTACCTGGGAATTTGAATGGCACATTTGCTGTTGTTTCCAATATAGAGTTTGAGTTAGACTGTTGGTTAAATAATAATCGGGGCTTATTAAAAAAATAACTTGTTTTGAAATTCTTTGAATTTTTACTACAATAATTTTTTTTATTTTTTGTAGCAATAATATCACGATTTCAAGAATTTAAAATCTGGTAAATTGTAAGTTAAAGATTGGAATAAATCACTTAAACTATAGTTAAAAATGTCAAATTTATATAGAAATATCTATGATTAATGTTTAACATTGGTTGTTCTTCAAATAAGTAACCCGTCATAAATTTGAAAAGTGTTAAATTTCATTAAAAATCACATTTTTGAAAGTTGTGAAAAAGAACTGCCTTAGAAGAGGAAAATCAGAACTAAATTAAACTTTGGAATTAAGGAAAAATTAATTTCTTAAAAATCACTTCCATTTATTTTCGCTGGGTATGTACACACACACTCATAATAATTTATGCATAAAAATACGAAATAAATGTCAAAATAACAAAAACATTTATTTTACCAAAGCTCTTGTTATTTTGAAAATTTTCGTATTTTTAAGCATAGATTATTATCAGTACACTGGAAAAAATTCATAAGTTATATAAAAGAAACCTTTCTTTGGTAAAACATACGAAATCTACGAATTTTGTTTTCGCAATTTAAATTTTACTCTATACAAGCTTAGATTACCCTAATGAACATTCATAATCTTACATGGTCATATACGTCCTAGCTTGATTCAATATATGACCATACATGATTTCATATAAGACCGTATATGATCATATATGTTTATATGAACATAAATAACCACATACGGCCATATACCCTCAAATTTCGGATCCAAAGATATATGGTCATATATCATATATTGAACCATGCAAGAACGTATATCATGTATGTTCATATATATTTAAAATTTTACATGGGAAACTAAATTCTATTATGATGAAATAAAAATATTTTTTTTGTAAAAACAACTACACCATTTCCAGTTGTTACTAAAAAAATGCAAATGTTGTTTTAAGAGAAGCAACTCAGAAAATTTTTCCTACTAATTAATGTATCGCTTTTTTCAAAAAATTATGAAGGGCTTTATATATGGCAACTAGGATATTCAATCGATTAATCGTTATTCGATTAATTGAACAATTTTGTCAAATAATTGTTCGAATAATTTAAAAATGCCTAAATTTCGGATACCGAAAAATTCTAATAATTATAGATGATTAATTGGTAAAGAGTATATAAAAATGTTACAACAATAATTTTTTTTAAAGATTGTTTAAAGGTTGATATTGGGTCTAGCAAATTTTTATTCTTTATTGTACAACATCGATACAATATAAATTTATTAAAAATATCGTACGCTACAACATTTTTTCATCTTTCGGGCAACATATGGATTCTGTGCCAAAACAACTGTTAATTTTTTTTAGGCGGAAAATAAATCAATTCAATTTCGAATACTTTGTTCCAGTGAGAGCGTACTGCATCGATTGAAACAAATGGTAGTCGGACGTGGCAAGGTCTGGACTATAAGGCGGGTAAGGCATAACTTCCCTCCCATTATTTTTTAAATAATTTTTAACCAGTTTTGTAACATATGGTCGAGTGTTGTTATGATGGAATACTCGTATTACGGCTTTATATCTATTCGCATATTCCAGGAATTTTCGGTCAATACTCGCTGTGATCGTCTGTCTCGATTTTAGCAGCTCAAGAGCAGAGTTGGTCAAAAAGTGTTTGAAGAGAAACATATAACAACTAACTCGGTTTGACATTTCTACTTGCATTTGAGGTTCTAAGAAATAGTTTGCTCTTCCCGAAGCAGAAAATAAACACACATCTTACAACATCAGCTGATTGGACATAAGTTAATAATGAAGATTACTAAGCACAGCTAGAGTTTGTATGTCAATTTATCTTTACTTAATAAATCATAGTAGATTTATTCTCATGCTCATATGGCTTTTACCTTTAAAGTCACAAGTTAAGTAGAAGATATTTGAAATTGACACTACAATACACAAAAAATGTTGAATGTGGTAGCTAACAATAAAATGCATACCATTCGGATAGTGTCTAATAATTTTTTTTTGTGTATTCTCCACTATAAAAAAGATTATATTTTTTATTCATGTGATCTTTAAGAGAATAAATAACATCTCTCATAAAATGTATAGAGATCAATAATAAACATCACTTTAATATAAATGAATTTCCAAAAAAAAAAAAAAAAAAAAAACAGTTTTAATCTATTCCACAGCGGACTGTAATTGGAAGTTGAAATCAAGTATAATTTCATACCACAGCAAAGATTAAGTTTACAAAAACTTTTTTAAATAATCAAGTGATAGAATTTGAAATTTAATTTTTCTATCAAATTCTAAATTATTTGATTTTTAAACATTTTAATGCTTATTGGGAAGTAATTGCTTCATAATACCCCAGCAAAAAATTGTGGAACCTGTTGCTATAGCTATCTGTTCTAGAACAGGTTATCTGGTAACGGGCCCCGTTCTATTAATGGTTCCACTGAATCGGTGGAACTGAACATGTTGTAGAACGCGTTGTAGAACTAGTTCTTCAGAATTAGAACACATCGAGTTTAGAAACATAGCTCCAAAAACACGAAGTTAGGGGTAAAATAGATGCCCATATTTTTCCAAGTTCTTGTTAAGCTTTACGGAATCTATTCCTTTTTTAAAATTCCCATATAAAATTCACCAATGGAACAACATATTCCAGAACAGGTTCCAAAGAACGGGTATATGTTCTACTTTTGCGTTAAAGAACCAATTGCTTTTGGGACAAACTCAAACAAAAATCATTGATGATAGAACCTAAAGTAGAACAGGTTGCATGCAAGTACAAGTTGTTCTACAACCGGTTCTTTGCAGCTGATATTTTTGCTGGGACCCTTATTTTCTCATACAAATAAAAATCAATTTTTCTTATCATACGAGCAATTAACTTGTATCTTTAAAATGATTGTATCTTAAGAAAATTCTAGTATTTAAATTGTTTTCAATTAAATATTTAAAGAAACTTACCTTATTTTAATAATATTAAGCATTTTTCACCTGTAAATAAAATTAAATAAATACGGGTCAGTTGTAAGTAAAGCTAAATGTTATTAGATAATAACAAAATTTTGTTATTTATAACTGAGAAAATCCTACATAAAGGTAAACAAAAGAAAGTATCGTTCGAAGAAGGGCATTAAATACATTTTTAAAACTTTAAACAAGACAATAAAAATGTGAGAAAGCATAATAAATTAAGAATTTTATATTTTTTTGAACAATTATGCAGAAATCTTACCGAGACGAGCTTCAAAACTAATTGAAATTTTGAATTTCGACAACAACGGAAATATAATTTTTTTTTGGAAAAAATTGTCAAAATTTTAAATAACAAAAAAAAAAATTTAATCTAATGCCCTTAATCGAGCGATACATTTAAACTGACAAATACATATAATAAAAAAAAAATACAAATTATTTCAAGAGGAAGAAAACAATTTTATTGACAACATTTCCAAGTAAAAACAACACAAAAGGACGAAAAAGAAAAAATAAATGTAGTAAAAATACAATAAATGTAAATAAAATTTTATGAATTTTATTTATATTTACAAGAATTAGGCGTAGTATCAAAAAATATTATATGACTTTTTGCTGATATTGTAAAAACACTTTATTCTGTTTATATTTCATTAATTTGTAACACTTGTGTGAGGCAAAACCAAAAGTTCGAAAGAATCAAATAACAAAAAAAAAGGACATGACATAATAAAAAAAAACAAAGACACAAATAGGAAGGAAATAATCGGTGAAAGTAGCAAGCTAAAATGTATTGATGCTTTCGTAATTGCTATATTAGGGGGGATCACGCATTGCGGAGATATATTTTAAAAATATATACCAAAAATTGTTTACCAGGATCTTTTCTAAAATAGGCCTTTAATAAATTACACTACCACAGACAGAATTTTATGGATATAAAAAATAATGAAAATTTTCATTGAAATAAATTAAATGCGAAGATCCTGAAAATTTGCCTAAATGCATAAAAAAATTTTATTTTTATAATAATTTAGTAGACACTAAACGAGTGAAATGAATTTTCTGATCAACAATGACCTTCATCAACTTTCTTCGCATCTTATGGCATTAATTGTAAATATTTCTTACTCACATTTAAAAAAAAAGCTTATGAAAGCATGTTTTTCTAGAAACATCAACCCGAAATGCTTTCGTTAATTGCTGTACCTACAATATACTAAACAATGCTGCACCGTACCCTGTGTGTAAACTTTAGTATTGATCTGTATAAGTCTTAACTCCATAAAACAACGTGGATTAGTTCTCATAGAGTTAGATTTTTCATTTAAGATGTTAAATAAGAAAAAATATATACAATTAACACTAAAAGACGCGAATAATGCTCATAACGTTCATGGCTGACAAAAAAATAGGCATTCCATTTGGCTAATGTCTAATAACTTTTTATGTCTATTCTCCCTGATTACAAAAAATTTTAATGTTTCTATTGATGTAGGAATACATCAACTTAAACTTAGCATTAAATTCAAGATTTTTTTAATGAAATTTTGCAATATTAAATTATAAACTTCCATCCTATAAATTAGGGCAAAATGGAGATACAATAAATTAATGCTGTTTAATGTCAAAGATTAAGGTGGTGCAAAAAAAGGTATCATTTGGACTTATTTAAGGACTGTGCCTGGTGAACGATACAATACCATGATCAGTGAGTTTTCATTGCCCGCGAATTGATGAGTTTGAACAATGCTTTTTCAGATCACCTATACACGCAGAGAAAAAACATGGTTGCAACATGATCACTGCTACTTTATTATGCTTACTGCATTCGGGTATGATGGTTACAATCAAGTTTTAGATTTATAAATAGGTTGTAACCATCAATATGATCGCTTGCATCATTATTATATTAAATATTTTATTATTTCATGATTGTCACTTTCTATTTTATAACATGAATGTCTGTAATCATACTTTAGTAACAAATATTCTGACTATGAAATACATATGACAATTATGGAACTAAAAAATGCTGACAATCAATGAGTACTTATAAATAAAATAAAAAAATACTTTAAGATTTAGAGTCATAATCTGTCTGGTTTTCATAAAACAAATTATATTTATCTGTTTGGGTAACTGAAAAAAAAAAATTATAATAAATGACACTTTTTATTTATTTTATTTTTTATTGACTACTATATAATTTTCACTAATAATTCATTGTTGAAAAAAATCATTGTCAAACATATTTTTTATAAAAATTTTACGTTTTTTAATTTTTTGACTAAAAACAATAAAAACTTTTTTTTCAAAAAATCTGTTTATTTTACTTTTTGTGAAATAAAGTCTGTAGAACCCAGAAGTTGTTTTGTACAAAAAATTTTCTTATACAAAATACTAGAATTTTAGAAATTTTGCTGATAGAAACATTTTTGGATTCTCCAAACTGTTTTTAGATAAAAATTCATATACACTCACAATATATTTTCCGTTACCGACTGTAGTTTATATGAAACGTAATACGTAGAGTTTGTTTTTAAATGAAGAATCAATTGAAATTTATAGAAATATATTTTTTAACTATTTGAATCAGTCATTCAAAAAACAAACTAAAAAAATTTACAGACATTCAGTAGGAGTTGATATTTTCTGTTTGATATAAAATTTTATGTTTTCTGTTTGTAAAAGTAAAAATTCATATAATCTCATTTTGTTTTGTTTTTTTTTTACCAAAATAGTTTGTTTATATACAAAATTATTTTTATACAAATTACAAGAAATTATTCAAATATGGATACACACATAAAATATAAATATATACATACATCTCTGTGTGTTGTGTTTTGTAAAATTACATACAAATAAAAAATATTTTCAATTTGAAAAATAAACCACAGAAATCGTTTTTTTCTACGTTTTGTAAGTTAAAAATTTATAGTTATTTTAAACGTCTTTCGTTTGCTTTTACTACTTTTGTCGATTATTAAACAATGATTGAAAATAACAAAATGGGATAAATATAATGAAAAATCAGTAGTCTTATTTTTGATTGTATTTTCGATTAATATAATATGAATTTTAAGATATTTTTAACGAAATAATATTGTGGGTGTATTCTTTTAAAACTTAGATTCTAAAAAATTCTTTGGTTCTGAGGACCTTTCATCGTGAAAAGATTATTTTTCTGATAGAAATACTTTTAGATTCCAAGAACTTTTTCTAGAAGAAAATTTTTGAGTCCTTAGAATTTAAGTAAAAGTCCATAGAATCTATGTTTTTTTATTAAAAAATCCTTAGAATTTTTTGGAAGTATTTTTCTTTGAAAAAAGTCGATAGAATCAAATAATTTTTCTTGAAAAAATCTTTAATATCAAATTTTTTCGGTAGGAAAACCAATATGATTGCCCCAACCATGTTTTTTCTCTGCTTTCGGTTAAATATAGATGATTTTAATATTAAGATCAGGAATCCTGATTTTTCCAACGAACGCCACATTGAATTATCCTGCCCAGAACCTCTAGAGCTTAAGATTCCTCAATATTGATACCACCCACGTATACAGATTACATTGATGGCCTCGAGGGCCTATAGGTCAGCATACAATATTGAACTACCAATCTTGCTGTTATCTGCAAAAAACGTAGATAGAGTCGAAATCAAACTTTACAAATAATGCATACAATCAGTAAGCGAATATATCTTTTTATTTATAAAAAAAAAATAATTATAAATATTTATTTATCCCAAACTAAAAGAATTTTTTTATATCACTGAACGGTTGAGCGAAATTAATTAATTTATTTGTTTAATAAAACAAACGATTACAATTGAATTTGTTTTTAATAAAAAAGATTTCAAAATAATGTGATTTAAATAATTTTGGATTAAATTCGTTAAATTTCAATAATGATTTAAAAAATTGAATTAATGAGTTTAATCTTCGTAGATAAGCATAATTTCTATGTATTAACACGTGAAGAACAAATAATATTAACTATGAATATATTGCTCAGCTAACTATAAATTGTCTTTCAGATGTTATAATATATCTTACGACATGAATACCCCTAATATTAAAATAAGTTTTATTTTTTTTATTAACTTTTTCTTAAACAAAAACTTTTTTAGAGTATTTTTTTGTTTGAATTTTTATTAAAATGTTAAAAATTTTATTATCCCAAAAAAAAAAAAACTTTTTGACAGCTGTTGATGTAAAACTGCAAACAACAATAACAACAACAACAACAACAATATCAACTGCTACTAGTAGATACAAACAACAAAATTTTGAATTTATGACTTTGCAAAAAATAACAACAAATATTGGTATGAGAAAAAAGATATTAAACATGGGTTTAACTAGTGTTTACAATTATTGTTGTTTAGCGAAAGTTTAAGTTTTAAAATCCATAAATATCTTAAGGGGGTTTTATATTATAACAACAAGAGAAAAACAAGGATTACAAACTTTTAATTCATTTAAAAAATATTAGAAGAGAACAAAAGATTTTAATAATTTTAAATATCAATATCATCATCATAATTCATTAAAATGAAAATATAATTAGTTTCTAAAACATTTTAATGATGATGACGATGTCGAGTTAAAATATTAAACAAAAAAAAACTTTAAATTAATATTTCTTTTCATAATGATAGAAACTTTAAGTGCTTTTAAAATTTTCTTCAATAATTTTTTGTTTTGTATAACACTTTTTGTAGAAAACCAAAAAACCTAAAGCTTTTATAATGAACATTTTTAATGATGTTGAGTGTAATTTAAACTGCAGCATAGTTTTTTCCGCAGTTTATTTTAAAAAAATCATATACATTTTAATTAGTATTTTTGTAGCAGAATTTATATGGCTAAAGTAGCATCATATGTTCGTCTAAGGTATTAATGTTGCAAATCAGCTTAAAATACAGGCATAAATGTTATTTAGCACAAAAGTGTTGTATAGTACGCTGTAGTGTATGCCGCAAAATACTATTAAAAATTTCATATGAATTGTGCAACCATTTATTAAAATATATTTTATTTTAAAGGCCAGGCTAAAAGCAATTAAATGTGGAAAAAGTATTTAATATTTTATAAAAATGTTGTATATAAAGTAATTTTTTTAAAAATCAACTTAATTTTTTTAAGGAAAAAATAGTCCCTGTAATTTGTACAGTAAATCTCGGTTAAGGGGATCTCTTATGGAACCGAAAATTATACCTAAAGTACCTAAAGCCCTTTTGGCTGGAAGCCCTAAATTTAAAATAGGTTTCTTAAATTTTCGCCTCGGACGTGATAAAATGTGGGTTCACTAAGGGAAAAGTCTTTTTCAAATCTATTTAGTTAGAAGCATGATAATGTCATGATAACGGAACAGAGAACAAGTAGAATTTAAAAACTATACGAGGAGAACGAAATGGAATGGGGAATGAGTGGAATTACAACACTTGGCAAGGGTGAGAAAACGGAATGGATAATGTGTGTAATTGAAATACTAGCAAGGAAAACAAAAGGAATGAAATGCATGGAAAGAAAAAACATGGTTGGGGCAATCATATTCGAAGAGCATCATTAATTTTTGAGTTTATGGTTGTGCCAACCATAATATGGTTATGATATTATGATAATAAAATAACTATATTTTTACCATAATATCGTGCCTACAGTTATATTATGATTCAAAAATTACCATATGATAGTCCTAAATAAACATTTTATATTGAATTTATTATAATATGGTCGCAGCTAATCATAGTATACCCATGTAATCATATTATAGTCCCTCATAACTATATTATAATTCCTGGATTATAATTATATGATCCATAATTTAAGAAAATTTCTTAAGGGGAAAGTTCTTAGAAACTATGAAAAAGCTCTTTAAATTTAAGAAATGGATATTAAGGACTTTTTGAAGAAAAATTTGTTAAGGAAAAAATCATAGATTCTAAGAATTTTTCTATCAAGAAAACTATGATTCTGTGGACTTTTTTTAAGAAAAATACTTTAAACTTTTTTTTTAATTCTAATGACTTTTTTAATAAAAAACATTTTAGACATTTTTAAGATTTTTGTAGAAAGTTTTTAGAAACTTTTCTTTAAGAAATATTTCTTCAGAATCTATGAATTATGCTTTCAAAGAAAGGCCTTAGAATATAAGTTTTTTTTTTTTGGAATATATGAACTCTAAGAAACAGTTTGGAGAATCTGAGAATTTTAGTTTAAGGAAAATTCCATAGTAAAAACAAACTGAGCGAACTGATATAATTTTGGTTTTTATGAAAACAAGACAATGTATAATTATTTATTGATTGTTGCCAGCATTTTATCATTGCATCATTATCATATTTTTTTCATAGTCAGAATTTTTGTTACCACAGTATAGTTTCAGCCAATCATGATTAAAAATAGTAAAATATTTACTAAATAATGATGGTAGCAACCATGTTGATGGTTAGAAAACCAATAACTTGGTTGTGACAACCATACCTGATTGCAGCAAGCACAATATAGTAGCAGTGATCATTTTGCAACCATGTTTTTTCTCTGCGTGTAGGGAACGAGTAAAACTATGTATAGATTGTATGGAATAGACGAGGAAAATGAAATTGAACGTGGAAAGGGTGAAATTTAAACACTAAGAATTTGGAACGCAATGAAATGAAACGGGAAATTAATGGAATGCAACAGGAAACTAGTGGAACAAAAACGCTTGATAAGGGGATTTAAATGAAATATGTGTTCCCTTGTGTATGGGATAATTCATTGATAAGGTACCTTTTTGGGGTTTTGGCCAGGAACATGCGCTTAAAGAAGGAAAAACTCAACCTTAACGGGTTGCCCAAATTGCTTTGTCTGGAACCGGAAATTCAAAATGAGTGTAACCCGGAAGTGTGGGCTATTTGTGTGGGAATTTTCGACAGGAACGTGATAATGAGATGATTTATAATCGGAAAATTTCAATACCCAAGCGGCCTGCCATAACCGCTTTGGCTAGAAACTTGTAATTAAAAATGTGTGTCCTCCTGGATTTTTAGATTAGGCACTGATAAGGTGGTAAAAATGGCAGTTCAGAGAGCTCAAAGGCCAACCGAAAATTAAACCACCAAACACTGTGTGGAATATATTCTCTCAAATATTTAAAAAAACACTCATAGGTAGTTTTTTGGTCCTGATCAAAACTATTCTCAAATAACCCAATAAGGTTTCTAAAATACCTTAATCAATTAAAAATTTTAATTATTCAATTTGTCTTAATTTTTTACTAACTATTTTTATAATTTGTATTTGCAGTAATTTTGTATTTGCAGCCTAAAATATATTCACTAGCTTTATATTGTTCGATTTCCTTCAAATAGCTGACATCAAGTTTCTTAAAACTTTTTAAACTACAGGTTGGTTGAAAAGTTCCTGCGCTCACCAAGAGATGGCACTGCTAGCTCCAAACTTTTTTTTCTCAAGTTGGTATAACTGTCCTGAGAACACATGCAAAGTTGCAAGTCATTCTGTCAATTATTTCTTTGTTTACAAGCCATTTGAAGTTGACGTGTCATTGATTTTTTTTAATATGGAAAAAATTGAATATCGTGCAGTCATTAGATTCTTTGTTTTGAAGGGTTTAAGAGCAAAGGAAATTTATAAACAATTGTTAGAAGTTTATAAGGAGTCCTCACCTTCAAAACGCACCGTTGAATTTTGGGCTGGTGAATTTAAACGTGGTCGTACCAGCCTTGAAGACGATCCACGCGAAGGACGACCAAAAACTGCAACCGCAGCAGAAATCATTGAGATCCAAGATCCAAGTTTGACTAAGCGTGAAATTGCTAATGCCATAGGCATCTCAGATGAACGTGTACTCCATATTTTACATGAAGAATTACGTATGAAAAAACTGTTTGGAAAGTTAGTGCCGCACACATTAACAATTCAACAAAAACTGGATCGAAAACAAATTTCTCAGCGTAATTTGGAGCGTTTTAAGCCGAATTAAACCGACTTCTTGCGTCGTTTTATAACTATGGATGAGACTTGGATCTACCACCATGATCCTAAATTGAAACAAGAACGTTTACAGTGGACTGAAGCTGGTTGTTCAGCTCCAAAGCAGGTGAAGTCACAACGATCAGCAAAGAAGGTTATGGCATCAGTTTTTTGTGATGCAAAAGGAATTTTGTTAATTGATTATCTTCAGAAAGGTGAAACAATCAACTCTGATATTATTGCAGCCTTTTGGATCAGCTGGATGAAAAAATTCGTGAGAAAAGGCCTGGTTTAAAGAAGAAAAAAAAAAATTTTTCATCAAGACAATGCACCTGCTCACAAAAGTGTTTTGACGATGGCTAAATTCAAAGAATTAAAGTACGAATTGCTTGAACATTCACCGTATTCACCAGATTTGGCTCCCAGTGACTACTATCTCTTCAGAAATCTCAAAGAATTCCTTCGTGGAAAGCATTTTTCGTCGATTGAAGAGGCCATAGCAGCCGTAGACGGTTATTTTGCAGAGCTTCCGGAAAACCATTATAAGGATGGGATAAAATTATTGGAAGATAATTGGAACAAGTGTATTGAGCTTCTAGGAGATTATATTGAATAAAAAAATATATTTCGTAACAAAAACATTATTCTTTCATTTCGAGCGCAGGAACTTTTCAACCAACCTGTATAAGTATGCTTGAGTATAATTTTTAATTATTTATACAAAAATATTGACACAAACAATACATTTAAAAGAAAAAAATAATAGAAAAGAAATAAAAAAAGAAAAATTTTATATACTTTGCCAAAGGACAATAGGGATATATTCATTTCATATACAAAGGCAAAAAATAACTAGTCAAGGCAAATTCAAAAATTTATACAACAATTTTAATAACGATAATTCTGCATTAATTTTACAAACTAGTTGGTAGAGGCTAACCAGTTTTCATTTTGTTCTTTTCTCTAAAACAAGTTGCAGGCAATCTCTTAATTTTTCCAACAAACAATACAATAAGCATTTACCATTTTCACATTCACCTGCTAAAATTGAAAAAAAAAAAAAAAAAGAACTCTTGCCTAGCAATACAAACAAAGAATAGTATAAGCAAATGGAAAAATCTTTGGCATTAATAACAAAAATAATCTCAAAAAGAATGTTGGTGATAATCGTTTTGGGAAATTGCATTCAAGCATTCATTGGCCTACCATCGAGCTAACCTCCTCCACCTTAACAACAAATGAGGCCAGTTTTAGGTGAATTGTTCATAAATTCCTTAAATAATTTCCAGAAATACCATGTGCCACAATCAGTTTTCAATTAAATTTTATATTTAAGTAGTACAGTAAAAATTGGTGCAATATAATGTATTGGTTAACATGATTTTATGTTTACCCTATAACAATCCAATGATGCCGGAAACTATTTTTTAAACACTGTTCTTTTTTTTAATAAGTAGGTTTACAGAAGATTTTATGTTGTTTCTATATACATATGGGTAATTCACTACGGGTATTGTATCAATGTATCTGTTGTATTGTATATGTTACTTTACAACAGAGTAAAATTGTTATTGATAATTTACACTTAAAAATCTGATACAATTTTACAACTTCATTTGCTGTATTTATTAAATTTTGTATTGTGTATAATACTCGTAACCTATCAGCCTCAAGTGAATGACAGTTTTTTTTAAACTTTATTTTTCATTTTCATTTTATTTTTATTTTATTTTATTTTTCTTCTTGTTTCGATAAATTTATAAATATTTTTATTCTTCTATAGTAATGACATTTTACAACAGGAAAATACCATTTAATGGTAATGAAATTTTCTGGCATTAGAATTTGTCCTACTGATGCCAATGAAATCGTACTAAAGCCTCAAAAACTACTTACAATTGATTAAAAAAAACATTTGTTTGCCAAAAAAAAGGTTGATGTTTAAAGTGCTCAACATAGGCTGTTTTATTTAAGGATTCCTCGCGATCCTTTCCGGACCTGGCCCACATCTATTATCGCAGTATATTAACACTCTAGGAGAGCAAAAATTTCGCCAGTTTTAAGCTATCGATTATTTTTCGAGGTATTCGCCATTTTGTAAAATGGCCGGTATCTTGAAAACGGCAAAACTTTGCTCTAGTAGAGTATCAATATAAAATTATATATTTTTTTTAATTATTTGTTTTTAATTGATTAATTCCAATGAAATTTAAAAAAACATTACCAATAATTAATAAAATCCAACATTTAAAATCTTTACCATTATTTTAAAAAAATTAATTAATTAGTCCCATGTATGCAAAATGCAATAACGTTTGTGAATTGCCCAATAGAATACCAAACAACCGAATTTTGTTGGTAATTTATAAAAATCGATAGAATTAAAAAAATTATATACATATATATAAAAAGTCAAAAGCGCTAGGTTAAAAAAACGCCAAAATTAAAAAAACGCTAAAATTTCAAAAATCCACAAAATTTTAATGATTCTGAAATTAAAAACAAGATTGCAAATTTGACAAATTTAAAAAAAAAAAAAATCGCCAAAGTAAAAAACAAAAACCAGAAATCCCCAAAATAAAAAAAATTACTAAAATTGAAAATCTACTAAAATTGAAACAAAAAAAGAAAAACAATAAATAAATAAGCAAATCGCTAAAATTAAAAAAGAAATAACCAAATTCGTCACTAATATTGAAATAAATACCTAGACAAAATTAAAAAATCGCCAAAATTAAAAACAAAAATCGCCAAAATTAATGAAATGCAAATATTGAAAATATTGCGAAAATCCAAGATTTTAAAAAGTCGTTAAAATTAAAAAAAATTAAATTTAAAAAATCGTCAACATTAAAACCAAAAAACTCCACAAAATTTAAAAAATCGCTAAAATTAGATAAAAATCGCTAGAATATATAAAAAGCGATGAAGTAAAATAAATCCTTAACTATATATTTCTAAATATTGTTTTTTTAGATCGAATAAATCCTTAACATTAAAAAAAATCTGTTTTATAATTTTAAGGGATAGTTTTTTTTTCAATTTTAACGGTAATTATAAAGTTTAGCGATTTTTTTCCGAAAGTTCAACTGACTGTATAAAACTTGGTTTTGCTATATGGCACACAGGGCCAATATTATTCAATTCAGGCAAAAAGTCGTTATCGATGCTGGATCCGGCTGAAAATGTGCTTTTTATAGGATTTCGGGGTTGCTAATTTCAAAATTTAACTAAAAGCTTAAAAAAGACAAAATGGCCGATCCAATATGGCAGACACATTTTTTTAAAAACTGTCCGACTTAGCTCAAATTTTGTTAGTGGGTCTTGGAGTTACTGTATTAAAATTGTTACTCCGAATTTTACATAGCAAAATATTCTCCTTAAAGTGTGTTTAAAGTTATTTATTAAAAGTTATATTCTTTTTCTTTGCTGGAGCTAGCTGTTGGATTTAAGAGTCTGTTATCTGAAAAATGAGCTGATTACTTTTTAAAATTCAATATGGCGGCTAAATTTTTTAAATTTGCCTGATCTACTAAAAATTAGTTTTAAGAGTATTTAAGAGTTTCGGATGTTGATTCTATGCACAAATTTTAAGAAAACAAAATGGCGGATTATATATTTTCCTTTTTTTAATAAAAATGGTTGATGGATTTTTAAGTTGCTATATCAATTCTATTTCATAAATATTTTCTATTATAATTTTTAATGATTACTTTTTAATTTGTATTATTTTTCTATGAAAATAGATTTACACTGTTCTGCAAAATTTATCAATACCAAAAATAAAGCAGATGTCTTACGGGCTTTACAAATAAAAAATTTTATAAATCTAACACTAAGGATATACAGTGGATTTATATATTTTCCTGTAATCGATTTTATAATATCGCGATTTAATAAAAATATTTTATTATATATTTTTTTCAAAAAAAAAGTGAATTTAATTGGAAATAGTGCAATTTCATTATTTTTGTAATTGTATTTATTTTTTATATAAATGTGAAAATGGTATAAATCACTTAACTTAGTTTCAAAAAAGCTTTTGGAAATGGTGTGGGAAAATTATTTACTTAATTTTTTTTAACAGATGTGGTAAAAATATTTCATATAATTTTCTAAATTTAATAGAAATTCCTTGAATTTCATTGTAAATTGTATAAAAATGTTTTCCCTAATTCTATAAAAACTCTCTGAAGATAATAACTAATCAAGCCATAAAACATTTTCTTGAAACTAATTCTAGGACCACTATCATAAATTGCTGCAGTTTCGCCATTAATCATTTCGAGCAAGTTTGAGCAACTTTTTTTAAAATATATGGATCCATATAGAGTATTTTGCTATGACCACTGCTGGTCTTATATTTTCTACTCTTATTTTTAATATTTATAAAAGCTTAAAGAAAACAAAAGCCTTGGTTAAAAGCAATTTTTTCTTAAGGACAAAAATGAAATAGCCAAAAGTGAAAAATAATAGTTAATAAAATGTTAATGCAATGTGACATTAACTGTAAGTAAAAAAGGACCATAAAATTGTTGTAAATTTAAAAAAGTCTTTGATGAAATGTAGCGAGAAATAAGAGTAATACACTTAAAATAGTTTGTAAGTTAAAATAACAGAAAATGCCATTTACAAGAAATGATATTTCATTTAAAAACCGGTCTACTTACTTTTCATTTAAATCAAATGGTTCTTGTTATTTTTTTGAATGTTGTTTAAACAACTGACACATCCGTAAGAAATAAATAATTAATCAGTTAAAATAAATGTTAAAATTTGACCTACCAATTCCTCAAAAAATAAATTAATTAATCATTTATTTAAAATTGTTTTCGTTTTTATATTTTTTGTTTGTTTTTTAATCTACAAGATTTAGGCACTTTTTGCGTGAATGTGTGTTTATGAAGTTCTTTTAATTTGAACTGAAATAAATTTGTATACATATAAACAAACAATTTTTAAAAAAACAAATAGGAATTTTTTGAATATTTTTTTTTAAAACAGACAGCAAACAAAATTTAAATTTGTAATAACTATTACGGACACAAATAAACCACAAATTTCCGTTTTGTGGGTAAATTTTTTTATTTCTATGAAAAATAAATGTATGTTCCTTTATTTTTAAATGGAACGCAAATTTTTTTTATTTAACTACAAACAGTAAACTACTCGTATCTAATATTTTGAGTGTATATTAGAATTATGTAAAAATTATACTTTTTTCGTCTGGCTACATAAATGGGGGGAAAAACAATTTTACTTAAATTAACAAATAATCAAAGTTTTTTATGGGCATTTTAAAAATATTAAATAGTTAAGTTCTTGTTTTTATTTTATATTAATATTCATATCAATTTTTCCTATAAATATACTTTATTTATTATAAAAAAAAATCTCTCCTAAAAGTATGCAACACAAAATGCCAATTTGATATACTAAACTTTATCCTATTCCTTTTCAAAAGAAATTAAAAATATAACAATTAATTTAAAAAAAAATGGATAATTTCATGCATAAAATGAAGTAAAGAAAAAACTGATGAAAATAGTAAAAAAAAACCCCATCATATAAAGGAACTGGTTTAAGATTCTTATACCCCATTTCTTTGAATTGGTCACCTTAATTTCTTGATGCTTAAACGCATTTAATACATTTTTATTTAATGCTCGTGCTACTTGCGATGCCTTTTACTTCATCATAATGTTGAATGAACAGAGTGCAAGGCAAGTCAAGTAAACACCATAAAATGGCAACATGACAGTATATCATGACAACGAACAACTAAGAGGTCCTTTATGTTCTTCCTTTTATATGAATTGTTTTGCCTTAGGTCATTGAGATTGTTTTGGTTAAATGCACACTGAAGGACTAACAATGATGATTTATTAAGAAAAGAAAAGAAAAAACGTAAGAGTTTTTCAAAAAAGATGATAAGAACAAATTTTATAAACTGTTTTACGATTAGAGACACAAACAACCAGTATAATATTAATTAAAAAAGCCAGCGCATTTTCAATTATTTCATAATGGTCATAAAAATATTATTAGGTAGAATAGTGTGGGATAAATTTGATAATGGATAGAGAAAACAGATCACATACTTCAACATATTAAAAAAACTGGACTTCATGATGTTCCAACACCAGAAACTTTCCGTTTTTATATTTGAAAGAGATCAATTTATTAGCATTTGAATAATAAACTAACACATGTTATTATTTTGAATCGACTTGTGCCACTTTCAAAATAAAAACTTTGGAAAAAAAATATAATGAAATTAAACAAGTTAAGTCCAAAATTCAATTTTTTAAGAAAGAAATATTGTTTTAAGCCAGATAACTTAAAATAAAAGTATATGTTAAAAAAAAAATAAATCTTGTGCAGTTAGAAAGAAGCCAAAAAAATTTATAGAGCCCCATCATTATTATACCCTCCACCATATATGGTGAGGGTATATATCAGTTTGTCATTCCGTTTGTAACATGTCGAAATATAGGTTTAAGACCCCATAAAGTATATATATTCGTGATCCTTATGCAATTTTAAGCCGATTTAGCGATGTCCGTCTGTCTGTCTGTCTGTCCGTCTGTCTGTCTGTTGAAATGGCGATCACGACGCGAAGACGCAAGCGGGGGTGCCTATTTTTACCCAGATTATTGAACATCCTCCCGAGCAGTTTGGTATTTAAAATGAGCAAAGTCGGTCAAGCGGTTCAAAAGTTATGAGTGAAAATGAATGTGAAGGTACCTCTAAATTTTCCATACAAATTTGTACAATTTTTCTGTATCTATTTTTTTTTTTTTTCTGTTAAGTAAGTAAAAATGTTATTAATAAGTCTTCTTATTGTTCGATTACATTTATTGTCTTACATACTATGATAACTAAGTTAACATAAAAATGAACAATGTTAAAGTCGCTAACAGAGCAGACCTCTGTAAATAACATTGCTAAAACTAAATAACAAAAGTTCGTTACATAAATTGACAAAACATATTCATATTACAGTTCATGCAAAATTTAGTGTATACGTATATCATCTTCAGCCCCTATGGTGGCGGGTATTCAAAGATTCGGCACAGCCGAATTTAGCCCTTTTTTACTTGTTTTTTTTTGGAAATGGGACTTTTACCATTCTCATAATAAACCTCTCATTTACTGCAAATTCAGTTAATTACCTGCGACAACTAAAAACGCAAGCAAAACAAAAATTTAGTATTATACACGATAAATTGTGTTATCATGTAAAACTCTAAAAGGCATAACAAAACATGTCTGATAGTTGTTACACTATAAAAATACAGATAAGAGCTTTTAAATAAAAACTTTGTCCACAAACGATATAAAGAAAATAATTTTCCCAACCTCAAAACGCATAACGTGCTTAAGTTTGTTTTTTTATATGTTTTTCTTAATTTACATAAAAATGCGTTATACTTTTCCATCACTTTATTCTGCTAAATAATAATATTGAGTTTCTGAATTTTTTTTGTTTTGTTTTTTGTTTATTAGCACTTAACATGTAAAGTGTGGTGAGCAGTTATTTAAAGAGGTGCATTCATTATAATAAATGTACACCTCTAGATACAATATAAAGTAAATTAATTGCTGATTTAGGAAATTTTAAATTGTTATTATTTATACGCAGAGAAAAAATATGGTTGCAACATGATCACTGCTACTATATTATAGTTGCTGCATTCGGGTATGGTTGTCACAATTAAGATATTGTTTTAAAAAATAGGTTCTAACCATCAATAGTGACCATCACTATGATCATTGTTATAGTAAATATTTTATTATTCCAAAAAATATGATAAATATGGAATAATAAAATGCTGACATTTACAGTCATAATACTGCCCTGTTTTCTTAAAAAAAAAAGTTTATCAGAATGATAAGATATGATCATCTTCACCTGGGAAGTTTTATTTTTGAAAATGTCTTATACATATAACATTATAGTTTAAACTGATCAATTCATTGTCGAAAAATTCATTGTCAAAAAGATTCTATATAATGTTCTTAAATTTTTAATTCTTTTCAATAAAAACAATAATATATTTTTTTTAATACCAGGGCGGGTCAATAAGTCCGTGACTTTTCGAACTAGTAGTTATATGAACTACATACAACCTTGTGGCTTTTTAAAATGGAAAAAAGTGAATTTCGAGTGCTCATTAAACATAATTTTTTGCGAAAAAAATCCGTCAATCAAACCAAGGAAAAGGTTGATAAATACTATGGCGACTCTGCACTCTAACTTTCGTTGTGGTCGTACAAGTATAAATGACGCTGAACGTTCTGGACAGCGAACTGAGGTCAATACACCCGAAAATGTTGAAAAAATCCACGATATGGTGTTGGCCGATCGATGAGTAAAAGTGCGTGAGATTGTTGATGCCATACATAGGCATTCCAAATGGCAGTGTGGTTTCGATTTTAAATGATCAGTACGATTTAAGAAAGCTGTCTGCAAGATGGGTGCCGCGTTTGCTCTCAATTGACCATAAACGTAATCGTGTGACAACTTCAAAGGATTGTTTGAAGTTGTTTAACCGCAATTCGAAAAAGTTTTTGCGGTGTTTTGTAACTGTTGATGAAACATGGATACATTACAATACTCCGGAAACCAAGCAGCAGTCTAAACAGTGGGTTTTTCCGGGTGAACCGGCTCCGAAGAAGGCCAATGTAAGTTTGTCGGCCAATAAGGTGATGGCATGCACGCGAGATAATCCACATCGATTACCTTTAAAAAGGAAAAACAATTAACGGAAAATATTATGCCAACTTATTGGACCGATTTAGCGAGGATTAAAAAAAAAAACGATCCCATATGGCCAAGAAAAAAGTTCATTTTCATCAAGATTATGCACGGGTACACACGTGTGTAGGTTCAATGGCAAAATTCCATGAATTGCACTACGAATTGGTACATCATCCGCCATATTCTCCAGGTTTGGTTCCCAGTAACTATTTCCTATTTCCAAACTTAAAGAAATGGCTCGGTGGAAAGGGATTTAGCTCCAACGATGAAACAATCAAACAAATGCCTATTTCATGGACCTCGAAAAATCCTATTTTTTGGAAGGGATACAAAAATTGAAGAAACGTTGGATTAAGTGTATTGAGCTAAAAGGAGATTATGTTGAAAAATATTTTTTTTTGCAAAAAAACTGTGTTTTATTCAAAAAGTCACGAACTTATTGATACGCCCTCGTAGTATGAAATAACGACTTTTTTATGGAAAAAGTACCCAGAATAATAGTAAAATAAGAAATAGTCTGTAGAGCCCAAGAGTTGTTTTGTATAAAAAGGTTTCCTATACTATACAAAATACAAGTTTTTTAGAAATTTTTCCGATAGAAACATTTTTAGATTCTCAGATTCCTAAAGATCTACTTAGAATCTAAGATTTTTTCAATTAGAAAAAGTCCATACAAGCTATGTTTTTTTATTAAAAAGTCCTAAGAATTAAAAAAAAATTTGAGGTATTTTTCAAAGAAGTTTTATTATAAAAGTTCTTAATATCAAATTTTTTTCTTAGGAAAAACATTTCATATAGAAATATTTTTAAACTTAAAGAACTTTTTTTTAATTTATCATCATATTGCAGGGACAATATTATGGTTATTTTATTATGATAATATGATAACGAAGTTTTTATTTTACAGTTGATCTTTTTAATACTAATATGTATGAAAATGTATTTTGTTAGTCTGGTTCGAGGTTATAGAAAATTTTTTTCTTTTTTTTTTTTTCCAATGAATGGAATGCATTTCTGCTCTGCTACGACCTTCATTAACATTCTTCGTGCCCTTGAAATTGACAATTGCAAATATCTCTATTTAACTCACAAATCAAAGGAAAAAGCACTTTTAAGGGCACGAAGAATGTTGATGAAGGTAGTAGCAGACCAGAAAATGCTTTCCATACAGCTTGTAACTAATAACTTTTTTCCTATATTCTCCATGATTACTAATTAAATAAATATAAGAAAATTTTTTCATTTGAAAAAACATTTTTTTTCTATTATCTCGAACCAAACTAACACATAATATGTCAACTATATTATGGTATGACTATGGTTGGCACAATCCTAATCCCAAAAAAATTATGCTTTTCAAATATGATTGCCCCAACCATTTTTTTCTGCCCGTTGGTACATTAATTTTTGTGTATATTTCATTTAAAATTTAGTAAATTTTCACAAGTAGCCATATTAAAAAATTCAAGTCCACATTACATAAAATATGAAATATATAATTTTCACAATATTAGAATGTTTTTCTTTACCACAAATTCAAATGTCTTGAAAATCAGCATATTGAAGTTTTTTTTCTTGAGAATGCATAACTTTAAAAAAAAATATTAGTAATTAATTTATTAATAAATTAATTCATTAAAGTTCTGCATGTTGTAAAAAGGAGAGGTAAGTGAAGCAGTTAGTCAAGTGGGAATTGGTAGAGTGTTATGTATAACACTTATTTATGTTTAGTGGTATAATTATCAACAATAATTTGCCACATTTTATTGCCATAACTTCTATTTTTCTGTTTAAGTAATATTTCTTCATTAGTTTCTTATTCTTTATGTGTTTAAATATTTAATTGTTAGTTTATGTTAAGAAAAAAATGTATGTTAATAACAAATAATTCTTGTCATTAACAAAAATTTTTTTCTACATATTTTCAAAGGAATTTTTATGTTCAAAACTGTAAAAAGAAATTAGAAAATATAATTTTTATTAAAATCTGATAAACATTCTTTGTGAGGTATACAATGCTTTCCATAATAACTGTACCGTTACAGGGAAAAATTGTGCCGGATGGCTAATACTGATAACAGTGTTGCCATCTTAAATTTATATGCCCCTAGAAAATATACTATTTATTTAGAACGAAATTTGCTGTATATTTGTGAAATATAATATTTAACGTGATCGCCCCGGTTGGCTAGTTGGTAGCGTGCTAGCTTATCAGTGCGGGGGTCTTGGGTTGAATTCCAAAGGTTCTGGTCTGTTTTCGCTACAACGAGCCGATAGCCTTTGTTGCTAGTGCTCGGTTAGGATATTAGTATGTAATTTCTTATTATTTGATTAATATAAATAAAATAAAAATAAATATTTAACAAACATTTCCTCAAAAAAGAAGCAGAAAGCCCTCTCACACTTTCCCGACCAATAGAAAAATATGTATCTGAACTACTTTTTTAAAATAAAAAATTATCACATTTTAAGATATATTTTACTAAACATTTCAAAATGGTTCTGATTTTTTTTTCCAAAATTTTTATTTTTAAAAAATAATTCCTGGAAGACTCTATTTGGTTTTTATGAACTATTGCCAATAATTGCTTTTATTTAAAATAAATAAATACTTTTTATTTAAAATTTTCTTTTATTTATAAATAATGTTTTTGCATTACATATATTCCATTCGGCTTGTGTCAAAATAACTTTTTCTCGGTATTCTCCATTATTAATAAATAAAAAAAATAAGAACATTTTCTTTATTTGAAAAATTTTTTTCATGATCTCGAACCAGACTAAAAATACATTTTCATACATATAAATAATATTTTTATATAAAAAAAAAACAACTTGAAATTGTAAACCATGCCGACTTTGATAAAATTCTGAAGCTTATTTCATGTTTTAATTTGTGGCATGTAAAGCAATGTATATTTTTTGGTATGGAATGCCTCATATGTTTATAGTACATGCTTGTTGTAGCTATAATCTTACTTTTCTTAATAAATCAACAGAGTTTAAATATATTCAGCTTAAAAGTATGCACATTTTTAATTTCCTAACGTCAGCCTACAAATATGTTCACATTTTTTATATTTTTTTGTATTTAAATATTTATATTTGATAAAACCCCTAAAGTATGCAATAAACCTAGAAAACTAATTGTGTTTTATACATAGAAGTCTTAAAATATAAATTAACAAAAGGAGAAAAATACACCTTCTACTGTATATTAATAATACTAAAATAGTTTTGCTTATTTTTTCTCTTCTTGTTTTTAATAACAAAGTATTAAAATCATAAACTAATAACTAAAACTATTTTTGTTGGTACATAAAAATTTAATTAGTTTTTTAATCTTCACTTTAAGGCCAAGTCTGTTTTGTTAAATGTTTTTTTTTTTAATATATTTTCATACAATAATACCAGCAGGTAACTAAGGATTAAGGTTAAATATTTTAGTTAAACAATAAAGTATAAATTTTAATGCAGATACAGGGTGCCAGGTTTGGCAAGAAAAAAAGCAAGACAAGCCACCACGATTTGAAAATGATCAAAGTAGCTTTTTATACAGAAAATAATAAAACAAAATATACAAATCTTAACCCGCATAAATAAATATCAACAGGAATATTTACATATAAAATGCTAATGTTTTCTCTTAATTGATACATTAGTAATGGTAATGAAATTCAAAAACATTGTCATTAATCAATAAAATCTGTTCCATAAATCATTACCATTTATTCAAACAATGGTAATGAAATTTATTTCATTACCATTGTTATCAATGTAATGGTAATGAAATCATCAATAAATTAGTCTAAACAATGCATTAGTCCCATGTATGATTTGTATTCTTATTAGAAGTTAGAAAATAAGTGGTTACAAGTTTGTAAAAAGTGGTTACAAGTATGTAATTTACCCTTATTATCATAGCGTCGTCATATGAGGATACAACTTCACTAACCGATATAATCAATTCGGTTAGTACCGGTTCACACACGGCAAGTTTACTTGCGCAATTCTTGAGTTTATAGAAGATACATTTAAGGAGAATGTATAGGGGTATAGACTCGCCCATACTCTTAATTCATTTGCTGAAACAAGCTTTCCCTGTGTGCAGGTAAAACCAAGTTGAAAAAATAATTGAAGAAAATTCGAGCAAGTAAACTTGCTGTGTGTGAACCGACACTCACTGATATAACATAGCAGTAAAAATGATAAAATAGAAAAAAAGTTTGGCTACAACCACAAACAAAAAAAAATTAAATTATCTCTCAAGGGTTGCCACCAATTGTTTTAAAATTTTCAATGTCAAAATAATTTTAAATAGCTTATAAAAAGACAGCATAAAAATTAAAAAAAACTATGAAATTGAGTTTAAAATTTAGAAAAAAAATCTTAATTATGCAAAAAGATTGGAATTAACATAAATGTACAAATTAAAAATTTAATTTTAAAAATTAGTATGGGTCCATCCATTGAATCATTTTAGCCAGTCAATGTTTCAAATTTGGTTGCAAATATCTTCACTAGAGAGCGTGGATGGATAATAAATAATTCATTCAAATCTATGGCCATACAAGTTTTACTGGAAAAATTCGCACGATTTTTGAATTCAGGTGTAAATGGGTTAAGCTTGACTAGTCTTGACTTCACCTTCCGAAACTAGATGTTGAATTATAAATAAAAAAAATTTTAATTTCATTGTTCAACCACCATTCCCATGACCGGTTAAAAGGAGGACCGGTGCAAAAGCACCTACATGGTAAAATAGGACAGATCTTTCCCTTTGAACACTCTCGTGACCGGCGAAAAGAAGACCGGTTTGAAAAAATATAACACGTTATGCCCTGCAAAATTTTTTAGAACAAGTTACCTTTGAATACATTCTAGAACAAATAATTCACCACTCGCTTCCATGGAACTGGTTCTGTCCCAGAAAAATGTTTTGAAAATAATTAAAACGTTTTCCAACAAAATCAAAATTTTTCCTTGATTTAAGAAAAATTGAATTAAAATTGAAAATTGAGTTTTTTTTTTTTATATTTATCTGAAGAAATTTTTAGAAAAAAAATCCTATACCTAAGGTTTTTAATTCCTAATAATTATAAAACTTTTACTTGAAAAAAAATATATATTTTATTAAAATTTTTAAAATGTATCTGAACTAAGTTGGTTACAATTTTTTTTTTTTTACTTTTTGTTTTTAATTGTCTGAACTAATTTTTAGAAAACAATTCTTCAAAATTAGAAAGTGGTATACTTAAAAACTGAATTTGGAAATGGCGTTCTAAAAAAGTGAACACACATTATGTTCAAGTTCTCGATTTAAGTTAGACACATTTTTGAACTAAATGGGAGTAAATTATGTCCTGAATTTTTTTTAAGTAAACTTAATTTTTTTATATTTGAGTATGCAATTTTCTTAAAACTAAGATGTTTTTTCTTAAAATTAATAAATTTTTATTTAATTGACTTGTTTTTTCCTAAAATCAAGAAATATTACTTAGTCAAGATATGAACTATTTCTGACTATTTCGTTTTTCCTCAAACTTAGGAATTTTTTATTCTTTTTAAGAAAATTTTTCTAACTTTTAATAAAATTTTTCTTAATTTGAGAACAATTTATAAATTATTTTGAAGGAAATTTATGATTACATTTTAGTTTATGTCTTTTTTTTCTTATTAATTTTAAGAAAATTTTTCAGTTTTAATAAAATTTTACTTAAAGTAAGGAAAATTTTTAAACTTTTTTAAAGGAAATTTTGTATTAATTTTTAGTTCATGTCTTTTTTTAATGTATAAATACGCTTGAGTTAAATTGTCAAAATTTAATGTTTATTCCATTTAATTTTTTTTGCCTTTTAATGTCTTGTAATCTTTGTTTTACTTTATCTTTCTTTCTAAAAAAAAAATTGCGCAATTTTTCTAAAAAATTTTGAATTTTTTGAGAACAGTTTTAGCAAAAATTTCTTTAAAAAAATTGAGTATTTTTTTCCAAAAAAATGTTTAATTTTGTGAGAAATTGTCGCCTTTTTTTTGGAGATATCGCGCGAATTTTTTAATATAATTACTAATATTTTTTTATATAGTTAGACCCCATGGGGTTTTAAATGGGATGGTCAGATATGAGGGATCATGACACAAATTACATTTTGGAAACCCCGAAAAAATTGCCTTTCATTTGAGTACCAACACTAGGCGTAACGGTTTTAAGAGTCTGGGAAGCCCACAGGCACTAGCCCCAAACAACGAAGATAGAAAAATATTTTTTTAGCAACGCATGACAAATTGCAATAATATAAATGTTGCCAAACATTGTGCTATTTAATTGACTTTCTGCTTGGTAGCAGCTATTAATAAACTATAAAAACAACAGGATGTTTGAGTAATTTAAAATTAAATTTTTTGTTAGTTGATTTAAAATCAAAAAATTCATTAAAAGTGTAAACCTTCCATTATACATTCTTTTGAAGGAAGTAAAACGTTAATAATGATTTTTTGTATAGCAGCTTAAGGCTACTTGTTGGATTTTGTTAACTTTCTAAAGAATACGTACTATCATTAAAAACTTACCACATTACAAAAAGAAACATTTAATATTTTGTTAATGATTAAAGCGGAAATCTGTGTAAACATTTTAAACTTCCTGCGGATATCTATGATGAAATGTTTTTTTAATGACTTTTTGGCTTAAAGTCAAAAGCCCAATAGTTTGCTTTTACAAAATGTTTTCGTTTATAATACAAGTTTTTAATGAAAAAAAAAAAAAAAAAAAAACAAAAAGTTAATATGGAATATTGCTAAAGAGATTAATAATAATTTAAGCCAGAAATCTGCTCACTCTGCGGGGGTTAAATATTCTTTATTTTTAATAAAGTTTTAATAAGTAAGAAAATGCCTCAACAAATTCCAATTAATTTATTAAATTTCTTACAAATTTAATTAGTACTTGGTTTTACATTTTTGTAAAAGTTAACAAAACTACGCCATTAAATAGAAGAGTTTTTTTTTTAAATTGTGTTTAAGCCAAACACATTGCAAGTAAACACTTTATATTCCCTTCGATAGAAAAACTTCTCCTATTAATTATGTTTTTTTATTTAATATCACACCAATTAATAAACTTTATTAACTTGTCTTCATTCATATTCATTATATGGCCATCACAAACATTTAATCATATAAAAGTCTAATGAAACCAACTTGAAAATAAATTTCCTTAACTCATCAAACTAATTTATATTTCCTTCTTTCATAACTAAACTACTTGCTACTACTTTTTTTTTTCTTTAAACATATTCATTATGACAATTCTATGAAATAAGACCAACAGCATCAACATCATCATCATCATCATCATTGTTATCACAATATAGTTAACTATCACAACAACTATGTAATAGTGCTAGTAAGTTAGTTCTCTTTAGCATTAGCATCAACGATTAATATCAATTAATGTTAAATACTAATCGACATGTGTCAGTGATGACTGTTTGTTTAGTTTATTTCAGTTTGTTTATTTATACAAACTACTTTCTACTTCTAACTGCTAACTTTCAACATTGTGTGGCAACATCAAAAATATGCTTTTTCATTTGTTAATTTTCCATTTGTATGTGTACTGTGTGCTTTCCACCCCATATACACATAAACTTATGCAAAAAAGTTTTAAGGAAAAATTGGTCGAAAAAGATTATCAACATCATAGTCATCATCAACATCAGCATCATCTTTGTCTTTACTACTATTTGATGTTGCCAGATGAGAGATATTAAATTCTTATTATTTTTCTTAAAAAAGAATTTATATATGTTTTCTTAAAAAAAAAATTAGATTGTAAGGCCTTTCATTGAGTAAAAAAAATTTTACATTCTGAGGACCTTTCATCATCAAAAATACTTAGATTTAAAGGACTTTTCCCAGTAGAAATATTTAAGCTTCTAAGGACTTTTTCTATAAGAAAAATTCTGAGAATCTAAGGACTATCTAAAAAAAAATTTGTCCCTAGAACCTAAGAATTTTTCTATAAGAAATTGTCCATACACTCAAAAAAAAAAAATAGTGAAAATTTTCCTCAATTTAAGTCAAATTTTATTAAAACTAAGAAATGATTAAAAACTCCTATGTTTGGATACACTCACCAAAAAACGTCTGTAATGGCAACTAAAAATTTTGCTGTTATTACGGGAAATTTTGCTAATTTGAGCCCAGCGGTATTTTTTGCTTATCTTAGCAACACATGTCTGCCCCTACATAATTTTAGTAAACTTTTTGTAAAGTGGAATTAACGATAAAATCGGTTTGCTTAAATCAGCAAAAAAAAAATACTAAATAAATATTATTAATATTTGTACAAAATTTTAAATTTTTTTAACGAACATCAAAATTTTTTTATTTTAATTATTTTTTTTCAAAAAATATTTTCGACAAAATTAAAAAAAAAATCAAAGGATTAAAAATTGTAAAAACATAAATGAATTTATCATTTTGTTTTAATTTGGTAATTTCCGTTTTGAAAAATATTTTAGTCATTTTTTTTTAATTTTAAGGTAAAATTTTAATTGCTTTTAGGGTTGATTTTTAGAACTAAAATAACTTTTTAGTGCTATTTTAAGTGGATGTTCTATTTTTAGATGTAAGTCGGTATCTTCATTTCCGATAGGTGTAAGTTTTAATTATAAATAAAATTTGCTAATTTTAGCAAATCAGTTTTCAAAAATTTGTAAAATGTTTTCTGAAATTAGCAACAAAAAATTGTAAATATTCTGTAAAAATTCTATAATTTGTAAAATGTAAATAGCAAAAAGATTTGCTAAATAATAATTTTTTTTACTAAAAATCAGTACAAAAATAGTAAAGTGGAATTGAAAACTGTTTACAAATTTTTCTACTAACTATTTTTTATGATTGTACTAAAATATAATAAAACTAAATTTAGTTAAAAAAAATTAGAACATGATTTACTCCCATTAAGATAAAAAAAATTGTATCTAACTTAAAATGAGAAAGTACTTGAACTTAATATTTGTTAATTTTTCTCGCGAGTAGTAAAATTAACTAAATTTTAGAAAGCCATTTCTAAATTCAGCTTTTAACTCTACCAATTGCTCATTTTGAAGTATTGTTTTCTAAAAATTAGTTCAGGCAATTAAAAACAAAAAGTAATAAATGTTTTTTATTTGATAATTAAAACTGATGAACTATTTCTAGGGAAAATTTACATGCAACTTAGTTCAGATAAATTTTGATAAAATATTTTTTTATTTTTTTCAAGTTAAAGTTTTGTAATTTTTGAGAAATAATAATCTTAAGTATAAGATTTTTTATCCTAAAAATTTCTTCAGATAAATTTAAAAAAAAAATTGAGTAAATTTTTCTTAAATCAAGGAGAAATTTAGTTTTTGTTGGAAAACTTTTAAATTATTTTCAATATTTTTTCCAAAAAAAAAAAATATAAATAAAAAACAAACGAGCTAATTTGCCATATTATAAAGAAAAAAATATTATTAAAGGAAGCAAATAAAAGTATCCATTAAAATAATTATAGTGCAGATTGTAATTTTTGGTTCGTGAGTCAAAAATCGGTAATGTGCCCATCTCTAATTTTAGCAGTCTTCAAAATTTAACTTAAGGTAGCTTAAAATATATTTTAAAATTTTGTTAGCATAAATAAAGAATTTCAAATTTACGTTTTTATGTTATAATTTTGTCTGCTGACTACAATACAAAATTACGTCATAATGGCTTCCTGTACTTGACGTTGAGCCTGTTAAACTTTATATTTATCGAAGACACTAAAACTTTTTTTTCTCTTAATAATAAAAAAAGTTAAAATTTCTATATGTCAATTTAAAAATGTCACAAAATAAACTTTTGATATTTTTTAATTTTCCAATAATAACAATATGTATTTGTGTTTTTGTAACAATTCCCAAAATAAGTTAATTTAAGAAGGCAGAGGACCCCCAGAGTTCCTTACCCTTAGATGAAAAGTGCCATTTAGGGCGTCTCTTTTTGTAGTTCTCTCAAGGAGAACTATTAATTAACTACGAAAAGAATCTGACTTTCTCACATTTTATTACGAAGATTTAAGGATAATTTTTACTTAAAAGAATAGCTATTGAACTTGATGTTAGAAAGTATTTTCTCATTTTTAGGGAGTTAAGTCCTAGTTTTTAGTAAAAAAAATATCTAATGAACTTAAAAAAAATAAAATTTTTCTTAAAACCAAGGAAACATTTCTTAACTAACAGTAAAATTTTACATGATGTATAAACTTATCAGGAGGAAATTTTACTATTTTCTAATACAAATTTAGTTCTATATATATAATTGGAAATTTATAATTTGGAAATTTTGACCAAAATTTATGTAAAATTTATTTCTTATTTAATTTTAAACATTTTATAACTAACGGTAAAATTAAAGATGATGTATGAACTCATTAGGAGGAAATTTTACTGTTTTCTAATACAAATTTAGTTCTCAATAGTTTAATTTTTCTATAATTTAGAAATTTTGACCAAATGTTAAGCAAAATTTGTTTCTTAATTTCAAGAAAAATTTTATTAAATTTTGATGAAAAGTGTCTTTGGCGCAGTTTTCATTTTGATTTTTCTCCATATAAGTAAATTTTTTAAATTTTATTTCTATTTCTTAATTTTTTTTTTGGGGCGTAGAATGTGTGTTTTTATTTAATAAAATAGTCATTAGAACTTAAAAAATTTTTTTAATTATTTTTCATTTAAAAAGTCCATATGTTAGAATCAAAGAAATTTTCTTAATAAAGTCCTTAATATCAAATTTTTTTTTTAGCAAAAACATATGTAAAAGAAAAATTCTTAAATTCAAAAAACTGTTTCATAATTGCGAATCATAATATAACTGTAGGGACAATATTATGGTAAAATTAAAAATATTTTATTATCATAATATGAGAACTATATTATAGTACGATAATGGTTGGCACAATCATAATCCCAAAAATATATGATGCTCGTCGACCCCCACCATGTTTTTTTTCTGTGTGTGAACGGCATAGATCGTCAAAAAGCGAAATTCTCGGTTCCAGGGGAAGGAAAATGCATGCATAATTCATAAAGCCTCTTAAAGTCACCAGTGCTGTGAAGCTACTTCGAAAAATGTGATTGGACCTTATTTCTGCGAAGGATCCAACGGAAACGCTATTGTGGTGAACGGCAACCGGTATAGAGCCATGCTGACTAAATTTTTCTTTCTGGAAGTTGGAGGACATTTGGTTCCAACTGGATGGTACTAATAGTCAAACTGCACGCTATACAATGCGCATTTAGAAAGATGCCTTCCGAGTGCGTGTATCGTATTTCATTGATTTGACTTGTCCATTCAGATCTCCCTGTTTGACTGTCCTGGGCTTCTTATTCTTTTAAGAATATTTGTAGGCGTTGTGTTGTTAAAGTCCAAATTTGCTTCATACAAAATTTACAAGTGCGTATAAACATAATAAGTTAAAAACGGACAGAGCGCTCACTTTAAACGAATGTTATAGCAAGAGAAAATCGGATGATGGTTTGTGCCCCTGAGGAAATTGATATGTTTTATAGTTTATTTTGCAGTAATAAATAATTAAAAAGTAAAAAAAAAATAAATTTAATCCATACCGACTATACGATACGTTACACCAGGCTGGGGCAAATTCTCCAAAAGTTTAGGAATTGGCAAGAGAAAGGAAGAAAATTCTTTTAAGCTCCCATTTAAAAAATAAATCTTTTTATCTGGCAACATTCTTAGCTTTTTTTAATGCTTAATCAGTTTCATTTAATTTTTCGTATTGCAATTGTTGTTATTGCTGCCGTTGTTTTTGTTGATATTGTAACAAAATGATTAAATACTATTTTATGTTAAAGTTTTATAACTTCTCACAAATTCTAGAAGTGCTAAAACAAGTTATAAATAGTAATGCTTAGGATTAAAAATGGTTATTAAGTAAAATAATTAATTGAGACTGAAGAAGAAATTAATTTCCCAAAGGATTACACTAGGCAATAAAATAAAGGTCATGGTCTGAGGCATGGACCAGATGAATGTATTAGGTTACTATAGTAAAACCTTCAAAAGGCTTGGTGCTTTGTGGGTACAGTTAAGTTATATGGCCGGTTAAAGTTTTCACATTATTGGGCAATTTTGTATGATATGAGGTATGCTTATATTGTTATGCATTCTAATATATTATCAGATAAAGCCACATATGATTATATATAAACTTTTTTACTTGGGTAGTAATTTGCTTTACATTTTTATGGTTTGTGCAAACATGCGTCAAACAAACACAACTCTTGCATTTTTTTTTTTTTTTGTAAATAAAATTCATTAAATCTATATACACTGTGGTGCAAAATTATAGCCGCATGTACTTTTTACCAATTTTGTGCATTTACATAAAAAATTGCAGGAATCTGTGTATGACATCTGAAAGACCTTGAAAAATAATAACAAAAACAACAAACAAATATTTGTTTTTGTATATAAAAAAACAGTTACAACAAATTCTTAGTTTTTTTGTTGGTGCATAATTATAGCCGCAGATTATAAAAACAATTTACTCAGCTAACGGTTAAGCCAGTTTTAGTTTTTTTTTCTTTTATTCTTATTTGCTTTGATTATTTATTATTCGCTAATTTGCAAATAATAAATAATTTGATAATTTTCGAAATGCCACGCGGTTGTTATTTGTCCGATATTGAAAAAGGCAAAATTTCTGCTTTTCAAGAAGAATGTGAATGTGAAATGTGTCCCGTTGGACTGTAAATCGTGTGCTAAAGCAGTCTTCAGTTATCTGCCGCCAAAAAATGAAGAATGCACCACGATTACTGCCACGGCACAAAAGTGCACGCTTGGATTTTGCAAAAAATAACATGAATACGGACTGGAATAAGGTAAGTCACATTTAGCTATCTCTAGTCAGCATTTATTTGAATTTATTTTTACAGATAATTTTTTCGGATGAGAAAAAATTTAACTTAGACGGTCCGGATGGGTACAATTCATATTGGAGAGATTTACGTAAGGAACCGCTATATTTTTCCAAAAGAAATTTTGGTGGTGGATCATTGATGGTTTGGGGAGCGTTTTGTGCCGATGACATGCTAGAGTTGGCTTTCCCAAGTACCAAAATGAATTCGGCAGAGTACACAACTCTTCTCCAGACAAACCTAAAACCATTTTTTGATCGAAATCGTGACAAAAATATGATTTTCCAGCAGGATAATGCAGCTGTTCACAAGAGTAACCATACTCGCATGTGGTTAGAGTCCCACAACATCCCTCAATTGCAATGGCCAGCCTGTTCCCCTGATCAGAACCCCATTGAAAACATCTGGGGAATAATTGTACACAAAATATATGGTGGCAACAAGCAATATGACACGATTGGGGATCTTAAAGCCGCGGTAATTGAAGCTTGGGAATCCATCACAAGTGAAGTTCGTTTAAATCTAGTCAACAGTATGCCACAACGAATTTTTGAGCTCATCTCTAACAAGGGAGGCCCAACACACTACTAATGTATAAAAAATTTTAAAATAATTCATTGCTTTTTATTTTTTTTAATATTTTCTATTAATATTTATAAGTGCGGCTATAATTTTGCACCAAGAAAAAAACAAACTTTGTGTTATAACTGTAAATAAAATTAATATTGCACCACAGTGTATTTATGTATGAAACCAACTAAATCTTGTTATGTATAAGTAATTATACGAATACATATGCATGTGTAAGTGCATTTGTAGATTTCTAAATAACTAAATATGCAGATTAATATTATTCATACTTGACGACATTTATTGACATGTTGTTGGATAATACATGTAGTCATGTATGTAAATACATGTGTATGTATGAAATATATACATATATAAGTTAATAAATTTGTAGGTATAAAATATGCATTTCCTATATCAATATACATGCAAATGGAGATCTAACTCTCGTTATATCATTGTCATGTCATTTGTGCGATTATGCATATGTATGTGTAATTATAAGTGTATAACAACCCTGTAGGAAGCCTGGGGTCAAGTGTCTACAAGTCGCTTCTTTTGTAGACTATTTTGGGTGACTTTTTGGTGACATGTCAACAAAGCGTCTATACTTTTTACATTCCTTTTTTGCAGCTGCAAAGTTGTGATTGTTCATGTTTTTTTTATTTTATTGAAAATACATGTGCATAACTGCATGCAAAATTAAAGTTTTTAATAAAAATATAAAGAAACATGAATTTAAACTGTAAATATACATATTTGAACAAAATATATTATGAGCAAAAGAAATTACAAAAAACTTGTGAAAAAAACAATCAATTTTGTATAAAAATAAAAATAACAAGAAAGAGACAACAATTTTTAGTGAAAATTGCAACTTTAGAGATTTTGTGGAGCCTGATGAAGATTTTACGGAGCCTGTACATGATTTTGTGCAGTCTTTTGAAGATTTATCTATTTAAATTTATTTTATTTAAATTTGCACCAAATTTTGTTTTACTTTAATGAAATTTATTAATAAAATATTTAATCTAACAAAATAAATGCACCTGTTTAATCTTAATTCCTTCCTAGTGTGGAAATCAAGTAAAAAGTTCCAAAAGTGTAGACTAGAGTTACTAAAATGTACTAGCGAATCTCTGGTTCCAGTGTCAACACCTAGTCAATAGTTGTGTAGATTCGCAATGACATGCACATGTTTAATGTCTACAGCAGAAAGCGTTGACTGGGGCATAATTAGTCAGTAGTAATGGTGACAAAGTCAATAGTGAATCAGTACAGTTTCACTATCGACAATTCCTACAGGGAAATTATGTTCTATGTGTATGAATATAGTTTGTCTGCAGGAAAAGAAGACTATTTGTCTTATCTTTTTTATTTATATTTATAATGCATAAAAAAATTCGAAAAAGTCTTACATTTTTCTTGGATATACATACGACTTCACTTTATGCAACTGATAGCATTTTTACAATGCAAAAGAAGAAGTGAGAGAATAATAAAAAGCGTCGTGAAAATGAATTAATTTATAAAATTTCTTAAAATATATATGTATTTGTTTTATATATTAAGTTTGACAAAAATAACGAACAAAAACCTATTACATTTAATAATGTTTAGTTCTTAAATAACAGGGACAGATTGTAAATTTGAATGTGTGTATTGTAATTGTTGTAGTTGTTGATTTGTTTATAATCCATAACAAGTTATTCACATGCAACTGCCTAATACTTCAACAAATATAATGCATATAATGGTGGATAGATTGTGGTTTCGAAGGAACCGTGTAAAGAAAAAATTATGAAGAACTAAATTGTTTATCGATTTTTTGTATCCCATTGCTTAATCTGTGTTAGATGTAATATATAAATTTTTTATTTCCCTAAATGATAGAAAAAAAAAAATGTGAACAATAACAATTAATTGGATTTTTTACAATTTGTAAATACAATTAATGTTTTGGTTAGTAATGAGTTTTTCAATAAGAGCGCTACAAAATTTTTTTTTTGGATATCAATGAAATTCTTTATTCCTGTAAAAGTACGTTCTATGCCATTATGTATGGAACTCGATTTCTTTTGCATGGCCACCACGGGCACGCTTGCAGAAGTCCAGACGCTGAACCCAATTTTCGACGGTTTTCAAGCATAAATCGGCCGATACTGCTGCAATTTCACGTTCGATATTCGTACGAAGTTCATCAATCGTCGCTGGCTTGTTGGCATAGACCATAGACTTGACGTAGCTCCACAGGAAATAGTCTATCGGCGTCAAATCGCACGACCGAAGTGGCCAATCGACGTTCTCCAAACTTGGTTTCCAATAAATTGATTGTGACATTCGCTGTGTGGCTTTTGGCGCCGTCCTGTTGGAACCACATGTCCTCCAAGTCCATATCATCCAATTGGGGACAAAAATATTCGGTTATCATTGAACGGTAGCGAATGCCATTCATAGTAACGTGCCGGTCTTGATCATCACGGAAGAAGTACGCCCCAATGACGCACTGTGCTTTGACCCATAGACAAAAATCAAAAAAAAAAAATTGTCTCAAAATGTGATAAAATTTATAGTGATCGATAGATAACAATACAACTCAAATAAATTTTAAGGAATTGGTATCATTTGGCTCTCCTAGACTGCACTAGAGGGCGCTAAAGTTAGTGAAATTTAAGCAAAAATGAATGAATTAAAAACTGCATTTTATGGCTTCAGGAAAATAGTTCCGAAAAATTCATTTTTTTAAGAAAGTGCATTTTTGTGTTATTCAGTACGTTCAGAATACGGAAAAAATAAAATTTGGGTTAATTTTCTTATCTAGAGTACTTTTTAATAACTCACAAAAAATAATTTTTTCTAAAAAATTTCAAAATTTATAAAAGTTTAATGGAATTTTAAAAAAATATCCGAAAAAATCCAACATATTTTTATTTTGTTTTTAGTCAGTTTATAGTGTTTTTAAAAGATCCAAAAAAATTTAGAGCCTATGTTTTGCCACAACTCAAAAAAAAAGAGTTTTAAAAATGTACTAAATTCACACTTAAAGTAAGTGATAATTTTGTATTTTAAAACATGCTTTTTCTACAAAATATGTCAGTCATGTTGATATTCGATCCAGGATCAACAGTTTCGTAGATACATCAAACATCAGCACCTTAATGATCTCAATCACTAGCAGGTTGATTATATTGTCTGTTATTTTAAGTTTCAGCTGTAGCTTGAATGGTTGTTGGAAGTGTAGTTTTTTATCGTTTTAAGTTTTTATTTTAGAAACTTCCCAAGTTGTGAATATACAAAAGAAATTTTGAAATTCAAGTTCGATTTTTATAAACGTCAGATTTCAATAAAAACTTATTTTCTTAAATATAGTATTTAGTTATTTGTTATTACGTTAAAAATATTTTATTTTTTTGTAAGTAAATTTTTTTATATTTTTTAAAAATATTTTTAGGGATTATAAAGACTTAAAAAAATGATATACACTCACAATATATTTTCTGTTACCGACTGTAGTTTATTTAAAAAGTAATACGTAAAGTTTGTTTTTAAATGAAGAATCAATTGAAATTCATAGAAATATATTTTTTAACTATTTGAATCAGTCATTCAAAAAACAAACTTTAAAAATTTACAGACATTCAGTAGGAGTTGATATTTTCAGTTGAATGTAAAATTTTATGTTTTCTGCTTCAAATAATAGAAATTCATATAATTCCTTTTTGTTTTTTTACCAAAATAATTTGAATATATACAAAATTATTTCAATAAAAATTAAAAGAAATTATTCAAATATACATACACACAAAGCCAATAAAAATATATACACCTGTATATGTTGTGTTCTGTTTTGTAATTACACACAAATAAAAAAAATTTCAATTTGAAAAACAAACCACAAAAGTAGTTTTTTCTAACTTTTTGTTAATAAAAATTTGATGGTTATTTTAAACGACTTTCTATTGTTTTTACTTTTGTCGATTATTTAACAATGATTGAAAATAAACAACAAAATGGGTTAAATATATAATGAAAAATCAATAGTCCTCTTTTTGATTGTATTTTCGATTAATTTAATATGTATTTTAATTTGTTTTTAACGAAATAATATTGTGAGTGTACAAAATGACTTTTTAGTTACAAAATTGAGTCATCGAATTTTAGTATACATGTTTTTTATGTTTATTTAAATTAATTTGATAAGTTTGAATGTAATCGGTTAACTTTTAAAGATTTTATGTAATTTTTTTAAAAAAGGATATATGACAGGTAAGCGAGTCCTTCCTTCGATTGAAAAGAAAATTGGCAGGCACGTTAATAACTTTGTTCTAATAACAATTATCAATTATCGTTAGGTTCTGACCAAATTTGAAGATTTTATTACATTTTTAAACTTCAGGATATATGGGAGGTAGGCGTGTCCTTATACCAATTTTCCCAAAATTTCGTTTATCTTCTATTTAACTCAAACTAAAATCGCGTACCAAATTTCAGTAAGCTACGATAACTCCTTCTATTTTTGTCCACTCGTTATATGGGAACAAAGCCCTGTGTGACGCCGCCGGCCCATATACCGCACCAAACCGTAATTTTTTCGGGATGCAATGATGACTCATGGAGTACGTGTGGATTGCTGTCTGACCAATATCGCATATTTTGTTTATTGACGAAGCCATTCAGCCAGAAATGAGCCTCATCGCTGAAGATGACTTTTCGATGAAAATTCGAATAATTTTCAAGTTGTTGCTCAGCCCAATTCACGAACATACGACGCTTCTGGTGGTCAAGCGGCTTCTGTTCTTGCGTCAATTTGATCTTGTAAGGATGTAGGCCAAGATCTTTTTGCAAAATTCGCCACAACGACGTCACAGAGATGCCTAACGCTTGAGAACGACATGTGAAAGACACATTTGGGCTTTCTTCAACTGAAGCCTCAGCGGCAGCAATATTCTCGACACTACGGGCACTTCTTTGTCTCACTGGCACGGGAACATTTTGTACTGTGCCTGTGGCAAACCTTACAGAAGAGAAATGTCAAAAGAGCGGCAAGAAATATGCAGTCGTTTGCTGTCCCTGTCGCTCTACTTTTGTTGCGTCCCTGTTGAAAAATCCTGTATAACACATTTATTTTAATTAACAATTGTTCCTGTTGAGTTGAACCAAATTTTAATACAACTTGAAAATCTCAAGTTATTGTGGAAACCCCTTTTTTAAGACGACGTAAACTTAAAAATGTTGAATAAGTTATTTTTCAATTGATTTTAAATTTTGATAGCAGTTTTGGAAAGAAGACTAGATAGCTTTCTTACATCTATAAATGTTTATTGATTAAACAAAATTATTGGAAGATATTTAAACACTCAAAATAATTTGTATTTTGCCTCAGCAGAAAAATTTATTTATTAACAAAATTTACTCCCGGCTTAGAATCATTTTGATCATTTTATTTTTTTTTTTTCAATTTATGAAATCTAAATTTAATTGAAAACTTAGTAAAACTAAAAATTTATTTCTAATAATTAGAGTTTGACATAAACTAAAAATTTTGTAAATAACATAACTGAATGCTCGATTTGTAAAGCTGAATCCAAAACATTTTTAACATTTTTTTTATTAATATTTTCCTTTATACTTATGCAAATAGAATTTTAGAAAAATAAATACAAATTCCAGAAAGTCAAAATTAAAAATGTATGTTAAACGGTGGAGAAAACTGCTAGAGATAGAGCAAAAACATCTCTAAATAAGCCAATATACCGAATAAATGCCGAATGATATTTTTATTTTAAACCGAATATTCCGGTGGACTTTACTAATTATAAAGTATAAAATTTGTATAAATACTATGGTCTCGCCAAAGGATCTCTAAGGGAGCACACATTTTTCCATTTTGCTCTATCTCATTAAGTTTTCGAGATATGGGCCATTTTCATATAAAATGAAAGTCTTTCCTTTAACTTTTCTAGGTTAAAGAATACAGTTTTGGACAGAGATGATATGTTCAAAATTCAGGAGGCCCTGAAATAGAGCCATAGAACATACTGGTAGAATTCTTTACCGTGTAAAGGGGTGTGAAGACGCAAATCTTTGGGAAAAATTTGTGCTCAAATGCATTATATTTTACGCTTTAATAAAGAAAAAAACTTTGAAGAATTATTTTGTTTCGTCCAAGGGGGAGAGGGGAATGGACTTTCATAAATGAGCCTGGGGATGGATTCTCATCCACCATACTCGGGACCGATTGTCATCCATCACAGTGTAGATGGATTTCCATCCATCGCACTGGAATCGGATTTTGATCCACCACATTGGGGATTCTTACCTAACATACGGGGGATTTTAATTCATCATATTGGGTACGGATTCACATCCAACGCACTTGTACGGATTTTCATCCATCCATCATACGGGTGACGGATCTCTATCCACTTTACGCCAGGACAAATCGTTGCCCATAGGAGAACAAGGAGCAAGACTACAATGGGAATACGCAGAAGGAAGAGAAACTACTGGAAAACCCACAAAGATGAGAGAGAGAACTTCAGGAGAAAAGCAAAATAAGAAGAGAGAAACTACAAGAGATGTACTACAAGAGATAAACCACAAAAGAGAAACTACAAGAGATGTGCTACAAGAGATGAACTACAAGAGGGCAACTAGCCGGATTGGCACCCAGCACAGAGCTTAGGAGCACACAGAGAGGGTCTAGAGGATAGGCTCCCGGTTTTACAACTAGGATGAAAAAGGGTTGGATATCCATCCAACACAGAGTTAGGGGCGGCTTACCATTCCCTATTGTTGGATTCTCATCTAACACCTGGATTTCCATCCGACCAGCTTAGGAGCAAGAGAAAGAGTCAGGCGAGATATAGAGTTCACACAATTATTTCAGTAAACCGCTAGGACACCATGCCGAAATAGCAAGTAAAATTAATTTAAATTTAAAGTGTTAAACTTAAAGAAAAAACAGAAATCAAAGCTGTTTTTATTTAACCCTGGACTAGCAGAAATATCCCAGCTTCAAACCCGGACTAAACGGAGGTTCCTTACAGGAGGGATATACAAGTATTATATTGTATAAAATTTTACAAATGGGCTCCTTAATATTAATTACAAATAATTCTGAATTACGAATAATTTTGATCTGTCATCGCGCGCAATTACAGTTTTGTCATATTAAATGCTCTTCATATATTTTACCACCTTTCATATTTCCTCTATCCTTTTTACAAACACTTATAAAAGTAATCATATAAATTTAAAAGAAATGATATATCGTTTAAATACCGGTCTATTTAATTTTAATTTAATCAACTGATTTTTGTTATATATTTTAAAATGATGCAGCTGGCACAGCAATAAACAAACAAATGATTACTCAGTTAAAAATAAATGTTAAAATTTACATAGCCATTCCGTAAAAAATAACTGATTATTCATTTATTTAAAATTGTTTCTGTTTTTTGTATATTTGATTGTTTTTTAATCACACAGTATATAGACAGACACATTTTGTGTGAATGTCATTATGTGTGTGTTTTTAAGTTCTTGTAATTTGAATTGAAATAATTTTGTATACAAACAATTTAAAAAAACAAAACAAAATTGAAATTTAAATATTTTTTTTTCAAATACACAGCAAATAAAATTTTAATTTGGAATGGAACACAAATTCCTTAAATTTCCGTTTTCTGGATATATTTTTTATTGAATTTCTAATAAATGAAATTTCTAATTAATGAAACTGAAAAATAATCGGTAAATGACAGTAAATCATTTTAAACAAATGTCTAAAAAAGTTAAAATATATATTTCTTAAAAAAAAGTATGTTCCTTTATTTTTAACTCAAACTTTTTTATTAAGCTACAAACAGTAAACTACATTACAATCTTAGTTAAAAATATCATGTGTTGCTTTTATTTTTTTTTTAAAAAGCACTGAAAATTTTCTGTTTAATGAAAATAGCTGAAATAATTGTTTAAAACAGTGTTTCAGCAAAAACAAAAAAAAAATTGAAAAAAATTAATCGAATCAATTTGAAAAAATTTGACAGATTTTGTACTGAAGTATTATTTTTTAGCTTAAGGCAAAATTAAATTTAAAATAGTTGAAATTTTTTTAAGAATAATATTTTATATATTTGCCTCAAACTATGCAATACATTTTAAATAACTTCAAATCCTATACAGCGTACTATATTTTTTCTTTAATTTTTAATTCAATAGAAAAATAAAGAAGATCTTTTAATTGATTACGGCGATTAACTTTTCCCTATAACCTTTTACATACAAATTTGACATTTAAGACAATTACTAAGAACAAATCTCCGGTTATTTTGAGGCAAGTTAGCAGGCATAAGACTATAAATTAAATTAACCTTCACTAAAACTTTTTTATATTCAAATTTAAATTTTTCTTATTCAGTTTTCTTGTATGCCAATTTAATTTTTTTTATTAAAAACGCGCTCTAAAATGATGTTCAATATTTTTATCCCTGCAGATTGCACAATTTGGTGTATCAATAAATTATATTCAAATTTTTGTATAAAGTTTTACTATAAAAATATCAAAACCTGTTAAAGTTTATCAACATACTCCAGGATACTTTTTTCTCAGAAAAGAAAAACTTATAAAAGTAGTAAATTGTTAATTCATAAAATATGAAGAAAAAAACTTAAGGAGTAAAAAAGAAGATATATATGATCATATACAATGTTTATTTGTGACTTTTTGGTACGCAACATTTAAAAAATAACTTCAAACGTTCATATGATTTACTATGTATATGGTTGGTAAATTCAAACACTTTTACACAGTAATAAGACATTTTCAAAATAAATGTATAAGAAATATGAAAGAGTTAAACTTGTTGGCGCCATAAATATTATTTCTTTTTTTCTTTTTGTTTTGGACAATGCCAAGTTTATGGGGAAATATCAAATAAAAGAAAAGTTAACTCTATTTCACACTATAACTTTTTTCTTAAAATTATCTAACATAAACAAAAAAAACAACTAAAAAGTAAAATTGTTTTGTAACAAAATCTTTGAATGTGCAAAAAAAAATAAATTTAGACAGAAGCTCATATGAAGAAGATTGTAATCGTATATGTTAACAAAGTTTTTTACTTAATAATTCACACTTCGTCTTTTTGTTGAACAAAAACATTGAAAAAATCTCTATGCTAAAGGAAAATAAGTATTTAACCCTTTAGTATTTAACCTTTAAGTGTGAAGCTAATATAAAATGTGGACTTTAAAATTGTTTTCAATTTATATAATTTTCGTATATTCAAGTTCCAAGCATGTTAAAAATTAAAATTATCATACTAATGCATCAAACTTGAGAATTTTTAATTACCATTTAAATTTCATTATCATTAGTTAAACTCATGTATGAAATTTCATTAAGTATCTTGAAAACTAAGCGAGGTAACGTAACACGGAGAAATTTTTTGCAACCTCCGCAATGATCACCTTCCGATAACATAGATAAGGTAGTTACGGGAGCAATAGATTTTGTTTAGAACAGTCACAGGGTGACTATGTAATTTTATTAATTTATGTGATAATATAAATTAGAACACCCTGATAATACAATTTTCTTTCCCTGTTCCATTCCATTAGGAAGACCGTTACTGTTTCATAAAAACGGATCTCTAGGGATGCCTGCCGAACTTGGTCTATGGAGTATATTATTGGTCACAATTTTTGCTCCGTCTGCGTAGGAGCAAACATTTTGTCTGTTTTGCCCTGTCAAGATGTCTTCGAGATACTGGGAAGTTTAAAAAATAATAATTTTACAGAGTTCAGTAAAGATCACACTTTGACTAAGGTAGACCAAATGGTCAGTTACTGTTTAAGCACCAGTCCCGCGAACGGTGCAAATGGTACCGGTGGGTATGGACTTACCACTGGACCTGTCCCGTGACCGGTGAAAATAATTGGAATTTCATTTAATAAAATATTTTTATTTATTTTTTTTTTATGTTATCTGATATTTTAATGTAAATGTTTTAATTTTGATTGTGATTTCTGCATTTAAAAAATGTTGTTGTAATTTAAAAACAATTTTTTTATTAAAATTTACATTTTGTGACTCCCATTTATGGGCAATAGTGAGTTAATTGACCTTTAAGGACCTAAACCGTGACCGGTTACCCGAGTTAAAATCATTAAAATGGTACAAATTATTATTTTATTGCTTTTTAAGCCAAATATTGTGAGGTTAAGCGCTAATAATTTAATTAATTGGGTGAAAATCTATTTTTAGACTGATCGACAGGTATAATCTTGGTCTCAGTTATGTGACTGGTTTCTTTACGTTGCGCTTGTGACAGGTTATTTTGCTTAAGTCCTATGACAGCTTCTTTTTCGTCAGTCCTGTGTCATTAAGCGTTATTTACCCTGTCCTACAACAATCCCATGTTCTCCATTTCCACTTTGTTTCATTTCACCTGGCTACGAAACAGAATTAAATGAAACATGTATGTGTCTTAATATTTCAAATATATTCTATTTTGGCTTCACTTATATTTTACTTTAAACCCTAAGAAGGTATATGCTTTTGACAAAATAAGTAACAAGATGCTAATGAATCTTCGTCACGTAGCAGTTAATATAATTACCTTTTTTTTAATACGATTCACGCCTTGAGTACTTTCCCCCCAAAATTGAAGGTCTCTCGTATAACTATGTTACCTAAGCCAAGAAAATATTAAAAAAGCCTGTTATCAAATTTGTCAAAGCTATTCGAGGATATATTAATTACTAAGCTGAACTCAATCTTGAGCGAGAAAGAATGCATTCCGAATCATCAATTCGGATTTAGAAGACAATACAGCACAATTGAAAAAACGCAAAGATTGGTAAATGTAGTAAAAAGGCTTTTGAGGAAAGCAAATATTGTTCTGCGCTTTTCCTAGACGTGACACAAGCGTTCGACGAAGTCTGGTCTAAAAAGTTATTTAACTAATCGAAAGTTTATACTTAAAGAAGGAGATTTTTTTAAGCTCGCCTCAGCCAATTAAAGCTGGAGTTCCCCAAGGTAGTATATTGGCGCCCATTTTATATTTGTTATATACATCAGATATGCAAATTGGCTGACGACACTGCTTTTTAAAGCATTCATGAAATTTCCCAAAAAGCATTCCAATATTTACAAAACCATATATTTTATTTGGAATTGTGGTTGGGAAAATGGAAAATAAAAATAAACGAATAGAAATATACTCACATAACATTCACACTGCGTAGGGACTCATGCCCTTCTATTCGAATAAATAGCCAAACTATACCTCAGTACTCGCAGGTCAAATACCTTGGCATACATCTTGATCGACGCCTAACCTGGAAAAGTCACATAGAAGCAAAATTGACACAAATGAAGTTGAAAGCATTGCAAATAAATTGGCTTATTGGCAGAAATTCAACCCTAAGCATAGATTGCAAGCTCCTACTTTATAATACGATCCTTAAACCAATATGGGGCACTGCCTCTATTTCCAACTTAGAAAAAGTTCAAAGGCGCTAAAATAAGATTTTAAAAATGATTACAGTTGCACCCTGGTATATAAAAAACTCGAACATCCACAAAGATTTAAACGTGTCTTCAATTAAAGTAGAAATAGCTTAAAATGCTTGAAACGCACCCAAATCCGTATACTTTTAGATCTGAGTACTTATTGTTAGTTCATATATATTGAAGATACAATAAATAAAAAAAGACTCATATTTTAAATTGATCATGTGCCCGAGTAAGCATTTTTCATTCCTGATTTCAGAGATTTATCTCCATTTTTGCGATTTTTATAAAGTATTTTTTTTTATAAAACAAATCAAAAGCATAAATAGCTTTTTTCTTTGATTTGTGACTTGATATTTACAATTAGCACTTTCAAGGGCACGAATACTGTTGGTGAAGGTCGGAGCGGACCAGAAAATGCATTCCATTCAGCTTGTGTCTAATAACTTTTTCTGTGCATTCGCCATGATTATATATATACAGCGGTCAAAAAAAAGTATTCGACAAACTGCTTGTTTTTCATAATCATGAAAAATATGTTAAAAAATTCTACAAAATGAAAAATATAAAAATGCAGATTATTAGCTTAAAGTATTATCTCTTTATTTGTGAAACAAAAAATACAAAAAAAAAACAATATTCTGGAAAAAAAATACAAAAACAAAAACATGTAATATTTCAACGCATAAAAAGTATTCGACAACGTTGCTCTGGTTGTGATTAACGGGAAAAGCACAGTTTCTTTGAAATTTATATTGATGTCTTTCATTATTATTAATATTTTTTAATGTCTTAATTTCATTTATTGAATTAATTGTTAACATGGGTCGAAAGGGTGCAGAGATTTCTTTAGATGTTAAAGAAATAATAATTACACATTTTAAAAAGGGAATAACTGAACAAGAAATAGTAGAAATTGTTGGAAGACCTATAACAACTATTCACTACATCATAAATAAATACAAAAAAACTAAAAGTATTGAAAATGTACAAAGAAGTGGGCGTCCAAAAAAACTTAATGAAGTAAACGAAAGGTGGATCTTGCGTGAAATAAAAAAAATCCTAAGATCAACGCTACAGTTTTAACAAAACAGCTAGAACATGATCTTAATATCAATGTTACACCTCAGACCGTGCGTAATGTTATACACAGTAACAATTATCACGCAAGATCAGCTAGGAAAAAGCCGCATATCTCAAAAAAGAACAGAAAAGCTCGAGTTGACTTCGCAAAAGCGCATGTGAATAAGCCTATGGAGTTTTGGATGAAGACTATTTTTGCTGATGAGTCTAAATTCAACCTATTTGGATGTGATGGTAAGGTTCTGGTGTATAGAAAGCCTAATTCCGAGTTGGAGGAGCGAAATATGGTGCCTACTGTAAAGCACGGTGGTGGCGGTGTTATGGTCTGGGGATGTATGGGGGCTTCAGGCGTGGGTAATTTAGTTTTCATTGATGGAATAATGGACCATCAGTACTACATAAACCTACTCAAGGAAAATCTTAAGCCAAGTGCCGAAATTTTGGGTGTTTCAAGTGATTTTCATTATTATCAGGATAATGATCCAAAACATATGGCCCTAAATACAAGGTTGTGGATGTTGTATAACTGTCCAAACGTGATTAAACCACCTGCACAGTCCCCAGACTTAAACCCCATCGAACACCTATGGGCCTGCTTAGAGCAAAATATAAGGAAAAGAAATTTCAGGAACAAAAACCAGCTTAAATCAATCCTTCTAGAAGAGTGGCAAAAAATTGACCAAAACTACATTTTAGATCTTGTTAAATCAATGCCAAAGCGTTTAAAAGCCGTTATAAAACAAAAAGGAAGAGCAACTAAATATTAATTATTTATTTTTAATCAATATTTTCCCGTTAATTACAACCAGAGCAACGTTGTCGAATACTTTTTTTGCGTTGAAATATTACATGTTTTTGTTTTTGTATTTTTTTTTCCAGAATATTGTTTTTTGTTGTATTTTTTGTTTCATAAATAAAGAGATAATCCTTTAAGCTAATAATCTGCATTTTTATATTTTTCATTTTGTAGAATTTTTTTAACATATTTTTCATGATTATGAAAAACAAGCAGTTTGTCGAATACTTTTTTTGACCGCTGTATATGTCCGCCATGATTACTAAACATAAATAAGAAATTTTTTTTCAAATGATCTATGAATAAAAAAAAAAACAAAAATACATTTTCCTACATATAAATATTAAAAAAGATCCAGTATAAAATAAAAACATGACGATTTTTAAAAAGCTTATTTGTGAATTGCAATTATTTGTTTTTAATTAAATCATACCTATAAAATTAATAAAAAACAAACAATTGGCACTAAAAATAAATTCAATGCAATACTAATGAGATCATCAAATACAACCGATTTTGCCAATTTTCAATACCAAGGTGATTGGGCATTTACAAGCAAAATAAAAAAATATATTTTTTAAAATCAGTCACAAAATCGCTTCAGCTTCTAAAATATTCAAATGCTTGAGGTGCCCTAATTTGGAGTATATTGGCCTCCAAAACTTCAGCTAAAAGTCACTGTGGATTTGACTGCTTAGAGTTTCATCGTAATCCAAATATCTGATAAGAAATTGCTGAATTCTTTGTATAATATGTTGATATGCTATCCCCAGGATGCATTTTTAATATGTTTTCTATTAAAATATCATAAAAAAATTGAAAAAGGTCTGCGAAATTGGAGAAAAAAATTAATGAACACATTTAAGTTACAGGACACATTTTACAGTTTTAATTAAAAAAAAAATTTACTATTAAACGGCTTAAGATCAAAAGTGATACTTGGTTTTAAGAAAAATCATAGCACAGACACAAAAAAAAATTGATGTAAAAAATTAACATATGATAACCTGTGTTAAAACAAGGTGACTACGAATATATTTTTCTAAAATCTCAGATATTCTTCTTCCCAAATTGGCTCAGTAATTACGAGGATCCATATTTATAACCATTTTTGTGGCGTAAAATTTAAAAAAAAAATAACTTTGTTTGCCGAGTAAAAGAGTCGTGAATGCAAGTTGCTAGAATTGGACTCAACGTATCAAAATCCTTTATAAAGACTTAAGATTTTTAGAAAATTTGACAGTTTTAATTGTTTGTAAATACCAAACACAATTATATGCTAAAACGGCTCCATCAAAGATTTTGATACTTATCATAAATTTTTTCGAGACTTCCCTTTTGGGTTTTAACCCTTTCCGGGGCACTATAAGATATCAGTAAATATAAAACAAAATTTTAAGTTGATTTCGTTTATAATAGTGTTTCATTGGAAAATATGTATTAAAATTTTTTTTATCCTTGTAGGATTCTGAACAAGGGCATGTTATTACATATGTACCACCGCGCACAAAATGAAGGATTCATTTATGAAAATCACTAAAGCATGATTTATTTTTGCTTAACCAAAGAGGCAAATTAAAAGTCGAAGTCGATTATTATAGTAGATCCCTGTTTCGTGTCAGAAAATTATGTTATTCGACCTGTAGTATTTTGTTTAATTTTGGCACTTCTCTAACGTTCACTTTTGTGCTTAAATAAATCCCATATCTATTTTTTCTCACATAAAAGTAATTTTATTTTTAAAATATAAACTTAAAATTACATGTTAAAACTGTATTTATACCATACCAATGCGCACAGAATTTATAAAAAATATTTGAAATGGTGGTATGTTTTTCATACCACCGGCCCGGAAAGAGTTAAAATTCAATTCACCGAGACGTAGGAACAATTCCACAATAGGGAAAATGATGGTTTAGATATAAATTAATATATTTTTATATAGCAATAAAGAATAGCAAAGGGTTACAAAATGTCAAATTGTCGTTAACTGCTAGTTTTAAAGTGGGTTTTAAGGGTTAAACATTTTAGTTGTGTTTTTTGATTTTTATTTTTATCCCAAAGTTTTACGCACATTTTAAACTGTTTATATGGTACTTTAAAGATTTACATAAATAGGCATATGCTTTGAACTGTTAAAGTTTTTAAGCCAAAAAGTTACAACGAGCCTTTAAAATCACTATGCTTTTATTTCGGTAAACAAATTGTGTATACAATTTTCAGCAGTCTATATATTCACAGTTTTAAAATATCGCTTATTAACCGCGTTATAGCAACTTTGACTATAGCACTATTTACCATCTTTCTTATAGTGTCTTAAATAATATTATTTATCTTTTTATCAACTTCCCCTTTCTTAAACTATATTTTCAATATTTATTTAATATTTTCTAGTGTTTTTTATTGCAATTTTATATCCGCATAATATTGTATGATGGTTTTGTTGGTTTATTTGATTTTATTTAGTTGCTATTTTTCTTTACTATATATTTTACTATCAGTTTCCTTTAGTTTTCTTTATATCTAATGTGATGTTTTTTTTGTCTTTTTTGTTGTTGTTCAATGCCATTTCCTATTGTTTTCTTATCCTGTTTTAAGTTACTTATATTTATTTGTGCTTTTATTATTATTTTGTTTTTTCTTTTATTTTTTGTTAGTTAGTTTTACTTTTTTGAATTTTATTTGTTTATTTTTTAAGCTCTTTCCTTCTTAAGCAACCGTATTTTTGTGTACAGAGTTACACAATCGATTAGTTATAAGACTTGAATTTGTTTCGACAAAATGTTTTATGTAATATTTCTCATCGAGCTAAAGATCTTTTATTTATAAATATTTATTTATCCCAATATTTCGTCATTACATTGGGTGACTTCTTCAGGGGAAATAGTTTTTTTATAATTAATAAATGAAAATTATAAAAATAATTATAAAATTATAAAAATTAATTTATAATTTTCATTTATTAATTATAAAAAACTAATTTTCCCTGAAGAAGTCACCCAATGTGGTGACGAAATATTGGGATAAATAAATATTTATAATTAATTTTTTATAAATAAAAGATTTTTAGCTCGATGAGAAATATTACACAAATCAAGAAGATCGAAAAAAACTAAAAGAATTATCAAAAATTTTTATCATTAACAATTTATCACTAAACATATCAAAATTTAAAAGAGCTAAATATATATTTTATGTCGTTACCAAAGTCTGGCTAGATTTAAGATTGTTATTATCTTGAAAATCAATAAATACGATTATAATTCGGAATATTGTCCGTGATACAATAACTAAATTCACCCTGCGGGAAAAAAGGGGTCCCGTGGTATGTGAAAACTGGTCCGGTTCCGAAAATACATATCAAGAGATAGGTTCTTAAAGTACCTACCACGTGACCGGTTTAAAAGTCATGACATGTTTTTTTAGACCAATCCTGCGACGTGTCACAGAGGGCAATTGACCCCCTCCTAGGACAAGCCCATGTTAAAGTGACAGGTTCCGTGACCTATCCCTATCACAGTGAACAGGTCACGTGACGTGTCCCGGGATAGGTCTTTTTCCCGCAGAGCAATAACAAAAACAAAAAAAAATATTTTTGGTCTAAGGAAGCCAAATATTCTGTAAAAAAAGTAATAATCTCTTCGAAATATACCGTTCATGCTTGTTTTGTAAATGAAACCCTATTAACAGGCCCGAACATCAACAAAACATATACAAGTTTATTAAAAAGGAAAAATTAAAAAAAAAATACGAAATTTCACCCAGAAAACATGAAAAAATGCCCAAAATAATCCAAAATAAAAAAATAAGTTTTTACCAACAACAAACAAATAATTACCCAAATAAGATATTTTTCTTAAAAATAAATAGACTTTCAATGAAGCATATTAAATGTCTACTCGCAGAGAAAAATATATATTTTACGAACATCATGTTATGGTTGGGAATACGAAATAATTTTAAGAAATCCTATTATCATTATTATCCATATATGATTCTAACTGACTATAGTATTTTCATAGAGAGAGATTTTATTATAATTTAGAATCATACTATGATCATTTCATATTTACATTCACACATGATGCTCTTAAACGATGTCGTACCCCCTTCAAAAATCATAAATTTGTATACCCTCCACCATATATGGTGAGGGTATATATCAGTTTGTCATTCCGTTTGTAATATGTCGAAATATAGGTTTTAGACCCCATAAAGTATATATATTCGTGATCCTTATGCAATTTTAAGTCAATTTAGCGATGTCCGTCTGTCTGTCCGTCTGTCTGTCTGTCTGTTGAAATGGCGATCACGACGCGAAGACGCAAGCGGGGGTGCCAATTTTTACCCAGATTATTGAACATCCTCCTGAGCAGTTGAGTTGAGCGAAATCGGTTTAGCGGTTCAAAAGTTATGAGTGAAAATGTGAAGGAACCTCTAAATTTTCCATACAAATTTGTACAATTTTTCTGTATCTATTTTGATTTTCTGTTAAGTAAGTCAAAATGTTATTAAGTCTTCTTTTTGTTCGACTACATTTATTGTCTTTCATACTATGAGAATAATAACATTCTTAGAACCATATGTGTGTCCTTGAACTAAGTTAACGTAAAAAGCAACATTGTTAAAGTCGCGAAAAGAGCACACCTCTGTAAATAACATTACTTAAACTAAATAAATAACATTACTAAAACTAAATAACAAAAGTTCTGTTACATAAATTGACAAAACATATTCATATAACAGTTCATCCAAAATTTAGTATATACGTATATCATATTCAGCCCCTATGATTGCTGGAGGCTGGGCTCATGTAGAATGAGGTAAGGTCCAGAGGAGCTGGATTGTCGTTAATACGTCCATTGATGGTGTTTTTCTCGTTTTCGTATATTTGGCTGACAAGTTACTAATAGACGTAACTATTTAAAAATCGTCTTATGAAATTTTCATAATTTTTCCCGATGCATTTTTTTAGGATTTTCCATTTAAAATATCTCCACGTCTTTGGCTACTATAGGATATATAGTAAACCTGATTGGATTTTTCTGTTAAGCTTTGTTGGTTTTTCGTTTCATTCCATAAAATGTATTTTTTGTTTTTGTAACCAAAGACATTTATATCTAAAGAAAGAGCAAAATACATAATTGTTTTAGTGTCGCTACTTTTGAATAGGTATCGCTGAATTAACTAAAACAATACCCTGCTCCATGGCTAGGTCCAAAGAAATTGATATATAAAGAAAGAGCAAAATGCATAATTGCTTTAGTGCCGCTACTTTTGAATAGGTGGCACCCCATGGCGATATAGCCTTGGATTAGGCTTTCAATTAATTTATTTACCAAAAATATTAAATTAACTACAAACGTCAAATTCTAATGCATTAAGATGTTACTGGTAGACTTATTACATAATTTTAAAGTAAAATTTTCAAATGTTTGACGTAATAAAATAGTATTTTTTTTGTTCCATTTGTATTTTTGAGAATTTAGGGATTGGCAAATGTATATTTATGTTAATGTTTTCTTTCATAAAAAAATACACATGAATAAAGTGCAATATTGTGCTCTTAAGCATCTAAATGAATATTGATTTAAAAAATTAAGGTATAATATGCACCAAAGAAATGTATATATAAAGATAGAGCAAAATGCATAATTGCTTTAGTGTCTATACTTAGAAGCAGATGGCGCTCAAGTAAATAATAAATACCCTGCGCCATGCTTAGGTCGGCATGGCCTTGGATTTGGCTTTTAATTATCTTAGGAACCACAAATATGACATTTAATACATATTTCAAATTCTAGTACATTAAACTGTCACTAGCAGACTTATTTAATAATATTAAAGTCAATTTTTGAAATGCTCGATGTGATAAAAGCATTTGTTTCACATTTTTATGTTAAAAACAAATTTTCATAGATCAAAATGGTATTTTTTCGGTAAATTCGTATAATTTTCAAGGATTGAGCCATTGCAAACTGCATATTTCTGTTAATTCTTTCTTTAAAAAAAAATAAATACACATACGAAAAATTGTAATACTGTGTTCTTGAACAACTAAATGATTATTGATTTAGAAAATTAAAGTATAATATACACATAAAACATATATTTTTGTATAGTTTTTGGCAAATATTCTTTTATGTTACGAACGAAATAGAAAATCTATAAAACACTGTTTCATATTGTAGCAAAATATGCCTAATAGGGAGAATATATATTCAGATGCGCCATCTATTGGGAAATAGTTTCAACTAATGTTCTTTCTTTAATAAATTTATGTCTTTGATATGCACATAAAACATATATTTTTCATAGTTTTTGGCAAATATTCATTTATGTTACAAAGAAAATAGAATATCAATAATACTCTACTGCATATTGTAGCACAATATGGCTAATGGAGACTAGCTCTGCAGCAAAATATGCCTAATGGAGAGAATGCACCTTCTGATAGGTCATCTATTGACAAATAGTTAAAACTCATATTCTTTTTTTAACAAATTATTTTCTTTGCTGTATTTTCTTCATTAGACAAACACACTTTAATTTTTTAAAGAAAGAACATTCGTTGCAGCTATTTAACAATACGTGGCGCTTCAGAAAGTGCATTCTCTCTATTAGACATATTCTGCTGTAGAGCTAGTCCCCATTAGCCAGTAACAAAATTTAGTATTTGCCAAAAGCTATGCTTTAAAATGTGTTTTTTGTGCAGGCCATGGTTAAAAAAACTAGTGAAAATGTAAAGGTGCCTCTAAATTGCCCATAAAAATTTAGTACAATTTTATAGTAGCGACTGGTACATAATATATTTTCTCATATTTGTCCCCCAGTCGGTTAGCAGTAAATATTTTGTATTCACCTCACTAAAATTTTTTTTCACCACAAAAAATTTCTTACCTCGAAAAAATTTTTTTCACCTCTAAATTTTTTTCCACCAAAAAAGTTCTTTTCACATCTAAAAAAGTTTTTCACCTCAAAAGTTTTTTTCACCTACATAATTTTACGTTAAAAGTTTTTTTTATATTATTTGTATCAAAAACAGTAGAGAACATCTTTTTAGGATATTGGTGGAGGGTATTGAAAGATTCGGCACAGCCGAATTGAGCCTTTTTTTACTTGTTTTTTAATGTATTAAGATTGATATGATTTAGAAATAGATCAAATTTGAAGATCAAATTTTTTTTCTGTGGCTGAGATAGCAGCATGCAGAATAATTAAGAATTATTAAATTATTAAAGAATAATTTTTTTGACTGCATCGAAGCAGCCACCACTTCACAAAGATAAAATCTTAGCAACAGTATTTAACTTATCTTTTAAATGATTGACAAAAAAATTCAATATAGTTCCCGTTTAAAAAAGATCAGATCTGGACAGTTCTCATTAGGGGCAACATAATTAGATCTAAGTATTAGAAACAAATTTTAGATCTAATTAGATCTGATCAAATCTAGTCAGATCTGACGCACCATATATAATCAGATACAATTTGCTCTGGACATATCATTTCTAATTAGATTCATAAAGGAACCAAATAACACCTTCATTTAAATATACATTTTTATTTTGATGTCTTTGAAAACGCCTCAAATGTCTACGATCTGTTGCTAGATCTAATATTAGATATAAATATATCTGGCAACGGATATTATTATATAACAAAATCTGCTCATATCTGTGAACAAAAATCACCAAATTTAACAGATCCTTTTAGATATGCACAGACTTGACACAAGATCTGTTTAGATATGTCCATAAAGTGTATCACATATGCCATATCTTATAATATTTGATCAAATCGACCTCACGTCTAATTAGATTTAATCATATATAATTGGATTTTAGCAGGTCTAACTATATATAATCTTTTTTACACGGGTTATTTACAAATTTTATATTAATAAAGATCGAAGCCAACTTTGATTTAAGACTACATTTTTCCGCCTACGAAAAATGCAATTACTTCCAGGGAAAAATAAATGAAAGTTATTCTTAAGGAACAAATTTTTCATTAATTCGAAAGAATTGTTTAGTAGTGATTTTCCTCTTCCAAAGCAGTTCTTCTTCACAACTTCAAAAATGTGATTTCGAATAAAATAAGAACTTTTCAAATCTATGACGGGTAACTTATTTTAAAAATATTAATTACAGATACATCCCAGCAAAACTTTGGTAATGCTTGCGACATTTTCATGCGTTACCTTGTAATGATAGCTCGTTACCTTTATCATTATTTGCAAGCATTAAATAATAAGTTATTGTTTACGTAATATATGATTTATAAATGTAAAGTAATAATTGAAATATTTTTGAAAACCTATTTGTAGATACATTACTTTGTGTTTTTTTTGTAAGCAAAAGGGTAATGTATGTTTGTTTTGATAACACTAGCGAAAAAACGAAGCGCAACAATTCATTTAAACTTTAAAGCAATCAAATACTATATGCGTCGATAGCTCAGTGGGTAGAGTTCTTGGCTGGCAACCAGATTTCACTGGTTCGATTCCCACCTTGACCACATTATTTTCAATTACAAATAATTTATAAAAAATATTTGGAATAATTTTTTTTAATAAAAATTTTAATTTAAAAATCTATTTTTAGACACATTACTTTTTCCATTCTCGTAACCATATAAGTAACCCCTTACATTATCATCTCTAAAGTAATGGGTATATACATTACTTTGAGGCTCACCTTACACCTTACTTCAATGAAGTAAGGTGTAAAGTAATCCATCGGCCCCTATGGCTATACATTACTTTACCCATTATTTGGTAATGTGTAGTTTTGCTGGGATATTTACATATAAATTTCACATTTATAGCTATGGTAAAGTACTAAACTTTAGTTATTTTGAAAAAAGTTATCATGTTTGAATAAATTGTATCAATTTTTAACTCACAATTTACCAGATTTTAAATTCTTAAAACCGTAGTTATCAATAGAAAATGTAAAAAATTTGTGATAGTAAAAATTGCAAGAATTACGAAGAAAGTAATTTAACAACAAATGTGTCAGCTAAATTCAACGGTAGAAGCTACCGGGACATTGTAAAAATAAGCCTAAGTTCCGATAACTGATGTCATTTTAAAATTTAAATTCAAAATTTATTTGGGAACATCAAAAGATCTAATTTTTCACTAAACTCTAAGAATTGATTTAGATGCAATGATAAAGGATCACAAGAGAAAACTTCCACCCTATGACACTCCTATGTAAAAATCATTGGTTCCGATCAGAATTTTCATCATACCGGAATCAATATCACCGCTACTTTTCTCTTCTTTTGCTACTTTCCAGCAAAAACAATGTGGCAAAAGAAAAGAAAAAGATGCAGTGATTTTGATTCCGCTGTTGTAAAAAGTTGGATCGGAACTAATGATTATTACATAGGGGTGTCATAGGGTGGAAGTCTTCTTTTATGATTATTTTTCATTAGATAATGCATTAGTGAAAAATGAGATCTTTTGTTCTTCCAAAATAAATTTTTAATAAAGTTTATGTTTGACTGCTGGTTAAATTATAACGGGCTCTGAACAGCCTTATTTATAAAATTATTTTATCTGAAATTCGAAGTTAAAAACTAATACAAATCACTTAAACCTGATAAGAAACCAAAGTTTAGTACTTAACCATAGTTATGCATATCAAATTTATATGAAAATATCTGTGGTTAACGTTTAACTTTGATTATTTTTTAAAATAAATTAGCCATAATAGCTTGGAAAACAGCTTAATTTAATTCAAAAACACATTTTTGGAAGTTGTGAAAAAGAACTCCTTTAGAAGAGGAAAATCAAAACTAAATTATATTTTGGAATCAATGAAAAAATGATTTCTTACGAATCACTTCCATTTTTTTTTGATGGGTTTGTTTTTGTTAGGTTTGAAGAAAAACTTAAATTTTTGTATTATTTCATTTCTGGATGATTTTTCATTTGTATATACGCAATTAAACCTCAAGATTGTGAATATTGCCCTCAAAAATTGGTTAATTTTTCATAAAGAAAAATATTTTAAAGCATTTTTTATTGTTGGACCATTTTATTAGAGCGATTTTACTAAAACAAATTAAATATATATTTTTGCTTAAATTTGGGAACCTCTGCCTTAGATATTATGTGTGTAAGTGTACTGTCTTATCTTTACTTCCACCAACTCAATATTGTTTACCATGTAAATACTTAAGATACGTGTTTAAATATATTGTCTTGTATTTTTACAAGGAGTAAACTTATTTAATTTAGTTAACTTAAAAAAATATATATATATATTGTTTAGCTTTTTTTAAGGATTACAGTTTATTAAAAATTTGTAACATATTTTTAAAACAAAACCTTGGATTAAAATCAATTAAAGCAATTTGAAAATTTTAAAGATTTTTAGTTTGTTACAACTAGTTACGAATTTTTGCTTCTTAGTTTGTATGACTCCTTCAGCTTAAATTTTTAGAGGAAATTTTTAATTTATTTGATGTAACAATAACATTTTTATTGTTGACAAAATGTTAACATAATTTTCTACACAATGTAAATATGTCTTTTTTGATATTATTTAAACTAATATTACTTTCATTATAAATTTCAGCAACTGTCTTTTATATATGTCTTCATTTCATTGACAAAAATACCACCTTTTCAGTTTTTCCTTCCAAGTTTCTTACGAAATGCAATATATATATTTTTTTCTAAATAAGCCTTAAAGGTATAATAAACTTTAGTTTAAGAAAAATATACATCAATATTTACAAAAATAAATAACGTAGTTGTTGTTGTTGTTGTTGATGATGATGTTAGTAAGTATACAATCTTAAAACCAGAGATATCATTCATTCAACCAAACAATCACATTTTTATATTAAAAAAAAAAATTAAGGTAACTTAAGGCAACAAAAGAAGGCATATGAATTTAAGTAAAATACAACAAAATAAACAGATGTAAATAATATTAAGAAGGGGACACATAAAGTAAATGTATATAAAAATGTTGTAGAGATAAAAAATATATTTAAAAATTCTTCCCCTTGTCTTCTTTTTCAAGTACATTAGTGATGTTGCAAATTTGTTTGCCATAAAAAAGTAACTTTCACAAAGAAACTGGTTGATGAATGTTATTATTGATGGCAGAAGCTATAGGCATAGGGATAGGAGACTTTAAATTTGTCAAGATATTGCAACACCTAAAGCGATCATGACATGTTATATATCAAGAATTTATATTTTATCTTGCAAACTTATCTAAAACACAAAAAAATATGTTAAACACTAGCCTTTGTTAGTTCCATTAGCATTTATTACAATGAGGTAAAGACTTACAGCCGTATGCATAGACATTTAGTTGGTTCTTATAAAAGTCTTATAAAGAAAATTTTTTGTTGTTTTGCATATTAATTTGATTTATAAGTGTGTTATAAAAATTAACAAAATGTTTATGCATACGGCTGTTATAATAGTAAAACATACAAAAGAAATCGTTTAACAAAAAAAAATAAAATTGTCCTGCGGCAACGACATGTCTACCTTGCACTTAGTATCCAATTATTAACTGCAAATAAAGCGGATTGTAATGTGATAATTACGCTAGTTTCCAGCCATTTTGCATTTTTAATGAAAATATATTTTTTATGTATTCTGTCATATTAAATACGAAAATCGTATTAAAATATTTAAGGGGTTAGGATTTTTTTTAATTTTGCATAAAATTTTAAAAAGTAAGACTTTTCTCGGAGACAGTTTGACAGTCACAGATAATATCAATATAAACATAATTTAATAAGAAACAAACGATGAATATTCTTTGACAAAGACTTATTTGAGCAAAAATCATTTAACGAACAAAAAAATTGCCCTGTGGCAACGACTTTTTTAACTTGCAACTATTGAATGTAAATAATTTGGATCATAATTACACTAGTTTGAAACCATTTTATATAATTAATGTAAATATATATTTTATGTATTCTGACATATTAAAAAAGAGAAAATTGCAAACATCACGAGGGCGGTGCTAAAATTACCCGACCTGGTTTATAGATGGCGACAGTAGGTTAATACTTATATCCAAAACCGGTTAACCGGTTATTTAATTGTAAAAACACCGACCAGTTTCGGTTTTTTTAGTGTCAATTAAACGGTTTTTTTAAATACAAATTTTTCTATAGGGTCCGCCAAATAACTTTTTTTTTTTTGAAAATGCTATAAAAAAAAAATTCCTGAATATTTTCTCAAATTTCTATTTTTATTTGAAAGTACAATCCCTCCGGTTAATAATGGAAAATAATTTCATTCAAATGGCTGCCTCGGCTGGCCGTTACAGTCAATGGCGATCATTATCGGGCCATGTTGAACGAATTTTTGTTCACAAAATTTGAAGAGGAGGATATTGGCAACAATTTGGTTTCAACAGGACATCGCTACGTGCCACACAGCCGAAGCTACACTCGATGTTTTGCGCCCTGTTTTTGAAGATCGCATTTTCAGCCGCAGAGCTGATGTCGTTTGGCCACCTCGGAGCTGCGATTTGACACCGTTGGACTATTATTTGTAGGGTGCCGTCAAAGATAAGTGTTACGCCGTCAAGCCAGAGAAAATTGACGCTTTAAAGGACAATATTCGTGAAGCCATTGGTGAAATACAGCTGCACACAATCGATAATGTGCTTAAAAATTGGATCGATCGTATAGGCTACTGCATGGCCAGCCGAGGCAGCCATTTGAATGAAATTATTTTCCATTATTAACCGGAAGGATTGTTCTTTCAAATAAAAAAAGAAATTTAAGAAAATATTCAGTAGTTTTTTTTATAGCAATTTCAAAAAAAAAAAAGTTATTTGGCGGACCCTATAATTTTTGCATAAGTTTTTTACTTTTTAAACTAGCGTTACCAGATGAGACAACATACTTGCTTCGTTAGTTAAAATAAATTCATTGAAAAATTTTTGAATTTGAAAAAATTGGCGGCATCTCACAAAAAGTATTACTTTGTCAGACTTTCTAGTTTGATAAAATGTTCTACTAAATAAAAATATATTTCTTATCGAAATATATATTTTCTTAGAAAATAATTCTTTTTTTTTTTAAATAATATTAACTTGTAAATTTTTTAGCAACTGTCTTAGATTACTTAAATTAGATTACGTGTGATTAAAGACTCGCAATCAATAATTTTTCCCACTAGAGGCAAATTAAAACGGCAAGATCGACGAGAAAATCTCGAAAATTTTTTCGATGCCACATATACTGAAATGGGGTAGTTTTTAAAAATATTACAAATCTTTCAAGATTTTAATATATTTAAATTTTTTAAAGCCGTTCAAACATTTTTTGATGCCATTTTAATGTATTGACTGCCTTTATAAAAAACCGAAACGGAAACCGACACCGGTATTTTTAAAAACGATTTTTGGTTAAACCGAACCCAGGTTTTTTAAAAAGGATGACTTTTTGAATACTTTAGTGTCAACCTTATAGAACATGTGTTTTTATTATTTTTTTGGAGCCATCAAATATAAACGATCTTAGTGAATTTGCAAACATGGAAAAAATTGCTTATATCGAACAAATTATCCAAAATCTATGAATTAAAGCTCGAAATGAACGCACTTTATTCGCCTGTACTATAAACAGGGTATCTAAGATATTCAATATAACTGGGAAAAGTGTTTCAAACTAAAACGGAGATTATGTTGAGAAATAAAGAAGATTTTTACCAAATTTGTTGTGTTTTCTTTGGTAGGTCAGCCAAAGGGCTTTGTGCAGGCTGTTAAGACCATTAATGGGCAGTAATGTTCATACTGTGGAGATATGGCTTTAGTAAACTTGAATAACCACTTGGAAGGGGTGAGGGGCCCTTCCAAGTGGTAACAATACTTTCACCAAACAAACAAAATTAAAAGATTTTATTTTTCACCGAATTTTTATTCTGGACTTCCCATCAACTTCCACCACAAAAATTCAGCATCAATATCTAAAGAAATATCCTGGCCGGACATTTTTATAACGTTCATCGCCAAAATGTGGTGGAGTACAAGCTCCAGAGCACACATAATTTAAATTTCTGTTTTCAGGCCAAAATAGTTTCGGCAGGCCGTCACCCAGGCCACTTTACCCTTTTTGCCACTCCCGACAAAAATTTTTAAAAATTCTACCTAATCAAATAAATACACATTTCATGGAAACTTTTTAGAAAACCTTGTAAAAATTAATAAAAAATGGTACAATTATCATACAAAAATATTTTAATAAATAAGAAATAAAGTCTAATCTTAGCAAACTTTAATCAAGAACTAAAAATAATTTAAAATAACAACATGTTCTAATGAAAATTTAATTTCTAAGCACAACCCCTCTAATAAACAACAAAAATAAAATTGTTAGTTATTTACGTATTTATTTCAATTTGCATGCATAGTTGAATAATACTTAAATATAATAAGCCCATTTTGCAAAAAAAAAAAATAATCAAAAGAAAAGAGGAAATTTAAAAAATAAAAAAGCAGCAACAATATGAAGAAAAAGACTAACAAAAAATCCACTTCAATATATGCCAATATAGTAAGAAAACTTTTTTAAGGCCAAACTATAATTTATCTTAATGAAAATTTTGTATTCAATTCGAATAGTAAATACTTACTTCAACATTTATAAAAATTGTTTAAATATTTTAGAAAAATAAATCTGTATCCAATTAACTTCAAACATATTAGTTTAAGTCTATTATGGTTCATGCTTAAAGCAAGCAAATATTTAAGTTCAACTCTTATATCTGTATATGTGTATAATACTTAAATTAGAGAAATAGTTGTGTGTAAGAAACTACAAAAGTATTTTCAATTTTGTGTATTGAAAGCAATCGTCAAAATATGGACTGAACTGGACTTTTAAGTAAGAAAAAAGTAAAAAAAAAAATATTCATCATTTCATCATGTCCTTATTTGTATCCAACATACTATTGCCTATATATGCAATAGAGAATGCCTACGAAACAAATTTTACATTTTGACTTTATCATATTGTGATATAATGAAAATACAATAATAAGCATCATACATCAAATTAGGGTTGCGGCTCTGAAAGATCTTAGATTTTTATCTCTATTTAAATTAATTTCATAGTATTTTTTAAATATCTACTTAGCTCCTAAAAATATATTGTGAGATCTAATTTGATTTACTATTTTTTTATACTATGATTAAATTTGAATTTTTTTCTACTCTAGTTACCCGATTATAATTTTTTAATCTTTTCTACATCCATCTCTGATTTATTTTCTAAGGTACACTAATGAGGTTTAATTTTGTAAAAATATCTTCGTTAGCATTCTTTATACAAATGATTGCAGCATGTATACAGTACATTAGGGTGTACCGGCAAATATTTTTCTTACGAATTTATTAACGTTATAGAACTCAAATAATGAAAAATAATAATGAGCAGACCACGGGAAAAATAAAGAATCCCAGTTTGGGTTTAATTCCCTACCAGCAATTGAAGTTAAAGCAATAAAGAAATTTAAGCCCGCCTTACACTTAAGAAAGAAGCTTTGTCATATTTATAACAAAGTATGATAGAAAACTTCGTAGATTTTCGACTAGTGTAACATTTCATAAATTTGATGTAAATGTTTCATAAAAATAAAAATTCAATATCATGAATAATTTTTTAACAAATATTAATTAATATATATTAAATACTCCTTCATATTTACGAAGAAGTTTTTTTATATTAATTTCATCAATATTTATAAAAAAGTTTCTTCATATTTATAAAGAAGTTTTATAAATATGATAAAGCATTTTTAATTTAAATTTTGTTTTTAGTTATTAAAATAAATAAAAATAAGAATTACAAACAGCAGTGTTTTGCAACGAAAACCAATAATTTGTAGAAATTTTTTATAATTTTTTTATAAAATGAGGAAGATTTATGAAACATTTGCTAACCATTTTATAAAACACGAACATATTTATAAAAATTTCATGAATAAAAGGTGGGGCAATAAGTATCACCCTATCGAAAAGTCCTGCCATTTTTGCAAATGGCATTATATATCTGTTTGGTGTCGTCATTCGAAAAGTGGATAGGAGCTAAATTTATAAGCTGTAAGATTTTGAAAATCAAAGTCGAAGTGGAGTGATCATAAGCGGCGAGGCTCATTGTCTGGGGGACGGAAAAACTTAATTTATAAAGCACCATTGCATTTTCTTAAAATCACCGTATGTTGTAAAGCTACGTCGAAGGCGCCGACGTAACGCTATTACGGTGAATGGCGACCGTTATAGATCCATGCTGACTGAATTTTCGACAATCTGGATTTGGAGGACGTTTGTTTCCACTTTTCATACTACAAGCGAGGCAATGCGTATTGTGAAAGATGCCTTCCAAGCGCGTATAATTTTGCGATTCGTTGATTTGGCATGGCCAGACAGACCTCCCGATTTGACTGCTACGGACTTCTTCCTCTATTGATATATTTAAAGTCGCTGGTGTACGTAAAAATACACCTTGGGGAAATTAAAGAACAACATTCGGGCCGAAATTGACAACGTGACACCACAAATAGTGCGCACAGTTATAAAAAATGTATCAACGACGACGACGGTCATTTTCTCACAATTAATTGAAACAAAATTTATAAGTGCGAATAAACATAATCACACAAAGAAACTGTTTGTAGATTAATAAAAAAAACTGTTCAGTTCAAAATAAAGGAAAATATATTTATTTTATTTTTAACTTTTTATACATTTATTCAAAATGTTTTACTGTCATTTACCGATTTTTCAGTTTCATTTGTTTGAAATATAATAAAAGTTCACCCACAAAGGAGAAATTTGTGGTTTATTTTTTCCGTTATAGTTATTACAAATTTATATTTTGTTTGCTGTTTAAAAAAAATAAAAATCAAAAAATATTTAAAAAAAAAAATCCATTTTGGTTTATATTTAAATTGTTTGCTTGTTTTATCTCAATTAAAATTACAAGATCTTAAAAAACACACACACATATGGCCATTCACACAAAATGTGTCTATAGACTGTGTGCGCCTATATTTTGTAGATTAAAAAACAAACAAATAATACAAAACACCGACATAATTTCAAATAAATGAGTAACCAGTTATTTTTTAGGGAATTGAGGGGTAAAATTTTAACATTTATTTTAAACTGATAAATCATTCGTTTTTTTTTACTGATGTGTCAGTTGTTTTAACAACATTTAAAAATAAGTAATAAAAACCTATTCATTTAAATGAAAAGTAAGTAGACCGGTTTTTAAATAAAAAATCTTTTCTTTTAAATGGTATTTTCTCTTATTTGAAATTTCAAACTATTTTAAGTGCAGTTAAATACTAAATGTATTTTCACTGAAACCAAAGTTATAGGCAAATGAAATCAGAAGATAGATTCTACCCCGCACTGTATGATAAAAGTTAATAACAAGTGATTTATAAAACAGTTTCATCAAAATAATTAAACTTTTTTCCCTTAGTGACGTAATGGTCATTAACGGGCCTATTTGTAAATTGTACGCTCTTAGTAAAAGAAGATGTTAATGTGTATTTTTTAAAAAATTTTTTACCTCAAAATAATCTTTTTAATTTCACATTTTTTTACAATATTTGTAACAAAAGCCTTTGTGGAAGGCAGAGATGATAAAGTTATTGCTATACAAATTTTACGCAACTATTAGAGCCTTAAAAGTTCTATAGTACTCCTTTAACAAATTTAGTCCTTTTGTCAAATAGTGCCCTTTTTGATTAATTTTTTATGTGTGACAACATTTGTGAAATAATTTCTTGTAAATGCTGTTTTGATAGAATATAACTTTTTCATTCCTTATGAGGTTGATGCGTATTATAGTACTTTTTGCGCTACGTTGAGAGTCTGAAAAGTACTTTAGTGCCTAAACAATTTAAGTTGGTGCCTAATATATGTTATTAAAAAAAAAAAAAACTTTCTGAAAAGGCACAAAAGTACATGAAAGCTGAAATAAAAAAGCAAAAACAGCAAAACAAGCAAATATGTCTTCTCTGGTTATTACAGTTGATATTTATTTTTAACAGAACGCCCTATTGTACATAAATATATGTGTACCAACAACTCAAGAAATTGAACTATTTTAAATTCATTTTATTGAAATACTCATACTAACACAGAGTTTTGAAGTACGTTATTCATGATTTTTAATTACATCTTCTAAATACGATTTTTCAACATAATTAAGAATTAATGAATTATTTTATCAAAGCAATTAAATTTAAAAAAAATCAGAAAATTATTATTATAACTTTTGCAAGAAATTTTCATAAAATTTTATAAAAAGATATTTATTTTTTTTTATAAAAAGTTTCATATATTAAAGATATATAAACATATTTTAATTGTGTTTTAGCGGTATGTAATGAATAAGTTATTCAGTACTTGGTTTAGGTTACACATGGGTGCGTATGATAAGTATATATAACTCATACGTACAGGTGCATTCATATAAATATTTTTATAACTTGGATTATTTTTAAAAAATCAATAATTGTTTTATTTTTCCTTAAAGAATTGACTATTTTAAATAACTTTATTAACTAATACACTTAAAACATATACTATGTATAAGCAAAGAATGTATACAACTTGAGACGAACTTCCTTTTTCATATTTTATTAAAGGTATTCTGTTTTTTTTTTTTTTGTTTACACTCATCTGTCTTATTTATATGCAGGTAGTACTTGACTTTTAATATTTTTTATACAAAATGGTTTTGTATAGACATTTTGTATGCAACTTTAAGAGTTAAAAATAGAAGATTCTAAATCACAAATAAGAAAATGTTAAAGAACTTGTATGTAGCAGCCCTGTGGGAAAAGAAAACGGTCACCGGACACATCACGAGGACGGACTTCGAAGAAAGTCACTTCGGCGAAAGTTACTTTTGCATTAAGTTGTCCTAGGAGAGTCCAATTTTGCCTTGTGATGTTGCACATAATTGGCGCAAAGGAACCTGGTACAGAGTTAGCACTAAAGCAGGTGCCAAAATTATGTTAATAAAAACTACAACCTCAAAACTGTATTTTAATTGTTCACAGTCCTTACAGTTAGTTACAATTGCTTATGAATTTAATATTAAAAATAATCTAAAAAGTTTTTATACTGCAGGTTCTTATTGATTTGTTTTCAATTTTATTCTCTATAATTTTACTTTTTATTAGAAAATTTACAAGAAATATTAATAATATGATCTTAAATCGAGCATAAGTCATTTCTTGATATAAACTTTCATTATTACAAAATAAACCCATTAAAAATGTATTAATTTAATAAAAAGTTTAATTTTAATAAAATTTCATCCACTTTATGCAAAAATATATAAAATGAAAAGAAAAAAACTGTGGGTATGAGATACCCATCCAACCCATTACCAAGGTTTTGTTGGGTACGACAAAAATTTTTCTTTTTCTGTTTTCTTAATTTTAATTATCTTAGATATTTCGCTTGGAACCTGTTAAAAGAGAAAAAGTAGCTGCCTTATCCCACACCAAACTGTTAATCGAGCTCATAGAAAAAGGAACAAAATTAGCTGCTAGATGGATTATGGATTATGATGAAAAAAGCAAATATCACATGATAATTTTAATAATGACAACAATTTTAATAACAAAACACTTTTTGAAATTTTCGCCGGGAACGTGGTAAAGAGGAGGGCTCAAGGGGGAAACAATCTTCCCCTTAAAGGCTTGTCCAAGCGTCATTAGAAAGAAACCTAAAATTAAAAATAAGTGTTCCCTGAATTGCTGACTTAGTCACCACTGCCAAGGACGTGGTTAAAATGGATGTAATTTTCTAGCCTTAGCATTTAACAAGAAGGACTTTCAAAAAAAATTTAGAGAGAGGCCCAAAACAGGAAAAAGTATCTCTTGATGCTGGTCAAGATATATTCTTTAAAACGGGGACCTGAACATTTTCCAGGCAGGAGCAAATAGGAGAATTGTCTTCTACCTGAAATCCCACCCTCACTCATTTTACTAGAAAACTGAAATATGAAAATATATTTTCCTTTGGGATAATTCACAGACGAGGTACTTTTTGGAAAGTTCAAAAAGAAAGTTTCAAAAATTGGTTTAAAAAGGGAAAAAGTTCTCACCTAATATTTCAGCCCTATCGCTGGAGCTAGCAACATTCTCTACGACGGGATTTATGGAAATTTTTCAGGGTAGAAAAGGGGGAAATCTCTCCTTTAAGGTCCTGCACAAAAACTTTCAGCTAGTAATTTGATGCTGTAACTGGTAATTCATAAAAGAATCTCTTTAGGAGAACCTAAAGACATTCTTTTAAGAATTGCCAACATGGTAAAAGTGGCTTTACAAAGACAAAAAGTGCCCCTGTCCAAATCATTTTTTCCAGAAGTCAGAAGATTAAAACTAAAACGTCCACTACATAAGGGACAAAAAAAATTATTTTAAGAGGAAATTTTTAGAAAAGAAACTTAATTATTTTCTTAATATATTCCGATATTTCAAATTGACTCAAGCCGGACTTCGTATATTTTCTGAAAACAAATTTTGGATTTAAAATCTAGTTTAAATGGTGCCAGAAAGATGTATATAAAATAAGAGAATAAAACTTGCTTCCATGTACAGAGCGTACCACCTTACAGGCAAAAAAAGTGCACCGTACACCTTGGAATATAAAGTATTGTTCCTAGGCCATTTAAAATTTTTTTTTAATTGTTTGATGAAGGCGACCACTACCTTTTAAAGTTTTTCGTTATATCTTCAATATTAACACTCCGATTCTAAATTATGATATATCGATTTTTTTGTTTCGGGACTAAGCCCCATAGACCTCAAGTGTCCCGTTCTGGTACTGACCCCCAAAATCTCATTTCCTACCATCCTAATGTGCCACCCTAATGTCAGAAAATTGAAGCTCGCAAACATCATAAATCGTTTGCTATTGAAGTATTTCGATAATTCCAGGACATCTGTTTTAAAAATGTTTTTTATAATTTGTTTATTGCGGAATGTAGGTGTAACATTTTTAAATGTTTCCTAAGTGCCATTTCACACAACTATTGTCGCGCAACTCTTGAGTTTATGGGAGAGGCGGGAAAGAAGAGTGGTAATTGGTACGGAGTTGCTTGTTCTTGTCACTTCATTTTGTTTTTTCAATACTAGTTTTGTTGTTTAATTCTTAGTTTTTTTCCTTCATTTTGAACCAAATGTAGACGAAAGTTGCTGGAAAAAGTTTCTCTGTGTGCACATAAAGGCAACTTTAAAAAATAATTACAAGAATCGCCGCGACGGGACTATTACATCAGTATTTACAATCTTATATTAAAGTATGCTGGAATTATCGAATACTTCCTTATCAAAAGTTTTATGGTTTTTTGCGAGCTTAAATTTTCTGACATTAGGGGCGCACATTAGGGTTGTAGGAACTGAGAATTGGGGGGTAAGTACTAGAAGGGAACACTTGAGGTCAATGGACCTTAGAGAAAATATTGGTCTCCCAGAGACAAAAAAATCGACATATCACGCTTTATGATGGGACTTTAAATATGGAAGACAAAACGAAAAATTTAAAAAGTCGTCTCCTACGTTCGACAAAAAGATATATTTTTTTTTTTTTTGAAATTGGCTTTCAAAAACACTTTATATTAGCTGGTGTATGGCGAACTTTTTTTTTCTGATACCGTCTAATGTACATATTTATCCCTAAGAAGTAAATATAACATTAATTCCTTTGTAATACATTAAAAATCCTTTAAGTTCCAGTGGAGAATAAAATCAAAAGATTTAGATATTTGTCTTTTGATCTAAACAAAAACTTGAGACTAAATATGTTGATTCCTTAACTCTACGAGTGTCGGCAAATATCATATTCCTTATTTTTTATTAAAAAAATATATATTCCTTCATTGTGTTACAAAAATCATCTTTAAACATTTTTCTTTAATCTGATTTTGAGTTTTGTTTGTTATTGAAAATATCAATATTATATTTTATGTCAATCTCTTCTATCTTACTGCATATAAAGTAATTTATAATGCAATAAATTTATGCATTGATTGTAATTTTAAACAGAAATAACACAAATTAATATAATACAATGAGCTATTGAATATTTTAGAGATATTTATCAAAAATATACACAGAACAAAATTATGCACTAGTTTTCAAATAATGTAAGAAGAAAGAATATTCATTTTGTTATAATCGACTCTCAAATGCATCAATTCCAAGATTCTATTTGAGCAATTTAAAAAATTCGGAAAAATTAAAAAGAAAAATCGTTGGTGTTAAAAACGAGAGAGCTGAATTTGTTGCCGATCGAATAGCTCGGAGTTAGTTACCGAACAGCTTGACTTGACAGTGACTATATAATTTTAATTGTCACAACCGAAATTCGGAACTGATAACTAATCAACTAAAATAAAAAAGAGTTTTATTTCGGTTCTCAGGGAATGACATTCAATTTTTGTAATTAGATTTTAAAATTGTCAAATAAAATAATAACGTTATTAGTTTTAAATAAAGTAAATTTAGCACTTTCTTACAAATACAAGAAAATCAAAATTATAAAAAATCAACAGAAACGAAAATACCTAAAATTGAAAAAAATTGCAAAAGTGAAAAAATCGTCCAAATTATAAAATTCCAAAAAATCGCAAAAATTTTAAAAAACCGCTTAGACTAAAAAAAAACGTCAAAATTAAAAAAAAAAAACGCCAAAATAGGGAAAAAAACCGCCAACATAAAACATCGTTACTTGAAAAAATCGCTAAAATTGGAGAAAAAAATTTAATTTGTCTTGACAGTGAATTTTAATTGGCTCAACTAAAATTCGGAACTCAGTTTTTTTCGGTTGTCAGGGAACATTTGATTTTCCTAATTCTATTTAAAAATTGTCAAATAAAATAATTACGTTTTTATATTAAAATTTAGCAATTTTTTCAAATACAAGAAAATCAAAATTATAAAAATTCACTAAAACCGAAAATACCTAAAAATGAAATAAATCGTCAAAAGTGGAAAAATCGTCCAAATTATCAAATGCAAAAAAAATCGCTAAAATTGAATAGACCGCCGAAATTTAAAAAATAAAATCATCAAAATTAAAAAACTCCAAAGTTGGGAAAAATGCCTTAAGTAAAAAAAAAAAACATCAACACAAAATATCGCTAATTAAAAAATCGCTAAAATGGCTAATTGGAAAAAAATTTAGCTTGACAGTGAATTTTAAATGTCTGAACGAAAATTCGCAAAAATACGGAACTTATAACCCTTCGACTAAAATAAAATCAAATAGAGTTTTATTTCGGTTGCCTAGGAATGACATTCGATTTTAAAATTGTGATATAAAATAATTACGTTATTATTTTATAAATTTTTTTAACAAATTCAAAAAAATCTAAAATATAAATATCACCAAAACGAAAAATACCTAAAATTTAAATAAATCGACAAAAGTGGAAAAATCGTCAAAATTATAGAATTCCAAAAAATCGCTAAAATTAAAAAAAACGCTTGAATTTAAAAAAAACGTCAAAATTAAAAAAAAAAAGTCAAAATTGAAAAAAACGCCAATGTTGAGAAAAATGCCAAGAGTAAAAAAACCGCCTACATAAAACATGGCTATTTGAAAAAAAAAAAAATCGTTAAACTTAGAAACAAATTCAGCTTGACTTGACAGTGGATTTGAATTGTCTCAACAAAAATTCGAAACTCATAACCATTCAACTAAAATAAAATCGAAAATAGAGCATTAATTCGGTTGTCAGCACGAATCTGGTTTCTGGTTATTAAAGTAAAAAAATTTCTTCTACAATCGGATTTTTTGCAACAGAACATTTCTCTGACAGGGAAACTACAGTTTTTAAAAACCCAAAATTATGATTGTTCTTCTCATTTTTTGTTTTTGACAATTTTAAACATTTTTTCTTTCACTTTATTTTGACTTTATTTCAGTTTTATTTAATGTTTAGATGATATCAAATAGTATTTTGTTTGCATCAGCAAAATTTTTATTTATGTTATTTGTTTAAGACAACTACAGTTCATATTGTATTTATTTTTTTTTTGTTCTACAATTTATAATAATTGCAATAAATATATTTGAAATTTTATAATAAGATGTATTCAAATAAATTTCTCAAAAACAATAAGAAAAAAGTTTTTAAAGCAAATAATCGAATTTAAAATTATAACTTAAATTTTATTACAACCATAAATTAATATTAATTCATTTAACATTTGTATGGAATTAAAAATAGTTAAATTTTAAATTTTGTTATTTTTGTTTTTGATAAGTTAGCTGCCCTAAGTATGATTTTTATCTTTTTTTTATCAATAAACTTAAATTTAACATTAATTTACCTTTTATTTTCTTTATTACCCGAATGTTTGCAAATTAATCTTCAGTTACTTTTAAGATGTAAGAAATTTTTTCTTATAATAAAATATTTAAAACAGAAGAAACACACTTTAAACTATTTCATTTTCTAATTAAATATGATCAACAAAATAAACAAACAAAAATATTTTATTAAACGCCTTACAAATGTAAATTTTTTTATAAAATAAAATACATGTATTTGTTAAGTTTGGTTTGTAACAATTTTTCCCATACAGGTCCATTTTGTACAGAACAGAGGGAAAATATAAAAAAGTTATTTTAGCTTTAGGCTTTGTTTGCTATCGTAAACATAACAAACAAATACGAAAAAAAAAATATAAAAAAGCCCTTTGTAAATTATGCAAATTTCCGTTACCACCACACACACACACATAATAGTGGTAGCAGGTTAGTAAAAAAAATTGGCCTTTAGTAATGGTCAATATTAACAATAATACATTTATATATATAAATATATGTTCAAGAATACAAACATATTCTTTAGACTCACACTTATTTACACTGGTTTATTTTCTTCTTTTTTTAATTTCGTAAAAACAGACGTATAAACTTCTTAATAGAACTTTAAATTAATTCAAATTTTTAATTTGATTTTCAATTCTAATTAACGATGAAATGACTAAAATCTCAAACGACAATTTTATTAATGGAATGAACTATTACTTAGTTAAAGTCAATGAATTTAATTTTAAAAGATTTCGTTCGTTTTTCATAATTCGATTAGTTCAAACAATTAATTCAATTTTTATGAATTTAATAGATTTTAAAATCGATCGATTTACAAACTTAGGAATTCAATCGATTTATTGCTCATTCAATTTTGTTTCATTCGATTGAATGCCCAAGCTTGCAAAAAGCTTAATAATATCACTGTCCAACAGCATTTTTGGAACAGAATAGCGACCCTATAATTCTGAAAGGGTATGTTGAGTAGATCATTTTTGTAGAACAAACTTATGGTCCAGCACGTCTGAGTTTTTTTTTACAGTGGGTCAAAGTTTTCATTTTTTGGTCGAAGGGAGCATTATACTATATGAAAAAAATGCTGTAAGTTAATGTCTGAGAGAATTCTTATGGTCAGAGTTGTATTGTGGAATTGTATGAGGATTATTTTTGTGGAAGATCTTAACCCTATAACTGGTCTCTTTATGGGCCAATTTTATCCTTTTTTCGAGAAAATCAAAAAATATCCTTTAAAAAAGGACATTTAAGGATTAAAATATTCTACGAAAATATTTCCCGGAAAATTTCAGTGGGGGTCACCAAAGACACTATATTTGTAAATAAAGCTCTTTACGATTAATTGGCAAAATTACACGCCAACTTCAATAAAAAAATTATAATTTTGTTTTAATAGTGGTTTATATAGTATGTACATATTTATTTTTTTGCTTCAAAACTTTCCAGATAGGCGTGTCTTTTTCTTGGAAATCTAACTTTTACATCGGCTTTTATCAAATTCCTGTTTTTCAATCTGGAACATAATATTTCAGCTTTCTCTTTTGTTAGTCCTAAATCTCCTAAAAGATCTTCAAAATAAGCTTGGTCTATCAAATTAGGACATATGTTTAAACCATCAAGAGGCAAGTAACTTATATCTGATATGTTTTCAACCGCCGCTGTTATTTCTGTATTGGTGACTGTCACATTGGCCAAAAATGTATGTGTAGGCGGTTGAGGCACCGGAACACCATTACAGCGCATTTCTGGTAAAATGACATTATTTGTTGCTTCGTATGTCATTATCGCCTAGTGCCTTTGGCTTCTACCAAATTTGTAATTTACGCAGGAATTGCATGTATCTGATTTGTGATCTTCAGGTTCAATCCATGTAATAGGCGCAGAAAATGGCAGCGCCTTAGTACCGCCTTTGTACCAGGTCAAAAGACCACTTTCGCAAGTAGTACATACGGTTTTTGGTATCCAAGCTTCAGATAAAAATTGTATTCCAAAGAAAATAAAATATGGTTCTTCAATTGTAGGGAATATCTTTCTTATGGTTTGATGGTGCGTAAAATGTCCAGAAATAAAACAAAACCAATCTCTTAATTTGCAAACAGAATCCGCCATGCTTATTTAAGCTTTAATTTTTCTTTTTTATATTAATTTTAGTAATCTTAGTAGCTCAATTATGCTTGAATTTTTTCTTTTATTTTTTATTATTAATTTTAATAAATATCACACCCGATTTGTAAGTCACAGCTGACTAGACGCGAAAACTCAGTGTTTGGCCCGGCCGAACTTGACGCCGTTTTTACCTGTTTTGTATATGTTGGTGTATAATTTTACTAATTCAGCGTAAAGAGCTTTATTTACAACATTGGTGTCTTTGGTGACTCTTACTGAAATTTTCCGGCAAACATTTTCGTAGAATATTTTAATCCTTAAATGTCCTTTTTTAAAGGATATTTTTTGATTTTCTCGAAAAAAGGGTCAAATTGACCCATAAAGAGACCAGTTAGAGGGTTAAGATCTTCCACAAAAATTATCCTCATATAATTCCACAATACAACTCTGACCATAAGAATTCTCTCAGACATTAACTTACAGCATTTTTTTTAATATAGTATAATGCTCCCTTCGACCAAAAAATGAAAACTTTGACCCACTGTAAAAAAAACTCAGACGTGCTGGACCATAAGTTTGTTCTACAAAAATGATCTACTCAACATACCCTTTCAGAATTATGGGGTCGCTATTCTGTTCCATTCAAAAAGTCTTAATTTGTTGGACAGCGAATTTTTTATTAAAAGCAATTACTTAATATCGAAAGAAAACAAAATTTACTAATTTTTCTGCTTTTAATCTTTTTTTTCAATGAACGATTTTCAAGCGAGAGGGATGTAAAGTCAAAAATTTGGAAAAATGTACATTTTAAAATAGGAAAAATATTTTAAAAATCATCAAAAACATATTTACGCTCTGGCATACATTATTGATGATAATAAAGTAAGCTAAGAGTCGCTACTTGAAAAATAAGTTACTACATTTGATTAAGTACTTACAGGACAGGACATTGCCAGTTCATGTCCTGTTAACAGGTTTTTTTTTTGAAATTAAGCACGACTCAGACTCTGTAGTTTAAGTGGAATAAATTTGTAAAAAATTTTGTAAAAATTTAATAATGTTCAGTGCCAATTTTGCTAAATTTCGCAATTTCCAAAAAGCAAAAATGGCTGTACCGTCTAAAATTATAACATTAGATCAACAATTATCGATAAGAAATTTAATATTACTTATAGTCTTATTTATAGCAAAAACCGAATATTATTTGATTCCTTAATTTCTTGATTCGTCTTCAATCTTAATTGGGATATAACGCCCAAAATAAAGCGATAAATATAAATTTTAATATCTTATCATAGGAAAATGTCAATACCAAATATAATCGACATCTAAAAAAAGAGCATTAGAGGGTTAAGAAAGGAATGACATTCATATTATTAGTTTTAAATAAAAGAAGCTTAGAAATTTTTTTTACAAATACAAGAAAATCAAAAATATAAAAAAATTCACAAAATCGAAAATATCCAGAATTTCGTTAAAATTTTCCGCTTAAATTAAAAAAAAAAACGTTGAAATTAAGAAAAAAACTTTGAAATTAAAAAAAAACGCTAAAATTAGGAAAATTCAATATTTAAAGTTAAAAAACCGCAAACTTAAAATATCAATATTGGAAAAAATCGGATAAAACGCAAAAAATTTACATAATTGGAAAAAATCGCTAACATTGAAAAACGCTCAAGTGGAGAAAAAAAATCGCCAAGATTTAAAAACAAAGTCGCCAAAAATGAAAACAAATAATAAAAAAAATCGCCTAAATTGAAATAAAACGCCAAAAGTGAAATAACCACATAGATTCAATAAATCGCCAAATACTAAAAAATCCCCAAAAATATAAAATCTTCAAAATTGTAAAAAAAAAATCACTAGAGAAATTTCGACCCTAATGGCTGGATTTTATAATCGCGTTTTTCTCAAAAATTAAGCTTCGTAGAGATATAGTAGCTTTTATTTGGAATATTACCCTTAACTCGAAAATTTAAATGAAATACGGACAACTTTTTTGGGCCGAGGAGTCATCTGTGAAAGAATTAGCACAAAAATCGTTAACATAATTTTTTTTTTTAATTAAAAATGTAATTTTTTATTGTTTATCAAATAAATTGCAGAATTAAGTAAATTTTTTTAAACATTTAAAAAATAATCTGATTTTGAAAAATAAGTGCTATTCTAATGTTTACATATACATGGATATATGGCAAATGTGTGGTTGAACTGTTTAAAACATATAAATAACAACTATTTTAGGCGTTTAAATAAAAAACACTTTTTTAACTGTACTGTTTTTTATTTAAAATATTGATATGTATAAAATTTGTTTTTGTTATATTAATATTTTATTTTTTTTCCCTTTGTAAAGCTTAATACTGACGCAATTATAGTGAATTGTTTTGGTCGAATTTATTTTTAAATTGTAGTAAAAAGTGATTTTTATTTCATAAATACATAATATGTATTCTTTTCATAAAACTCAGAGAAGTACAATACATAATGGTAATGGTATAATGGTTTTACAAAAAAAATAATCATTTTGATCATGGAAATTGGATGGTTTTTAAATCTAAACGATATTTTGTTTATTTGTAATATCAATACACAGAAAAAAGGATCACAAAATTTTAAATAATTAAAAATATAAATTTTTTGTATAAATAACAATGGAAATTGTGAATAAAATAATTTTTTATTTTTTTGTTACTTCCATTTCTATTTTTTATAGAATTTTCATATGTACTATAACAATTTACAAAAATTTCAAACAAAAAATTGTTAGTCAACGAATTTGAAATTAATATTTTTAATTATTTAAAATTTTGTGATATTTTTTTGCTATGTATGTGTTAAGTGCCTTAGTTTATACTACTCTGTGTTAAAAGTTTTTAATATTAAAAACAAAAAGTATTAAAGGTTTTATGTTTAATTGTTATCGATGGTATTAATTTTTTTTATATATTCACATAAATATTTAATATGTTATAAAATTCAATTTATTTAAATACAAATTAAAAGAAACAATTGAGATATATTGTTATTAACATTTACACTTTAAAAAGTTTTGTTGTTATTACACGTTAGAGATTTATCAGAACTGTTTCGGCAACGACAACGATTACAGATTGGTTGAAAAGTTCCTGCGCTCACCAAGAGATGGCACTGCTAGCTTTTTTTTTTTTCTCAAGTTGGTATGACTGTCCTGAGAACACATGCAAAGTTGCAAGTCATTCTGTTAATTCTTTCTTTGTTTACAAGCCATTTGAAGTTGACGTGTCATCGATTTTTTTTAATAAGCCAAAAATTGAATATCGTGCAGTCATTAGATTCTTTGTTTTGAAGGGTTTAAAAGCAAAGGAAGTTTATGAACAATTGTTAGAAGTGTATAAGGAGTCCTCACCTTCAAAACGCACCGTTGAATTTTGGGCTGGTGAATTTAAACGTGGTCGTACCAGCCTTAAAGACGATCCACGCGAAGGACGACCAAAAACTCAACCACAGCGGGAATCATTAAGCAGGAACATAATATGGTTAGTGAAGATCCAAGTTTGACTAAGCGTGAAATTGCTAATGCCATAGGCATCTCTGACGAACGAGTACTCCATATTTTACATAAAGAATTATGCATGAAAAAACTGTTTGGAAAGTTAATGCCGCACACATTAACAATTCAACAAAAACTGGATCGAAAACAAATTTCTCAGAGTAATTTGGAGCGTTTTAAGCCGAATAAAACCGACTTCTTGCGTCGTTTTATAACTATGGATTAGACTTGGATCTACCACCATGATCCTTAATTCAAACAAGAACGTTTACAGTGGACTGAAGCAGGTGAAGTCACAACGATCAGCAAAGAAGGTTATGGCATCAGTTTTTTGTGATGCAAAAGGAATTTTGTAGATTGATTATCTTCAGAAAGGTGAAACAATCAACTCTGAATATTATTGCAGCCTTTTGGATCAGCTGGATGAAAAAATTCGTGAGAAAAGACCTGGTTTAAAGAAGAAAAAAAATAATTTTTCATCAAGACAATGCACCTGCTCACAAAAGTGTTTTGACGATGGCTAAATTCAAAGAATTAAAGTACGAATTGCTTGAACATTCACCGTATTCACCAGATTTGGCTCCCAGTGACTACTATCTCTTCAGAAATCTCAAACAATGCCTTCGTGGAAAGCATTTTTCGTCGAATGAAGAGGCCATAGCAGCCGTAGACGGTTATTTTGCAGAGGTTCCGGAAAACCATTATAAGGATGGGATAAAATTATTGGAAGATCATTGGAACAAGTGTATTGAGCTTCTAGGAGATTATATTGAATAAAAAAATATATTTCGTAACAAAAAAATCTTCTTTCATTTCGAGCGCAGGAACTTTTCAACCAAATTGTAATGCTGTTTTTCACATTTTTTTATGAGATGCAAAATGTCTACATATCGTTTATCGATTTGTCGTTTTAGTATAATCTATTTAATTTTTACGTCGACACAAAAATACGCCCTGAATTGTTGCCATATTTTTATATGTGTAAGGGTTATCTACTATATCAGAACTGAGTTGCAAAAATTAGTGCTTAGAAATAATTAATAATTTTGACAAAAGAAAAATTAAAAAATGTACCGCCCGAACCTAATGTAAAACTAATTGAATTGGCAAAAAAAAAAATAATTAGTTTTGCTTTCTTTTTCTAAGAAAAAAGAAAGCGCATTTTTGCCGGTTGATTGCAGCTTAATTTTAATTAATTGTTGTCGTTGGTCGACCCAGTTGTAATTCGTCTCTTAGTTCGTTGAACACAATTGTATAGTAATAAAATTCTCTATCGAAAGTAGTAAGAGAGTGTAAGGGTACTCGTGAGAAGACACTTAATTTTTATAGAATTTTTTTTTTTTCAATTCTATTAAATTTTGTTGTAAAATAAATATGAATGTTATGAGTTTAAAATCGATATATATACGAACATATCATGAATGATTATATACTTCCATGAATGCATGCAATATATGACCATACATGATCTCATATATGACCATATATATATATGAGGTTGTATTTGTTTATAAACATGTATTATCATATAAAAGCCCGTTCATATATATTTCGATTTTGCATTAAAATCCCGAGTAAAAAAATTAATATGGCGTAACATTTAATCATATCTTTAGTATCCAGCTGATCATATTTGATCAAAAAGATGGCAGATCAAAATAGATCCAGTAATATATTTGGGGATTAAGTTAGATCTTATTTGACCCAAAAATGACAGATCAAATGAGATATATTAATATATGTATTTAGGGAATAAGTAAGATCAAAATGTATTCACTCAGATCGCATTGTATCAGATTAGATCCAGCAATATAATATATACGGAATTTAGTTTATTAAAAATTAATCTAGTTTATTAAATTAAAAAATAAATATTAAAATTCAAAAAATCAATGCCAGAGTTGTAGTGAGTTAAGCACTCAGCAGTAAATTGCTGACTTTATTGTCTTCATTTTTTGTATATTCGAAAATTCCTGAAAGATTTCTACATACGAGGGCGGATCAAGAAACCCCTAACTTTTCGAACTTCCCTCGTAGTTATATTAAATGCAACACTGCTCCCATCAGGTACCACCTGTTAATTTTGAGCAAGTTCCGTCATTTAGTTTGCGTTTAACAGCTGTCCAAAACATACAACCTCTTGGATTTTTTTAAAAATGGAAACAAGTCAATTTCGAGTTCTCATTAAACATTATTTTTTGCGAAAAAAACCGTCAATCAAACCAAGGAAAAGATTGATAAATACTATGGGGACTCTGCACCATCTATTTCAATTGACTTTCGTTGTGGCCGTACAGGTACGGAAGTTGCCGAACGTTCTGGATGCTAAGTTGAGGTCTCTACACCCGAAACAATTCACGATATGGTGTTGGCCGATCGGAGATTGAATGTGCGATAGGTTGTGAAAGACATAGGCATCTCACATTGCTCAGTGGTTTCAATTTTGAACGATCACTTGGGTATGAGAAAGCTTTCCGCAAGATGGTTGCCGCGTTTGCTCACAATCGACCACCAATGGAATCGTGTGACAGCTTAGTTTCCATGGCAAAAATACATGAAGTAGACTATGAATTGCCCCCTCATTCGCCTTATTCTCCAGATTTAGCCCAAACGTAAAGAAATGGCTGGGTGCAAAGAGGTTTAGCTCTAACGATGAAATTATTGATCAAACAAATGCCTTTTTTTGGACCTTGAAAAATCCTATTTTTTGGAAGGATTACAAAAATTGGCGAAACGTTGGACTATGTGTATTGAGCTAAAAGGAGATTATGTTGAAAAATATTTTTTATTTCAAAGAGTCACGGACTTTTTGACCCACCCTCGTATCATGCCTGAATTAATGAGACTCAATTAGTTTTGTACTTATCTGATTGTATATTATTATATATGACAACATATTACATAATATATAATTTTATAATATAATATTTTATGGAAATTGTAACCACTTATAGGACTTTTGGGAACGAAGATGATATAGAATTTTATATGTACATAGATTGTTATAAACTAATTCTATCTTATATCAAAATAATCTATGTCTTGTTCCAAAATTAGTTAAAATTTAAAAGTTTTGTTAAAAAAATATTATTTAAAAAAAACTCAAAAACACTTTAAAAATGTTTATCACCCTGGCGCGGGATACGAAACCATTGTCATGTAACCATATATAATAATATCAAATTATATCTTATATCATATCAAAAATACTGTAGACATTCAACTATATATAACAATATCTCAAATTTTTTGGATAATGAACCATATATTATTATATCTTAAATATTAGATAGCATATATAATTATATATAGTTCTGTATAAGCCATATATAAGTATATATGGTTCTGTGTAAGTAATATATAAGTAAATGTGGTCTCGTGTAAGCTATATATACACTTAAAATAGTTTGTAAGTTAAAATAACTGAAAATATCATTTAAAAGAAATGATATTTCATTTAAAAACCGGTCTACTTAATTTTCATTTAAATTAAATTCCTTTTGTTAATTATTCTTAAATGTTTATTAATCAACTGACACATCTGTAAGAAACAAATGATATAATCAGTTAAAATAAATGTCAAAATTTAACCTACCAATCCTTAAAAAATAAATGTTTTTTTCATTTATTTAAAATTGTTTCCGTTTTTGTATTTTTTTTTTTTTTAATACAAAATTTTTCCTACAATACAAAATGTATGTAGCATATGTAGCTATAGACACTTTTTGTGTGAATGTATTTGTGTATGTATGTGTGTTTATGAAGTTCTTGTAATTTGTATTGAAAAATTTTGTATATATACAACCAATTTAAATAAATAAACCAAATTGAAATTTTTTGAATATTTTTTTTTTTTAAACAGACAGCAAACAAAAATTTAAATTTGTAATAACTGTTACGGACACAAATAAACCACAAATTTCCGTTTTGTGGGTAAATTTTTATTAAATTTCAAACAAATGAAAAAAATAAATGAAACTGAAAAAAATGGTAAATGATAGTAAATTATTTCGAATAAATGTATAAAAAAAGTTAATATAAATATTTCTTTGAAAAATAAATGTATGTTTCTTTATTTTTTAATGGAACGGAAAACTTTTTTATTTTACTACAAACAGTTAACTACATAGTATTCTGAGTGTAGTAATATATAGTGTTATATATATATAATTGTATATGATATAATATAATTTTATATCTTATCATATATAAAAAAAATAATGTAATATATAATTATATAATGCGTATGTAAATATATATGATAATATATTATTAGATAAGGCCACATATAATTATATCAAAACTTTTTAATTGAGATGTCAGTAATTTTTTTTAAGTTTGAAGCTAAAAATTATCAACAATATATATGTTTATCATTTCAATAAAATGTTTGCTTTCCAATTGCAAATTCAGTTGTTTTAAAAATATTTTTTTAATTTAATGCTTTTGATAATATTTTTCGTGCGTCCAACTCCACACAAACCATAAATCAGTTAGGTATGAGTCTATCTTCATATTCTACTAAAAAATTTTAATAATTAATTTTAATTATGATTACCAAATCTAAATACATCAAGATATTTAAAAAAAAAAAATAAAAATCTCAAAAAATATAATTTATTAAACTGCCACTAGCAAAAATTTTGCATAAAATGAACATTAATATAAAAAGAAAATCAAACCATACCAAAAATAATGAAGAAATTATGAAAAAAGAGTTGCAAAACTTGATTTCCATTTTCTTTTCATAAATTAACAAAAGAAAAAGAAATATTTTTTTAATTATAAAAAAAGTTTCAAGGCATTTCAATACTACTTCTAACACTTTCTTTTGTAATATTTTTTTTTTTTTTTATATAGGAAACAATGTTTTTTATCAAACGCCAACTATAGGAGTGAAAGGCAATAAAGCTTTAACACTTTTTTTAACGAAAAAAAACTATAGTCCCTTATGGGAATGGCATTGAAGAACAGTGGTTTATAAAATTAAAAAAAAAATAAAAAAAACTTTTAAAAAATAGAATTTTCTTTACAGGGAACATTCATGGGATTTATGATTGCAGCTATCATATATTAGATTCTAAATTATGTCTAAAGAGGAAAACGTTGTCGGAAGATGACAAAGTTATATAAAAATAATTTTTCAAAATTAAACAACTTTCTCCCGACAAAAATATGTAAACATTTTATTATAGATTAAAATTTTTCAAAGCTTTTTAAAAATTTCTCTCACATCAGGGTTTCGAGAAAACTAAATGTAGGAACTCGTATTTTTTCGAGACATCTAAAAATGGTACTTTTATTTAAATAGCTTATTAATTTTTATACCCAAAATATCAAATTACTACACACGGAAAATAGATTTATTGGGACACACCATTTAGAACTTTAAATTTGTTATGAACTTTCCTCTACCGCGAGAATACCTAACATGTACTTATTTTGGCATGTCACCCGAATTTGTTATATTCTATTTACTTATGTATTTTTTTTTTTTTTTTTTTTTTGACAAAAACCTAGTTCAATTTCAAAAGTTATTTATTTATATTTATATTAATATTAATCATATAATTACAAATTATATGATAATACCCTAACCGAGCACTAGCAACAAAGGCCATCGGCTTGTTGTAGCGAAAACAGACCAGAGCCTCTGGTGGGAATCGAACCCACGACCCCCGCACTGATAAGCTAGTACGCTACAAACTAGCTTACCCGGGCGCTCAACTTCAAAATTTATTTATCTTGATAAATATTCATAAAACACTGTTCGAGTACAATACTAAATAAAATACTTAAGTCATATTTTAACTACTTTTAAGTTATTCAAAATGGGCAAGTATTAACTTTTTCTATTGTATTGGGTGTGTGTGTGTGTGTTAAGGTGAATGCTTGTATAACTGCGTATATATGTAGGTGTAATAAGCTTCAATTACTTCTTCATTTTTGCTTACAAGGGAAGCCTTCCAACGCTAAATCAGCATGAAAAAGGTAAAGCTTTGATATTTAAAGCTTTGATATTTTTTAAGGAAAAAAAAAACATGTTGTTTGCACTATTTCTGAATGACTAAGTGAGAATAAATGACAGATGTTTACCCTCTAAAATTGCCATATAAGTTATTGTATTAACCTTTAACTGACGAGGTGAAATTTTGGAACATAGTTTATGTCGTGATGGTAAATTTTACCCCTCTTAATTTTACTAAAAAAATGTTGTAGAAAATATTTTTTGATAGTTATTTGTTTTTTAAAAATAAGCTACTATATTTTTAATTACAAAAAAAAAAGAAAACAATTTTTTTTTTATTCGTTTAAGTAAAAAATGTACTTTACTTCGTAATAAACGAGGGAGCTTTTGGTTGTGTTGACGTCTTTGCAAATGTGGTAAAATAATTTGTCTTGCAAACTTTTTTAAAATTCTCCCCTTGAGCTGTTATCATAATCCTATGATGATTGAAATAATGAAAGAGTTGACACCACATATATCCACAATTCTATAAAATATGGCTAATGGCCAGCGGCGTGTACATCGACCGGATGAATAAATCGAGCATTTCTTATCAAGCTCATCCACTTTACCTTTTGTATTGTTATAATCAGCTTTCATTGCAAGTTTTTAAAATGAGAGGATCATCTTTTTTTTGTGATGCATCGAGGATAATAATACAACAGCACGATTTTGACGAGGCACGTAGGATAAAATAGTGACATTTTTGGTAAAACCATATAAGCATATATAATTTGCGCTGTTAGACCAAATTTTTCTTTTAATTTTGTATTTGCATGTTCTAAAACGCGACCAATAACCACATAAATACTTTTCCGATTGCGGTTGTGCAGAAACGTAACCGCACAATATTATGTAGAGTTTTTACGCAGCGTGTTGGTTCAAATGCTGACCACTTGAACCCGTTTTTTCCATAAAATAGTTTACAGCAGATTTGTAGTGTAGTTTAAAAATGTATTATAACGTTTTTGAAATAAAAAATTTTTTACCAACAAGAAAACGGAGGAGTGGTAAAAATAATTCCATGGAAATATTACAATAATTTTGATGTGGGGTAAATTTGTTTCTACTTAATACTTACGCTAACGCTGACGTGGTGGTAAAATATTTTTAAAGAAAAACTTACGTAAATGCTGACGAGTGGTAATTTTTACACCAGCATGCGCGTAGCTCCGGTCGTGCTATGTCTAGCTCAGCCAAAATACAACTGAATAACAATGATCACACTTTGAGAAGATACTAAGAAAACTAAATTGATTGAGCGTAATAGAAGGGAGAATTTTAAAAAAATGTAAAGAGGGGGTAAAATTTACCACCACCTCGTTAGTTAAAGGTTAAATACGCAAACCATGTGTAAAAGATACGCCATCTGTTGTGAATCCCGCAAATTTTAAGATATTCACCCAATATATTACCCAATCATACTAGAAAACCTTTAGAATTTTGAAAACTTTGACCTGTAGAAAAACAACCTGATTAATTTTTTATTTAAAAAATCCTTAAATTCTAAGGACTTTTTCCTATAAAAGCTTTAGATTGTAATAAAGAAAGACCTTAAAATGTAAGAACTATTATTTACCGAAAAGTCCTTAGAATCTAATGGTTTTCTCTAGAGGAAAAAATCCATAGAATTTGTGTTTTTTCGATATGAAAATGTACTGATAGTGTTTTTTTGAAAAGAGTTTTCATAATCTCTACAACAATAAGACTTTGATGACTTTTTCCTAGTGGAAAATGTTATTTTTTTCTGTAGAAAAAGTCCTTAGAATCTGACGAAATCTATCATGAAGTTTGGAAAATATTTATATAGACAATTTTTTAGATTCTGAGGACTTTTTTCTTCTAAAAAACCATTAGATTCTGATCTATTTATTTCTACAGAAAACGCCATAGATTTTGAGGACTTTTTTCTATAGAAAATTTCCTATCCTTTTCTATGCCTTCAAAAATGAATAGTTAGTAAAATATCGTAGTAGATGGTCTTAAGTAAAATTGGGTTTTTCTATTGTAGGAAAGAATCCTTCAAACCTGAAAGCTTTTCTCTAGGAAAAGTCCTAAACTCTTAAGGATGCTGTTGGTTTTTTTTTTTTATAGGAACAAGTGCTTGGAATATGAAGAATTTCCTTAAAGAAATAGTCATTAGAATTTAAAGGTTTTTCTTTAGCAGAAAGTTCTCAGATTCTGAGGTTGTTTAACTGGGAAAAGTTCTAGAAACCTGAGGATTTTCAAAACGAAAAGACCTCCTGTTCTTCATATTCGAATTTACAGTAGATACAACTGAAAAAATATGTTACATCCTAAGTGGAATAATGTGATAGTGTATGTAATATAACAAAATATCCATTTGGCAGCAAATTTAGTTGCCACAACGAATCTCAAAAATCAAACTCGTGTTATTTTTAAAAATTTGTGGTATTCGTCCTTTAACGAAATTTTACCGACACTCGTTTTTTGCTACTTTTTATGCAGAAACGTAGGCAAGCTTTCTCTTTTTAGGAGTGTAGTAATAATAAGCACTTTTTGAAAAAAACTAAAATGATATAAATCATTTTTTTTAAACTTGGTTTAAATTACATATCCGGATTTCATGAAAATCCCCGTATAAGTCTCGGGATGTTTCCCTTATAAGTATTGTTCTTCATAACTAATTTTCTTTTTCGATTATTTTTTTTAACAAAATTTCTACAGAAATTTTCTCAATATTAATTGGGTAATTGTTTCCAAGTTTTTTTTTTGTGTCCTTCATATTGGTTGTGATTTTAACTGAATTCTTTTTTTATAATTTCGCATATTTTCTATGTTTTATAAATTTTATGTTTTCCAGGCATTAGTTTTATAGCTTTCGAGTATTTTGTTCATTTCAATGGTAAATGGTTGTGGGTGGTTTTTTTATATTATTTTAATTTTTGTAGAAATTATCAAAATTTATACCATTGTAATCTAGCATTCAATTACAATTTTACAATTACACTTTCAGTGTGTGTGTGTGTGTTTTTATTGCATGCAGTATATAATTTTGCATGTGTTAGTTATATTTTATGGGTGCAATTGTGAGGAAAATTTAATTAATTTTTGGTATTAATAATAACTATTGTTTCAAAGTTAGTTTTTATTGTTTTTTTTTTTTAATTTTAAAATAAAATCGTATTTTAATTGATTGCTTGAAAAATTTAAGTAAATGAATTTTATTGAATTGTTAACACAATTTAAAAATGAGTTTTATTAATTTTTAAAATCATTTTACTACAAAAAATTATATAAATTAGTTTAATATTTTAAAGTAGAATTTATTATTAAAATTCTTTTGTCGAGTGAATATAGATTTGATATTTTTAAAAAGAAAATAAAGTAAAAATAACAATGGATAACAAAAGCCGAAGACGCTTGTATTTTATATGGAAGAAATGGCTGATTTTGCCAGAGGGACTCTGGGACTCCGCAGAGGAGGAAAATTTTCCAGAAAAGTAAACACCGTTTCACCCCCTATTACGATGTTGCTGAGTGGTTAAAGGTAAGTGTGTGTTGTTTGTGGCTTACGTTTGCCCCAAGCAGCTCATATTTTCATTTTTATTTTACATCATTTATTTTACAAGAGCTAACTGGACTGTAGCAGTGACAACACCGAACAGACAACAGTAACAGGCAACGGAAAAGCCCTCCGAATCACAATTTCACCCACAACCAATCGATAACAAAAATGTTCAGAAATAAACACATTCTCAAATAAAAATTAATTTGTTTATTGTTATTTTTTTATTTCATTTGTCATATACAGCTGATCACTGTTAAACAAGGTTGTTTTTATCTTTAAGCAGTTTAGTAGCATTTTTGCTACTTTTAAAGAGAATTGTAACAAATGCTCAAAATATATGATCTGACATCGCTGTGATTTGTAAATACGTAAGAAACAAAAATTGACACACGTAAGTAAAGACGATCAAAGGCTTTCGAAATAGAGAAACCCAAATTAATTCGAATTCGAATGACTTGCTTTCGTTCGACTAGTTTTTCGTTCGAAATTGAGGAACAGGCTATTAACTTAAAGTAGCTTAATATGGACCAAAATAAAAAAAAAATATATATTGAGCAACATAAGGTTATATTAAATTAAATATAACCCAATATATGACGAGATTTGTAAAGATCTTATTAATATTGTTCATAAGCATTTTGGTGTGACTGTATGTAATTTATGTGAAACTATACTGCAATAAATATTATGTTAACATTAAACAACCAAATTAACTATGTTTGGAAGTTATATTCGAGTTTCCCAGTAAAACTTTGTAATGATAGCTCCTTACCTTTTGCATTAAAGTAATGAGTTACCAACCATCGATAACGTAATGCATGATTTATAAACGAAAATTAATAATTGTAATATTTTTGAAAAACTATTTTTAAACTTATTACATTCTGTTTCTTTGTAATCAAAATGGTAATATATCGTTAGCTGAAATGCAAAAGGGCGTAACTAATGTTTTTATTTTTTTTACGTTAGAAGAAAAAAACGCCCATAGGCAATATAACACATTCGTAAAAAAATCTGACAGTTTTGATTATAGAACGATAAAATTTTGGTAAGAGATGTAGCTCAATGCAGTACTTCATAATCACGCTACCCCATTTTATATTTGTACAGGGCAATCAAAAATCTTGTAAAATAAAAAACATCTCAGATTCGAATTTTGTTCATAAGACCCATATTTTTAATTCTAGAAGTCAGAAATTTTTTATATTCATGTATTTTAGCCAAATGAATCATAATAATCAATAAAACCGGTTTTGAAAATTTTGTTAGGTACGCCCTTTTGCATTTCTGCTAACCATATATATAAACTATTCATTTGTGTTCAAAGCAATGGTGTCGATAGCCCTGGTTCGATTCCCATCATGGCGACATGATAATTAATAACGGTTAAAATATTTGTAATAATTTCCCAGCAAAGCAACACATTACCAAATAATGTGTAAAGTAATGTATAGCCATAGGCGCTCATGGATTACTTTACACTTTACTTCACTGATGAATTTTACAGGTAATGAGCCTCAAAGAAATTCATATATCCATTACTTTAGAGGTGATATTGTAAGCGGTTACTTATATGGCTACGAGAATAGAAAAAGTAATGTGTCTAAAACTAGAATCTTAAAAAAGAGGAATTTTTATTTAAAAAAAATGATTAAAAATATTTTAAGAGTTATTAATAATAATGTGGTCATGATTCGATTCCTGAACCAGGGAACTCTGGTTGCCAGCCAAGAACTCTACCCACTAAGCTATCGACGCATATAGTATTTGATTGCTTTAAACTTAAATGAATTGTTGCGCTTCGGTTTTTCGCTAGTGTTGACAAAACAAACATACATTACCCTTTTGCTTACAAAAAAACACAAAGTAATGTATCTAAAAATAGATTTTCAAAAATATTTCAATTATTAATTTACATTTATAAATCATATATTACGTACTCAATAATCAGTAACTTATTACTTTATGCTTGCAAATAATGAAAAAGGTAACGAGCTATCATTACAAGGTAACGCATGAGAATATCGCATCCATTACCAAAGTTTTGCTGGGTTGTTTAAGTCTATTTTAAGACGCATTGCTTTTCCCATCCTTGTAACCATATAAGTAACCACTTACTTTAACACCTCTAAGGTATGGGCTCATACATTACCTTGAAGCTAATCGCCTGTAAAATTCATCAATGAAATAATGTTTAAAGTAATGTATCGGCCCCTATGTCTATACATTACTTTACACATTATTTGTTAATGTGTAGTTTTGCTGGGTTGTATGAGAATATCTTATATTATTCCAAAAATTAGAGGAAATTATATAATATTTATACAATTTTAGATAATATCATATTGAATTTGATATACTTATATGGTATTATGTATAATTAGATAAAATTGGATTAATATAATACACTTAGATGTGATTTTATACAATTTAATCGGATCATTATATATGGGTTTATATTAAATTGGATAAAAATATATAAAGCTCCATACAGCAAAGACATGGCTTTCCATGTAATAATAGGTCGTTTCTTTTTGCATTACTTTAAAAAACAAAATAATGACTTATTGATAATGGGTGAAAGAAGTTCTTATATGTACATGTAAAATAATGATTTACTGGTAGTTATTTTTTATTATTATTTTTATTAATTTATTTTGAACAACTTTACAACAAAATAGAAAATTATCTGCTGTAAAATTGATTTTTTTAGAAATTTTAATATTTCTAGAGAAATATCATTGGATTATGGACCTAAATTTTTGAATGCAAAAAGTAGATATTTTAAATATTTTTTTTTTATAAATTTAAATACAAGCCATTCTTGTCGATTTCTTTAAGTAAGAAAATTTTACTTGTTAAATTACTACTATTTTATTAAAAATAACTACTTACTTTATTATTGTAGGTAACCACTAATTTCTTCACTATGAGTAACCATACTGGTTATTCATTGTTCTCATTTGCGAATTTTGAGACATCGCGAACAAAAGTAATTAAGCGAGTAAATAGCCTGGTAACTAGTGAAACCCTTTGTGTTGTGCTACTTACTACCTTTATTACTTGGTAATGTCTGTTTTTGCTGGGCACATAAATCTTTTTAATCGGGAAATGTTTTATAAATCTCCATCATTTCATAAAAATAAAATAAATAATACAAGAACAATATTTCGTTATATGTTTCCTTATAAATCAGTTATTACATAACAAAATATCAGTAACTTAATATTTTTAAACTTCTAAATAATTAGTGATAAAAAAATATTGATAACTCATTAATTCATAACTTTCAAACAAGTAGTGTTTATCGCAATATTGCGTATTACTTTAGTAATTTTTATCTGTTATTTAACGTTTTTATTATAACTTCACAAGTCTTTGAGGTTAAGGTATTTTTTTTATATAAAAATGTTATTTATTTTTTGAACGGATATAATTACGGCGAAAACACAGCTAATGTATTTTTATGGTTTGAGTTGTACATAAGAAAATCATTGCGTGTTATCCCTTTTAAACATAAACCATACAGGACATATGTAGGTAATATAAGTTCACCATTTTGTTTGTCACATCAAACATTAGTATTCAAATGTATTTACTTGCGGGGTTTAGGTGTACTGTAAAGATTTTTACGGATATGTCAATGATTTAATTCATATTTGTTAACAGATTAATGGCAAATTTTTGTAAACAAATAATATATAAAAATAACAACATTTCTTCTTTAACTTTTAACTAACATACAAAGTTTATCACACTCACAATATAATTTTCTTAAAAACAACTTAAAATACATATTAAATTAATCGAAAATACAATCAAAAAGAGTACAACTGATTTTTCATTATATTCAGCCCATTTAGTTGTTTAATTTCAATCATTGTCTTATAATCAACAAAAGTAGTAAAAAAAATACAAAGTCGTTTAAAATAACCATCAAATTTTTACTGACAAAAGCTAGAAAAAAACTACTTTTGTGGTTTGTTTTTCAATTGATAGTTTTTTATTTGTATGTAATTACAAAACAGAACAGAACACATGCAGATGTATATATTTTTATTGACTTTGTGTGTATGTATATTTGAATAACTTCTTGTAATTTTTATTGAAATAATTTGTACACTCAGAATATAATGTAGTTAACTGTTTGTAGTTTAATAAAAAAGTTTTCTGTTCCATTTAAAAATAAAAGAAAATACATTTATTTTTCAAAGAAATATCTATATAAACTTTTTTATACATTTATTCGATATAATTTACTATCATTTACCGATTTTTTCAGTTTCATTTATTTTTTTCATTTGTTTGAAATTTATTAAAAAATTACCCACAAAACGGAAACTTGTGGTTTATTTGTGTCCGTAACAGTTATTACAAATTTAAATTTTGTTTGCTGTCTGTTTCAAAAAAAAAATATTCAAAAAATTTCAAATTTTTTTTTTATTTAAGTTGGTTTTATATATACCAAATTTTTCAATACAAATTACAAAAACTTCATAAACACACATACATACACAAATACATTCACACAAAAAGTGTTTATAGCTTCATATGCATACATACATTTTGTATTGTACGAGTATATTTAAAAAGAAAAAAAATACAAAAACGGAAATAATTTCAAATAAATGAAAAAACATTTATTTTTTAAGGATTGGTAGGTAAAATTTTGACATTTATTTTAACTGATTATATCATTTGTTTCTTACGGATGTGTCAGTTGATTAATCAACATTTAAAAATAAATAACAAATGGCATTTAATTTAAATGAAAATTAAGTAGACCGGTTTTTAAATGAAATATCATTTCTTTTAAATGACATTTTCAGTTATTTTAACTTACAAACTTTTTTAAGTGTATATATACAAACTATTTTGGTAAAAAAACAAAAAGGAATTATATGAATTTAAATTTTTAGTTTGTTTTTTAATGACTGATTCAAATAGTAAAAAATATATTTCTATGAATTTCAATTGATTCTTCAAACTTTACGTACTATTTTTTAAATAAACTACAGTCGGTAACGGAAAATATATTGTGAGTGCACAAATCGCTTGTTAGGGTATTTAAATTCAACTAGGACATACACATGTAACACCCGCTACTTTTTAATTTTAAATACATATTTAATACACATAAACTGTTCATAATTTACTGTTTTGATAATTTTCTTAATTTTCCTAATTATCATAATAATTATCAAATAAATCAAAACATAACATACAAGGAAGACATCCTCGGAATTACCCAGCCATTACGTTGGAATTAGGTATATGGGTCAACCGAGATTTTACAACCGATTTTCTGAAATCCGGGGTTTTAAAAAGGCCAATTTTTTTATCACATAAACAAATTTTATCAAAATCCTAGGGGTTCCCCCAGGATATCTTTTATGTTAGAAATTGTATAAATACCCTACTTTTCAAATTATCATATATCAGATAAAATACATACGCCAGCATAAAAACAAAAAAAAAAAAACAAAAACATGGAATTGGAACCAATCAAAAACTTTGATCGAATATCGGGCGCCCGTTCGTTAATATATGTAATGAAAATTTTGGGAATATGGCAATGGAAACAACGAGATGCCAGTAAAAGAGACCGTCAAAAATTATATATAATCGAACTGATGCAAAAAATAATACATATACCTGGAACTTTTACTTTTGTCACACTATTATGGATTGGAGTCTTTAAATCTGAAGATCTAAGTCAAGCTTCTGATGTCTTATTCATGTGTTTTGCTCAATCTGCAGTCGTTATAAAAATTCTAAATATTTGGCATTATTCGGGTAAAGCTTGGGATTTTATAGATGAATTAACTTACAGTAAAGAATATGAGTTACTTAATCCAAACGAAATTAAGATGTGGCAACAAAAACAGAAATCATTTCGTAATGTTTTATTAATTTTCTTATTTTGTGGAGTATTTTCGGGTGTGGCTGCATTTGTTGGTGTTTTATTTTTAGAGGAATATCAATTGCCATTTGCCTATTGGGTTCCCTTTGAATGGCGTACAAATCAAAGGAATTATTGGATTGCGTATGCTTATGATATGTTTGGCATTTGGTTGACTTGTTTTACAAATGTCTGTAACGATATGATTGGCTGTTATATGATGTTTCATTTAAGTACACTATACAAGGTGCTTGGTATTCGTTTGGCCGGTTTAAAAGTTATTAAAGAGCAAGATGCAGTTAATGAATTAAGAAAAATTATTAAATTTCATAAAAATATTAAGAGGTAAAGTTGTCTTTTAAAGTTTAAAATTAGTATTAAAAAAATTGGTTTTCCATACCCTTAGACTTACCAAAGACTGTGAGACTTTAGTATCATGGCAAGTTTTATCACAAATTGTTTTAAGTGCCTTTTTTATATGTTTCAGTGGTTATCGTTTACAAAAGGTTTGTCCATTTATTTTCATTTATGCAACATTTTTCTAATAATATTTTTTATTGGTATTTTTTAGATAAATATTTCGGAAAACTTTGGTCAATTTTTTTCAATGCTCGTATTTACATCTTGTGGAATTTTGGAAGTTTTTTTACCCTGCCATTTTGCCAATGAACTGACATTGTGTTCTTCAGAATTATGTACTCAAATGTATAATTCTGATTGGTTAAAATTTTCCATACCTACACGTAAACTTATTTATTTGTATATGGAGTTTTTAAAACACCCTCAAAATATAATAGCTGGTAATTACTTTGAAGTTGGTCTACCATTATTTACTAAGGTTGGTTTTTAATCGTTTATTCGAAAGGAAGCTAATACTAGATTTATTAATTTGTACTTAACAGGTTATTACTTATGCCTACAGAGCATTTGCTCTTTTAATGAATGTGGAAAACTAAATTATGATGAGATAAATTTGAGAAGTATAGAGGAGACGAGAAAAGCGCCGAAAACAATAATAAATTTATATTTTTGAGTTTAGGTAAATCGTGGTGCAAAGATTCATACATAAACCATATCGAGAAGTTCTAAAATTTTGCACTTAATAATGGTAAATTTCAATTATCCAGTGTACAAAATACTATAAAATAATGAGTTGTAAAACCAATAATAAGTAATAATGGTACTTTTAATTTATTAATTATTCTAAAGTCTAAAGGTAAATTAAAAGAAACAATGCACTCATAATAACACTGTCCAACAGCATTTTTGAAACAGAATAGCGACCCTATAATTCTGAAAGGGTATGTTGAGTAGATCATTTTTGTAGAACAAACTTATGGTCCATCACGTCTAAGTATTTTTTTACAGTGGGCCAAAGTTTTCATTTTTCGGTCGAAGGGAGCATTATACTATATGAAAAAAATGCTGTAAGTTAATGTCTGAGAGAATTCTTATGGTCAGAGTTGTATTGTGGAATTGTATGGGGATTATTTTTGTGAAAGATCTTAACCCTCTAACTGGTCTCTTTATGGGTCAATTTGACCTTTTTTTCGAGAAAATCAAAAAATATCCTTTAAAAAAGGACATATAAGGATTAAAATATTCTACGAAAATGTTTGCCGGAAAATTTCAGTAAGGGTCACCAAAGACACCATTGTTGTAAATAAAGCTCTTTACGATTAATTGTCAAAATTACACGCCAACTTCTATATAAAAATTATAATTTTGTTTTAATAGTGTTTTTTAATGGTATGTACATATTTATTTTTTTGCTTCAAATTTTCGAGTAAAAGGGAATTGGGAAATAGCAGTAGTACGACAATGGATTAAAGATTAAACTTAATATGCTTTCCTGTATTTAGCTTGACGTGAATGTTCCGATGGGTCAAGGTTTCTGTACAAGCCCCATACGTATTCAGCAAACATTACACTTTGGGATTTCCCTTTAAATCTTTCTTCCAATACCTTTATATCCTGATGAAACCTTTCACCGTGTTCATCTGAAACCGCTCCAAGGTTTTCTTTAAAAAAATTGAGATGAGAGTGCAGAAAATGCAGCTTTAGTGACATCTTAACGCCAATATTGTTAAAACCGATTAGCATGCTTTCAATATTTTCTGCATAGTTTTGTGATTTTGAGTTTCCAAGGAATTCTGATATAACCAGCTGCATAATGTCAAATGCTGTCTTTTGTATATCATACAGATGACCATAAAATTCTTCATCTTGTAATAATTTTCTTATATCGGGTCCAACGAGCATTCCTAGAAAAGGTAATTTACATTAAATGAAATAAATTATTTCTGAAAACCGTATTTTACCTTCTTTGATTTTTTTCTTTTATTTTTATTATTAATTTTAATAAATATCACACCCGATTTGTAAGTCACAGCTGACTAGACGCGACAACTCAGTATTTGGCCCGGCCGAACTTGACGCCGTTTTTACCTGTTTTGTATATGTTGGTATATAATTTTACTAATTAAGCGTAAAGAGCTTTATTTACAACATTGGTGTCTTAAGTGACCCCACTGAAATTTTCCGGCAAACATTTTCGTAGAATATTTTAATCCTTAAATGTCCTTTTTTAAAGAATATTTTTTTATTTTCTAGAAAAAAGGGTCAAATTGACCCATAAAGAGACCAGTTAGAGGGCTAAGATCTTGCACAAAAATAATCCTCATACAATTCCACAATACAACTCTGACCATAAAAATTCTCTCAGACATTAACCTACAGCATTTTTTTTATATAGTATAATGCTCCCTTCGACCAAAAAATGAAAACTTTGACCCACTGTAAAAAAACTTAGACGTGCTGGACCATAATGATGATAGACCAAAAATGATCTACTCAACATACCCTTTCAGAATTATGGGGTCGCTATTCTGTTCCATTCAAAAAGTCTTAATTTGTTGGACAGTGTAATTTAACAGTAACTGACTTTAGTATGTCTAAAATAATTTAATAGTTAAAATACAAAGAAATATATTTTGAAACTTTTATTAAACTAAATTCAGGTTTGTAAATTTTTATGAAATTTGAAAAGTTATTCAAATATTTTTTCAAAGCAATTTCAAAACCTTTTGTCAATTTGTATTTAGTTTAAAATTTAGTTTAGAAAAGTCGTTTATTTTTACAGACTTTGTGGTTAATTTTAATGACATTTAAAAAAACGAAATGAACAAAATATTTTTTATTTTTTTAGGATTTTTTAGTAAATTTATAGACAGTATAAAAAGTAGATAAAGAAAAATGTATTACTTTTTACAGTTATAAATAAAGGAAATATCATTTGTTTTTACGGATTTGTGGTTTGTTAACAAATATAAATAAATTTAAAATAATTTGTTATTTACGGATATATTAAATTAATTTATTAAAATTTAAAAATAATTGAAGAGTTATTTTAATTCAAATGAAAAGTTAGTATACCGGTTTTTAAGTTTTAATTTAATTTTTATGACAATATATGGCATTTTGGAGTGTTATTATAATTTTGTTAACATGTGCCCAGGGACTCCAGATTGTCGGTCAACAGCAGTAAGATCTGAGCTACCGAAACATGTTAAATTTAATTTGTTGTATAAAATGATAAATCAAGCCTGAAAATGTAATTTCTTTTTAACGAAAAAGAGGTTTTCTAAAAAAATAAAATTCCTGCAAAAAAATATTTTTTTGGAGCGTATAAATTTATATATTGTTTTACTTGTAAACCAAAAATAAAATATCCAAGCAGAAAAAATTCATATTTTTTTACCATAAAATTATTATTATTATGATTAAAATTACATTTCAAATTAAAAAAATAAAACATTTTTTCTCAAGCGAAAAAATTTCTTTTGTGCAATAAATCGAACGAACGCTTTTTTCTTTTTCCGTAAAACAATACATAATGCATAATGCCTCATCCAATATAAGCTTAAGTCCAAATAGGATCCGATTTTCTTAAAATTTGAAGGCGTCATTTAAATTTCAGTAAAACAAATTTCACCAAAGCATATTCTCCATATAACAACCCTGCGGGAAAAAGACCTTTCCCAGGACACGTGTCGTGGCCGGTTCATTGTGATAGGGACCGGTCAAGGGACCGATCACTTTAAAAGGGGCTTGTCCTAGGGTCAATTGCCCTCTGTGACATGTCACAGAACTAGTCTAAAAAAACAAATCATGACTTTTAAACCGGTCACGTGGTAGGTACTTTAGGAACCGGTCCTCATTTCACCTATCTCGTGATATTGATATTTCATTTAAAAACCGGTCTTCTTAATTTTCATTTAAATTAAATGCCATTTGTTATTTATTTTTAAATGTTGATTAATCAACTGACACATCCGTAAGAAACAACTGATATAATCAGTTAAAATAAATGTCAAAATTTTACCCACCAATCCTTAAAAAATAAATGTTTTTTCATTTATTTGAAATTATTTCCGTTTTTGTATTTTTTATTTTTTTTTTTTTTGAATATACTCCTACAATACAAAATGTATGTATGCATATGAAGCTACCCTGTAGGAAACGTCGATAGTGAAACTCTACTGATTCACTATTGACTTTGTCACCAGTACTACTGACTTATTATGCCCCAGCCAACGCTTTTTGCTGTAGACATTTAACATGTGCGTGTCATTGCGAATATACACAACTATTGACTGGGTGCTGACATTGGAACCAGAGTCCCACTAGTACATTTTAGTAATTCTACACTTTTGGAACTTTTTACTTGATTTCCACACTAGGAAGGTGAATTTATTTTGTTAAATAAGATATTATATTAATAAAATTTTTTTATAAATGTCATTAAAGTAAAAAAAAAAAAATTCGTGCAAATTTAATTTTAGAGTAGACAAATTTTCAGAAGACTGCACAAAATCATCCACAGGCTCTGTAAAATCTTCATCAGGCTCTACAAAATCTCTAGAGTTGCAATTTCCACTAAAAATTTTTGCTTCTTTCTTGTTATTTCTATTTTTATACAACATTGATTGTTTTTCTACAAGTTTTTTGTAACTTCTTTTGCTCATTATATATTTTGTTCAAATTTGTATATTTAATTTTTTTTATAATTATATTTTTATAAAAAAACTTTAATTTTTGCATGCATGTATTTTCAACAAAATAAAACAGTAAAAAAATCAAGAACAAGTACAGCTTTGCAGCTGAAAAAAAGGTATAGACGCTTTGTGGACATGTCACTAAAAAGTCACCCAAAATATTCGACAAAAGTGGTGACTTCTAGACACTTGACCCCAGGCTTCCTACAAGGTATAAACACTTTTTGTGTGAATGTATTTGTATATGTATGTGTGTTTATGAAGTTCTTGTAAATTGTATTGAAAAATTTTGTAATATACAACCAATTTAAATAAAAAAACAAATTTAAATTTTTTGAATATTTTTTTTTTTTTTGAAACAGACAGCAAACAAAATTTAAATTTGTAATAACTGTTACGGACACAATAAACCAGTTTCCGTTTTGTGGGTAAATTTTTATTAAATTTCAAACAAATGAAAAAAATAAATGAAACTGAAAAAAACCGTTAAATGATAGTAAATTATTTCGAATAAATGTATAAAATAGTTTATAAAGATGTTTCTTTGAAAATTAAATGTATCATCCTTTATTTTTAAATGGAACGGAAAACTTTTTTATTAAACTACAAACAGTTAACTACATAATACTCTGAGTATAGTATTAAATACTTATAATTTATAGTTATAGTATAAAATACGAGTAAAAATGATATGATTTTAAGACCGAGTTTTTGGGATGTGGGCTGATCAATTAGTCCGTGACTTTTTGAATGAAACACAGTTTGTTTTTTTTGCAAAAAAAAATTATTTTTCAACATTATCTCATTTTAGTTTAATTCACTTAGTGCAAAGTTTCACCAATTTTCGTATCCCTCCAAAAAATGGGATTTTTCGAGGTCCATAAATAGGCATTTGTTTGATCGTTGGAGCTAAATGTTGAGGTACCAATTCGTAGCCCTATTTAAACAATCCTTTAAAGTTGTCACACGCACGCAGAGAAAAAACATGGTTGCGACAAGATCACTGCTAATATATTGTGCTTGCTGCAATCTGGTATGGTTGTCACAACCATGTTATTGGTTTTCCAACCATCAACATGGTCGCTACCATCATTATTATAGTAAATATTTTCCTATTTTATGATTGAGACCTTCTATTTTATAGCATGATTGTGTGTAACCATATTGTGGTAACAAAAACTCTCACAACAACAACACAATAACAAAATAAGATAATTATGCAACCATAAAATGCTGGTAACAATCAATAAATAATTATACATTAAATAAAACATGACTTTGAAATTTACAGTCATAATATTGTCTTGTTTTCATAAAAACCAAAACTTTTATCAGTTCAGTCAGTTTGTTTTTACTACAAAAAAAAAAAAAACAATTATATATTGTTAAGTGCTGGGATTTTATATTTATAATATATATATATATATATATGAGAATCATAATATGCTTATTAATGTGCCATAACATGATATTAGGTAGTCATATTATGTATATTAATAATCGTAATATAATAAGAAGGATGATATAATATAGCTATGGTGACCATAATATGATGATATTTTGAGTATACTATGATTACAGGCGATCATATTCAAGATCATAATATTAAAATCATAATATGGTAATTTTTGAATAATAGTATTACTGTAGGGACTATATTATGGTAAAATTATGGTTATTTTATTATCATAATATGATAACCATATTATAGTATGACTATGGTTGGTACAATAATAAACCCAAAAATGTATGATGCTCTTCGAATATGATTGTCCCAACCATGTTTTTTCTCTGCGTGCGATTACGTTTATGGTCAATTGAGAGCAAACGCGGCATTCATCTTACAGACAGCTTTCTTAAATCCAACTGATCATTTAAAATCGAAACCACACTGTCATATGAAATGCCTATGGCATCAACAACCTCACGCACTTTTACTCTTCGGTCGGCTAACACCATATCGTGGATTTTTTTGACATTTTCGGGTGTATTGACCATTTCAGAACGTTCTGCGTCATTTGTACTTGTGCAACCACAACGAATGTAAGTAAACCACTTGTTATCAGGCTTTTCCTTGGTTTGATTGACGGTTTTTTCGCAAAAAATAATGTTTAATGAGCACTCGAAATTTACTTTTTTTCATTTTTAAAAAAAGCCACAAGGTTGTATGTTTTGAACAGCTCTTAAGCGCAAAGTATATGACGGAACTTGCTCAAAATTTGACAGTAGTCTATTAAAAGGTGGTACTTGATGGGAGCAGTGCTGCATTTCATATAACTACGAAAAGAGACGGACTTATTGATCCGCCCTCGTTAACCGAACACGAATTTTGCCAGCAATTTCCAAGTTAATTAACATAAATTTGTTGAAACAACTCTTCTTTGCATAGAATTATGGTCTTCATTGAAATAAAACAAAATGAACCAAATTGCAAAAGCATAATTCCAGTTATAAGCTGCGATAAACTAAGTTTAATGATAATCATCCTAAAAACTCAGCCTAAATCGAACAAAAAACAATTAAAAAGGTCAACAATAGGAGCAAAAACGGATAATTAAATTTAAATTTCAATAAATTAATGTAAGGCGGACAGTTTAGAAAAATTTACCATTTCTGAAGAATATTTGTACCATTTCATTGATTTATGCTGAACCTGTCCTATATTTATTTTACCAGTCACGGGACCTGTCACAAGGTAGGCACTTTCAGATCGGACCAATTTCACAAGTCACGGGATAGGTACCTTAAGACCAGTTATGTTTTAACCGGCCACGGGACAGATTCTCGAACTTCAACTGACCCCCTTTATTGCCCCAGTGACGATATCGGGGTTTCTACGGCCTGCTATCGATGATTTATTTTTTATCTGATACAAGAAAAATTACTTGAAGTATAAAAAAAAAATAATTACTAACAGTGCTTGTCTTCGCCAAAAGACCAAATATGGCAAGAACTTGAATATTAGTTTGTTATAAATCCAAATTGACTTTACATATATGAAACGCACTATATCATAAAACTTCTTTATCCATACACTCAGAAAAAAAAGTTAGTAGAAAAATTTGTAAACGGTTTTCAATCGCACTCTACTATTTTTGTACTGATTTTTAGTAAAAAATTATTATTTAGCAAATCTTTTTGCTATTTACACTTTACAAATTACAGAATTTTAACAGAATATTTACAAATTTTCGTTGCTAATTTCAGAAATCATTTTACAAATTTTTGAAAACCGATTTGCTAAAATTAGCAAAAAATATTACTAATATCAAAAAAGTGGATATTGAAGGAAATGTTATTTCTAATTAAAACTTACATCTACAAACTTAAATTTCCTTAAAATGTTACATATATTAAAAAAGGGATCGGAAGTGAAGATACCGACTCATGTCTAAAAAGAGGACATCCACTTAAAATAGCACGAAAAGGTTTTTTAGTTCTAAAAATCCGCCCTAAAAACAATTAAAATTTAACCTTAAAAGTAAAAAAAAAATTTACCAAAATATTTTTTAAAACAGAAATTACCAAATTAAAACAAAGTGATTAATTCGTTTTTTAAAAAATATAATCAAAATTTTTGATGATCGATAAGAAAAATAAATTCAAAGCTTTTTACTAATATTAATAATATTTAGTAATTTTTTTTTGCTGATTTTAGCAAATAGATTTTAAATTCCACTTTACAAAAAGTCTACTAAAATTTAGTAGCGGCTACTAATTTTTCTACTAATTTCATTGTACTACACGTCAGCAGTCATGTGTTGCTAAGATTAGCAAAAAATGCCACTGGGCTCAAATTAGCAGAATTTCCCGTAATAATAGCAAAATTTTCAGTTGCCATTACAGACTTTTTTTGGTGAGTGTAACTATAAAAATTGCCACACATGATTTGTAAAGGTTATTTAAAGGTTCTACATATGCTTATTGATTTGTAATACATATTTAATGCACTTCAACCAATTACGATATAATTTAACTGTTTTGATAATTATTCTAATTATCACAATAATTAGTAAATGAATCAAAACAAAACTTTAAAATTATATAAATACCTTAGACTATAAATCAACGCATAACAGATAAATTTAAACTAACCAATCTATTAAACATACGCCATTAGAAAGAACAAAAAAAAAAAAATACATAAAAATAAAAACATGGAATTAGAAACAGACGAAAAATTTAATCGAATCTCAGGTGCTAGTTTGTTGATAAGGATAATGAAAATTTTGGGTATATGGAAATGGAAACGACGAGATTGCAGCCAACAGAACTACACAATTATATTTGAATACATGCAAAAAATAATAATGCACTTTCCACTGAGTTTTACCTTTGTCACCCTAATATGGATTGGAGCCTTTTTATCTGAAGATTTAGATCAAGCTTCTGATTTTTTATACATGGCTTTTACACAAACTGCTATCACTGTTAAAATTTTAAATATTTGGTATTATTCAGACAAAGCCTGGAATTTTATAAATGAATTGGCTTACAGTAAAGAATATATGTTAGTTCATCCGGAAGAAATCACGCTGTGGCAACAGAATCAAAAAATATTTCGTAGAATTGCATTCATTTTCACATTCAGTAGTATTTTTACAGTTGTAGCTGCTTCTCTGGGTGTTTTAATTGTAGAAGAATATCAATTACCATTTGCCTATTGGGTTCCCTTTGAATGGCGTACAAATCAGAGAAATTATTGGATTGCCTATATTTATGATACGTTTGCCATTTGTATGACTTGTTTCACTAATATTTGTAACGATTTGATGGGTTGCTATATGATGTTTCATTTAAGTCTATTATACAAAGTTATGGGGTTTCGTTTAGCCCGTCTAAAAGCCATCAAAGAGATAGATGCTCTTAAAGAACTAAGGAAAATTTTCAAATTTCATAAAAATATTAAAAGGTAAGTAGAGGAGTCTGTTGAAGTTCAAACTCAATATTAAGAAAAATGTTTGTCTTTATGCTCAGATTAACAAAACAGTGTGAGACTTTAGTATCCTGGCAAGTTTTATCACAAATTGCTTTAAGTGCCTTAATTTTATGTTTTGGTGGTTATCGTCTACAAAGGGTTTGTCCATTTAATTTCCTTTATGCATTATTTTTCTTAATTATTTTTTATATATATTTTTTAGATAAATATTTTACAAAATCTTGGTCAATTTTTTGCTATGATACAATTTATGTGTGTCATGATTTTGGAAGTTTATTTACCCTGCTACTATGCCAATGAACTGTCATTTAATTCTTCTGAATTATGTTTCCAAATTTATAGTTCTGACTGGTTAGAATTTTCCGTGCCTACACGTAAACTTATTTACATGTATATGGAGTTTTTAAAACATCCAGAACAAATAACAGCTGGTAATTACTTTGATGTCGGCTTACCAATATTTTCCAAGGTTGGTTTTAAATTAAAAACAAAAACTCTTATTAATGATTTCTATTTAACAGGTTATTAATTTTGCATATCGAGTATTTGCTCTTTTAATGAATGTTGATAAATAAGTTACGGTGAGATGAATTCTTTAAATAATAGATTTGTTTTTTTTGTTAAATATTTGCAACAAATAAAAATTTTAAATATTGACTATATCACGTTAGATCAAAACCAAAAATAATAAGTATGGTTCTTCTTAACTAATTATCATATCGGAACAAGTGCTTAAAACAACTGAAAAGGAAGACATAAACTTTCCGAAAAATGTTATTATTGTCACCTAGCTGTAACACGGAGTGTACTTACTTGGGTATAAATCTTGTAAAATGTTGAATTTTAGACAGGGTTCATATTTGTACGCACATTGGCACATGTTGTACTTTCACATGCCCATGTGAGAAGCACTAATGAATATTCGCACATCAAGATGTACATGTGCGGATTTGCACTTGTGCAAGTGCTGAAATCGAAAAAATCGTTTAAATTAAAAAAGAACTGGTAAAAAATTCAAAATAAAAAATGCCTACAATTAAAAAAATAATCCACTAGAACTGAAAAAATCAACAATATTGGAAAAACTAATAGGATTGAAAAAATTGCTAAAATCTTAAAAAAACGATATTGAAAAAGTCGCTAAAATTTAAAGAAAATCGCCTAGATTGAAACAAAATATAGGGTCCGCCAAATAACTTTTTTTTTTTTTGAAAATGCTATAAAAAAACTACTGAATATTTTCAAATTTATTTTTTTATTTGAAAGTACAACCCTTCCGGTTAATAATGGAAAATAATTTCTTTAAAATGGCTACCACGGCTGGCCATGCAGTAGCCTACACGATCGGTCCAATTTTTAAGCACATTATCGATTGTGTGCAGCTGTATTTCACCAATGGCTTCACGAATATTGTCCTTTAAAGCGTCAATTGTCTCTGGCTTGTCGGCGTAACACTTATATTTGATGGCACCCCACAAATAATAGTCCAACGGTGTCAAATCGCAGCTCCGAGGTGGCTAAACGACATCAGCTCTGCGGCTGATAATGCGATCTTCAAAAACAGGGCGCAAAACATCGAGTGTAGCTTCGGCTGTGTGGCACGTAGCGCTGTCCTGTTAGAACCAAATGTTGCCAATATCCTCCTCTTCAATTTTTGTGAACAAAAATTCGTTCAAAATGGCCCGATAATGATCGCTATTGACTGTAACGGCCACTCCTTGCTCATTTTCTAAGAAAAATGGCTCAATTATGCCTCTGGACCAAAATCCGCACCAAACAGTGACTCGTTTTGGGTGCATCGGCTTTTCAATGTATGCGTGCGGGTTTTCTATGCCCTAAATGCGACAATTTTGCTTGTTACATAACCGCCAAGATCAAAATGAGCTTCATCTGAAAAGATGACATTGAAAAGATGACATTCTGCAACATTACCATGATTTTCAAAGTAATGTCGCAATATTTCCCAGCGTTGTTCAAGCGTATACACAACCATATTCGTTCATCGGAAGGATAAAACTAATTATCTGTCAAATCAGACATGAGCTAAGTGTTACCATTCACGAAATAAGCACTAGTTGAAAAAAAACGTTAGATGGCGGACCATATAGTAAAAATGAAAAAAAAAAAACGATAAAATTTAAAAAAGTGCTCATTAAAAAAAAATCGTTAAAATTGGAAAAAAAAGTCGCTTAAAATATAAAACTCCAATATTTAAAATATCGCTAAAATTAAGAAAAACGGCCAAATATAAAAAATCGTTGAAATTCGATAAAAATAAGATTCCCTTTTAAAAAAAACCCTCAAATTAAAAAAATCGCCGAAACCGAAAAATTTCCTAAATTAAAAACAAGTTTCCATAATTGGAAAAAATCGGGAAGATGGAAAAAATCGCCACAAATTTAAAAAATTAAAAAAAATAAATTGAATAAATTTCTAAACTTTAACAAATCGTCATAAATGTAAAAAAAATATGAAACTGAAGAAAAAAAAAAAACCACGAATTTGAAAAAATGTTAAAGCCTAAAAAAATCGTTCAAATCGAAAAAAGTCGCCTCGCTAAAATAAAAGAAAAATCGCTAAAATTTGAATAAATCGCTCAAGTTAAAAAAAATCGCTAAAATTAAGAAAAGCGGTGAAATTCAAAAATATTTCCCATATTAGAAAAAATCGCTAAAATTTAAAATAAAAATCCCTAACCCCAAAAATCTAGCTAAAATTTAAACAATTTCCTAAATTGAAAAATGGTCAAAACTGAAAAATAATCGCCGTTTAAAATTGAAAATAATGAAAATTTAAAAATAAAAAAAAAGGCTTAACTTTAAAAAACTTGTCAAAAATGGCGGCATCAAATTGTCGCCATCTCGCAAAAAGTATTACTTTATCAGTCTGTATAATTTGATATAATTTGCTACTAAGGCCTAGTTTTTGGGATGTCAATTAGCGTTGTTTGTCATTTAAACAATGGTTAACTCTAGAATTATTTTTTTCAGATGTTGATTATTTTGCTTTTAATTGAGGTTTAACCCAGCAGCCTTGGTCGGTTAAGCTCCAGTTAGATCTATCAAATTAAAAAGTGATATATTTTCTTTGTAAAAAAAATTGTGTTTTTTTTTGTTTTCGAACACATTTTACTTTTTATTTACTTTTTTATAAATGAATACAAATTTAATAAAAAAAATATAAGGACGCGCTTAAGTTTTTTTATTTATGACATTTGATAGTATTGCCATGTGAAAATTTTGCATTTTTATTGATGCCATTTGTTTTTCTTTCAAAAAAAGTATGGCAGCACTATTAAAATTGACAGCTGTTAAACCACCACTGAAAAACAAAAAATTGAAAATAATGAAAATTCAAAAATAAAAAAAGCTTAACTTTTAAAAAACTTGTCAAAAATGGCGGCATCAAATTGTCGCCATCTCGCAAAAAGTATTACTTTTTCAGTCTGTATAATTTGATATAATTTGCTACTAAGGCCTAGTTTTTGGGATGTCAATTAGCGTTGTTTGTTATTTAAACAATGGTTAACTCTAGAATTCTTTTTTTCAGATGTTGATTATTTTGCTTTTAATTGAGGTTTAACCCAGCAGCCTTGGTCGGTTAAGCTCCAATTAGATCTGTCAAATTAAAAAGTGATCTATTTTCTTTGTAAAAAAAATTGTGTTTTGTTTGTTTTCGAACATATTTTACTTTTTATTTACTTTTTCATAAATGAATACAAATTTAATAAAAAAAAATATAAGGACGCGCTTAAGTTTTTTTATTTATGACATTTGATAGTATTGCCATGTGAAAATTTTGCATTTTTATTGATGCCATTTGTTTTTCTTTCAAAAAAAGTATGACAGCACTATTAAAATTGACAGCTGTTAAACCACCACTGAAACACAAAATCATTAGTTAAAGCCCAATTAAATTTGTTTTAAGATTAACCTGATTGTTTGTTAAATTAAGTTTAATTGACATCCTAAAAATTAAACTTAAATAATGAAAAAAATTATGATTAACTTTCAGATTATCAATTCTATTTACACAGTTCAACACAAAAAAAATACGGGGTTCCGACGATTGACTGTTGTTAAGGAGACCAACAAAAAATATACATGTGTCGGCGTTTTGATAGTTTACATCGGAATTTTATTTTAGAGGTGGTTTAAATTTCCCAGCTCTGGTCTGTTCTTGCAGCATATCGGTATATAAAACTATATTATTTTTACATCTGAGGTGTAGTGTATTTTTAGCAACTTTGTAGATAACGGTATGAAAAATATTTTTATAGAACATATTAACCCTCTAACTCCCCCTCATAACGGCATTTTTGGCCGTTATGTAAAAAACATCTCGAAAAAGGGGAAGGGCGGGGATGAAATGTTCTACAAAAATGTTGGCCATAAAATTCTACTATATATGTCAGAACACACTAAAACCGAAAACTGAACACAAACACCAAAAACCAATGAAATTCTAGATTGCTCATCAGATGTCTAGTCAAATTTTGGGATGACCAATATATTATAAGTCAGATTTTGGGATTACCTACATAATATTTAGGTCATCCCAAAATCTGACTGGAAATTTGATGAGCAATCTTGAATTTGTCTGGTTTTTGGTATTTGTGTTAAGTTTTGGGCTTTAGTGTGTTCTGACATATATAGTAGAATTTTATGGTCAACATTTCATTCCCGCCCTTCCCCTTTTTCTGGATGTTTTTTACAATTTGTAAGAATAAAGCCAAACATATGACGTTATAAGGGAGGGTTAAAGGGTTAATATGTTCTACAAAAATATTTGTCATACCATTATCTACAAAGTTGATAAACTATCCTTCACCTCAGATGTAAAGAAAACCTGGTATTATATACCGATATGCTGCAAGAACACGCCAGGGCTGGGAAACTTAAACCGCCTCTAAAATGAAATTCCGATGTAAACTATCAAAACGTATATTTTTTTTGGCTTCCTTAACAAGAATCAATCGTTGCAGCCCCGTAATTTTGGAAAAGTTTGAAATTGTTGTGCAGTGTTATGAGTATTATATTCTCGATGTAAAAAATTTACACTTTTCTTTACGAAATATGAATTTTCATAGAGATTCTTATTTGATAAAAAATAATACCAATTTGTAAATTTTAAACATTTATGAACATACAATTGTCTTCTTAATATTAAATTACGTCTGATAAAAAATCGCTAGATTTTCGGCTAATCGCAAGATCTTTCTAGAAAAGTGGTAAAAAAAATTTTCGATGTGACAAATACAGAAATAAAGTGCAGGGATCCTAAAAGAGGCAAATTAAAAGAGAAAGATCTTTCGAGGAAATCGCGAAAAAAATTATCGATGTGACAAATACTGAAACAGAATGCAGGTATCCTAGATCATTTTCAACACATCTGTGATAAAAATATGACGTTTCAATTTACATGAATCGGCTCAACTAATTACAAATCTCCCACGTATTTATTTATTTCACGCTTAAAAACTTTATATATATCCATATATATATTATATATATAAAGCCATATATATTTTTAATGCAATTTTAAAATTTTGACTCATTTTAATAAAAAACTACGAACCGAAACCTTTTTTTTTAAAACGATTTTTTGAAAAGGCCGGTTAATTTAATGCTCTAAAGCATATATATAGTTTTAGCCTCTATAACAAATAATAATTAAATTCTAGGCATTTTCAAGGGCAGCCATTTTTTTAAACTCTTATGTAACCACTTTTTATATGATTGTCTGTAACTACTTATTGTTTTACTAAGAGTAACTACTAACTATTCTATTGCAAAAAACCATATATTCCTTCACTCTAACTAATTTGTTGGTAACTCATTCTAACAATTTTTTCTTTTTGTAAGCGAGAAGGTAATAACGTCCTTTGAATTTTGGGATATCGCGTACAAAAGAATTGGAATTGTCTGACTTTGCTGTGAAGCAGAAGACTATTTTAAAAAATTTTGTTTAAATTTCCCAAATCGATTGATTGACCAAATAAATAGTTAAACAAATGTTTAAAATAAGATCATAAAATAGCGTTTTAAATAATGAAAAATATGAAAATGCTTACATTTTTTTATTAACAAAAGCATTGATTAATGACTACAATGAAAGTTCAAATTGAGCATGATACAATATTGACTGCACACATAGACAATATAAATAATATACATATACATACACTCAATGTATGTATATCATACAGATGTATTGACATGAACACAACAATACAATGAAGTCAATTAAAAGTATTATTTGACTTGTTTTATGATAGAGTTAAACTATCTGAAATAATAGTTAGTTTGTTTGTTTGTTTTTTTTTTTAATCCGTTTGTTAGTGATATTTATGAACAAATAACAAACATATTGTTACAAACCAATACAGAAAAAAAAAACACAAATAAATATATGTATGAACTAAAAAAATGGCATGTATTTAACTAAAAAAAAGTCTATTTATATTTATAGCAAAGAATTTAAATACATATATACAACAATATTTGTTCGTTCGATACTGATATTGTCATATAAAATATTGTTAAAATGACAAATGATTGTTTGTTAGTTACAGTTCATTCCAACTTGTATCAGTAACGAATAAATAGTTTTTTTTTCGTTTATTTGTTTTCTTCTGATATGTAATATGACCTCATATAATATATATTTCATTATTCATTTGTCTAAATGTGTGACAACAATTCAATCATTTGTATTATATTTTTATTTTTGTATATATAACTATTACTATTTTTTTTTTTATTACAAAACAATTGAAATTCTCTTTAGTATCGCAAAAGTGTTTTCAATGCAATTTTTATTTATTGCTTATAAAGAAACAATAGAAGTCAAAAGAAGTATTTATAATATAAAAATTATATGATGTTCGACATGAAAAAGAAATTCAAAACTATTTTCAAAGTTTTTTTTTTCTTTTTCATTTTGAGGTTAAATGTACGAAATAAAATACTTAATATACCATATTGTTAAATGACATGCAAAGTGAACTATTTCTTAAACAAAAAGTTATTTAATAAAAGTAAAGGGTGACTAAAAATGTAAAATAGTTTATTAGCAAATAGTAAACTGATAACGGCCTGATGAAAAACAATACCATGCACCACAGCCCAAACTTTTATTAAATCCTGTTAAAATTACTCAAGTAATAGTAGGAAACTGTATTATTAAATTTATTTTACACATATTATGTGTAAATTAACATTAAAAATGTGTAAAAATTATTTAAAATTTTAAAATAAATTTGTAAATATTTGTACTAATTTTTTGTAATAAAAAACTTGTTTTTCGAAAAATTTACTTATAAATGCATATGTGGAAACACTCCAAAAATGTGTATATTTACCAACGCAATGTTTAAAGTTGAACAGCACAAACACATTTTTTGATTATAAAACAATAATTTTATTTTTATTATATGTTTTAGAAAAATTCGCTTAAATTTAAAAAAAAATAGCTAAAATATATAAACAAAATGCTTGAATGAAAAAAAAAAAATAATAAAATCGTTATGATTAGAAAAAATCGCTAGAAATTTTTGAAATGTCGAAAAACTAAAAAAAATGCTTAAATTTAAAATATATTGCTAAAATTGAAAAAAAAACTTGCCAAAGAAAAAAAAGTCGCCAGAATTTAAACAAATTGCTAAATTTGATAAAAATCGCCAAAATTAAAAAAATAATTATAAATCGACAAAACTCTCTGAAAATTAAAAAAATCACTAAAATCAAAAAAAAACTTCCAAATTTACAAAAAAAAAACCCTAAATACAAAAAATTGAGAAAATTAGTAAAAAAATCACTTACATTTAAATAAAAAATGCTATCTTCGGAAATCGTCAAATTAAAAACCTCTAAAAGAAACAAACAAAACAGCTGTATACGCAAGCGATTTTTGTATTTTTATTTCTAACAGTTGGCTCATTTAACTTCCATGGATTAGAACCGTTTCCATTAATCCTATTTAATGCGTCCGTCGACTAAGCGTAAAATTGCTAATGCCACTGGCATCTCAGACGAACGAGTACTCCATATTTTACATGAAGAATTACCTATGAAAAAACTGTTTGGAAAGTTAGTGCCGCACACATTAACAATTCAACAAAAACTGGATCGAAAACAAATTTCTCAGCGTAATTTGGAGCGTTTTAAGCCGAATAAAACCGACTTCTTGCATCGTTTTATAACTATGGATGAGACTTGGATCTACCACCATGATCCTAAATTGAAAGAAGAACGTTTACAGTGGACTGAAGCTGGTTGTTCAGCTCCAAAGCAGGTGAAGTCACAACGATCAGCAAAGAAGGTTATGGCATCAGTTTTTTGTGATGCAAAAGGAATTTTGTTGATTGATTATCTTCAGAAAGGTAAAACAATCAACTCTGAATATTATTGCAGCCTTTTGCATCAGCTGGATGAAAAAATTCGTGAGAAAAGACCTCGTTTAAAGAAGAAAAAAATCATTTTTCATCACAAAAGTGTTTTGACAATGGCTAAATTCATAGAATTAAAGTACGAATTGCTTGAACATCCACCGTATTCACCAGATTTGGCTCCCAGTGACTACTATCTCTTCAGAAATCTCAAACAATTCCTTCGTGGAAAGCATTTTTCGTCGAATGAAGAGGCCATAGCAGCCGTAGACGGTTATTTTGCAGAGCTTCCGGAAAACCATTACAAGGATGGGATAAAATTATTGGAAAATCATTGGAACAAGTGTATTGAGCTTCTAGGAGATTATATTGAATAAATAAATATATTTCGTAACAAAAACAGTATTCTTTCATTTCGAGCGCAGGAACTTTTCAACCAACCTGTATTATTTTATGATTTTGTGATTGACACTTTCTATTTTACAACATGATTGGCTCATACTGTGGTAACGAAAATTCTGACAATGAAAAACTTTAAAATTCTGAAAACAATCAATAAATTATTTTAAATCAAATAAAATATAACGTTGACATTTATATCATGTTTTTTAGTTCCGTCACTCATAATAATAATATGATCACTTTCACCTTGGTGGTTTTATTTTCGTAAATGCCTTATACATATAACATTATAATTTACATTAATCAAATTATTTTCGAGAAAACTCATTGTCAAAAACTTTCTATATATTAATTTTTTAATTATTTTCAATAAAAAAATAATAATTTAAAAATAAAAAAATGTTTATTAGTTAATTTCTTGAAAAATAAAGTTTCCTTGTGGGAAAGTCACTTAGAATATTAATAATAACAAAAAGTCTGTACAACTCTTAGAGTTTTTTTTATACGAAAAGGCATAAGCAACCTTTACAAACATGATTTTTAAAAACTTTTCTGATAGAAACATTTTTTAATTCTGTGGGCTTTTTCTTAAAGTAAAATTCCTAGATTCTGCCAACTGTTTCTTAGAAAAAAATTCATATATTCTTAAAAAAGTTTAGATTCTAAGGCCTTACTTAGAAGAAAAAATTCTTAGATTCTGTGAACATTTCCCCATGAAAACTTCCTTGATTCTAAGGACTCTTTTTTGTACACAGAGAATATAGATTCATCGTGGCAACGGAACTTCTTGCCAACTGAATATTTTGATTGCAGCAACCGAATTATTTAGTTGTCTCAACTAAATGTTTTACTGATACAATTGAAATATTTGGTTTGAACCAAAATTCTGTTGCAATAACCGAATTTAGGTTGCGACAAACAAATATGTTAGTAGCTCCAACCATAGCATTCGGTTGCCTAGAAATTCGTTTGTTTTAATGAATCTGTTTTCTCTCTGCAGAAGTACATATTCTAGATCCTAAGGAGTTTAAAAAAAAATTCTGAGACACTTAAGATTTAATTCTTAAAAAGATCCTTAGAATCTAAGAATTTTTCTGTTAGAAAAAAAAATAGAATCTGTGTTTTTAAGTTCTTAAAATTTAAAAATTTTTTTCGTAGTATTTTTCTTTAAAAATACCATAGAAACGAAGAAATTTTTATTAAAAGACTTTAATATCAAATTTTTTCTTAAGGAAATATATTTCTCAAAGGAATATTCTTAAATTTAAGGACATTTTTTATAGCTTTGAATCATAATAAAACTGTAGGAATCATATTATGGTAAAATTATGGTTATTTTATTAGCATAATATGATAGCTATATTATAGTACAACTATGCGGGGCATAATCATAATCCAAATAAATATATGATGCTCTTCGAATATGATTGCCCCAGCTATGTTTTTCTCTACGTGGATCTAGTAAATTTAACCGAAATTTTGGTTGTGAATTATGGTGCAAACATTTTATGTTTAACTCGTTTTGGTTTTGAGCTATGGACGTTAAAAAATTTAATAACGCGATATTTATATTTTTATTTTTCTCAGATGGCTTACTATAACTTTTTTGTAACAAAACTGTGGTCCGTTTTCTTTTATTCCATATCACGAGATACGCGCGATATTGAAAATAAATCCTTAGCTGCTTAGTTTTAAAGATAATCGCGAGCTAAAACAACTAAACGAACTATAGTAAAAATGTTCGTACCACTGCAAACATCACAAGAGGTGGCACCCTTTAGTTTATGCTTTCTTTAAGGAAACTGAAGGTAACGAAAAAATAAATAAGTAAAAAAATCAAATAAAGTTATATAATTAAAAAAAAATAATAAAGCACAATTTTATCTAAAACCTGAGACCAAAATATTCAATTTACAGTTTTTTCTATAATTTATGCTAGATATAAAAAAATGTTGTGTACAAACTAATCTTTAAAGACAACATCTGTGCTTAAAAACTTTAATTAATAGTTTTCATTATAAGAACAAAAAATAAAAATATTTTTATATTAAGTTTTTTTTTTTAATAATTGTCATATTTTAGGATTCTCAGGTGAAAACTGAACAATGACACCACAATTACTAGATTTTTTTTAAATAAGATAAAAATCATAATAAAACAAAAGTTTTAATTGATATCGCTGTTTATTGTTTGGTATGCTTTAGATTATATGCATACATTTAATTCAGACAACAAATTAATTGTTAAACTTTAATTATAATAAATTACAAAAAAAAAAACTCTGCAACCCTGCAAATAATTGCCTTAAAATTGACTGTTTTGAATAACGCTAAAAAACACCGCAGAATAAGTAATATGTAGAGAAAGAGATGGCGCTGAAATGTGTGTGTTAGTACATATTTACATATTATATAACCCTGTAGTGGTGGCGTGTTTTATAATCATTTGTAGTTAATTTTATGTATGTACTTGTTGTTTTTTTAATTGTAATTAACAGTACAATTAAGGTGACAAAAACAGTGTGCTTTTGTAAAAAAAAATATATATAAACAATAAAATATAAATGTGATTTTGATATTGTCAAAGGATAAAGATAAACGCATATGCAAGTAGTGTTTAATTTAAAAATTACATTCTGTTAGTATGAGTAATATTTATTTATTTTTTAATCTACACATGATGGAATGGTAAGATGTTTAAAAAATTAAAGAAATAATTACACTAGTATAAAGTCATTGCCCACACTGAATACAAATAGGGTTTTTATGCATTCTAATCTGTGAAATGAGAAAATTGCAGTAAACAAATTTTTAATAGACTTATATTATTTAGTCCCAAAAACAACCACTTTGGAACTTTTTTATATGACTTTTTATAGATCTTATATGCTATCAAAACGGCATTTAAAAGAAATGGTACGTATTACAAAAAGTTCTTATAAATAAAAAATTATAAATAGTATCAAATGGGGTAAAGGAGTGTCGAAGTGCTTATAAGGCTCTAATAGTACCACAAAAAGTACTATAGTACAAAATTTATCTTACCAATCTCTGTGGTTTTGTTACAAAGAACGTAAATTAACTAGAAGTGGAATTATGGAGATCAAAAATAATTATTTGAGGAGAGAATGTTTTGGTTGTAAAAAAATATTTTTGGTGAAAAAAGTTATTGTAGTAAAATGCATTTTTTGTGGTAACAAAATCTTGAGGGTTGAACAAATTTTACGTTGAATATAAAATAGTATTTAAGCGACTGGTGAAAATTTTTGGGTAAAAAATTTTAATAGATTAAAATGTACTTCCGTTATTATTTGTTAAAAACAAATTTGGAAATTGCGTACATTAAAATCGACCATATTTGCACGTCTCCCTCCACTCAGAAATTCTCGAAAGGCGTTGTGGTGTAATAGTTACATAAAATATGGCTTTGACATTTAGAGTCAGAATACTCTCTTGTTTCAATCAGAAAAGATCTATCAGTTCTGTTACCCATTCAAAAATGATAATAATTCCAAAATATTTTATAAAAAGATTTAATATTTTTAATTCTTTTCAATAAAAACCCACAGCATCCGGTAGATTGATAAACTTTTATTCAAAACATTCTAGGAAAACTATAATTAATACGGCGACTAACTTTATCATCAGAGTCTTAGATATAAATGACAAAGTTTTTTATGAAGAAACATAAAAATTATAACAAATACACTGAGGAAAAATGAATTTCCCACTAAAACCTTTAAGGATTTAGTCGGCCACGGAAATGTAAATATAAATAACAGAATTAAACCCTCCTAAAATATACAAATCTACAACATGTATACCAGGTTTATCGGAAAGATTAAAAAATACCAGTATTTATAGAAAAATACGAATTGGCATTTAAAACGGACAATTCTGTAAACAAATTGTTTAGTAGAACAAAAAGTGTAAAGTTTAGCAGATCACAATAATAGACGAGCACAACCTTTTGATTTAGAGTCTACTTTATTAATGATCTCTTAAAAATAAATGACAAAGAAAAGGACAGATCATGTATTACATAAATATAGGAATAATAACATAATAATAAGTTAAAAAGAGGTAACCATATACACGGACCGACCATTATAAATACACTGCAAATATATTCGTACACTGACAGAAATTAAAGGAACCACATTCACCACCGACCAAATACTACTACACAAAAGGAAGATAATTCAAATCTTATATATGAAAAAACATGTAATGGTAACGGAAAAGACTTGTGCGATAAGGTATATGTTGGTACCACCAAAACAAAATTAAAAACAATATTAGCTTCCCATCCATCTTGCAGCCCACTGTGCAACGTACGGTCATATTCCAAATTTTAATGATACAAAAATTTTACAAAAAGGGAATAACTACAAAAATATTTATGCTGGAAATGCTCCATATTATTGACACTAACTGCCTAAAGATACAGTAAATAAACATAGAAAACTTCAACATAGACTAGTTTGCAATTACTGGCATTGAAGTCTAGAAGCTGTGGCTCGGGAAAATTAATTCTACCCAGAAAATGTAATAATAATTTATTTATTTTTTTATTTTAATTTTTATGTTTTTGTTAAATAGTAATTGTGTATTATTTACAATTTCTTGTATTTTTTTATGATAGTTCCAGAATATGATCTAAAACTTAGATCGAATTATTAAATAAAAACAAATGTTATAAACATAAAAATATTAACATTGTTGTATTTAATTTTATATTTTTACATTTGTTTCTAAACAACCAATGACCTTAAGCCAAACTAGAATCACTACATAAAAACAATAATAATATCTTTTTTAAAAAATACACTCAGAATATTATGTAGTTAACTGTTTGTAGTTTATTAAAAAAGTTTTCCGTTCCATTTAAAAATAAAGGAAGATACATTTATTTTTCAAAGAAATATCTAAATTAACTTTTTTATACATTTATTCGAAATAATTTACTATCATTTACCGATTTTTTTCAGTTTCATTTATTTTTTTTCATTTGTTTGAAATTTAATAAAAATTTACCCACAAAACGGAAACTTGTGGTTTATTTGTGTCCGTAACAGTTATTACAAATTTAAATTTTGTTTGCTGTCTGTTTCAAAAAAAAATATTTAAAAAATTTCAATTCGTTTTTTTTATTTAAATTGGTTATATATATACAAAATTTTTCAATACAAATTACAAGAACTTCATAAACACACATACATACACAAATACATTCACACAACAAGTGTTTATAGCTTCATATGCATACAAACATTTTGTATTGTACGAGTATTAAAAAAAAAAAAAAATACAAAAACGGAAATAATTTCAAATAAATGAAAAAAACATTTATTTTTTAAGGTTTGGTAGGTAAAATTTTGACATTTATTTTAACTGATTATATCATTTGTTTCTTACGGATGTGTCAGTTGATTAATCAACATTTAAAAATAAACAACAAATGGCATTTATTTTAAATGAAAATTAAGGAGACCGGTTTTTAAATGAAATATCATTTCTTTTAAATGATATTTTCAGTTATTTTAACTTACAAACTTTTTTAAGTGTACCTTTATTATTATTATTTATTTTATTAAACAAATTACAAATTATATCTTAAGACTCTAAATGAGCACTATCAACGAAGGCTATCGGCTTGTTGTAGCGAAAACGGACCAGAGCCTCTGGTGGGAATCGAACCCACGACCCCCGCACTGATAAGCTAGCATGCTACCAACTAGCTTACAGAGGCGCTCTAAAAAAATAATAAATAATTATAATAAAATAAATAATTCATTTCTTGTAGAATAACGTATTTCTTGTAGAAATAGTAGTCAAAATATTAATGAAACAATTTGTGAAGTTTTTATTTTATAGTTGATCTTTTTTATACTTTTATGTATAAAAATGTATTTTTAGTCTGGTTCGAGATCATAGAAAATTTTCTTATTTTTATTAAGTAATCATGGAGAATACACAGAAAAACTTCTTAGACACAAGCTGAATGAAATGCATTTTCGGGTACGCTACGACCTTCATCAACATTCTTCGTGCCCTTAAAAGTGCCAATCATAAATATATCCATTTAACTCACAAATCAACTGAAAAAGCTATTTATGCTAACATACAATCTAATAACATTTTCTGTGTATTCTCCATGATTACTAAAAAAATATAAAAGAAATTTTATCATTTAAAAAAAAAAACCAGACTAAAAATACATTTTCCTAAAATAATTTTAAATTAAAAAAGTCTGTTGAACCCAAGAGTTGCTTTGTACGAAAATGTTTCTTATTCAAAATTTTTAGTAATTTTTTTCTTAGAAACATTTTAAGATTCTATGGACTTTTCCTTAAAGTAAAATTCTCTGATTCTACAAACTGTTTTTTAAATAAAAATTAATATGTTCTAAAAATAAACTTAGATTCTAAGGCTTTTTTTTGAATAAAAAATTCTTAGATTCTGACGCCTTTTCATAATAAAAAATACTTTTCTAATAGAAATATTTTTGGATTCTTAGGAAAGAAAAATTCAGAGACTATCTCAGAAAATCTTAAAAATATCCTTAGAATCTAAGAATTTTACTTTTAGAAAAAATTTATAGAATCCATGTTTTTTTAGTAAAAAAAGTTCTTAAAATTTAACAATTTTTTTGAAGAATTTTTCTTTAAAAAAGTGCATTTAATTAAAGAAGTTGTCTTGAAAAAGTCCTTAATACTCGTAATAAATTTTTTCCTTTTTGTTTCAATTTGAGCTAATCAGGCCCAAGGTTAGTTAATGTAAATAAAATAATTTAATTTTGCTTTAGGAAAAACATTTCTTAAAAAAATATTCTTAAATTTAAAGAACTTTTTCATATATTTGAATCATAATATAACTATAGGGACTATATTATGGTAAAATTATAGTTATTTTATTATCATAATATGATAACTGTATTATAAGTACGACTATAGTTGGAACAATCACAATCCCAAAAAATATAATGCTCTTCGAATATGATTGCCCCAAATATGTTTTGCTTTCGGGCAAGAACGAATTTCTTGCGAATAATTCAGCTAGAAAGTTGGCTTTATCAATTGGGTCAGCAAAGATTTGAGTTAGAGGAACTAGCATTTTTCCTTAACTTTTAACAAATGACTCAAAGACTTAAATATGTAGTATTTAAAGAAGTTTTTGAGTCATTCGTTAAAAGACAAGAATTAATTATGTAGTATTCAAAAACTAGACTGCTTTATTTGCACTTCAGGCTTCGTCCTTGGACCTTTACAAGCAAAGAAAAAGCATGGTTATATATTTTTCGTTTTACGAGGGCGGATCAATAAGTCCGTGACTTTTCGTACTTCCCTCGTAGTTATATGAAATGCAACACTGCTACCATCAAGTACCACCTGCTAATAGACTACTGTCACATTGTGAGCAAGCTCCGTTATTTACTTTGCGTTTAACAAACAACTTCGTGGATTTTTTTAAAAATGGGAAAAAGTAAATTTCGAGTGCTTATTAAACATTATTTTTTGCGAAAAAAACCGTCAATCAAACCAAGGAAAAGCTTGAGGGACGTTTGGGGCTCTGCACCATCGATTTCTATGGAAAAAAAGTGGTTTACTGACTTTCGTTGTGGCCTTACAAGCAAGGAAGATGCCGAACGTTCTGGACGCCCAGTTAAGGCCTCTATACCCAAAACAATTGAAAAAATTCACGATATGGTGTTGGCCGATCGGAGATTGAATGTGCGATAGATTGTAAAAGACATGGACATCTCACATGGCTCAGTGGTTTTAATTTTGAACAATCACTTGGGTGTGAGAAAGCTTTCCGTAAGATGGCTACCGCATTTGCTCACAATCGACCATGAACGGAATCGTATGACAGCTTAGTTTCCATGGCAAAAATCCATGAAGTAGACTACGAATTGCCACCTCATTCGCCTTATTCTCTGGATTTAGCCACCAGTGACTATTTCCTATTTCCAAACCTAAAAAAATGGAAAGAGATTTAGCTCCAACGATGAAATTGTTGATCAAACAAATGCCTATTTTATCGAACTCAAAAAATCCTATTTTTTCGAAGGAATACAAAAATTGGAAGAACGTTGGACTAAGTGCATTGAGCTAAAAGGATATTATGTTGAAAAATATTTTTTTTTTTTTGCAAAAAATGTGTTTCACTCAAAAAGTCACGGACTTATTGATCCGCCCTCGTATTATTGTATCAATCATACACTCAAAATAGTTTGTAGTTTAAATTAACCTAAAATGTAATTAAAAATAAATGAAAAATCGCTTAAAATCCGGTCTGTTAACCTTTCATTCAAATTAAAAGAACTTTTCATTTATTTTTAAATGTTAGTAAATGAACTTACTATATCCGTAAAAAATCTATGATTTCTTATTCATTTTAACTATTAACAAATTAACTACAAAATCTGTAAAAATAAGTGATATTTTGTTTATATTTTTTTAATATCATAAAAATTAACTGCAATGTTTATAAAAATAAACGACTTCATTTATTTTGTTTATTTTAATTATCTGAAAATTACCTATAAAAAAATAAAATCCATTTTTTAACAAATTATTTTAATGAAAATATTACTGTGACAGAAAATCTCTATTTATATGTAATTCATAATTTAAATAAATATTTAAAAGAGTTAAAAAGTATATATCTTTGTATATTAACTGTTACATAATTTAAAACCAAATGTACGGATAACTTTTGAAATAAACTACAGTCAGTTACTGTAAATATAGTATTAGTGATCATGTTACAACCATGTTTTTTCTCGGCATGGATATATGAAAACATTCTCCCAATTTGTTCTCTGGCACACATATGGCTTCAGATATTGAATTTTTGTTACAACTTAATTTAAAGTTATTTCTCATTAAACATGCTTAAACATAATATAAATACAAAAACGTGTTAATATTTTGCAATCGATTTCTATTTATTAAAAAAAAAATATATTTTCAAGTTAAATAAGAATATTTATTAAAAACAAAAAAATAACTTCTAGGCAAACCTTGAGTAAATAAAAAAGTAAATATATACAAAACAAATATCAACTGTAAATGAAATTGTGAAAAAAAAACCAAAATAAAAAATACTTGCAAAATTCTCCATACAAACTTTTGCATAAATTTTTGTGTTTTTTTTGTTTTTAGTTTTCTGAAACAAAAAAATGGAAAATTTTTTCTTAGTTTTTAAATTTAAATGTGTTTTCTTATTTTATTCATCTAAAGTACAATGGGCCTTCATTGAGTTTCATTTGGACAAAGTAAAAAGTATTGTATTATAAGTGTAGCATAAAAAATTTTAAAGATATTTTCAATGAAAAATATGAAGATACTCTTTAAAACCGACTCATGTCCAAAAAATGAGACATACAGGTTGGTTGAAAAGTTTTTGCGCTCGAAATGAAAGAATACTGTTTTTGTTACGAAATATATTTTTTTATTCAATATAATCTTCTAGAAGCTCAATACACTTGTTCCAATGATCTTCCAATAATTTTATCCCATCCTTATAATGGTTTTCCGGAAGCTCTGTAAAATAACCGTCTACGGCTGCTTCATTCGACGAAAAATGCTTTTCACGAAGGAATCGTTTGAGATTTCTGAAGAGATAGTAGTCACTGGGAGCCAAATCTGGTGAATACAGTGGATGTTCAAGCAATTCGTACCTTAATTCTTTGAATTTAGACATCGTCAAAACACTTTTGTGAGCAGGTGCATTGTCTTGATGAAAAATGATTTTTTTTTCTTCTTTAAACCAGGTCTTTTCTCACGAATTTTTTCATCCAGCTGATCCAAAAGGCTGCAATAATATTCAGAGTTGATTGTTTTACCTTTCTGAAGATAATCAATCAACAAAATTCCTTTTGCCCAAAAAACTGATGCCATAACCTTCTTTGCTGATCGTTGTGACTTCACCTGTTTTGGAGCTGAACAACCAGCTTCAGTCCACTGTAAACGTTCTTGTTGCAATTTGGGATCATGGTGGTAGATTCAAGTCTGATCCATAGTTATAAAACGACGCAAGAAGTCGGTTTTATTCGGCTCAAAACGCTCCAAATTACGCTGAGAAATTTGTTTTCGATCCAGTTTTTGTTGAATTGTTAATGTGTGCGGCACTAACTTTCCAAACAGTTTTTTCATACGTAATTCTTCATGTAAAATATGGAGTACTCGTTCGTCTGAGATGCCTATGGCATTAGCAATTTCACGCTTAGTCAAACTTGGAACTTCACTAACCATATTATGTACCTGCTCAATGATTTCTGTGGTTGCAGTTTTTGGTCGTCCTTCGCGTGGATCGTCTTTAAGGCTGGTACGACCACGTTTAAATTCACCAAAATTCAACGGTGCGTTTGAAGGTGAGGACTCCTTATACACTTCTAACAATTGTTCATAAATTTCCTTTGCTTTTAAACCCTTCAAAACAAGGAATCTAATGACTGCATGATATTCAATTTTTTCCATATTAAAAAAAATCAATGACACGTCAACTTCAAATGGCTTGTAAACAAAGAAAGAATTGACAGAATGACTTGCAACTTTGCATGTGTTCTCAGGACAGTTGTACCAACTTGAGAAAAAAAAAAGTTTGGAGCTAGCAGTGCCATCTATTGGTGAGCGCAGAAACTTTTCACCCAACCTGTATACTTAACCCCGAGTGTCGGCTTGTTATGTGCTTTCATGCAGGTTCGAATTTTTCTAACTGGGGATGGGACCACTTAAACCTTTAGTTTACTTAAGTATCATACAAGTCTAGAATCTGGCAAGTTGGGTGTAATAGTTAGCGCGCTGGACTGTTACACAGAAGGTTACGGGTTCGACCCCTTGTCGGTTGCAACATCAATTTATAAAAATAACATATATATGGCAACGTTCCCCATCGGTATTCCCATAGAACTTTACCCCACCGAAGTAAAATAACATAACAGGGCTTTGAACTAAAACGCTTTAACGATTTCACCAACTTTCAATCAGATGGTGGGCAACAACTGTTCTAAGATTTATCATCTTCAACAATTACAGTGTTGTTACATCTAAAGCCCTTCATATTGCATTACCTTTCTAAAGAAAGCAACACAATAATTAGTAGGAAGAATTTCCTGAGCGTTGCTTCTCTTTATAAAAGAAAATAGAAATAGAAACAGAAATCAAAATTGAAATTTCTTACCCAATATGTTTTGTTATCTGTTATATGGACTTTTTTGTTTTAAGAAACAAAAAAACAAACCTTAAAATATATTTTATTTCATGTCCAGTTTTACCAAAGTGATAAAACAATCTTTTAGCTACGGGTCTTCAACAAACACAAGTTGTTGCAAGTAAACTTTTTTTCTTTTTATTACAATTGCTGTAACATTTTGTTGATATACTTTTTTTTATTATATTTTCATTTCATTGTTTTTTTTATTTTAATTTTAGAAGAAAATTGAAAAAATGTAAAACGAATAAACTTTTCAATTTTAATTTTGGTTGTTATCTTTACTTTTTTGTATTTTTACTTGTATTAAATAAGTTCGAATGAAAACTTTTTCATTTTAAAATTCAAACGTCGAAAAAATTACTGACTTAAGAAAATATGTAATAATAACACATTGGACCTTATTCGCCAAAAAGACGTTAGCGTCAAACAGATAATTTAATAGGTGAAGCATTTTTTGGATTGTTCATTGCTTTATTTAGTCACTATTGAAATTATTAAAGATAAAAAACTTATTTCTTTAGCTGTCAAATTTGTACGGATTAAATCTGTATTCAGAAATTACCCCATCTTCGTTGTTTGGGTTAAGTTAATTATTATCACAGCAGTGACTTTGATTCAAATGCCTACAAAAGTCAATAGCCTAAAACTAGTTTTCCGAATCAAAGAATTTGCAATAAAATGACATCGATTTAATGTTGTATTTTTTTGGCATATTTTTCTATACATGCATTTTTCATGCATATTTAGCTTTTAACTGCATATGATTTGCATATTCCATGACAAACTTTAACATAAATACATTTTTTTAAGTTTTATGTAATTTTTTATCTTTATAGCACATATTTTTCGGTCATAAGTGCATATTTTCGGTCATAAGTGCATATTTTTAAGCGCATATTTTCGATTTTTAATGCATAAAAATCGTTGCCCTATTCATTAGAGAAAAAAAGACGTAAGCGACACTTTTTGCCTATTTTATTTTTTTTTTCTGAAATTCGTAATGGTAATTTCTACAGCCATGAAATTTTAAAAAATGATGCGAATAATCGAGAACTATTGATTTTGATCAAAAACCTAAATTTGAAAATCATGACGCCTAAGTCTTTCTGGCGGATAGGGCTCGATATTGAAATGGAAATTGTAGTCCAAAAATATAATAAAGATCAAATAGAAAAGAATATATTAAGATTTGTGTCATTGAAAAATTATATCACGTTAGGGCAGCGAAATTAATCTGTTTGATTTAACTTAATTTATTTTTTTACTCCTCACCGTATGCATATGTTTGTATTTTTCACAGTCATTACTTTTGCAAACAACGGCAACTGTAAGTTTTGTTTTATTATTTGTAAAACATTTAATAGTGATTAGTCAGGCCCATTTTCAACTAAACGGCTACGTAAAAAAACAAAGTTTGCACTTCTGGGGCACTGAGCATCCACGTAAAATTCACGGCAATCCACTTAAATTTACTTAAAGTCACTGTATGGTGCGCCATTTCGGCCTTATTTTTCAAGGACCCAGATCCAGGGGGGTTGTTTGAAGTGAACGAGTCACAGACTCTGGAAGCGCCCGACAAGAAGGCGAGATCTTGCCGCACGAAGTTCTCTCCAGAACGATGAAAAATGCGTTAAAAAGAGCGCAAATGATAACTTCGTTGGGCAAAACTCTGTAATTCATAAGCCGATTGAGATATTCTAGTAAGTTTTTTTTAATAGAGAGCTTTTCTCTCAATGGGTTCCACAACGTCAAAAGTTCTTTTTATTTAAATGAAATCTTAGTAGACCGGTTTGGGATTTTTCATTTATTTAAAATTACATTTTCAGTTAATTGAAAATTCAAACTCTTTTAAGTGAAAAAAGTATTTAAAAAAAAATTCTGAACTTATCCTGGCAAAAACCTCGCATGGTAATATTGATAAACGCCAACACCTGCTTGCAACGGTTAAGAATACCTAAACACTTGAATACTTCTTTCTTTCTGCACACTTTTTCGGGATTGACTGAATGTTGGCCGCCTTACAACTCGATGGAAATATACCCGTACAGTACGATCTAACAAATAAGGTGGACGAAGGTCGCGTTTCAGCACCAGTGCTGCTATGACATCCAGGCCCGTTGACTTGTTTACATTGAGATTCGCAAGAACCCTCTTAATGGCACGAACTCGAAAGAATATCTTGGGAATAGTATAACATGCTTTATCTAGCTCGGGCAGAGGTTAACTATTTTCTGGCAAGAACAAATTTCTTACGATTAATTTAAAATTGCTCATTCCTTTTAAAAGTTCGGATACAGGAACTAGCATTTTGCTTTACTCTTTTAATGAATAACCAGAAGCACTTACTGCCGCGAGAAGCAGAAAGAACTTTCGCACGAAGATGCTGCTAGTAAAAAAACTTCTAGTGGCTAAGTTCCCTGTCACATTCAGACCTCGCATGTTCGGGTTGACGAGAAGTAACGGTGTTTTTCTCTTTACGCCAATTACTAAACGATTCCTCTCTGAATCTGACTGCATCATTGCATGCTATATTAAACCAACATTTATTTCATTGTTTAGCTGAAAAGCAGGCTTTCTATCGTTTTCGCAGCGACATCAACATCGTCGTCCAGAAAACAAAGTTGCTAATTAAATTGCTCATAAATTCTACCCCACGAGCCTATTCATATGTAAAAATGTATCGCTTAGTGGCTTTACGTGAATGCTACAAACTTCCTGACAATCTTAATGGGTAAGCATTACCTTGTTTTTACTGGGTCTTACTAATTACTTATTAAAAATTCTATGATGCCTTAAAATGTATCTGTAGTGATTATACAATTAAAATTTGTAATGTATTCAACTACTTTTAGTTTATTTATCATATTTACTAATTAATCATTATTTTGTAAAGATTTTAAATATAAAAAAAAAAAACTACAAAGAAGTTGAATTAAAAACAAATGTTAATTAATGTTTTACTGCGTCAAATACACTCAATAATAAAAATAAAAACTTGTTAAACAAAAACAAAAAAATATTATAAAAACATCAAAAGAATATGATAAAACTATAGAAAAACTGAGTTGTTATAAACTTAAAAAAAAAACTTTATCCCACAAATCTTGACCAGATGCATTTTTTGTTGTTTTATAACTCTACAATAAATTCTGTTGTTTTGTATGCACCCTACATTTGCGCAATGGGTCCTTCACGATTCTTTTACAATTTGTTTGTACGTATGATTAATATGGAATTATTATACGAAATAAATATTAATCATACGCCCTCTAATATTAAAATATAAACAGTTCAAAGATATAAAGAAGACTTGGGACGATATTGTGTATATTTTTTAGTGTTATTTTTATAATTTTAGACTTCAGAATTTATATTATTCAATATAGAGCTTCATGCCTCTCTGGCCTGCCTGAACTTACAAATTTTATTTTTATTTTCTTTACTATTTTGCAGTGATTACTCAATTATAGTTAACTTATGTTTTGCCGTTGAACAATACAATAATTTTTATAAGCATGATTATGAAAATATATATAAAAAAAATATATAACAATACAAAGGAGAAATAAGGAAATATCATAAACATTAGCAGTAAAACAAAAGAAAAATATTTTTTATAAGAAAAAAAAAAACTTCAAACTATATAAAAAATGAAAGATGTACGAAAGATTAACTGCCAAAGAAAATGTTGAATGAGGAAGAAAACCCCGCATAATTATTATTCCAGATAAAATTTTCTGCGGTTTCTATTTTCTTTTTCATTTAGTTTTTATGTTAAAATAAAAAAATAAAAAAAAAACAAATGAGTATTGAAGTAAAAAATTGTAATACATATAAAGGGTGGTTAAATTTTTAGAGCCGATATTGAATGTGAACCACACTTAAACGTCAAGTTTTTTCTGCATTTCATTTGACATTTCTCAATTTAAGACTAACTCAATTTGTACTATGGAAAGATACACAATCGAGCAACGCGTTAAAGTTATTCAGGCTTATTATGAATATGGGCGTTCAAATCAAAATGCATTTCGTGATTATTTTGGTCAGCATAATCGATCAAATGTATCCACAAACGGGAGAACTTCAGCAAACCGGGTCTGTAGGAAATATGAAAACACCTGTGCATGCTCGCTCAGTTCGTTCTGCTGAAAACATTGCTATTGTTCGCGTTAGTATGGCAGAAGAGCCGTCAACCTTAACTCGCAGTCGGTATTCGCTATCGTGAAATGATAACGAACTTTTTATGGCCCAAATTGGAAGATATCGATGAGCACGATATGTGGTTTCAACAGGACGGTGCCACTTGCCACACAGCTAACGAAACAATGGGTCTTTTGCGCAACAAATTCAATGGCCGTGTTATTACACGTGGTGGCGATGTCAATTGGCCGCCAAGATCATGTGATTTGACACTGTTGAACTTCTTTCTTTAGGGTTATTTGAAAGAAAAGGTGTACGTCGATAAGCCAGCAACAAGAGCTTAAGGATGAGATAATTCGGCACATTAACGGCATAGAACCTCAATTATGCCTCAGCGTCATTGCAAATTTGGACCATCTGATTAAGGTGTGCCGCCGAGGTCGCGGCATACCATATTATCATAATAAAAAGAAATTACAATAATTTCCTAAATAATTTGTGTTTTATTCAAAATCAACATCGGCTCTTAAAATTTAACCACCCTTTATATAATATAAAAAGAAAAAGCAGGAGTTTGTAGTAAAAATTAAAGATTTTTTCTTGAATATTTTATTTCATTTGCACATAAACTACCTAAGGATATAGGATGAAGAAAACCAAGAAAGATGTAATTAAAAAAAAAATGGTAAAGAAATCTTAAGATTTAAAAAATTTCATTGGATTGAATAAATAAAAAACAAATATTTGTGGTTAATATGGAAAATAACCTGCATAAATTTACCTTCATTAAATGTTTAACAATTTTTACGACATGAAAGATTTATGTACTGACAATATTATTGTAAGTATGATAATCCGAATTTCGGGTGCGCTAAAACCAAAACCAATCTGATGAACACTTTTAAGGGAAATTCAACAATTTAAAGTTACTTCAGGGAATAAAAGCTGTTTCATGCTGATGAATTTGATTGTTTTTAGAATTTGACAACGCAAAATTACTAGTCGATGTTATATAAATATTAATAACAGGATTTCGCTTTCCTCAACAATAATTCAGTAGTCATTACATATCCATATATTTTGGCAAACAATTTGGTTATAACTATAAATCTGATATCAAGTAGTTTGAAGCACACCCATGTAGGGTATATGAAAAAAAAAGAAAATCTAAATAAAAGTAAATTTCACAAATAAACATTATGATTAGATTACCCTTTTCACTTTAATCAAAGTTATTTACATTATTGTGGTAAAACAAAAATCACAGAAGAAATGACAATGTACAGGAAACAAATACATCATTGGTTAACAGAAAAAATAACAAAAGCAAATGATGTTAATAAATAAAACTACAACGACTATGGAATATTTTATTGAAATAACAAACATATGAATTTTATCCTTAAACAAATTGTTTTCGTTGCCGATATCACTCCAACACACACACCCACACACACCCGCACACACTCACATAGCTGACTGCAATAAATATAAATTTGCTAGTAAACCCAAAATAACAACACTCGCACACTCGCACACACACACGCATTAAATCTCAATACGAGCAAAATAAAAACCAAAATATTTGTAGCATATTTACAGGAGCTTAAATAGACATCCAACATGTGGACTTACGCACGAATGACATAAATGAAAAGTTGACACGTTTGTTGTTTTCTGTTTTTTCGCTGTTTATACTATTTACTATATTCGAGGACTGAGCACCGACATGTTTAATACTGGTGACTGAATTTTATATTTAAACAGTGTTTGTTTGATTTTTTTTTTTTTTTTTTTTTTGGTTTTTATAGGAAAATATTTTATTTTTATATCACAAACAAAAAACCTCAACAATCAAGTACTTTACATTAAATAATACACAAACTGAATAGCAATATTGCAAACATTATAAAATTGATCAGGTTGTTTTTGCTATTTTTTAAGATGTCCAGACTTTACCCTAACGAATATCATCTTAATTTCTGGTTTTGGTATTATATGTGACCTTCTCCTAGAAAAGGGACCTAGTGTGTGAAAATGAAGATTTGAGAAAAATGCATTTAAAGTTTCATAACGCAATATCACTGTGCACACACCTTCAGTTAGTTATGATTGGGTGCCGACTTTGGTGACGTCATGCCTATGTGGTGACGTATTTTTTTCGCTTTTAGTGTGACAATACCTTTGCTATTGTTGCTGCTCTGTTCGTACTCAGCTATCTGTTCGCTCTCAGCAAAGGGTTGATGTGCGTATACTAATACGAAGAACATTGTAAAAATAACTATAAGAAAGGAAAAGAATAAAGTGACGCTTCAGTCTTGTGCCAATTGTATAACGAGTGTTATCAATATCTCAAAAGTTGTTTCGCAATTTTGCTACTTTTGTAATTTTGTTGCTAAGCTGATGTTAATTTAAAGTAATTTTTATAAAAATACATATTTCTGACAGTTTTGATGATGATTTAAAAAGACTAGACTCGGTTTATGGCGGAAGAAAATTGAAGTACCAGATCACGAAACACCGAAATAAAAGTCCAAACTCCAAAAAAATTCGAAGACTGAGGAAAAAAAAACAATTTAAAACCAAAAAATCAAAAAAAGTAAAATTTTAAAGTTTTTCGCATTTTTATCGATTTTTCCAAGTTCGTTTTGTTCGTTACTAAGGTGTAAATAAATTTTTTATCAGAAATCTAACTCATTTCATCTTATTATACACCCTTTTAGCTACGAGAATCCACTTTTAAGTCCAAACCCGTTTTTTGACACACTAGGTCCCTTTTCTCGGAGAATGTCACATATATGTAAAACTTTTGGTCATAATGCCAACAATGCAAATGGGGATCATGACCGCTTACCAAAGGGTTATAATGTCAAAGATTCTTATGACTATTTTTATTGGGATTATGGGGCCGAAATATTATTGACTCACTTTCTTAACAATGCCCAGCCAAACCTGCTGGAGGTAGGAAGTTGAAATATTGTTCCTCCTTCGACGCAGCCATACGCTAATACAGTATTTTTTAAAAGTCCTACAAGGAGGTACAGAATGGAGGAAAATCTCCCCCTTGAAGGCCTCCATAAACTTCATAAGCTATAATTCTGAAATTCAGTATCGGCTAACCGATAAGACGGTATTTTTGGAAATTCCTACGGGAAGGAGCAAAACGATACATTCACCAAAAAAAAGGATATAATGGCAACTGAAAATTTTGCTGTTATTACGGAAAATTTTGCTACTTTGAGTCCAGCGGTATTTTTTTGCTAATCTAAGCAACACATTTCTGCTGACGTGTAGTACAATGAAATTGGTGGAAAAATTAGTAGCCGCTACTTAATTCTAGTAAACTTTTTGTAAAGTGGAATTTAAAATCCGCTTGCTAAAATCAGCAAAAAAAAATTTCGTAATATTATTAATATTAGTACAACCAAATTAGTATAAAATTTAATAAGCGCTACTAAATTTTAGTAAATTGCTGTAAACATAATGAATTTTAAAACATAGGCAAATTTTAATTTATAAAAAAAATGATTACAATGCACAAATTAACTCAAATATTTTTAGATACACTTTAAAGCTGCTAATTTATTTTAAAATTGCCTTCGTAATTCGAATGTAAAAATTTATATTTTTTTATCGATCAATATTTTTTTTATTTTATTTATTTTTTTTTTAATATTTTGGACAACATTAAAAGAAAATCCAAGGCTTAAAAAATAGTAAAAACATAAACGAATTTATCATTTTTGGGGTTATTTTGTAACTACGTGAAAATTTGTATATATTTAGCACAGGTAGAGTCAGTAATATTAAAATTATGATTTTGAACTAAAAAAGTTTTTATTGCTATTTTAAGGGAATGTCCTATTTTTGGGCATGAATCGGCTGTGAAAAGTGCTCTCACTTCCGATCCCTTTTTTCAACGTTTTTTAAAATTTGCAAATTTTTTTGTTAATTTTAGCAAATCGGTTGTCAAAAATTTGTAAATGATTTCTTAAGTTAGCAACAAAAATTTGGATATAAATAGCAAAAAAGTTTGCTAAATAATATTTTTTTTATTAAAAATTACTACAAAAATAGTAAAAAGGGACGGAAACCCGTTAAACCGTTTACAAATTTTTCTACTAACTTTTTTTTCTGAGTGTAGAAACTCTCCCTGGACAGCCTGCTTTAACTGCCTTGACTATACCTTGAAATTTAAAATATAATTTTGCTGGAATATGGAATTTTTTTGTAGTTTTCTTCAGCAAAGTGGTAAAAATGGGATCTTATAAGGCAAAAGTCTCGCTCTTGACGGCATATCCTACGGTTTTGTGTAAAAACCTGCAAAAATAAAATATGCGTTCCATGGAGTATTGGATTTTTGTCCAGGAAAGTGGAAAAAATGTTTTCAATATGGCCCACACCGCTTTAACTAGAATCCTGAAATTTAAAATTTGTGTTGTTTGGAAATTGAAGTATAATTGAGTGGGCAACTAGTGGAACTAAAATATAGAGAAGTGGACCGAAATGGGATAGAAGAGTAGAATCAAAAAACTGGACAAGGAAAACGAAATAGAATGCGACGAGGAACGAGTGGAATTAAAACAAAAGACAAAGGGGTCGAAATGAAGTGGATAGGAGATAGGGTGGAATTGAAATGTAAGGCAAGGGAAACAAATAGAATTGAAACATAAGACAGAGAAACGGGTATAATTGCAACACTGGACAAGGGGAACGAGTAGAACTCAAACACTGTGCAAGAAGAACTAAAACAATATAGAAGGGGACCGAAATGGAATGGAACGGTTGGTATCAAAACTTAATTCAAGGGCAACGAAATATAATGGAACAATGAACGACTGGAGTTGAAACATAAGGCAAGAGGAACGAGTGAAATTCAAACAATAGACAAAGGGAACGAAATGAAATGGAGCGGAGATTGAATGGGACTGAAACGTAAGACAAGCGAAACTACAGGAATTGCTAAACTCGACAAGCGGAACGCGTGGAACTGAAACACTAAGCAAGGAGAACAAAATGAATTGGAGCGGCGAATGATTCGAATTAAGGTACTGCACAAGGAAAACGAAATGAAATGGAGAACAAGTGAAAGTTAAAAGCTTAACAACATTTATCTATTTGACCATATATTTTTAAAGGATTTTGTGATACAGCTTATTTTCCAGCTAGGGTATAGCTCAGTTGTCCAGATTCGCCAAAGGTCTGCTTTCTTTGAGGTAATTAAAAAATAAACACGATAACGCAAACTCTTTACAACGATGGCCGACAATATGACACGGATAGAGGGGTTACCACGGTTCTGGTGTTCAAGTAGAGAGATTAACTATCGAACGCTGTGTTAGTTTTGATCATATATGATCGGCATTATCCGAAGGTAATATTTACCGAACTCTTCAAAGAGTTTCGGCTAGATGTATTGATTAGCAACTAACGGGGATAAACAGCCGTCCCTCTACTCAAATAATACGACTAGCTAATAACGAGAATAAACTACGGTTCTCGTGAAGGGAAGTAGGAATCGGTAGAGAAATCAGGTAATATTTCGTTCCCGCCCCTCGATTCTGGCTTGCCTTAGAGCCTTTAATTTTCATACTATGTGTAAATAATTGTCCCAAATTAATGAGAATTATATAAGGTGTTGCTATAAGTATAATATTGGGTATGAGTAAAATTAGTTATACTGAGTTTTAGAATAAATAGATTTGCTTTTCGAAAATAGTTTTATTACAATCGATATGAATGTAATGACAATTAAATCATCACTTAATTAGAGCATTCAATTCTTTAGTTCCATATATGGTAGACTTCCACTAAGGAAAGAAAACTTCACCTTAGCCCCATACTAAAACCCCTTGGCCTAAAATTTATAAACTTTAAAATATGTACCCGAGAGCATGGGCTTAATCACTGTTAATGTACAAGAGCAGATCAATAAATCCGTGACTTTTTGAATGAAACACAGTTTTTCCTTGCAAAAAAAAAAATAAATATTTTTCAACATAATCTCTTTAAGTTCAATACACTTAGTCCAACGCTTTTCCAATTTTTGTATCCCTTCCAAAAAATATAATTTTTCGAAGTCCATAAAAAAGGCATTTGTTTAATCAATAATTTCATCGTTGAAGCTAAATCTCTTTCCACCGAGCCATTTCTTTAGGTTTGGAAATAGTCACTGGGGGCTAAATCCGATGAATATGGCGGATGAGGTACCAATTCATATCCCAATTCATAGAATTTTGCCATTGAGACTACACACGTCACACGATTAAGTTTACGGTCAATTGAGAGCAAACGTGGCACCCATCTCGCAGACAGCTTTCTTAAATCCAACACTCACAATATATTTTCCGTTACCGACTGTAGTTTATTTAAAAAGTAATACGAAAAGTTTGTTTTTAAATGAAAAATCAATTGAAATTCATAGAAATATATTTTTTAACTATTTGAATCAGTTATTCAAAAAACAAACTATAAAAATTTACAGACATTCAGTAGGAGTTGATGTTTTCAGTTATATGTAAAATTCTATGTTTTCAGCTTCAAAAAATAGAAATTAATATAATTCCTTTTTGTTTTTTTTTTTATCAAAATAGTTTGTATATATACAAAATTATTTCAACAAGAAGTTATTCAAATAAACATACACACAAAGTCAATAAAAATATATACATCTGCATGTGTTCTGTTCTTTTTTGTTTGGTAATTACATACAAATAAAAAAAAAACTTTTAATTTGAAAAACAAACCACAAAAGTAGTTTTTTCTGACTTTTTGTCAGTAAAAATGTGATGGTTATTTTAAACGACTTTGTATTGTTTTTACTTTTGCCGATTATTAAATAATGAATAAAAATAAACAACAAAATGGGTTGAATATAATGGAAAATCAGTAGTCCTCTTTTTGATTGTATTTTCGATTAATTTAATATGTATTTTAAGTTGTTTTTAACGAAAAAATATTGTGAGTGAAATGATCATTTAAAATCGAATCCGAACTGCCATATGAAATATCTATGGCATCAACAATCTCACGCACTTTTGATCTTCGATCGGCCAACACCATATCGTGGATTTTTTCGAAATTTTCGGGAGTATTGAACTTTATTGGCCGTCCAGAACGTTCAGTGTCATTTGTACTTGTGCGACCACAACCAAAGTCAGTAAACCACTTTTTACCATTGAAATCGATGGTGCAGAGTCCCCCTAGTATTTATCAAGCCTTTCCTTGGTTTTATTGACTGTTTTGTTCCGCAAAAAATAATGTTTAATGGGCATTCGAAATTCACTTTTTTCCCTTTTTACAAAAATCCACGAGGTTGCTTAAAATTAGACAGTAGTCTACTAAAAGGTGGTACTTGATGGGAGCAGTGTTGCATTTCATATAGCTATGAGGGAAGTTCGAAGAGTCACGCACTTATAGATCCTTTTCGTACCTTTTGGAATTAAAATCTATATCCTAGTCTTTAAATTATTACATAATTTTTATTGCATAGTTATATCGTTCTTATATCTAAATTTATCGCAGGTGTTGCTTTAAAGCAATGGCACTGTAAAATGGATTAAATGAAGAATTTAACTTTGAATATTTTTCTTATTAGTGAAGGCAGCATTTAACTAATTTTGTTAACTTCAATTAATGTAACGATTGCTCCAAAATAACTTAAATCAAAATCCTATTTCTACCAGCTTAAAACCCTACTGTGAAAATCTGTGAAAAGATTAAAATTTGCTTTTTCTACCTAAAAATACAACATGTTGTGAATTTTAAATTAAAATGAACTTAATAAAAAAAAAAATATTCCTTAACAAATATAATCTGTATCGAAAACAACATACACAAATCTTAAATAAAAAATTCTTGCTAAAAAACCAGACAATACGACATAATACTACTACGAATATATATTGACTAAAATAAAGATGAACATACGTAGTAACAGAAATGTCACAAAGTCATATACATTTGTATGCATATAAAAGTATGTCAAAATGTAAATTTTTGGTTTGTATTTAAAATTTGATTTTTCTTTTTTTTCTTTTTTTGGAACCACAACAACAAAAAGAGGAAAGAAAAACTACCACAATTTCCGATTTTGCATAATATAACAATTTTCAACCTTCATTTAAACCTACATATAAATAAATACATTTACATTTATGTGTATTTTATATTGTCTTCCTTAAATCCGTTAAAACTAATGGTTAAAACAAAACCGCAGGATAAATATATAAAATCGATTTTTGGCATATTTATGTTAATTCTTATTATTTTCTCAACCAGATATTATGGTATCACCTTGTGACATTGTATATTTCCTTTAGTATCAGCTGCATTTGGACACATTCTGCAATACTTTTGAACATTTGTATGTATGTATTTGTTTTTCTTTTATATTTGTTACAAATAAATAAATTTTTTAATATACTTTTACATATGTATAACATGTTTACAGGTATGTTTTTTCATATCTTTCTGATTCGAATGTTTATAGTTATGTATACTTGTATATACATATATATATAAGTAGGTATGACTGTAAGTCAGTGTGTTGTGGCTAAGAAGTATATCAAATAATAATATTGTTGCAGAAAATGTTCAAAAAATTTTTTGGTTGCAAAAATACAAAATCACTTAATTGGATTGATGTAAAGAAAAAAAATATATATGTATCAAAATGTATTTTTAGATTGATTCGAGATCATAGGAAAAGTTTTTTCAAATAAAAAATGTTTCCTTATTTTTTTTTTTTAATTTAAGTAAACATGGAGAGTACACAGAAAAAGTTTTCTACGGGAAATGAAGGATCGATTGATCCAAGGTGATAAATCTGTGATATATGAATGAGGGACATGTCACAAAGCTGGTGTAAACTATAATTCAGTGTTCGAAAAAGTGGTAATTGCTGTTAAATTACCAGTGTCTCAAATATTGAAATGGTGGCAGAACACTGACTGGTTCTTTCTGGATATATCATGTATTTAAAGAGAAATGAACATAACACCAATGTGGACTAAGGAAATTAGGACTGTTATAGTTGAAAAAATGACAGAACACGGAACTGGTTCAACAAATTTTGCAGTGTATAAAAGAATGTCAAACGGTGGCGAAAACCCCAATCCCGCGACTGTTGCAAAGCTGACATAATACTGAACTTATTTAAACAGAATCGACTTTGTGACTTCAGAAATGATGACATAACACTAATCTAGTTCAAAAAGAAGTGATAACGCAACTTTTTAGATAGTGACATATAACTGCATTAATTCAAAATGAATCCAATGTGCATGATGCAGTGTCAATTACAGGCAAATGAAGCTGCCAGCGACACTTAGGGGGGATGTTATCCCTAAAAATCCAAAATTTGTTAATGAAATTTTCGATCGACGACTCTTTTTCCTTTAACATTGTTAAAATTTTATTGCAAAATTCATCAAATTAAAATATAAAAAAATTATTTTTTACTTAACTCCATTATGGACACTGTTTCATTTACATGGCTATAAAATTAAAAATGGCTTTTTGTTTATTGAATAAAGTGGGATATGATTTAAATTAATTTATATTAAATTACTTTTGTTTCGATAGAATAATTTGTTTTATAAATTAATTCATGAAATATATATCAATTACACCAATTTTTGTTGGAATGATTTGTTAAAAATGATTCATTGATCAATATTAATTCAAAACTTCTAAGGATCACAAAAATTGCATAAGAGTCAAAAATTCGCGAAATTTTAAACTAAAAGTCGCTCAAACACTCCACCCTAGCTCAGCTTATTTTAAAATAAATTAGAATTCAGCTTGGCTATGCGATAGTTGCGGGTGTGTAAAATTTTATATAAACCCGATGAACCACCAACTAATTTTCAATTCGTCCCACTGTGTAGTTAGCGCGGTTTTGATACTATTCTAACCAATATGTTAATTTTTGTTATTATAAAGATTAACATAAATATATAGGCCTATAAAATTATAGCGTTTTTTTTAAATATTAGATTTTTTATATATTCAAATAGCAATTTTTAAAGGGGCATCTAAATTTTTTGTATTTTATCAAAATGTGTTTGCCAAAGGTTAAACTAACAGTCTAAGCATTTTTCTGAATCAAATGAATTTTCTGCACGATAAGAACAACTAAAATTTCGAGAACTTCTATTGGACAATATGGTTGAAATCAAAAAATAAATATTTTTGAACATAAACCGATCTTAAGTTTTTGATTTGCGAAATATTAATTCTTAATTTGTTTAAAGTGCTCAATTCTTATAAAAACATTGATTTATTAGGAGTAAAATTTAATTTGCATCTGCAATTTTTATTAAGTCAATGAATTAAATATAAGTTCATTTATTACATAAAAAAAAACATTAACTCATAAACAATATATTTTAATTCTAGAATCAAATCCAATTCCATTTAATATTTTTTTAAAATTGAATTATTTAATTTTGATTTACTATTCTCTCTTGGAAATTTTCCAAAAATTCTCTTTTTGGAAAAAACATTTTTTTGGCGATCGGATGCGATTTTTAGAGTAAAATTAAAGGAAAATTCGGAAAAATATTGGCAGCCAAAGAGCTAAACTTTTTCCTAGAGCATTAGCTTAAATAGGACTGTCGGGAGCAGACTTGCCTCCACAGACCTGCTTTTAACCCCACCCATAATTTGAAAATTTTGAATTAATTTTTTGTTTAATTAAATAACAAACAATTTTTTGTTCCTCAATTTTGTTAAAATTTAAAAAATATTCACATTCTGTGACTATATTTTTTTTTGAAGAAAAAAATTGTGAAAACTTTTGTAATAAACATTGCAGGTAAATTCAGTGACTGGACCTTATGGAATCTTTCAAAAACACGTTCTTAATATGAAACACGCGGAAGAAATTTTGACAGGTTACATGCTAACTAATTTTCGTTTGCTCTGTGTCATACCCACTTGCAACAGTCAAGTGATATATCACGAAACTATTTATTCCCTACAAGTTCTGCAACATAACACATTGTGATTGATAGATAACCACTTTTTTAATTAATTACTTGTCCTCAGTCCTGTGGTATGCTGACCAGAAAATGCATTCCATTCGGCTGGTGTCTAATAACTTTTTCTGTGTATTCTCCATGTTTACTTAAATTAAAAAATAAGGAAAAAATTTTCATTTAAAAAAACTTTTCCTATGATCTCTAATCCAACTAAAAATACATTTTCATACATATAAGTATTAAAAAGATCAACTATAAAATATAAACTTCACGAAAAAAAATATATTTAAAATTTACATTTCAAGTTGAATATTAAACAAAATTTAACCCTGTTAATTCTGCATACATTTTATACATGGTGTACCTGACAACTATCATCACTTTAAGTTTTACGGGAATTTTTTATATTCACACATTTTAACGAAAAGTATCTGTTGAAAAATGTTAATTTGACAATTTTTCATAAATCATATTAACAAGCATAAAAGCATGAGACGTAATGCAAGCTTAATTTATGTAGTCTCTATAAGAAAAATTGTAGTTTATTAAATTTGTTACAAAGTTTTGTTATAGTCTAAAATATACAAACCAATTTATGATTTTCAAGCAGTACCTGCTTTCCGCCTTTCTTATTTAAAAAAAAAACAAATTGTTTTTATGCTTACAGGGAAATTTAAAAATTTCTATATACCGGTCTGAAAAGACCTATTCTGTAACCGATCCAGTGAACGGTGAAAACAGGACCGATCTGAAAAGTACCTTCCCCTTAACTGGTGAAAAAGAAGCGATATGAAAATACCTACCCAGTGGCTTGTCCCGTAACAGGTCTGAAAAAACCTGCTACATGACTGGTGAAAATAGGAAAGATAAAGCTCATATCAATGAAGTGGTAAAAATATGCTTAAGAAAATGCCTTTGATGAATTATAATTTTAAAATACTATTCTTATATTCAATCGAATTTTTAATTTAAAAATTTTAGAATAAATTAGTAATCTAATAAGTAAAAATTAGCGTTCTATGTGTCACATTTGCTTACAGTGGGTTTGAAAATTCGTATTCATCACAGCAAAATAATGCCGTATTCATCACAGCAAAATAATGCCCTAGATATTGCCGCTGCAGCAGGTTCTTGACTTATAATCAGTGCTTGAATGAAAGATTTTTTTTTTTTTCACTTATTTTATGACTTTTTGTTCACAACTCCGGCAAAAATTCAAACGCATGATTTATGCATCTACTAAAAGAATTTTTTTTTACATTTGATGAAGCAGACATGATCTATCCTGACTACGCCAAAATAACTTTTTTTGGAGTGGTCAAGGGAAATGAGGTCACAATGGTTGAGTTTACAAAATTTATAAATACAAATTTCACAAGGTTTTTGCTAAATATGTTTTTTGATATGCGATATTGTTTGAATTACATATTTTATTTCATATATTTAAAAAAAAAAAATCAGCAGAAATGTGCTTTTTTGAGCATTCGAAATCAACTTTATTACTTAAAAATTAAAACTGTAATTTCATTTAATCCAAATTTTTAGTTAAGATTGATTTTTTAATTTAAAAAATAGTGTTCTAAATTTTAATGTATTTTTTATTGAGGTTATTTTATTTAAATAATATTTTTTTAATTTAAAAACAATTTTGTATTTCAATTGACATTTTGTTGCTTAATTTTTAGATGGATGATAGGTCGATTGACCTATCGCGTGATCGGGTCCCAGGGCCATATTATACCTATTATGAACATACAATATTATATATGATCTTATATGCTCATATATGGTCTCATCCAGGTATAGCTTAAAATATGTCCATACAAGATCCCCCCCGTGAGTCATATATGAATTATACATGATCATGAATAATTCATATATGACTCACAATTGATTATATGTAATCATATATTGAATTATACAAGGACGTATATGATCATCTATACCCATTTATGACGATATAAAAGACCAATCAAAAATTGACAGTGGTACAAAAAATTAAGTACTGGCGAACCACAGTGCACCCGTCGAATTAAATATTATTTACTGTCATACCACTTATTTGGGACAGCCAGCATTTGCAAAGGCCAATATGCCAGTACTTATTTTATAAAAATTTCAGTTGCTTATATAAAAAGCGTATGCAAAAAAGTGTTATTTCAATACTATCGAGACGGAAATTAGAGCATTGAATTTATAAAAGTTATGACACTTTAAAATATGTTTTATTGGAGGGTTTCGACTTGAAACAGGCATGTTTTTTCCCATATTTTTTGTTTGTAAAAAAGCCATTTGTTTGTAAAAAAAAACATTGATAAATTGTTTCCAAGGTTCCAAGCTTTATGGTAGTATCGTTATATTAGTGCAACTAACGGGTAGCTACCATTAATTAAGGGTTTAAGCTTTCAAGTATTATACATATTTCTCGTTAGCTTATTGAATGGAGCTGTCGTCTGACAATCTGACGGGTTGAGTTCATCACCCGGCATTATCAAAAACACTACAAATGAATATTTTTTTAATTTTATTTTAGAAAATCTAATTTTAGATTACCTAATTTTTGTTTTACCACCGTTTTGCCTACTCCGTAAATTTTGTTTACCCAGTGCTTCTCCGATGCTTTTTGAAAAGCCAGCGATGTTATCATTTTGGAATTGGAAACGCATCTTTTACCAGCCCTTGTACCACCTGTTTAAGTAACTTGCCAGCATCTTCTGACAGAACATGTATGTTTATATATATTTCGATTTTCACTTGGAAAATTTAATCAAATTTCAATCAAAATACTTTAAAAGTCTCTATATTAATGCTTTTCACAACTTTTTAAATTTTTTTTTTAAATTCCATGTGAATTTATATGTGAATAACCACGTATGATCATATAAGGCCATGCATAGTTCAATATATAACCACACACAATCTCATACATGGCCATATATCTTCGGATCCGAAATTTTATTTGATACATATTTTCTTTATACATATATGATTATATATTACATGGTCTGAAATTTCGGATCTGAAGATATTTGAAAATATATGAGGTCATATATGGTTATACATTGAACTGTATATGGACGTATATGATCATGCTTGTCCATGTATGATAATGTATGTTCATATATATTTCGATTTTCGCACGGAGTCTTTATGTTTTTAGAATATTTTTCAAAAATGTAACAAGGTAACACTGACTGTCCAATTTTTTAAACTTTTTAGTTTGTTTTAAAAAATTAGCTCGTAATTCAAAAAAATTATAAAAATAAATGTAGTAATTTTCAGCATATAGAAAATTATCACAAGATCAACAAGTACTTAACGGAGTCTATCAATTCCACCTTGCACTCATTTAATAAAATTTCCATACTCCGATAACTAAATAAGCTATATTGCTTTTAAAGCACTGGTACTACCGATTTTTAATACTTCGCTAAGAATCCGATTCTTGATTAAACTTTTGCTAAAACTATCTGTCAAAATTTTATTATATGAGGGTTTTTCTTCACAAAATAAAAGTTCATGAAACAATGCGAGTGTTGATCTATTTTACAAACAGCGACTATTTTTAATTGATTATTTTTTAATATTGTATTTTTTTATAATAAAGTTTTTTTATTTCTTAATTTATATACGAAATTTTCAATTTTCAAAAGAATTAAAGAATTTTTTAAAACAATAATTATATATTTATTATAAAAACAAAAAACGCCCAAAACGCATTCGAAAGATCCATGTTTGCAACACTAGCAACCAGAAGCATAAACGCATATAAGGACATTTCTTAATATTAAATGTTTCTTTTAATGAAAAAAAAAACATTATTGAAGTTTTTTAAAAAATTCACGGAATGGGTGGAATAAAATAAATTTGACAGATAGACATCATAACAACATTTTTTATTCATAGCGAGAATGTGAAGCACTTAAAATTGCTAATGAGAGTAATAATTTGGTACAAGATACCTCTGCATTAAATAATCTGTACTTTTTTCTAATATTTATTTGACAGTGGCGAGGGTTTCTCAAGAACAAGTTTTACAGAGCATTTTGGATGTGAAAAACTCATTTCGTTCTGATGCTGATGGTCTGTGTGCTTTCTTAACAAAGAATTGCTCTTTGTCGATTTTATATACATTTATGATTATTTTTAATAAATCCCTAATGGAAGGTATTTTTATTGATCGTTGGAAATATACCACAATTTCTACAATTTTTAAATCTGGACGTAAGGACGATGTAGCTAGTTACAGATCAATTTCAAAATTAACAGTGGTTTCAAAGATTTTTGAACATATTGTTTATAATAAGTTATACTTTGCCACTAAATCCGTTATAATTTCACAACAGCATGGGTTTCGTAGTGAATGATCTACAATTTTAAAATTAACTGTGCTTACTAATTATTGTTTTACTCAATTTAAAGCTGCTTTACAAGTTGATGTCTTTAATATAGATTTTTCAAAAGCATTTGATAAAATATCACATGTGATTTTATTGAATAAATTACGTAGTTTGATTTGAATTTTTGATGATTGGTTTTCATCTTATTTACAAAATAGAAAATGTATAGTTAAGATAGAAGACTGTGAATCGTCTCCCTATTTACAAACTTCTGGTGTATTCAAGGGAGTATATTGGGGCCTCTGTTGATTAATATCTTTACAAATGATGTATATATATGTTTAAGGAATTCACAGTTTCTTCTTTATGTTGATGATTTGAAAGTATTTTCTAAAATTGAAAGCTTACATGATGCTTTTAAGTTACAAAGTGATCTTAATAATCTTAATTATATGGTGTGCTAAGTGTTTTCATATGTCATATACAAGAATACGTAATCCTATACCTACTTCATACAGAATTGGTCTTGAGTTAGTAAATAATGTTGATGAAGTTAGGAATTTTGGAATTGTATTCGATTCTAAGTTGACTTTTTTGCTTCATTTGGAAAAAATGATTCCAAATGTTTACTCCACCCTTGCATTTATTAGAAGAAATTGTAGTGATTTTTCTGATCCCTTTACATTAAAATTATTATATACATCATATGTCAGATCTAAATTAGAGTGTGGTGCAATAATTTGGAGCCCTCATGCTGATATTCCATATTGGACGTGTTGAAAGAATACAAAGGAAATTTGTTAAGTCTTCATTACCTCATTTGAATTATGTTTTTCCTATTCCTAGATATGAAGTTCGTTGTATGCATTTAGGATTAGAAATGTTGAAAATTCGACGCAAAATACAATCAATGTTATTTGTAAAGGGTTTTTCAATAAGAGCGCTACAAAAGTTTTTTTAAATAAAACAAAAACGGTTTTGGATATCAATGAAATTCTTTATTCCTGTAAAAGTACGTTCGATGCCATTATGTATGGAACTCGATTTCTTTTGCATGGCCACCACGGGCACGCTTGCAGAAGTCTAGACGCTGAACCCGATTTTCGACGGTTTTTAAGCATAAATCAGCCGATACTGCTGCAATTTCACGTTCGATATTCCTACGAAGTTCATCAATTGTCGCTGTCTTGTTGGCATAGACCATAGACTTGACGTAGCCCCACAGGAAATAGTCTAAAGACGTCAAATCGCACGACCGAGGCGGCCAATCGACTGGACCATTTCGCTTTGTGGCTTGTAGCGCCGTCCTGTTGGAACCACATTTCCTCCAAGTCCATATCATCTAATTTGGGCATAAAATATTCGGTTATCATTTTAACGGTAGCGATTCCCATTCTTACTGTGCCGGTCTTAATCATCACGGAAGAAGTACGTCCCAATGACGCTGCCGGCCCATAAACCGCATCTTTTCGCGAAATTCGCCACAACGACGTCACAGAGATGGCCAACGCTTGAGAACGTCGTGTGACAGACACATTTGGGCTTTCTTCAACTGAAGCCTCAGCGGCAGCAATATTCTCGACACTACGGGCACGGGAACATTTTGTACTGTGCCTGTGGATTCAAATTGTTCCACTAGACGCTCAATTGTTGATCTGCTAGGACGATTATGACGACCATAAATTGGACGTAGCGATCTTAACGTTAAAGCCACTGACTCCGAATTTCGGTGGTAAATTTTAATAATTTCGACTCGTTGTTAGCTCGTATATCTTTCCATCATGAAATGGCAAACCTTACTGAAGTGAAGAAGAAATATGGCGTCGTTTGCTCTTCCTGTCGCTCTACTTTTGTAGCGTTCCTTTTGAAAAACCCTTTATTTGATTTAAATAATGGTAAGATTGATTGCCCGAGTCTTTTGGAGAAAATTTCTTTTAATGTACCTTGTAGAAAACTTCGCAATAATGATTTGTTTTTTTTTGAAAAATGTCATCGTTTTAATTATATCTTAAATAGTCCCCTAATAGGGACATTTAAAGATTATAATTTATTAAATTTTAATCATGTCATTGAATTTAATACATCAAAATCTAGTTTTAAAAACTTTTTGTTATACAATTTGTTTAAGTCATAGTTGTTAATTTTGAAACAGATAAATAAATAAATAAATAAATAAATAAATAAATAAATAAATAAATAATTAAATAAATAAATAAATAAATAAATAAATAAATAAATAAATAACTAAATAAATAAATAAATAAATAAATAAATAAATAAATAAAGATAAAAACATGAAGTAAAAAATAACTATGAAGTAAAAATGATAAATTATTTATCACTTCGCAAAGCAACTTCATTTGGAATTGGCTCCCAGGTCAGGGAAATATAATTAATTTTTTAAAAAGCCAAAAAAAAACTGTTATCTTTTATGAATTTATTATATGGCAACCCTGCTTTTTGCAATGCTACAACCTCTTCTAAATAAAATAAACAAGCCTTATAGTACAAAAAGTTGCTTTAAAGCAATTGCGGTGTAAAACATTAGTAAAAAAATGTTACCTATTTTGGAATACTATAAATAGCTTTTTATTATTTATGTTTTTTTTTTTGTGTAGAGGCATTTTCGATACAAGTTAACATCACTTTTCAACAACATTCTTTTCACATTTATCCTTAAATAAATGTGTATGTTCATTTTGTAATAAAATGAGCAAAAAAACACGTTTATTTTCTTTTAAAAATATATATCTGCCTACATCTTTACCATAATAAATGAGTATATGTTATTTTATTTATTCCTTGTTAAAAGGTGGTATTAAGTTTTTATATTATTCTGCCAGAAATGTATGTTAAAATTAATTTGGGTTTTTTCAACCAGTACACAGCATGAACAGATGTCTTAATTTAAAAGTTATTGATCATTTAAATAAAAATGGTATGGGCTGGATTGTAATAATTTAAGGAAAATACTATATATTTAATATTTCCACGTCAATATATAACTGTGAAATGAAAAAAAAATTGTAACTGTATTAAAATATATTATTCTTTACAATATAGATAAAAGGTAAAAATAAATACGTGACAATATTCTTTACCATCAAAAATATCGATTATTAGAAAAAATAAAGTATAATTATAGAAATAAATACCTTTTTATACTATCGAAAGGAAGATAAAAGCATCTCTTACCTGTAAAATAAAAAAAGAAATAACATATTAATTTTTTACCAAAAATGTCAAATAATTGTATTATATGTACAAAATAAAGAAAATATCTGTTTTAAGTTACATATTTTAGTATAACTAACAGTTCCGTATGCGTATGATTAATATTTAGTATTATATTCATAGCAAGTATACGCTTCAGATATTTCTTAGAAACCGCAATTTAAACATCGTATTAATTTCAAAATACATCTAAACAAATTTATAATCTATCATTATACAACAAGCTATTAATACAAAAAAAAAAACTCCACTGAACTTAAAATATTAAAAACCACGCAAAGTTATAAAATCTCTATATATTGTCGACAGTAAAAATAAATATAACAAGTGTAATCGCGTTTACATTTAATTTTACATTTCCCACAAAAGTGACTATTTTCCACTACAACAACGTTAAAATAAATGTTATTAATATTGTTACAAATAAACAAAAAAAAAAACAACAACACATAAATTCTTATAGATTCAGACTTTTCCTTCAAATGTAGAAAAAAAGAAGCACTCGAGTGGAAAAATTATGACACGCACGCGTGCAACATTTAAAATAATTTAATAATTGCAATTTTTCATTTACAACAAAAAAAAAAGGGAAAATAAAAATAAATAAAATAATTATGAAAATTTAACCTTAACTTAAAACAAAGTGGGTGACGTTGTTGTAGCAATAAGAAGGCGAATAACTACAACCATGTAAATTAGCTATATTTGTTTATAATGTGTATTGTTAAAACATGAAATTAACATTTTTTACAAATAACAAGACATTTTCAATTTTATGGCAGCAATTTGTTTGATGTAAACAACTATAAAAATTAAGAAATAAAAAAAAATCAAGTAAGAACAAGTCATAAATATTTAGGCAGTTACATAGGCAAACATTTCATGATACCCTACACTTAAAGTTAAGTTAAATTTTTAGTCTTTTGAATACGCTTATTTTTCCTTTGATATGAAATTAACTGATATGAAATTTGATGGTGATTGAATAAAAAAAACAAAGTGGAAAACTAGAGTTTACTAGGAAAAAATGTTAATTCACTTAAAATAGTTTGTAAGTTAAAATATCAGAAAATGTCATTTAAAAGAAATGATATTTCATTTAAAAACCGGTCAACTTAATCTTCATTTAAATTAAACGCCTTTTGTTATTTATTTTTAAATGTTTATTAATCAACTGACACATCCGTAAGAAACAAATGATATTATCAGTCAAAATAAATGTCAAAATTTTACCTACCAATTCCTTAAAAAATATATGTTTTTTTCATTTATTTTAAATTGTTTCCCTTTTTCTACATTTTGTTTTTTTTTTATATATTCGTACAATATAAAATGTATGTATGCATAGCTATAGACACTTTTTGTATTAATGTGTTTGTGTATGTATGTGTGTTTATGAAGTTCTTGTAATTTGTATTCAAACATTTTGTATATATACAACCAATTTAAATAAAAAAACAAATTTTTTGAATATTTTTTTTTTTTTTGAAACAGACAGCAAACAAAATTTAAATTTGTAATAACTGTTACGGACACAAATAAACCACAAGTTTCCGTTTTGTGGGTAAATTTTTATTAAATTTCAAACAAATAAAAAAAAATAAATGAAACTGAAAAAAATGGTAAATGAAAGAAAATTATTTCGAATAAATGTATATAAAAGTTAATATATTCTTTGAAAAATAAATCTATGTTCCTTTATTTTTAAATGGAATGGAAAACTTTTCTATTAATCTACAAACAGTTAACTACATAATATTCTGAGTGTTGTTTTTCTAAACATTTGGAATATTTTTAAGCAGTTTTAAAACTTTAGTTTTATTTGTTTAACAAATTTGTGGTGCACTGCACAAGGTCCCATGACTGACAGGGCCCTTTGTTTAGAGTAGTACACAGTTTTTTTTTATGAATTCATTCATTTGTGTACTTAAGTAGTTCCAAATAATAATCACAGCACTGTCATGCAGGCCTGTAAAAAGACAAATCATTATTGAATTAATTCGCGAAACAAATAATTCTCTTTGTGAACCAGCGAGTTGATTCAATATTTTGTAAATCAATTCATTAAATCAGATTTAAATAATAATTGATTAATCAATTTCATTTGAATCACTTTTGATTCAATTGAGTCACATCATTTCAAACATAATTCTTTGATTGATTTGCCTTGCCAATTAAAACAAAATAGAAAATCTTTAAAATTGACTTGAAAACCTTCAAAACTAGGCGGGTTAGGGCAAAACTGACAAAATGCTTGACAACAAACATAATGGAACACGAATCAAAATTTGTATTATCGGAGTGTGTTAATTTATATTATCATATTAATTGAGAACAAAATAGTCACTTTGTGGCTGTTTTATAAAAACCGAATCGAAAGGGTTACTACTTGACGAACTTTGCAAAAATTTGCGCAGTCTCGCTTAGTTTCGAAGATAATCGAAATTTTGTAAAATGGCCATTTTTTAAATGACCTGTATCTCGCAAACTAAGCGAGATAGGTCAAAAAGGGCAAAAGTTTTGCTCTACCATAACAATTGCTTTTATTAATTTAGACCAGGTTCGGGAGATACCCCGAGTGATCCATTTTATAAAACACTCTATGTAATGCAATTTAAATGTCCAGAAAATTTCATTGTAATTTTGGCATAAGCATTATTCAACTAATCCCAGCAAAATAAAATGGATGTTGTTCTTTAGTAATCCCTTTTTCAGAACATCCAAAAAAGTTAATAGTGGAAATTTTTTGATTTGTAAAAAGTCATTTTAAACAACTTCCAAAATGTTGATATTAACCCCTACTTATAAAGTCATAAGAATAAAATATTTTGTAATAATTGCATTAACCAGCATATAATTTTTTTAATTTTAATATTTATTTATAACAATTTATAATTATAGTAATATCCACTTTGTCCTGGTCGGAATAATAATTTTTGGCTTGCTCGAAATCAAATTTTTAACTTTATAACAAAGACACTCCCTATTTTTATTTTGTAGTCCCTATATTTAACAACTTCCGTAAGCTAATGAAAAAGTCCATCTGATCATCGATTTTTCATAGCACCGAAACAAACTACTTCCTCCCAATGACACGCCAATGTTAAAATCATTAATGATTCACCGAAAATTCCACAACTTTGGGTTTAGTAGTTGTAGTGTTTAACTACTTCTTTCTCTTATTTTGCTGGGATGCTAATGAAATTTCAATGGCAATGAAAAAATACAGAGTATGGTAAACAAGCTAAAATATAAATTAGTCGTGATTTAAAAAAAAAAATATATTTCATGATTTTTTGTACTTGTCAATGATTTTGAAATATTTTTGTGAGGGGCACAATTTAATGTTTTGCACACGGGCCCTTAATGACTCAGCTACGCTACTGGACGAATATCTATCTTATATATATTTAAAGCAATACATTTATTGACTGATTAGCTCATTGATTAACTTATCATTGTCCAGCCCATACTGCTGCAGCTAGAAACATAAAATTTGGTACATCAGTTCGCCCTCCCGCGTAGATATCCGCTATGAAGAGATTTTTGGAAACTGCGATAATATATGATAATATTTGGACCTGCATATTAATATTTGGTGTCATATGACCGTATAAGGGTATATAATATATGGTTGATCTATGTTTATATATTACCATATACTCTCAAATATCTAATACGAACATATTTGGTCATATATGAGATCATGTATGGTCATATATTGAACCATTCATATATGGTCATGTATGCCCATGTATGATCAACCTTAAACCCATGTATAATCATGTATATTCATATATATTTCCATTTTTACATGGGAAATTATATATTAAACAAAAAAGTTCTAAAATTTAAAGAGCGCTTAGACGAAAAGAGGAAAATTGAAAATCATACTTAAACCCAATATTGCAACAATAGGCAAATGTGACACTAAGGGCCCATTGTTTTCACTAGTACGGCCTAAATTTGTATACTAAAAATTAAAATTATTCTAAAGTGTTTGGAAATTTTAAAATTTTAACTTTACTTTTTCGCCAGCAAGGACGTACACACGGGGGTCTTGAAAGGAAAAATATGTACTCATTACACTCCGAAAAAAAAGTTAGTAGAAAATGTGTAAATGGTTTTTAATACCTCTTTACAATTTTTGTACTGATTTTTAGTAGAAAAATTATTATTTAGCAAATCTTTTTGCTATTTACATTTTACAAATTACAGAATATTTACAAATTTTTGTTGCTAATTTCAGAAATAATTTTACAAATTTTTGAAAACCGATTTGCAAAAATTAGCAAAAAAAAATACTAATTTTAAAAAGTGGATATTGAAGGAAATGTTATTTCTAATTAAAACTTACACCTACAAACTTAAATTGCCTTGAAATGTTACATAGATAAAAAAAAGGGATTGAAAGTGAAGAAACCGACTAATGTCTAAAAATAGGGCAAGTTTTTTTTAGTTCTAAAAATCAGCCCTAAAAACAATTAAAATTTGACTTTAAAAGTAAAAAAAAAAAATTACTAAAAATATTTTTCACAACAGAAATTACCAAATTAAAACAAAATGATTAATTCATTCTTATTTTTAAAAATTTTAAGCCCTTGATTTTTTTGTTTTAATTTTGTCTAAAATATTTTCTAAAAAAAAAACAATAAAATAAAAAAAATGTTGATGCTCGATAAAAAAAATTTTAAATTTTTCTACTAATATTAATATTATTTACTAATTTTTTTTTTGCTGATTTTACCAAGCAGATTTCAAATTCCACTTAACAGAAAGTTTACTAAAATTGAGTAGCGGCAGCTAATTTTTTCCACAGACATGTGTTGCTAAGATTAGCAAAAAATACTGCTGAGCTCGAATTAGCAAAATTTCCCATAATAACAGCAAAATTTTCAGTTGCCAATACAGACTTTTTTTGGTGAGTGTAGGAGCTTGCACAAACCGCTTTGGCTAAAAACCTGAAAACTTAAATGTGTTCATTGAAAATTTCCTTTTTAGAATTGGCGACAAGAATGTTTTAAAATTGATAGTTTAAAAGGAAAAACTCATCCCAAAAACAGCTTGTCAAAACCACTTTGATTAGAAACATGGAATTTAAATAACGATCGGAATAGAAATACCAAAATTGGTATGCGAAATAAAATGGAACAGGGAACGAGTGGAATATTTATGGTAATTAAATATAAAACGTTTGTCATTAATCAATGAAATTAAATCCAACATCATTAAATCCTACACCTTCACTAAGTAGGGATTTTTGGAAATTTTTTATGAGTGCTGTAAAAAGCGCAAAAGTCAAAGTAAGTATGTAGGCTCCTGAATTGATAAAAATTAAGAATATTTTTCATTAACCTGCTAAAAATCAGTATCCAAAGGGGGGAAAGACTCCTCCCTAACGATTTGCCTCCCTGAAATTTGTCTTATCCAGTATTGTTGGTAATTTACTAATTTTTGAGCGACTTTTGTGCAGTAAAAAATCGATAATATGCGGTAAAAATGCAAATGTGTACTAAAAATATGCCCTATAAATTCATAAATATACCCAGCAAAAAAAATGGTAGTCATTCTGTGACTATAACTTCTTTCATTGCTTCCTAAACTTCAGTTGACATTCTTTTATGATTGTTTGGTGTTATTCTAAGGCGCTTCCAAAAGAATTCATGTGTTCATATTTCAAATGTAGTGATCTGGATATAAACCCGATGCATACCTAAAAAATTCACTCTTCATTACTACTAAAGCATAAGTTATAGTATATCGTATATTTTTTTTTTTAATCTAAAGCATTTCTTCAAATTGAGAAAATAGTTCTGATGAATTTTTTTTAATTTTTTTATTAAAACATATTTTTTATTTTAGTTAAAAATTTCATGAGGGTTAGAATTTATGCAGTTTTGCAATTTTCATAAAAGTTTTGAAATATCAGGAAAAACAGATTTTTTTAACCTTTAATTGTAACTAGCTGGCCTGTTATTTGCATTTTTTTAGCCTTAAATATTTATGACGACAGATTGCGCATTTTTTGCATTATGTTTATTAATTAACACTACACCATTTCCAGTTTTAATTGAGAATTTATCAAAATAATTTTAAAATTGTGTAAAAATTATTTCAAATTGTCCAAAAATGTTTTAAAATTGTCTAAAAATAATTTAAAATTTTTCAAAAATATTTTAAAATTGTCTCAGAATGTTTCCAAATTGTACAACCGATTTTAAATATTTTAAAATTTGTCTAAAAATGCATTAAAATGTTTGTAAAATTTTTCAAAAATACTTTTTCACTAATGTAGATTTATTTATTTGTTTAAATAAAGAGTATTTGTATATCAATGCATACATTTCGCTTCTTTAAACTTATTTTTCTGCATTCTTGTGAATTAAATTTTCATCAAAGCTTAAATACTACAAAGTATATGAACATTTTCCACTCATTCATCAGAATATCTAATCATTGCATTGTCATTGCTTCTTTAGAGTAAAGTATGAGTAATGCTAGTAGCTATATTTAAATACTTCCATCCTATGACACGCTAATGTTAAATTGATCGATGAAACCATTAGAAAATAATTGATGCCTTTGCCATAGTAGTGATGCTTTTATTGCTTCTTTGGCAGCTTCATTTTTGATGGGTAATAATATAAATATGCATTAAAAATCGAAAAATTGTTATATACATTTTGCCGATTTTTAAAATCACATTTATAACTCGAAAGCGTTTGTTTAAAAAGAAAATATGCAAAAAAATATGCATTAATATGCAAAAAAATATACATCAATAATCATAAAATAAGCAAACAAAAAATTTTGTATTGTAATGTAAACTAACACCACAGACAGAAAATATTCAGACATACAGACAGTCATCGCTAGATTGGACTTAAATTGCAAACGAATTATAAATATTTATAATATAGTGGGTGTTATACCTTTATTTTAATGTGTTACAAACGAAATGACAAATTGATATTTACTTTCTTGCACAGTTGGGTGAAGAGTATAATTCTCTTAGGTATATACAGTAAGTGATTGAAAAAATAAAAAAAAAAACAAAAAATAAAAGAATAATAAAAAATCTGTTTTGTGTGTGTTAAAAAGGACAGCAGTACATGAAACCAAAATTTTATTTCGATTAAAAAGCAAAACTTAAACAATGGGCTCAGGTTGTTTTTTGTTTTTTTGTTTTTGTTATTTTGAATAACAAAATGCAAAGAAAAAACTGAAAAAAAAAACAACATTGAAACATGCGATCATGCAAACATGCCAACATGTAAAGAATATGTAATTAATCACAAAAATGTGGCAACTTTACAATAAAATTAAGTTCATTACTCTACGAAAAATAAAAACAACGAAAACAACAACAAAACTTACTAGGAAAACACAAAAAGGACAAACAAAACATCACAGTCATCAGAGAATATAAACAAAATATTAAAGCATAATGTTAGGCGCATTAGCGCACACATTTAAAATAATGTTGTGTTTGAATGTTATACTACAAAGTAGAGATGGTGGACACTAGATAACAAATGAAAACAAGCCAAATAAATATATGGTGTACATCACATATATACAATAACCAGGGGAAAAAAATTCACTTAAATAAAATCTACAAAAAAATGAAAAATGATTGCAAAAACTGACCCAGAAAAAAAAATCAAACACCCACAGCAACCAAAATAATATTCCTTAGGGGAATCAATTAGAACATTTTCTTTTTTTGTATTATTCTCCTTTTTTTATTTTGCAATTTTAACAAAATTGTTCAAACACCTTTTTTGTAGTAAACTTTTTTTACGACAACAAAATACAAAAAAGAAAAACATTTGGTAGCTGGTTGTTTACAACAAGTACAAAAATACAAGTAAATGTAGCAATTTTCAGCGCGGTCCTTGTTCATAAGACATTTTAAGTGCACAACAATAAAAATTATTTATTGCTTTAACTTGTAGCAACAACAACAGCAACTAAATGTACATACAATACAAGAACAAGCAACATAAACCTACATAACCATAGTCCTCATCGTCATCATCATGAAGCCATATTACAATATCAGACCATTGGATTATGAGCGATGAATTAAAATCTAAGCAACATGGTTGTTAAAAGATCTAAGCTAAAGGCAAAAATTTTAATACTGTTTTAACTTTACCGTAAAATATTATAAAAACAATTCAACTTCAGTTATAACTTTTAACTTTATACATTAATTTTCTGGAATATAATTTAATTGTAAATGCACTTTTATCATACACACTTAAAGTGGATAGTTAAAATAAAAAAAAAAAATAAAATTTTCAAAGAAATTATATTTTATTTAAAAACCGGTCTACTTACTTTTCATGTAAATCAAATTTAAATTTATTTTTAAATATTGTTTAAACAACTGACACATCAGTAAAAAAAACAAATGATTAATTAAGTTAAATTTTTATTCTCTATAATTTACTTATAAAATTTTCATGTTTTTTTACAATAAACAATTTATAAAAAAAGATTATGATTATATGATCTTAAATCCTATTATTTTAATACCATTCATTAACCAAAAATAACAGATCAACTATACATAAAACTTCTTTACGTAAAAAATAAATGTTAAAATTTTACCAATCACTTCCGTAAAAAATAATTGATTTATTACTTTGTTTGAAATTGTTTCCGTTTTTGGTATTTTTGTTTGTTTTTCAATCTACAAAATGTATACTCTCACACTCTATAGATACATTTTGTATGAATTACCATATATGTGTGTTTATGAAGTTCTTATAATTTTAATTGAAGAAATTTGGTATTTACAAACAATTGAAATAAAACCAAATTTGAATTTTTTTTTGTGTTTTTTTTTGTTTTTTTTTTTTTTTTTTTTTTTTAAACAGACATATGGGTATTTCCACAGAAAGGTCAACCGCTACCAAAATATTAAATTTGAAGAAAAAAGACTTTTCTTAGAAAATTTAGTTGGTTAATGCATTGGATTTTAAGAATATACCTAATTAAATACATATTACCATTTGTAATTTAAGAAAAGTGGTCTGCAAAGAGCAGCTTTGCTTTTTTTGGTTTTAGCGTTTTTAATTGACATTTTTCCTTGAGTTATTTCTAAGTGTTACATATCATGTCGATTGCACTCTTCTTATAGACTAAATATACCAACAATAAATATTTAAAAACACCACAGTAGAGATCAAGCAAACTCCGAATAACGGTATAATTCAAAGATTCTTTGTACTACATTCTTCTATCCCGTTCGCGACCGAAAATAAGCATTTGTGTTTAGTTCTCCGTGAACGTTGATCGGAATAGTTTGATATTTACAATTCAAAACAAAATAACCGAGATCATTTAAAAAAACCAAACCTAAAACATTTTGATCCATAAATAAACCTAAAAAATGCCTTTGGAATCATTGTCCCGTTCGCGATGTCCCGTTCGCGATTCTAAAAAAAATAATAATAAGGATAATAAAAAAAAAACAAAATGCTAAATAAAATCTTTATATCTCTGCTTTAGTTAAAAAATAATCTCCATTTAATAAACTGACGAAATTCGCAGAGTTTTAAACAAAACCACACACCGAAAAAAATGACTTACATTTTTTGTCCCGTTCGCGATCGCAAGTTTATTCAAAATATTTGGAGAACGTTCATATTTTATAATTTTCTTTTTGTTCTCAAAAATTGTTCTACTAAAATGCTATTAAATATTTATAAAAAGTTAAAAAAAAAATTTGAGTTTTCATATTTTTTTTCAAGTTGAGTGCGTACGAATGTCCCGTTCGCGATCCTGGAAATGCCCATATTTGAAAAATTTATATTTATAATAACTGTAACGGAAACAATTAAATAACAAATTTCCGCTTTGTGCGAATATTTTTATTGAATTTCAAACAATTGAAAAAAAAATTAATGAAACTAAAAAAATCGGTAAATGACAGTAAATCATTTTGAACAAATGTATAAAAAATATAAAATAAACATTTCTTTGAAAAATAAATGCTTGTTTTTTATTTTTAACTGGGGACCAATTTCGAGTAAAGTTGCTTTGCTAAGTGATAAATAATTTATCATTTTCACTTCACAGTTATTTTTCACTTCAGGTTTTCATTTTAAACTATTCAAATTGTCGTTATAAAAAAAAATGTTGTTATGGCGAGTTTTAAATCAAAATTTTATTAAAAAATATTTAAAATAAAGATATGGGTACATTCGTTTATGCTTTTGGAGGCAATTTTTTTTTGGTTTTTTGTTTTATTTTTTTTGTAGTATTGCAAACATGGTTTTTTCGAATGCGATTTGACCATTTTTTGCTTGTTTTTATAAATTATCAAATACATTTTAAAATTAAAAATTTCGAAATTAAATTAATAAAAACTATATTAGAAAAAAAAAAATGTTAAAAAATAATCAATAAAAAAAGACGTTTACAATGTTTGAAAAATAGTGCAACACTCACATAAAATTTTGACAGATAGTTTCGCAAAAGTTAAACTATTAATCGCATTCTTTGCGAAGTAGTGAAAATGTTTATCACTACACAGGTTCACACTTTCAGAATCGGTACTTTAAACTGAAAACTTTTTTATTAAACTACAAACAGTAAACTATATAATATTCTGAGTTTATTAGCATCTGATGAAATAAATATTTTGTGACATTTTTTTCCCTTCGACCATGTTTTCTAAATTTTATTTTTTTATTTTTCTGAAGTTTAACATGACTTATTTTTCAATATAACTTAAAAGCGCGATACTTTGTTAAGGGTGGTTTTAAATTTCGAAATTAATGTATTAAGAAGGATTTTCCTTTTTTAGTGATTTTGTTTTCTCATTTGATTAAGCCATTAAAGGAGGCACTTGTTCCTGTTTAAACCCTATTTATATCACGTTTTCATAAAGATTCCAAAAAGTAATAAGTCCGCGACTTTTCGGACTTACCACATAGTTATGAGAAATGCAACACTGCTCGCATCAGATACCACCTGTTAATAGACTATTGTCAAATTTTGAGCACTTTCCGTCATTTACTTTGCGTTTAACAGCAGGATTTTTCGAGGTCCATAAAATAGGCATTTTTTTGATCAATAATTTTATCGTTGGAGCTGAATCTCTTTCCACCGACACATTTGTTTAGGTTTTTACCATGGAAACTAAGTTTTCACACGATTCTGTTGGTGGTCGATTGTGAGCAAACGCGGCAGCCATCTTGCAGAAAGCTTTCTCATACCCAAGTGATCGTTCAAAATTAAAACCACTGAGCCATGTGAGATGCCTATGTCTTTCACAATCTATCGCACATTCAATCTCCGATCGGCCAACACCATAACTTGAATTTTTTCAATTATTTTGGGTGTAGAGACCTTAACTGGGCTTCCAGAACTTTCGGCATCCTCCGTGCTTGTAAGGCCACAACGAAAGTCAGTAAACCACTTTTTTACCATTGAAATCGATGGCGCAGAGTCCCCATAGTATTTATCAAGCTTTTCCTTGGTTTGCTTGACGTTTTTTTCGCAAAAATAATGTTTATTGAGCAATCGAAATTCACTTTTTCCGATTTTTAAAAAAATCCACGAGGTTATATGTTTTGAACTGCTGTTAAAAGCAAAGTAAATGACGGAACTTGCTCAAAATTTTACAGTAGTCTATTAAAAGGTGGTGCTTGATGGAAGCAGTGTTGCATTTCATATACCTACGAGGAAAGTTCGAAAAGTCACGGACTTATTGATCCGCCCTCGTACCCAAAGAAGGCAACTTAATCGAAAATAGGTTCAGGTTTTCGTACCATTAAAATTTCTTTTTTTATTTTAATTGCGGTTGAGGTTTTGAAAATCAACGGTTAAGGTATTTCAATCTGTAACTGCTTGCAATTTGAATCAATATTTTTAGCGGTTATGGTTTCTAGTGCTACATATTTTTTAAACGAAAATTATTTTTTTTAATTAGTCAGAATCGCCAAAAAAAAAAACAAAATATTATTTTAAAATTAAACTATTATAATGCATTGATCAAATACTGTTCCCTGTATATATATCAACTAACAACAATTTAAACAAGTAGCATATAAATTGTTTTCTACATGACTTTTTTCCCAATACCCATTCTGGCATATTGTAAAGAAAACAAAAAATGTACGCCCACTTTCGAGTCCATCCTTATGGTTTGCAGCTACATATAACTTTATATTTCTATTGAATTTACAAAACAACTCTAAAACATTGTTACAAATTTTTTTTTTAATTTTTCTGTTATGCCTGCTAGAACAATTTTATTGTTTTATTTTTTAAGGCAAAATTTTTCTGGTTTTTAAATACAATTGTTTTGAGACATTGTAACATTACGTTAGACAATTACAGGTTGTTTGCAGTTTTTTTTTTTTTTTTTTGTAAAAACAATTGTAAGCTGACATGTAAACTTTACATTAGTTATTAATATATAAATTGTATTTAGAAGAATTTTTAGATATAAAAGATTTCTAAATGTTTTTACTTAAAAAAAATATTTTTACCAAAGGCTTATGCTGCATTAAAAACTAAACAGAGAAGAAAAAACTACACAGATTCGTGCTGATAACCGGATTTGTGTAGCCAATCGAATGATTCCTAATTTTTCGGTTGTGACCACAGAAAACCAATTGAGACATGAGTTATTTGATTTGACAACAGGATTTTGGTTGCCTTAATAATAATTCAGTTGTTGCAACTAAAATATTCGGTTACTGCAACTTAACCGTTCGGTTAGTTACAATTTCAGTTGACAGCACGAATCTGTTTTCTGGGTGTATTTTTTATATATTTTATTTATTTTTACAAATAACTACAAATATAAACCAATACTCTAACCGAGGGTTGGCCTTTAGTCGGAATCGAATTCACGATTCCCGCACTGATTTAGCTTACCGGATTGCTCAAAAAATCAGTGCTTTCTAAGAGCAATATTAAAGCCATTATTTTAATATTTGAGCGCATTTCAAAGCTATAGAAAATTTATTCTGCTTTAGAGGGGTGGTATCATAAAAGTAATGCATTTTATCTGCCGAAAAGAGTCTTGGGATATTGCGAACAAAACTGCTTCTACATAAGTAGTATTTTTAGCTTCTTTAGTAGTATTTTTAGTATTTAGTAGTATTTTAGTTCCTGTAAGACTTTTATAAAATACTCTAAAAAAAAAATTGACAATGGCACCAAAAATAATAACTACGCTTTATTAAAATAAGTTCAGAAGGTCTCGAGGGTGTGTCAATAAGTACGTGACTTTTTGAGTGAAACACAGGTTTTTCATTTTATTTTTTAAAATAGTCTCTTTTAAGCTCTAGGCACTTTGACATTTGTTTCTTAATTTTTTTTCCTTCCAAAAAATAAGATTTGTCGTGGTCATGAAAATAGTTATTTGTTTGTGAGATGATTTCATCGTTAAAGTCAAATCTCTTTCCCCCGAGTCACTTCATTAAATTTGAATACAAAAAATAGTCACTCGTAGCTATATCCGGAGAAAAGGGCGAATGAGGGAGCAATTCTTGGATTTTTTTTTTGCCATAGAAACTGCCATTTTTCAGTTTCTCCTCAATCCTCAATCCTATCAATGGCTGTCAAATATAAACTAAATGATGCACCTTGTTCAAATTTTGACAGGAGTCAACTGACATATGCCTGTTGACAGGAGCAGTGTTGCCCTTTCAATTAAGAGTCGGGAAATTCAAAAAGTCATGGACTTATTGATCCGCCCTCGTATAAACCGTTTGCTTGGCAATCTGGTAAAAGCTAACATTCATAGACTCTAAGCTAAGTGTCTTCATTAAAAGCTTACAAATCAGCTGTCAGCTGAACATTGTTTAGGTTAAAATGAAAACACTTGTAAACAAATAGATTTGACGTCGAAACGTATTTACAAAATTTAAACAGAAGAACAAACACATGAAACAGCAAAACAAACACATGTATTGCACTATCAGCTGACAGTTGATTTGACATAAGTAAATAATGCAGATTACTAAACACATAAACAAAGTTCGTAATTAAATTTCATCTAGCTGTTTCCCTCTTGCCATATGTTAGCATTACATCATTTATGATATGGAATAATAATGAGGTCTGAAAAATATTTAAAAATTTTCTTGAATCTAAGAATATTTTCTTTTAAAAAAAGTCCATGTTTTTTTTATTAAAACAGTCCTTAGAATTTAAAAATTTTTTTAGAGTATTTTTCTTTAAAGAAGTCCAAAGAATCCAAGAAGTTTTCTTAAAAAAGTTGTTAATATTGTTACGGATATTCGATTCATCAATTTCCATTCACTCGTAGAAACACAAATCCCCATATGTTTGCCCTGAAATATGAAACAGTTAAATGGCAACCCTTATTCATAACTATTGGCCCGTAATCATAGGCCCGCTTTTTTTTAAACGACTTTAAACAAAAAACCTGTTTTTATCTATCTTGCTATAATAGTCTGAAATAAAACCAGTTTTAAGTAGAACCGGCTTTAAATGAAGATCACATCAAATTTACCAAATTCCCTCATACATTTTGAATTACGTAAAAAAACAAGTGGCAACATTGATCAGCTGATTTTATATTAGCTGAAAAAAAGAAAAGTATATAAATAAAGAATTTGCAATAGCAAAATGTGAAAACTTTAGAAAAAATTTAAATAAAAGTGTATTTTTATTAATAAAAATTTATATAAGTAACGCAAAAACCCTCATTTATTGATATAATTTTCCTTCAAAATTTTGCAATTCATAAATTTTTTTTCACAAAAATTTTCTTGGCGGAAAACAGCTGTTGTAAGTGTTGTTAAATTTTAGAACTCCTAAAGTATATATTATTGTTGACTATGATTACGCGTCAATGCTTCCTCTGTCTAACTACAAAGAACATTCTCAAAGTTGCCAGTATGCAGGTACCGGACGATGCTGCCACATTCTAGTTATTTTTACCCGCACATATAAATACTCCAGCAAGGTGGCATCACAGTTAGTTGATAAGAAAATGCTAAAGAATAAGCTGACGATTATTTGAATTGTGTATTCTGTGGAAGTTTATAGAGTTTAAATTAAGTCTCTTGTGTAATTGTTTTAAGTTTTTATTTAAATAAAGAGTACCTATAAAAGAATTTCAACGGTGTTTTTTATTTACAACACTCTTAAAAATGCTTGTAAATTTACTACAAAAGATGGGTAAAATTTTATGTTATATTACGAAAATTCGGTAAATATAAACACCAAATGCGTAAAACTTTTTTGCGCACACTTTCATATACAATAATATATTGTATATATGTGTACATTTACAGGAAGATCGTGTTTCTTTACGCACAAATTTGGTAAATTTACTCTACAATTTTAAAATTTGATTTAAATTTTAGCCACTTTTAATGTAATTTTACCTATTTTTTTGTTCATCAATTTACGCATAGTGTGTGTACTTTTTTCATTTACGCACACAGAGTAAATTTACCCAACTTATAGTAGGAGTACGGTTTCCTACTATAAGTTGGGTAAATTTCAACAGAAATCAATAAGAGTGAATATAAAAAGAACTAGATTTATTTAAAGGAAATAAATCAACGATTTTAAAAGGTAGAAACGTAGCAATATCAAATTTCTTTCTTTAGGAAAAATATTTCTTAAAGAAATATTTTTCAATCTTTAGATTTTTTTCATATTTTCGAATTATAATATAAATGTTGGGACCATATTATGGTAAAATTATGGTTATTTTATTATCATATCATGATAATTTTATTATTTTTGGCATAATCATAATCCTTAAAATATATGATGCTTTTCAAAAATGATTGCCTCAACTATGTTTATTCTCTATATGGAGAATGCAAAATTTTTATAATTATCTTAACTTTGCATCAACTAGTTTACACATCGTCAGCTTATTATTATCGAGAAACACGATACAGCAGATTTACATTTTCGATTTTTTGTATGCAAAACTAGCATTTAGATTCAAGTCGGTACTAAATATCTCAGCTCTGATACGGAATATCGAAAGACAGGATTTGGAATCAGAAATAGGATATTTATATTATATATAATCCATTTCTAACAAAATTTTTTCAAAAATGGCCAGTGGGTTAAACCAATAATAAGCTACAAATATGTATGTAAGTTATTGTTAATTAAATGTTTCCTAAACAGTTTTATTTTTTTTTTTTAACATTTCAACAAATTTGCTAAATGACCACTTATATGTTGTCACTATTTTTTGTTTTTTTTTTTGCAAAACAATTATTATTCGACCACATGAATACTATTGAAAAAAATTATCTAAATAAATAGTTCAAGTAAATTAATTATCTAATCTGTACAAATAAAATATATTCTAGCATAATGTTAATTACTAATAAATTGTGTGCACATGAATGGGCGATTATACCAAAACAATAACTTTTATATAAATAAAATATATTTTTAAAAAATATATATATATTATAAATATTTATAATTATTTATTTAATGATTACTGCAATTTTAGAAGCAAGCGGGTAAAAATTAAGTTACTGATAAAGTTTGTTTGAGTTTGAAATATAATTTTTAATGAAAAAAAAACAAACCAACGTTAAAAGTTCAAGAATCAAAAATATCTGAAAGCAATAGTCATTAAGCATAATGACTTGTTTAAAGGAATTAGAAATTGAGAGTTAATGAAAAGCTTTTTTAAATGTTTAACTTTAGATCTTTTAAATCTTGATAACAAAGTTGTTATGTTATGGATATGAACATTTGTTAGTTCACGCAAAGAGAAAACAGGGTTAGGGTAATCATAGTCGAAGACCATCACATATTTTTGGATTTATGATTATGCAAAGGATACTTTGTAATATAAATGATATAGTTGTAATAATAAAAAAATATAGAGTATTATGTTTATTTTCTTTCATTCGATCTTCAATATTATATTATATTATTCTATTGAATTGAGTCTAAGATCTCAATGTGGAGACGAAATATTGGAAGAAGAAAATATATAATCATTATTTTTGTAAAAAGATCTTAGACTCAATTTAATAGAAAAATATAATATAGAGTATTATGCTACGATTGCAATATCTTAATGCTATTTTTAAAATGCTATCGCTCATAATATAATTGTAAGTGGTAATAAAAAAAGTCCTCAGTGATCATAAAACGTATGATCAGTAAGAATCATACAATTATAATCTTAAATTTCTAATCAAGTTCACCTTTATATCTTCTTTGCGTATTTGATTGTAAAAATTACTTTTCAAATGGGTAAGGTTTTTTATATGTTGACTAAGACCAACTATTATTTAAAATATACTACAACTAACTGTAAAATCACATAAAATATGTTATCAATATAATTATAAAGTATTATAGTCAATACTACAAAATTTACATATAATTAAAATACAGCAAATAATTTTGTATATAAATCACATAAAGTACACAAAAAGAAAAAAAAAATCTAAAACAACATAAATAACGTGGTAAAATTTGTAATAAAACATTGTTTGTATTTAAATTATAAAACCAACAAAAAAAATTTTATAATAATACTTTATTGTAGTCATTTTGTTAAAAGTGTTAATCAAAAAATGAAATCAAAATACAAACAAATAAACTTCGAATAATAATGTTAACACACAAAAAAAAAATATAGCAGGGGTACTTAAATTGTTTCAGATTTCATTAAACAATATAATAGAGGGTTTTCCAATAAGGACTTGAAAATTTATTTTATAAACAAAATTTGAGATATTTCCAAAATTTTATGATCGACTTAAAATACAATTAAAACATTTATGAATGGAACTCAACTTTCTTCATATGGCGACCGCGGGCACGTCGGCAGCGGTCGATTTGTAACGGCTGCAATTTCGCGTTTAGTGTTGGCTCTGAGTTCTTCCACGTTGGCACATACCAATAAAGAAAAAATTTGATATTAAATACCTTTTTAAGAAAAATTCATTGATTCCATGGATTTTTTTAAAGAAAAATACTTTAAAAAAATTCATAAACTATTAAGACTTTTTTAATAAAAAATATACTTAGATTCTATGGACTATTTCTAATAGATTTTTTTAGATATTCCTTAGAATCAAAGAATTTTTCTTTTAGAAAAAGTCTGTAGAATATAAAAATATTTCTACTAGAAAAAGTCCTTAGAATCTAAGTAGTCCTCATGATGAAAATTTCTCAGAATCAACGAGTTTTTAAGTCAAAGAAAGGCCTTAGAATCTATGTTTCTTTTGAGAATATACAAATTTATATCTAAGAATTAGAATGCAGAATCTGAGAATTTTCCTTTAACGAAAAGTTGATAGAGTTTAAAAATGTTTCGATTAGAAAAATTCTGAAAATTTTGTATTTTGTATAAGAAACGTTATCGTACAAAACAACTCTTGGGTTCTACAGACGTTTTTCATATCAAAAATAATTTTAGTAATATCCCAGCAAAAAAAAAGTAGCAAAAGAAGAGAAAAAGAAGCAGTGATTTTGATTCCGGTGTTGTGAAAATTTGGATCAGAACCAATGATTTTTACATAGGGGTATCATAGGGTGGAAGTTTTCTTTTATGATCCTTTTTTATTGCATCTAAAGCCCTTCTTATGGTTTAGTGAAAAATTAAATCTTTTGTTCTTCCCAAATAAATTTTGAGTTTGTAATTTAGATTTTTACAGGACATCAGTAATCGATCTCCAGTTAGCTTCTACCTGGGAATTTAACTGACACATTTCTTGTTGTTTCTTATACAAAGTTTGAGTTTTACTGTTCGCTAAATTTTAGCGGGAAATTCAGCAATCGAGCCTTATTTATCTGTATTCGAAATGCTTGCAACTTTTACTACAATATTTTTTTTTTACTTTTTGTAGCATTATAGATTTGAAAAGTGTTTAATTTCATTAAAAATCACATTTTTATAAGTTGTGAAAAAGAACTTCCTTAGAAGAGAAAAATCAGAAGTGAACGATACTTTAGAATCAATGAAAAATTAATTTCTTAAGAATCACTTCCATTTATTTTACCTGGGATTCTGAGTACTTTTTCCACAAGAAAGCCGTTATTTTACAAGAAATGAATTAATAAATATATAAAAAAAAAATTATCATTTAATTAAAGAATCTTTTTGGTAGTGAATTGATTAGTAGGAATTATAATGTTATCTGTATAAGGTATTTTCAAAAATAAAACCCCCAGGTGAAAATGATAATATATTACAGTTATATGACTGTAAATGTCAGAATCATGTTTTATTTGATTTATAATTATTCATTCATTTATATTATTCATTCATTCAGCATTTTATAGTTCCATGATTATCACATTTTTTTCAAAGTCAAAATTTTTGTTACCACAGCATGGTTACAGCTAATCATGTTATAAAATAGAAAGTTGCAATCATGAAATAATAAAATATTTATGTTACTATAATAATGTTGATAGTGACCATATTGATAGTTAGAACCTATTTATAAGCCAATAACTTCATTGTGACAATCATATCCGAATGCAACAAGCATAATATAGTAGCAGTGATCATGTTGCAAATATGTTTTTCCCTGCGTGCAGGAATTCATTTATTTTTTAAATTTCTTATAAGTCTAAAAATAAATAAGCCTTATAATTAACAAATTTTTTAATACTTATTTTTTAACTGCTAGGAATATTTTTAAACTAAATTTGATTAGTATTATAGTAAATATGATACTAGTCAAAATAAACGTTTCCCTATTTAAATCAATATGACAACATATTAAATTTTGTAACCCCATTTAAAAAAGTATAAATTATATTAAACTTAATTTGTTTTCAAAATTGTTTGCATTTAATTTAATGCTGCTGCTTCAAGATTTTAAATTATTTTTTCTGTTAGTACTAAATACAGTGTTGATATTAAATATTCAGTTGTATCAACCAAATTCTATTTTAAAGCTTATTTTAACCGAATTCCAAATTAAAACTGAGAAATATTTTCGCGATTTGAGAACTGCGGCATAATATACAACAATAAAAACACTTATAAAAATAATAATAAAAAAACATGTAGTAATAATACAAACATTTATTATCTGAAATATTTTTATTTATTATTTTATTAAACAAACAATTTGTACATTTACATAAATTAACAATAAACTTTAAAATAAACATGCAAACATAAAAGCTACTAGAAGGACAGAAAAAACAAGATGAATGAAATTCGATATGGTCACTCTACAAGCTTTATTATTATAATATACAGTGGGACAATATAGAGTAAGTTAATAGTATGAAGGATATCATAATTCTTTCAAGGGAATGTAAAAATAAAATTTTTAATAGCAACAATAACCAGAAAAAAACTTGAGGGTATTTTCAGATCCACAGATATATGGGATCATGTACGGTCATGTATTTAACTACCCTAGTAAAAAAATTCATCTGGCGCAATATTTAATCTTATCCTGTTTGATATTCTTTAATATCTGCTGCACTATCTAGCTGATAGTATGTACGGAATCTAGTTTATTAAAAACGTACATATAAAAAACTTTAAATTAAAAAAAAAAACTAAGAAAATATGCCTTAAATTTTAAAATTTTGTAAAAAATACCAATAAACTGTATTACATAGCAATACTCCTGAGCAAAATCTTAAAAATAAAAATAGCATTAATAATTATTAAAAATATACATAATTATTTAAATATACATCATATAAATATTCAAAGAAAGCTTTCAAAATAAGTTCAAAAATATACAAATCTTCATCAACCTTTCATATAAATAAAAGTATTAATAAAAAGTATGAGTTAAAGTTAAAATCAGTATTTAGCCCTATTGGTGGCGACAAAATGTAAAGCATACAAAACCAAACCCAAGCATGGATGTATAGTCATAGTAAACTAATATAACAGAAAAAAAAACAACCAGAAACTATGCTAAGTGACCATTGAAATACTCTAAAACTTACAACCGAAAGACACTATTCCAACACCTAGCAATTCTAATTTAGAAAGATCTCTCAAACATAGTATTACTTATCTTAGGAATGAATACCTGGGGATTACGAGTTGATCGTGTAAAAACAAAGCTTCTTAACAAAGGTAAAGGTATATGACTTTTAATATTTTTATGGAAAAAAATCAACGATCGGTATTCAAGAAACTCATCAAAAGAACAACCAAGGAAACGCTTAACAAAAGCAGAAATATGATCTCGCCGACGAACACTATAAACAAACCGAACAATAGTATAAACTAAACGCCTAAGTCTTATAATATTTATACCAATAGTTACAGGAATTACCTCAAAACCATATAAAACCTGTGACATCAAAATAGCATGTGCTAATTTATATTTAACTGAGAGGGGTAAGTACATATTCGACGAATAAATCCTACGTAATGACCCCAAAATTCTGCCACACAGGATATCAATATGTGGTTTAAATAACAGTCTGCTATCAACAACAAGACCTAAAATTCTTAAATGATTCACAATCTCAATATTATTATTGCTCAGAAAAACATTAAAATTAACCACAGAATAATCTGAAAGTCCAACACAATTGCCTTGGATTTAATAGAATTTATAGCAAGAGAATTGTTTGAAGTCCACTCCAAGACGCGTTCAAGAGAGTCATTAATATACTCTCTAACAACTCAGAAAACCTACGATTACCATTAAAAAGTAAAAAGACATCATCAGCAAATATAAACGATTTACAAATCCGCGAATTTATAAATCCAGGCAAATCATTAATGTACAGAAGGGGTTCTAAAACAGACCCTGAGGAACACCAGAATGTAATGAAAGTAAACTAGACATTTAGCCATTAACAGCAACAAACTGCGATCTGTCAGTTAAGTAAGACATGATTAGTTTACAAGCAGATCTATAAAAATTAAAAATATCCTTAAGTTCGAAAATCACTTGCACATGGTTAATGGAATTAAAAGCTTTAGAGAAATCAAGCGAAACTAGAACACTCAATTTATTACGATTTACATCCTCTCTAATAGTATCAGTTAGTTTAAGAAGCAATTATGTTGTACTATGACCCTGACAAAATGCATATTGAGACTCATAAATACTCATCATAGAAGACTCAAGTATTTGATCCTTAAGAATATGTTCCACAACTTAAGACAACACAGAAAGAATCGAAATAGGCCTTAAATCATCAGCCCCATGAACCACCCTGGTCTTAGGAACAGGTACAACACGAGCAGTCTTCCAACACATAGGGAACACCGATTGTTATTATGATTCAGTGGTAAATTTTTTTTAAAGTTTTGTTTTTAACGACTTTTCAGCACATTCGACTTACTGTCGAATTCGACTACGACAACCCCAACGTCACCCACTGGATCCAAAAAATAAATGAGCTTATCGGAACACCAGCTTTTGCTGTAAATATAATTTCAATACGTTCAGTGTTGCATATGGTATTTGAATACAAACATACGCATCTATAAATGTATATAAAAGAAGATATAAAAGATCAACCCTGATGTATGTTTGAACTTAGTACGGCTGCACCCAATATTTTTAAAAATGTTCTTTACATAATTAATATATGTCAACTATGTATATTAACTCTTGCAGCCCCACTGTTGCCTATTTGCAGCATCGGATTTTTTTTCGATGTGTCACTGAACTCTTCTAACAACGACAGTTTGGCAAAAACCAATACAAATATTTTTAATAAATAAAATTAAAATGACACCAATTCAAAAGATAAAAATATGGTAGAGTGTAGAATACAATTATGTTGTTCTATTCCTATTACGATATAAAATGCAGGTGAATTATATTGCAGTTTAATTTCAATGAATCCCATACGTACTTGGTTAAACACCACATACACACCCATGCATACGAATACATGCATGCATGCATGCCTTCATGATGCAATTATGTTAGTGAGTGTATTTATCATTTTAAAAACAAATTTGTGTATTAATGTCAATTGTTATCGCCATTATGCGTGTTGAATCGAGTTTAGTAGTATTTTAAGCTTCTAACTAGAGTTTTATGTGCGTGACACAGTATTTTACGCAGTTGCATTAGAATTAAAATTAGAAAATCGTTGCCAAACAATAACCAAAAAATACAAACGATTTAAAGACGGACACACACATACACAAACAAAATATGGTCAATTAGTATGAATCTAAATTTCAATCAAATTGGAATCCAAGTGCATATATTCTAGCTTAAGTTTGATGATGTGTTTAAATTTGTTTAGCTACGAGGAGGGCAGGTCTTATGAGCCTGCGCTCATTTTATAACTATCGATAAGTTTTTCAGGTCTTTGTTATAAGTGGAAGTATATTTAAGACTTTTTCAAACTTTTCAAACTAAAATTAAGTATACTTCTTGATATTATTGTTTATATCAAAACAACAACATTTTATTGTTAAAACAATTGAAATTTATGGTTTAAATGAAATTATGTTAGTGTTTGTATGCATGTCTAAGCTGGTGTTTGTACCAAAACAAAAAAACTGCATGTTTATAAACTAGATTTATGTATGTTTTTGCTTGTATATTTTCGGTATTTAACATATTCTTTTCAATACAAACAATATTGTGTTGTTTTGTTAAATCTCTTTCTATTTGTTCTCTTTTTTTTAATATAACCCCCTGCTGCATTTTGTAATGAGTTTTTGAAACAAAAAAAAAAATAAATCACTTGCTTAATTTTGAAATATATATATGAACAAAATATACAAATTTTGCAACTTGCCAACTAAATTAAACATATTTTGTGTTGAACCAAAAACAATAGTGGCCGTAATGGTAGCAAAAACATTGATATAAAATAAATTTAAAAAATAAAATGTTTGTGTTCTGTTTTTAATTTAGATAAACGTAATTCATTTTTTGATTTCGTAAAAATATCTTCTTTAAAGAAATCTTTTTTGGGAGCAAGTCATATGACCTCCTTCGCTGTTTTAATAGCACTTAACCCTTCCGAAGTAAAATAAACAACTAAAAAGCTGCAACAATTTTCGCCAACTCCCTGTCAGATGGCGAGTAACAACTGTTCAAAGATTTATCATCTCGCTCAATTACAGTGTTGCTATTTTGAAGTCTTTCATCTTGCACCAACTTTTATCTGTCCTCTATCCCCTTTCCAAAAAAAGCAACACATTACAAGTAATAATTAGGAAGAAATTCCTAAGTGTTGCTCCTCTTAAAAACACGTCTAATGATGTATTTATCGAAGTCGATATCTTTTACATCTGTCATTTTTTAAATATTTTGGTTCTACTAAAGATTCTCCTTTTCACTTTTTAGGCCCTTCTATTATTGTAACCGTAATTGTTGCCATACTCAAAATGTGTTTGTGAAAATTTTCATCACTTTATTTTGGTATGAGCTGGAAATATTGTTTTTAATTTTTTTAGTATTTAAACAATATAAATGCAAACATGTTTTATTAAATTCATTTTATATGCCCTTGTGAACATACATGGGCTTTTATATAATCATACATGGGCTTGTATATAATCATATATGGGCATACATGATCATATGCGACTATGCATAGTCTTTGGATCCGAAATTTGAGGGTATATGACCGTATATGATCATGTATGATTATATATGCCAATATATGATATATATGGGCTCATCAAAACTTGACTATAACTAATGGCAAACACGACGAGAAAAATATAGTTGAACATGATTGGCAATTTGAAATTATTACATTATAATGCTAGACGCAAAGAAAAAACATGGTTGATACAATCACAATCGCAAACTATCATTAATGTTTGTGGTTATGATTGTGTCAAACATGTTTTAAGTAACAATATATGTTCAGATATAATATTTGTAGCTAATTATTATCTCGAACATATTATTATACCATGCAAAATGTCTATGTCAACATGTTTAATGGTTCTCACAATAAAACAAATAGAAAATGTAATTTCAAAGATTTATTTTTTATTAAATAGGTATACATATATACATTAAAATATAATTGCAAACATACGAGTATTTTTTGCCCCGCACTTAAGACTTGTAACATAAAGTCAAAGACAAACGTACCTTTAATTTCTATTATGAAATCGACTGTATTAATATATTGTTGAACTGTTACTGAAAAAATTTGGGGCTTATAACAAAATTCTGCGTCAAAATTTCAATGGCGTTTTTAATGTATATGTATTTTTCTAATTATATGTATATAAATTACTTACCTGTTCCAATAAACGTATAATAATTTATATAATTAAATTTGCAAGGCAGCATGGCCTTTTGCTCCCCGAAAAATGTTTTTATTATTTTATATTCACACATGTAATTAACTATCGCTGACGAACGGAAAATGACGCGGCAGAAATCTTTTTTTTTTTTTTATAAACACACACTGTTTATTTTGACAATAAATGTTTGCTCATTTAGAAAATGTGTTTAAAGGCAAACATAAATTTTTGTAATAAACATACACTTTTGTGTGCAACTAATATTATGATTTTAATTGTATAGTTGAAAACATATATATTATAGTAGCAAACATTTCACATAAATTAATATTTATGGTGTAAAACACCATAAAATATTATTATGGTGAATTTAAAAATGCTTAAGACCAAAAATTTGTGTTCAATTTATTCTATGGCTATAATAAATTTATTAGGGTAAACATATTAGGCTAATGTGAATAAATGTGGTCGTAGTGACCATTCATTAATCATGTTTTTTCTCTGCGTGCAATGATCATAAATATGACTCTTAGGCCTATTATTATAACTTCCCTTTAAGGTGCGTGTTAGTTAAAGGTAACTTTAGCTTAAGTGAGGAATAAAGTGACCTTTAACTATTTTTGGTTATTACAACTTCTTTATAAAATAAAATTAAATTTTTTGAAAATATGGCATAACTAGAGCAAAAACCGTTTACTTTTGGCAAATTAATATTGTTTTGAAAAATTCGTAGTGGCAACGACGTACTTTTATTTATTTATTTACTTACAACAAACAAAAAAAAACGAAAAACAAAATTTCTTCGAATTGTGTCAAAAATAAATATGTTTGTTATAAAAAATATACAATGTCGACACCGAACACGGAAATAAACCAAACAGTAAAGATACGGTAAAAAAAAATACACGGTAACGGGAAGGGTATATATAAGTTTGTCATTCCGTTTGTAATGTCTACAATATTGATCTTAGACCCTATAAAGTATATATATTCTGGGTCCTTATGAAGAGCGAAGTTGATTTAACGATGTCTGTCTGGTGTTGAAATGGGTTTTCCGAAGAATCCAGACATGATGAGGACTTGATTGTTTTTTATTTCTGTTACATGTGATCCATTTCTGTTTGATATTAAAAATCAGACAGATCGGTTAATAAATGGCTAAGATATTAGCAAAAAACCAGGACTACCTCTAATTTTTCCAGTAAACTCCCTTTGTTTAATACGTATGTAGAATTTTACGCATAACAAACACATCCATGTGTTAAAATTCTTTTCTTTCATCTCCAACTTTTATACACAAACAACACACATCCAAAGATTTGTCATTTAAATAAAAACTAAACAAATCTCTAATGAACGAAGACTTTTATATATGTACCTCTATTGACGATGATTTTGTGTGAGCTTCAATAGCTCAGTTGTCTAGACGCTATGTCACAAATACTTTTTTTCTCTAAGGCCGCGGGTTCAAATTCCGGTCAATACATTTTTTTTTATTATTTTCTTAAGACTTTTTTTTGTTTATTTTTGTTTTTTTTTAACATTTAATAATTAATTTAAATAAAATTTTATATTAATAATTAAATAATCCATAAATAGGCTAAAAACATTAAAATTTTTATAAAAACCCTCTGATAAAGGGTGTCCCAAGAAGAACGCAATTTTTAAATTTTAAATAAAACACAGATATTTAAAAAAAAATCGTGAAACTTTATTATATCGTAAAGTAGACAGAATGAGGTTATGTATGGAACAATATATCGTGCAGATGGCCGCCGCGGCTTTGCTGGCATGCACGCGATCTTTTAATGAAATTTTCAATGACCGTTTTACATGAATGCTGCGGTATTTCATTAATGCAGCGTCCAATTTCCTCTTTTAAGGCTTGAGTCGTCGTCGGCTTATTCGCGTAAACCATCGACTTCAAAAAACCCCAAAGAAAAAAAATCTAATAGTGTTAAATCGCACGATCTAGGCGGCCAATTCTGATCTCCAAAACGCGAAATAACACGACCGGGAAATGACTAATGCAGCAATTGAATTGTTTCTCTGGCTGTATGACATGTGGCGCCGTCTTGTTGGAACCACATGCCCTCCACATTCATTTCTTCAATTCTAGGCAAGAAAAAACTGGTTATCATTTCACGATACCGAACACAATTGACTGTTTGCGCTTGACCTGCCTCATTTTCATAAAAAAAAGGTCCAATGATTCCTCCAGCCCAAAAACCACACCATACAGTGACACGTTGAGGATGCATTTGCTTCTCGTGAATCACTCGAGGATTTTCCTCACCCCAAATGCGACAATTCTGCCTATTGATGAAGCCATCAAGATGAAAATGGGCCTCGTCACTGAAGATGATTTTATCGGCAAAATCAGCATTTTCATGTTGTCTCTCCAATACCCAATTAACGAACTCCCTTCGCTGTCCATGGTCAGCTGGCTTCAGTTCCTGAGTCAATTGAACTTTGTATGGATGAAGATGCAAATCTTTCGTCAAAATTCGCTGCAAAGTGGATTTGGAGACACCAATTTGCTGAGCTCGGTGTCGAATTGAGGTGGATGGGGTTTGAGCGACATCATCACGTACAGCTGCGACATTTTCGGTCGATCGACCTGGTCGATGGCGCGTTGTTGTCTTTACATCACTAACATACCCAGTTTCGGCAAATTTATCCATTAATCTCTTTACAGTTGACTCTTTTGGAACATTATTGTGACCCCAAATTGATCGCAATTTGCGAACTGTAGCCGCAAAACTTTCACCATTTTGGTAAAACAATTTCACAATGAGAATGCGTTGTTCATTCGTGTAGCGCTCCATTTTTACTAACCTCGTACCTTCTACTAGCAAACAATAACAATTGTTCAAATGTCAAACAATGACACTTCGAATGTTGCCAGATTTAAAAATTGCGTTCTTCTTGGGATACCCTTTACAAACAAAATACAAACGGTTTTATTTATATTTTTTTTCCGATTTAAAAGAATTAATAAAAAGATTTTTAAACCATTTTATTTCTCATATATTAAGAAAATTTTATACATAATTTCCCATTGAGTGCAACTATTTTAGGTCATAACTTAAAATAATTTATAAAAAAAATTTATAAACTATTTTCCTTCAAATTTTTAAAATTAAGCTGAAGAAATTAAAAATATTTTTTAATAAAAAAGCGAAATTAAATCCCAAATGCAAATTTGCCAGCTAAATCAAACGTTTTTGTAGAAATAAAACACATGCAGTTCTAGTGATTTCTTTTAACGATTTGTTGAAATTCTTTTCTTTCACCTCTTCACCTTTTATACACAAACAACAAACACTATTCTAGAGCTGTAATAAGACCTACGGATACGTCTTATATAGCAAAAGATCGAAAATCGTTAGTATAACATATTTGCTAAAAAAACTCGGAAATATCGGTTCAGATACAAAAAAGTTATGCCCAAAACATAAATTTTTTTAAATACCTATTTTCTGAAACCATAAATCTTCCCGAGTCCAAGTTTTATCACCAAACTAAATGGTTAATTTCCTCTTTAAGGCGTCCGTATATAAATCTGTCCATTCCATATATGTCCATATATAAACTTCAGTTTTTTCCCAACCATGGTGAAGGGTATATAAGATTCGGCATAGCCGAATTTAGCTGCTCTTACTTGTTTTTTTTTATAAAATTAGCTTATATGTTGTCAGATATGACAACATGTAATTATATATTAAACTTTATAAAATTATATATGGTTTATATGATACGATATGGTATATAAAGTGTTTTCCAATGGGTACTTAACAACTTTGAATGTAATTTGTGAAAGCACTATTTCACTGATCATCTAACTGTTACATTTCTTTTATTCAGTAAACTCAACATTTTCATCATGGTAAAGTACACGAACGTACAACGTATAAAAATTATAAAAATTTACTACCGAAATTCGGAGTCGGTGACCGCAACTTTAAGATCAAAATCATCTTCAGTGACGAAGCTCATTTTTGGCTCAATGGGTTCGTCAATAAGCAAAATATTTGTCATTGGTTTGGTGAAAATCCACATGTGCTTTATGAATCACCACTTCATCCACAAAAAATAACTATTTGGTGCGGTTTGCATGCCGGCGGCGTCATTGGGCCATATTTCTTCGTCGAAAATAACGATCGTTATCGCGCCATGATTACCGATTATTTTTGGCCCGAATTGGAAAACATGGACTTGGAGGACAAGCGGTTTCAACAAGACGGTGCCATAAACCATACAGCACATGGTACAATCGATTTATTGAAGTGTAAGTTTGGTGAGCTTGTTATCTCAAGAAATGGACCAGTCAATTGGACGCCTCGTTCGTGCGATTTAAGGCCTCTAGACTTTCTTCTTTGGGGCTACGTCAAATCATTGGCCTATGCCAACATTCAACGCGAAATAGCGGAAGTTACGGCCGAAATGTGTGACCGAGTCATCGAAAATTCGGTCCAACGAATCGACCGCTGCCGACGTGACCGCGGTGGCCATATAAACGAAGTCGAGTTCCATTCATAAATGTTTTGATTGTATTTTAAATCGATCATAAAGTTTTGGAAATATCTCAAATGGTTTGCGTTTTTTTTTTTTAAGTTTTCAAGTCCTTATTGGAAAACCCTATATTATATCATATAAAATTATATATAACACTATATATAATTATATATGGCTTACACGGGACCATATTTCTTTATATATAACTAATACTGAACCATATATACTTATATATGGCTTATGTAGAACCATATATATTTTTTTATGACATCTTATATTTGAGATATAATAATATATGGTATATTATCAAGAATATATTTTAATATGGTATGAGATATAATTATATATGATTATATTATATGTGAGAATTTTTGTTATGATATAAGATATAATTAGATATAATTATATGTGGTTCTATGTCAACGATCTCGAATCCCAACCTGGGAGAAACATTTTTTTTTTGTTTTTTAATTTTTTTCTTATTAATATTTTTTAAAAATCTCTAAATTTTAACCCATTTTTGGGACAACAAGACCTAAAAAATTTTGATAGGATATAAGATATAATTAGTTGGAGTTACAAAGTTGTTCTTGTTCTATAATTTTAAATTAATTAAAAGTTGAGAAAAATTAAATGTAATTATTGCGTTCGCGACTTATCACGTCTAATATATTTTTGGGTGTACATTACTAATTTGAAATCAAAATTGAATTTAGAGTAGCGTATTTTGCGAAAATTTATTTAAAAAAATTCCCACTTTGATGAAGAAATTTGCTTATATTTGCATCTGCGCTAAATTCTTTTTTGAATGACTATGTTTTAATACGCTAAATAATAGTGAGAAACTAAAATAAGTCAAATTTTACGTTCATTTACAAGGATAACAATTATCCTTTCAAAAATTAAAAAAAAATGTAATTTCTAATGAAAGCCCTTGGAAAGTAGATTGCTAAAGTAAAATAGGTTAAACTTTCCCTATATATAATATTGTTGGATCTAATCTGATTCGATCTAAAACATTTTTCGGATCAATTTAGATCCTTCTAAATATATTGCTGGATCTAATTTGATCAATCATATCTAAATATAAAATTGGATATGATTAAATATTGTTCCAGAAAAATTTTTTTTACTCGGAATATTCATTATGAATTTCAGTCATAACATGATGTCCTTATGTCTACGCGAAGAACATATTTTATTATCTATAAAAATTTTGTTTTTAATTTAAAATTTAAATAAGCAAAATGTATGTACAATTTCAATATTTATTTACTAAATACTAGCTGTATTTTCACTTATACCTATGCGTTAGGAATTTGAAGCAAATCTACGTTATAGAGTAAACAAAAATGTTAAACGATGAATATTTATAATATTTACGGTATATTAGAATATTCGTCAGCAAAAGTTTTTAGGAATTAAAGGAAACAAGTTACATTACATGCGAAAATTTATAAATGTTAAGTTTTCAAGTTTTTTGTTTAATAGTTTAGGGATATATTTAATACAAAAACACAGCTTCTATTGTAATTCTCTTAATATAAATTTTACAAATACACAAAAAAGCGAGAAGAAGTATTTCATTACATTGGTATAAAATTTTTTTTCTTTTTGAATTGAATACCTGAAAAACTCTATTCAAAAAGCTATATAGTGTTGCTATGATGATGACGATGATAATGGTAAATATGGAAATATGGCTATTCTAGCAAAACCGTTACTAATGAAAATTCAAAAGAAATCCTAAATATATTCTTACCTAATAATTTCACATACTCAAAAGCTACAAACACATTCTAAATATAACACACAATGTAGGCATAAATATTCTTATACAAAACCTCAATATGAAAACAAAATATAATACATGCAAAACTTAAATTACATTAACCCACAAATGCTATAAAGAGAGCAAATCTTACAGAATAATAAAAAAAAAAATATCCAACGCTACCGAATTTAAGGTGTTTATTCCTACGAAAAGTCTGTGACTTTAGTCGTGACTATATTTCCCAAAACCCAAAAATTTTATTGAATAAACTTTTTCAATACAAAAAATAAATACCATGCATGGACACTATCACAATATTGTTTAAATACAATTAGATTTTTTCACCTTCCACATATATAACAGGGTATTTTTATTATGTGCGTAGTACATACATATACATTCATGATCTATCCAGTCTGCCCGTAACAATGGTGGCAACGGCTCGAAGACGAAAGCTAGGTTGCTGGATTTCAGCCACAAGGAGAGAAAAAACATGGTTGCAACATGACCACTGCTTGTCTAACATATTATGTTTGCTGCATTCGGGTATAGTTGTCACAATCTAGTTATTGGTTTATAAATAGGTTCTGACCATCAATATGGTCGATTACATCATTATTATAGTAAAAATTTTATTATTTCATGAGTGTCACTTTCTATCTTCTTATAACATGATTGGCTGTTACCATACTGTGGTAACAAAAATTCAGACTATGTAAAAATATAAAAAATATAGAACTGTAAAATGCTGACAACAATCAGGGAACAATTACACCGTTCAACACTAAAAAAAATTACGGAGTTCCGACGATTGATTCTTGACAAAAAAAAAACTTATACGTGTATCGGCGTTTTGACAGATCACATCGGAATTTTATTTAAGAGGTGGTTAAAGTTTCCCAGCTCTGGCCTGTTCTTGCAGCATATCGGTATATACAACTATGTTTTCTTTTTATCTGAGGTGTAGGGTATGTTCAGCAACTTTGTAGATATGTTTTTTATTAAAAAGCCCTTAGAATTTAAAGATTTTTTGAAGTATTTTCCTTTAAAAAGGTCCATACAATCAGATAAGTTTTCTTGAAAAAGTCCTTAATATCAATTTTTTTCTTCTGGAGAAACATTTCTTAAAGAAATATTTTTAAATTGAAAGAAATTTTCCATTGTTTCGAATCATAATATAACTGTAGGGAGCATATTATGGAAAAATCATGGTTATTTAATTATCATAATATGATAACTATATTATAGTACGACTATGGTTGGCTGTGATGCTCTTTGAATATGAATGCACCAACCATGGTTTTGCCCTGCATGCAGGTTATTAGTTATCCTCCCAAGCAGTTTGGTATTGCAAAGTCGATCCTACGGTAAAAAAAAAAGTTCTGAAAAAAAATTTTCATATATTTTCTATACAATTTTATATTACACTCACCAAAAAAAAGTCTGTAAAGGCAACTGAAAATTTTACTGTTATTACGGTAAATTTTGTTAATTTGAGCCCAGCGGTATTTTTTGCTAATCTTAGCAACGCATGTCCGCTGACATGTAGTACAATGCAATTTGTAGAAAAAATTAGCTGCCGCTACTAAATTTTAGTAAACTTTATGTAAAGTGGAATTTAAAATCTGTATGCTAAAATCAGCAAAAAAAATTACTAAATATTAGTAATATTAGAACAAAATTTAATTTTATATCGAGCATGAAAATTTTTATTTTATTTATTTTGTTCAAAAAATATTTTAGAAAAAATTAAAAAAAATCAAAGGCTTTAAAATTTAAAAAACAAACAAATTAATCATTTATTTTAACTTGGTTATTTCTGTTTTGAAAATATTTTAGTTAATTTTTTTTTTTTTTTTGCTTTTAAGGTAAAATTTTTATTGTTTTTAGGGCTGATTTTTAAACTAGAAAAACTTTTTAGTGATATTTTAAGTGAATGTCCTTTTTTAGATATGAGTCATTATATTCACTTCCGATCCCTTTTTTCATTCTATGTAACATTTTAAGGCAATTTAAGTTTGTAGATGTAAGTTTTAATTATAAATAACATTTCCTTCAATATCAACTTTTGTAAAATTAGTAATTTTTTTTTTTGCTAATTTTAGGAAATAGGTTTTCAAAAATTTGTAAAATGATTTCTGAAGTTAGCAACGAAAATTTGTAAATATTCTGTAAAAAGTCTGCAAATTGTAAAATGTAAATAGCAAAAAGTTTTGCTAAATAATATTATTTTTACTAAAAATCAGTAAAAAAAATTAGTAAAGTGGTATTGAAAACTGTTTACAAATTTTTCAACTAACTTTTTTTTTCTAAGTGTAGCGTCTGGTGATTAGAAGAATTTGTAATTTTTTTCACCTTATACCATTTTTTCACCAAAATTCTTTTTTATCACAAAAATTTTTTTTCACCACAATATATTTTATCATAAAAATTGTTTTAAGATCCCAAAAAGTTTTTTAGCATAAAATTTTTTTAACTAACTTTTTGATTTCTAAGTGTAGCGTCTGGTGATTAAAAGAATTTGTAATTTTTTCACCAGACGCCTAGAAGTAAATGATATTTTATATTTAGCTCAAATTTTTTTTCACCAAAATTTTTATCATCACAAAAATTTTTTTTCACCACAGAATATTTTACCATAAAAATTGTTTTGAAATCCAAAAAAGTTTTTCTCCCTTTTTTTTTTTTTTTTTTTATTTTTGCTACGAAAGTACTGTGGAGGGTATAAAAAATGCAGTAAAGCTGAATTTAATATTTTTCTGTTTTTTTTTTAATTTTCATCGATGTTTTGTATGTAAAGTTGACACTTTTAGGCTTAAAAATAGTTTTATAACGGCCTCATAAGTAGAAACAGATACGTAAATCAATCTAGAAATGCTCTGCAAGGTAATTCCCCTTCGCTTAAATGCCGTTTTGTATGAATGTGTACCCAGAGAAAACAGATTCAGTGTGACATCTGAATTACTAGCCAGCTACCGAATTTTTTGGTTGTCTCAATCATATATATTTTCCTGTGTCAATAGAAATATACTATTCTAACCGAAATTCTGTTGTAATAACCGAATTTCTGTTGCCAAAAATATGTCGGTGGCTGCAACTGAAATATTTAGTTGGCACATAATTCGGCTGTCAGAATAAGTCTATTTAGCTTATCCTGGATAAATCTAAGGATAAGCTTATATTTTTTAGAGCCATCTGTGATATTGTGGGGCTAAACATAAAATTGTTTAAATTTAAAAAATTTCAAAGAAAAAAGTTTCATAATATTTATTAAACTGTTGGAAATCGTTTGTCACCAACTCTTAAGTTGTGATTGCCTTAAAGAATTTTTAATACTTTTCTGTAGTAAAACCTCCAGTTACAAAAAAAAGGTTTAATCTTTAAAAAACCAAATGTTATTTTCGAAAAGTGCTCTTCATCTACTAATTATATTTCTGCACTCTAACATTTTCGTAATAGATTAAATTTTCAGTTACAATTATATTTATTCTAACACTTGTGGCATAATGTGAACGATGCTTAAAAATTTCATTTACATGTGGTTTTTATATAGCTTTTTACAAATATTATTTTGCACAGAAAATTCCCTTTTAAGGGTTAATAGTATAAAGGAAAAAACAATAAAAGAAAAATCTTAACAAGCTGTGCTGTTATTGTTCACACTAAACAGTATTATGCATGAGTATGAAAACGTTAAACCCTTCATACAAAAATATTCGAAAAAATTTGCAAGTAAAGGTGATAAATTCTTCGATGGAAAGAAAAAATTTAAACAACCTGCTGCAGGCTTTTTCTAATTTAAAAATGAATGTTTTATGTAAAAATGTACAAGGTGGCGCAAAAGTAATCCTCCCATCAGAAAATGCAATAAATTTTGCGATTGGCCCCTAATGTCAGTTCTGTTTTGACATTTGTGTTTACTACATGCGAAATACACGTTAATAAACAATGTTACGCTACACTGCTCCAGAACGCGGAATATTGGTGACTATTTATTTGAGCAATAATGAAGATGATTTTTCATCAAAAATAATCATGAGTGATGAGGACCATTTCCATCTTAGCGGGTACGTAAATAAGCAAAATTTACGCTTCTGGGGCACTGAAAATCCGCGTGTAACCCACGAAGAGCCATTACAAAGTCACTGTATGGTGTGCTGTTTTCGCTGGAGGAGTCATCGGACCTTTTTTCTTCAAAGACGTCGCGGGCCAAACGGTTACTGTGAATGGTGAGCGCTACAGAGCAATGATCAACGAGTTCTTTTTGCCGCAACTTGATGAATTGGGATTGGAAAACATGTGGTTCCAACAGGACGGTGCAACGCCACACACTGCACGTGCCACAACCGATATGCTGAAGGATGCATTTCCCGTGCGCCTAATCTCCCGTTTTGGCGATTTGCACTGGCCAGCAAGATCGCCTGATTTGACCGCTCCAGAATTCTTTTTGTGGGGCTTTTTGAAGTCGCGGGTTTATGTCAACAAGCCTCAGACTCTTGCAGCTCTTAAAGACAATATCCGTCAAGAATGTGAGGACCTATCGCCGGAAGTTTTGGCCAAAGTGATGGAAAATGCCATAAAAAGGGCTCAAATGACAATCAACTGTGGCGGCGGCCATTTACATGGCATCATATTCTCGACTTGATGTAAAAAAAACTAAAAGACCAAATAAAAATAATCCACAAGAAGAATCAAAGTTTTTCATTTTTTTTTAAATTACAGCCAAAAAAACTTTGGAAGGTTATTTTTGCGCCACCCTGTAAACTGCAGGTAATATGTTCAGTGAATATAATGCAAAGGAAATTATCGTATGTACCATAGTGTAGTTAGTGTGTTATATAATTTTTACCCATATCCTTTTGTAATATCGTCATTTCATACTCCACAACAATGTCGTGTCATATGCAATGTACTCATTTCATTATTTTTTTTTTTTTTTGTATTTCGAACTTTGTACACAAACTTGCACCCGTGTAGTGAAGTGTATTGGATTTTTAATTTGTGGTTTTTATACCTGGTCAAACGAAACACATCTAATCATGTTGGAAATAATCTTAATACTCACACACATATATTTATTGCATACAAGCACACTCTTCTACATGTGTACGTGTTGTAATAGTTTTTGCGTTACAAGTAGTTATTAGTAATTGTTTATAATGTTGCACTAATGAAAAATTATATAAATTACACACCATACATGGGTAATTAGAAACAAAAATAATTTTACCCATTTTCCTTTATGGTGGAACACAGGATGACGAAGGTGGGGCAAATGTAGCAGTACAGCAAATACAGGTTGTGACAGGTCACACTTTAACAGGAATTTAATAATAAGTGACAAAAGTGCATGTTAATAAGCATGAAAAAATAAAATAATATTTGTTTTATGTACATAAAATTATATGCCTACGTTAAGGTGTCTCTTAAATTTCGACTTGTCGATTTTTAATGATAACACAACAACCTCCTTCCCCCAGTTTTGTTCCATTTGATGTCAAATGCTTAAATTTGAACAATAATTTTATTTGTATAATCTTAATCCCTGCCGTCTAGCATCCAAAATGACGAAAATGATTCCAAAATTTTAAAAATTTTTTTAATTCATATTTGCTTTAATTTAATTTTGTTATATTTATAGAAAAATTTCTGCAAAAACGTTTGCTAAAGTTACTAAAAATTAGCTCAAAAGGCTCTTTAGTAAAAACTGTTGAAATCATCACATTCTCTTTGCTAAACATTAGTTATATAAAAGCAGCAAGAAAAAATTTCTTAAAAAGACAAAATTTTAGCAAAAGTTTAGTTAATTTCAAATGACAATTTACACTCCTCCTAACCACAGCAAAACAAATTTTAATTTAAGTACACTAAAAATATTACAAAATTTTGTTTTTTTTAGATTTTTTTTTAAGGTAAAAATTGAATCAGCAAATATTTTTTTTTTTTTTTGATTTTAGCAGGAATATTGTCATTTGTATTTAGCTAAAATTTAAAATTTATTTTAAAATTTTTTATATATTAATTAAAACATCTAAAACCAAAGATTTTTAGAAAAAGATAGAATACCGTTGGAATTTTAGAATTTTTAGAATTTAAGAGATTTAATAGATACAATTTTATGAAGAATCTTTCAATTAAAAAAAACTTAAAACTCTAGGATTTTGAGGGGTTTTCTATAAAAAAGCTTGTTAGTATCTGTGATTTTTTAATAGGGAAAATTCATTCTTAAACACAATATGATGATTTTTTTCGCATCTAAAAAAGTTTTTTATAGAAGAAATAAAAAAAATATTCTGTATTTAATAAAACAAAAGAACTGCCATTATTACCTTCTTATTAAAAAAAAAATTCGAATTCTAGCCGGACCCCTTTGGATGCAGCTACGGACCACGAAAGGGTCTCGACCCCCATTTGGGAACCGTTGCTATAAAGTGTCTTAAAGTCGGGCATGACGACTAAATAATTTAAGTCAAATTTCGAAAAGCGGTTCAAGTTCCTAGAAGGGTACTGACCGAAATTTACAAAAAAAAATGTGTTTAAGCAAATAGCAGGAATGTGGGTTTATATGGTGACTAGGTCCAAATATGGTTGAATATTACTTAAGTTTAGGGCATTATTTATTGTTACAAATAACATTTATTTCAACCAGATATTTACCGTTTTGTCTATATAAAGACCATCTTAATCCCATTTAAGATAAGACCTTTCTATGCCACGCAAAGAAAAAATATGGTTGGAGAAATCATATTCAAAGAGCATCATATATTTTTGGGATTATGATTACCATAATCATATTATAATATATTTATCATATTATAATAATAAACCATAACCACAATTTTACCATATACACTCAGAAAAAAAAGAAAGAAAAATTTGTAAACAGTTTTCAATCCCACTTTACTATTTTTGTACTGATTTTTAGTAAAAAAAATTATTATTCAGCAAATCTTTTTGCTATTTACATTTTACAAATTGCAGAATTTTTACAGAATATTTACAAATTTTTGTTGCTAATTTCAGAAATCATTTTAAAAATTTTTGAAAACCTATTTCCTAAAATTAGTAAAAACAAGTAACAGCGGCTAAATTCGGCTATGCCGAATCTTATATACCCTTCACCATGGTTAGGAAAATAGTGAAGTTTATATATGGACATATATGGAATGGACAGATTTATATACGGACATCTTTAAGTGGAAATTTACCATTTAGTTTAGTGATAAAACTTGGACTCTGAAAGATTTATGGTTCCCGAAAATAGGTATTTTTTTAGATTTTGGTCATAACAACTTTCAGCAAATATGTTCTACTAAAGATTTTCGATCTTTGGATATTTTTTAGTTCTAAAAAAAAGCTTTTTTCGACCAAAAAAATATTTTTTTACAAATCGTTAAAAGAAATCACTAGAACTGCATGTGTTTTATTTCTACAAAAAAGTTTGATTTAGCTGGCAATCTTGTATTTGGGATTTTATTTCGCTTTTTTATTACAAAATATTTTTAATTTATTAAGCTTAATTTTAAAAATTTGAAGAAAAATAGTTTAAAATTTTTTTTTTTATAAATTATTATAAGTCATGACCTAAAATAGTTGCATTCAAAGGGAAATTATGTATAAAATTTTCTTAATATACGAGAAAATGGTTTAAAAATCTGTTTATAAATTCTTTTAAATCGGAGCAAAAAATAGAAATAAAACTGTTTGTCTTTTGTTTTTATCAGAGGGTTTTTATACAAATTTTGATGTTTTTAGCCTATTTATGGATTATTTAATTATTAATATAAAATTTTATTTAAATTAATTATTTAATGTTAACAAAAAACAAAAAAATAAAAAAGTCACTAGAATATAAAAAAAATATACAAAAAAAAAGTTGAATTGTGTCTTGAGCAGGATTCGAACTCGCGTTCTTAGAGAAAAAAGCATTTATGACATAGCGTTTAGACGACTCGGCTATGAAGGCAATATGGAATCATCGTTTATAGAGTTAAATGAACAGTTTTCGTTCAATAGGGATTTGTTTGGTTTTTATTTAAATGATAAATCTTTGTATGTGTTTGTTGTGTGTATAAAAGGTGAAGAGGTGAAAGAAAAGAAATTGATGTGTTTGTAATGCGTTATATTCAACATACGTATAAAACAAAGGAATTTTACGGGAAAAATTAGTGGTAGTCCTGGTTTTTTGCTAATATCTCAGCCATTTATCAACCGATCTGGCTGATTTTTAATAGCAAGCAGAAATGGATCACATTTAACAGAAATATATAACAATCAAGTTCTCATCATGCCTGTGGTCTTCGGAAAACCCATTTCAACACACAGACGGACAGACGGACATCGTTAAATCAACTTCGCTCTTCATAAGGACCCAGAATATATATACTTTATAGGGTCTAAGATCAATATTGTAGAAATTACAAACGGAATGACAAACTTATATATACCCTTCCACCTGTGGTGAAGGGTATAAAATTACTAATTTTTAAAAAGTGGATATTGAAGGAAATTTTATTTATAATTAAAACTTACATCTACAAACTCAAATTGCCTTAAAATGTTACATAGATTTAAAAAGGAATCGAAAGTAAATATACCGACTCATGTCTAAATATAGGGCATCCTTAAGTGTATAGCACTAAAAAGTTTTTTTAGTTCAAAAATCAGCCCTAAAAACAATTAAAATTTTACCCTAAAAGCAAAAAAAAAAAAAAAATGACTAAAATATTTTTCAAAACAGAAATTACCAAATTAAAAAAAAAGATAAATTCGTTTATGTTTTTAAAATTTTTAAGCCTTTGATTTTTTTTTTAATTTTGTCTAAAATATTTTTTGAAAAAAAATAAATAAAATGAAAAATTTTGATTTGAAATTTTATAATAATATTAATAATATTTAGTAATTTTTTTTCTGATTTTAGCAAACAGTTTATAAATTCCACTTTACAAAATGTTTACTAAAGTTTAGTAGCGACAGCTAATTTTTTCTACAATTTTCATTGTACTACACGTCAGCAGACATGTATTGCTAAGATTAGCAAAAAATACCGCTGGGCTCAAATAAGCTAAATTTCCTGTAATAACAGCAAAATTTTCAGTTGCCACTACAGACTTTTTTCTGGTGAGTGTATTTATATTATGATTCAAAACTAGAAAAAAGTTCTTTAAATTAAGGAATATTTCTTTAAGAAATTTTTATCGTAAAGAAACAATTTTTCAAGAAAACTTCTTTGATTCTACGGAAATATTTAAAGAAAAGTACTTTAAACAATTTTTCAATTCTAAGGACTGTTTTTTGTTAAAATAAATATAAATTCTATGAACTTTTAATTATAGAAAAATTCTTAGATTCTAAGGATATTTTTAAGGTTATTTTTAGAAAGTACTTAGAGTCTCAGAATTTTTCTGGAGAATATTTCTCCAAAAAAAATTTCTTAGTATTTTTCATGATAAGAAGTCTTCAGAATCTAAAAAGATTTTATAATATGAGTATTTTTTAAGAATATATGAATTTTTTATCTAAGAAAGGGTTTGCAGAGTTTAAGAATTTTACTTTAAGGAAAAGTCCATAGAATCTAAAAATGTTTCTATCAGAAAAATTTCTAAAAATCTAGTAGTAGTATGTATCAGAAACCTAGTAGTTTGTATAAGAAACCTTCTCTTCAGTTCTACAGATTTTTTTATTATAAAAAATTATTTTATTAATATTTTTTTTCCACAAGAAAGACGTTATTTTAGAAGAAATGGATTAATTAATAAACAAAAATTGATTATTGTTTTTATTGAATTAAAAACTTCAAAATCTTTCTATAGGATTTTTGGACAATGAATTGATTACATTACATTATTATGTTATATGTATAAGGCATTTTCGAAAATTAATCCCCCCAGGTGAAAATTATTAAATATTATAATTTTTTGACTGAACTGGTATAATATTTTTATTATTGAAACAAGACAACATTATGACTGTAAATGTTAAAGTCATTTTTTATTTTTTTACTTGTATTATTCAATGATTTTTGTCAGCAATTTATAATTCCATAATTATCATACTTTTTCATAATCAGTGATAACAAACACAGTATGGTTACAGCCAATCATGTTTTAAAATAGAAAGTGGCAATCATGAAATAAAAAAATATTTACCATAATAATGATGGTAGCGAACGTAATGATGGTTAGAAGCTTTTTTTAAGCCAATAACTTGATTGTTACTGACAACCATACGCGAATGCAGCGAGAATAATATAGTAGCAGTGATCATTTGCAAACATATTTTTTTCTGCAATGCCTAAAAATTATCGATTCTAATCGAAATCAATAGGGTCCATCCCTAAAACAATGAAAGCTTATTTAAAAAATGTCATTATAAAATCTTTATAACTGCGTTCTTCAGTTTGATTAAAGTTCATTTAAGCATATACCGAGTGGGTGGATCTATATGGACACATCTTCAGGAAATTTCCAACTGGGTTTTGTATGGGAAATTACATTGACAGATAAATACTTTAGCTAACTAATATGGATTGTAATACATTTATATTACAAGGGATGGTTTTTATAAAATTTAATTAAATTTTGGTATTTACCATAAATTCCATTTATTTGATTTAATTTTAATCTATTTGAATTCATTTTAAATATGTTTAATTCATTATTCACATGTTTTCACATTGTGGTTTTTCGTGTGTATTATGAATATTATTTATTTTAATAAAATTAGAGGCAATAACAATAAGCTTAACAAAAAATTGTTGCGTTTTTACAATAACACCCTAGATTTGAATTAATATGTATGGCTTATAGACCAAATGAATTGGTTTAAAATATATTCCATGGTAATATATTGTTTTTTTTGTTTGTTGTGTGTTTGATAACTATCAAAATTATATTTAATACTAACCGTAATAAAACATATAAACAAAATTTTGGTTTTTAATACAGCAGGAACGTACAAGAAGGGGGACAATTCAAATAGATTTGAATTATATTTTTCACACTTTTTTAACAATAATCAATTGATTTTGTGAGAATTTTTAACAAAAATCATCATATAATCTTTATGTTTCTAATGCAAGGGAAGATGTTCTTTAACAGTTTCTTTAGAAAGGGAAATTTTGTTGGGTAATAATAATGTTTATATTGTTACGATTTTACCCTTTATAAAATCGTTCATCTATTTACCTTTTAAATAAATCAAGTTCTTTCTATATTGCAAATAATAAATACATAAACACTGTTTGAAATTATTTATAGCTTTATTTAGAAAAACACTTTAATAGCACACTTTATTTACATGATGTAGATAGACTAAACGTTAGCCACACTTTAGTTCTTTACACTCTGCGTTTGACTTATCAGTTGAACTACTGCGTCACCAAGTACCCGTATTTATATGAGTAGTCAGTTATTCTAGTTATTTCCAGTTTATTACGACACTAGATTTTTCCAGCTGTCAAAATTCGCGTGTAGAAATTTCTAGTCGTAGAAATTTCTTGTAACAATATATTAATTCCCTTAGTTTTGGATGATTACGTTGGTTTGCCATTTTTTTGCGACTGGAAAAACAAAAATATTAATTTTTTTAGGCAGCTAATGGTTTTTTCGATCCGTTATTCTAAAGAATTTTGCTTCAGCATTACAGATTGTAAGAGATTTTAAACAATCAATTACTATTTATAACAGGTTTTGTATTTATAGTTTTTCAAAAAAAAAAAAAAAAATACGAAATATCGAGGGGACTAAAATGTATGTAAATATTACGAATTATTGTAGTTTTCTCAAGGGGCCGACAGTTTGTTACGATTTATCAAGATTAACGAATTATCGGGGTACGAATTATAGCGATTCTTCTGTACATACTTTGTTTGAAATTTACTAATGAATTGTTTTTAATTACATCTTTATTATTATTTTTTAGTAAACATTTTCCATAAAAGAGATTATTTACAAACCAATCAAATCAATTTTAAAATGTAATCGGATTATCTGTTAAAACTTATCAATTACATTGTTTCCCAGCAAAACTTTGATACTCCTTGCAATATATTCATAAAATACCTTATAAAGAAAACTTTTTACATTATGTTAAAACATAAATAATGATCTATCGATCAAAATTAATTAATAATAATTTATTAATAATTTATCAAGGTAAAATAATGAGAAAAATATTTTTCAAAATCTATTTTTAGATACTTTTCGACATCGCATACGAAAATATGCAGTACAATAACTCTGATTGACTCAGGGGTAGATATCTCAGCTAGAATAATAGAAGTCTACTCTAGAGAAGTCACATACATGAAAAAGTTCATGTTTCCAGCTCCAGCGTTTGAACTGAATGATTAATGGGGCCCTTTTCCCCTTTTTTAACTCCACTTTTATTATGTTCTTCTTTGATTGTCCATAAAGAGACATATCAGTAAATTTGCCCATACCCCCGAAAAAAACACATATTTTAAATTACAGATTTCTAGCTCCATTCCGCAATATTTTCAAAAATACTCGGGCATGATCTGGAATTACTGCGAGTTCAAATCCTTGTAAAATTTAACCGTTATACAATCATAATTTACTTAAATTTTTAACGAAACTAAAAGAAATTGAGAAAGATAATTAAAAAATTTACATTTTTACCTAAAAGTGAAATCCAGAACATGTTCGACTATCTTGGTAAATGTCTAAGCCAGCAGTTTCCTGCTCCGACGGTTGGAGCTGGACGACCAAGGGGACACTTTTTTCCTTTTAACCCTCTTATTGGAAATACCAAAGAGTATATCTCCTGTTTCTAAATATTTTAAACACATTTTTACCATGTTCTGGGAAAAATTTAATAGAATTACCATATTGGTGACTAATCCAGGGGGTATATATTTGAAATATAAAATTTTTACAAAAGCTGTTTGAACCCCAGTTTTTCGTCATGTTTCTGCCAAAAATTCTAGAAAGTGTCTTATTGTTAAAATTTCAGGTTACTAGCCAAAGCGTTTTGGACAGCGCATTAAGGGTTAGGCTTTTTCCCTTTTCAAACTGCATTTTTACATTGTTTCAGGGAATAAGCTAATAATTCAGGAACACATATTATAAAACGATAAATATTATTAAAATCCAGGCACGTTTCATTCCATTTCGTTCCCTGCGCTCAGTGTGTCAATTCCACTCGTTTCCCGTTCCATTCCAAATCGTTCTCATTGTCCAGTGTTTCAATTCAATTGGTTCCCCATTCCATTTCGTTCTCCTTGTCTAGTACTTTAATTTAACTTCTATTTCGGCCCCTAGTCTGGTTTTTCAATTCCACTTGTTCCTCGTTCAATACTATTTTGTTTCCTAATTATTCCAAATCAATTTTCATTGAGCAGGTTATAAAAGAAAGAAATTGTCCCCTTTTAAACCCCTATTTTAACACGATCCTGATGAAAACTAAAAAAAAATACATTATCTGTGAATTTGCACATAATTCCAAAAGATACCTTATCAGTGAATTAGGACATACATACTCAAAGGAGCACACAGTTCAAATATCAGGTTTCTAGTCATAACGGATTGGGCAGGACATTAGGGGAGACTTTTAAACCAACGTTTTACCATGTTCCAGATGAAAATTTAAAGAAGTTCTCATATTTCAAATATCAAATTTCTAGTCAAAGCAGTTTGGGCAGACCATTAAGGGTAAGATTTTTCAATTTTTGAGCCCCCATTTTACCATGTTAACTGTAATAATTCCTTATCAGTGAATTAGCTATACTGCGAGGAACACATATTTCAAATATCAGCTTTTTAGACAAAGCTGTTTGGAAAGACTGTACCACCTTTTGAATCGTCGTTTTTACCACATTGCTGATAAAAATAAAAAAGTGTACCGTGTTTATAGAATGAACACATATTTTAAATTTAAGGTTTCTAGCCAGAGAGGTTCCTAATTTTTTCCCTTTCTGCCCCATCCCGCAGAAAGTTCCTAAAATCTCTTCTTAAATAATGCCTACGCCGGAGGGAAAATCTACATCTCAATTTTCAAGTAACGTGGTTCTTTTATATGAATTTGGTAATATGTAATTTTGCTGGGCTGTGTGAAAAAAAACGTAAAAAATTCAACATTTTTGTTAAAAATTAGCTTTAGGTATTATTTACACAATATCAAAGTAAATTAATGCAAATTAAATAAATTACAATGAAAAATTATAATAGATAATATTAATATATTTAAAAAAATATAAAAATAAACAATCTGCATTTTGTATTAAAATTAATATAAAATTAAAACCAAAAAAAGTTCAAAGATTATCAGTAAAAATATTTGTACTATGTACAACAAAATTAAAAATAAATAAAAATAAAATCCCTCACATTATTTAAGAAAATCAAACAGTCCCACTACAGGTTTTCAACGATTAACAACATTATATTAAATTTTTGCTAAATTGCTATAAAAAAAATCATCCAAAAATAAATTTTACTTCTTTATTGAACGACAGAAAAAAATGTTTAAAACAATTTTATTGATCTTTTTGTGCGTTGACATTTTTGCAACGGGTGAATGTGGTAGTTCAAATATATTGTTTAATCGTAAAACAACTATAGAACAACATCAAGAAGTTACAACGACTACTGAGCAAACCGCAACAAGATCAACTTTACAATTACCATCTAACTATTTCATAATGAACAATATACCTAAAGTTGACAAAGATTGTGAAATTTACTATAAATGCATGCACCGTCTACTAAAAGCCGAAACTCCAAAACCCTGTGTAAAATTCTGCGTTATAAAAATTGCTTGTAATAATGGAACCTTAATAAAGGGAACACCTGATCAATGTTTGGAATTGAATGAAGAGCTTGTTGCTGCAGAATACAATGAGTGTAAAAATAATGAAATAGAAGGTGAAACACTACTGCCAACCATGCGAGTGGCCATGATTAATTTTCCCTGTCAACCGGGTTACCTGCCCGATAGTCGCGGTCGTTGTCGTGAAGTATGGTAGTTATTATTTGTTTTTGGTGTTTTGCTGTAACTTCTATTGCCAAATTAATAAAGTGTTTTGTTGCTCTTTCATACAGTGTGATATGTTAAATTTTTGTAAACAAAATGTGCATTGAAGTCAAGTAAAATGGTGTAAAATATAAATTGTTGTAAATAATAAATTGGTTTTCATTATTTTTTTTTATTATTATTATCTTTAGCAAAAAGGTAACATGTGTTAAGTTTTCTCGAGGTTACTTTCATAAATAAAAATATTTATAAACATTCAACGAAAGATTATTTTGCTTCCATAAACAAAAATACATAAATTTAACGAAAGATTATTTTAACATCTTAATTTCAGTGTAAAATATTGAATTTTGTTATCAGTATATTTTAATGCCAAGGTTGTTAATTTTAAACTGTGGGGTTTTTTCCAAAAAAAAAAGACGCTAATTAAAATTTGCACATGTGTACACTTAAAAAAAAAAGTTAGTAAAGCCACACAAAAAATGTTGCTGAGTCAGCAAAATTTTAGACAGGAAGGTGGTTGCGGAAAAATTGCTATTCTCTGGAAAATCGATTTGGTGAAAATCATCGAGTTGATTTTTAGCAAAAAAAAAAAATATGTTCATTTACACTAATTCGATTGTAAATAAAAAAAAAACCTTGCTAAAACCAATAAAATATTTTGTTGAATATTAGTAGACTAAAAAAACCTAAAAAAAATTGTAGAAAATTTATATTTTTTATTTGCTAAAAATTGTTTTTTTATGTGATTCCGAAAATAATTTACAAAAATTTGTAATATATAAAAAAAGCCAGACTTCCGCATAGTAGACATGATATAATTGAAAATCTAAAAATATATAGAAAGAAAATTATAATAAAATAGAAATAAAATTATATCAATTACATACTTTCTTCATATTTGTTTTATTTTCGCTGAATTCCATTAAGGATCACAATTTATTTATATTTTGCTTTTAAATATATATTTAAATTGTATTTTTTTTTTTTTTAATTTTAAATATTTTATATGAAAATGTATTTTTAGTTTGATTCGAGATCATAGAAAAAGTTTTTTCAAATGAAAAATTTTTCCTTTTTTTTCAATTCAAGTAAACACAGAAAAAGTTATTAGACACCAGCCGAATGGAATGTATTTTCTGGTCAGCTACGACTTTCATCAACATTCTTTGTGCCGAAATACCAATTGTAAGTATCTCTATTTAACTTACAAATTTTTATTATTGAGTTTAAATATTTTAATTTGATAATTTAAATAATACACAATCACTTAAACAAATATATTCACCCTTATTCTACTTTTCGTCATCGACACAAGACAATGTCGTCTTGGGATTTTTTTTGAAATCGGTATTCCCGTTGTCGTTATCGAAAATAATTGATAACTGTCGACAAGTATTTGGTATTCTGTAAGAAAATGTGATGACGATATTGTCTTGAAACGACTCTGATTTTGTCGACACAATTTTTAGTAACGACTTGAGGAAAAGTAATGACTGAAAAAAAAAACGGAAAAAATGGGAAAAAATATCAAATTTATTAAATGCACTTGGCCCACTGAGAATAATGTGAGATGGATGGCAGAAGGTAAAGAAAGCATGATCATATAAAGTGCATTATAAAAATATAACAAAATTTATTTATAGGTTTGGCGAGACTTAAAATTTAAAGTTAAAAAGAAAATAGTAGCTAAAAAAACCGAGTGTAAAGCTACAGGTGGCAGAAGATTCAAGCAATTTATATTGAGCCCGCTGGAGGAAGCTGTGGCAAATCCTCTACAGTTTCAGAAACAGCTGGACCCTAAGTTAAAGTCGTTTCCAACACTGAGCTGGTACGACCCCTGGGCTAAAAATGTTAATGTAGCTGCCAACTTTATTGTTTTGGAAATAAATGTGGACTTGATTCCGATTTTCAAATTAGGTGCTATTGTTTCCAGCACATATTTGAAGGCTGTTTTATTCAGCCGAAAGTAACTTTCAAACCTTTTAAAAATTAGAAGATTAACATTCTTTAAAATAACAGACTTTGATTTTGCTACTCACTTGTTATCCGGCAGATTAAAGATATTGGATTTCTGTATGAGAAGTCTTCTTTCCAATACTAGATTTTCTTTATTTTCTTCATCACTGGTATCAGAATTTAAATTACACATAAAAAACATTTTTTCGCAAAAATAATAAACAAAATTAATCTGCCGACTCAATTTTTAGAGATGTGTTTTTGTTTAAATCGATAAACTGTCGACGTCGTTACAACACTGTTTTAGAATACCAATTTGGTGTCGAAGTGATGTCGACGTCGAAGCAAAGTGATGTTGACTCAAAAACGACGACGACATTGATAACGACAACTAGAATAAGAGTGATTATACATTCACATTTTCCAAATACACACAATTTTAGGGTCCTTTTTTTGTGTATGTATGCATGAAATATAGATACAACAACCCAATCTTCAAGATACCCTCAATGATTGGTACATGACAATGTAAAGTCTTCGAAGACAAATATAAGGCAACCGGAATAAATCGTCAACAACTTTTTCGAACAAATGTCGCGGAAATCGTGGACGTTTAAAATAGAGACAATATCGCTCAGTTTTTCGTTCACGCAATAAGAATGAAGAAAATATTTAGAATATAGTCGCAGTTTAAAAAAGACAACTTTCAGGTTTTTGTCACTAATTTTTTACTTAACGAAGATTTCGTACACATCATCGTTTAAGCTAACTTCAGCGACAGGGGAAAAATTCAGAAATCTCTTACAAATCGTCAAAGACAATGTTGTCTACGACCATTTGGTCAACTGGGAACCCTACACGGTTGTATATTTTATGTCTTGGAGGAGCTGTTTTCTTAGTATTTGTTTTTGTCTGTACTACCCAACATACCAAATGACTTGAGAAAAATATTATTAGAAGCTTACAAACACAAGCCTTAAGCTTGAAAAAGACTTGAGAATATATTGGAAAAGGCTATCGCAACAATTGTAAAAAAATTAAAACGGAACCCTCGTGAAAATATTGTGTGTGTATGATTACTATAAGCTTATTCTTGCAATTGTAGAATAATCTTACAAAAATAATATTGTATTAACATGCGTATAGAAAAGCTTATTTGATTCAATATATTTATAAGCTTGTTTACATAATTGTAGAATAAGCTTCACATATAATATATTATTAAGTGTTGAAAAAGAGAAATCATAATTATGTTCTTTAATTTCATTTATTTTTTATTTTAATTAATAATAATTCATTTTAAATATAAAATATAATAATTCATTTTTAATATAAATAATAATTAATTTTAACTATAAAAAAAATTATTATAAAAATAATTAAATTTAATATGCAATTACACGTTCACTTTATAAAATTTACAACCAAATGTACACGTAAAACACGTTTGACAAATTGAAAAAAAAAAATAACGGCACTTGTTGTATGCATAGAACAAAGACAACAAGACTAGAATGTACTAAAAAATATATCTATTTCAATGACGATTGATGTATTCATATGCATACTTTATAAGCATACTTTAGAAACAGTTATGTATAAAAATAATTTCTCAAGCATTGTTAAATACTGCTTGTGAATTCACATTTTATAAACATTATAATAAACGAAATTAAGAAAAGCTTAAAATACACTATTTATATAAGCTTATTCTCAAATTGTATTGCAGTTTGATTGCTATATGGTATATTTGGTACATTTAAACAAGCTGTGATTGTAATCCTCACTATAAATGTGTTGATCAGCATAATTTTGTTAGCAAAAAAAATTATTAAAAAAATTATTTCAATATTAGTTTATTGATAAATAATGGTGAAAACCAGTATGCCCTTTTATTCAACCCCTTTAGCTAATATTTCTAGTAACTTTATTTTTTTTTAGTGTATAGAATGTATTTGTTAACCATTAAGAGAGCCCCGATGGCATATTTTTTAATGCTAAAAAGCAAATATCTGTATAACAACTCAGGCAAAAAAAAATGGGATTGTTCGAATAAAGAAGTTTGCGAGTTTATAAAACCTTATATATGCTAAAAATTACTAAACTTTTTATGGCAGTGTATATAATAATATACTTGCTGTCAACAAGGAAATAAGAATCAAAAATTGCGCAGCCAGTGTTGCATTATTCAAATATTAAAAATTTAAAAAAAAAAATCTCAAATATCTTGAAAGGCAGACAGATTAAATTTATTAGATCTATTTCAAATTATTTTGTATAAGTAATAAACAACAAATTTAATTAATAAAATTTTAACCCGCTAACGGACACAAAGTGTTAAACTTTAATTATGAGAGAGAAGTAATAAAAAATGCATCTTTCTATCAAATTTCATTAAAAAAAATAACACTGGAAAGATAAGTGTTATACAGTGGATTATGTTAAGCGTTTATGTTTTGTTTTTAATTCCACTTTATTATATTTGTAATGACTTTTAGTAAAAAAAAATATTATTAATTAAATTTTTTTGCTATTTCATTTTACAAATTACAGAACTTTTACAGAATATTTACAAATTTTTGTTGCTAACTTCAGAAAAGATTTTACAATTTTTGAAAACCGATTTGCTAAAATTACCAAAAAAAATGTACTAATTATAAAAAAGTGGATATTGAATGAAATGTTATTTCTAATAATTAATACTAATACGTACAAATTTAAATTTCTTTTAAATGTTTAAAAAATCGATCGGAAGTGAAGATACTTTCCGCAACCGACTCATGTCCAAAAATAAGACATCCACTTAAAATAGCACTAAAAACTTTTTTGGTTCTCAAAATCAAATTTGACCTTAAAATCCAAAAAATTTACTAAAAATATTTCTCAAAATAAAAATTACCAAATTAAAACAAAATGATAAATTCGTTTATGTTTTAACAATTTTTAAAGCCTTTGATTTTTTGTTTTATAATTTTGTCTACAATATTTTTTGAAACAAAAAATAAATAAAATATTTTTCGTTAAAAAACATATAAATTTTTATATTCGAATTCGTAAGGCAATTTTAAAATAAGTTAGCAGCATTAAAGTGCAACAAGTGTATCTAAAAATAATTGACTTAATTTGTGCATTTTTTATATAAATTAAAATTTTGCTATATTTTTTTATTTTTGGGTTTACAGCAAATTACTATAATTTAATAGCGCTTACGAATTTTTTATACTAATTTCATTGTACTATTATTAATAATATTTAGTAAATTCTTTTGCTGATTTTAGCAAACCAATTTTAAATTCCACTTTACGAAAAGTTTACTAAAATTTAGTAACGGCTAGTAATTTTTTCTACAAATTTCATAGTACTACACGTCAGCAGGCAAAAAATACCTCTGGGCTCAAATTAGCAAAATTCACCGTAATAACAGCGACATTTTCAGTGGCCATTACAGAATTTTTGACTTTTTGACAGACACGTTTGACAATTTTTTTTACTTAATTATTATTTTAAGTGTATCATTTTAGAGACTTAAGCAAAAGAAATCAAGAAATATTTTAACAAAATTTAAAGTTCGCTGTCTACAAGACATCTCAAATTATTTTTTTTACTGAGAATAATAAAATGTACTTCGAAATATCATTAGAAATAGTATGTTTTATAATGAAGGCAACATAAAAAATTGATCTTTTTTAGCATCAAAAAAAATTAAAAACACCGTTTTTTCTATGACAATCTACAAGAAATAGCAAAATTTGTATGACAGCGTCATTTAGCGTGAGTTTTGGGTAAACAAAATTAATATCAAAAATTAATTCCTCGACCCTAAAAATAGTCAGATATCACAACTTTCCAGGATAAAAAAAATAAATAAGCATAATTTTTATCAAATTTTTGATGATTTTTTCTTGTTAGACAGCGTTCCAAAATCACCAACTTCAAAAGCGTGAAAAAAAAATCTCGAACTATGCTAAAAAAACCCTTGAGGATTTTGTTTTATGCCATTCCGATTTTGGTCGTAGATTAAAAATTATCATGAAAATGTGAAATTTTGAATTTAAACTCATATCAACAAAATACCGCTGGGCACAATGATGAAATATTGTATCCAAAAAAATATCCAACATTTATATATTCTGAACATTTAACTAAATTTTCGATCTACCTCTAATGTACTTTTGGGCAAAATATGGTGATGCTGGCCGCAGTAGATACAATTTTTGTAGTAACAAAATTTAGGTTTTTTGCTAAAAACATAAAAATTATTTCGTTATAAATTACCTCAGTACCGATACGACAGCGGAATTAAGGGAATATGTTTTGAAATACCAGTAATTTTGAAATTAAATATTTCGCTTTTGGTATAGACAAGGTTTTTTAATTTGAAAAAAAATTAATGTCATATATGTATCATAAAGATATTGTTTGCCAACCTTGCTAAAATCTAAATACAACTTACCTTATATTTTTCACAGTGTTCTCTCTAATTTTAATTTTATGTTCCCCACCCTAACCAGTGGAGACTTTTGTGTTTTGCTTTTACTTGCTTTCGCCTAAACTTGCACTAAAAAAAAAACAAAACTTACAAAAAAATACAGCACTTTGGCCAGCGGAGTCTCAATTGTTTAATTTAAACAAATTTCTTTTGCCGTATGCATTTTTTTCTTATAAAATTAAATTTTCATTAATATTTTATAAATTTGTGTACCAAAAACTCGACCTTCTAACATATAAATCACTAAAATTAACAAAACAAATAAACGGAACACAACTATTGGCCCAGAGAGGCGGCCTGAATTAAATGACAAAATATTTCAATAAAAAGCACTTGCACTCATAAACTTTTATATTTATTTTGAAATTTAACATTTATTTTATTAATTTATTACAAAATTATTACAGATTCTTTTAATTAAACCACTTTTTTTTAATATTTTTATCAGACACTACAATTTCAACTAACTTTTCAAGAGATCAAATTATTTTATACTAACAGTGTTGTATAATGAGAAAACTAACAAAATGTCAGTGTGGGTTGGTGTCATTAATAAGAAAGACAAGAAAAAGAGAACAAGTTGATTTAATGAGTATAATAGTAGAGAAGACAAAAAAAAGCAAAATTCAATGTATTTAAAGCAAAATTTATTGGTAAAAAGTAAAAAACAAGCAAAAGTTAAAAGTTGGGGGAAAAGTATTTTTTTAAAGAAGCAAAAATAAAAAGTTTATGAAAAACACTGAAAAAAATAACTACACTAGCAGAAAAACTTTTTTTTATTGAAAAAAAGCACTTTGAGGCAAAAAATAAAAAAAAAAAACAATTGAAAGCGTCAAAAATCTTAAGAAAAATCTACTTTAAAGCTAAAAACTGGAAAATCTAAAAAAAGAGAAAAAAGCAAATATGAGTAAAAACAAAGCTAAAAAAAGCCAAATAAGCAACTTTGTAACCACAAAAAAGGGATTTTTACCATCGGGTTTTGAACAGATTTTCGAGGTTAAGAATTTGGTTATATTAATGATATATAGAGATTGTTTTAATATACAGTAGTGTTCAAAACATTTGAAACTAAAATGAATCTGAGCTTTTATTTTTTTCGTTTCTTACTATTTCTTTTGTTGCTAACATTATTTAATACTTTTGTTAAACAAACAAGAAAAAACTAATTTCGCTTAATTACTACATTAAAAAAGTTTATATTAAAAGAACTTTTCAAAATTTAAGTGTTCAAATCATTTGAAACTGTCTTCTCTTACTCCAGACGAATGAATTTAGACAAAAAAAATGCATTCGAATTCTTTTTAATTACTTAATTTAATCGTCTCAGCAGTATTTATTACATGTTGAAGGGTAATCTACATCATAGAAATTTTAGTGCAAAATTGCTGAAAACAAGTATAATTTTGTTATACGAGTAATTTTGTTTGTACAAATCAAAGATTTTTCGAATAGTAAATTGTGGCAACACCCATACAATTCATAAAGGATGAAGACGCCATGTAACAACGGTAAGAGAAATAGAGAAGCTTAACCCGAAATTTCGCTGAATGAAGAAATAGAAAGCCCGAGAATATTGTTTCAGAAGTTATTAATGTAAAAAAAAACACTGTGTTAAAAAAAAATTAAAAAGCTAGGCTTAACTTTGCCAGAAATGGAGCAAATATCTTATGGTGAGATGAATCAAAATTTAATGTTTAAGGATAATATGTAAGAACTAATTGTTGACGACGTCAAGGCAAAAAGTTTAATTCCAGGTACATTACTGACACAGTAAGCACGAAGGCGGAAATGTTATGGTGTGGAGGTGGTTTTCGTGTAGTGGAATTAATCCAATTCACCGTATAACTGATACAATGACAGCCACAGCCTATAGATACCTTCAATATAGACCAGTGGTTCCCACTAACTTTCACTTTACGGACCCCTTTGAGGCATTTTTACTGGCTGACGGAACCATCAATTTAATTTTTTTTATATTTAAAAAAAATATTTAAATATTAGCATTTTCAGCAAAAATAGTAGTAGTAAAAATACGATAGATGTAATTGTAGAATTTTCAGAAGTTAAGAGATTTACCAAATAAAATTTTTGGAAGGATCTTTCAATTAAATTATCTGATGATTTTTTTTAGCATCTTAGAACGTGTTTTATAGAATAAATAAAAAAATAATGTGTATTCAACAAAACAAAAAAAAATAAAATGCCGTAGTCTCAAAAGTCTTAGGAATTGGAATAACACAACTTTTTTATCAGTTTCCTTTTTTTATTTTTTTTAATAGAAATATGACAACTGACATGGAAGATTATATATTATTACATTAATAACTTTTTTCCGAACTCTTTTCGGACCCCTTTGGATGCAGCTACGGACCCCCAGGTCGCGACCATCTGGGGATCGTTGATATAGACTTGATCTCAGTTATGCTTTCGTGTGCTGAATGGGAAATGCCACTATCATGCACATTCCAGCAAGATAACGGCCCCAAAATACACTTATGTTTGTAAAAGCTTATTCGGAGTAAAATAATCTTAATGTCATGTCGTGGCCGCCACAAATCGAGAACATGTGGATGATTGCAAAGCAGTGGAATGGAAGCTCATAGCTTCATTGCCTAAGAGATTATCTGAAGTAATTTAAAATCATGGATATGCCACAAAATACTAAACACTTAAAGTTTTGTTTATACTTTTTTTAAGTCAATTATTAATTTTATTTTTTTTTTTTAAATACAATAAATCAACCAAATTAAAGAAATAATAAAAACTTATGCTTGAAATTTTTAGTTCATATGAGGTTTCAGTTGCAATTGTTTTGACCACTGTATAATATAAATTTTTAATTGATTTGACATAGTAAAACATTTGGAAGCTTATTTGTAAATTGAATTAAATAATAATAATTAAATAAAATATTCCAAAAAAATCTGAGAAGGGCTGAAAAACTAAACAATTACATTGTTCCAGATAAGCGTGTTCAAAAGTGCTTAAATCTAAAAATAGCTATATTGGCAACTATGGTTACCACAACTATCTTCATATTAAATTATATTTTTAGTTTTGAAAGCTAATATTCAGTTATCTAATTAAATATTTATATTTCACATAAATATTATTACGTTCCACAAAATTTTATTTTAAGAAAAATTTTATTTTTATATTCTTCCGGTATCGACCCCAGGCATCCAGATTTGTAATTCACACTCTTACTTACTGTACCACTACTTATTTAGTTTTGTTGAACGAATATTTGTTCACAAAAATTGAAGAGGAGGATAGTGACAACATTTGGTTTCAACAGGACGACGCTACGTGCCGATGTTTTGCGCCCTGTTTTTGAAGATCGCATTATCAGCCGCAGAGCTGATGTCGTGTAGGCTACTGCATCGTGTAGGCTACTGCATGGCCAGCCGAGGCAGCCATTTGAATGAAATTATTTTCCATTATTAACCGGAAGGATTGTACTTTCAAATAAAAAAAGAAATTGGAGAAAATATTCAGTAGTTTTTTTTTATAGCATTTTCAAAAAAAAAGTTATTTGGCGAACCCTATATTTGTTATTTAAACATTTGAATATTTTATTTGAATTCAAAAAAATAGGCTTGCTTTCACCGGGATTTAAACTCCGAAATCAGAATTACTACGCTAGCTCTCTACCCACTAGCCCACAAACACTTATAAATTTTAATGAATAATTTTGAATTTAAATAATTTTTTAGGAAAATGAATATAGCAGAAAATTCGTTTATAAATCGTTATTGGCTTATATAATCAATACAATCCACAATTCGGTTGGTTCAACTTTAATGATATTTTTGATCGGGATAACCGTATTTGTAGTAATCACTTTCGAATATCGACAATTTTTTAATATATTTGATATATTGTTGCTTCTACTGAACGCAATTTCTAAACGAATTTTATTCGTAAAGTTGATTGGAAATATCAATAATTGGATAATAGTATCCTCTTTTGGTTCCTTTTTAATACTCAATGCCATATTTTTGATATAATTATGGATTATAAAATAAAATCCTTGTAAATAAATGTTAATGGTTTTGATCGAATTGCAACCAATCTTTTCTCTGGGTGTACATACTTATATCTCAAATTTAAAGACCATTTCTAACAATTTTCTTGTTTAAAATGTTTGTATGTTGTATATTTTTTGTATACAATAAAAAATATTATAAAATGTTACAAAATATCGTTTTCAAATTCTATTGCTTATGTATACTTAGGAAAATATTTGTTTGTATTTACAAAAAAGATAATTAATAATACAAACAGAACTTTGTAAATATTTTGTGTGTGCTTTCGATTAAACTTTTTAATCCCTTTATAATGATAAAGCAACTAAAAAAACTGTATTACTTATTATTTTTCTGCTCTTCAGAAAAACAAAGTTTTATTGAGGAACTTTCTTATCGGTTTTTCGGAAGTTCGGAGGTTTTTTTAAAAACAATATTAAGCATAAAATGTATTTTCAATTATAGGTATTTTGTATTCAAAAAATTTATGGATAAATTTTATCAATTTAAAAAAAATGATTTTAATGGGTAACTGTATTATAAAGTTATCGGTTGCCAATATTGCTCAAAACTCAAAAATTTAACTTACCTTTAATTTTAGTGTTTTCGTTTTTTTTTATTTTATCCTTGTACACCAACTATAATATCAGTTATGCCATAAACAAACTAACGACTTGCCACTCTAACTAGTGGAGACTTTTGTGTTTTGTTTTTACTTGCTTTCTCCTAAACTTGCACTTATAAAAATAGAACAAAACACATATGAGAAAAAACAAATACAACACTTTTCCCAGCGGAGTCTCTATTGTTCTTATTATTTTATTTATTTATTTAAACAAATAACTTCTGCCGTTTGAAAGTATTTCTAAGAAAATTAAATTTTTATAAATATTTATAAATTTGTTTAAAAAACCCCTACTTTTTAACATATAAAGCACTCAAAATAAACAAAAACAAACACACAACTATTGGCCCAGAGGCGGCCTGCATTGAATGGCAAAATATTTCAACAAAAAACACTTGCACTCATAAACTTTTATATTTATTTTGAAATTTAACATTTATTTAATTAATTTATCACAAAATTATTATAGAAAATTTTAATTTAACCACTTTTTTTAATATTTTTATCAGACACTACAATTTCAACTAACTTTTCACGAGATCAAATTATTTTATACTAACAGTGTTGTATAATGAGAAAACTAACAAAATGTCAGTGTGGGTTGGTGTCATTGCTGAGTTCAAAACAAAATAAGAAATGGTAAAAGTGTTGCCATATTCAAGTATTTTGGCCCAAGTTGGAGATTTCAAGTTCGGTTATCTGTTAGATTTCTGCGAAGAGAAATTTGAAGATTTCACGATATATTAGAAATTCTAAATACTATAATATTTGCGTTTGTAGTAAAGAACTTTTTTATCAGGGACGGAAAACTCAGTACGTTAGTACTTTTCCATCAACTTGAAAATAACTTTTCAAACATGCAACGATCAGTCTATGTTCACTAAAAAAAATACATTTAATAAAGCGTGGGAACAGTTCTTTTTGTTTATTGAAAATAATGACGGCGATCCCGTATGTTTGGTTTGTGGTTATAATTAGAGTATTCAAAAACAGAAACCGAAAACCGGTCAACCGGTTTCTTTATTTTTAAAAACCGAACGGTTTCGAATATTTTGTAAATTCGAAGTAAACCGAAAACCGGTCTTTTTTGTTCGGTTAACCGGTTTTTTTAATTACATCACCAACTGGGTTACTTGGTCTCTTTTAGTTTTTCCGAACACTTTTATAATCGTTTGGTTATGAAGATTTAGATGAAAGTCCGATATATTCCGATGAAGACTTAACTTTTGATATTCCAAATTTAAAAATTTTAATTTCTGATCTAAATAACACAATAAACAGTATTCAAAATCCTAAAAAAGAGACTGTACAAAATCATTCATCATTATATGATGATTTCATATATCTTGATAAATACGACAAAAGAACTGAAAATTTGGAAAATTTATGTAATTGTCTTTTGACTATTTGTCCAACATTTGAAAGAGTATTTTCCACTTCTAGCTTTGTCAAAGCAAACAAAAAAATCGACTTAAAACGAAACATTTAAATTGCATATTATTTCTAAAATATTATTTTAGAAGTGAAAAATAGATTTTCTTTTTACATATTTAAAATGTAATATTAAAAAAACTTATTTAATACCAAACGTTTTAAACGTTCAAATTACTAACGTACCTAATTTTACCAATTTACAAACTTAAGAATCTCTATTCATTTGATATGAATATAGTTTTATAATATTAATTTTTAAGATATTATATCAAAAAATATTAAAACCAATAAATAAAATGTTGAAATGAAATACAATAAAAAAATATTATAAAATATTTTTTTTTTTTTTCAAAGAATGTATTTTTTTTATTTGTATTACTTTATATATTAAATTTCTTTTTTTTTTTGTTTGTAATTAAAACAATTAACAAATTATATAAACTTTTTATTCAAATTGAAAAAAAAACCGATTTTTTCTGCAAAAACCGAAACCGAAACCGGTTTTTTCAAAATTCGATTTTTCGAAGAAAACCGAAACCAGTTTTTCCACAAGGCCGGTTTTTTGAATATTCTAGTTATAATGCTAAACGCAATCACAAACATACCATTGAAAGGAATCATAATACATGCCAAAAGAGATTTTTGAATAAAAATTTAGATAGGGCCAAATTAGTAGATGAACTGAAATTAAAGCTTCAAAAGAAAAATTTGCCAATCGACCAATTTCAATATGAAAAAAATATCAAGGAAAAGATTCCTTTTGTTGTTGCTCTATCCTTAGCAAAGCACTGCAAGCCTTTTGAAGATGGCTTTTTTTAAAGATCTTTCAAAAGAAGTATTAAAGTGTTTTGGCTTAAATAAATTATACAACTTATAACATCTCGAAATTCAAAAATTCCATCCTTGTATTGTGCTCTCATATATGTAAATGCTTTCGTGTAGGTGAAAAAGCTTTTTTATAAAAGCTTGCACATTGTTCATATGAATTGGACGCAACTGTTTTAAAATATTTATGATAATCAGATTTATATTTATGCCGAAAATCAGAAAAAATTTCTAACAAGCGTATCATTTATGTGTGTGAGGGCACACATAGAGAAAAAATATCATAGTAAAATTAATTATTATATCATTAACATCTTATATTTTAAAGAAAATTTTTTGTATTAAGTATGATCCTATTAAAGTAAATATGATTCTAATTAAAATAAAATTTTTCGTATGAAAACTAATATATTCACAATTTAAATTTTGTTTTCGTACTTTAAAAATAATAATTAAAAAGAAAAAGCTGTTTTTATTAAATTTAATGTTGCTTCTGCTTGAATTAAAAATATTTTTCTGTGTGCATTTACAAGCAAAGGGAAACTCGCTAGATTTTAAAAATTGCACCATACTATTACAAAATTCTATCATCTCTAGATTATTAACAGTTGCGGTCATACATAATTTTGTTAATTACTACAATTTTTGGAAATTTTTTTGTTGAACTACTAATTATTTCAATTTATTAAATGCACCTTTTGTATTTGGAGAAAACATTATTGTGTGAAATTTAATAAAAACAAATACCTTTACTTTTGCGATAAAAGATAGTGCCAACAACTTGAGATCAATTATTAATGACAAATTCCATTTAAACTGTATGCAATTTCTATCTCATGTAAAGAATATCAAATTAGTGTTTTTAAACAATTTTCAACAATTATGTATTCAAAATACTTGAGTTATTAAAGAAGTTTGGATAACATTTTTATAAATATGTAAATAACTATGAAAATAAGATCTCAAAAATGAATTGAAGCTAGGCTAAAAAATAAAATTGTTCTAACCACAAGACTCAGAATAACCTAATTTGGTATATGGTTCAAAAACTATTATTGGTGTATTTCCTTTTCTGAGTAATTTCTGAATATATTTTTGGATTAAATAATATCTTTTAAATCATTCGTATTTAAAGATTGACCTATTTAAAACAAAAAAAAAATTGGCAAAATGTGTTTTAATTAAATCGTTGTCGACTCTTCAAATAAGAAACCTTCTAAAAAGCCTACTATTTCGAAGTTTGAAGCATAATTTGATTTTTTTTGTTGAAAAGATTCAATTTGATTGATTTTACACTTAAAATAAAAAATCTGTAATAATTCATAATAATAAAGGGTGGTCCAACCATAATGCACTATGTTAATTGTAAATAAAACATAATTGTAATGTAAATAAAGTAGCAGTGGCGATTATTAGGCCGATATTTTGTTTCACGCATAATTGTCATAGATCGTTCTATCTTAACCCTAGAATGGTAAACATCGCCTGTGAGGCGAAGCAATTTATTTTATTTGCGATATTTCCTGATCGCTCACTCGTATCAAAGCGTGCTCTCGTGCCAACTCAGTTGAGTGTTGTACGAGCTTGGGCACAGACGTGTTTTTATTTTCTCCGTTGCGTTGCTGAGATATAGACGCGTGTGTCGCCTGTGAGGCGAAGTTTACCAATAACGGTAATTTTTTTGAACATATTTGCTTGTGCATTTTTTTCTTTTTTTTGCTAAAAAATAAAGTCTGCGTATAATTTTTATAGTTTTTTGGGATGGCTACTTCTGAAGCTCAGCTACTAAAATGGCTGGAGGAGATATCGGTAGATGAAAGTGAACATGACGACGATTTGGAAGTAGATTTCGATTCAGATGATAGTGCGGCTGACCCCAATTACGTCGCTGATTCAGACGATGACATGCGGAATATTGATGTATATAATCAAAATGATGTCAATGTACATTCCACACCGACTTATGTTCAGGAAACTGTAGGCACGTCGCAAAATGAAGAGCAACCGCCTTGTAAGAATTTGATTATTATACCATCGGCATCGGTTATAAGGGGTAAGAACAAATATATTTGGTCTTCCGAACCTTCTTCGTCACAAAAACAGTCGAACAGAACTCCTTCGAAAAACATAGTCCATATTGTGCCAGGGCCAAAAGAAGGAGCCAAGGGCATTGTAGATCCCATGAATTGTTTTGAACTGTTTTTTACTTCAGAGTTGATGGACGAAGTACTTTTGCGCACTAATGAATATATGGAACAAGCAGCTATCAAGTATAAAATTCAGAATACCACTACATCACAGGTCACGCTAGAAGAGCTTCGTGCTCTTCTTGGCATATTTATCTTGAGCGGTGCGTTGAAAAATAATCACTTGTCAACAGAGGAGTTATTTGATCCTTCAATTTGTGGGTCCCAAAGTTTAGCTGCAATGAGCTGTAAACGGTTTGAGTTCCTTGTCAAGTGTTTGCATTTCGATGATCGTAACACTCGAGACGACAGAAAAAAAAACTGATAAGTTTGCGCCTATCCGACATATTTGGGAAATTTTTATCAAGCAGTGTAGAGATCTGTATAAACCAGGCTCGTACGTGACAATAGATGAACAACTTTTGGCATTCAGGGGACGATGTCCATTCCGTATGTATATTCCTAATAAACCGGCCAAATACGGAATAAAGATTGTTTTAGTGTGCGATGTAAGATCGAAATATATGTTTGATGCCTCACCGTATTTGGGAAAAAACCCCGGTACAACTATAAACGAACCATTAGGCTCCTACTATTGTAAGCTGCTTACAAAGGCTATACATGGCACTAATCGTAATTTAACCGCCGATAACTGGTTTACTTCTATACCGCTAGCTGAGCAATTGCTTCAACCACCATACAACCTTACTCTTATTGGACAATTCGAAATAATAAGCAAGAAATTCCTGCAGAGTTCAAACATAATTCGTCACGTCCTGTTGGGACATCTCTTTTTGGATTCCACGAAAAGCTCACTCTTGTTAGCTATAAGCCGAAACCTCAAAAGACCGTTCTTTTGCTCTCTACCATGCGCGACAAGCCTTCCGTTGACTCCGTTTCCGGTAAGCCCACAATAATTCAATCTTATAATGAAACAAAAGGTGCTGTGGATACTTTTGATCGGATGTGTGGTCATTCAAGCAGTAGCCGTAAAACTAAGCGTTGGCCACTTTGCATGTTCTATGGAATGTTGAATATGGCTTGTCTCAACAGCTATGTAATTTATGTATCAAATTGCGAAGTTTTGAAAATAAAGCCAATGTCAAGAAAAGAATTCCTCAAGATATTAAGCAAGAACCTATACAGCGACTGGTACGCCATGCGTTTGGAAAAAAGGCCACGAATGCAAAAAAGAGTTCGTTCCGCAATAAATAACGTGATTGATCGTAATTCTGACAATGATTCAGATGGGCAAAAGGGCAAAAGATCGATATGTGATTTCTGTCCTCCGAAATTGAAGCGTATGAGCATATATTTCTGCGCAAAATGCAAGAAAACATACTGCTTAGAGCACAGATCACCAAACTGTTGGCAATGCGACAAAAAAAATTAGGTAAAAAAACCACAAATTTTATATTAGTCTCAACAATTATTTTTAAGTTTTAAGCTGTGAATTAGTTTTTTACACGTTAATTAGATCTCAGGTCTAGAAGACCCAGAAGTTTTTTTTTATTTCTAGCTGTGTTTTTTTTAAATTTTTTTTTTGTAAAAGATCTTTTCAAATAATCTAAAAAAATATGTGATCTACAAATACGCCTATAAAATGTTTAAGCTATTTAAAAAATGAATTGTTTTTGTTTATTTTTGTAACCAAATATATAATAAATATGTTTTTGTTTTAATACATTTTACTTTTTTCGAAGGTGAAATGTGCGTTTTTTTTAAAATTGCCTCACAGGCGATGTTTACCATTAAGTGCTAAAAAAATATGTTTACCATTCTAGGGTTAATAAAAATATTAAGATAATTCTCTGAAAACTTTTTATTTACTTTACAATTAACATCGTGCATTATGGTTGGACCACCCTTTATAAAGAATATAAATTTACAATTTTTTAAGTTAGATATTATAAATTACAAAATAAGTTAAAAATTCCCAAAAATACATAAACTAGGGGTAAAATTCCCAATATTTCGTTAAAACTCCCCATTACTGATATTAAACATCCGTACACAAACCGATCTGGAAATCCTAAATTTGTATCCAAACTCCCTATTGGCAATACTGGTGATAATAAAGACTGTTTAGGTCAAGATGAACCAAAGTCGTTAAGATGGCGAGTGCTACCAACTAAAAGTATCAAGCCACTCGTTGGTTTACATATAAAAAACATTGGGAAAATGCAACGAGTACTAGAGGTATTTTTCCTTAAAACTTTTTTTTATATCAAAGACATTTAGGTAAACGAACAAAGTCACTAATACTGAATTTACACTATGCTTAAAATCTCAATTTTGGCGAAAATCTTTTTCATAACTTTATTTAAACCCTCATTTCCCATACAAAGAAATCCAGATTAATAATCGGATTTTTCAAAAATCCAGTTTCAAAATATTGTGGAAAACTGACATCACCTTATGAAAAAAAGGTTTAATAATAAATTTAAATAATTTAAGTAAACTTAAGAATATGGGTTGTAGATCCAATAAAATTTCGTTGTGATTTGAAAGTTAAGTTAAATGCAGCAAATAATTTCTTATTTTTGGCTTCAGCGAAGAAAATCTAAACAACTTTGGCGAACAGTGCCAGCAAGATCTACCATGAATTAAGTGGAAAATCTTGCTTCCAAATAGGGAAACCTTATTAAAAAACACTTTTAACCCTTTTTTGCATGATAATGATGGAAATTTCCATCATAACATATATTGAACCAAAAAAATATCAACAAACAGGTGTATTGCAAATTGGTTGCTGCTGGCAACATTTTTCATGACAATTGAATAAATTAGAGCACAACTGTCAAATAAAAAGAACAAGCATTACTATCAACAGGTTTTAACTTGTCGCTCCACTCTGGAATCTTGTGTAATTTTAGGAAGCTAATCTGAAATTTTTTTGGAATATATATATATATTATGAGTTTGTATTAGTGTACTGAGCTCATCATTAGAGTACTGAGCTCATCATGTGACTTTGCATGGTGATGGATATTTCCATCATACTGTTTTTTTTAATTATTTATATTATATATTTATACTAGGATTTTTTGTTAAATATTTTTTCCTTTGTCTAGAGAATGAATTACATCACAGTGATTAATTTCAGAAAATAAGAAAAAAATCATGCAAAGAAGTGTTAACAGATAACATTGTTTCCTTTATAATGGTAATACATTTTGCACTCCACCATTCAATTAATTAAATTTAAGGTTATTTTTTATATTGTTTTATTTACAAAATGTTTCTGGTTGTCAAATTGAAATCCAGTTTAGCTGTCATAGTGTCGTAGTGTAAACGGAGTTAATATAAAATTGTATTTAACTTGATTTTAATAGAGTTTTTTGGTGTAATGTAAATTTAGTATTAAGTAGGCAGAGTTGCCAACAAACAGTGACATCTTACTGTTTAGCAAAGAGGGTAAAACAACAAGAGAAACCAATTGCTTAAAATAGTTAAGATTTAGGGTTCTTTGTCAATGTTATATCTTTGCTTATAACAAACTAATTAATAACTAATAACTCGTTGATAATAAAACACAATTTAATTTTTTTTACATCTAATGTTTTTGTGGTTTTTTTATTTTAAATTTTTATTCATAATATTTCACAATTGTTTTTGGTTGTGTTTTTCATTGTTTTTGTTTTACTTACACATTTATAATATATTTAATACAATAATTATAATTCATATGTATAATTACCATTATTATATAATATTTATTTTTTTGTTTTTGGGATTTTGCTTATAATTTTTTTCTTTAATTTAATACATACGAACTTAATATTTTAATAATATTTATAAATATTAATAATTTAATTAATAAATATTTAAATAATGTTCATTAGTGGTTTTATAAATTAACCTTACTGAATTATTTATTTTTTTATTTTATTTATTTATTTTTTCCATACATGTTTGTTTTTTTTTTTTTGTTAATTGTAATTTGTATTGTTATTATTTTTTATTTTAATTCTATTTTGCAGTTAATTACACATTAATTTATAATCATTTTTTATGATGATTATATGGTAAATGTGGTCGGGTCATTGGATTAAACATTTGTAGTTAATTTACTTGTTGTTTTTTTTTTTGATATTTATATATTTTTTTATAATTTTTGCATTTTTTTTAATGACAAGTGCGTGTTAATGTTAACGCTTCATTCAATAAAAATTTTAATGTTTTGCAATAATCATTAAAAATAAACTAAATTTATAAACTCGATTAAAGTGTGTTTTTAATTTTTGTTTACAAAGTATGTACATTTTAAATTTATCAGTTAAAATATGTTGCAAAAACTTAAATAATAGTTCGTTTTAATTGAAACAGGTGGTTTATAATGCGTGTGTGTGTGTGTTGTTTGTTCTATGGTAAAATCTAAATTAATTTTTGTCATTAAGAGAAATTAGTTATTTTTTTGTTTTTCGTGATTTTAAATGTTTAATTTTTTTTTCAAAAAACTATTGTATAATTAGGCGGTGTTTTAAAATTTTTGGTTTTCATGTGGCAGTATATTAATTTTTTTTATTTTTAAATAACCAAATTTCTTACCAATTATTTATTTTATATTTAAGCAATTTACTACCCACATATATTTACTAGGTTTTATGTTTTCTTTTTTTTTTAGATTTTTATTTTTGTTAAAATAAGTTTGAATTTTTCTTTTTTATTTTTCATTTATTTACATTAATTTAACTAAATTTTTTATGATTTTTAATGGCATTTAGATTTTTGTTTTCTTTAACTAAATAATTTGGTGGTACATTTTTTTATACCTAATTTCTTTTTATTAAATCCAGTAGATTTTTTGGAAAATATGTCTAAACCTGTGGTTCTTAACGCAATGCGCTAGCCCGTTTGAAAGAAAATTTAATATTTTAGGGAGGCTATGACTGAATTCATTTTGTTTATTTAAATTTTTTAAAAGACTTAATTTTTTAATAAAAATACAATTTCATTGATGAAATTAAATAAAAATTTAAATTGATCTGGTTATGCCCGTCTGCTGGAATGGAAGTCATAGAGTGTTCATAAATATGATGAAATTGAAACATTTCAAATGTTTCATAAATCTTTATAATTTCATATAAAAAAGTTAATAATAACTCTTACAAAATATTTGATTCGCTGCAAAATACTGCTGTTCGTAATTCTCATTAAGTTTGTAGTTTTATTTACTTAAATAAATAATGATGAAATTTTCTTCATAAATTTGATGCAACTACATATGAATATAACACTGTTAAACAATTTCAAAATTTTCAAAAATTTCGACGAGTGATTCTTGTTAACGAGACCAAAAAAAATATATATATATGTTTCGGCATTTTGATAATTTACATCGGAATTGCATTTTAGAGGCGGTAGAAGTTTCCCAGCTCTGGTCTGTTCTTGCAGCATATCGGTATATAAAACTATGTTTTCAATACATCTGAGGTGTAGAGTAGGTTCAGCACCTTTGTAGATAATGGTATGCCAAATATTTTTGTAGAACATATTAACCCTCTAACTTCCCCTCATAACCGCATTTTTTGGCTTTATTCTAACATATTATAAAAAACACCCCGAAAAACGGGAAGGGCGGGGATGAAATTTTCTACAAAAATTTTAGCTATAAAATTCTACTAACTAAAGCACAAAACTTAACACAAATACCAAAAACCAGACAAATTCAAGACTGCTCTTCAAATTTCTAGTAAGATTTTGGGATGACCTAAATATTATGTAGGTGATCCCAAAATCTGACTTTTAATATGTTGGTAATCCCAAAATTTGACTAGAAATCTGATGAGCAATCTTGAATTTGATTAGTTTTTTAAACTGTGTAATTTGAACTTCTTAATAAATATGAGGAATTATTTCTAAAAACTTTCTTAATATTTTGTTAAGTATACCTCATCATATTTAAGAAAGATTTCAAAAATATAAAGAAACTTGTTATCAATTTTCATATTTGTGAAACAAACAGTTTCATCATACTTATGAAGTGTTACAATGGACACAGAGAAAACAGATTCGTGCTGAATGGTTCGGTTGTGGTAACCGAATTTTTCGGTTATGACAACAAAAAACAAATTGAAACATGAGAAATTTGATTGTGACAACTGTATTTCAGTTGCCTCAATAACAGTCACAATATGAAATTTATGAAGTTGTTTATCATATTTAAGAAGATTTTCATATATATATTAAGAAACACTTTCCCTGAATTTTCAAAATACGCTGTTAAAATTTTTTGAAGGTACGAAGGCAATACAATAACTCCGTGAATCTTGCTCATAGTTGATAAAAATTAAAACTGCTCCCATAAACTACCATCTGTTAAAAGACTACTGTTAAATTTTATGCAAACTGCATAATTTAGTTTATGTTTGATTGAAAGCAAACAAAAGTGAATTTCGTGTGCTTATGAAGCATTAATTTTAGCGTAAAAAACCTTCATCGATACTAAGGAAAGGTTTGATAAATTTAAGGGTGGCTCTGCGCCATCAACTTCGATGTTTAAAAAGCGGTTTACTGAATTCCTGATGTTAAACGTTCAGGTTGCTTAAAAAAAGTCAATCATTAAATGAAAATGGGTAAGGTGACTGAGGCTGAATATGATGATAAGAAAAAGCCAATCGCGTTATCGCTTATATTGGATCATAAACACTATCGTACCTAAGTGCAGTAAACACGGCCAAATATATCAAGACTACGTTGAGTAATAAAACATTTTTGTTTTGCGGGAGAAATTATCTTTGATTCAAAAAGTCACTAACTTATCAAACCGCCTTCGAAACTCTAAATTTTCCATGGAAATTAGAATATTTTGTACAAGAATAAAGTATCATTTTGTTAATAAAATAATTTGTCATATTTTCTCAGCAGACGCTTAGAGGTTATTAATATTTTATATTATAAACATAAACAAATTTTTTCCAATATAGAAATTTTTTGCACATTTAAAAAATTTCTTTACATCAAAATTATTTTTTTACCTACACATTGTGATAAAATCTAATTTTTTATATTATTAAAAAAAAAAAACTGTGGGCTCAGGGATGACTATTTTAATTCTATATTTGGAACTTCAAATGTATTTTGTTGCCTTAAAAATCTAAGGAGTGGAATGAAAAAATAGCTCATTTTTAAATGCTTTAATTACTGTGAATAAAGTTAAAATTTTTGCTAAATTCACTATAATGTGGCCAACTATTTTAATGCTGGAATATTACAGCATCATGCCCCGACGCATAATCAACTGCTGCTTGAAAATAGTTTGAAATTGCTGCTTAAGTGCCTACCGATAACTTTAAAAATTCTTCTTGTGTTTGCCTTCAATTCATCAGTTTTAAACTTTCTTGGCAGGATACGCTTTGGTGAGCAATCGAAGTGCTTCAGCCGTACTTTTTCAAATTGAAGAAATCAAGCAAAACTTCCCGCTTAATGATGTTTTGTTGCCACAAAATTCAACATTTTCGAAACAAAAAAAAAACTTTTTTGTTTACACTATTTGCACAGATGTTTACTCTCCAAAATGATTTATAAGTTATTAAAGACACCCACCATGTGTAAAATATACGCCATCTATTGTGAATACCACAAGATTTAGTTAGGTAAAATATGTACTAATGCCAAACATAATTGATGATTTTTTAAAAGTTTTTTTATACAGAATTTATTGAATTAAATGTGTTTTGAATGCAATAATTTTTATAATTATTAACTGTGACAGATTCCTCTAACTAACGGTAGGCCGCTGTCTTCAATCGGGTAACAGAACAATACTGTGAAGATAGTTAATCCCGTGTTATGCCAAATTCGAATAAATTTGGAGCAGATTTTTTTTTAATCACTCTAATTATTTTTTTGTATTTTCTACTGGATTTATTAATTTAAATTAATCTTTGGTGCACTCAAAAATGTATGTTTAGTTTTTGTAACCCAGTAAAAATAGTGCTGCCTAAAAGTGTAGCTTATTTGGTATTTTGTACAAAGAATTTGATATTGATTTTACATAAGAAGGATGTGGTTCATATAATGTTTTAAAACCTTCCCAGTTAAGTTAATTATAACTTGCCAAACACGTTGTTTAGGTAAAAAAATATGGGAAGAAGCATATTTGGAATATTCATGCAGATTAATATACGTAATTATCATATTATGATTCTAGTGATCATATTAGGATCATAGTGACCAAACTATGATCTTAATTGATGATAATATTGTTATCAATTATCATAAAATGATCAGTAAGTATCAATGTTATGATCGTTAGGATCATATTATAATAATTTTTAATCCCCAATCATATTTAACTTATTTGTTTCTCTCTACGTAATTGCTTTGACAAGCCAATGCTAAATTAATCAAAAAATATCCCAAATTAGAAGACAAACTATCTTTCCTGGGTAAATAATAGATTTTTTTTTTAAACAATTTACCTTTTAATTAAAATTTACAATTAGTTATAATGACTATTTTACTTTATAAAAATCTTTTTTCGCTTTTTATATATTATTTGTTAATACATTAATTATGTACATAAATATGGCCTTCTTAATTGCGGTTTTTATATGAATTTTATTTAAATATATTTTTTTTTCAATTAATTTAAATTCATATCATATTTTCATGTTAATTCGTTTATTTTGTTATTAATATCATTATATTATTATTATTTATTAAAAAAAAAAAATATTTACAATCCTTAATGTTTAATTAAATTTTTCACGTATTCTTTGGTATGTTAGAATTTTTTTTACTGAAATAAAAATAAATTAAATAACATTAACAAAAATGTTAAAAAAATGGAAATTTTTCCAAACATACTTAATAAAAACAATACTTGTATAGAGAGTTACACTCCATAGTAACAAGATAATATTACAAATTGTAATAATAAAGAAATTGAAAATAAAGAAAAATTCGACAATTAATGAAAGATATTAAATTTAGAACTGTTTGTGCAATTTAAGAGTTTTTTTTTTTGAATAGATAATACAAAAAATTTAAATATTATATTACAATTTAAAGGTTACATCGAAAAAATTAGAAAAATATTTTATATATTAATACAAAAAAACAAAAGAATGGTTGAAATAATAGAAAAATAGGAAAATATACATTTAATATTTCAGTAAAATCTTAATTTGCAGTTTACTTAAAAAATACCACATACTTTCAGTACACAAAAATAGCTAAATATGAAGCATACTTTTAGGATATAAACAAAAAAAAAAAAAAGAGTTTATTGAAAACCATAGTAATAAAAGATAAAAATATTTACCTAAATATAAGACTTATTCATAATTACATTAACTACTTTTTATTTGTTTATAAATTATATGTGAAACTAATTTAAATTTCAACTGTTATCTTACAATCATATATAAAAAACTCAAATTTAATATTTTAAGGACTTAGTTTTGTTCAAAGACAATTTTTTTTTTATAAAAATAAATATTTTTATTCGCTTCATTCTTTTGCCAAGAAGAAACATATAATTTAAGAAGTTTTAAAACTACGAAAAAGAAATTTCTGCTTCTCCATTTGTTAACATAATTCAAATAATAAATTAAACTCAAAAGTAAATATTTATATCTAAACTTACCCAAGACATACTTAGTAAATATCTGTATAATAAAATTAATATCAATTAATACAAAGCTATATTTATGTCCTTTCAAAAGAAATAAAAAAAAAAACCCAAAAAGATAAGAAAAAATAAATAAAAATCTGTTTATACGAAAAGTGGGAGTTTAGTTTAGATTTATTTATCCCAAACCAAATTGACGCCTGCCGCCTTGACATAAACTACTAACAATTGTTGTTGAGACAAATGCAAACACTAACAGTTGTATATGTTGTACCGAGTATGTATGCAGTGTTGAGGGGGCTGCTGTATTACTGCGTGATTTCGAACTAGCTACAACTTCAGATTCTTCGGGTGGTATATCCATACTATTGCTAGCAACAATAAATTGAAATATATCGCTGACCTAAGATAGAAAAGATAAAGAATATAGAATAAATATAGTAAGTAAAAATATGTTATAAAATATTGTATGTATGTAAGTACATATAAATAAAATATTGTTATTTAAAGAATGAAAAGAATACAAATTGATTTGTATTTAATTGTATTTTGTAAGTAAATAAAATAATTTTTTTCTATGACAGGATTTCCGATATTAATACACCCTATACCTAAGGAGTCGGTATTATTTTATCAAAAAATTAAAAAAAAAATAAAAAAAATTAAAAATAAGCGTTATTTTATGAATTGGTAACCATAAAAGCTTTTTATTTGTTTGCAAAGTTATTCTATACGTATGAGTAATATTTAATTAGCAATAATATATTAATCATTCGTTCCATAGATATCAAAATAAAATATCATTTTACAAAACATAGCCAGAGATCGTAAGTATATTTTATTTTACCTCATTAAATCAAAGTAAATTAACTTTCTTTTATGAATATTGATGAAGTTTATAGCTGATCAGAAAATGCATTTTATTTTATTTATTTTTCAAAAAACTTTAATTTTTCTATTTAATTAGAAAAATTTTGAGTGCCTTGAAACAAACGAAGAAGATCTCCAAAATATTAAGTTAATGTTTACAGGGCGGTTCTTCTCACGTTAACCCGCAGATTTTATGTTGTAAGGGAAAATTTGACGTACTATTATATTTTCTAGCTGGTTTAACTCATATTAAGGAGTCAAAAAGGCCCCATTTTTTTGATTCTGTCGTTCCATTTCAAACTAGAAATTAAAAATGGGATCAGAAGTTAAAAACGGGATCAAGAATAAACTAATTTTTCGTTTTTTTAATTTATTTATTACTATGGTAAATAAGACAGTGTTTTGTCCGGGCTTTCTCGTAATTCCCAGGTGGCTATTGATGATCAATAGGGTTGCAAAAAACGTTCTTCGAATTAAAAATTTCCATCGATGCGAATGATTAGTATAAGTTTATACGAAAAATTAATTATTAAGAATTTTTTTCATGTATTTAGATGTAGCTAAAGGCTGATAAAATAAAAGGTTAAAATCTTTTTATTAAATAGGAATAAAATCATTTTTAATACCCTAAAATGCGGTACACTAAATCAAACAGATTTTTTAATAATAACTAGGAAAAACTTTGGTATTAGTAGTTTTAAATATCGGAAGATATAAAAAAATTAGTTTGTAATTTCTAAAGAATTTCGTCTTAAATAAATTTGTTTAATTTTAACTTTCAGATTTCTTGTGTACACTTACCAAGAAATGTCAGTAATGGCAACTGAAAATTTTGCTGCTATTACGGGAAATTTTGCTAATTTGAGCCCAGTGGTATTTTTTTGCTAATCTTAGCAACACATGTAGTACAATGAAATTTGTAGGAAAAAATTGGTAGCCGCTACTAAATTTTAGTAAACTTTTTGTAAAGTGAAATTTAAAATCGGTTTGCCAAAATCAGCAAAAAATTTACTAAGTATTATTAATATTAGTACAAATTTTAAAATTTACTTTTTTTTATCCAGCATCAAATTTTATTTATTCATTTATTTTTTTCAAAAAATATTTTAGACAAAATCAAAAAAATCAAAGGCTTACAAATTTTTAAAACACAAACGAATTTATCACTTTGTTTTAATTTGGTAATTTCTGTTTTAAAAAATATTTAAGTATTTTTTTTTAACTTTTACTTTTAAGGTCAAGTTTGACTTATTTTTAGAACTAAAAAATTTTTTTTGTGCTTTTTAAAGTGGATGCCCTATTTTTAGGCACGAGTCGGTATATTTATTTCCGATCTTTTTTTTTTAAATCCATGTAAAATTTTAAGCAAACATTTAAGCAACAAAAATTTGTAAATATGCTGTAAAAATTGTGTAATTTGTAAAATATAAATCAAAAATGTTTGCTAAATAATAATTTTTTTACTAGAAATCAGTACAAAAATAGTAAAGTGGGATTGAAAATGGTTTACAAATTTTTCTACTAACTTTTTTTCTGAGTGTAAAGAATACGCACGCACAGGCCAATAAAAGGACACTTTTCGCCTTTTTAACCTCATTTTATTACACTTTATAATTGTAATTTTTTAAAGGTATCTCTTCACCCAGCAAAAAAAAAAGTAGCAAAAGAAGAGAAAAAGAAGCAGTGGTTTTGATTCCGGTGTTGTGAAAATTTGGATCGGAACCAATGATTTATACATAGGGGTGTCATAGGGTGGAAGTTTTCTTTTATGATCCTTTTTCATTGCATCTAAAGCCCTTTTTATGGTTTAGTGAAAAATTAAATCTTTTGTTCTTCCCAAATTAATTTTGAATTTGTAATTTAGTTTTCTACAGGACATCAGTAATCGAGCCTTAGCCTCAGTTTCACAATCTCCCGTTAGCTTCTACCTGGGAATTTAACTGACACATTTGTTGTTGTTTCCTATACAAAGTTTGAGTTTTACTGTTCGTTAAATTTTAGCGGGAAATTCAGCAATCGGGGCTTATTTATCTCTATTCAAAATGCTTGCAATTTTTACTACAAACAATTTTTTACTTTTTGTAGCGACATAGATTTGAAAAGTGTTTAATATCATTAAAAATCACATTTTTATAAGCTGTGAAAAAGAACTTCCTTAGAAGAGAAAAATCAGAAGTGAACGATACTTTAGAATCAATGAAAAATTAATTTCTTAAGAATCACTTCAATTTATTTTTGCTGGGCAGTTAATAAACCCATACCCCAGGGAACACAAACTTTAAATGTCAGATTACTAGGCTAGAGTTTTTGAGCGATACATTAGATGGGAGATTTTTCTCTTTTTGTTCCTATCCGCACATATTTCCAAAAATCCTGTCTAAATGTATTTATATCCTGTAGGAAGAACCTATAACCGAAATTTCATGATTTCCATGGGTTGATTAAGGGACACCTCGTCTTTACTACCATTACAGCGTCCTTATTGGAAATTCTAGAAAGTATTTGTTTAGTAAATTAGCTCATAACCCAAGCAACACAAATTATAAATTTCTAACCAAAAGGGTTTAGCCAGGTATTAAAGAGTGTGCTGTTAGCCACTTTAAGTCCAATTTTTTCACGTTCTTGGCGAAAATGGATAAAAAATCGATAAAAAAAATGAGAAAAAATATATTTAATTCGATAAATACCACACAAATAAAATCTCACTCTATTTTCTTATGCTTAGTGTTTCAATTTAATTCGTTCCCCGTTCCATCCTATTTCGTTCCCTCTTTTTTAGTATTTCACTTCCTTTTCTTTCCATTCCGTTCTTCTTATCTAATGCTTCAATTTCACTCGTTCCCTGTTCTGTTCAATCTCATTCCGGTTGATTAGTGTTTCAATTCCACTCTTTTTCTGTACAATTAAAAAATTTTTCCCCTACCTAGTGTTTTTTCCATTCATTCTCCGTTCAATACTCAAATTTCGTACATTCGATTCCATCGTTCCCATTCCATTTCGTTTTTTTTTTTTAATTTTAGAGTTTTAACTATACATTTTATATATATAAAGTTTCTTGAAGAAAGCCTTAAAAGGCGTACCTATATTTCATTTACTATCAGGTTCCTAGCCAAAGCGGTTTGGACAGGTCGTTTTCCCTTTTTGAACCACCATTTTTATGACGTTCCTAGATAAAATTGTAAAATCGAACATATTAGTGAATGAAACCATAGCCCAAGAAACATATTTGTTTCAAACTCCTTTTTACTGGAAAAAATGGCAAAAAGGATCTTATTGATGATTCAGATCATACGTATTTTAAATTTCAACTTTCCAGCCAATTCGGTTTGGCTGGCCGTTAATGGGTAGGAGGGGGGGCGGTATAATTTCCCCTTTTAATGGCCGTAATTTCAAGCAATAGATACCTACCACTGCTGTGATATCTACTGATATTTGTTCGTCCACGCGGTGGATATCTAATTACTGGTAGGTATCTATTGCTTTAAATTACGGGCATAAATCCCTTTTTTACCGCCTTCTTTGGGAAAGAGCCAAAAGGTACCTTATTAGTGAATGGAACACAAATTTAAAATTTTAACTTTCTAATCGATTGGCTTTGGCAGGCCATCAAAAGGATGAATATGCTCGAAAGCCAGCCAGCCGTAAAACCTTTATTTAGCGAAGCAGTTGATGAAAATAATACCGAATTCGATCATTTTAGGCGGATTATGTTCCTAATTATAGGCATTCTTTTTATTTTCTTCTAGGTATTACGAAAATGCTTCGGTCATAGTCCTAACTTCCAAAAATGTTTCCCAATTTTCAATACAGATAATGGGATAATGTCTCTTAAACGTAGGATTGGACCGCTTAACAAATACTTGTGTCTTTTTCTCCTCCTCTACAATATTACCAAAATTCATTAAGAGAAACATTTCTTGTAAGACTTGGAATAGTTTTATAAAAATATTATTAATTTATTTTTATAAAACTACAATTCCAAGTCAGAGAATCATAGAATACTATCAGGATACCTTTAAAAAATATCGCCTTAAGTTGAAAAGGAATGTAAAGTTTTTACGCAATTTGTAGAAACATAAAATTAGGATGTGTGAGGGTTAACATATAGTTTTCTCTCTCTCTCTCTTAGGGTACCTATAATACAAAATATAGATACTAAACAGCATAAATTATGTACAAATTTTTTGGTCTCTTAACATCCTATTAACTAAATATCCTTTATATCTCTCTGTAGGGTATTTTATGAAAAGCTGTCTATTGCATTCAATACATAATAAAGTATAAAAATTTTATTCATTCCATTATTTATACATTTAATAATAAAAACAACAACAACAACAACATACCTCATTCCAACCATAACGATTTTTTGCTTGTACAATAGCTTCATAATATGCTCCGGGTATCAGATTTTTTATTGTATACGACATAATATGTGTTAGCGGTTCCGATGCTGGACGATGTTCGGGTGTAAGTATAAAATCATGCCATCTACCAGGTTGTTGGAATGTATCATTCATCTGGAAATTATTGCAAAAAAAAAGAAGTGGAAAATTGTGATAAAAATGTATATTTTTTTTATATTTATATTTTATAGCAAAGAAAGAAAGAATTCAACATGATTATGATGGTTATACAAATATGTATGAATACACATAAATATATATTGTTTGGGAACAATATTAAAAGAAAATTGTTCTTGGAGGGAAAAATTTATGAAAAAAAAAAGAATTACAATATAAATATGTTGCCTGAATGCACCTACAAATATGTAGGTATGTAATATTTCATGTTGTTAATGCATTATGGGTTTTATTCATACAATAATGTATGCACGTGACTTTATATCATCTTCTCTTTATACCTTTAAAGCTGTAAAAATTTTGCTATTTTTACAAAATTTTAATAGAAATTAAACAAATACTTTGTATAAGTAAAATATGCTTGAAATCTCTTCGTTACGTATTTTTAAAATAAATTACTTTAATCCTTAACGGAATTTCCTTTTAAACACAGACATTTTTATATTTTAGTTTAATTAATTTTTATTTTTTTGTTTTTCTTTTTATACACAAAAAAAAAATGTATCCTAAACTTTAATTAATAAATTATTTTGTGTGTATAAAAATATATTCAACATCTTTAACACTTGTTTAAATGAAACCAATTGCAAAAATAAACAGAAAAATAAAGCAAAACCATCAGCACTAAATCATGGACGGTATATCCAATTAAAAATAAATGGTAAATTAAACAAATACAAATATTTAACTAAAGCAGATTGAATTCATCATCTTAACATAACGAAAAAAATACAGAAAAGTAATCGCAAATTAGATGTAAAACTAATTGATTGATATCATTAGTATGTATTTAATACAGAGATAAAGCGTAAAAACTAACAAACACAATTAAAAACCAACAAAGATTTTTTTTTTTAACAAGCTGGAAATAAATTCAACCTTGTTAAAATAAGAATATTCAATGAAAATGATAAAATTAATTTGAATATTATTTAATATAAAAAAAATATCTTGTAATATAATTTTTAATTTTTTTTTAATTCATTATAAAAATGCTTTTGATTTATAAGCATCAAATTAATTTCTTTTTAAGTTATTCTTATACCAAAAGTGTGTATACCATAAGAAGAACACTTGTTTTTAAATTTTATAAACCGTAGACGGAGTTCATGAAATTTATCATAATTACGTCCAATCAGCATTTTAGATTATAAATTAAGGGCCAGTTTTATATTCAACACCAAGTGAGATTTTTTACAAAAATTTACCTCGAGAAAAAAATAAAGGGTGGTAAAATTTTAAGGGTCGATGTTGAATGTGAACCACACCTAAACGTCGAGTTTTTTCTGCATTTCAATTGACATTTCTCAATTTCAGACTAACTCAATTTGAACCATGGAAAGATACACAATCGAGCAACGCGTTAAAGTTATTCAGGCTTATTATGAAAATGGGAATTCAAATCAAAATGCATTTCGTGCACTTCGTGAATTTTTTTGGTCAGCATAATCGACCAAATGTGTCCACAATCGGGAGAATTGTGGGCAAATTTCAGCAAACCGGGTCTGTGAAAACACCTGTGCATGCTCGCCCAGATCGTTCTGCGGAAAACATTGCTGTTGTTCGCGATAGTGTGTCATTAGGTCGGCCAAGCATTTACCGCGATTGGTGTTTGCTATCGCGACATGATAACGAACTTATTGTGGCCAGGAATTGAGGATATGACCCTGGACGATATGTGGTTTCAACAGGACGGTGCCACTTGCCACAAAACTAACGAAACAATGCCTCTTTTGTGCGACAAATTCAATGGCCGTGTTATAAAATAAAAATTATAGGGTTCTGACAATGGTTTCTGGTAGAGGAAAGATCACATATGAATTTTATTTTAGAGGGGTTAAATTTTCCCCCCCTTGGCCTGTTCGTGCAGGATGTTGGTATATGAAACTATGTGTTTTTTACATCCGAGGTGTAAGGTGTTCAGCAAATTTGTAGATAATATGAACGAAAATATAGGTTGGGCGATTTGAAATTTTAAATTTGAATCGGCTATAAAAAAAGTACTGATTATTTTTTCAAATTTTTTTTCAAATGACTACCACGGCTGGGTCAATTTTCTTCGAAAATGAGCAAGGCCGTTACCGTCAACGATGAGCGTTAATGTGCCATGCTCAAATAAGTTTTGTTTCCAAAAATTCAATAGAATGACATGGACGACATTTGGTTTCAACAAGACGGGGCCACATGTAACACAGCCAACGCAGTCATCGATATTTTATGCGCTGTTTTTGATAATCGAAAAATCAGCCGAAATTGTAATGTCAATTGGCCGCCTCGGAGCTGTGATTTGAGCTCTTTGGATTATTTTTTGTGGGGAGAGCCATTAAGAATAAATGTAACACAAACCACCAGAGACAATTGAAGCATTGAAACATGAAATCGAAGTTGCCATTACATAGATACGAGCCAAAACAATCGAAAATGTACTGAAAAATTGGGTTAATCGGATAAGGTACTGCCGAGCAAGTCGTGGTAGTCATATAAATGATATTGTGTTCCATTCTTAAATGCCAAAGTTCAACATTTCCAATAAAACTGGAAATTTTAAAAAATAATAAGTACTTTTTTTTTAGCCGATTCAAATTTAAAATTTTAAATGGCTCACCCTGTATTTTTGTGGAACATATTAACCCTCAAACTCCCCCATATAACAGTAATTTTTGTGTCTATTCTAACAAATCGTAAAAAACATCTCTAAAAAATAGGCCATAAAGTTTTACTACATATGTCAGAACACCTAAAAGCCCAAAACTTAACGCAAACAACAAAAGCCAGTCAAATTCAAGATTGCTCATTAAGGGTTAATTTAATTATTGTTCACATGTCGCTCATTTGCGAGAAGACCGGCATAACACAAAAAACACGATTATGTAGCAATGTGGGTCACACCATAAACGAAAACATATCAAAAATGGTATTGAGATCTCTTTCCCTCATTAAATGGCGACCAAAAGTGTTTTGTATTTTTCTCAGCAGTTAGTCTAAATTGAAAACTTTAAATGCAATTATTTCGAAATCGCTTGTTTTGAGTTATGACGGTCTTCTCGCAAATGAGCGATATGTAGGTCATCCCAGTCATCATCACTATTACTTCAGTGTTGTTGCTCGAAAAGTTTAACGACAAATGAACCTTTTTGACCCAAAATTTTTGATTTGCCTTTAACTTTTTCACGTTTACTTGAAATATTGTATCGGAAAATGGAGTGAAGTGGTCCTGCAGGAAAAGGACCTATCCGAGGACACGTCACGAGACCGGTTCATTGTGATAGGGACCGGTCATGGAACCGGTTTTTTTATATGAAAATCACCGGTAACTTTAACATGTGTTTGTACCTCTGTGACATGTCACAGGACTGGTCTAAAAGAACATGTCACACAACTAACCCCTAAGAACCAACGTAAAAAAACAATTCATAACTTTTAAACCGGCCATGTGGTAGGTACTTTAGGAACCGGTCCAGTTTTCACCTATACGGGACAGTTCCCAATTCCAAACTGATGCCCGTTTTTCCTGCAGAGTTAACTGCAATAGTGGGCCAAAAAGCATTATCTGATTTTCTATCGCTTTAACTTTTGTTTAAAGTAAAAACTCATTTGGATTTTATCTGATTATGTTTATATGCATTTATATTTTTCTTTTCATTTAATTTTGAGCAAGTTCCGTCATTTACTTTGCGTTTAACAACTGTTCAAAGCATACAACCTCGTGGATTTTTTAAAAATTTAAAAATGTGAATTTCAAGTGCTCATTAAACATTATTTTTTGCGAAAAAAGAACCGTCAATCAAACCAAGGAAAAGCTTGATTAATACTTTGGGGACTCTGCACTATCGACTTCATTGGTAAAAAAGTGGTTGACTGACTTTCGTTGTAGTCGCACAAGTACAAATGACGCTGAACGTTCTGGACGGCCAATTGAGGTCAATATACCCGAAAATGTCGAAAAAATCTACGATATGGTGTTGGCGGTTCGAAGAGTAAAAGTGCGTAAGATTGTTGGTGCCATACGTATTTTATATGGCAGTGTGGTTTCGATTTTAAATGATCAGTTGGATTTAAGAAAGCTGTCTGCAATATGGGTGCCGCGTTTGCTCTCAATTGACCATAAACTTAATCGTGTGACAACTTAAAAGGATTGTTTGGAGTTGTTTATCCGCAATTCAAATGAATTTTTGCGGCGTTTTGTAAATTTGAATGCAATATGGATCCATTACAACATTCCGGAGACAAAGCAGCATTCTAAACAATGGGTTTTTCCGGGTGAACCGGCTCCGAAGAAGGCAAGGGTAAGTTTGTCGGCCAATAAGGTGATGGCAACAGTTTTTTGAGATGCACGCGGGATAATCCACATCCATTACCTTCAAAAGGGAACAACAATAAACGGCGAATATTATGCCAACTTATGGAACGATTAAACGAGGATTAAAAAATAAACGACCCCATATGGCCAAGAAAAAAGTTATTTTTCATCAAGATAATACGAGTGCACACGTGTGTAGTCTCATTGGCAAAATTACATAAATTGGGCTACGAATTGATACCTCATACGCCATATTCTCCGCATTTAGCCCCCAGTGACTATTTTCTATTTCCAAACCTAAAGAAACGGTGGAAAGAGATTTAGCTCCAATGATAAAATTATTGATCAAACTAATGCCTATTTTATGGACCTCGAAAAATCTTATTTTTTGGAATTATCGGAAGGGATACAAAAATTGGAGAAACGTTGGATTAAGTATATTGAGCTAAAAGGAGATTATGTTGAAAAATATTTTTTTTTTTTTGCAACAAAAAAAAACTGTGTTTCATTCAAAAAGTCACGGACTTATAGATCCGCCCTTACTTATTGCAGCACCTTAAGTCTATATGACAATTGCTAGTTTCTAGATTCTAGTTTTTTTTGGCCATCAATGCAAATCATATTAAGGACACTGCCTTACCGACTTTAATTTGACAGATTGCTATTTTTTCTATATAGTTGAGTATGAAGACTCTGTATTTTTCACATAAGTTGGTTTGATCTCAAATCTAATTAGAATTATTAATACTGCAACTTGCAAGTTGTATTTATATATAAATTTTTTGTTATTAAGTTAAAATATTTTTAAATAAAAACAGGATTTGTAAAAACAATAAACTGTGCAATCTTTAAAATAAGAAAAATACTTTAATATTTATTTATTTACGTTGTATTCCTTTATCCAAAAAAAGAACACAGCTGCAATTGTCAATTTTTTTATGTATAACATTCACTAATAAAAAAACCTAAAAAACTACAAATAAATTATAAAATAAAAAACCAGAAAAAATGGATTTAGTTGTAAAACAATAAATGTTTATGGTAAATGAACACAAAAACAATTTTGTTTTTCTGACAGATACAAATTCCAACAACGTTATTAAATCGTTTTTATTATATTTTTTTATCAATATTTTGTTATTTTTTAGTTTTTCGATTTAGCTTTAGTTTTACTCACCAATACACGTCTGTAGAGTAGACGTACTTCCTCTAATGGCGGATAACTATCAATTTTCCATGTAAGATTATAACTGTCCGATGAACGACCCCATTTGGGTGAATAGAATTCAGCGGGGCCAGGACGACCAGATAATTCCATATATTTACGTGAACGTCCTAAAGTATTATCGGCCACACAGCTGTAATAATAAAAATGGAGTTTTTTTTTTTTTTGTAGAAAATATTTTAATTGATATTTTATACATATATATATATTTTTTTGGATGATATTTTAGTTATTTTTGTATTTATATACAATGTATAAGTGTGTATATATTCAAAGTGTTTGTGTGAGTGTAATAGGTTTATTTGATTACATTTGTTTTTTTACTATTTTCCATTTCTTTTTATGAATATTATATACATATGTGTGTAATAAACTTTATTTTATATATTTGTTTGTTTTTGTATAAATTTTTGTTACACTCGTTAGTTATGTTTGTTTATACGGCTACTTCAGTGGGCGTAGGTGTGTATGTGTGAGCAAATGTTTACACATATATGTACATATACGTGAGTTTTTGTATAGATGTATGTGTTATATGTAAAGGGTCACTTTATTTTTGTTTTTTTTTTTTATAGTTTTATGAGAATTTATTTCAAAATATTGTTAGTTTTTTAGTTAGTATTTATTTTTTTTGGTTCTTTATTTAGTGTAAATAACAAAATGTTATAAAATTAAGGGATTTTATAGAGATTACATTGATGTGTATTATAGATAACGTGTGATAAATTATTTTCATTTATTTACACAATTGTTGTTATTTTTTGCTATACGAAGCTAATAGCAATAAAAAAATATAAATAACTGCATAGAAATAAATTTTTATTTTATTTAAATTTTAAATATTTTACATGTTTTTAAATATGTAAACAATGATCATTAGGGATTTGTATTTATACTCTGTTTGATGCTATCAAGTGTTATGATTAGTAATAAAAAAGACAAAACTTTAAAGGGAACAAATTGTGTTTATGGAAAATAAAATACTCTGTTGAAACAAAACAAAAAAAAAGGAACCATTTTTAATTTTTCAAATTATTCAAGATATTGTATTCTTAATTAATCTGAAGAGAAACAGTGGGTATAGTTTTATGAATCTCTAACAAGTTGAAATATATTTTTAGGACCCTTTAATTAAAAAAAAAAAACAATAATTAAAATTAGATATTAATAATTTTTACAGAAACTTTACAACCTTTTTCAATTTATATCTTGTTTATAATGCTGCCTCGCACAAGGCCCAGATTTAAGATTTCTAGCAGAAGCGGCTTTGGCAGGACTTTAAGGGAGAGATTCTAAATTTCGTCTCATAGGATCTTTACACCGATGGAGGTGTGTACATTTCAAACTTCAGTATCATATTTTCAGCAGCTTAAGCTGGAATTTTGTTAAGTTGTATATTGTAAAATTTTGAAGAATATCAATACAAGAAGTGGAACCTAAAAGCCAAATTTCAAGAGGGAGGCTTTTTTCCTTACCTGTGCATCACATACTTTAATTTTATATATTTGAATTCCTGTCGAAAAATTTTGCGGCAGGCCGTCAAATTTTTTGCACTTCCCCGTACACTCTCCAAAAATATTCTGTAATGTCAACTGAATATCTTGCTGTTATTATGGGAAATTTTGCTAATTTGGGCCCAGCGGTATTTTTATCAACACATGTCTGCTGACGTGTCGTACAATGATATTAGTAGAAAAAATTAGTAGCCGCTACTAAATTTTAGTAAACTTTTTGTAAAGTGAAATTTAAAATCGGTTTGCTAACATCAGCAAAAAATTAACTAAATATTATTAGTATTAGTAAAACCAAGTTAGTATAAAAAATTAGTAAGTGTTACTAAATTTTAGTAAACACAATGAATTGTTAAATATACCCAAATTTTTATATATAAAAAAAAAAATAAAAAGGAAACATAAACGAATTTATCATTTTTGTTTTAATAAAAAGTTTTTGGATTTTAAGGTCGAATTTTTATTGTTTCAAGGGCAGATTCTTAAAACTAAAAAACCTTTGAGTGCTATTTTAAGTGGATGTCCTAATTTTGGACATGAGCTGTAAAAAGTATTTTTACTTCCGATGCCTTTTTTCAACATATGCAATTATTTTAATTATTACAAACAATATTTCTTTCAATATCCACTTTTTAAAAATTAGTAAATTTTTTTTTTGATAATGTTTGCAAATTAGTTTTCAATAATTTATAAAATGATTTCTGAAATTAGCAACAAAAATTTGTAAATATTGTGTAAAAATTTTGTAAATTGTAAAATGTAAATAGCAAAAAATTTACTAAATAATAATTTTTTTACTAAAAGTCAGTACAAAATTAGTAAAGTGGGATTGAAAACCGATAACAAATTTTTTTACTAACTTTTTTCTAAATGTTATAGCAACAAAATTTTCATTTCTCATGACAGCCTTTTTTGAGTGATGTAAAGAGATAAAATTTTAAAGATTACCAAGTAATTTTCGGAACAAGTCTTCGCGGCCGATTTTTAAAAGGCCATATATTTCTGTTTTAAATCACTAGGAAAATCACTTTTTACTTTAACTAATGCATCTTTATAAAAAAAGGCAGACTGTGCAGCAGCTTCATTTGATATATCATCGATCAAAAATTTGTATTTTCTAAAAATTTTTAAAAATTTAATTTTTGTATAATTTTTTTTAAGTTATAAAAAGTTTAAATCGAGTTTTCTACTTGTCTAAGCTCCGGAGAGCGAAAAAAGAGCTAAAGTTGATATATTATGGACCAAAAATTCATATTTTTTAAAAAATTTTAAAAATTAAATTTTTGTATTAATTTTTTCTTTTTAAGTTATAAAATGTTTAAATAGAGTTTTCTCCTTAACTTAGCCCCGGAGAGCCAAAAAGAGCTTATCGACTAAAAATTCTAATTTTCGAAAAAATTTTAAAAATTTAAATTTTGTATTATTTATTGGGATAAGTCCTTTTCCCGCAGGGCTCTTTTACATGGGGGCTATCAGTTTATAATAAATGATCCTATTAACACCTTGCCTCCCAGTGTTGTAAGTTATCTTTAAAGGTCTTATCCCAAATTTTCGATTTTTCATCCCCGAATTGTTATTTTCTGGACCCCAAATCCCTAACATTTAGTTTCTAAAAAAATCATATTTTTTAAATCAAATTAATATTAAAGAAATTTTGTAATATAAATCATTTGCAAGTTATCCATATATTTGATTTCTACTTATAACTAATTTAAGATTAAGGGAATTTATTATTTTAACCCAATACCAGCCAGGACATTTTTTAACTGCTGAAATCTGAATTTTGGTGGAGTAGGTTCTTTCAATCAACAATCCGGTGAAAATTTTAAAATTAAGTACTGTCTCCAAAATATGGACCTACAATGCGAACATGTTCGCGTGTGTGTATAGCACGCCGTCGAACTAAAATTTCTTCTTTCTTTCACTGGACGGTAATGGGTCATATACATAACTACAAAAAATGTTATGTACTAAAGTTTATAATTTAAAACCAAAATCATCTGATTCACCAGCTTAAGAAATTTCGTTGTATATGGTGTTTGTATTAAAAAGTTTCACCATTGAAAAGTTTCGCCACTAAAAATTATTGCATGGAATTAGAAGTCGAAAACTTAAAAGAAAATAAAATTACGTATTTTGGGGTTTAATATTAACTTAGTATAGTGTAAGCCCTTAAAGTTACACATCGTCGGCTTAACCTGCAAACCTGCTAAATCCACTTTTTAAGTAAATTGAGATTTTGATGCCGTGTGGTAGAGAAAGATACGCCTCGTTGACCAACATGTAGTTTTTCTATAATTTGAGTCTTGAAGTGTGTAAAAAGGTTTGATAAGAAAAACTGCTAAATCCACTCATAGAAAAATTTTTGTAAGAAAAACTGCTAAATCCAGTACATTATTAGTTGAGTGTTTATTACTAACTCTAATTTAGCTGTTTTTACGGCAATATGAGCAGTATGAATATGACTTTAATTTAAAAAACACAATTTATCTTAGTAACCCTTGAATTTAAATGAAATATTTAAATCTTTCGGTTTGAAAGCTGCAAATATGATATATAAGAAGTTTTTTGTCTCTCCTTTAAAATATGCTGAAAGGAAGTTAGCAGGTTAAGCCGACGACATGCCATATTTGTATGGGTATGACATAAGCCAACGTTGATAGCTTGCCACATAAACACAGCTATTGAGTACCTACTCAATACTTTAAAGTTACTTTACTCAAAACTTCCATAGTTGTACTTTTCTGTATATTAAAAAATTATCAAAATAAAACCTTTTATTTGGTATAAAAATATAACCCTTTTTCAGTATGAATGGTAAATGAATTGCAACTCTATAGTGTTAACATAACAGGGTTGAAAAAATTTTAAAAATTAAAAGAGGTGAAAATATTGTTAATATCTTACCCCTTAAAATTCCTTTAAATTTTGTTGTTATCCCCAACTAATCCTCAAACAGAATTTGTTAATCCCATTCACGAAATAAAATCCCTAATTAAGATTAATAAATTCCCAAAAACTTCAAAAATACATTTTGATTAATATTAATTTAAAATAAATTTTTAATATTTCTATACAATAGCATGAAAAAAAAATATTTATAACTGTTGGTGTAATTTCAATTATTCATTTCAAATTTTGTAATATTAAGAAAAAGAAGTTAATGTTTTCATTAAATAGCAAATTTTTAATTGAAAATGCATCAACAATTACAAATAATTTTGTTTGTGGATTTTTCTATCCAATTTTTGCTAAAGAGTTCAATAACCCAGACATGTTGTTTTTTTTTTTTTTTTGAAAAACTATCAAAAAATACACAAACTTTGCTTAATTTGTTTAGATTTGCATTAAATGAACAAACTTTATGCAGTGCAAAAAAACCAAACTCAATAAACATAATAAAAAAACACACCTAATTTCCTTTTAATTTCATATATATCTGATCGACAAGTCAAAACATGTCAATATAGATAAACAAATACTAATATATGTATACAGTACAGACAAAAAAAAAAAGAAAAAAAACTGTAACTACAACTTTTAGATAGCCATATTTGTACATATTTGCTAAAAACTCTACTAATCCCTTTTTACATTAAAACAACATGTATAGACAGGACCATAATAGGAAGAAAGAAAAAACTTTTGGAACTACAGGCAGCCGAGAAGAGAAAAAAAAAACAAATTAACAAAAAAAAAAAAATATAAAACACTGAAAAAAAATTTGATTTATAAAGCCTTTGCTCAATTATTTAAAAAAACGACAGCCTAAAAATGTGCTTTAAAATATGTAAAATGTATTGCAAAATTTTAAACATTGACATTTAAATTTCTTTGATATAATTTTCAAATAAAATGATCCCAATTATAATAAGATTATCTCAAAATAAATATTAGAAGCTTAATTAGTTCAAAATTTCATTCAAATGTGAGTCCCAAAAATAGGCAACAAAAACGAGAATATTGAGTTGCCTAATTTAAGGCTTTAATTTTTATACCCTCCACCCACCATATATGGTGAGGGTACACTCAGAATATTATGTAGTTAACTGTTTGAAGTTTAATAAAAAAGTTTTCCGTTACATTTAAAAATAAAGGAACATACATTTATTTTTCTAAGAAATATCTATATTAACTTTTTTATACATTTATTCGAAATAATTTACTATCATTTACCGATTTTTTTCAGTTTCATTTATTTTTTTCATTTGTTTGAAATTTAATAAAAATTTACCCACAAAACGGAAACTTGTGGTTTATTTGTGTCCGTAACAGTTATTACAAATTTAAATTTTGTTTGCTGTCTGTTTCAAAAAAAAAAAATTCAAAAAATTTCAATTTGTTTTTTTGTTTAAATTGGTTGTATATATACAAAATTTTTCAATACAAATTACAAGAACTTCATAAACACACATACATATACAAACACATTCATACAAAGTGTTTATAACTTCATATGCATACATACATTTTGTATTGTACGAGTATATTAAAAAAAAAAAATAAAAAAACGGAAATAATTTCAAATAAATGAAAGAAAACATTTATTTTTTAAGGACTGGTAGGTAAAATTTTGATATTTATTTTAACGGATTATATCATTTGTTTCTTACGGATGTGTTAGTTGATTAATCAACATTTAAAAATAAATAACAAATGGCATTTAATTTAAATGAAAAATAAGTAGACCGGTTTTTAAATGAAATATCATTTCTTTTAAATGATATTTTCAGTTATTTTAACTTACAAACTTTTTTAAGTGTATATATCAGTTTGTCATTCCGTTTGTAACATGTAGAAATATAGGTTTAAGACCCCATAAAGTATATATATTCGTGATCCTTATGCAATTTTAAGTCGATTTAGCGATGTCCGTCTGTCTGTTGAAATGGCGATCACGACGCAAAGACGCAAGCGGGAGTGCCTATTTTTACTCAGATTATTGAACATCCTCCCGAGCAGTTTGGTATTTAAAATGAGCAAAATCGGTTAAGCGGTTCAAAAGTTATGAGTGAAAATGTGAAGGTACCTCTAAATTTTCCATACAAATTTGTACAATTTTTCTGTATCTATTTCTGTTAAGTAAAAATGTTATTAAGTCTTCTTCTTGTTCGACTACATTTATTGTCTTTCATACTATGAGAATAAAAACATTCTTAGAGCTATATGTGTGTTACTCTGATAACTAAGTTAACGTAAAAATCAACAATGTTAAAGTCGCTAACAGAGCAGACCTCTGTAAATAACATTGCTTAAACTAAATAAATAACATTGCTAAAACTAAATAACAAAAGTTCGTTATATAAATTGACAAAACATATTCATATTACAGTTCATGCAAAATTTAGTATATACGTATATCATCTTCAGCCCCTATGGTGGAAGGTATTCAAAGATTCGGCACAGCCGAATTTAGCCCTTTTTTACTTGTTTTTGTATAATATGTTTTGAAACTCAATTCTGCATAAATAATAGTTTTACTATTTTTTCTCCAAGTGTATTTTTTACATGTATAGACGACATTTGGCTACTTCCGTAGTTTTAATATGTTTTCGACAGATTGACATTGATGTTACAAATAACATGGCTTAAAGTAAGCAAAGAAAATAACAAAGTAAAAAATAAAAACTTGAATTTCATTCGTATGTGAAAAAAATACAATTCCACAAAATAAAAACTACAGGTAAAATATACGTTTTTTTTTCGTTCAGAGAATGATATAAACGATAAACTTAGAAAAACATCATCTATGTAGTCAAAAAAAAATAAGAAACATGGGCGACAAATACTACAAAATTCCTATAAACCACACTTTGGGCAGTTAAGTTTACCATTTCCTTAACTACTCCCTTATTTTTTTTTAAGCAGCTAAAGAAAACAGTCTATTAGGTTTGTCATGGTTTTTTGAATATTGGCAAAAACAAAAAAAAAAAACACCAGACAAGTAAGAAAATCAAAGTTATTCCTTAAAACTCGCATGTTAAGGATAAAAATCTTTAGTTTATTCATGTAAGTATTTAGTTTGCTTTTTGTGAATTTGTTAAAAAGTTTTATTTTTTTCATCTATCAGTAAAAACACAAGATATGCAAGTGAATGAGAAAAAAACTTACCTATAGTTGCCAAAATCTTCTTGCTGTATATGTCTTATGGTTAAGGTATGACGATTTCCTCTTGATGACATAATACGTCTGTCAGTTGTTTGTATTAAAAATGAATTTTGATACCAAGATACCTGAAAAGAAGAGATAATAAAGGAAATTGAAAATTTGATTAAAAAAACAAATAAACATACAAAGCTATGAATTAAATATAAGGAAAATAAATTTGCTGGAAAAGAAATTTTGTTTTTAACAAAGTTTTTTTATGTATTATAAATGTTTAATTTTAATGTTTTAAAAAATTTATCTGAAAACATATTTACGTAAAATTTTCTATTAAAGAATCAATCAAACAATTTTATAAGTGTTGTGGTGTACAGTGCGTATGATTAATATTATTTTTTAAGAATAATATTCATCAGATATATGAACAATTACATAATCTAATGTAAGCAACATTGTTAAATTGTGTAATTTAGAATTGTTGGTAATCTTTTTGATAATTTCCATGATCAACTGTTTTAAGTTGTATAGATTTTATGGCTTTCCATGCCGTTGCCTATATTTAGTACTTCAATTTCGCTTGTTCCATGTTCCATTACATTGCGTCCCCTGTTCCATTGCATTCCGCGTGAGTTGTGTTTCTATTCCCATCGTTCTACGTAAAATTCCATTTAGTTTCATTTCTTTGGTGTTTCAATTCCACTCGTTCCTCTTTCCATATCGTTTCGTTCCCTTTGCCTAGTGTTTCAATTCCACTTGATTCCTATTCCTTTCTATACAGTTCTTCTTTTCTAGTATTTCAATTCCTCTCGTTTCATTTCGTTTCTCAATTTTTGCGTTTTAATTCGTTCCATTCCATGTAGTTTCTCAATATAAGTGCTTAAATTTCTATCCTAAGCGGTTTCAGCAGTGACTTAGCACATACTCCAAAGCGGTGAGGCCATGCCGTTAAGGGGGTTAATCTTTTACCCTTGACGTACCTCTTCAAAAAGTCACAGACTTATTGTTCCGCCCTCGTACTTAACCTCGTTCCTGGCGAAAATTCAAAAAAGTTCCTTATCAGTGAATTAGCCCATACACAAAGAAATACAAATTATATTCCAAGATTCAAGCCAAATCTGAATGGACGGACAGGCTTTATTCCTTTTGAACCCCCATTTTTTTTAAATAATCGTAGAAAATATTTTAAAAGGCTCCTCGTCAGTGAATTAGCCCATATTTCAGGAAACACATATTTTGGTTACTACACAAGGGAAGAAGATTCATTGTTGCCACCGAATTTCTGACCACCCGAATAGTCTGGTAGAAGCCATCCATATATTTGTTTGTCGCAATTGAAATTCGGTTAGTGCAAACGAATTTCGGTAGAAACCAAATATTTCAATTGTATCGGGAAAACAGTTGGTTGGGACAACTAAATAATTCGGTTGCTGCAACCAAAATATTCAGTTGGCATGAAATTAGCTTGTCACGATGAATCTGCTTTCTCTGTTTACGCCCAGAAAACAGATTCGTGCTGATAATCAAATTTGTTGCCATTCAAATGGTTAAGGTGCATCAACCGAATTGTGTAGCTGTGACTACCGAATTGTTATTCACGCAACCGAAAGTCAAATTACTCATGTCTCAATTAGTTTTCAGTTGTCACAACCAAAAAATTAGGTTACCGCAACTGAATCATTCGATTGGCTACAAATCCGGTTGTCAGCACGAAATTTAACTAAACTATTTGACCCACTTAAGTGATATTCTAAATTTTTTTTCCAGCTCGACGCGTACCCCAAACTTATTGTGAATCTTCAAAGTTTGGAAAAATTGTTCACTAAAGTGTTGATTGTACTTAAGAGTTCATCATAATATTGGCGCTTATTTTATTTTATAAAATTTTAGAAAACTTTGGCAAAAGTTCAATATATTCCAGTCGCCACACGATTTGCGACCCTCACCCTCCAGTTTGCTTCCTACTAAATATATAAAAATTCCCTATAAAATATTTTAAACAAAATTAAAATTTGTTACTTTTAAATTTGTGCGAAAGAAATATTGAAAAAATTTCAAGTTTTGTAGTCTGTGATAATATTTTGTATGTTCCTATTGACCATATTATGATTCTAATTAAGTACACAATGAGTATAATATGATCACTGGGAAGATATTATCATTATAAAAAATATATGATTATCACTACAAATTTTGGCTGTATTGATCATCTTCGAATATGATCATTCCAATGATATTTTTCTTTCCGTAAAAAAGTATTTTTGAAAAATTCGTTTTACATTCACCCTTATTCTAGTAGTCGTTATCAATGTCAACATCACTTTGCTTCGACGTCGTTCTGATACCAGTGATGAAGAAAATAAAGAAAATCTAGTATTGGAAAGAAGACTTCTCATACAGAAATCCAATATCTTTAATCTGCCGGATAACAAGTGAGTAGCAAAATCAAAGTCTGTTACTTTAAAGAATGTTAATCTTCTAATTTTTTTAAAAGGCTTGAAAGTTACTTTCGGCTGAATAAAACAGCCTTCAAAGATATGCTGGAAACAATAGCACCTAATTTGAAAACCGGAATCAAGTTCACATTTATTTCCAAAAAAATAAAGTTGGCAGCTACATTAAGATTTTTAGCCCAGGGGTCAGTGTTGGAAACGACTTTAACTTAGGGTTCAGCTGTTTCTGAAACTGTAGAAGATTTGCCACAGCTTCCTCCAGCGGGCTCAATATGAATCTTCCGCCACCTGTAGCATTACACTCGGCTTTGTTGGCTACCATTTTCTTTTTAACTTTAAATTTTAAGTCTCGCCAAACCTATAAATAAATTTTGTTATATTTTTATAATGCACTTTATATGATCATGCTTTCTTTACCTTCTGCCATCCATATCACATTATTCTCGGTCGGCCAAGTGCATTTAATAAATTTGATATTTCTTCCCATTTTTCCCGTTTTATTTTCAGTCATTACTTCTCCTCAAGTCGTTACTAAAAATTGTGTCGACAAAATCAGAGTCGTTTCAAGACAATATCGTCGTCACATTTTCTTACAGAATACCAAATACTTGTCGACAGTTATCAATTATTTTCGATAACGACAACGGGAATACCAATTTCAAAATAAATCCCAAGACGACATTGTCTTGTGTCGATGACGACAACTAGAATAAGGGTGATTTACTTTTTTAAATTTTATATTGTAACTATTTTCATGAAACAAATCGGAAAAATTTCGAAATATTTAGATACTTGTTTAAAAATTTTACTTTGGTAGAACAAGTTCTGGAAGATTATTGGTGAAATCAGCTTCTATAGAGTGGGGCAAATACCATCATCTGATTTTCATTCGCCATAACTTTTACCTTAAGTGAAGTTTCATTTGGTTTTTACTAATTATGTTTATTCGCACTTATAACTTTTGCTATTAATTTTGGTTCGAATGTTGTTCTTAAACTCCTTCGAGGTGCGGGTCTTATACAAAAATCACCAGAAAAACAAGTTCTCTATCTGGCTGGCGAAGCGAAATCATCGAAATGCGAGAACGGAACCACATATTCCCTTAATCCAGATCGTCAACTTAAGATAAGAAAACTTTAGTCAGCATGGTTTTCCGACGATAAGCGTACACCGAAATAGCGTTACCATCGGCACTTTCGAAAAAATTAGATCCAATAACCTTTTCCGATGTAACTGCACACCACACGATAACTTTGTGAGGGTGAAAAGGTGCTTCTAAAATTATGCGCGGATTTTCCGTCTCCCAGAATCGAGAATTTTGCCTATAGGCGTTGCCGCTAAGGAAAAATCAGCCTCGTCGCTATTGATCAATTATGATGGATAATCATCCACTTTGTCGTTGAGTTCCAAAATCTTACGGCTTAGATATATAGAGATTCACAGCTTATTATAAATTTAGCACGTGTCTACTTCACGAATGTCAAAACCAAGCTGACATACGTTGTCGTTTGCACAAATGGCAGCACTTTCCAATAGGGTGATACTTATTGGCCCACTTGAAACAATTTAAAGTGTCCAAAATGTATAAGAATAATTTGGCAACTTTAAAAATTGTTTAAATAAAATGATAATATGGAATGTATGTTACCATATAATTTTTAAATCCTAACTATATCAGGCTCCATTTTAAGGCAATTAGTTCTCAAAAATGCTTTGTGGTCTGAAGGCAACATTAAGATTGAAAGGCTTAAAAAAGCCTTTAAAGACTTAAGAACGAATTTATATTATAAATTTATCTTGTATGAATTTGATTTTCTCTAAATTTAATTTATTTCTATAAAATCCACATATTCGTCACTTGTTAACTACATAATTTTGTTGAAAATATCAACAGTCGCAATGTGATGTTTTATTTTTTTTTTGTAACTTGTTAACTGTCAGTTTAAATCAATTAAAATTTTTTGCAAATTGCATTTGTTTTTATTCTCAATATTTTACTAATATTTGTTACACTTGTTTGTGGTTAGAGATTTTTTTTTTTATTGTTAAAACTTAACAATTGTTTGTTGACTTTATTTATTTATTTAACATATTTTTTATTATGTATTTTTGGTTGTCATTGTCAAGTATGTGTGGTTTTTTTAAAAACAGTTTCAATAAGTATGTATAATTTGTTTTATTTTAATGAGTAGATAATAAGTTGTTTTAGTAATTGTTTTATTTTTATATGAAGGTAATTACGTATGATTAATATTTTATTTGTATTATATATTAAGTATACGCTGAATAATAGTAATGAAAGTTTTTAAATTGAGGATTTTTTCAAAAAAAGGTTATATTAATAGTAATAAAAATCTGAAGTTTTTTATATTTAAGAATATGTACATATTAAATTTAAAAAATACAATTTGGTAAAAAACAAATTAAACAATTTTTAAAGCAATTTTAAACATTTTATTTCCATTACTTTAATTTAACTTAAATAATTTTTTACGTATAATTAATACGTAGGTATTTTTTCAAATGCCTGTATATTAATGAATTTGTAGCCAATGTTTATATTTTAAAATTAATTTTGATGAAAATTATTAACAAATTATCATCATATATAAAATTAATTGTCATAAAGAAATAGCCTGATAACAAAATATTAAGAATTCTAAATGAAATTAATATAATAATAAATACATCACAATAACAGAATAATAAATTGCAAACAAAAGAAAATATCATTTTTATCATTAGCAATTAATTAAAATGTCATTAACATAAGTATTAAATAAATATAATCATTAAAAATTTATACAAAATTATCACAAGATAAACAGGAAAAAAAAAGTTGGTTTGTAAACAACGATAAAAAAACTGCATAAATTAAAATATGAAATAATAACTGCCTGACCTAATTTATTAATAACTACAATAAATATTATAATAAAAAAAATATATATAAAAAACATCATATTTTCATGTTATATTTTATTAATTTTTCTCGTTAAAAATCTTGAAGTTAAACTAAAACGGAATATTGTTCTGTCCATAATTATAATGATTATTCTCTGGATGATATTTTTCTAGCAATACAAACCAACACGTAATTAAAAAATAATTGTAGTGGTTTATTTTTATGGTTGAAGGAAAAACAAAACATAAAACCTATTAAAGAAAAAATAAGAAAAAAATACACGTTGAAAGGAATAACAACGACTTAAGGATTCCTTATCAACTTTTCATGAGTAAGTCGAAATATATAAGAATATACATTATCCCAGCAAAAAAAATTCTACACTTAAAAAAGTTTGTAAGTTAAAATAACTGAAAATATCATTTAAAAAAAAAGATATTTCATTTAAAAACCGGTCTACTTAATTTTCATTTAAATTAAATGTCATTTGTTATTTATTTTTAAATGTTGATTAATCAACTGACACATCCGTAAGAAACAACTGATATAATCAGTTAAAATAAATGTCAAAATTTTACCCACCAATCCTTAAAAAATAAATGTTTTTTTCATTTATTTGAAATTATTTCCGTTTTTGTATTTTTTGTTTTTTTTTTTTAATATACTCGTACAATACAAAATGTATGTATGCATATGAAGTTATAAACACTTTTTGTGTGAATGTATTTGTATATGTATGTGTGTTTATGAATTTCTTGTAATTTGTATTGAAAAATTTTGTATATATACAACCAATTTAAATAAAAAAACAAATTGAAATTTTTTGAATATTTTTTTTTTTAAAACAGACAGCAAACAAAATTTAAATTTGTAATAACTGTTACGGACACAAATAAACCACAAGTTTCCGTTTTGTGGGTAAATTTTTATCAAATCTCAAACAAATGAAAAAAATAAATGAAACTGAAAAAAATCGGTAAATGATAGTAAATTATTTCGAATAAATGTATAAAAAAGTTAATATAGATATTTCTTTGAAAAATAAATGTATGTTCCTTTATTTTTAAATGAACGGAAAACTTTTTTATTAAACTACAAACAGTTAACTACATAATGTTCTGAGTGTAGTCATTCTGTGACTATAACTTCTTTCATTGCTTCCTAAACTTCAGTTGACATTCTTTTATGATTTGTTGGTGGTATTCTAAGGCACTTCCAAAAGAATTCATGTGTTCATATATCAAATGCAGTGATCTGGATATAAACCCGATGCATATCTTAAAATATCACTCTTCATTACTTCTGAAGCATAAGTTATAGTATATCGTATATTTTTTTTTTGATCTTAAGCATTTATCCAAATTAAGAAAATAGTTCTGGTGAACTTTTTTAATTTTTTTATTAAATCATTTTTTATATTTTTGAGTTTGAAATTTCATAAGGGTTACAATTTATGCAGTTTTGCAATTTTTATAAAAGTTTTGAAAAATCAAGAAAAAGAGATTTTTTTTGATCTTTAATTGAAAATAGCTGGCCTGTCATTTTCATTTTTCAGCCTCAAATATTTATGACGACGCAATCTCTGTATTTTTGCATTATGTATTTTATTTAACACTACATCATTTCCAGTTTAAATTCAGAATTTACCAAAATAATTTTAAAATTGTGTATAAATTATTTCAAATTGCCCAAAAATGTTTTAAAATTGTGCAAAAATTATTTGAAATTGTTCAAAAATATTTTAAAATTGTCTAAAAATGTTTCCAAATTGTACAATCAGTTTTTAAATTATCCAAAAATATTTTAAAATTTGTCTAAAAATTCATTAAAAATTTTAAAAAATGATTCAAAAATGCTTTTTCACTAATGCAGAATTATTTATTTGTTTTAATAAATAGTATTTGTATATCAATGCATAAATTTCGCTTCTTTAAACTTATTTTTCTGCATTCTTATGAATTAAATTTTCATCATAGCTTAAATACCACAAAGTATATGAGCATTTTCCACTCATGCATCAGAATATCTAATCATTGCATTGTCATTGCTTCCTTAGAGTAAAGTATGAGTAATGCTAGTAGCTACATTAGAATACTTCCATCCTATGACACACTAATGTTAAATTCATCGATGAAACCATTAGAAAAGAAGTGATGCCTTTGTCATAGTAGTGATGCTTTTATTGCTTCTTTGGCAGCTTCATTTTTGATGGGATAATATATGGGCTGGTATATAATCATACATGAAGACACATGATCATATACGTCCATATATAGTTTAAGATTTGACCATACATTATATCATATTTTACCATATATCTTCGGATCAGATATTTTAGGGTTCGTGGACGAATAATACCTAAGCATATATACAGACCCTTAAATTTCGGATCTAAAAATATATGGCCATATATGAGATAATTTATGGTCATATATTGAACCATATATATGATCATGTATGCCCATATATGTTCTTATACAAGACAATGTATGATCATGTGTGCGCATATATATTTCGATTTCTACTAATTAGAGAAAATATACCTGAGCCTTGGGCCCACAACAGTTTTGGTTGCCTTGAATTTCTTCTCCAGAGTAATGAAAAATATAGTTTTTTTTTAACAGTAAAATGTTAATTTGATGATGTATTTAATTTATTTTAGTACTCCTAGTTATATATCCTGCTTTCACATTACTTTAATATGTATTTTTAATTCATTAAAAGCAACAATTACATTACTTTTCTTTTTTTTAAGTTTACAAATATTACTCTTTTTAAAATTCTCAATACCTAATGTAGCGTATTATCTCAAAACATGAGAAAGGTATTCAAAACAATAACAATTGCTATACAAGAAGTTATATAAAAATATATAAATAAGTATATTTTTCATACTAACCGTTGCAATAGGATCAGCATAAACAATGCATACAAGTTTAGCTTCAAAACCTTCACCAGAATGTATCCAAGATTTTTCCACTTGTATATCAGGAGGATCTAAAAAAAAAAAAATAATAGAGAAAAGGAATTAAATAATACAATGTATATAAAGATGAGATAGAGTATTACAATAAAATTTGCATTTATTAAAAGAAAATAGAAATAAATACAAGAATTTCTTTTTACTACCTAAAATCATTTGTATTATAAGAAAAGGCTTAGTGAAGCTTGTAATCACTGAACCGATAGAAAAAGTTTCATTATATTTACAAAAAAAAAAAAAAAAACCAAAACATTTTTGCCTAATAGAATGTTTTATTGTAAATATGTGAAAACTTTATTTTATTAAAAAAAAAATTAGATTTTTTTTTTTTAACATAAAGCATTTCATAATAATGGTAATGCTTTTCTATAGAAATACGATATGTTACTTTAACTGTAATGAGTTTAATGGAGTGACGGTCATGCCCACACCGCTATGGCTAAAATCTTGAAAAAATTTGATAAAGGGGAAATTATCCTACTTAACCGTATTGGCCAGACAATTGAAATTTAAAATATTTCCTCCCTGGGGTACAAGTTAATTCACTTATAAGGTACTTTATGCAATTTTTATTAGTATATTGTAAAAATTAGGGCTCAAACGGTCCACTTTGCATAGAAAGCTTAAATTTTAAGATCGAATGAAATTTATAATGAGAAATTGGGAACCAAAATGGACTGAAATAGGGAACAAATTAAATTAAAACACTTGACAAGGCGAACGAAGTGGAGTGAAATTGTATGTGACGAGGGAATGAGTGGCATTGAAACATTAGACAAAGGGGAACGAATTGAAATATGGAACAAAAGGAATTTAATCCCTTAATATAAACGAAATGCAACGAAGCGGGCATGGATTTTAGTGATTTTCATCTATGATATGGAAATCACCAATAACAAATAGGGGTCACTAGGCACTCTTTGAACCTCTTAAACCCCCCATTTCTTCATTGGTGATTTCCTTACAATCGATATATAACTCTAAAATCTAGGCTCGCACCATTCCAATTCGTTGTCAATATTTAGGAATTAAATTCCTCTTGTTCCATATTCTATTTCTTTCTTCTTGTCTGGTGTTTCAATACCACTCATTCTTACGGGACTGTCCAAAGCCACATGACTTAAAATCTCAAATTAAAAATATTTGTTCTTTGGTGTTTGATATAATTTACTAAAGAAATACTTTCTGAAATTTCCAATAAGAATGTCTTAAAAAAGGCACTATAAGCTGCAGCAGCTAGGAACTTGAAATTATAAATGCAGATTTCTCCTCCCTCGTAGACTTCCACAAAGTCTGGGTTTAATATAGTCAAATTGACAAATTCAGATTTTTTTTTGAATAATTAGTATAAAAAACTTTCTTACAGGGAAAAACTTTGTTATTTTTTTAGGAAAAGAAACACATGAAATTTCTTCTATCAGTTATAGGCTTTTTACACTGAACAACATCTTTTTTGAAATGCATGGATGATGTTCAAAACGTGAAACATGTGTTTACATTGGTAATAGAGTATTCAAAAACCGAAACCGAAAACCGGTCAATCGGTTTCTTTATTTTTAAAAACCGATCGGTTTCAAATATTTTGTAAATTAGAAGAAAACCGAAAACCGGTATTTTTTGTTCCGTTAACCGGTTTTTTTAATTACATCACCAACTGGGTTACTTGGTCTCTTTTATTTTTGCCGAACACTTTTATAATCGTTTGTTTGGTTATGAAGATTTAGATATAAGTCTGATGAAGACTTAACTGTGGATATTCCAAATTCAAATAGTTTAATTTCTGATCTAAATAACATAATGAAATGCTCTTTTGAAAATCCTCAAAAAGAGACTGTACAAAATCATTCATCATTATATGTGACCTTCTCCGAGAAAAGGGACCTAGTGTGTGAAAGTGAAGTTTTGGGAAAAACGCATTTAAAGTTTCATAACGCATTATCACTGTGAACACACCTTCAGTTGGGAGGTGCGATTTGGTATGGTTAGTTATGATGTGCCGACTTTGGTGACGTCTTGCCTATGTGGTGATGTATTTTTTTTTTTCGCTTTTAGAGTGACAATTTAAAAACAATTTAAAACCAAAAAATCAAAAAAGTAAAATTTTAATGTTTTTTCCATTTTTATCGATTTTCCCAAGTTCGTTTTGTACGTTTTTATGGGGTAAATAAATTTTTATCAGAAATCTGACTCATTTCATCTTATTCTACACCCTTTTAGGTACCAGAATCCACTCTTAAGTCCAAACCCGTTTTTTGACACACTAGGTCTCTTTTCTTGGAGAAGGTCACATATGATGATTTCATATATCTTAATAAATGCGACAATAGAACTGAAAAGTTGGACAATTTATATAATTGTCTTTTGACTATTTGTCCAACATCTACTATTAGTGAAAGAGTATTTTCCACTTCTAGCTTTATTAAATTTCTGTTTTTTAACAAATTATATAAGCTTTTTATTCAAATTAAAAAAACCGAAAAAACCGGTTGACCGGTTTTTTCTGCAAAAACCGAAACCGAAACCGGTTTTTTTAAAATTCGATTTTTCGAAGAAAACCGAAACCGGTTTTTCAAAAGCCCGGTTTTTTGAATACTCTAATTGGTAACATCTTTCATCTGTTATTGATTTAGCTGTCAAAAAATAAAGGAAAAAAACGCATAATTTTTGTTTAAAATTAAAAAATGGATTTAGAAAAAGCATTAATCATTGGAGTAATTGTTGCTTTGCAAGAATAAACCCGACTTTTAATGCAGTTCATTGAAATATTAAAGGCCATTCTGGAAGATGATGATGAAGAAGAATTTTTGGTAGACATAAGTATGAAATTTTTACATGTGCCGCTCATTTTGCTCCGTTGAATAATTTTTTTTGATTTTTTCTGCAATGTCAGTTTGCTAGTGATGGCACAAAGCAAATCGGTTTTTCTTTGTAATTTTTTTAGTAATAAAGAAAGATGTAAGATGAAACAAAATGAGAAAGGATCATCTTTTGTAGATGTAGAAAGATGTAGAATTTTTGCCTGTATAATTCTTATGGGAAGATGTTAACATTTTTGCAAATTAATCAAAGATGTAAGATGTAGCTCAGTGAAAAAAGCTATTAATGTGTTGCTTTCTGTGGAAAGAGGATAGAGAGGAGATGCAAGGTGGTAAGAGATGAAAAGCTTCAAGTATGCCAACACTTGTGATTACGCGAGATAATAAATCTTACAACTTTTATTGATCGCCTTCTAATGGAGAGTAAGCAAAGATGTTTAAGCTTTATGCGTTATGTGTGAGGAATACAGAAACCATACGTATTATTTTTCTTACCGCAACCTTCTGCGCTAACAATTACACCTTGATTTCTGGATGTACACTTAGAAAAAAAAAGTTTGTAGAAAAATTTGTAAACGGTTTTCAATTCCACTTTACTATTTTTGTAATAATTTTTTTTTGTAAAAAAATTATTATTTAACAAATCTTTTTGGTATTTATATTTTTCAAATTACAGAGTTTTAACAGAATATTTACAAATTTTTGTTCCTAACTTCAGAAATTATTTTACAAATTTTTGAAAACCGATTTGCTAAAATTAACAAAAAATAAAAAAGGAATCGGAAGTGAATATACCGACTCATGTCTGAAAATAGGATATTCACTTCTAATAGAACTAAAAAGTTTTTTGTTCTAAAAATCAATTAAAATTTGACCTTAAAAGTCAAAAAATATTTAATATTTTTGAAAACAGAAATTACCAAATAAAACAAATTTTAAAGATTTTAAAGCCTTTGATTTTGTTTTTAATTTTGTATAAAATATTTTTTTAAAAAATAAATAAAATAAAAAAAATTGATGCTCGACAAAAAAATAAATTTAAAATTTTGTACCTATACTTACAATATTTAGTAAACTTTTTTGCTGATTTTAGCTAACCGGTTTTTAATTCCGCTTTACAAAAAGTTAACTAAAATTAAGTAGCGGCTACTAATTTTTCTACTAATTTCATTGTACTACACGTCAGCAGACATGTGTTGCTGAGATTAGCAAAAAATACCGCTGGGCTCAAATTAGCGAAATTTCCCGTAATAACAGCAAAATTTTCAGTTGCCATTACAGACTTTTTTTGGTGAGTGTAATAAAACTGCGAGTATGATTTAGAAAGTGATTTAGTCAAATTTCTGCAAACATTTAAGCCTCTAGTGCACAAGACCGCCAAAAATTGGTTGTCAGATATTAAGAAGTTCTTGGCTAAATAATATTTTTTTATTCAAGTAATTACTAGATATCGATAGAAAACATAACTGACTACATTTTCTGCCTAAAAATCTGTTTGATTACTTTTGAATATATTTGATTATTTCCAAAGTCATTTTGTCTTTTTCTTGAACAAATGTAGTCACGAACACTTTTGTTTACATGAAATTCAACCTGTATTGAATTTTATGGCGTTTTTGTTTCTAAAAAAAGTGTTCTATTTCAAAAATGTTGCACAAGCCCTTTTAAGATGTTACTTTTTTATATTCAGAAACGAACATAACAGACTGCTCTGTACCTTCTAAATGTAACAAATACTATTTTAATCACCAATGAAATTTGGCGTCCAAGGTTCAAACCCCGACGAGAACGACATTTTATTTTATTGTTTTTTGGAAAATAATCTAAAATAATCAAAAATAATCTTTGAAAGTAATCAGATTACTTTTTGATTACTTTTGATTACTTTTGATTATTTTATCGTAATCGCAAGTAATCTTGATTAATTTGAGATTATTTGTAATCGTAACCAATTAGTAATCAGAAATTTTTCAAAAGAGAATTATATAATCAATTAAATTATTTTTAAAATGTAATCTAATTGATTACTAATCGTAATCCAAAATTAACAGCTATGTTTTGGTCCAGGACTCACAGGACACCATTAGGTTATGTTATACAAACATCCATATAACTCAAAAACCAGTTAAATTAAGCAGAGCTCATACAATAAGACTTTGCAGTAAGCGGAATCAATTTTGGTAAAATTTATTTAATATTTAATGTCAATTTCGCAGTGTTCATAAAGCGAAAATTGCTTTAACTTTTAAAATAATTACACTAGATCAACAATTTTCGGTATGAATTTTATTTTACTAATAGCCAAAATCGAATTAAAAACGATTTACACCAAATACTTTTCCGAATTAAAAAATTTGCAACAATATGGCTTCGATTTGTTGTTGCATATTTTTGATTATTTTATGTATGAATATTTGGTTTTTAAGTGCATATTTTTTGCACATTTAATAATTTTCAATGCATACTTTTACATATTTTCTTTAAATTAAATTTTTGGATTTATTTTTTCTTTTAAGTGCATATTTTACACTTTTTACTGCATCTTTTATGCGCATATTTTCGCTGCCCTGAACCTCGTTTTTGTATTTCTCGCATCAATAAAGTTTTCGAAAAAAAACATGTAAAACGCAACCTTGTTCTACATTCTATAGGGTGAGTCACAGGCAATTAAATAATATATATTAATCTAAAGAAAATAATAAGGCGCAGAATTAGTGTTATTTCTCTATCTAATAAGAAATTTTACAAAATTAAATGTAACACAAGATAGAAGCTGAACAAAATTTCCAGTAAAAATTCAATATTTTATATAGGGTGGTTAAATTTTAAGAGCCGATGTTGAATGTGAACCATACGGTCAGTTTTTTTCTGCATTTCATTTGACATTTCTCAATTTCAGACTAACTCAATTTGAACCATGGAAAGATACACAATCGAGCAACGCGTTAAAGTTATTCAGGCTTATTATGAAAATGGGCGTTCAAATCAAAATGCTCTTTGTGATTTTTTTCGTTAGAATAATCGAACAAATGTGTCCACCATCGGGATAATTGTGTACATATTTCTGCAAATCGGGTCTGTAGGAAATGAGAAAATACCTGTACATGCTCGCCAAGTTCGTTCTGCGGAAAACATTGCTGTTGTTCGCGATGGTGTGACAGAATAGCCGTCAACCTCGACTCGCCGCCGGTGTTCGCTATCGCGAGATTAAAACGAAATTCTTGAGGCCCGAAGTTGAGGATACGCATGTGCACGATATGTGGTTTCAACAGGACGGTGCCACTTGCCACACAGCTAACGAAACAATGACTCTTTTGCGCGACAAATTCAATGGCCGTGTTATCTCACGTGGTGGCGATGTCAATTGGCCGCCAAGATCATGTGATTTGACTCCGTTGGACTTCTTTCTTTGGGGTTATTGGAAAGAAAAGGTGTACGTCGATAAGCCAGCAACAATTCAAGACCTAAAGGGTGAGATAATTTGGCACATTAACGGCATAGAACCTCAATAATGCTTCAGCTTCATTGAAAATTTGGACCATAGGATAAAGGTGTGCTGCCGAGGTCGCGGCGGCACATTTGCCCGATATTTTGTTCCATACATAATTGAACCATACCATATTATCATAATATAAAGAAATGACAATAATTTCCTAAATAATTTGTGTTTTATTCAAAATCAACATCGGCCCTTACAATTTAACCAACCTTTATAAGGTCACCTTGTATAAAATAGGGTGACTATAAATTTCTCAATGCGAAAACCTCACGAATCACATGCAGAAACAATAACTGTACGCACTGGCGTATGAGTAAGATGGTATTTACACTGTATCTGTATATACCAGACGTATGAGTGATATTATATTAATACAAATAACTTATACGTTATGTATTGCTTAGTAAAAATTGGAAGACCGCTAATGCAGTATAAGAACCATTATTAACTTAAGTAAACAATTCGTAAACAATGACTATAAAACTGGTCCTAACATTGTTTTATTTTATAAATATAAAAACATTTTTGCTTTGCCAAAAAATTTCCTCCTTACATTCTTGTTCATAAACGTTAGTAAATATTTAAACACTACAACACTACATTTGTGTAAATTTGTGTGTTTTAAACAAATGCATACTTACATAAAACATCCAAACGTATATCAACACTAACAGGTTCACCAACACCATTATCTGCGGTACACTGATAAACACCAGCCTGTTGACGTTCAACTTTATCCAATGTCAGTATTGGACCATCGCCAATGCGAGCCGTTGATTTGCCAGCACCACTCTATTAAAAATGAAATTAAAAATAAGAAGAGAAGATAACAAACATAAGAATAATATTAAAAAGTCATTTGTAGAAAAGAAAAACACAAAAAAAAAGTTTTGCTATAAAATCTTCTGTGTTAATAAAAAGAAAACAATTAACTTGGAACGAAAAATAAAAGGAAAAAAAAAAAAGAAACTAAATAAAAAATGTGATTATTTCCCTCAAAAATTGACCCAAAAAACTTGCCATGTTGTTACTTTTAGGAAATTACAAAAACATAGAGATACTAATTTACATTGCATGTGCATAGAAAAGGTCATGTGAAAGGATATTGAAAAGAAATTAAGTGACACAAATTTGTTTGTTTCATTAAAACCAATGCAAAAAAATTTATCTTTATTCGAGTTTTAATCCTATGATCTTAATTGTTTATTAATTATTCTAGTGCCTACTAAAAGGACTTTTATTTGCTAAGTATTTGTCTAGAAAAATAAACAACAAGGGAGTCTTAAAAATTTCAATATATTACTGACTTTAGGCGAGAAAGACTGCAAAAAATATTTACTGGGGAACAAATTTTACACAGAGAAAACAGATTCATGCTGACATCGAAAGTTTCGGTTTTGTTAACCGAATTTTTCGGTTATGACTGAAGAAATTCAAATTAAGGCAAGAATTATTTAACTGTGATAGCAAAATTTCGGTGGTTTCATAAATTTAATTCATAAATTTCTTCCAGTGAAAAAGTTACATTTAACGTTTGTCGTGTTTATGTCTTTTTTACAATATAAAAAATATGATTTATTTTTACATTTTCAATTAAGATTTGAGCCCACTAAAGTTGGAGTGAATTTTTTTACAGAAAACCATCTTACTATGCTTTAGGTATAATATATTTATAAAAACTCTTTTTAAAATGAATACATATATATTCAATGAAAATTCCTATAAATAACATCCAAATAATAAGGTGAAAAACGACATATGACCACCCGAGTAAAAAATTTATCTGAAGCAATATTTAGTCATATCCAATTTGATACTCTTACATATCTAGATGATCATATATGATCCAAAAAATGGCTGGTTAAATCTCGTCAGAGAGTAAACTCGTCAGAGAGTAATCTACGAACAGTAAATTTTATATGTTTAAAAAATCATTATATAAAGCTTAAAAAATAGAAAATCCGCAGAGATAGACGGAATTTCTAATAAATGCCCGAAAGCACTACCCTCGTTAGTCATTAAGATTCTTGTACGCCTCTACAATGCTTGCTTTGTAATTTTGTCATTTCCTCAATGTATTGAACAAATTAAAAATAATTGCCATTTCCAAGCCAGGTAATGACCATTCAAGTCCTGATTCGTACAGACCAATAAGTCTGCTAAATGCAATGAGAAAAATATTTGAAAAGGCTATAAAGGAGAAAATTGTTAATTATATTGAGAATTACAACATTATACCCTCCCATCACTCCGGCTTTTGCACTGAACACAACACCACACAACCGTTAGTTAAAATTAGGAATAAAGTAAAAAACTGTTTTAAAGATGGAAAATCTGCGGCAATGATCTTACTGGACATAAAATCTGCCTTTAACTCAATATGGCAATATGGTCTTATTTCGATTTTTATGATCATGTAAGTTTATATATATTTCAATTGTTAAATGGGAAAGAAGAACTTATTATACTGTACAACAATTTCGAACCTTTTTAAAAATTACAAGGTTCCAACAATGGATTCTGGTAGAGGAGACAAAAAAAAATAACGTGGTTCGGCGTTTTGAAAGATCACATGAGAATTTTATTTTTTTTACCGTTATTTGGGGGAGTTAGAGGGTTAATATGTTCTACAAAAATATTTGCCTTAATGTAAAGAAGACATAGTTTCATATGCAGCATATCGATATGCTGCACCAACAGGCCAACGGGGAGAAACTTCAACCCACAATAAAATAAAATTCCGATGTGATCTTTCAAAATGCCGATATATTTTTGTTGTTTTTTCGTGTTGTACTGTGTTATCATATCTCAAATATGTGTTACCATATATAAATATATATGGTTCTCTTTAAGTCATATATATGTATATTAGACCGTTTATAGCATATGAGGCAGAAACTGAAAGTTGCTACAATACTTGATTGCCGGGCCGAAAAAGTTCCCATTTGGCCTACAAGTCTCCAATAAAAATTTTGGGCCGATCATTGAAAAATTAAAACACACTTTGGATGCAGCTATAGGCGTTTTACAACAGGCGCGCATACCAATACGTTATAAATATAAATGTTAAGATAAATTGCTAAAATTGTACGGCAACTGGAGAAATGTCCACAAACAAAGTGCAAACAGTAGATCGTATACATCAGAAATCGAAACTGAACATTTTCAAGGAAACAATGGACATTCTGTTCGATATCACTAGTGCAAACTCCCTGGATGAGATGCGTATACAAGAAGACAATAAGTTTTTGTTGATGCAAAGACAGAAAGGAAGACCAGGGTACATGACAGGCGTTCACAAGAAGTTATACGGCCGAGAACAGCAATCAGAACAACAAAAGTAAAAAGAAGAATAGCGGAAAAGAAAATATTCAGAACTTAACAATCAATCTTGTAAGTGAAATTATTTAACTGTTTAAATTCTTTAAAACATGAATCATCAACTTATATTTTGCTGTACTTGATACAGTTAACATTGGAAGTGAAGACGAATATTAATTCGATTATAACAGTACGGGTACGGATGCGGCATGCGAATTGCATTCAATTGACGTAAAATTCAAATGAAAACCGTTGTAACTTTTTTGTTTCTCTAACGATTTTGATCATTTTTGCCTTGTTAGAATAGAAACTGTATTTAAAATTGATGTTAAGTCTAGTTATCCAAAACAAAAATATTTTTAGTTAATTAGACATACGAAATTTGATTAAAACCCCATATTTTACCGTATAAAGTGTGTGTTAATTTTTCAATGAACTTTGAGCAGACCTTAGCGTTATCCGATCGTCCCCAAATTATTTATTAGAGGCTTGATGGCCAAATGGAAACCTTTTCGGCCCGGCAATCAATACAAAAAAAAAACATATGTTGTCCTGCATGAATTATAAAATGTTATATATAAACTTATATGATATAATTTATACCATAACTTGTCATATATATTATGTCTAATAGTACAAAGATCAATGTATAACTAGATGTGGTTGAATATATATGACACAATATAGGATCATTTAAAAAAAGTTAATGTACTATATATTTATATATGATAATATATTATTAAATACGGCCACATATGTTTGTATATAAACAATTTTTCCTCGGGTAATCTTTCAGCAAAGAAGATTAAAATTTGTACAAAAAAAATGTATGTCATTTCAAGAAAGTAAAGGAGGTTATACATGTCTGCCACAAAAATTGCACCCACACTCTCCTGAAAAAGAAGAAGAAATAAAATCCATTACGACAATGAATTTCAGTTTTGTCTTTGTAAAATATAGTAGGTCAGCCTGATGTAAATAGTTCTTTTTGAATATCTTATAAAAGATAAAATTTTTGGGAAACTTTACTTTTGTGTGTGTGTGTTTTTTTTGCAAATAAAGCTGAATATATTTTTTTGATGTTGGCAAAAAAAAATTTGCATTTACTTTATTCATACATTGTCTGCACTTTTTACATGACATTGCAACCAAGTCATTCGCATTAATTACAATTTGGCAGGCAGGCAGCAGGCAAGCAGGTTGGCACAAACAAGGCGGGTCTTTAGTCATGTCAAAAGGCTAAAAGACAAAAAACTGAAGTCAAAAATATACAGACGAACATAATACATGCCATAGCAGGTATCCGTAGTAAATGTAGTATCTGTTGTAGTTTTCTGTTCTTTTTTTTCCCCCTTCTCTGAGCTGACTTTAAAAGGTGCCATCACAACCTTATACTGTAAAGTACAAGTTAAAAGCATACATGCAATTTCTAGGGTAGACCTTAAGAGTGAATTCATTACAATATCGGTGTTTTATGCCAGAAACTGTTGTATTGTGTATGTGCATATACTGTGTTTTTTGTTGTTGTTTTAATTCCTATAAGGAGTATTTGGTGGTTGACTATCTTGAAATAGGGTTTGTGTGAATATTTATTACTTAACAGTATGTGGCATTTCACCTTTTTAAGTTTTTGTTTGAGTGTGTTATTGGTTTTTTTTTTGTTTTTATAAATTTGCAAACTTATTGTCATCATCTACCTGATCTATTTCCTGTTCTTGTTAAAAACTCTATAACAAAGAATTTGTTTGCTCTAAAGGCAGCCCTTTAGTACTTAAAAATACAAGATAACTTGCTAAACAACAAATGTTGATAATGTTGCCTCCCTATGACATATTGACTCTATTGACATTTTAAAACCAGCTAAGAGATGGCAGTGATTTAGTGTAGGGTATTAATTTGCATTAAAAACACTCAGGTATGTGGGTGAATTTTGTTGTTGTTCGAAATCATTGTTTAAAATAAGTATTGGCATACATATGTTTGTGAACAAATTTTAGAAAATTTTCCTCTGTTTTAAAATTTAAATCCAATTTTACCCTATGTGCCGAAAATCTATTTATTAAAGGTTTTAATTTAGTTCCAAGCTCAAATAATCAGACCCCCATGTATTCTAGACCATATTACATGGAATAGGTTTCAAACCCCCCTCTCCGCATGCAAAACTAAAATACAACTTTCGAAAACGGTTCAAGTCCGTTGCACAAGAACTGATTGTTTTTGGAAAAATTTTCAAAGAAAATTATCATTTGTTGTTACACAATTATATGTTCGAAACTTTGAAAACCGTTTCGTTTTTAAGCCGGGATAATACAGGAATTTAAAAAGCATACAATAATTTTTTATCTTAAGACACTTTTATTCCTTATCAAGCCAATCTCAAATTAGGATGTAAAAGGGAGGGAACATATGAGGAACATCAGTAAATCATAAATTTTTGAAACAAAACGTAAAATATAAATAATAAAGAATAGAAAAGTTTCTAAGCACATCAGCTGATAGATTGCCGGCCCAATGACCATTTTTGATCAAATTCGATTTATCTTTGGCCTCAGAATAGGCGTTTGTTTGGGTGATCACATCCTTAGTGGAATGGCTTGTTGGAGACTGAGGAATTTCGTCAAAAGGATGGAGTATTTGGAATAGCTTGGAACGACAACCATCGCGAGTGAGAGCGCACATCGAACCGACTTTAGTCCTATTTATGTACACAAAACAGCTGTGAATAACATAACATCTTCACTTTCGATTCTATTTTTTCAACCTAACCTTAACTCAACTTTAACATTTTAACACAACTGAGGATTCGGCCGTATCAAAAAAAAAAATTGCCGTAAACCTTCGAATCCAATATATTTTTGCAAGGCAGTTTCAAAATCTTTTGGCCCAACGTAGGGGTCGCATTTTTAATTTGTTGGCACTTACAGAGGAATCATAAAGTGTAATATATCGCTGTTTTTGTCTCTAAGGGAACAACGTTTTGCTCTACGGGGCATTGACCTCAAGTACCTCGACAAAAAGTATAAAATTTCAAAATTAACTTGCAAAAATACTTTATATTCGAAGATATACGGCTCACTTTTTTTGGCCTGTCAACTGACAAACAGAAAGCTTTTTGAAATATTTTTCATTTGTTACCAAATTTAACTATGATTGTTTTGGAAAATATCTGAATAATCTTAAAAAAGGATTTTTTACGATTTTCTACCCGTAAACATCAAAAAGGCAATGAAATAAAAGCACTCAATAATCTTTTTAAAATGAACTTAATATTAATCAAAAATTTCCTTCAAAATAGTTTGAAAATTTTCCTCAAATTAAGTTAAATTTTATTAAAACTATGTTTGGTTAAAGGCGTTATAGTGTATAAGCTCAAAAATAGTTCATATATTTTTTAAGTAATATTTCTTGATTTTAGGAAAAAACAAGCATATTAACTAAAATTTTATTAAATTTTAATAAAAACACCTCAGTTTTAAAAAATTTGTATACTAACATGTAATAAAATAAAGTTTAGTTCAAACAAAAAATTTAGAACATAATTTACTCCAACTTAGTTCAAAAAATATGTCTAAGTTAAAATGAGAATGTACTTGAACTTAATGTGTGTTAATTTTTATTTGCGAGTAGTAAAATTCTAATTCTAATTTTTAAGAATTGTTTTATAAAAATTAATTTAGGCAATTAAAAACAAAAGGTAATAAATTTTTGCCATGTAATAATTAAAATTTATTTGGTTTTAGAAACTGATGAACTAAGGAAAATTTTCAAGCAACTTAGTTCAGATAAATTTTCAAAATTTTAATATAATTTTTTTTTAAGTGAACGTTTTCTAATTTCTGGAAAATAATAAACTTAGGCATAGGATTTTGTTTGTTGGAAACCGTTTTAATTATATTTAAAATTCAATACCAAAAAAAACAATGATTTAAAAACAAACTAGTTCGATTTCCTTGCGCACGAGCTCATCTGTAATCTTAACATTCTTAAATATTGAACTTAAAATAGCTTGAAATAAAATTTAAATTTTTTTTAGCAAAAGGTAAAAAATTTCGAATTTGTGCTTTTGTGTAATAATTTTGTTTGCTGACTACAACAAAATATCACAAGTACATTTTATACATTACGTCTTAATGGCTTTCCTATAATAGACGTTGCGCCTATTAAACTTAATTTATGGAAGGCACCAAAAATAGTTTTTTTTACTCAATAATAAAAAAAAAGTTAAAATTTGTATATGTCATATTATTCCTTCAAATCGAGTTCAAGAAAAAATTATATAATTTCCCTGAAGAAGTTACCCAATGTGGAGACGAAATATTGGAAGGAAATAATAAATAATCATTATTATTTTTTATAAAAAGATCTTGAACTCGGTTTGAAGGAATAATATAATATAATATTGAAGATCGAATAAGGGAAGATAAATATTTTTATATGTCAATGAGATTTTTCCATTTTACAATAATAACAAGAAATATAACTGTGATATTTTGTATTTTTGCAATAATTTCCTTAAAATAGTTAATTTAAGAAGACAAAGGACCCCCAATGTTCCTTGGCCATAAATGCCATGTGTTACTTTGGGCGTTCCTTTTTGTAGTTCTCTCAAGCAGAACCGTTAATTAACTATAAAACAGATCTGACTTTGTCACAATTTATTACGTTTCAGGATATCCCACAGTAAATTTTTTTAATTTGTTTAACTTTTTTCTAATGAAATTTAATTTATATTTTAAATTCATGAGTTTAGCATAATTCAATTTAATTTAGAGACAAAAAATTATAGCAAAATGAGGAAGTACTCCAAATGTTGGAAAATATTTACACAATGAGTGTAAAGTACTTTTAAATACATTTAACATAGAAACAGTTTTATATTTACTGGAATTTTTATACCCTCCATCATATATGGTGAGGGTATATATCAGTTTGTCATTCCGTTTGTAATATGTCGAAATATAGGTTTAAGACCCTATAAAGTATATATATTCGTGATCCTTATGCAATTTTAAGACGATTTAGCGATGTCCGTCTGTCTGTCTGTTGAAATGGCGATCACGACGCGAAGACGCAAGCGGGGGTGTCTATTTTTACCCAGATTATTTAACATCCTCCCGAGCAGTTTGGTATTTAAAATGAGCAAAATCGGTTCAGCGGTTCAAAAGTAATGAGTGAAAATGTGTACAATTTTACAAATTTGTACAATTTTTCTGTATCTATTTTTATTTTCTGTTAAGTAAGTAAAAATGTTATTAAGTCTTCTTCTTGTTCGATTACATTTATTGTCTTACATGCTCTGAGAATAATAACATTCTTAGAGCTATATGTGTGTTACTGTAATAACACTGTTAGAATCGCTAACAGAGCAGACGTCTGTAAATAACATTACTAAAACTAAATAAAAAAAGTTCTGTGTTATAAATTGACAAAACATATTCATATTACAGTTCATGCAAAATTTAGTGTATACGTATGTATATCATCTTCAGTAAGGTCCAGAGGAGCTGGATCGTCGTTAATACGTCCATTAATTATACCGACAGGAGAAAGATATGTAGATCCAGCCCACATCGTATATTTGGTTGACAAGCATATTATCGTGTACAGCAAGTTTCTCAACAAATCTGGCTTGCAACGACATGGAGTACCTACAGAAGGGTAGAACATCGCCATTTTCATAGACGTAACTATTTGAAAATCGTTTTATGGAATTTTCATAATTTTTTCCGATACATTTTCTTAGGATTTTCCGTTCAAATATCTCCAATTCTTTGGCTACTTTAGGAGATATAGTAAACCAGATTGGGTTTTTCTGTTAAGCTTTGTTGGTTTTTCGTTTCATTCCATAAAATGTATTTTTTGTTTTTGTAACCAAAGACATTTATATCTAAAGAAAGAGCAAAATACATAATTGCTTTAGTGCCGCTACTTTTGAATAGGTGGCGCAGAATTACAGTAAAACTATACATTCAGATGTTGCTAGTAGACTTATTACATAATTTTAAAGTCAATTTTTCAAATATTTGACTTAATAAAAGCATTTGTTTCACATTTTTATGTCAAAAAAGAAATTTTCATAGAGGAAAATAGTATTTTTTTTTATTCCATTTGTATTGGAAAATGTATATTTATGTTAATTTTTTCTTTTATAAAAAAAAAAAATACATGAATAAAGTGCAATATTGTGCTCTTAAACATCTAAATGAATATTTATTTAAAAAATTAAGGTATAATTTGTACATAAAACATATATTTTTTTATAGTTTTGGCAAATATTCATTTATGTTACGAAGAAAATAGAAAATCAATAATACTCTAATGCATATTGTAGCACAATATGGCTAATGGAGACTAGCTCTGCAGCAAAATACCCTAATGGAGAGAATGTACCTTCTATTGACAAATAGTTACAACTCATGTTCTTTCTTTAATAAATTAATTTTTTTGCTGTATTCTCTCTATTAGACAAACACACTTCAATTTTTTAAAGAAAGAACATTCGTTGCAACTATTTATCAATACGTGGCGCATCAGAAAGTGCATTCTCTCCATTAGGTATATTCAGCTGCAGAGCTAGTTCCCATTAGCCGGAACAAAATTGAGTATTTGACAAAAATTATGCTTTAAAATGTGTTTTTTGTGCAGTCCATGTTTAAAAAAACTAGTGAAAATGGCAAGCTACCTCTAAAATGCCCATACAAATTTAGTACAATTTCATAGTAGCGACTGGTACATAACATATTTTCTCATATTTTTTCACCAGTCGCTTAGCAGTAAATATTTTGTATTCACCTCAAACATTTTTTCACCACTAAAATTTTTTTTCACCACAAAAAATTTTTCACCTTAAAAATTTTTGTTCACCTCTAAATTTTTTTTCCACCAAAAAAGTTCTTTTCACATCTAAAAAAGTTTTTCACCTCAAAAAATTTTTTCACCTACATAATTTTACTTCAAAAGTTTTTTTTATATTATTTGTATCAGAAGAACAGAAGAGAACATCTTTTTAGGATATTGGTGGAGGGTATTCAAAGATTCGGCACAGCCGAATTTAGCCCTTTTTTACTTGTTTTTTATAAAATTTAAGTATAGCTCCTTTTAAAAGTTCCTTTTAAAATAAATACTATTTAACTTGAAACTTAGAAAATATTTTCTTATTTTTAAGGAGTTAAGTCCTAGTTTTTTGTAAAAAAAAATTTCTAATGAACTTAAATAAAATAAAATTTTTCTTTAAACCGAGGAAACTTTTCCGAACTAACAGTATAATTTTGAATGTATGAACTTATTAGATGAAAATTTTACTGTTTTCTAATAAAAATTTAGTTCTCAGTAGTAAAATTTTTTTTTAATTTAGAAATTTAGACCAAATTTTAAGTAAAATTTGTTTCTTAATTTCAAGGAAAATTTCATTAAACATTAGTGAAAACGTGTCTTTGATGTCATTTTCATTTTAATTTTTCCTGCAAGTAAGTAAATTTTTCAAAATTCTAGTTCATTTGAGTGAGGACAACATAAAAATAAACTTAAAAATAATCAAGTGGCAAAATACTGTAAACTGTTCGAAACCACCTTTTATAAAATTTATAAAATTATTATTTTGTAACTAAAGAACTTGTCTGTTTCACAACAATATTATATAGTTTCTTCATAGTGATCTCTATCAGGTGTTGACAACTTTGAGGTAAAAATCCAACTTAATGACAGCACATCAAGATAATAAACAATGATATAATTGTTACAAAACACTTAAGTTTAACCAAACAGAATATGACAAACAAGAAGAAGAAGAAAATGAAGGATTGAAAACTAAATGAGTACAAACAACTTACTTGTGACAACAATAACAGTAGGATAAAATTAAAGCTATACAAATGCATTAGGGTGTCCTTGAGAATTTAAGTACTAGAAAGAAGATATATATTTGAAGTGTAATTTTAGGTTCTAATCGACATTTGAAGATGCCCATAGCAGCATCTTTGGGTTAAATAATGAGTTTTAATTTTTTTTTTGCAAAATTTGTTTCAAAATTTTTCTTCAAATATTTGCTTCAACATTTTCGCATTTAAGAACTCTCCATGGAGTAACTTTAGTATACCATTGCATTGATTTAACACCCAAAAGTAGACCTCAAAATTGTATTTGTTTTTTTTTGCCGTAATCTTTAAGAGCTATCACTTTAAATATATTTTTAAAGGGACACCCTAATATGCATAGAGAAACAAATAAAATACATATATGCATACAACAAAGAGTAAGCCCATATATGTAATGAAGAAGAAACATACATTCATTACACAATTTAATAAAACCTTAGCCAGTCAACATATTTCTGAAAGTTCAGATATTGTGACCTCTAATATATATGATCATTTTCAGAATGACCAAAATAATTCGCGTTTGACTCCTATATTAGTTTAAAGAATATTTTGTTTATATTTTCAAACAAATTTTTAGCAATTTATTTTGTACTTTTCCAAACTTAAATGTTGGCTGGGTAAAAAAAGGCTTTTTAAGGAAAAGGCATTGTTTTAAAGGACCACCATAAAATACATACATGAAAGATTACTGAAACTTGCTTATCTCTACACATGTTAAATACCATAAGACTTTTTGTCGTAAAGCATATGCATATAATTATTACAAAACAATAGTAAATTCTAGGGTACTACACAGGAGGTAAAAATTAATTAATTTGATAGTTTTAAGACACAAAAGGTATCATTTTCTGATTTTTTTTACTAAAAACAGACATATTTTAAAAATCACTGGGGCATTTACTATGTTAATATTTTGGTACAACTTTGCATGAGAAGTTTGCCAAAATCTAAAGGAAATCACGTGAATCGATTCGTTTGCTATAGAAAATTCATATAACCTGCCACGAGATCGGTTGTTTTATGTGAAAGAGAGCTGTAACTTTTAAATGGCGTTCCCAAAGGAGCGGGCCTAAGCTAGAAAAGGAGTTTTTAAGATAGTATACAAGTTTAAAGTCCATTTGATATAAAGAAACTTTCCGGGTGGCAGTTTGTTTAAATTTCCCTTAGGCATGATTTTATTGTTACCCGTGTAAAAAAGACAACATCTGTTCAGATCTGCTTAAATCTAATTATATATGATTGAATATAATTAGATCTGGAGCTAGATCTGATCATATATGATTAGATATGGATAATTCTTATTATATAAAGATGCATATGGCTAAGATAGATATCTTAAGAGATCACGAAAAGTTGGTGATACATGCATACATTTAAGATATGAGCAAATCTGGTCATATACTGTTATTCAGGCGTTCTCATATATTATTCAGGTATGCTCAAATACCATATAAGGTCATATATCCGCAAATTTCGGATCCAAAGATATATGGTAATATATGCGATCATGTGTGGTCATATATGGAATTCTGCATGAACGTACAGGGTGGCGCAAAAATAACCTTCCGATGTTTTTTGGCTGTAATTTAAAAAAAATGAAAAACTTTGATTCTTCTTGTGGATTATTTTTATTTGGTCTTTTAATTTTTTTTTCATCAAGTCGAGAATATGACGTCATGTAAATGGCCGCCGCCACAGTTGATTGTCATTTGAGCCCTTTTTATGGCATTTTCCATCACTTTGGCCAAAACTTCCGGCGATAGGTCCTCACATTCTTGAAGGATATTGTCTTTAAGAGCTGCAAGAGTCTGAGGCTTGTTGACATAAACCCGCGACTTCAAAAAGCCCCACAAAAAGAAGTCTGGAGCGGTCAAATCAGGCGATCTTGCTGCCCAGTGCAGATCTCCAAAACGGGAGATTAGGCGCCCGGGAAATTCATCTTTCAGCATATCGGTTGTGGCACGTGCAGTGTGTGGCGTTGCACCGTCCTGTTGGAACCACATGTTTTCCAATCCCAATTCATCAAGTTGCGGCAAAAAGAACTTGTTGATCAAAAAAGGTCCGATGACTCCTCCAGCGAAAACAGCACACCATACAGTGACTTTGAGCGGGTGTAATGGCTCTTCGTGGGTTACACGCGGATTTTCAGTGCCCCAGAAGCGTAAATTTTGCTTATTTACGTACCCGCTAAGATGGAAATGGGCCTCATCACTCATGATTATTTTTGATGAAAAATCATCTTCATTATTGCTCAAATAAATAGTCATTAATATTCCGCGTTCTGGAGCAGTGTAGCGTAACATTGTTTATTAACGTGTATTTCGCATGTGTTTACTACACAAATGTCGAAACAGAACTGACATAAGGGGCCAATCGCAAAATTTATAGCATTTTCTGATAGGAGGATTACTTTTGCGCCACCTTGTATATGACCATATATGCCCATGTATGATCATTTATGTTAATAAATATTTAGATTTTTACAAGGGTACATTTATATTTAAAGGGATCTGTTCTGATCTGTTATTTTGACGCGGGTCCCAGAAAAAACATGGTAATGACAGGTCGTTACTGTGTAGATTATCATGTAATGATAGGTCATTACTTTTTTCATTACTTTAAACAACAAAATAATAACCTACTGATAATGGGTGAAAGAAGTACTTATATGTAAGCGCAAAATAATGATTTACTGTGGGTTGTTTTTTTTTATTATTATATTTATTAATTTGTTTTAAAAAACTACAAAAAAAATAAAAAATTATCTGCTGTAAAATTATTTTTTTTTTTAATTATAATATTTTAAAGCCTTTTTCTGAGAAATAGCATAGAATTATAAGCTTAAATTTTTGAGTTCAAAAAGAAGATATTTTTATTTTTTTATAATTTAAATACAATTTTTTCTTGTCTATACTTTAAGTAAGAAAATTTTACTTGATTAAGTTACACTATTGTTTTATTAAGAATAACTACTTACTCTATTATTGTAGGTAACAACTTATTCCTTCACTATGAGTAACCATTCTGGTAATTAATCGAGTGAGTGGTAACTAGTGAAACTGTTTGTGTGCTACTTACTCCCTTAATTACTTCGTAATGTCTGTTTTTGCTGGGGTATTTTGGCAATTTTAGGCTACCTTTATTGGCAATACAAAACTGCTCAGAAGTACATATAACAAATAATATGAGTAAAAACGAGCGAATACGCAAAATCTTTCCATCGGTAAAAATAAATGTGAAGATATTTTCAAGTTTTTTTTAAAACTTCTTAATTTTTTGAACTAAAGGTTGGTGTTTTATATAAAAATAATATTTATTTTTTAATTTATTTATAATTTGTCATAATAATTATTATTTCCTGAGGATGCTACACAATGGAGTAGCGAAATATTAAAAATTAATAATTTCTTTATTAAAAAAAAAAACAACCTTAAACTCAAAAAATTTAGAAGTTATTAATAAATTTAAAAGTTAAAAATTACAAATTTTGTATTTTGTATTTTAGAACAATTTCATGATGAATAAAATAATTGTTTGTTCACCACAATTCTTTTCACCTCAATTTTTTTTCACATTCAATAAAACTTTTACCACACAAATTTTTTTCCTCGACAATGTTTTCTCAATTTCATCTTTTTTATATTTTATCTGTAACGAAAATACTGGGGAAGGCATTAAAAAACCATTGAATCCAAATTTTAAAATTTTTAGTGCTTTTTGTATGGAATGTGTTTATGTACCCAACGCGGTGATGTGTCATATACCCTCCACATATGTGATCAGGGTATATATCAGTTTGTCATTCCCTTTGTAGCACATGTAAATATAGCTCAAAGACCTGAAGAGTATGGTGCGAAAACGAACACAAGGCTGATCCTTTTTACCCAGATTGTTTGTTATCCTTCCAAGCTCCTCTAAAATGCATCTAAATTTTCCATATCTAATTGTGTATTTTAGTACAATTTCATATAAGATTACGATGAGTCTGACATTAGAAGTGAATAATATTTTATATTCACACCAAATTTTTTAACCTCAAAATTTTTTTCACCATAAATATTTGTTTTCACCTAAAAATATGTTTTACTAAAAAATTTTTTTCTCACCACAAAATTTTTTTTATTACAAAAATTTTATTTTCACCTCAAAATTTTGTTCACCCCAAAATTTTTGTTAACATCGAAAATGTCAATTTCTATTTTTTTATTTACTTAACGAAAGTATTGTGGAGAGAATTTTATGTTTTTAGTTGTTCTCACCACAAAATTTTTTTCACCACAAAAAATTTTGCTTTTACCTCAAAAATTTTTTTCACCCCAAAATTTTTATTTACCTCGACAATGTCAATCTCTTTTTTTATTTATTTTCTTAACGAAAATACTGTGGAGGGTATAAAAAACTCGGTAAAGCTGAATTTGATACTTTTACTTCTTTTCCCATCCAAAAACTTTTTTCACCATAAAAATTTTTTTTTTCACCACGACAATTTTTTTCAGTTTACATTTTTTGATTTTGTCTCTAACAAAAAACCTGTGAAGTATAAAAACATCGGTAAAGCCGAATTTAATGTTTTTATTTACTTGTTTGAATTACAAACATTCTAATTAAAACTACAATTGGTATTTTTTGATTAAAAATGGAAAATTACAATACTCAAAATCCCTGGGATGACATTTAAAAAATATATCTGGCCAAAGGTAGAATTTTGTATCTATCAAATATACAAAATTAATTAAAATCAACTTGTAATAGTTGAAAGCATTCCTTTGTAAGCTCTTTTGGCATAAAATAGTTCTACTTGTAGGTTTATAAACTCATTAACCACCTATGGATTTATAATTTCTTATGAATTGTTTGTCGGTACGTCCATCAGTAGAATTTTGTTTGAGTTACTATATATTCTAGTCTATGTTGTGATACAATTTGCTGGTTTATGAAAGATTCATTTTGGCAAGTAAAAGGGGTATAACAAAAATTTGGGCACATGATGAGAAATATTTTAATGATAATTAAAGTCATTTTTTTAGGCGACTTTTGAACAAAAAAACTGAGAGTACTTTCTAAAATACTCATTATTTTACATCACAATAAAAATATTTTAAGGTGAAAAAGTTTAATTTCCGCAAATGGAGTCGAAAATACTAAAATTGCGAGTATTAACTAAAATTAAAAATATTAAGATAATTCGAAAACAAATAAAAAATTTTTAATTTTTTTCCAAAATCGCTGCGAGCATAACAATATTTACTAGATATTATATTATGCAAGATAAGGCAATGAAAAAAAAATAATAAGTCTTTATACCAAACTTGAATGCCTTCAATAAGGGAAATTTTTAATGGCTCATTGTTTTCATTTTTCCTCTTAATTGTTATGGCTTAAAATTAAAAGTTATACCCCTAATGTACATAATTGTTAGCCTTTCTTGGAAAACAAATCACTTTCAAAAAATTTAATTAATTCGTTTAATGCAGATGAAGAATTTTAATCAGTTTTAGATTTTTAGATTTTTTCTTAAAGGTACACTTTGTAATCGTTGTTAATTACAAGAAAATAAGCAATTTTAAATTGAAACAAGAATGTTTAAATTTTTAACAGGATTATAAAGATTTTAATTAATCCTCAACCTTTTGGGGTTAATTTAAAATAGTAGGTACTTACATAACGTATGAGTGATATTTTATTTAATATTACTCATACGCCAAATTAATTTAATCAAATTAAAAAGATCAAACATATAATTAATTATACAATGTTCTTGTAATATTTCTTATTTAAAGCCTTTACTATTGCAAGACATAATTATCAAAAAGCTTTATTCACTGTTGTACTTAAAAGTAAAACAAAAATCCCAGACATTTTCTTATTAACAATTTCACTTTCTTATTGTAAGTCATAAAATCAAAACATAAAAAGGAGTAAATTTAATTAAATTAAGAAAATAAAATCAGCAACATAAAAATGCTTTTCATGCTGTAACAACGTTGTTTTTATATGTTTTTATTCATTTGCTTCTTTGTGGGTCTGTCTGAAGAAAATTAAAATGTAATTGATGATTGCTCAATGAATTGCTTAAAGAAAATTCTTAAATAAGTAAACTCAATAAAAGGTAAAAGCTTAAAATAACTGTAACTCAATAATGAACTTACCTTTTTTGTCCAAAATATAGAGGGAACAGGATTGCCAGAACCCTTGCATTCCAAAGTAACAGGACCACCTTTACGAGCTTGCAAATTACCAGAGGTGGGAGTAGCACGTACACTGGGAGGTACTGAAAAATATTAAAAGAAATTTTATATAAATTAAAATTAAATGTATTCTACTAATTTTCTTAATTTAATTTCCCTATTTCAACTCACCCAATATTTCTACTGTATGCACTTGATCACGATTTATTTTGTCACTAATTTGACATACATAATCACCAGCATCTTGTGGTTCCAAATCTGATATTTCTAAATTGTAACCATCTATCAGTCTTATACGTTCATCCCTTGTCACCATTATGTTAGAGGCTGTAAGCACATTTATACCACGACGCCATAATAAAACAAAGTTTCCTGGAAGTGCAGACAAAAAAAGTAAAAAAAAATATATATATATTTAAGAAAACGAATATAAATCATTGGTTGTATATGTCAGTTGTAGTTTTAAAATAAACAAGAAAATCTACAACGTAATCCTTAAGGAGAAATTCAAGATATACAAGAAATTCAACAAAACATAGAAAACTATCAAGTAGAACATTTTCGTTAATGTTTCAATTTGAAAAAGGAAATTTTATCTATTAAACGTTGCACAAAAGGCAATGACGTGATTAAGGGATTTGGCTGTTGGAAAAAGTTTCCTAAAATTTGAGATTTTTTCTTAAGAAGGTGACTTGAAAGAAAATTAGATGTAGAGTTTGTAAAAAATTTTCTAATATTTAATTTGAATGTTAAATGACTTATTAGTTTATACATCCAAAGAAATGATTGGTTGCAATTCGATCAAAACTGTTAACATTTATTTGTGAGGATATAATTTTATTTGTAATAACCTAAAATCCATTAATAAAGCAAAAATGTTGTATTAGGAATTAAAAAAAGGGAAAAGGAACTAAAAATCAATTCTATTATTCAATTATTGGTATTTCCAATCATCTTTAAAAATAAAATTCGTTTAGTATTTTCGTGCGGTGGAAGCAACCATTTATTTAGTGAATATATTAGAAATTTGGTACAATCTATCAAATTTATTAAAAAATTGTTGATATTCAAAAGTGGTAATAAAGGACGGTTATTCTGATCAAAAATATTATTTAATTAGGCTTTCAGTAGAAGCAACCGAATTGTGAATTTTATTGATAATAGACGTCACTAATGATTGGTATTGATAAACAAATTGTGTACTAACATTTCCATAAAAATGCATAAGTGTTTGTGGTGTAGTGGGTAGAGAGGTAGTTCAGTACTTAGAATTTCCGAGTTCAAATCCCGGAAAAGGCAAACATTTAATTAAAATAAAACATTCAAATGTTGAAATGGCAAAAATATCAAAAAAAAAAAAAAATTTTAATTAGTTGTGGTGCAGTAAGCAAGAGTGTGAACTATGAATCTGATTGCCCAGGTTCGATACTGGAAAAAAATTAAATATATATATTTTTTTTAAATAAAATTTTTTGGAACGTAATTATATTTCTGTGGATTATAAATATTAAATTGTACAACTGAATATTGGCTTTCTCAACTAAAAATATAATTTATTATGAAGAACGTTGTCGTAACCGCCAGAATTTGATTGGCAACAAATTCGGTGGACACAACAGATATTATTTTCTGGGTGTATTTTTTATATCAGTGAACCTCAATTTTACTTGGTTTCCAATTTCCATGTACTACTCTGGAAAAATATATGGCCAAAGTGTTAAATATCAGATAATATGAACATAGGTTGTATTTTAAAATTATTGTTTTAACTGTCATCATCTAACAACACTGACTGACAGAAAACACAATTTTGGGTATACAAAACCTTATAGCAAGTTATTCTGCCTTTGGAGGGAAAAGTTAATCTAGTAAAAATTAATTAACTGCCGAGTTTAAGTGCAACCTTTAGCAGCTAATAAACGTTTTAACTATATTAATTGTAATTAAATTATGATAATCATCATTTCCCTGTGTTTGGTATTTCAATTCATCCCGTTCCCCGTTGCACTGCATTCCATTTCCTTAATCTTGTCTATTGTTTTAATACCATGCGTTCCCTTCCATTTTGTGCCTCTTGCCAAGTGTTGCAATTTTATTCGTACCCTGTGCCATTTCAGTACTTCAATTACTCCTGTTCCCCGTCCCATTCCATCTCGTTTCGTTCCTCTTGTTTGATACTTCAATTCAACACGCTTCCCATTCCATTTTATTGTGTTCCGCTTGTCCAATGCTCCATGTATCTAGTGTTTCAATTCCACTGGTTCTCCATTTCATTGCATTTCGATTCCCAATTTTAGTATTTAAATTACATCCATTCTTCAAGTTACTATACAAAGCGGATTGAGGAGATCTTTAAGGACAACACTCTTCCCATTTTGAAGTCCTATTTTATCATGTTCCAGAAGAAAATTCAAAAAAGTGCTTTATCAGTGAATTGGCCCATATTCCAGGGCGCATGTCGTTTCCATTATTTAGTGCTTCAATTCTTCGCGTTATCCCATTCCATTTCCTTCATCTTGTTTAGTGTTTCATTTCCACTCGTTCCCCGTTCCTTGTATCTTAAGTCTTCCCGTTTCCCGTTCCATTCCATTTCGTTTCGTTCCCCTTGTATGATAGTTCAATTCCACTAGTTTCCCATTCCATTCCATTCCATTTTATTTCATTATGCTTGTCTAATGTGCTCATTCCACTCTTTCTGCCATCCATCCTATTTCGTATATGCAGATACATATATGTAGTGTTTCAATCCCACTTGTTCCCCGTTTCATTGTTTCCAAATCGATTCGAAGCCCTATTTTGTCATGCTCCTGACAAATATTCGAAATATGCTTTATCGGTGAATTAGCACATATATTTTAAATTTAAGGTTTCCAGCTAAAGCGGTTTGGGCAGGCTGTTAAGGGGGAGACTTTTCCTTTTTTAAATCCCCATTTTTGCTACGTTCCTGGGAAAATTTTCAAAAAGTCTTACATACTCCAGGAAACACATTTTTAAATTTTAGGTTCTAAGCCAAACCATGTTTGGGCGTCAAGGAAGAGAATTTTTCCCAATTTAACCCCCACTTTTAAGACATTAGTGTAAAAAAAAATCCAAAAAGTACCTTATTGCTGAGTTATCCCATTCTGCAAAGAACATATATAGATTTCCCCTCCCCCCCCACCTCATCCTTTACAATTGAAGTAGCCCATACTCCATGGAAAATATATTTTGAATTTCGGATTTCATTTTGGTCTGGTTATCAAGAGAAAGGATTTCACGTTTTTAATCAACATTTTACGATCCTCCGGGAGAAAATTCCAAAAAGTACCTTATCCAAGCTTCAAGGAACTCATATTTTAAATTAAACGTTTCTACCCAAAGCGGTTTGAACAGGCTATCGAGGGGAGAGGTTTTCTGCTCTTTGCCTCTTCCCACAGAAATGATCAAAAATCAAGTCTTTGTATAAAAAGATTAAATTTATATAACTTTAATTCATATTATATTTTTCAAAATTATTTAAGATTAATCCTAAAATAGCTAAAAACAGTGATAAAACTTAAAAAAACACTACACTCAGAGTCTTATGTAATTTACCGTTTATAGTTTAATTAAAAAGTTTTCAATTCAGTTAAAAATAAAGGAACATACATTTATTTTTCAAAGATATGTTTTATTCAAATTTTGAAATATTTGTTCAAAATAATTTACTGTCATTTACCGATTTTTATTTTCAGTTTCATTTATAATTTTCATTTGTTTAAAATTCAATAAATATTTACCCAAAAAACGGAAATTTGTTTTATATTTGTTTCCATTACAGTTTTTACAAATTTAAATTTTGTTTACTCTCTGTTTCAAAACAAAAAAATAAAATATTTAAAAAAATCCAATTTTGTTTTTTATTTAAATTGTTTGTTTACGAGAACTTCATAAGAACACACACATACGGCCATCCACACAAAATATGTCAATAGACTGTGTGAGTATACAACAAAAAAAGGTACAAAAAATGGAAACAATTTCAAATAAATGAATAATCAGTTATTTTTTACAAAATTCGTAGGTAAAATACTAACATTTACTTTTAACTGATTAATTATTTGTTTTTTTACTGATGTGTCAGTTACTTAAACTACATTTAAAAATAAATAAAAAAAATCCTTTTGATTTAAATAAAAATTAAGTAGAGCGGCTTTAAAATGAAATATTATTTTTTTTCAAATGGTATTTTCTGTTATTTTAACTTAAGTGTAGTTTTATAATCAAATTCATATGCATTATACTCCATCACCCACAAATTTGTATTTTGTTTTCTTTTTTTATAGTTTATGTACATTTATATAAAAATACAAGAGTATAAAATAAATTTTTATGTTATTTTGTTGTGGCATCAGACATAAATTTTTATTGTCTTTGTTTTCTAAAGTTTTTGGTAACAACATATTTCCAATTTTTATATTGAAAACTCTTGTACAAAATACTTGTTACTATTTGTTGTGCATTTAAAAGTTTTTTGCTGTAGATTTTTTTTAAAAAAATAGTTTAGTTGTTTTATACTATCAGCCTTAAACTAAATTATATGAAAAAAGAATATATAAACTTGTTTATAGTTATATTTTATGGTAACAAGTGTTATATTTATTTATTTTGTGATTGTTTTAAAACTATAGAAAGTGTTTTTCTATGTACTATAATTTGCTTAGAAATTTATTAAATTAGTAAAAATTTGTTAAAAATAAAAAAAATGTATATATTTTAAAAGAAATATGTAAAAAGAGAATATAAAGATAAGTAAAATACTTTAAGAAAATATTTAAGTTACTTATAACAATGTTATGTGTTCTTAATATTAAGTAAAATATCACTCATACGTCTCTATTGCTTTATTTTTGATTTACTAAATTCTATACTACGAGTACTTTAATTAAATTCAAATACAAACGAATAATTTCATAATTTTAAAGTTGTTAGTATATATTACGGGCCACTTTTAACATGTATCATATATTTCAGAATTTACTTGCAATTTATTTTATTATTAACGATTATTATTGAATGCTTATTATCTTAACATCAAAAATATATTTACGACAATATCGTTTATAAGCATTTATTAAGACACTTAAAGAAAAATCTTCATAAAACTATATATACACCCATAGAACAGATTTATTGCACCATTAAAATAATCCATTTATAAAGCGCAAATATTTTATTGCATTAACTGAGTACATTGATTCAGAAGGATAACGAATTCATTTCTTTGTTTATTTTTTAAAACGAATTAAATTTGACTCGAATATCGGTCCATAAACGCATTCAAGGCGTGTGGATATGTTAATCTCTATAATTACAAACATTAACGTATTGATTAATATCTTATTAAAACCGGGCTAACTACGCAGTGGGACATATTGAAAAATATTATAAAAGTCACAAAGCTGTGGTGGAATGATTGAGCAACTCTCAGTTTTAAATTTTAAGAATTTTTGACTCTTATAAAGTTTTTGTGATCGTTACATGTTTTGAGTTAATATTAATCAAGGAATCAACTTTAACAAATCTTTTCAACAAAAAATTATGTATTTCATTTATATAAAGCGAATTAAATCATAAAACAAATTATTCTATAGAATCAAATGTGATTGGGTGCTCCGTAGTGTTCTCAGTGGGGTGCTCCGTGGAGTGCTCCGAAGGGTGCTCCGTGGAGTGCTCCGAAGGGTCCTCCGTGGGGTGCTCTGTGGGCTGCTCCGTAGGGTACTCTGAAGGGTGCTCCATGAGGTGTCCCTTGGGTGGTTTGTAGGGTGCTTCGAAAGGTGCTCCGTAGGGTGCTCCGAAGGGTGCTCAGTAGGGTGCTCCGTGGGGTACTCCTTAGGGTGCTCCGTAGGGTGCTCCATGGGGTGCTCCGTAGGGTGCTCTGAAGGGTGCTCCGTGGGGTGCACCGTAGGCTGCTCCGTAGGATGCTCCGTTGGGTGATCCGTAGGGTGCTTCGTGGGGTGTTCCGTAGGGTGCTCCGAGGGTGCTGCGTGGGGTGCTCCGTAAGATGATCCGTGGGGTGCTCCGTTGGGTGCTCCATAGGGTGCTCCGTATAGTGCTTCCCGTAGGGTGCTTCCCAGAGGGTACTTCCCGAAGGAAAGAGTGAGATTAGACTAGCTAGTTACATGATATATCTAGAAAGAACCAGACAATGTTCTGGCATCATTTCAATAGTTGGGACACTTGTAATTTTACAGCACTTACCATTTTTTCAGACACTGAATTATATTTTACATCATCTTTGTGACATATCCCTCATTCAGTTATCATAAATTTATTATCGTGGATCAATCGTCATTTTCCGTGGGAATATGACTACTGAATCCTACTTATACAAACAATATAATATTTAACGTTATTCGCGGCGCTATGATTGATAAAGTGTATTGCAATTAAAAAATTTAAATATTTTTTGTTTGATAGAGGATATTCCAATTTTATCAAAATTTGAATATATAACATACCTTAATAACAAAAAAAATAAAACGAAATAAAATATCTCTAATTGAACATTTGCTAAATATCAGACATTACTATTACTTTGAATTAATCTAAACTAAATAAGACGGCGGATCAAGAAGTCCGTGACTTTTCGAACTTCCCTTGTAGTTATATAAAATGCAACACTGTTCCTATCAATAGACTACTGTCAAATTTTGAGCAAGTTCCGTCATTTACTTTGAGTTTAACAGCTTTTCAAAACATACAACCTCGTGAATTTTTTTACAAATGAAAAAAAGTTAATTTCGACGTTATTAAACATTATTTTATGCGAAAAAAAACCGTCAATCAAACCAAGAAAAAGCTTGATAAATACTATGGGGACTCTGCATTATCGATTTCAATGGTATAAATGTTTCGTTGTGGTCCACATCGATTGATTACCTTCAAAAGGGAAAAACAATAAATATTATGCACACTTTTTGGACCGATTTACCAAGGATTAAAAAAACAACCCCATATGGCCAAGAAAAAATTCTTTTTCATCAAGATTATGCACGGGTGCACACGTGTGTAGTCTTAATTGCAAAATTCCATGAATTGGGCTACGAATTGGCACCCCATTCGCCATATTCTCCGGATTTAGATCCCAGTGACTATTTCCTATTTCTAAACCTATAGAAATGGCTCGGTGGAAAGAGATTTAGCTCCAACGATGAAATTATTGATCAAACAAATGCCTATTTTATGGACCTCGAAAAATCCTATTCTTTAGAAGAGATAAAAAAATTGGAGAAACTTTGGATTAAAGGAGATAATGTTGAAAAATAAATTTTTGTTTGGCAAGAAAAACTGTGTTTCATTTAAATAGTCACGGACTTTGATCCGCGCTTGAAATCACAAAGGTAATGATATTCTAATGGTGTAACAAGGTGAATTCAAGACAAAGTTCTCTGTAATAATTTTTTACGATTTTTTTTTTTAATGTGTATGTCAAAATCCATTGATTGCATGCTATTTATTTAAGAATCTAAAAAAGTTTGAGAAAACATTTTCCGTTAATATATGTAGTAATAATACAGTTTTTAAAAGTCGATAATCTTAAGGTGGTTGATAGAGGGTATTGCATTCAAAAATAGTTTACAGCAAAATAAAAAATATAGTAAAAAGTTAATAGAATTGATCTTTGTTCTCTTAAATTTTAATCAGATATGTAGCTGTCATTAAGCAACAAATTTTCGTCAAAAAGTGATTTTCAATAAACTGGTTCATAGAGGGTATTGATGTATCCGCCCATCTGGCAAATTTATTCATTTTAAATGTCGATAATGTTAAGGTGGTTGATAGAGGGTATTGCATTCAAAAATGGTTTACAGCAAAATAAAAAATATATTAAAAAATTAATACAAGTGATTTTTGTTCTCTTAAATTTTAATTTAATTTATGTAGCTGTCATTAAGCAACAATTTTTCGTCAAACAGTGATTTTCAAGAAACTGGTTCATAGTGGATATTGATGTATCCGTCTATCTGGCAAATTTACGATTAAGCTTTTTCTCACCATTTGAGTGAAGATAATTGTCTGTACTTGTTTAAAAAGGATTAGATCACATATGAGCCCTTCGCTGCAACCGTATACCAGAAATCATATTAATGTAAAGATTGTAAATTATTTTATTAAAACTGTCCATACAATTTACACATCAAAAGAAAAAAAATCTAAAAACATGTAGAAAAAAAAACCTAATAATAAAATATAATTATTCGTTTAGCAATAAATCCCAGTTAAATACAAGAAAATAATCTAAACTCCACAAAACACACTTGGCGTGAAATTAGCAAGCAACCCTATAAAATAATCACAGCTAAATGAACAAAAAAAAAAACGAAAATAAAGCTTATATAGAATTTATAGTGTAAAAGACCGTAAGTTGTTCACTAAAAAGCTATAAAATAAAAAAATTTAATGTTTTTTTAGTTCCAACAAAATGCAACAACAAAATGTGGTAAATTAAGAAAGAGATGGTTGAAAAATAAAACAAACAAACAGTAAGACATGACAAAAGCAAACAAACGAATAGCATTAAATTTCATTAAAATCCAATTTATAACAAGTGTATATGGATTTACTGCAAAATAACTGTGAAAGAGTGTGAGTTTTGAAAAAGTAGATCTAGAGGAAAAACCCATATAAAAGCAAATAAAAATAAATAGTCATGACGATTTACAGAATTAAAACTACATAAAAAGGATTTAGTTGAATGTGTAGAATCATTGATTTTATATTTTCAGTTTCCGCTTCTTTTCTACATGTTTGTTTATTTTTCTGCTACAATTGCAAACTAATAAACTAACAAAAAAAAAAAAGAACTAACAAAATCAATCGTTAGCTGGAGAAGGGGATAGTTGCCCAAGGTGTAGACTTAAAATTTAATAAAAATTGTATTTATCATACATAACATTTGACTCGTGCTATTTAATAAAAAAAGGAAGAAATTCGAGATTACTTGAGTTGATATTGCAAAATATTGACAATTATAATAATAATATAAATTCGTTTTATTAAAGAAATTTTATAATTTTTCTATTTTAAAGCTACAAAAAAGAAATTCATAATTTTGTTATACAGTGCGTATGATTAATATTAATTATAAGGTTATTTGTTAATATTGCTCATAACTTTTAAATTAAAGCCTATATTACAGTTATTTTAAATTCCAATATTAACCCATATCTTTATACGTATATTCCCCAGCATACCTTCCTTTAGCTGTGTCTTTTCAAGAATAATAAAATTCATTTTAATTCATTTTATTGTTAAAACTAATAACATTAAACTACTTTTTATACCTGCAGCACCTAGAACCTCTTGATTCTATGTATTTTTGTTTCTATTCCAACAATACTAACAATTTGACACTTAATTTGTTTTATTGGATTAAGACTCAACCAACAATATGAACTCATTTCGAAACTGGTCATTTAACGAACAGACTATTTAAATGTTCTTTTTTTTCTAAAAAAAAAAAAATTATATACGTATTAAATTTCATTACTACAATAGTTTTTTTTTCTCTCTGTATTTTATAGTAAAGATTAATGATTTTATTTGTTATAGAAGTTTATATATTTTCCATTCATTTCCAGTTCAATGTTGTGTTATTTTTCCTAAAGCTGTATTAAATTACATACTTGTTTATTTTGGTTTTCATCTATACAAATCTTTCATTATTTGTAGAGTAGTGTTAAGTTTATGTTTCTCTTATTTCATTAGAAGATTCTTTATACAATGTGTAAAATAAGTTTTCTTTTTCGATTGTTGTTCTTTTTTTGTGAATTTTTCTATTTGAAGTGTTGATTTGATTAAAAGTTAATCTTGAATCTAAAGGAAGGTTAAAAAAAATACTAAATACATGTTGCACATCATGTCTTACTAACATTCCCGTATATTTAATTAAAATTGTTTGCTGTAATTTTAATTAAAACGTGTAGTTATGTCAGAAGTTTTTAAAAAGAATTTTTGCAAAATTTATTTTAATCTTACACAATTGAACGCAAAGAGCAAACATAGTTAGGACAATTATATTCTAAGAGCACTGTATATTTTTGGGCTTATGATTATACAAAAAAAAAAAAAAACAAATAATATAGTTATGATTTTGTGATTATAAAATTACTATTTTCATATTTAAAATATGGTAATATACAATCTAATTAATTTCTGTTGAATTTTACCCAACTTATAGTAGAAAACTGTACTCCTACTATAAATTCGGTAAATTTACTCTGAGTGCGTAAACGAAAAAATACACACATTATGCGTAATATTTTGCACACATAATGTGTAAATTTTCATTGAAGTTGTGTAAAAATTAAAAGAACTAACAATGCAGTGCTTAAAATTTTCAAAAATATATGCGTATATTTACCAACACCCATATTTTTAACTGCACAAAAAACTTGTTTTTAATAAAAACAATAAATTTATTTTTATTATAATACATAAAATACATTTTGCAATTTTTTAGTGTTTTATTGCAGTTTTCTACAGGACATATTGTATTGTGCGATATGATTTGTCCTCTTCTTCGTTCTAAAAGAGTCAACTTAATAGATATTGTATGATCGTAGACTTTATTAATTTAAAGTATAACCAAAACGAAAAGGACTAATTGAACGGGGCAAGACGAAATAAAACAATACTTGCTTTCGGTCGAACGTTATAAACAACTAGCTGATTTTTTATTAGAGATTCTGATTTTTATACACAAAAAGAGTTCTAAAACTGTAACTATGTAAAAGGATAGACACAAAATACAAAATTTATTGGAAAACAAAGAACAGTGGTGAGCAAAAAATAAATAACATGTTAAACATTTTAGGAATTTTAATTTTTTAATTTTTTTTTTTTACTACATATACGTATTGGCAACATACAGATCCCAACATTCCGGCGGCGTTGAAAGTATCAGCTTTCAAGGGTTGACTAGAATAGCTAGCTTGTGAACTGGTCTTCGAAATAAACCTTTTGCAGTTTTTACATCAGCCACTCTGACTTTCCCATCTCTGCCAGGATATGTAGCTGCAATACGACCAAGGACCCACTTTAAAGGCGAAACATTGTCTTCATGAATAATAACAAGTGTGTTTTGTTGTATGTTTAGTTCTGGTGATGACCATCGACTCTTTTGTATCATATCATTTAAATAATCTGTAGACCATTTTTTCCAAAACTGTTGTTTGATTGCAGTAATACGTTTCCATCTCTGTAATTTCATTACTCTCAATGGTGGGTTCCGGTATTGAGTTTAATGGCCCGCCAATTAAGAAGTGACCTGGCGTTAATGCTTCAAAATCGTTTGGATCGCATGATTGAGAAGAGATTGGACGGGAATTCATGATAGCTTCAATTTCAATGAGCGTGGTAGAAAGCTCTTCATAATTCATTTTAGCATTAGCTAGAGTACGGTAGAGATAACCTTTGGCTGATTTCACGGCGGCCTCCCAAATGCCTCCAAAATGTGGCGCTCTGGGGGGAATAAAATTAAATTTAATAAAATTTTTACTACAAAAATCATTTATATTGTTTTGAAAAGACTTAGCCTGAAACAATTTTTTGAGATCATTGAGTTGTGCATTAGCCCCAATGAAATTTGTGGCGTTGTCACAAAAAATATTTGATGGCAAACCACGACGACCAATTAATCGTTTCAATGCTGCTATAAATGCGTCAGACGAAAGATCAGATACGGCTTCAATGTGAACCGCCTTGGTTACAAAACAGACGAAAATTGCTACGTAACATTTATAGGGTTGTTTTCCTCTTATCTTGAAATAGGTGAATATAGGCCCACAAAAATGAACACCACATCTGTCAAATGGCCTGGAAGGGGTCACACGTTCAGCTGGTAAATCTCCCATAATTTGTTGCAGAAGCTTTGGTTTGTAGTGTATGCAACTAGTGCAGGAACGAACAGTTTTTCTAGCAACATCTTTAGCACCTATTACCCAAAAGTTTTGTCTAATAAAAGCTAAAAGAGCTTTTGGACCAGCATGAAAATTTTTGACGTGAAGTTCATGTACTAGAACTTTAACAAAATGGCAATCTTTTGGCAGCAAAAACGGATGTTTACGATTTTCAGGAATGTCTGCGTTATGCAGCCGCCCTCCAACTCGAATTAGTGGAAACCCGTTTACATTTTGTACGAAGAGACTTAATGTTTTAAGAGAGCTTTTCAATTGATGACCTTTGCTCAAACGTTCAAATTCTTCTGAAAAATAATGTTGTTGAATTGTCCACACAGCACATTGTACAGCACGTTGGAGTTCTTTTGTTGTTATTTGACAACTTTTGTTTTTGCAATGAAATCTAAATAACCAGCATATTACACGAAGAATTCTGTTGTATGAGCTTGTACGATTTATTAAGTTTAAAACTGGGTTTTCAATTGTATGACACTTTAATACTGCACTCAGAATATTATGTAGTTAACTGTTTGTAGTTTAATAAAAAAGTTTTCCGTTCCATTTAAAAATAAAGGAAGATACATTTATTTTTCAAAGAAACATCTATATTAACTTTTTTATACATTTATTCGAAATAATTTACTATCATTTACCGATTTTTTTCAGTTTCATTTATTTTTTTCATTTGTTTGAAATTTAATAAAAATTTACCCACAAAACGGAAACTTGTGGTTTATTTGTGTCCGTAACAGTTATTACAAATTTAAATTTTGTTTGCTGTCTGTTTCAAAAAAAAATATTCAAAAAATTTCAATTTGTTTTTTTATTTAAATTGGTTGTATATATACAAAATTTTTTAATACAATTTACAAGAACTTCATAAACACACATACATATACAAATATATTCACACAAAAAGTGTTTATAGCTTCATATGCATACATACATTTTGTATTGTACGAGTATATTAAAAAAAAAAACAAAAAATACAAAAACGGAAATAATTTCAAATAAATGAAAAAAACATTTATTTTTTAAGGATTGGTGGGTAAAATTTTGACATTTATTTTAACTGATTATATCAGTTGTTTCTTACGGATGTGTCAGTTGATTTATCAACATTTAAAAATAAATAACAAATGGCATTTAATTTAAATGAAAATTAAGTTGACCGGTTTTTAAATGAAACATCATTTCTTTTAAATGATATTTTCAGTTATTTTAACTTACAAACTTTTTTAAGTGTGTTTTTCGAATAGCTGAATCGACAATTTTATCTTTAGCTGGTAAATGAGTTCGTGGCCAACTTTCTGGGCTTTGCTTTAGAAAAACTGGGCCGGAATACCATATTGATGATGACAACTCCATCACTGAACATCCACGTGACAGAATGTCTGCTGGGTTATTTGAAGTTGGCACATGACGCCATGAGCATTGCGAAGTTTCTTCCTGAATATCAGATATTCTATTTCCAACAAAGGTTACGAGTGTAGAAGAATGTTTGTTTAACCACTGCAGTACGACTGTTGAATCTGACCACAAAAAGGTTTTCGGGTGAAACTTTTCAAAAACTGGTGAGATTTTAGAGTAAAGTTTTGAGAGTAGGTGAGCGCCGCACAATTCTAATTGTGGCATAGACTTCTTTTTTGTAGGTGCAACACGGCATTTAGATGTTATGAGCTGGACAACAATTTCACCCTTTTCATTTGTTGAACGTGCATAAAAGCAACATCCGTACGCTCGTATTGATGCGTCACAAAATCCATGTAACTGTAGTGAAACTAAATTTGGTTGTAAAACAAATCGGGGTACTTTCAGTAAATGTAAATTGTTTAAGTTTTCGATAAAGTTTAAAAATGATGTTTTGGTTTTTTCAGGTACTTCTGAATCCCAATCGACTTTTGTTATCCAAAGATCTTGCAATAAGACTCTCGGTTGAATAACGATTGGATAAACCAAACCCATTGGATCGAAAATTGATGAAACCAACGACAAAATGGAACGTTTTGTAACAATGGCATATTGTTTTTTAGGTTGAAAAGTAAAAACAAAATGATCAGTGTTTGGATTCCAAGTAATGCCAAGCGCACTCGTGATAGCTTCATCGCTGATATTCATATTTTTAACTTGATTATCATGTAACTGCAATGAAGAATTGTTTGATTTAAATTTAGTTAGTTCAAACCCACCTTGTTTTAATAATGTAGTTGTTTCTTCTTTAATTTGAAAAAGGGTATCTAAATCGTTGGCACCTGTTAACATATCATCAACATAGAATTGTGTCTTTATGGTATTTGAACCAAGTTGGTAGATATTTTGATATCGGTCGGCAAGAAAATGCAAGCTTCGAATTGCCAGGTATGGTGAGGAAGACATTCCATACGTTACAGTGTTCAACTGGTAGGTGGAAATTGGTTGGTCTTCATGTTCTCTCCATAAGATTTGTTGTAAAGGTCGATGCTGTGGATTTAGTAACACCATGCGGTACATTTTTGTGATGTCAGCTATTAATGCATATTTCCACAGTCGAAAACGAATAAGCAATAAAAACAATTCGTCTTGAATAGTAGAACCAACACACAAAATGTCATTTAACGATTTCATTGAAGATGTTTTCGCCGACGCATCGAAAACCACACGCAATTTGGTGGTTTCACTATTTGGTTTTAGTACATATTGATGTGGTAGATACAAATGAGGTTTATCAAAATCAGGTTCCACTCGAGTCATGTGACCCAAATTTTCGTATTCTTTCATAAATTGCATATATTGTTGCCTTATATTACGATCACGAGCCAAACGTTTTTCTAAAGATTGAAATCTCTTCAAAGCTAAATTGTAGGACGAGCCTAGTTCAGAGATATCATCTTTAAATGGCAGCATAACTTGAATTCGTCCATCACTTAAAACTTCAACGTGTTTAACGAAATGAGATTCACAAACTTGCTGTTCTTCATTAAGATTTATTAACGTTGATGATACTTTTTCCAAAGACCACAAATTTTCTAACTGTTTACTTAGATTATCATCATCACTATTGTTATTCAAAGTTCTTGTATATGATTTTAAATGTTGAATACTATTTGATGTTTTATAACTACCTGACACTACGTGGCCAAAGCAAGTTTCTTGTAAAATTGGTAAATTTGGTCCAAGCTTTATCTGTTGAGTACCAAGAATTTCAAAAAAGGATTCGGCTCCTATTAACATGTCGATTGGTTGAGATTCATTGAACCGTTCGTCGGCCAAATTTATATTTGAAGGCAAATTCCAATTTTGAACATCCAAAGCCATATCTGGTAGATGTCCAGAAACTCGATTTGTTATGTATAAATGTAAGGGATATTCATAACTATTTAAACGAGAACGAATTGTTGTATATGTTTCAAATTTAATGTTGGTTGATGTAGAACCCACACCCAATATGTTCATTGAAGTTTTCCATCTTCTCAAGTTTAATAATCGTGCCAAGTTGTCGGTAATAAGATTAATTTGTGAACAAGAATCAAGAAGAGCACGGCACAATTTAAACTCACCAAGATTATCAGCAACGAGGACGACAGCAGTAGCCAAAATTACTCTGTCTGATGATTGTTCCATATGAACGTTTACGACCGCATTTGACGATGATGGTACAAATGAAGATGATGCATTAAGTAAAACTGGTGGCGATGAATGATTTTGTTGTTGTGTTGTTGTAAGGTGTAGCATAGTATGATGGGATTTATGACAATCTTTACATTTGTTCTTAGATGTGCATTTAGAAACCACATAACCCTCTGAAAAACAATTTATGCACAAGCCCAATTTCTTTACTGTATCAAAACGTTCTTCACTAGTCATTGCTTTGAATTTCGAACAACCACTGAGCCAATGATCTAGGCATTTACAAAAAGAACACGATTTTTGTTGAGTAAAAAAAGACGAACGATAATTTTGAGAGCGCTGTGTATGACGTTTTGACTGATGATTATTGTTTGCACCTGAATATGTTGGATGACTTTCAGAAGATTCTAAAAATTGACATCGTCGCTCTAAATTCTTACAAAATTCTTCCCAAGAAGGAAGTTTTGAGAAATCTAAATTTTCCTTCCATTTCATTTGTGTATCAACATCAGCTTTTTGGCTTATTAAATGAATAATCATGGCACTACACATATCTTCAGCAGTTCCCAAAGATTTAAGTGAACCATAAATGGCTGATGCATTATCGACCAGACTACGTAACTGAACTCCAGAAGGTTTGCTTACGTTGGGCAAATCATATAAATTTTGTATATGTTCCATAAAAATTAGTGTTTTGTTATCAAATCGATCTTCGAGACGTTTTAATGCTTTTTCGTAATTATCAGCTGTTACTTGAAATCCACCAACCGTATCTAGTGCTGGACCAGATAGGCAGTGAAGGAGATGATTAAACTTTTCAATATTGGACAACGTTGTGTCATTTTCAACAAATTGTTTAAATGATGAAATGAAGTTTTTGTACATTGAATACTTTCCATTGAACGTTGGTAAATCAAGTTTTGGTAACTTGCTATGAGTTGTAACCGGTACAGCAAATGAAGTGTCAAAACCTTGCCTTTTATAATTATCTCCTAACAACTCAATAATTTTTGATTTTGTTTTGATACACAAATTCTCAATTTCTGCTCTTGCAGCATCTTCAGCATTAAGTTCCTCAATATTTGTTTGTGTTGTCAACAGCTGTTTAAAATAATCTTCGACTAACGACAAATGACATTCCAATTCAGCAAATGACATTGAAGGAGAAATTACTTTTTTAATTCTTGACACACTGGCCTTTGTTCTTTGCCGTAGTTTTTTAAGAGTTTCTAAGTCAGACATGATAAGAGAACTAATATGCTGCAATTTATCTGTTTAATTTAAAACACTTTGTTATTGCTCTTGTTGTAGAGTTTAAGCATATAATTAATTAAGAGCACGTTTGTTGATTTAAACAAATTTACGTAATGACCATATACAAAAAATAATAAAATGTATGTATGTTAAACGACTGAATTAAGAGAACTTTGACTAAATACTTAAGATTTTAATTTTGAACACAAAAGAACACCGTTAGCTATACACTCTTTTTACTTAATTTTGCTTTTGTTTTCTCCCGAAAAAATGCACAATAATTTTTACAAAAATCTTTTTTGGTTTTTTAGTTTTTTGTTATGTTTTTTTTTTTTGCAAATAAATAAATTTAACTTTGATAGTTTTGTTTACTGTTCCCCGCAAGGGATGCCAAAAAATGTATGATCGTAGACTTTATTAATTTAAAGTATAACCAAAACGAAAAGGACTAATTGAACGGGGCAAGACGAAATAAAACAATACTTGCTTTCGGTCGAACGTTATAAACAACTAGCTGATTTTTTATTAGAGATTCTGATTTTTATACACAAAAAGAGTTCTAAAACTGTAACTATGTAAAAGGATAGACACAAAATACAAAATTTATTGGAAAACAAAGAACAGTGGTGAGCAAAAAATAAATAACATGTTAAACATTTTAGGAATTTTAATTTTTTAATTTTTTTTTTTACTACATATACGTATTGGCAACATACAGATCCCAACAGATATAAATGTTTGATGCAGTATTTCAGTTTTTTGGCGGATGTTTGATGTTTTTGATTCTTGACCCAATAATCTAATATACATTTACCACAATTTGTTCAAAAATTGACTATTTTGAAAAATAATTATTTGTTTTTAGATTTTTTTTATTTCTTTTATAATTTCAAAATGTCAAAATGATTATTACCATACTAGGTTTGTATATTTACAAACATTGTGCGTAAAATTTTAATTTAACACAAGAATACTAATTTTAGGCATAATGTGTTTAATTTTAAGCACATTATGTTTAAAAACACTTTGTGTTAGTATTATTGTATAAGAAAGTGTGTACGGAACTGTTTTACGCATTTGGTGTTTATATTTACCGAATTTTCGTAATATTACACAACACTTTACCTGTTTTATAGTTGTAATTTTGCAAAAATTTTTTAAAGTGTAGCGTATGAGTCAAATGCTCATATTATAATCCTAGTAATCATAATATAATTCTAAGTGATGCTAAAATAGTTCTCAGTGATCATAATACGATAAATGAGAAAAATGTTTATGTTCATTGCGATTATACTTGGATTATTTCAAGTCCCTAATAGTTCGTTAGGGTGATTCATTTTGGGGTGGCCCAATAAGAGAATACAATATAAGTAAATTCATACAGAATACACGTCGACAATCCAAAGAATGCTATACTCCTCAATGACGCGAAGTACTCGTGAATTTTGTGTAATAAACGATTTTTTGCCAAAAAATTATTATAAGCGACGATGCCCATTTGCATCTGAACGGATGTACACAGGGAAAGAACATGGTTGGGGCAATCATATTCGAAGAGCATCATATTTAGAATTATGATTGTGCCAATCATAGTCGTACTCTAGTATAGTTATCATATTATGATAATAAAATAACCATAATTTTACCATAATATTGACCCTACAGTTATATTATGATTCGAAACTATGAATAACGTTCTTTAAATTTAAGAATATTTCTTCAACAAATGTTTTTCTTAAATAATAAATTTGATATTAAGGATTTTTTCAAGAAAACTTCTTTGACTCTAGGAATTTTTTAAAGATTTTTTTAATAAAATACATAAATTCTAGGACTTTTTGTAATAAAAAATTCTAAGATTTTAAGGATATTTTTAAGATTTTTTTTAGATAGATTCTCAGAATTTTTCTTTTAGAAAAGTCCTTAGAATCTAAGTATTTTAATGATGAAATGTCCTCAGAATCTAAGAATTTTTTACTTAAAGAAAGGCCTTGGTATCTATTTTATTTAAGAATATATTAATTTTTATCGAAAAAACAGTTTTCAGAATCTAAAAGTTTTACTTTAAGGAAAAGTCCATTGAATCTTAAAATATTTCTATCAGAACATCTTCTACAAATCTAGCATTTTGTAAAAGAAACCTGTTCGTACAAAACATATTTTGGGTTCTACAGGGTTTTGCCTACAAAAAATAATTTATTAAAATTCTGCGTACTTTTTTCACAAGAAAGCCGTTATTTTATAGGAAGAGAATTTATAAACATATTAAAAAAAATTATTATTGTTTTTGTTGAATGAAAATTAAAAAATTAAAAATCTTTATATATAATCTTTTTGACAATGTAAAGTGTAAATTAAACACTCAGAAAAAAAAGTTAATAGACAAATTTGTAAACGGTTTTCAATCCCACTTTACTATTTTTGTATTGATTTTTTTCTATTTACAATTTACAAATTATAGAACTTTTACAGAATATTTATAAATTTTTGTTGCTAACATCAGAAATCAGTTTACATATATTTGAAAACCGATTTGCTAAAATTAGCAAAAAAAAAAATTACTAATTTTAAAAAAGTTGATAATGAAGGACATTTTATTTCTAATAATTAAAACTTATACATACAAAATTAAAAATTGTACTAACAGTAAAATTTTAGGTAGTATGGTTTAGAAGTTATGGACGACTTTCTATGGACTCTTTTTCGATATTTTGACGTTTTTGCCAATTTTCATGACGTCATATTTCGAAAACCGAAAGGGTTTGGGACCGAAAGGTTAATGATTTAGTAAACACTGCCCATTTACAATATTTGTGGAGATGAAAAATCCGAAAATGAGATGACAAATCTGAAAATAACAGTTTTCTGTAAGACCTTCCGAAAGTCTAGTTTCAAAAGGGCTCAAAAAAGTTGAAAAATCGCTGGATGAAGTGTAAGTAGGTTATGTTAAAAATAATAAAAAAAATGACCCCAATAAAAAGTGTTTTTGTAAAGACTTATTGACTTGCCCTTGTTTTAAAGAAATTACATGAAAACTATCTTTAAAAACACTGTGTTGTAACAGTGTGACTCATAGTTTGGATCGACGTCCTGAATTCTCTGTAAGAGTATTACACATACAAATTTTGTTTAACTTGAATAGTAAATGTCAATAGTGTTAACCTATAATGCAACAGAGTGACTTTAAATACATTATATGCAAATTCAACCTTTTATTAAAATATTTGTAAATATTGTTGAAATCCATTTAAACTTGGAATTATACCCTATGATAGGTTTTTACAATCGAAGTGGTCAACTTTGTTAATATGTATACAAACAGGGTGACTCTTTTAAATCGATTAATTCGGTTAACATACAGCAGTTTTCTGGAATCCTAGCACGACTGTGTTTTATTAAAAAAAACACACATAAATAATCTACTTTTTTAATAAATTTTTTTTCGGAAAAATTAAAAAATTTTTCCGTAATGTTAGTTGGATTCGTCAGAAGAGAAAAAATAGACAAAACTTTAAAAATACAAATCCCAAAAAATTTTTTAAAACCAATGCTTAGTTTTTAATAAAAACTTGCAACCAATCCAATTACACTCAGAAAAAAAAATTAATAGAAAAATTTGTAAACGGCTTTCAATCTCACTCTACTGATTTTTAGTAAAAAATTATTATTTAGCAAATCTTTTTGCTATTTACATTTTACAAATTACAGAATTTTAACAGAATATTTACAAATTTTTGTTGCTAATTTCAGAAATCATTTTACAAATTTTTGAAAACCGATTTGCTAAAATTAGCAAAAATATTTAAAGTGGATATTGAAGGAAATGTTATTTCCAGGGACCGTAACTGTTATGACTTTTATCAAAAAAATCAAGAAATAAGAGTTATTTTTGATTTTTATTTTTTTAAATGAAAAATAAAAGTTATTTTTGATTTTTATATTTTTAAATGAAAAATAAAAGTTATTTTTGATTTTTATATTTTTATATCAAAGCTTATTTGAAAATAGACAATTACAAAGAAAAGCGTTTCGATACTTCTGCTAATTTATTGGAATATTGGGAGAGCAAAAAATTTGTGTTTACATGGCTTCTAGTGACTCAAGTCAGTGTAGAAAGGTAATTTTCAGCACTCAGATTAATATTTGCAGATTTGAGTTATAATTTATCTGAGGAACATTTAAAATCAATTATGATGGTAAAATTGAACACCTGAAAACGACCTCTTAACACTGACTTGAATGGCAGCCAAAACTTATAAGCTATTTCTATGCATTCATATTTTTATAGCTGATAATGGATAAGTCACATAATATATTATATTCATATAGGAATTAGAATGAAGCAGAATATTATAATACATACGGCATCAACAAATAAATAAAAGTTTTGAATTGATTTTTATTATTGATATAAAAATATAAAAATCAAAAATAACTTTTATTTTTCATTTAAAAATATAAAAATCAAAAATAACTTTTATTTTTTATTTAAAAATATAAAAATCAAAAATAACTTTTATTTTTCATTTAAAAATTTTATTTTAACAATCAAAAATAACTCTTATTTTTGATTGTTAAAATAAAAATCAAAAATTTAAAAATCATGCAATATGTTGGATGCATTTCGCCTAAAAATCATGATAGTGTATTTAGAAAATTTCTACGATGTTCATTTATGTATGATTTATTTCTTCAAAAATTTAAAAATAACTCTTATTTCCGGTCCCTGGTTATTTCTAATTAAAACTTACACCTACAAACTTAAATTTCCTTAAAATGTTACATATATTTAAAAAGGTATCGGAAGTGAAGATACCGACTCATGTCTAAAAAGAGGACATCCACTTAAAATAGCACTAAAAAGGTTTTTTAGTTCTAAAAATCCGCCCTAAAGACAATTAAAATTAAACCTTAAAAGTAAAAAAAAAAATTGACCAAAATATTTTTCAAAACAGAAATTACCAAATTAAAACAAAATGATTAATTCGTTTTTTAAAAAATATAATCAAAATTTTTGATGCTCGATAAGAAAACTAAATTCAAAGCTTTTTACTAATATTAATAATATTTAGTATTTTTTTTTTGCTGCTTTTAGCAAACAGATTTTAAATTACACTTTACAAAAAGTCTACTAAAATTTAGTAGCGGCTACTAATTTTTCTACTAATTTCATTGTACTACACGTCAGCAGACATGTGTTGCTAAGATTAGCAAAAAAAAATCGCTGGGCTCAAATTAGCAGAATTTCCCGTAATAACAGCAAAATTTTCAGTTGATATTACAGACTTTTTTTGTTGAGTGTAAAGTGTATCTTAAAACTATATGTTATGTAGGAAAAAAAGCTATACACACATATTGATGACCTTTTAAAAAATTCAAATATATATAATAAGCAGGGCAGCGACTTACATGTAAATGCAATTTTGTAGTCAATAACTCAAACACGCTTGTTGATTAAATTCTTTTCGGAATCAACAAAGTGGCATCAATTTGTTGTTGCATATTTTGTTTTAAATGCAAATATTTCAATATTTTGCCTTTAAGTGCATATTTCTTTTGCATATTTAATGATTTTCAATGCATATTTTAAATTTTATTTCATATTTTATTTAAATTGAAATTGTGTGAAAATAAAAAATTAACTAAAAGAAGAAGAAGCCTCCTGTTGTCATATAATTATTGAATTTTATTACAAAAAAAAAATAAATAAAAGCTCTCATATATTTAATAAGATAAATAAAGATCGCAAATTTTAAGTAATTTTTCTAGTGCATATTTTTTTTTTTTTTGGATTTCAATGCATATTTTCTTTTAATTGCATATTTTAGCGTATATTCTTCATTTTGTCCTTCATATTTTAAGCACATATTTTCGATGTTTTAATGCATTAAAGTCGCTACCCTGTTAATAAGGTATATTATCACTTTTGTAAAGATTTCCAAAGTCAGCACAATACAATATCATATGTATAACATCTTTTGGGACAATCATATACACATTTATATACATAAAATTAAATAAAAAAATATATAATATAATATTGTGTGTATAATAAAAAATCCCTTATGTTGTCTGGTGATAAAGGTAGATAACCCATTTTTTTTTTGTTTTGTGCTGATATAAATATAAAAAAATATACATTCATACAAATAGAAAAATCGAAAAAGAAAATGTTAAAAAATAGTATGTATACAAAAGTATTTCCCTAGACAATAAACTTGTGTGACCCAGCTGTTGTAACCATACAATAAAATAGGGAATCATAGATATTCCAACAGTTTTATTATTTTATATGTATTCTTTTAGCAGTTGTTGTTATTTCTAGTATTTATCTAGGTGTTATTTTGTTGAGTGCCTTTATATAAACTCAGTTTTTTATACTTAATACAGAGGGTATATAATAACGAAAATAGCAAAAAAAAAAAAAAAATAATAAAAAAATGGAGAAAAAAATTATGACAAAAACAAGGAGTTAAAGTCATAGGGTTAACAGCCACTTTTTCGATTGACTACCAAGTTTATACCTTAACTACTTAGGTAACAACTCCTTTTTGTTAACAGCTTTTTGGGGTGTTCATAATATAAACCATAAATTGTAATATGAAATAGTGTTAGTTAAAAATTTTCGTAAATTTTATTTATTTTATTTATTTTCTATTTTTCAATTATGTTTGAAAATACGTATAAATGAATTGATCTGCTAGTTTTGTATTTATTTGAACTACCCTAACACTCATCTATTTACATTTTGCTATTGTTTAACTTTTTTTCATTGTAATTTTTTGTCTTTTATTATGTTATGTTGTAAATACCCTGTAGGAAATGTCGATAGTGAAACTGTACTGATTCACTATTGACTTTGTCACCAGTACTACTGACTAATTATGCGCCAGCCAACGCTTTCTGCTGTAGATATTTAACATGTGCGTGTCATTGCGAATCTACACAACTATTGACTAGGTGTTGACATTGGTTCCAGAGATTCACTAGTACATTTTAGTATTTCTAGTCTACACTTTTGGAACTTTTTACTTGATTTCCACACTAAAAAGGAAATACGATTAAACAGGTGCATTTATATTGTAAAATTAGATAAATTAGATAAATTTTATTAAAGTAAAAAAATGGTTGTGCAAATTTAATTTTGGAGTAGACAAATCTTCAAAAGACTGTAAATTAAATATTCACCAGGCTCCACAAAACTTCTAGAGTGGCAATTTTCACTAAAAATTGTTGCCTCTTTCTTGTTATTTTTATTTTTTTACAAAATTAATTGTTTTTTTCGCGTGTTTTTTGTAATTTCTTTTGCTCATTATATATTATGTTCAAATTTGTATATTTAACTTTTAAATTAATTTTTCTTTATATTTTTATTAAAAACTTTAATTTTGCATGCTGCTATGCACATGTATTTTCAACAAAATAAAACAATAAAAAAATCAAGCACAGCTTCGCAGCTGCAAAAAAGGAATGTAAAAAGTGTAGACGCTTTGTCACCCAAAATAATCGACAAAATTGGTGACTTGTAGACAATTGACCTTAGGCTTCCTACAGGGTACATACTTACTGCGGAAATATATATGTATTTTCACAAGCCATGGCTAATGTCTTGTTCAAATATTGCCTCGTATATTGATCAAAAAATATTTTACTTCTTTCAGACATATATTGGAGAAAATAGAAGCCATAGAAAAGAACAATATTTGACTTCCGCTTAAATTTAAACAAAACTTTTAATAAAATTGCATTTATCACTAATAAATTAGGTATTTGAATGCTGAAGGTGTATGAAGAAAGCAAAAGAGGTCGACAGATACTCACAGTTTGTAATTAACTTAAGATATGTTCAAGCGAAGAAAAATATATGGAAAACATCATTTTTTTTTACCTGCTCAATCTTTTAAAGGGTGTCCCAAGAAGAACGCAATTTTTAAATCTGGCAACATTCGAAGTGTCATTGTTTGACATTTGAACAATTGTTATTGTTTGCTAGTAGAAGGTACGAGGTTAGTAAAAATGGAGCGCTACACGAATGAACAACGCATTCTCATTGTGAAATTGTTTTACCAAAATGGTGAAAGTTTTGCGGCTACAGTTCGCAAATTGCGATCAATTTGGGGTCACAATAATGCTCCAAAAGAGTCAACTGTAAAGAGATTAATGGATAAATTTGCCGAAACTGGGTCTGTTAGTGATGTAAATACAACAACGCGCCATCGACCAGGTCGATCGACCGAAAATGTCGCAGCTGTACGTGATGATGTCGCTCAAACTCCATCCCCCTCAATTCGACACCGAGCTCAGCAAATTGGTGTCTCCAAATCCACTTTGCAGCGAATTTTGATGAAAGATTTGCATCTTCATGCATACAAAGTTCAATTGACTCAGGAACTGAAGCCAGCTGACCATGGACAGCGAAGGGAGTTCGTTAATTGGGTATTGGAGAGATAACATGAAAATGCTGATTTTGCCGATAAAATCATCTTCAGTGACGAGGCCCATTTTCATCTTGATGGCTTCGTCAATAGGCAGAATTGTCGCATTTGGGGTGAGGAAAATCCTCGAGTGATTCACGAGAAGCAAATGCATCCTCAACGTGTCACTGTGTGGTGTGGTTTTTGGGCTGGAGGAATCAATGGTGTTCGGTATCGTGAAATGATAACCAGTTTTTTCTGGCCTAGAATTGAAGAAATGAATGTGGAGGGCATGTGGTTCCAACAAGACGGCGCCACATGTCATACAGCCAGAGAAACAATTCAATTGCTGCATCAGTCATTTCCCGGTCGTGTTATTTCGCGTTTTGGAGATCAGAATTGGCCGCCTAGATCGTGCGATTTAACACCTTTAGATTTTTTTCTTTGGGGTTTTTTGAAGTCGATGATTTACGCGAATAAGCCGACGACGACTCAAGCCTTAAAAGAGGAAATTGGACGCTGCATTAATGAAATACCGCAGCATTCATGCAAAACGGTCATTGAAAATTTCATTAAAAGATCGCGTGCATGCCAGCAAAGCCGCGGCGGCCATCTGCACGATATATTGTTCCATACATAACCTCATTCCGTCTACTTTACGATATAATAAAGTTTCACGATTTTTTTTTTTAAATATCTGTGTTTTATTTAAAATTTCAAAATTGCGTTCTTCTTGGGACACCCTTTATTTAGAAGTTGAAAAAAAGGTATCAAAATTAACACAATTTTAATTTTGTTGGCTTTTTTTAGTTCCATGGACAATAAAAAACCAGCTCCTTGGATTTGAAATCCCCACCTATGAGAGAGGTCTAAAAGGCTATTGATGAACTAAACCCCCCAAAAAGCTCCGATAATCGATAAGATCACAAATACGATGGTTTTAGAACTATCCCGTATATCTTTTAGAATTATTTTTTTTAATTATAATATTATTTTACGTCTTTGATATTATCTCACAGAATTGAAAGTTTCACTTGTAACAATAATACCCAAGCCTGGCAAAGATATCACCAAAGTCGAGTCATATAGACCTATTAGTCTTTTATCGAAACTGTCCAAGCTGTTCGAAAAAATTTTGATAAGCAAATTGTTCCTAGTTGTTTATCAAAATACCTATATGCCAGGCCACCAGTTCGGCTTCAGAAAAAAACATAGCACCATTGATCAAGTTCATAGGGTTGTTACTGTCATTAGAAAGGCCTTTGAGGAAAGAAAGTACTGTTCTGCTCTTTTTATAGATATCTCACAAGCATTTGATAATGTTTGGCATGATGGTTTACTTTTTAAAATAAAAAACATGCTATCATCAAATACCCACAAGCTCCTAGAAAGTTATATAAAAGGCCGAATGTTTACTGTTAAGGAAAACACCTTTGTAAGTGACCCACAAGATATAAAAGCCGGAGTCCCTCAAGGGAGTATTTTGGGACCTCTTTTGTATATTATTTAAACTTCTGACTTGCCATTAAAGTCCAACACACACATCTCTACATTTGCTGATGGCACAGCAATCATACATGTTGGTTGAAAAGTTCCTGCGCTCAAAATGAAAGAATACTGTTTTTGTTACGAAATATATTTTTTTTATTCAATATAATCTCCTAGAAGCTCAATACACTTGTTCCTATGATCTTCCAATAGTTTTATCCCATCCTTATAATGGTTTTCCGGAAGCTCTGCAAAATAACCGTCTACGGCTGCTATGGCCTCTTCATTCGACGAAAAATGCTTTCCACGAAGGCATTGTTTGAGATTTCTGAAGAGATAGTAGTCACTGGGAGCCAAATCTGGTGAATACGGTGAATGTTCAAGCAATTCGTACTTTAATTCTTTGAATTTAGCCATCGTCAAAACACTTTTATGAGCAGGTGCATTGTTTTGATAAAAAATGCTGCAATAATATTCAGAGTTGGTTGTTTTACCTTTCTGAAGATAATCAATCAACAAAATTCCTTTTGCATCCCAAAAAACTGATGCCATAACCTTCTTTGCTGATCGTTGTGACTGTAAACGTTCTTGTTTCAATTTAGAATCATGGTGGTAGATCCAAGTCTCATCCATAGTTATAAAACGACGCAAGAAGTCGGGTTTGTTCGGCTTAAAACGCTCCAAATTACGCTGAGAAATTTATTTTCGATCCAGTTTTTGTTGAATTGTTAATGTGTACGGCACTAACTTTCCAAACAGTTTTTTCATGCGTAATTCTTCATGTAAAATATGGAGTACTCGTTCGTCTGAGATGCCTATGGCATTAGCAATTTCACGCTTAGTCAAACTTGGATCTTCACTAACCATATTATGTACCTGCTCAATGATTTCTGCTGTGGTTGCAGTTTTTGGTCGTCCTTCGCGTGGATCGTCTTTAAGGCTGGTACGACCACGTTTAAATTCACCAGCGCAAAATTCAACGGTGCGTTTTGAAGGTGAGGACTCCTGATACACTTCTAACAATTGTTCATAAATTTCCTTTGCTTTAAACCCTTCAAAACAAAGAATCTAATGACTGCACGATATTTAATTTTTTCCATAAAAAAATCAATGACACGTTAACTTCAAATGGCTTGTAAACAAAGAAAGAATTGACAGAATGACTTGCAACTTTGCAAGTGTTCTCAGGACAGTTATACCAACTTGAGAAAAAAAAAAGTTTGGTGCTAGCAGTGCCATCTCTTGGTGAGCGCAGGAACTTTTCAACCAACCTGTAAGTGTAAACGAAAATCCACACATAGCATCTCGAACTCTACAAAACCACATTTCTCAATAAGAAGCATGGCTGGAAAAATGGAAAATTAAAGTAAATGAACAGAAATGTATCCACATCACTTTCAGCATTAGAAGAGAATGAAGCCCTCCGGTATGGATTAACAATCATAATATACCCCAACACAACATTGTTAAATATCTCGGAATTCACCTCGGAATTCACTAAATAAAGTTAAAAACTGTACAACGCACGTGGCTAATAGGTAGAAATTCTAAACTTAACTTAGATTGCAAACTACTAATCTATAACTCAGTGATTAAACCAATATGGCGCTATGGCATTCAGCTATGGGGTACTACCTCTGCGTCTAATGTTAACAAATTACAAAGACGACAAAATAGACTCTTAAGAATAATTACAAATGCACCCTGGTAAGATATATCAGAAACTCTAATATTCACAAAGACTTAAATGTTCCTCTTGTAAAGAATGAAATTCTAAGACATAGTCAAATCTATTTGAATAAACTCTTAACCCACCCTAACATACTAGCTCGAAGTCTATTGAATATTCGTGACCACCTGTGCCTAAGAAGGTTGGACACAGCAGATTTGATACGCTTTATCAACTAAGAGATGCTACTGGGGACACCTGTAAATCGTTGAGCCATTGTAGTTTTGACAGGCATTGGCTAGACTCAATTATACATAAGTCATAGTTTTAAGATTTAAATAATTATTGTTAGTTTACATTAAAATTAGTGAAGATTCAATAAAATGGACAATATCTTCTAACGATCCGCTAACATCTTGATACCCTTGAATAATACGATTTGTCAAAACCTTCAAAAAAAGGCTTCCTTATCTGATATGACTTCTTCATATGTGAAAAATCGCTTTACCTGAAGCCATATGTTCAAGTTTGGTTACAAAAAGTAATCGCTGGGGGCCAGATCTGGAGAATACGGGGGGTGGGGAAGAAATTCGTAATGTTAAGGCTTCAATTTTTCTGAAGTCAAGGCAGATAAACATGCCGCTGTATTGTCATGATGGTACAAAATGTTTTTTCTTATTTAAGTGGGGTCGTTTTTTCTTACTTTCTTCATCCAATCTGTTTAATTACTCAACATTGTATTTGTTTACCCTTTTATTCAAGTAAAAAATACTAATAATGAGTGTTTCACTCAAAAGGCTGCCACTAATATATAAACCAATAATTCTGTTTCGAATGTCTGGTCGCTAAAACCAATTGGGAATGAGCGTCTTTGGTAGCTTGTGTCATTTAGTTAAAACGTAAAACACATGTTGAATTTCGGGAATTTCAAAGTTATTCGGAGTTTTTTTAAACCAGTTAATGGAAGAAAATTATTGATTAATTGAATAAGATTTATATATAAGCATATTCTTCCATATCTTATAATATATTATCATATATAAATACAAATACCGGTATTCGCTAATATATTTTATTAATTTTTTTTAAATAATCTTATATTGCGTCATATATAACCTCATACAGATATATATTGATCTTTGTAAAATTAGATAGGAATTGTATGATAAGATATGCTATATATTATATCATATAAAATTATATATAACTACATATATTTATATATGTTATCTCTTATCAAAACATTTTTTTAATATAGTATGAAATATAATTACATATGATTCAATAGATTGTCCAATATAAGAAATAATTTTTCATATAGTATGCGATATAATTACATATGATTCAATATATTGCCTCATATCTAAACATTTTTTACTGCCATTTCTCGGATCAATTTAGATCTGACTAAAGTTCCCAATATATTGCTGCATCTAATTTGATCTGGCATTTTTCGGATCAAATATTATAGCATATATTAAACAATATTAAATCGTATATGATTTAATATTGCGCCATATCGATTGTTTTTACTTGGGTATACATTTTTTTTGTACTTTTAATCTTTATTTGAAAATTGAAATATATATGAACATACATGATCATACATTGGCTTGTATTTGATCCTACATACGCATGATCATACAAAATTTCGTATATGACTTATATGATCATACATGATCAACTATGCTAATCATTTATGATCATATATGGGATTATAATATTATAATAGTACGTGAAAATAGATGATCATATATGACCATGAATTGTTCAATATATGACCATACATGATTTCCTATACGACCGTATATCTTCAGATCCGAAATTTGAGGCTATATAACCTATAGGGATATGCATGACAAAATATTCTCATATATAATTGATATGTCCTCATATTTGGGATCCATACATATATATGTAAATTATGCATGAACGTATATGAGTATGTATGCTCATGTATGATTCTTATTTTTTTAAACTTTATCGAAATGAGCCGCACTGCAAACCTTCCTTGTTAATTTTATATTTTATCAAGTTAAACTTGCATTAGCCAGGCTTTAAAATAGCTTTATATTATACACTACACAAAAAAACGGATTCATAGTGACAACCGAATTTACTGCTAACCGAATAATTTAGTTAAAGCAACCGAATAATACTGATGCCGCAACCAATGTCGGTGGCGCCAAACAAATGTCGGTGGCGCCAACCAAACCATTCGGTTGGCAAAAAATTCGGTTGTCACAATGAATATGTTTTCTCTGTATATAATCAAATAAATTGTCTAAAATTAACATAGATTAAACGTTAATCTCGCATATTTCCATATACATTTAGAATTCATAACTATAGTTAAGTAACACACTTTGCTTATTTAAATATAAGTTAGAATGTTTTAATGGGTTAAATCTGACATTTTGATTTTTGCCTCTTTCGTATGCACATTAAGAATATAAATGAGTTGTGCTGATGTTTGTAAAAACTAAAAATAATATCAGCATACCCACGTTTTATTATACTGGTTGACTCAAAATCTCTCTATAAGGCCGATTTTGTGTAAATATAATTTTAGTGCGTTAAAATTTTTTAACAAATTTTAACAATAAATATAACAAATTTGGACATAATTATAAAAATGTCCATTAAACACCCTCTAAAATTTTCCGACATAATTATGTTTAAATAAAAGTTAGGTTTAAGTGCAATTTAAATAAAAAAAAAAAATAAGAATCTATCTGCAATATTGGCCCTATGCCGGGTATTAAAAAGAGGAAGGTCACAACTCAGAACTCTCGAATTTAGGAGAAAAAAACTTACAGTTCTATACAAAATTCTTGTCGAGTGGTGTTATATTATTTTAATCATCTAACAGCTTTTTAAATATACTTTTTTTTTGATGCAGAAGATAACATAATTGAAAATTTGCCATTTAATGTCAGTCATTCATATAAATGTCCATTTTAATCAACTGAACTTTTAAACTCATCGGTACAATTGATATTAATAAGCAAAATTAGAAAAGCACTTCTTCTACACATTTCATATAAAAAAAAAATTATCATAAGTGAGCCTAATAAAGACATAAATAGAAAAATGCATTTACATGTCAAATTTAAAAAATGACAGTAAAATATTGCAGACAAAATAATGACACTCACAATCATTACCAACAAATTGTGAAATATAAAAAAAAAAACTATAAAAATTGTGAAAAAGAACATACAAAAATGGCAAACATTAAAACGACGAGTATCAGTTAATATAAAAAATTAAAAAAAAATTAATACTCATACAAACATAAAACTGCATTTTAAGATAATAGACCCCTTAAGATCCAACTGCAAGGAGGTATAGAGAATAAAGACATTTTACATGCAAATTATTGTTTAACCGTTATGCACATAACCGTGATACAAATGTATGATCGGTTAATCCTTTGGGAGAAAAAAATTTTTTGAGTTCTTGTGCCCAAATATAATTTTAATGACTTTTTTTATTATTCTACTGGCTGCAATTCTTCAATATATACAGTTTTTTTAAAAATTAAATTTTTAACTTGAAAGGTCTTTTCTGAATTAGTTGTTAATGCTATATAATACTATATATTTGCTTACATTAACTTTTACTCTTTTTTGCATGATGATGGAAATTTCCATCATAACATTTATTGACAAAAAAAAAACATACACATACAAATTGGTTGTTGCTGACAATATTATACATGTGCTTAGAAAAAACGTGTAGAATCTTGCGTATTTTTAGGAAGCTAATCTGAATTTTTTTTTGGAATATTTGTGTTTGACATGTGACTTTGCATGGAGTTTTTTGATTATTTATATTATCTATTTATACAAAATAAAATAAATTAATATTTTCTAAATATAAATCTAGAGCATGAATTTATTTGATAAAAAAAAAAAATTATGAAAAGAAGGGTTATTTAAACAACAGGTCGCGTGTTAATGAAAACCTTTTAATTAAACTACCGGTTTCAAATATAAAGACCAGGGTGTGGCACAAACCATCATCTGTTTTTTTTTCGCTATAACTTCTGATTAAAGTAAAAACGCATTTGAATACATTTAAATTTTGTTTTAGTTAATTGTGGAAAATTATATCCTACAAAGGGCCACCGTCGTCGTTAATGCAAAGTTGGGATATTTTGATTACATTTCGCGTTGTCAATTTCAGCTCGAATATTGTACTGTAAAGTGTCCAAGGTGTGGAGATTATTAAATGAACTTATATGAAGAAGTTATTTGGATGAGAATTCCACCATGAGTTTATACACTCACAGCATATTTTCAGTTACCGCCTGTAGTTTATTTAAAAAGTAGTAGGTAGAGTTTTTTTTTTTAAACGAAAAATCAATTGAAATTCATATAAATATTTTTTTTAACTATTTGAATCAGTCATTCAAAATACAAACTATACAAAAATATATACTTTCAGTAGTAGTTGATATTTTCTGTTAAATGTAAAATTTTATGTTTTCTGTTTCTAAAAAAAGAAATTCTAATAAATAGTTTATTTAGTAACAAAAATCTTTCAATAAAAGTTACAAGTAATTATTTAAATATGCATACACACATATAAAATTAAAATATATACATCTGTGTGTGTTGTATTTTGTAATAACCTACAAATAAAAAAAAAATTTTTAATTTGAAAAATAGCCTGCAAAAATAATTTTTTCTAACGTTTTGTCAGTTAAAAATTGATAATCGATTGCTTTTACTACTTTTGTCGATTATTAAACAATGATTGAAAATAAACAACAAAATGGACTGAATATACTGAAAAATCATTAGTCACCTTTTTAATTGTATTTTCAATTAATTTAATATGTATTTTAGATTGTTTTTAACGAAAAAATATTGTGAGTGTATTAGCCCAAGGACGAATTGTGTTGACATTGGTTACAATAGATGCAAGTTCAGACCATTCTCCTATAGAAGATCATATCTAAATTGGGAAAAATGTGGTTGGAAATTGGGTTGTGAATGTTTTATGAGACCACAATTCATGCCTCCTAGTCCGCATATAGACCCACACCTTCTCGATATTTGCTTAAAAGTTCCCTTTCTAGACCATTTAATATTGATTTTTTCTATATTTTTTTTGCCGTGACCATAAAATAAGAATTAGTCCGCTTTTAGGAATTCGGACCCTTCGGCTTTAGTCGGCATTCCCGACTTCAATCTATTTACTTGTTTTTATATGTCATGCAGAACAATATATATTCTTTATTACACTTAACTTACACAACAAACAGGTTGCTGTCACTGTCAAGGCCCGATATATCCCTACTTGTCTGCGTCATGACGGGACACTGGTGACGAAGAGGAGGAGCAGTCTGTGGAGCACCTTCTCTGCACTTGTCCTGTCTTGGCTCGCAGGAGGGAACTGCAATTGAGCTCATGTGATATTGATATCGGCCGACTTAGGGGCTTTTTGAGGCAAGCGGGATGGTTCGACGGGGGAAGCTAGTGATATAGTTTTTTACTAGCTTTCATTGTATTACAAGGGACTTAATAGTCTAAGTGAGTCTAATTGGCAGGCTAGCACATCTACCTAACATAGTTATCAAATTCGTATAAATATATTGACACGCGGCTCAATTTAACATTTCAGCGAAAATTTACAGGCTAAAACTTAATTTACCGCAACAAAGAAGCATCAATTTTGATCAAATTTGGATATAAAATAATATTAAGATCGACCTGTCTCGATTTTTGGACCACCTCGGAACTATGTCAGAATGGGGTTCAAAAATTTGTATTTTTTTTTTTTATTTAAGCGTTTTAAGTTATCAAATAAGAGGAATAATAAATTTATTTTCGGCACATTTGTCTGTACTATTAAACTTTCTAACTGTGGCGTTGTAAAATTAAAAAAATTTTGTGTATTTTATATGGAGATGGCTTCCAGATTCACATGTTTTTACTTTTTTTTGTTAAATTTCAGTGGACAAATATTTTTATTTTTGGATATTTAACCTTTTTTTTATTTTGACGAATTTTTCCAGAAGCCCGTTTTTGGTACTTTTGAAAACAAACTGGCATTCTTATGCTTAACATGGGTATTACATATATACCTCAGGTGTGATAAAATGGGATATTTCAGGTCTGATCCATATAAATATCAGGTGTGATAAAATGGGATATTTCAGGTCTGATCTAAATACACATCAGGTGTTATCAAATGGGATATTTCAGCTCTGATATAAAACTTCTTCATTTGACGAAGTTATTATTTGAATTTCTAAAGACATACTGCTGAACAAAAAAAAAAGTATCTTAAAATGTCTCAAATTCTTCTCCCTATTTCACTCCCTAGATCCCGAAATTGGCCGAAAAAGTGAGACACGTTATTCTTGGATTCCTTTTTGTATCTCATTAGCAAATTTCATCAAATTCAGAGTGTATAGGTTGTGGTACTAAGTAAACATTTTTTTTTTGGTGTGTGCATGATGGTTAAATGGTTTTTACTTTACACTTTTCAGTGAAAGAAATTTGTGCTTTCTTTTTACTACTGCACATACAACAAGAGAAGGGTCTATTAACATGGCTCATGTCATATGACATGTTGAATGACATTTTATTTTCTTCTCTTTTTTTTTAAAGAAAATTCATACAATTCGTTTGATGTAAAACTATACATTCTGTTGTAATGGAGATATATGAATATATAAAGGGTGTCCCAAGAAGAACGCAATTTTTAAATTTTAAATAAAACACAGATATTTAAAAAGAATCGTGAAACTTTATTATATCGTAAAGTAGACAGAATGAGGTTATGTATGGAACAATATATCGTGCAGATGGCCGCCGCGGCTTTGCTGGCATGCACGCGATCTTTTAATGAAATTTTCAATGACCGTTTTGCATGAATGCTGCGGTATTTCATTAATGCAGCGTCCAATTCCTCTTTTAAGGCTTGAGTCGTCGTCGGCTTATTCGCGTAAACCATCGACTTCAAAAAACCCCAAAGAAAAAAATCTAATGGTGTTAAATCGCACGATCTAGGCGGCCAATTCTGATCCCCAAAACGCGAAATAACACGACCGGGAAATGACTGATGCAGCAATTGAATTGTTTCTCTGGCTGTATGACATGTGGCGCCGTCTTGTTGGAACCACATGCCCTCCACATTCATTTCTTCAATTCTAGGCAAGAAAAAACTGGTTATCATTTCACGATACCGAACACCATTGACTGTTTGCGCTTGGCCTGCCTCATTTTCATAAAAAAAAGATCCAATGATTCCTCCAGCCCAAAAACCACACCACACAGTGACACGTTGCGAATGCATTTGCTTCTCGTGAATCACTCGAGGATTTTCCTCACCCCAAATGCGACAATTCTGCCTATTGACGAAGCCATCAAGATGAAAATGGGCCTCGTCACTGAAGATGATTTTATCGGCAAAATCAGCATTTTCATGTTGTCTCTCCAATACCCAATTAACGAACTCCCTTCGCTGTCCATGGTCAGCTGGCTTCAGTTCCTGAGTCAATTGAACTTTGTATGCATGAAGATGCAAATCTTTCGTCAAAATTCGCTGCAAAGTGGATTTGGAGACACCAATTTGCTGAGCTCGGTGTCGAATTGAGGTGGATGGAGTTTGAGCGACATCATCACGTACAGCTGCGACATTTTCGGTCGATCGACCTGGTCGATGGCGCGTTGTTGTCTTTACATCACTAACAGACCCAGTTTCGGCAAATTTATCCATTAATCTTTTTACAGTTGACTCTTTTGGAGCATTATTGTGACTCCAAATTGATCGCAATTTGCGAACTGTAGCCGCAAAACTTTCACCATTTTGGTAAAACAATTTCACAATGAGAATGCGTTGTTCATTCGTGTAGCGCTCCATTTTTACTAACCTCGTACCTTCTACTAGCAAACAATAACAATTGTTCGAATGTCAAACAATGACACTTCGAATGTTGCCAGATTTAAAAATTGCGTTCTTCTTGGGACACCCTTTATAATATGAAATTGCGCTAATCAGAGATACCAGATTAAGGAAATTTATCAACCAAATCAGATATAAATCTAAAAAAACTAAAAAAATAAAAATTTTATTTAAAGTCAAATTACTTAAATTATTATAATCCAACATAGAAAACTTACAAAATTGGAGGGTTTAAAAATTTTTAATTTTTTGTGTGTAAACTTTTGTTATTTGAAATTATCTGGCAATATTGAATTATCTATTTAAACACACCATTCTAAAACTGAACTGCAATAAGAAAGAGTAACAAAAAAAGAATAACCGTTGATGTTTCGTGTCATTTAATATAATACTGCATATGATTGTTGCAACAGCCCGTATCTGAGGCAAAAAAAAAACATGTAATACATTTTTATACTTATAAAATGTTCACTCAAACCTACAAGTGTCATTGTCAGTTTAGCCAGTAATGTAGTTTATTTTCCCTAACATTTTTATTACATTTCTAATGGTCTCCTCTATACGTTGATATTTCTATGCACAGTGAGTTTATAAAAATAAAGTGATGTATTTATTTGTATATTGCATGAATAATATATTTTCTTTTTTTTTTTGTAATAATTTTTAATATGCAACATGTGGCAGAGAAATTTATACACTTGTTACAATTTAACAGCTATGACAGGTGCATAAAAACTAGAATTTCATGGAAAAAAATGAGCTAAAAATGTTGCATATAAAATTTTATGTTTCATCACTTTAGATATATGATGCAAAACGTAAATGATTTGCCCATTATTTTAAAGTTAATAAAGCTTAACAGCAGTCCAGTTTAGCAATTACTGTTTGTTATTCAATAGATTATAAAACATTGCACAATGGGGCCAAATTTGGTACAAAATTTTACTTATTTTTACATTGAAAATTAGATTGAATAAGTTTTTGTAGATAGAAATGCAAAATTTTGTATGAATAAAATTCAATAAATATTCTATAAAATGTATACAAATGTGTCAAATGTCATTATTGAATTTTTTAAAATACATTTCTAAAATAAATTTTTTATGTATTTAAACCACACTGCGAAATTTCACAATGAATTTTGGCCCAAAAAGATTGAATTGCTAATTTTTTTCAATGAAATTTATTTTAAAGCCATCATGTGGTAATTTCACACCTAATTCAACTACGAGAGCGGTACCAAAATTAGCCAACCTGACTTTTTTTTACTTTAGTGATAAGTGGTAACCTTAGAAAACATATGTTTTGGAGCCATCAAAAATAAACGATCTCAGTGAATTTGTAAACATGGTAAAAAATTTAAATTGTAAATATGGTAAATTGGTAAAAAAAAAATATGGAAAAAATTGAACAAAATTTATTAATTAAAGTTCGAATTGCTTCATCGCGCACTTCATTCGCCAGATTTAGCTCCCTCGGATTATTTTCTATTTCCAAACATGGAAAAATAGTTTAGTGGTAAAAGGTTTGCGGTGGATGAATATTATAAGGAGCTAGAAAGTTCTTTCAATAATAGGGTAAGCTATTGATTATCGCTGGAAAAGTGTATCGAGCCAAAAAAGAGATTGTGTTGAGAAATAAAGAAAATATTTTCCAAATTTATCGTGTTTTCTTTGTTAGGTCGGCTAATTTTGCTACCGCCCTCGTAGTTTGTTTTTTTTTTTTTCTTGGATGCTAATTTGGTGCTTTGATATTAAAAATGTTTGGAACGTACAGTGGGACAAGCTAATTATTTAATAGTTTGACAATATATTTAACTATGATAGAGGAGGATTTGAGCTTTCTGAAAATTTTACACATAAATACCCCGTTTCAACGCAGGATGATTCACATTGCGCCAAAATCGATAATTTTTCATTGTTATATGCTTTTCTTAAAGACAAAGTATGTGTTAAAAGGGGAAAAGTCTCCCCCTTAACAACCTGCCCAAGAAGATTTGGATAATGAGATAATTTACTAAAAAGATAAAATTTGGAATTTTCGGTGTGAAAAAATTTGAGTTTAAAAGGAGATAACACTCCCTGCTAACGGGGTGCCCAAACTACTCTGACCAAAAGCCTGAAATTTAAAATGATTATGTATTCCCTGGTTTGATTAAAAACCTAAAATTCAAAGAACGAGTAAAATTAAAAAACCAAAATTCTCAAACGAAATGGAATGGAAAGTGGAACGATTTGACTAAACAAGGGGAACGAAATAGCAAAGAACGGGAAGCGAAAGGAATCAACACAAAAGACAAAGGGAACGAATTCGAGTTGAAAAGGCAATGAATGAAATTGAAATGCTTATCAAGGAGAATGCAGTGGAAGAAAACAAGGAAAGAGCGGCTTACAAACACTGACAATGGAACAAAGTAGAATGGACCTAGCCTGGAGTTTAATGATTTTTCTCCAGTTTTACGTTTTATAGCCAAATGTTGTTGATTTTATTTTGAGTTTACATATATTCATCCTTATTCTAGTTGTCGTTATCAATGTCGTCGTCGTTTTTGAGTCAACATCACTTTGCTTCGACGTCGACATCACTTCGACACCAAATTGGTTTTCTAAAACAGTGTTGTAACGACGTCGACAGTTTATCGATTTAAACAAAAACACATCTCTAAAAATTGAGTCGGCAGATTTATTTTGTTTATTATTTTTACAAAAAAATATGTTTTTTATGTGTAATTTAAATTCTGATACCAGTGATGAAGAATATAAAGAAAATCTAGTATTGGAAAGAAGACTTCTCATACAGAAATCCAATATCTTTAATCTGCCGGATAACAAGTGAGTAGCAAAATCAAAGTCTGTTACTTTAAAGAATGTTAATCTTCTAATTTTTTTTAAAGGTTTCAAAGTTACTTTCGGCTGAATAAAACATCCTTCAAAGATGTGCTGGAAACAATAGCACCTAATTTGAAAACCGGAATCAAGTCCACATTTATTTCCAAAACAATAAAGTTGGCAGCTACATTAAGATTTTTAGCCCAGGGGTCGTACCAGCTCAGTGTTGGAAACGACTTTAACTTAGGGTTCAGCTGTTTCTGAAACTGTAGAAGATTTGCCACAGCTTCCTCCAGCGGGCTCAATATAAATTGCTTGAATCTTCTGCCACCTGTAGCATTACACTCGGCTTTGTTGGCTACCATTTTCTTTTGAACTTTAAATTTTAAGTCTCGCCAAACCTATAAATAAATTTTGTTATATTTTTATAATGCACTTTATATGATCATGCTTTCTTTACCTTATGCCATCCATCTCACATTATTCTCGGTGGGCCAAGTGCATTTAATAAATTTGATATTTCTTCCCATTTTTTTGTTTTTTTTGGTCATTACTTTTCCTCAAGTCGTTACTAAAAATTGTGTCGACAAAATCAGAGTCGTTTCAAGACAATATCGTCGTCACATTTTCTTACAGAATACCAAATACTTGTCGACAGTTATCAATTATTTTAGATAAAGACAACAGGAATACCAATTTCAAAAAAAAAAATCCCGAAACGACGTTGTCTTGTGTCGATGACGACAACTAGAATAAGGGTGATTAAAGTCCATTATTTAAGACGAAGTAATTTTTGGATGATTTTTTTTTTCATAACTATTAGACCTTTAGATGACTTTTTTCTGAAGATCATGTCTTTTACCAATAATTAAAAAAAAAAAAAGATGAAATATATGAGTACTACACAATTTTATAATTTTAAGATATGTTTACATACAAAACCGATTACTTTTTGACCTTATTGCTTAATACCTAAACGTGATTGAGCTACTAACAAGAATATGTGTCTTTTATTTTGCTCTCCTTTATCAAATATCCGAAAGTCATTAAAATCGAAGGTAACCCATTGGGATACCATCCGAGTTTAATATTAAAAAAAAAAATTCTAAAATGATTTGTTTTGAATAATTTTCAAATCTATAAGTTCAGTTTACTTTTTCACTTAAAATATTTTGTAAGTTAAAATAACAGAAAATCATATTTAGAAGAAATGATATTTTATTTAAAAACCGATTAATTATTTTTAATTTAAATCGAATGTTTCTTGTTATTTATTTTTAAATGTCGTTTAAACAACTGACACATCAGTAAAAAAAACAAATGATTAATCAGTTAAAAATAAATACTAAAATTTTTCCTACCAATTCCGTACAGAAATAACTGATTATTCATTAATTTGAAATTCTTTCCGTTTTTAAATTTTTGTTTGTTGTTTAATCTGTACACACAGTCTATAGACACATTTTGTGTTAATGATCATGTATGTGTGTATTTATAAAGTTCTTGTAGTTTGAACTGAAATAATTTTGTATATAAACAGACAACTTAAATTAAAATAAATTGGAATTAATAGCATTTTTTTTTTTTGAAACAGCAAACAAAATTTTAAATTTATAATAACTGTAACGGAAATAAATACAACGTAAATAACCATTTTGTGAATAAATTTTTATTAAATTTCAAACAAATTAAAAAAATAAATGAAACTGAAAAAAAATCGGTAAATGACAGTAAATCATTTTGAACAAATGTATAAAAAAGTTAAAATAAATATATCATTGAAAAATAAATATAGGTTTCTTTAGTTTTAAATGAACTGAAAAACTTTTTTTATAAAGCCATAAACAGTAAACCACATAATACGCTGAGCGTACTAAAAAATTAAATTTAACTTAATTTTATTCCATTAAAGCATTCTTACAGAATGAATTCATAAGCTGAATTGCCAAAAATTTTTGAATTTTATATATGAATTGTATTACTAAATCAAATTTTTATAATTAACAATTTTCTAAATGCTACTAATTAAACAAGTAAATGATGAACGATTTGTTTCTATTTATTTAATCCAAAGATCTACAAAATTTTTCATTTTTAAACTGAAATATTAACAATATTGAAAATAAACCCAAATTTCATACTAATAAAAGTGCATCGGCAGAGATGTTCTTCTTATTAGTGAAAGTTCCAGAAAATTTTTTTATTATTATTATTGTCCAGAAGTTGTACTAACATGTTCAGAAGTTGTACTAACGTGTTAAAATTGTGATTTTAAAGCAATGGCTTAATATCTAACTACTTTGTCAAGAAATAGTATATTTGAGCAGACATAAACATGAAGGTTTTACCATTTTCTGGAAATTTCATTCAACGCTTTTATAATTTTTTAATTAATATTTTATTTTTTTAATAAAAAAATTTTTTAAAATACAAAATTTTCTGATTAAATCTAAATAATATATGAAGGACATATACACTCAGAAAAAAAGTTAGTAAAAAAATTTGTAAACGGTTTTTAATCGCATTCTACTATTTTTGTACTGATTTTTAGTAAAAAATCATTATTTAGCAAATCTTTTTGCTATTTACATTTTACAAATTACAGAATTTTTACAGAATATTTACAAATTTTCGTTGCTAATTTCAGAAATCATTTTACAAATTTTTGAAAACCGATTTGCTAAAATTAGCAAAAAATATTACTAATTTTAAAAAAGTCGATATTGAAGGATATTTTATTTCTAATTAAAACTTACACCTACAAACTTAAATTTCCTTAAAATGTTACATATATTAAAAAAGGGATCGGAAGTGAAGATACCGACTCATGTCTAAAAAGAGGACATCCACTTAAAATAAAAACAATTAAAATTTAACCTTAAAAGTAAAATAAAAAAATTGACCAACATATTTTTCAAAACCGAAATAACCAAATTAAAACAAAATGATTAATTCGTTTTTTAAAAAATATAATCAAACTTTTTGATGCTCAATAAGAAAACTAAATTCAAAGCTTTTTACTAATATTAATAATATTTAGTAATTTTTTTTTTGCTGATTTTAGCAAACAGATTTAAATTCCACTTTACAAAAAGTCTACTGAAATTTAGTAGCGGCTACTAATTTTTCTACTAATTTCATTGTACTAAACGTCAGCAGACATGTGTTGCTAAGATTAGCAAAAAATACCGCTGGGCTCAAATTAGCAGAATTTCCCGTAATAACAGCAAAATTTTCAGTTGCCATTACAGACTTTTTTTGGTGAGTGTATTATATAAAATATTATATGAGTGTATATAACTATACTTAATCATATACGAAAATACAGGTTACATTTTTTGATCATATTTAAACATATACCAAACATTTTCACCAAATTATTATATATTTTTACTTTTTCTATCATACAGTATACAAATCTGCATTTTCATAGAATTTGAACTTGACACATTTTTAAACTTAACTAGTGGTAAGTGAAAATCATATTGTTTTGCACACTAGATGCCCTACAATCTTTCATCTACAGCTAGCTTCAATGTGAACTGTTTAACGTACTTTAATTCACATAAATATGTTGAACATATTTATATTATACGATACATAATAAACTATTGAATATAATTTATGAATTATAAATACACAATATTTAAAATTCATAATTCCTTAACAAAATATAGTGTTACAAATAAAGTGAACAATAATTTCAAAAACACCCATCATTTTAAATTAAAACAATATTTACGACATTTGTTATCATTACGCATTTGAAATATGTTTTAATTTAAAAACTGTTCAATTATTGTTCTTTAAAATTGTGTAAAATATTTAATAATATTTACTATATTAATTTCCATGAAATTGTATACATTAAATATACTATTGTCATAGCTAAACAAAGCAAATAAATAATTCATTTTATAAATATAGATAACATTTACATACCTATATTTTCCACTTGACAGGGTAATACCAAAGTATCACCAACAACGGCACGATATGTATGACCTCTGGATAGAAAACGGGGTTGAGGCCCCGATAAAGACGTCTGTGGTGAATTATTAAGCGGTCGGCTGTTTGTGGCTAAAATTAGAAAGAAATTAAAAAAAGGAATTAGTATTAATATTTTTGACATACAATTACTATGACGTATGAGTTATTTTAATACAAAGCTATCACCCAATATTACTCATACGTCTGGTAATCATAATTTTTATAACCAATTATTTCTTTTATTTTTATAATTGTTGTACTTAAAAGTTAAGTTTCAAGTGTAACTGTAAAGTATGTTAAAACTGTTTGTGTTTAAACTAATTTAAACTTGTTTTCTTTAAACTGGTCTGGCTGGAATATTAATATGCTCGATTATATTTTCAATCATTGACTATTCAGTGACCATGTTAACAAACTAACAACACTAATAGCACTGACAACAAACTACACATTTAATTTTAAACAATATAATGTATATGTTGAGTTTAGACCAATTCATAAAGCACATTTTATGGTATAGAATGTTGTAATAAAATTCTATCCAAAATGTACGAATATATACGCACATTGTTATTAGAAATTTAAAGGACATTTGCCACACTAACATCGATATTAAAATATAAACATTTTACTATGTGGTAATGCCAACAACAATGGTCGTTTTTCATTGCCTATTATATACTTATTTTATGTAAATTAAATAGCTTTAATGTTATGGTAACCAAAATACTATTGATATGGATTTGTATCATAGGAAGGAAACATGTGAGAGATGTATTTTTTAAGTAATTTTTTATTTTATTATGCATAGCAACAATAAAAAAAAGAAACAAGATAAATATTGTTGTTATCATTTGTTATTTTTTTTTTTTACAAAACGGCAAAATAAGACGCTTATAGTTTATAGAAATTGTTTTTTTTTTTTTTTTTATTTTGATACAAAGTATACTTTACATATATTGAATAATTTTTATTTTGTCTCAGCGAATCTCTTTGGTGTATTAACATAAAAGGAAAAACATAGTAATAACTTATTATAACAGTATACATTATTTTGTCAAAATAACTTATTACTTGTAGTTTAGAAACACCCAGAAAACAAGTTCGTGCAAACAACCAAGTTTGTTGCCATTCGCAGGGGTCGGTTAAAGCAACTGAATTTTTCAGTTGTAACTGTCGCATATTTGTTAAGGCAATCGAAAAGCTGTTGTTTCAGTGAAATTTCTGTAGTCTTAACTAATTTTCTGTTCTCACAACCGAAAAATTCTGTAACAACAACCGAATAATTCGTTCACTCAGAATTTTATGTAGTTTACTTTTTGTAGTTTAATAAAAAGAAGTTTTCATTCAGTTCAGTTAAAAATAAAGGAGCATACAATTGAACCTGTCATTTATTTTTTAAAATATCAATTTTTGATGCCATTTAATTCATTTAAGCGTTTAACGTATTCTCTGTGAAAATGGTAGAGCTTCAAGTGAAACAAACTACCATATATGGCCCTCAAAATCTAAAGTCTGTATGAAAAGGGCATGAGTCCTGAACTTATGACCTTTTCAAGTGAAACAATATGCTGATGTATATCGACTAATTTTTAAATCGAATCGAATGATCAAACCAAAAAAAAAAAAACTTTTGCTCTTTCCAAAGTGTCACATTTTACATTTTCCAAGTCTCCACCAGGTCTTGTTATAACACGTGAATCTATAGATTGTTGAATCAGTTATAAATTCCAGCTCTTACAGAGACTGCCACCACAACGCCTTTACCATCATGCTGGTAATGAAAATAAAATACCAGATTTGAAAAAAAAACTAGAGAAATACATTCCAGAAAAGTACCCAGTACAGATTTTTGCAAGGCCAACAACTTCAGCTAATAAATAATATGAAGAAAATAATGATAATTAAATATCACTTCTTCCAAAAATCTTTCGGTTTGCGATTATTTCTAAGAGATCATTTCGAAAAGCGCATAAGTTTAAAAATTTCAACCACCAAAATCTGTATGATACATGCTTTTTTAAAATAAATAAATGGCACAAAAATTATATATATGTTTTTATTTATTAACTTCTATATTCAGTTTCTTAACCACTATAGACATTTTCAGAAGAAATATGTTTTTTGTTAATCCTGAAAAGTTTTAATGTATGTAATCATGCTCTTTTCGAAATGACGGGTTTAATTATTCTTCACAGAAATATTTATTTTAACTTTTTTATACATTTGTTCAAAATGATTTACTGTCATTTACCAATTTTTTTTAGTTTAATTTTTTTTTTAATAAAAATTTACCCAAAAAACAAAAATTTTTGGTTTATTTTTTTCCATTACAGTCATTATATTTTAAATTTAGTTTTCTGTCTGTTTCAAAAAATTCTAATTTCCTTTTTTAAATATTTTTTTTATATATAAAATTATTTCAATTTAAATTAAAAGAACTCCATAAACACACACATATAGTTTTTCATACAAAATCTATCTATAAAGTGTGTGAGCATACATTTTGTAGATTAAAAAACAAACAAAAATACAAAAACGGAAACAATTTTATCTAAATCAGTAATTTTATACGAAATTGGTAGGTAAAATTTTAACATTTATTTTTAACTAATTAATCATTTGTTTTTTACTGATGCATCAGTTGTTTAAACGTTATTTAAAAATAAATAAAAAAACCATTTGATTTAAATGAAAAATATGGAGACCAGGGAAATTAAATATCATTTCTTTTACATGAAATTTTCTATTATTTTAACTTACAAACTATTTTAAGTAATTAAATAGCAACAAACTGGGTTGTCGGTACGAAAACTTTTTCACAGGGTATATTGAATTTTTATTCAATTTAAACAAAACTGGGAATATATTTATTGTTTTACAATGAAATAATATTCTGTAGTTTGCTGTTTGTAGTTTAATAAAAAAGTTTTCAGTTCAGTTAAAAATACTAAAACATACACTTTTTGTTAAAGAAATATTTATTTTAACATTTTAATATATTTGTTTGAAATGGTTTACTGTCATTTACCGCTTTTTTTTTAATTTCAATAATTTTTTCCTTGCTTTTTTGTTTTATAGGTTTTTCATATAACACGAGGTTTTTTATATTTTTTTCCATTTGTTTGAAATTTAATAAAAATTTACCCACAAAAGTGAAACTTGTGGTTTTCTGTTTTCGTTACAGTTATTAAAAATTTAGATTTTGTCTGTTGTCTATTTCAAAAAATCAAAAATATATAAACAAAAATTAAATGAATATTCAGTTATTTTTTATGGAATTGGTAGGTAAAATTTTAACTGATGTGTCAGTTGTTTAAACAACATTTAAAAATTAATAACAAAAACTATTTGATTTAAATGCAAAGGAAGGAGGCCAGTTTTTTAAAGAAGTATCATTTCTGTTTTCTGTTATTTTTTGACTCTACATCCAGTAAATTTTCATAATCATTAGTACAATAATTTTGAAATGACTTTTAACCCTATAATTTTCTTTCTTCAGATATCGATAATATTGAAATGACACTTTCAGTAAAATAAAATTACGTACCAAAATTTTTTTTTTGGCGATTTTCGCTTTTTGAAAATTGATAAATTTGGCGAAATTAATTAATTAATTCTAAAAAGTTTTATTGACTAATTTTTGAGTTAGAGTGATGCCTGTAAAACGTGTCCTTACACTGTAACATGTTTGCAAGTGGAGGCTCTTAACTTCCTTGTTAGTATCAATAATGTATGACATTCTAAAAAGTAAATTTTCTAAGAAGTAAATTTTTTCAAATTTATAAAATTTTGACTTGACATCATTCTCGCAGAAAAAAAAAGTAAATTATGTTTTCAATCGATATCAAATAACTGCTTTAATAAGATATTATTATTGACCACTTTTTGGCGGTCTTGGTCATAAAAGGGTTAAGAACATTGTGTGAAGTAATAACGTCCGTAGCTATCCATCGGTGCTTAGATACCTCCTGCTCGAAATGACGTATATAAAAGCTACGAAACAGCCAAATATGACACTCTTAATAAACTATGAATTATTTTTTTATTTTTTCAATACTTGAGTTTTCTTAAATTTTAAATTTATTTTAACGTTTATACAGTCACTTTTATAACTAACTACATAAATAAAAAACTCCTTTTTTATTTAACATTTTAGTGACCTAAATTTTGTTTATATCCTAGAAACATAAAACTAAACTTTTGTTAAACCATAAAAACCAAAAAAGTGCTTATACAAAAAATAAAGAAGAAAAAAATTAAACTCCATAATAAAAAAAAAAACTACTTTAACTATAAACCATAGCTAAGACTATGGCTGTTATAATAATAAAACAAAAAAAGTACTTTTTTTTTTATAGTCAAGGACATTTTACAAATCGCAAGTGATGCATCTGACTAAAAACAAAATGCAAGTGTTAAAATAAATATAAAAAAATATCTAGAATAAAAGGAAATGCTTTTATTTATATTTTTTCTTAAGAAAGAAAAAAATACAATACAATTCTGTTTACTTTTAATATTTACGAGCATATAAAAACTAAGAAATATAAAACACTGAAATGCAAACATAAACGGCCGGTATTATAGTCAGCACTTAGTAATATTCTTATAACTTAACTTTTACTTAAGCAAGAAATTTTCAATCAATATTTCCTACTTAATCAAGTGCTAACTATGATACTGACTTGGAAACTATTTCAACAACATTTTGTATTAAATAAAACATAGAAAATTGTTTTGCTTTCATCTCTTATTGCTAGTAATAGTTTTTCAATTTTACACTTTTTCTTTTCTCAGGCTTAATATTATCTTTAAAAGATTTATTTTATAGTATATTTTACAAGTCCTTTAAAGTTTAACAAGCATAAAAATGTTCATTTTCACAGATCATCATTTTGGTTTCTTTTATCACAATTCTTTATACTTTAGTCTTTTTTTAAGTACAGGTGTGAGTATAACAACACCTTTTGGTTATTAACCATTTTTTGAGGTGAAAGAAAAATTTTGCAAAAATTAAAAATTTTTAAGGTGAAAATAGTAAAATTACGCTATGTTGAATTTTTTATAACCAAAGATTTCTTGCCAAAAAAAGAAATGAACTGAAAACTTAAAAACATTTTGAATTTATATATTTAGTTGGAAAAAATATTTTAAGGTGAAAAATAAAATTTTGTGGTGAAAATAATGTTGGAGGTGAATACATAATAAAATTCACCTTTAGGCGTCTGATGAAAAAAAAAAATTATTTTATTTGTACCGATGTTTATGTTTCTCATCTTTTCGCTCATAAATTTTAATGACAAACTAGAAAAATTCAAACATCGTTGAAAATGACTCATCTTACAACTCAACGGTAGCCTACCAGCCCTCTAAAATTAAGCTTAACGTAGCCCACAATCTCTTCTTTTGAAAGTCGAGAGGCGAAATATGTAATGATGGTGGTGGCAATACAGAGGCGCGAGTTAAGAAATTACTATCAGATGCGCTTAAAACGTGTTAAATATATTCAAAATTGAACTTGGCAGAAGCAATATGGCGAATAATTTAAACAAATTTTATAATTTGCTTCAAAATTTTTATATTCATTATAGTGAATCGCTCGATACGAATGTGACATTAGATTTAACCACTATTCATTTGTATTAAGAAATCGTATGAATTTTTTAATAAAAATTGTTTTGTGGCCACATATGATTTTTCAGAATTTTTTATTATTTTTCCTCGCTTTCCAGCACAGATATTTGTAACCAATGTCGAAATGTTGACCAGCTGAAACTCTTCAATAATTCCAGGTTTTTGTTTTGCTGTCTCTATTCAAATTTTCGTGAATAATAAAAATTTAATCCTTCTTTGCATGATGGTGGCAATTTCCATCATAACATTTATTGAACAAAAAAATTACACACAAACAGAATTATTGTAAATTGGTTGTTGCTGGCAACAAAGAAGAATGAACAAGCATAAGTCAACGTATGGCTCCGCTGTTTCTTGTGGTTAGAAAAAACGTTTCGAAAGCTAATTTGAAATAATTTTGGGATATAAAAGTTATAACGGGTAGAAAAAAGGTTTGTTTTTAATGTTTAGTGTGTGATATTTTATATATTAAATAGTGAGATAAATATTTGTTTTTGCATGGTGATAGATATTTCCACCATACTGTTTTTTTAACTATTTATATTATCTATTTATACCAGGGACTGAAACCCCGAAAAAATGGGTTCAGGTTAGGGTTTATCGAAATAAAAAGTTCAGGTTCGGGTTTGGTACAGGTTCAACATTTAAAAATATTATTAAGGTTTTATTAACGAAATTTATTTATTTTTAAAGAAATTTTCGACCCTCTCATTTGAAGAAATTGATTTAGAAAATCCTTCCTTCTTTTTTAGAACTTGTTCGAGCATATCACCATATTCTGAACAACAAAATATTAATTCTCTCATACAATTCTCTTCTACTCTTTCCATTTGCAAATTTTTGAAAATTTTAATTGTTTTTAAAATATCCTTTTTAGCATTTTCAACCTCTTTGGGACATTATAATTAACTTAAATCTGCTATTTAGATATAATGCTGCAATTAATAGTGCATTATTAATAAAGTGTTTTTCTCTTTTTATAATATTTAAATATAATTCTTGTAAAAATGTTTTTGTTTTGTCAACTTTTGTTAGCTCTAATTTAAAACTATGTCAGGCTCTATAAAAATCACCTAAAGTCATCTGTTCTTCTTGTAGTTTCACCGTTAATTTTTTAACAGGTGCAAAAACGAATTCGTCACAAATATTCCAAATATTATCATTCATAGTTAATGCAGCATCCAGTAATTCCAAATAAAAACTTCTGTATTCCAATAAGGCTTAAACTATGTCATAACTGTAATTCCATCTAGTTTGACACTCTAGTACGGCATTTTTTAGGTTTAGCTTTTTTGCTAAAGAAGAAATATTGGGTGTTCGCAATTTTTTGCAAATATCTCTGCATTGATCAAGTATTTGCTTAAAAAAAGAAACATTGCAAACTGGAATGCAAGAAATATAACGTTTTTTATGAATTTTCTATCAATCATTTTTCACGGCATGAACATCAAGAATATTATTTTATGTTGTTGAACCCGAACCTGGTTAAATTTTTGGGTTCAACGGGTTCAGGTTAAAAGTTTTTATAAACAGCACACCTGAACCCGTTTGGGTTCGGTTTCAGTTCCTGATTTAAGCATACTAGAAATTTTTAAAATATTTTTATCTATAGCATGAATTACACCACAATGAATTATTTCAGAAAAAAAAGAAATATTCATGCAAAGAAGTGTTAAAAAATTTAAAAAATCAATTTTATTTATTTTTCTTAAATTCTACTTTTTGTCTTTTTTTTAAGATTTTTAAAAAAATTTCGACTTAAGATTTTTAATCTTACACCAATTAACGATCTCAAAGCAGTGTCATCATCTAATGACGCTAAAATAATAAGATTAAATATTACAGCGGCACTTACAGGTAAGGACTATCTTAAAATAGATTGTGCGGAATGAAAAATAAAAAGCCAACTAGAAAGCCACGAACCAGACAAGCCAGTTTCAGAAGCTTCAGTTTCAGAGAAGAGCTGCTAAAACTTTTAATACGTTGATTTTAGCAAAGAACTATAAAACTTTAGGGATGTAAAGATTTAAAAGCATCGAACCAATCATTGGACATGCCCTTTTCCCTATACATCCTAAAGGTTTCACAGTCCGTGATAAAATCAATGTATTAAAGGTTTCGCAACTCGTTTCTGGAGCTGGAGTTCGAATTTTTCGGGCTGAAGTAAATGTCTTACTTATGGATATGAGTCAATTGTTGAGAACATCTCTACTTCCGATTTTTTATTTTTAACCTGACCTAATTAATATGGTGAATAAATTTTTTTGATGATTAATTCATCGGTGATTTTAGGGGACGAAAAATACATATCTAACATCAGATCGTCAAAACTCAAAAAAGCAGATCCAGCATAGTTTATTATTTTTTTTTAAATAGCTCTAAATCGTATAAAATTATTTATCGGAATGCGAATCTGATATAAGGTTGTTCATAAAGGTATAATCAGGTTTCCTAGGAGTGTTAAACTTTGCTACAATTTCTTTCTTAAGGTCTTGCAGATTCTAGCTGTCTCTCTCATGCCTTTTACCTCCTCAGAAAAAGTCCACTAAGAACCCGGTCTATCTGACTGCACATTTTCCTTACATGTCTTTTTTAAGATATAGTAATTGTTTCAGTCAGCTTCCTTTTGAAATTTCAGGGTTGCCATATTAAAATTTTTTAAAAATTTTTTAAACAAATCAAAATTTTTTAATATTCTCAAAAACCGTGAAAAAACTATAACTCAAATTTGATAGATTTTTACTACGACACTTCAAATATACACTTAAAATAGTTTGTACGTTAAAATAAAAGAAAATACCCTTACATGATAATTCATTTAAAAACCGGTCTACTTAATTTTCATTTAAACCAAATGGCTTTTGTTAATTATTTTTAAATATTGTTTAAACAACTGACACATCCGTAATAAACAAATGATTAATCAGTAAAAATAAATGTTAAAATTTTACCTACCAATTCTTTAAAAAATAAATGATTTTGTCATTTATTTGAAATTTTTTCTGTTTTTGTATTTTTTTTTTTTATCTACAAAATGTATGTTTGCATGGCTATAGACACTTTTTATGTAAATGTGTTGTATGTATATTTATGAAATTCTTGTAATTCGAATTGAAATAATTTTGTTTAAAAAAAAAAACAAATTGAAATTTTTTGAATATGTTTTTTGAAACAGACAACAAACAAAATATAAATTTTAAACAACTGTTACGGACACAAATAAACCACAAATTTCCCTTTTGTGGTAAAATTTTTTATTAAATTTCAAACGAATGAAAAAAATAATTGAAACTGAAAAAATCGGTAAATGATAGTAAATCATTTCGAACAAATGTAGAAAAAAGTTAGAATAGATATTTTTTTAAATATAAAAGAATGTTCCAATAATTTTAAATGGAACGAAAAACTTTTTTTATTAAACTACAAACAGTAAACTATATAATATTTGGAGTGCACTTATTTAGTCGCCAATACATTTTTTAAAAAAATAAAAATATTTCACGTATCGATAAGCAGTATAAAATGGGTTAAGCTTAAATGTCATACAAAAGTTTATATCTAGCAATCACCACCTTAAAATTTTATATAATACAGTGAAACGCATATTTTTACAATGACTTCTTCCTTTTACACAAACAGACAAGCTGCACTTGTACTTTCTACGTATCATTTACTCGCAAAATGTATGTGTTTCATTGCAGATGATGGCTGTATTGGTTTGTTTGTTTTTGCTGGTAAGTAGTAGCTGGTTTGGCATTAGACCAGCGGTTCCCACTAACTTTTACTTCACGGATTCCTTTAGACATTTTTGCTGACAGACGCACCCACAAATTTGTAAATTTTTTATATTTAAATAAAAACATTTAAATCCGAAGATTTTCACAATTTACAGAATTTAAGAGATTTACTAGATAAAATTTCTGAAAAAATCTGTCAATTAAATTACTTTTATAGGATAATTTTTAAGGGTTTTTTAAAAAAGAAGGTTCTTAGTATCTGTGATTTTTTAATAGGATAAATTAATTCTTAAACATATTCATGTTTTTTCGAATCTGAGAATGTTTCCTAAGGAGAAATAAAAAAATAATTTGTATTCTATTAAACAAAAAAAAAAAAAATAATAAAAAATTGCCAGAGTCTAAAATAAATTGGAATACCCCAACTTTTTAAGCTTAAGTTCTTATTTCCTTCAAAAGTTTTGAAAATCGCGCTATATTCATTATTTGTTGGAATTTTTTTAATACAATCATGACATTGGAAGATAATTTTTTTATTACGTTTTTATTTTTGAAAAATATTTTTCGGACCCCAGTGGGTCGCGACCCCCCATTTGGGAACCCTTGCATAAGACCATATTGCAGTTTTTGTTCTGCTTTAAGGAAATACAAACCCTAGATTGCCATAAATGTCACAAAGCAAACATTAACGTAATTTTTTAAAGCTGCAAATTTTATGGTTGTTGTTTGGTGACATTGATGGCAAAAAAGTGAGAATTTTTTTAAAATTTTATTCCAAAAATATTAACAAGAAATAAAAAACTCTTTATGAAAACTTAAGGTTTTAAAATTATTTGCTTAAAAACATTTATTCGTTTCAAGTGCTACTTTATCCTGTTTTAAAAGGAATATAAAGAAACTATTTAGAAAATAAACAAATGCAAATTTTTAATGCCATTTATTTTAAAATTTTCCTTTTATTTAAAAATAAAATAAGAAAAAACCTATTTCTCAATGATCTCAAATAGCAAACTTTTCATTTGAAAACTAATTCTCTAAAGCATCCATTAGTTTATTTCCTTTAATCTAAAGAGAAGCAAATGGAATTTTCTTGCCAAATGTTATTACTTTTTTTCCTTAATAAATATTCAAGAATTTCCTGTACTAACTCGTAGCACACATTAACAAACATATACGTTATAAACTCTATACGTTTGGAGTGCAGTTGACAACGAAAAAGGATGAAAATGTGCAACATACAACATCAATGCTAAAAAGCTAAATGATTTTCTTTTGCACCTTATTTGCTACTAATTTATCCACTTGATGGAATCTTTTCAAATGGAATAAATGCCAACCAAAACCATTATGCTTGAAACATACACAACTAATGTAATGTTAAGGTACTCGTATACATAAGCCCAATATACATACATACTTACATATGTATGTACGTAATATACATATGTAAATTCATATGCACTTTATAATGTAACATACCAACTAATACTATTGGGTGTTGCATGTGTGTGTATGTCACTTGTATATAAACTAACCACAATCTATTTTTGCTGTCAATTCGTAAATGAAGTACATTTATCAATACCATTTTCAATGTGTCTTAAATATAAATGTGATGTTTACAAAAGTTCGTTAACAGTGTGGAAGCAACAGCAGCAATAACTTCTACAACCAATGACATTTGCTGTAGTTGGTATTAAATATGTTAGTGTATGTGGATTAGTAAAGAAAAACACCGTATTTAAGTAAAAATGCTGCTTTACATTTTAGCTTTTTTTCAACTAACAAATATGTATCATGAAGGAAATTTTCAGACATTTTCCAAATTCACAATGTATGTATGTATTGAGTTAAACCATATTATCTTAACATAAAAAATATACATTTTTAGCATCACACTCTCAAAATTGTGATAAAATTTTTTATGAATTTTACTTTATTTACAACAAATATTTTCACAAACTGCTGGCCCTACTAGTTTTCGAAATTTAAACCAGTCAAATTGTATTAAAGATTTGGGCCTATTTCATGTATTATTTGGTATTCGTACACTATATTTACTTTTTTTAATCAAATGTTTTTGATTGTATTTGTATTTAAATGTTGCTTAAACAACTGACACATCAGTAAAAACGAATGATTAATCAGTTAAAAATAAATGTTAAAATTTTACCCAACAATTCCGTAAAAAATAACTCATTATTAATATTGTTTCCATTTTTTGTAGTTTCGTTTGTACAAAATGTATACGCACACAGTATATAGACACATTTTGTGTAAATGACCATATGTGTGTGTGTTTACTAAGCTCTTGTAATTTAAATTGAAATAATTTTGCTTAAGAACACACAATTAAAATAAAAAACATTTTGAAATTTTGTGAATTTTTTGAAACAGAGAGCAAACAAATTTTAAATTTGTAATAACTGTTACGGAAACAAATAAACCACAAATTTCCGTTTTGTGGATAAATTTTTACTAAATAAAAAATAAGATAAATAAAACTAATAAAATCGGTAAATGACAGTAAATCATTTTAAACAAATGTATAAAAAAGTTAAAATTAATATATCTTTGAAAAATAAATGTATGTTCCTTTATTGTTAACTGATAGTGAAAACTTTTCTATTTAACTACAAACAGTAAACTACATTTTCTAAGTGTACTTATTCAGAGACTTGAAAATATTTCTGTTAAGTACTAACTAGGGTATTCAATTAATCGACTTTTCTTTTTAATCGATTAAACGTAAAAAAATTATTTGGGTATTTTCTTGACCAGTTATTCGAATAAAATTTTAAAATAAATCGATTAATCGAAAAAAAAAATCATGGACTAATATGCAATTTTTTGTTGTCTTTATAATTTTATTTAAAAAAGGAAACAAAAATAAATTCAGTTACACTTTATAAATTAAAGTGCTTGAAAAATGTATGAATTATGTTATGATGGTGTTTTGTAAGCGTTATTAGTTTTTCAGTCCTCTCTCTGTCTCTCTCGCTATCACTCATTACAATTTTATCCAATTTGGAATGAAGCTTAATGAAGGCCCTTCGACGCTAGATTGTCCATTGGCTATCCTCTTTAGCTCTTCGTACCGTGCAGGAATCCTGGAAGGTTGTCGAAATTGAAATTATCGCCCAATAGCACCATGCTCTGTGCTCTCTAAAGTGATAGATAGCAGGATTAATTTCCATGATTTTAGATCGTGTACAAAGGAGGGCGTTGGTACTCACTAATGACACTAGGGTATCCAGCTCTACACAGTGAAAACAGATTCATTGTGACAACCGAATTTCTCGCCAAATGAATATTTTGGTTGCAGCAACCGAATTATTTAGTTTTCCCAACAAAATATTTTCTTGATACAGTTGAAATATTTGGATTCATCGAAATTCTGTTGCGTTAACCAAATTTTGGTCGCGATAAACAAATATATTTTTGGCTCCAAACAAACCATTCGGTTGACAAGATATTCAGTTGTTACAATTAATCTGGTTTCTCTGTATATGATTCATTGGAGCTTCGTCAGAATGTGGGTTGTGTATCATTGTTCTATCGATATTGCCATGGGAATTGTTCTGTCGAGATAAGTGAACTAATACCTAGAGCCCGGGTTTATATTCGGAATACTCTAGTAGAGTATATCCACTTGGTGTCTATTGTCCAATGAATTGCATAACACATTAGAGAGAAAACTCGTTTAATGGTCGTACAAGTCGTATATGGAACAAGCTCCCTTCGCAGGTCTTCCTTGTTACTTACAATATAGAGATATTCAAGTCAAATGTCCACAAACACTTATCCCTCTTTTCTCCTTTCCCTAACCTATTTTCATAATACCAACACAATGCACTAATAGAGGCATCCTCTGAGTGTTGCTCTATCTAAAAAAAAAAAAAAAACAGTGATTTAAATATTACAAATAACTACTTATTTAAGTACTTTCTGGATAATGCCTTATTTATAATCGTAGTCTTTGGATAACCATTTACCTCCAATGATACCCCATTTTTAAATAATATGTTATCTAACTAAAAAGTAAGTACATTCAATTTTTGTTTTCTTACTCCATTTCCCATTACCTGGTAATAGCACCTTTTGCTGCAAAGTTTTAAATATCAATGTTTTTCAAAAAATTGCTGCCTTTCATAATTTACATTTAACTGTTTATTCGGCAAGCCCACCTCCAGACGGTGTTCATACAGGTTGGTTGAAAAGTTCCTGCGCTCACCAAGAGATGGCACTGCTAGCTCCAAACTTTTTTTCTCAAGTTGGTATAACTGTCCTGAGAACACATGAAAAGTTGCAAGTCATTCTGTCAATTATTTCTTTGTTTACAAGCCATTTGAAGTTGACGTGTCATTGTTTTTTTAATATGGAAAAAATTTAATATCGTGTAGTCATTAGATTCTTTGTTTTGAAGGGTTTAAAAGCAAAGGAAATTTATGAACAATTGTTAGAAGTGTATAAGGAGTCCTCACCTTCAAAACGCACCGTTGAATTTTGGGCTGGTGAATTTAAACATGGTCGTACCAGCCTTAAAGACGATCCACGCGAAGGACGACCAAAAACTGCAACCACAGCAGAAATCATTGAGCAGGTACATAATATGGTTAGTGAAGAACCACGTTTGACTAAGCGTGAAATTGCTAATGCCATAGGCATCTCAGACAAACGAGTACTCCATATTTTACATGAAGTATTACGTATGAAAAAACTGTTTGGAAAGTTAGTGCCGCACACATTAACAATTCAACAAAAACTGGATCGAAAACAAATTTCTCAGCGTAATTTGGAGCGTTTTAAGCCGAATAAAACCGACTTCTTGCGTCGTTTTATAACTATGGATGAGACTTGGATCTACCACCATGATCCTAAATTGAAACAAGAACGTTTACAGTGGACTGAAGCTGGTTGTTCAGCTCCAAAGCAGGTGAAGTCACAACGATCAGCAAAGAAGGTTATGGCATCAGTTTTTTGTGATGCAAAAAGAATTTTGTTGATTGATTATCTTCAGAAAGGTAAAACAATCAACTCTGAATATTATTGCAGCCTTTTGGATCAGCTGGATGAAAAAATTCGTGAGAAAAGACCTGGTTTAAAGAAGAAAAAAATCATTTTTCGTCAAGACAATGCACCTGCTCACAAAAGTGTTTTGACAATGCTAAATTCGAAGAATTAAAGTACGAATTGCTTGAACATCCACCGTATTCACCAGATTTGGCTCCCAGTGACTACTATCTCTTCAGAAATCTCAAACAATTCCTTCGTGGAAAGCATTTTTCGTCGAATGAAGAGGCCATAGCAGCCGTAGTCGGTTATTTTGTAGAGCTTCCGGAAAACCATTATAAGGATGGGATAAAATGATTGGAAGATCATTGGAACAAGTGTATTGAACTTCTAGGAGATTATATTGAATAAAAAAATATATTTCGTAACAAAAACAGTATTCTTTCATTTCGAGCGCAGGAACTTTTCAACCAACCTGTAAAATTGACACAAATGCTTCAAACGAGTTGCTTATAATTAGAATTTCTAGCTGAATATTCCCATAGCAAACAAAATTTACCAAATTTCCTATGAACAATTTTTTATTTAGAGGGCACGGTTTGGAAACAAGAAAATATTAAAATTAAAAATTCGTAAAATTTAAAAAAATACACATTTTGAATCTAACACAATTTTTAAATATTTAAGTTGACTAAAACTCACTTATAATGAAAATTTGACAAAAAAATTTAGTATTACTAGCAAATAAGGCACACAACAGCAAGGTTTAGGGCCAAATAAGTGACTACAGGCCCCTCAGTTGGCCAACCTGTCAGCCAGTTCGTTGCCCTTATACCTCTTGTGCCCAGAAGCTCAGCTAAGGATTTTTGTTGCATCCACCAAATCTTTTAAGTGAATTAATGCAGTACAGGACAAGTCTATATGAGTCTATATGATACGTCCAGAGCTTAAAAAACTTATAATTTTTTTAAGTGTATTTAAGGCTTCTATATTTTACACACTATCTGCAAATGAACCAAATAAAAAATATTCACAAGTGTTAATTTATCCTATAAAATACATATTTTTTGAAATATACAATAACACACACAAACATTTGCAATATGTGAGTGTATAAATGCAAGTGTGTGTATACATCTATGCATTTGACTTAAAAGCTAAAATATATTGCCAATGATTGTGGCACTGCTTGTGACTGTTGTCTGCTTGATATGCAAATAGAATTTGATGCAACATCCGCTTTAGAGTCATTGAATAATTTTCTTTTTCTTATTCCTTTTATAATTTCTGCATTTGCTACTGATTTCGATGCTGCTTTTGCAGTGATGTAACTGAGCTTTTAAGTATCTCCGTATGATAAAATTTCTTGGTTTCGGTTGCATGTCAACGTTAGTCAATCTATTGATGTTGAAGCTTATATATTCTTTGTTGAAATGAGTCTCTATAATGTCATTGAACATGATGGAATTTTTGTGATTTTGCTGATATTTGTGTTGTCGGTGTACAATTTTTGTTAAATGTGATGCTGCTAATGTCACTTAGAACATATGTATGCAAAAAAAAAATATGCATACATTTATATATTTTTAATATATTTTACAGTGTATGCAAAAGTTTGCAAGGAATATTCTTTTGTTGTCTTTACATGTTATTTGTTTGTTTTTTCTTTTATCTTTTTAAGCACCTCCTATTGTATATATTATTTCAATATTATATACATACCTATATACCTTTACAATATTGTGTATGGTGTATATATGTGTGAACGTATTTTTTTTTTTTGCTGATGTTAGTGTTGTTAAGTAGATTTTTGCTGCATAACATGATTTTCTAAAAACGCATATCATTTGCATTTCATTATTTGCACTACAACACCTTTCAACAATCTATAATCTTCGATCTTGTTCTTGTTCTTAAAATAACTGTAATATGCAAAACATCATCAACCCTCAAACACTACAAGCATATTTTGAGAATAACTATACCCTCATATTCAACTCTATCATCATCTCTATCATTTAGCATATAAAATAATTTTATACATATTCCCCAAATAACTAACACTTACAAGGAAACTACTTTAGGGGAACACATAGTTTTAAAGAAAGTTGAATTTGTGATAGATAGCGAAAAACTAAAATACATGAACCCCTTATTTGCTGCCAAGCAGTCACAGAGGTGATGACCTACCTTCTCGTTCAAAAGCAACTCTTATACTGCGGAGATCACAGATCGTAGATGGGCAACGTGAGCCTTAAGTTCCCAGAAGTGGCCTGTTTACAACATCTGCCCTCACCTTCTGAAGGTAGTGCTCAAAAACTCCACTATTTATGGTTTCCAGCAGTGTAGCTACTTACATCGCTGTGGAGACATTTAAAGCAGACCCGGCCAACTCCACTGCCCGCTCATTACCCTATACCCTTCTCTATTTGAGGTCTATATTAGTCAATCCTATACATAAAATAGTTTATAAGTTAAAATAACAGAAAATACCATTTAAAAGAAATTAAATTTCATTTAAAAACCGGTCAACTTACTTTTAGTTTTAATCAAATGGTTTTTGTTATTTAATTTTAAATGTTGTTCCGTAAAAACTAACTGATTATTAATTTTTTTGAAATTGTTTCCGTTTTATGTATTTTGTTTATTTTTTAATCTACAAAATGTATACTCACACAGTCTATTGCCACATTTTGTGTGAATGACCATATGTGTGTATTTGTGCGTGTGTTTATGAGTTCTTGTAATTTGAGTTGAAATAATTTAATATAATATAAACACACAATTTAAATAAAAAACAAATCAGAATATTTTTTTTTATTTTTATTTATTTTTTGTAATTAGACAACAAACAAAATTTACATTTGTAATAACTGTAACGAAAACAAATAAACCAAAAGTTTCCGCTTGGAGGGTAAATTTATATTAAATTTCAAACAAATGAAAAAAAATATATGAAACTGAAAAAAATCGGTAAATGACAGTAATTCGTTATGAACAAATGTATAAAAATTTAAAGAAAATATTTCTTTGAAAAATAAATGTATGTTGCGTTATTTTTAACTGCACTGGAAACTACATAATAAACTACAAACACTAAACAAACTACATAGTATTCTAAATGTAGGATTAGAGTAGTCAGATTGTACTTTGAGCTGCGTAGGGTCCGACTATTGAAGAACCTGTAGCACTCCGTAGCATTAAAATCAATAGGAATAAAACAGCACGACACGACAAAAAATTACGGGGTTTTGACAATTGATTCTGGCAGAGGAAGCAAAAAAAATATTTATGTGTCGGCGTTTTGAAGGATCACATCGGAATTTTGTTTTAGAAGTATAAAGTTTCCCCCTTTGGCCCCTTAAGTCAATGAAACTATGTATTCTCTACATCTGAGGTGTAAGGTATGTTTAGCAACTTTGTAGAAAATATTAACACAAATATTTTTGTGGAACATATTAACCCTCTAACTTCGCCACATAACGGTAATTTTTGGCTTTATTTTAACAAATCGTAAAAAACACCCCTAAAAAGGGGGGGGGGGGGGGGAATGAAATGTTATACAAAGATGTTGCCTGTAAAATTTTAATATATATGTCAGAAATCACCAAAGCTCAAAATTTAACATCAACACCAAAAACCATAGGATGACCTGTAATTTTAAATTTTACTGGTTAAATTTACTAAACTGCTTTCCTTTGAAATTTCAGATGATTTTTCCTCAATTAAAGACATTGTACAGTTTTCTAAGTTTTACTTGTTTCTTGGAAAGTTTTGAGTGAGGCCTTCGTCTAATAATTTAATTACTGTAACGTTGCAAACTACACCCTTGCTGCTACGAACATATTTTGTATTTGGATATTTTATAATATTTTATATTTTCGTACTCTATAATACAGTATTAGTTGTGTGGGTGTCATACACTTAGCATTAGTTAGTGTGGTTGTGATACCCACACATATTTTTAAGATTCTTTTTGCTACTGCATAACTAAGCTTGCAATTCTCATTTAGTTGGTAATTTGAATTATACTTAATGTTCAATGTAAGATCCAAAGGCAAGCTTAGTAGGGAGCTTCATACATACATATTTTGTGTGTTTTATTTGTTACTTGGTTCAGGGAACAAATATTCTAGGGCGATCGACTCCGGTTGCTCGTAATTAATTCATTTACACAGCGGTCTTCGGGCTGTCTGTTCCACACAGCGGCTTCGGCTGTCTGTTCCACACAGCGGCTTCGGCTGTCTGTTCCACACAGTGGTCTTCGGACTGCCTTTTCCACACAGCGGCTTCGACTGTCTGTTCCACACAGCGGTCTCCGGACTGTCTGTTCCACACAGCCGCTTCGGCTGTCTGTTCCACACTGCGGTCTTCGGACTGTCTGTTCCACACAGCGGCTTCGGCTGTCTGTTAAACATAGCGGCTTCGGCTGTCTGTTCCACACTTCGGTCTTCGGACTAACTGTTCCACACAACGGCCTCCAGGTTGTCTGTTCCGCCAACCGACACCTGCTGATTTTATTGTGCCGAACATTGCTAACCCGACACCTGCCAAGTGTGCTGTACCGATCGTTGCCATTGCGACAACTGCCGACTGCTTTGTGCCGAACACTGCCGAGTGTGCTGTACCGATCGCTGCCGAACCGACACCTACCGAACTCTGCCAATTTTGCTGTACCGATCGCTGCCATACAGACTGCATCGTGCCGAACACTGCCAACCCGACACCTGCCGAACTCTGCCGAGTGTGCTGTACCGATCGCCGCCAACCGACAACTGCTGATTTTATTGTGCCGAACATTGCCAACCCGACACCTGCCGAACGCTGCCAACCCGAAGCCAATCAATTGGGTTGCAACGAGTCTTACCGAGCCAACCACTCCCGAATATGTACCACCTAGCCGAATCGCCACCGAGAAGACCAACGAAACACGTCCGCCGAATACACCAACCCCATCTTCCCCGAAATAGACACAACCGCTAGCAGCGTGCGAATCCTGCCGAAATCGAAAACGCCGACTCCTGCCGAAGTCCAACGAACTATCCCTGTCGAAAAGTCGTGCGATTGCCGTCCTATTTCGTATAACCAGTGAGAGTGTGAGTAGTAAAGAAAATCCGAACGAATCCGAATGAAGAAGAGAGCGTATTGCCAAGCGCATCTAGAAGAAATTATTGTAACACATACTTTAAAAACCAAATAAAGATCTAAATATATTTATTCCACCCCCTGAAAGGCTAAAATAACTGTGTTTTCACTACTTAAGGTTTTGAGGGTCCTCAAGTATACCCTGGACAGGACTGATCTACCTCAGCCATGACAAAACCCCCGTTACATTACTAACCATCAAAGAAGATATAGTTGTAAATAGTCAAATCTCAAGAAATAAAATCAAATTCCATTCTCTTTAGAATTCATTGATTTTTATATAAACTCTATAATACTCAATAATACCAATTAAACTTAACGTACTCATTTTTATACACAATTAATATAAATCATTTAACTATATTTCTCAATATTTATGCCATAAAAAATTGTGTTTTAATACAAATATGTATGTATAGTCCGGGAAAAACAATATACCATTTGGTTAATATCTGTGTCATATTAATTGTATCATCAACAAAAGTGCATTCTCAGCTGCCTCAAATACCATAAACGCCAACATAAACAGACTTAAAGTATACCACCTTATAAACAACTGAGTGCCAAGAACAGTAACAGAAATACATACACAAAATCGTCTGAGTTTCCTTTTCACATCTCCCCTTCAATCAACATCATTATCAGTGTCAAACACAAAACGATGTCATACAATAAACTCAATTTAACGTAAGAAAATCGTTTTATATTTGTTGTTGTTGTTGTTTTTTTTTTTGTGGATGCATGTGTGTGTTTATACACATTTTTATCTATTTTTCCAACCATTTTTAATAATTTAACACACAAGTGCCAAGTGTAGCAAAGTTTTATATGTATATACACCGATTCCTAGTTTAACGGTGTTTATTTTAACGACGATTTTCTATAATTAAATTTTCTTCTTTAAATTAAAGGCATAACAAAACTGTAAGATTGGCTGACTTATCAAAATTAAAGTTCCATTTAGCACAATCTAAAATTATTCTTCGGAAGATTTTACTCTGGGTAGCGAAGTTGCTCTTTAACTTTAACCATAAGTACAATTAGCATGAAAATAACTGTAGATGGTGTCAAATTAAACATACTTTTAGATAAGTTAACCGTCTTAAGTGTAATTTATGTAAATTAAAACTGTCGCAGGTCTAACCTGAAAAATCAAAGATCAGTGTCTCAATCTTTGATTTTAGTGCCCTGTCCTAAAACATATTCCACAATTGAATGAGGACTTGTTAGTAAACTAATTTTTTTTTTTAGTTTGAATAGCTCAGTGAAACGGAGCAGATTAGTCCTTTAAAATATCACAGGAAGTCAATTTTACCTCATATAAAAATGCCATATTAAAGTGAAAAGTTCCTTGGTCAGTTCGTGTAAATTCCTCTTAGCAAAAAAAAAAATATATTTCTAATTTTTTCCTAACTAGCGTTATTTGAGAGATTAGTGTAATATAACATTTAAGTATATTTTTTGTTCAATTTAATGCAAAATAAAATTTAAAAAAAAAACAAAGGAGAATATAGGTTTGTGTGTTAAACATGCTGCATACACGTGTATAACAAATATTAATGTCCCAGTTAAATTTGTTGGTTATATTATATTTTTCCTTATATTATCATGTAATATCTTGCTAAATTTTTATACTGAAGATGCTAGCGTGAGCGAATTTTAACTCACAGTCACACTCAAAATTTGTAAATTATTTTTGGAAAATTTTTTTTCTTATCTCCAATACTGGAATATAATAGGTATAGTAGACAGAGATGGCCAACGTATAGTCCTTAAATTAATTTTACTATTTATTTTTTTACTAGTTTTTTTCTATTAAATTCATTTTTGATGTAAAATTTGCAAACTTTTAAATGCACTTGCATCTATTTATTTAGATTTTTTTTATTTCCCCTGAAAATAATTTATTTTTTCAAAATTCTTTTGTACTTTCTAAATTTACTAATTTTTATTTTTAATTATTTTTAATTAATTTTAATTAATTTAATTTTTATTAAAAAATTATATTTTTTTTAATGAAATAAAATATTTTTTTTTGAAATTTTTTGACTGAACCTTAGTTGGCATCCGTTTAAGAGGTTCATGTTAATAGATAATGTTATTTCAAAATTATTACGTAAGGGTGTTTTAAGGCTATCGGTATCTTAAGGTATCTCTTCAGGTTAGAGGTCTGTTTGGCATCCCCGTAACTTTCAGAACTTCCCTTGTAGTTCATTGAAAATCTAAACTAATCCTGTCAACTACCATCGGCTAGTAAATAACTATCTACTGGGCGTTGTGGTGTTAATACGGTGGACTGTTATATAAAAGGTTGCCGCTTCGATCCCCAGCGAAGCCAACATCAATTTAGAAAAAAATATTTATACGTTTTTCTCTCTCATACATATTATAACGCCCTCCTACAGCATTCCCATAGTACTTAACTCCACAGAAGTAAAATAACATGACATGAGTGAACTAAAAAAATGTTTTAATATTTACGCCAACTCTCCATAAAATGGTGCGAAAAAAATGTTCTTACTTGGGGGATACACGATCAAGTTTTGCCTTTCAAGTTTTAATACTCTCACATTTTATTACTAATACACTCATACTTTTTAAAATTGATGCAAACTTGCTTTTAATTTTTCTTTTAAGTTGAGTGTGTCAATTAACGGCCAAGAAAACAGCTGATTGCACTTTTTCGAGATATTTTTCGTTTCAGCCGCAACTTAAAACCTTTAATTGAAATATCATAAATAAATATCAGCAATAAAAATTGGCGAAGGCATCTTGAAATGTAAAATTGCTTTCAAGTTGCCTGCAGCCTACATCACAGCTATCAATTCAAATTAGTTTTAACAGGCAGTATGTGTAAAAAACTTGAAAAAAAACTTTATCGTGTGGCTACAGGATAAGATTAAGCATCTCACGCAATTACAGTGTTGCCGTATTTGAATCTCTTCATCTTTAACCACCCTTCATCTCTCCTATATCCCCTTTCCAAAGAAAACAACACGTTAAAAATTAGGAAGGATTTCCTGCAGCCAGCATAGGTCTTTTATGCTGGCTAAACCTCCCCTAAGAGTACAAGCAACCGATAAAGCCCAGGTAAAATATTCCAAATGTCGAAAGGCATTACGAAATGGCCACCCAGAAGTATCTTACAAAAAACCTAGGACATACGCAGAGAACATGCACTGACGTTTTGGATGCCAACTCAAAACATCTACACACATCAGTGTCCGATTGACCATTTGAAGCCGTTGCTACAGTTAAGTACCCCGTCAAGGTGCATAAGTCCTTCCCTCCAAAGGCCAAGAGTTGCCCTGAACTAATGGACAAAGAAATAAATCTCTTGGCCTGATGTTGGCCAAGGGTATTATTCCATAAACAGAAAATTCGACTCTTTCCACAATAACCCAAGGGTTCAGGGCCGATAAAGGGTAAACAGGGCCGCAGTTGGCGAGACAGTCCGTTCTTTCGTCGTCCTTATGTCCCTCATGGCCAGGAATGCACCCCAGGGTGAGAATGTTGTTCCTACCAAGTCGATTGAGAGCCTGAATGCACTCCAATGCCAATTTAGATGACACCTCGTAGGCCATAATAGGCCTGACGCTTGAGTGTCGGAGAGAATGTATAAAACGTCCACAATTGTGTCCATATTCCTCTATTTTAAGACATTAGTGAAACATACCAGGACCCTGAGTTCAGGTTCCCAAGACAGGGTGGTCCGCTAGTATCTGACGAGTTTCCGTAACATCCTCTCCGTGACTCGGGTTGTCTAACCCTTAGGGCGCCACTTTTTACAAGGGCGGATCATTAAGTCCGTGACTTTTCGAACTTCCCTCGTAGTTATATAAAATGCAACACTGCTCCCATCATGTACCAGCTGTAAATAGAATGCTGTGAAATTTTGAGAAAGTTCCGTAATTTACTTTTCGTTTAACAGCTGTTCAAAACATACAACCTCGTGGATTTTTTTAAAAATGGAAAAAAGTGACTTTTCGAACTTCCCTCGTAGTTATATGAAATGCAACACTGCTCACATCAAGTACCACCTGTAAATAGAATGCTGTAAAATTTTGAGCAAGTTCCATAATTTGCTTTGCTCATCAATCAAATTAAGAAAAATGTGGACTCTGCACCATCGACTTCAATGAAAAAAAGTGGTTTACGGATTCTCGTTGTGGTCTTACAAGCACGGAAGATGCCGAACGTTCTGGAAGCCCATTTGAGTTCTCTGCACCCAAAACAATTGAAAAAATTCACGATATGGTGTTGGCCGATCGGAGATTGAATGTTCGATAGATTGTGGAAGACATAGGCATCTCACATGGCTCAGAGGTTTCAATTTTGAACAATCACTTGGGTATGAGGATGCTTTCTGCAAGATGGCTGCAGCGTTCGCTCACAACTGACCACCAACGGAATCGTGTGACAGCTTAGTTTCCATGGAAAAAATACATGAAGTAAACCACGAATTACCCCCTGATTCGCCTTATTCACCAAATTTAGCCCAGCTTTCCAAAGAGGTAGAACGAGATTTAGCTCCAATGATGAAATTATTGATCAAACAAATGCTTATTTTATGGAGCTCGAAAAATCCTATTTTTGGAAAGGATACAACAATTGAAGAAACGTTGGACTAAGTGTATTGAGCTAAAAGGATATTATGTTAAAAAACCAAAAACTGTGTTTTATTCAAAAAGTCACGGACTTATTGATCCTTATTGCTGCCCTTTAGAAAAGACAACATCACTAAAACAGAGTACAGGAGTGGAAAAATCCATAAATCTCGCATATTCTTCATATTTGACTTCCAGTGACTATAATATGTTTCCAAATCTAATGAAATGGCTCGGTGTTAAGAGGTTTGGATCAAATGAAGAACTCAGCATTGAAAAAACCTATTGAGAAAACCTATTATTTGGAAAGTATAAAAAAATTGGAAATACAAAGTACTTGAAAAATTGGAAAATGTATCTAGCTATACAGAGACTATGTTGAGGAAAAAAACGCTTTTGCCGAAAAAACAAAAAAAAAAAAAAAACTAAGAAAAAATATATATTTAATTCAAAAAGTTACAGACATATTAAATTGCCAGTTTTTTTAAGGTTACTGGTATTTTAAGATATTTCGTGGTGTTTAAAGGTTAACGATGGGGTAACTTTTAAAAAACATTTAACCCTAAAATGTGAAATTGGATCACTAAAAAGGTAACCAGTTTATATGTGCTGCCCCCTCTGCTACATATCCTATCAGAGGGAGACCGAAAACTTTCTACTGCGTAAATTTTTTCTTCAAAATCTTGCTGGGTAACCTATTTTAACTTTTATACTATACAATTTTGTTTGCGATGTGATGCAGGGAGAAAACAAGTTTGTTTGCACTATGCATAAATGAGACACTGCTGTGCAATTTGCTGCCATTTGCGAAAATTTCACTTGCACTACTTGTTTACTACTACACAAATGCTACTTGTAAGATGTTTTCAGGGTAAGATGAAGGTGGTAAAAAATACTCGTAACATGGTGGCTAAGTGTGTAAATGTTAGATAGTTAAATTATGTATGTGTGTGTATATGTGTGTCTCAAGGATGGTTATGTTTATTGTTTACTTTTGTATATCATTAATGTTCACAATTTTGCTGTTTATGACATTATGTTTGTGTATGTCTTTAATGGTATTATATTAATATTAAATTTTAATGTGTAGTAAACCAAATAAAACAAATAGGTAAACTAAAAAAGTCTCCGAAAATATTTATAAAATTTACATAGTATTTTCATAGTTAATTTATTCTAAAAATTTCTTACCACCTAATAAAAGCTTAAAAATTTAATAATATTAAAGTTTAACAAAAACCTCGTTAGGTTAAAGATGTTCTATTAAATTAAAAAAATTTTTAATTTTTCTGCCTTGAAACTCTTTAGCAAATTTCAGAACATTTTTAAATTTATTTAGAATATAATTTTTTATATTTCTGAAGCTGCATATGATTTGTTTTTAATTCCTTCTATTAAAAATATGTAGAGTAACAAAGCCGTAGTAAATTGATTCTGTGATTGATTCTATTAAAGAACTATTAATATTAAAACTTTTACCAGGGACCGGAAATAAGAGTTATTTTTCAATTTTTGAAGAAATAAATCACACATAAATGAACATCGTAGAAAACTTCTAATTACACCATCATGATTTTTAGGCGAAATGCATCCAACATATTGCATGATTTTTAAATTTTTGATTTTTATTTTAACAATCAAAAATAAGAGTTATTTTTGATTTTTTTAAATGAAAAATAAAAGTTATTTTTGATTTTTATATTTTTAAATAAAAAATAAAAGTTGTTTATGATTTTTATATTTTTAAATGAAAAATAAAAGTTATTTTTGATTTTTATATTTTTATATCAATAATAAAAATCAATTCAAAACTCTTATTTATTTGTTGATGCCGTATGTATTATAATATGCCGCTTCATTCTAATTTCTATATGAATATAATATATTATGTGACTTATCCATTATCAGCTATAAAAACATGAATGCATAGAAATAGCTTATAAGTTTTGGCTGCCATTCAAGTCAGTGTTAAGAGGTCGTTTTCAGGTGTTCAATTTTACCATCATAATTGATTTTAAATGTTCCTCAGATAAATTATATCTCAAATCTCCCAATATTAATCTGAGTGCTGAAAATTACCTTTCTACACTGACTTGAGTGGCAGGTACAGAATGAACAATTAAAGCTAATTTTCGAAACCATGGAAACACAAATTTGTTGCTCTCCCAATATTCCAATAAATTAGCAGAAGTATCGAAACGCTTTTCTTTGTAACTGTCTATTTCCAAATAAGCTTTGCGGACGCTGTCATTTATTGTCGTAGGAGTATCATCGTCGTCCGAAGACGAATAATTCATCTCCATTGACTTTTCGTCTCCATTGACAATTTGCATTGCAATCAATAAATTAAAAACAACAATAAGATTACGCTAATCATAACAACAAAAATGAAAGAACAAATAATAGCGTTATTTCAAGTTCAAGGGCAATGCACAGCGTAATTTAGAAACTTTGTTACACACATTTTGTTGTTATTATAACTGTGTACTTTATTTTTACTTTAATACGTAACAAAGATTAATAAACATATTACCTATGTCACGAATTTTGAATTGATTTTTATTATTGATATAAAAATATAAAAATTAAAATAACTTTTATTTTTGATATAAAAATATAAAAATTAAAATAACTTTTATTTTTGATATAAAAATATAAAAATCAAAAGTATCTTTTATTTTTCATTTAAAAATATAAAAATCAAAAATAACTTTTATTTTTCATTTAAAAAAATAAAAATCAAAAATAACTCTTATTTTCTATCTAAAAATAAAAAAATCAAAAATAACTCTTATTTCTTGATTTTTTTTTTGATAAAAGTCATAACAGTTACGGTCCCTGCTTTTACACATAATATTTATCATTGATAATTTGTTTATTTTATCCATTACTGTACAAACATTTTTAATTAAAAGAATTTTAGAAATATTTTGTATACACGTTTATGAAGGCATTCTCTTCTTTAAAACTTGGAAAACTTTTTAAAATAAAAAAGAATTAATTTCAAAGCACCTTCATATGCTTAGGAAATTTCAGATTTTTTCTGTTAACATTCCGAGAACATTTTCCTATGAAAATCACTAAACTGTGATTTGTCTGTAAGGATAATATTGTATCCATAGACTTAAATAAATAAATAAATAAATAAATAAATAAATTTTTTTTTTATTTTATTTATTTATTGTTAAATATTATATCTCTGTTTACAATAATGTTAATATGCTTAATAAAGAGTTTAGTCACATTAGACTTTTCAACTTAGATATTTAAATATGAATGAAGTATATTTAATTTCCTAAAAATATTTTTACAAATTAAGGAAAATTTTCAAAAACCTTTAAACAAAAAAAAATTTAATAAAAGCGGGAAAGTGAATAGTTAAAAGTAAACTTGTCAAGGACATAAATTATAAATATGTTGATAAGAAGAATTCGCACATCTTATAAAAAAGTTCTCAGTAATAATATTTAATTTATCCTTAACTAGTTTGATATTAGAGAGTGAGTGGAGACGACATGTTGAATAGTGAAATGGTAGATTATAGAACATTTTCAGAAGCTTGTTTTGACAAACTTGTAGTCGTTTTAATAGGCAGTCAGAGGCGTCGTGCCAAGCGGGAGCTGCATAGAATAACATTGCATGAAATACTACTTTTAGTATCATAATTTTATTCTCAATACTGAGATCGGACTTTCGATTTATAAATGGGTATAGAATTCTAGTAGTTATATTTATTTTGTTAACAATATAACTGACGTGATCACTAAAAAGCAATTTCTTGTCGAGTATAACGCCTAAGTAATAAATAAATAAATGAATAAATAAATAACTAAATAAATAAATAAATAAATAAATAAATAAATATTTTATGAAAAAGATTAAAAAAATATTTTCTTCTTTTAAAATTTTTACTATCAATATAAATTTTATTACGACTTTTTTCATGCATACTACACGTGACTAAAAATTAGTACATGTAGTGATCAAATCAGCCCTTAAAATGGTTCAAATTAAAAATATTGTCATTCCTTTATAAAAATCTCCAACTCCGTATGATGACTGTGCATTGACATTTGTTTCCACAAAGTTTAGTATTAACCTTTCAATGACAAGGGGCATGTATGCTTACCTGGGTTTTTGACATAATTTCAATATGAAAGAAAAAACCTGCTGGAAATATAATTTCTCTGGTGATTGTAGAGAAGGGTGGAGACCAAAAAAAAATTTAGTGGGCGTAAATCTCAGGCACCTCTTATACCTTATACCTCAGAGCTCGTCAAAAAATATTCAAGGGGCCCTTAGAAATTTTTTTGATAAGTAAAACAAGAGGCAAGTAGGGAACTGTATGAGAACTCAGGAGAAGTTAGCGGCTAGAAGGAGTCTAGGGAGCCAAATTGTTAAGTTGTAAGTATCATTAGGTCGCAGAACAGGAGAAAAATTCCCAGTGTTAAGAAAAAAAAAGAACACGTACCCTTTAATAGAAGTTTTTGAGTGCAAAAAGCTAAGATTTTGGGCTACTTGGATATTCTTTTTAACTAAAACACGTCATAGTTACCATATGGTAACACAAAAATTGCCAAAAATTGGTTTAAAAGATCAAATTATAATTTGAAGAACATAGTAAAAATTTAATTTTGAAAAAATCTGAATCGAAATATTTCCGTAAGATAATAATATTTCCGCAAGATCATAAAAAAATCCATTAAAATTTTATTTAGATACAAGTCATTGGACTTAGCAAAAACCAAATATTTTGCACTATTTCTCAATTCAGGAGAATATGGGTTGATGTCAAAGAATATCGGTTTAGTATTTTATTTGGCTTTAAAAGTTGTCTTACTTTTAAAAGAATTGTTTTGGAATCATACAAAGAATTGATTCAATCTTTTATCAACATTAACTTAAGGCGTAAATAAACCAATACAACAAATGTCTGAAAATTTATTAAATTCAGAGACTTTGAAATATATACATCCAGAAAACAGTATCAGTCATCAATCGGTATCACTAAATTTTATTGTCAAACGACTGACTACATACTAACGTATATTTTTAGTTTTGAAAGCCAATATTCGTGGTCTAATTTAATATTTATATTCCACATAAATATTATTACGTTCCACAGCATTTGATTTTTAAAAACCTTTAATTAAATGAATGGTATTAATAGGATTTTAGATCATATAATGATTTTGTTTTTTTATAAATTGTTTCTTATTGCAAAGAAACATCAAAATTTTTATTAGTAAATTATAGAGAATAAAAAATAAAAAAATTTCATAGAGTCAGCAGGATAGAATCCTTAGTATTTTCTGTTATCGCAACACAACTCTCTTTGCTAAGGCTTTAAAGATTGTTGATTTCATATTGAGAGCTTGGAAACAAATTAACAAACCCAAAAACAACACACAATTTGACTAATATCAACAAAATTTAACAATTTATATTAATCCTCAATTTTTTTACAGATTTTCATAATGAGCTTTAATTCTTAAAGTATCCAATGACAAAGTTTATATGAAGCCGTTAATTTCAAATGTGACTTTTCGAACTTCCCTCGTAGTTATATGAAATGTAACACAGCTCCCATCAAGTACCAACTGTTAATAGACCACTATCAAATTTTGAGCAAGTTCCGTCATTTACTTTGCGTTTAACAGCTATTCAAAACACACAACCTCGTGCATTTTTTTAAAAATGGAAAAAAGTGAATTTCGAGTGCGAAAAAAACCGTCAATCAAAATAAGCAAAAGCTTGATAAATACTATGGGGACTCTGCACTATCGATTTCAATAGTAAAAAAAGTGGTTTACTGACTTTCGTTGTGGCCTTACAAGCACGGAAGATTCCGAACGTTCTGGACGCCCAGTTGAGGTCTCTACACCCAAAACAACTGAACAAATTCACGATATGGGTGTTGGCCGATCGGAGATTGAATGTGCCATAGATTTCGGAAGACATAGGCATCCCACATGGCTCAGTGGTTTCAATTTTGAGCGATCACTTGGGTATGAGAAAGCTCTCCGCAAGATGGCTGCCGCGTTTGCTCACAATTGACCACCAACGGAATCGTGTGACAGTTTAGTTTTCATGGAAAAAATACATGAAGTAGACTACGAATTGCTCCCTGATTTGCCTTATTCTCCAGATTTAGCCCCCAGTGACTATTTCCTATTTCCAAACCTAAAGAAATGGCTCGGTGGAAAGAGATTTACATAGCTCCAAAAATGAAATTAATGATCAAACAAATACCTATTTTATGGACCTCGAAAAATCCCGCCGTTAAACGCAAAGTAAATAACGGAACTTCCACAAAATTTGACAATAGTCTGTTAACAGGTGGTATTTCATATAACTACGAGGGAAGTTCGATATGTCACGGACTTTTTGACCCGCTCTCGTACCTAATTAACTTATCTATTAATACCATGAATTTACCAAAATAACAGATCAACAATACATAAAAACTTCTAAGCCTTTTAGATTTTTCCGGTATCGGACCTGGACATTCGGATTCATAGTTTACACTCCACAACTAATTTTAATTTTCATAAATATGTTTGCTATTTTAACATTTGAAAATTTTATTTTAATTACAAAAAAAAAATTTAAAATGTTTGCACTTTCCGGGATTTGAACTTGGAAATTCGGCGTACTAAGCTACCTTTCTACGCACTATACCACAAACACTTATAAATTTTGTTAGCTTATTTTGAGTTAAAATTAATTTTTATGAAAACAATTATAGTATAAAATTTGTTTACCAATACCAATCACTAGTGGCGTATATTACACAGTACAACACGAAAAATTACGGTGTTCTGACAGTGGGTTCTGTTAGAGGAGACAAAAGAAAAATGTTATTCTTCACATATCTAGAATTTGACTGGTTTTTTGTTATTTGTGTTAAGCTTTAGGCTTTAGTGTGTTCCGACATAAGTAGTAAAATTTAATGCCCAACATTTTTGTAGCACATTTAATTCCTGCTCTCCCCCTTTTTAGGGGTGTTAAAAGCCAGAAATGACCACTATGTGAGGGACTTAGAGGGTTAATATGTTTCAGTAAAATATTTGCGTTAATATGTTCTCCATAGTTGCTGAACATACCCTACACCGCACATGTTAAGAACACATAATTTCATATACCGATGCAGCATGCATGAACCAAGGCCAAAAGGGGGAACTTTAACCATACTAAAATAAAATTCCGACACACATATATTTTTTTTTTTTTTGTTTTCTCCTCTTCCAGAATCTATTGTCAGAAGCCCTTAATTTTGGAAAAAGTTTTAAAGTGTTGAATGTGTAATTAATACAATTCACAATTCTTTTGGTTCTTCTAAAACCCTGATTTGATGTTATATTTGATCAGGATAACCGTATTTGTAATTAAGAATTTTGATTATCAACAATTTAACAAAATTTTATAAAGTGTACAAATTTTTAAGTATATTCAAAAAAAAAAACAAAATTATTAAACAAAGTTTATTGGAAATACCAATAATTGTATAATCGGATTGTTTTTTAATTCATTTCCCTTCTTCTTAATTCCCCATACAATATTTTTGCTTTATTAATGGCTTACATAATTCCAAATAAAATAACATCCTTCCAAATAAATGTTAATGCATTTGATCGAATTGTAACCAAACTTTTGTCTGGGCGTAATATTAATAATTTTTAATGCTTTTATAAGAAAAAATTTTATTGCATCCAAAGTAATTCGATATCCAATTTTTTCTTTATCATTTAATCTGTTTTCATAAAAATAAAATAATTTCATTTGATAAATTATTTTCTATGTTTCAACTTTAAGATATAATAAAAGTTTTTTTAAAAAGATAAATTGAAATTTTTATCATAACATGATAATTTTATACATAAATACAATTATTATCAAAAAAAAATAAAGTATAAATTTTCCGGAATATTATGTATACATTTTTAATGAGACCACAAAAGTTGCAATATGATATGTTTTGCACACACACACACACAGATACACATACACAAACAAAAAGACCTCAACAAAGGCTAACAACAAACACAATAACTGGGAACACAAAAGAAACAACTCAAAACTGACTACCGGTTTAAATAATATGGGTACATATTAAGGTAGACCTACACATATAAAAGATACCACTACAAATAAAACTCTGGCATACAATTACACAAAAATTTATATATATTGTATATGTATATATAAAATTTATGCTTGTTGTGTGTTTATGTCTAGCTTGGTGTGTTTTTTCTATATAAATTTAAGATTATTTTATTTTGTACAATTCATATACAGGTAAGTTATAAAATTTTATTATTTTTAAAATGAATACGTACAATAGGGTGGCAGTGAAATATAAGGGGTTAAATATTTTTTGCTGGAATTTTAACAAATCCCCAGTAGATTGTTTGTAATGTAGGGTTTACAACTGCATCGAATTCCCGAGATTTCGATTTTTACTACTATGAAAAAACTATCAAAAATATAAACTTTTCGTCTAATTTTGAATAAAGCTAACAAAGTCAGTTCTAAAAAATATATTCTCTCGAAATTGAATGTCTATAAGCATTCCTTCATTAGGGTTTGTATGCGGATGTAAAGGCGAAATAAACCTTGCACCTATAATTTTAAGGATACGTAGAGTTATTTTTCCAAAATCAGCTTAATTTAATAAAAAAAATTTCAATACCTCAAAAATCCTTTGAGAAAAACATGGTAATGTCTTCTTATTACTATATACATTTGTCTTGTTATAATGACTCATTACCTTAAGCATTATTCTTAAACATAAAATAATTGGTTAACACAATAGATTACATAGTAGAATACTTTAAAACACAAAATAAAAATACATATTTAATTTTTGAAAATTTACTTTCATTCTTTATTAATACTAAAGCAAAAACTACCTAGTTTTTGTCTACTGCTGGTTTCTACTTGTCAAAACTCATATATAGAGAACAAACAAAAACTAGTTTTAAGCAAAAACTAGGTAGTTTTTGTTTACTATAAATGTAGTATTAGACTCATTGTATTTTGCTTTTTTGTAAGCTACACTCACCAAAAAAAGCCTGTAATGACAACTGAAAATTTTGCTGTTATTGCGGGAAATTTTGCTAATTTGAGCCCAGCGGTATTTTTTTGTTAATCTTAGCAACACATGTCTGCTGGCGTGTAGTACAATGAAATTTTTAGAAAAAATAAGCTGCCGCTACTAAATTTTAGTAAACTTTTTGTAAAATGGAATTTAAAATCTGTTTGCTAAAATCAGCAAAAAAAAAAATACTAAATATTATTAATATTAGTTAAAAATTTCAAATTTAATTTTTTTGATCGAGAATCTAAATTTTTTTATTTTATTTATATTGTTCAAAAAAAAAAAAAAATTAGACAAAATTAAAAAAAAAATATCATAGATTTAAAAAGTGTAAAAACATAAACGAATTTATCATTTTGTTTTAATTTGTTAATTTCTGTTTTAAAAAATATCTCAGTCAATTTTTTTTTTTTAATATTTCAGTCAATTTTTTTTTTAACTTTTAAGGTCAAAAACGTTTTGGTTCTATTTAAAGTGGATGTCCTATTTTTAGACATGAGTAGGTATCTTCACTTCCGATCCCTTTTTTTATTCTATCTAACATTTTAAGACAATTTAAGTTTGTAAGTTTAAATTAGAAATAACAAATCTTTCAATATTCACATTTTAAAAATTAGTAAATTTTTTTGGGATAGCCACAAAATTCTGTTTTCCTAAATTCTGTCGTACAAAAATTCTTTTTTTTCCAAAAAAAAAATTCTGTCTGACTAAAATTCTGTTTTACAAAATTCTGTTTTACAAAATTCTGTTTTTAATAAAATTCTGTCTATTAAAATTCTGGTTTTTGAAATATATTATTCCCCTTTCATTATGAGAAAAAAAAAATGCCGTTAAATTATTTATTAAGAATTAAAGCTTTTTTAGATATCTTATTAAAACATGTTCGTTATTTTCCATTGCTGTTATTATTTGAGAGGAGCACTTATCTGGAATTCTACTCGAGCACGTCCAATTAAAGGTTCCTTTTTGTCTTTTCATTTCCAAATAATAAAAATATCCGTTGAGACACAACATTTCTTTATTTTTATTGGTTTTTATTAATTGCAGTTTATTAATTTTTATTTTTTTAAATACGACACATTAAACAACACAATTGCGACTAATTTTAAATAAAATTCTGGAACATAATTTTTGACCAAACACACACAGTGTATGTGATGCATTTTATTTAAATTTGCAAAGTGGTTTTTTTAAACAGTATTTTTTTAAAATGTAAGGGAAAGTAAGGGCAAATTGATTTCTTAATTGTTTTATTTTTATGTATGTGTTTGTAATTGCATTTTCAGTTAAATAAAAAATTTTTTATTTAACTGAAAATGCAATTACAAACAGAATTTTGTGAACCAGAATTTTGAAAAACACAATTTATACCCAACCCAATTTTTTTTGGTAATTTTAACAAATCGGTTTTGAAAAATCTGTAAAACGATTTCTGAAATTAACAATAAAAATTTGTAAATATTCTGTAAAAATTTTGTAATTTGCAAAATGTAAATAGCAAAAAGATTTGCTAAATAATAATTTTTTTTACTAAAAATCAGTACAAAAATCAGTACAAAAATAGTTAAGTGGAATTGAAAACCGTTTACAACTTTTTCTACAAAATTTTTTTTTTTCTGAGTGTAGAAGATTAAGTGTAAATTTGGAAATTTGCAAAATAAATAAGCAAAATAAATAAGATTACTATATCCATTATTTGTTAAGGTGTATTTTTGCTGGGCATATGGCAAGCCATAACTCAAATATATTGTTGTTTTCAATTTATTTAAATTTTTCAGAAAATTTAATCTCAAAGCTGCACAGCACACACCTCACAGTTAACCGATTTATGTATCTCATATGTTTACCATATCAATTTTATACCAAGTGGTGCAAAATTCAAATTTTATTGCCACCATAATGTGTATACAAGTGTGTTAACAGCATATATTTCAATGTATATGAGAAAAGATTTTGCATAATTCATTTTTATGAATAATGTTTATAAAAAAAGTACCCAGCAAAAATTTACCTGTGGTACTAAATAATGAGTCTAGTAATTAAAAATTTATTTTATAGTTCTGACTTTTTTATATGGGATATCCCTAAGGTAATGGATTAGTTTACACAGAAATAATGTGCATCCCATATGTTACCGGTAGGGAAAAAAACAGTGTGTCTAAAAATTGATTTCCAAAAAATTTTATGAACTTAAAAAACTGTTTTCTTTATTAAAAAAACATGGTTATGCCGGGATTATAATCTAACCTATTTGATTGGCGAATTCTATATACTATCTCTGTTAAATAAAAGAAAGGGTTGTGTTGTTTGATTAAGAAAGGGGATAGAAGACAGATGAAAGGTGGTGAAATATGAAGAGCTTCAAATATGGCAACACTAATATTGCAAGATATGATAAATCTTAGAACAGTTGGCGCCCGCCATCTGATGGAGAGTTGACGAAATTGTTGAAGCCTTTTAGCTCATAGACTTGTTATCTTATTTTACTTCAGTTGGTTTAAGTGGTATGGGAACACCGAAGGAGGACTTTGAAATATATATGAGAGATTGAAAACTTATACATATTATTTTTATTACTTGAAGTTGCCGTTGCTGGGAATCGAACCTACAACGTTCTGTGTAAATCAAAATGTCTATGCATATGACCCCAAATCAATCTGATATTAGTACTTAGGAGATTAATTTTTTTTAAAGTTTTTCTCTATCTGTTTTAAAATTTATTGTAAATTTTATTTGGAACTTATGATAACATGATCTTAAATAAACACAAATGATACTTAACCCTTTGACTGTGCCCAAACAAAAAATTTTTTTATAGCGTACGTCCACTTACATAATCTAATTGATGGAAATACGACTAATTGTGTAACATATAATGCGCAAGCGTATCAATCATGACGCCTGTCCATCATATGTGATGCATTGGACAGTCAAAGGGTTAATTAAAATAAGAAAACACAAGTTTTAGTGAAATATTGTTACGATTTTACCTCTTAAATTCGCTGATTTATTTCCTTGTTAAATAAATCGAGTTCTTTTTATATTGCTAATAATAAAACAAAAGTCAATGTTCAGAGAAACCTAATTCAATTACACAATTTAGTTAATTATTTACCAGTCTTTTTGGCCATTTTAATGCCAATCTCTCTCAAACTGTGGGCATATATCTGGGAGCATATTTATATAATGCATTATAGTGACAAGATATCTAGGAATATCCACAGCATTTTGGAAGCTTCTGCTCTTTGCAATGTCGAATTTCCTAGTGAAAAGTTGCCAGATTGAATTGAATATGCACAGCATGTGCACTAAAAATTGATTCCATTTTGTTGCAAATTGATTGATTTCCAAAGATATTTGAAAAAAAAAAAATGCATAGAAAAATATGCATTTATAGCAATATATGCAATTAACGTGCAAATTGATTCCATTTTGTTGCCAATTGATTTACTACCAAAGATATTTGGTTATTGTTGTGCTCCAGCTTCAAAAATACGTATTAATAGCAAAATATGTATAAATATGCATTTAAAGCAAAATATGCAACGATATGCATTTTCAGCAATTCATACAAAAATATGCATATAGAGCAAAATATGCAATAATATGCGTTAATAGCAAAATATGCATTTAAAAAACAAAAGCAAAAATATGCAATTGTAGCTAAATATGCATTCGTAGAAAAATATACATTTATACATGTAAAAATAGGAAAAGATGTGCATTTTTAGGAAAATATGCATTAATAGCAAAATATACATCAACAAATGCTTTAAAATATAGCAAAATATGTAAAATACGTATTCATAGCAAAATATGCATTTATAGCCAAATATTCAATCGCACAGAAGGAAAATTGCATTTTCAGCAAAATATGCAACAAGATGCATTAATTTCAAAATATGTATTTAAAGAAAAATACGCAAAATATACATTTATAGCCAAATATGCATTTGTAGAAAAATACACATTTACAGCAAAATATGTAAAAACATATGCATTTATAGCAAAATTAGTAAAAAGCATGCATTTATAGCATAATATGCAACAAAATGTGCATTAACAAATTGATTTCATTTTGTTGTCAATTGATTGACTTCCAAAGATATTTGGTTAATGTCGTTCTACAGCTTGAAAAATATGCATCTATAGCAAAATATGTAAAAATATGCATTTATAGAAAAATATGCAAAGATATGCATTTACATCAATACATACAAAAATATGCATTTAAAGCAAAATATGTCATAATATGCATTAATACAGAAATATGCATTTATAGCAAGATATGCAAAAAATATGCATTAATAAATCGATGCTCAATTTAATGCATTTTTTTTTTGATTCGAAAAGATATTTGGTGAACTTTGTTCTCCAGCTTAAAACAATAAACATGTGTTTACCTGAACGTGCGAGCCCTTGTAAGTAGTTATCACTACAATTAAGTAAAGATAAGTTATTACTTTAATATTTTTTGCTGGGTATGAGTATTTTGTTATATATATATATATATTATATACGAGATATACAACAATTTGAAATTTAATTTTGGTAGATATTTGTACATGCGTTATTTAAACAACAAATTCTAGAAAACAATTTTTTTTATATTTGTGTGTAAAAGTGTATAATTACTAAAAAAGAGAATAACTTATGTGCATATTTTTGCATTTGTATAAATACAATATGCATATAATATTAAATGGTGATATGTATGCGAAAAAAGGTTTTTCAACAATTTGTACATATAAATTTTGATTTTTTTTTTCATAAAAATATATTTGTTTAACCCTAAAACGATTATAAATAATACTATTGCAATCAACTCTAATTTGAAGTCCAAAAAAGGAATATATAAAACTTTTTTATTATTTAGCCTTTCTCACAATCTTCCGTTAGCTACTAACTGGAACTTTAAACTAACGCATTTACTGTTGTGTTTAATAAATGGACATTGGCTCCTTTAAAGGTTAAAATATATATATAAAATATCATGAAGTTTTACTTTAATAAAATTTCATATATTTTGCATATAAACTATAATTTTAAAAAATACAAATTTCTGTTGCATATATGGATATATATTTTACCACTGCATACATACAACTATCCCATCAGGTAAAGTTTGTTTTTAATATTGAAATAACCAAAGCAGCGTCTTTCATGATAATGCATATTTTGTAGATAATGGGTTTGGCATGAAGGTCTACTGTTTAAAATAAAACTTTTGTTACCAACAAATACTCACAAGCTACTCAAAAGCTATATAACAAATCGAAAATTCACTCTTGCTGAAAAAAGTTTTGTCAGCTCTCCTCAAGATATACAAGCCGGAGTTCCACAAGGTAGCATTTTGGGTCCTCTGTTATATATCATTTATACTTCAGACATGCCATTAGATATTAATACCCACACATCGACTTTCGCTGACGATACTGCAATCTTAAGCGTCCACGATGACTCAAAAATAGCGTCTAGAATGTTACAGACTCACATTTCACAATTGGAAGCTTGGTTGGATAAGTGGAGAATTAAGGTGAATGAACAGAAATGTATCCACATTACTTTCACACTGAGAAAAGGGACGTGTCCACCCATTAAAATTAATAATCTGAATATACCCCAACACACATGTGTGAAATATCTCGGTATTCACCTTGACCGTCGACTCACGTGGAAAAATCATATAGATGTGAAAATAACTCAGATGAGGCTAAAAACTGCTCAACTCGCTTGGCTTACTGGCAAAAACTCTAAACTAGGCCTGGACTGCAAATTACTCATTTACAATTCGATCATGAAACCCATATGGTGCTACGGAAATCAGCTCTGGGGTACTGCCTCTGCGTCCAATATAGGGAAAATTCAGGGAATGCAAAATAAATTCTTGAGGACGATCACGAACGCACCCTGGTATGTTAGGAATTACAACATACATAAAGACCTGAATGTACCCCTGGTCAAAGATGAAATTATTAGACACTGTCAACGCTATTTAACAAAACTGGAAACACACCCCAACATACTAGCCCGTAACTTAACTGATAATCACGGCCACCAGCGTCTTAGGAGGAGGGACACTGCGGATCTGGACCGCTAATAATAAGGGGAAATAATGGTCCCAGTTGAACCACATAACATCAGTCTGGCACTGGCTGGACTTAACAATTAATATTTAGTTTTAAGATTTGGATAATTATTGTTAGTTCACATTTTTTAAAAGTGAAGATTCAATAAATAATATAAAATATGGAAAAAAAAATAATGGGTTTAAAACGATATAAACTAAAAATTTTTATTTTTTTTTTCAAATCAATGAAATTGGTATAAAATGACATCGATTTGTTGACGTTTCATTATTTTGCATATTTTTTTTTTATGCATATTTTTTGCATATTTTGATATACAAGTTTTATTGCATATTTTAAAAATTAAAAAAGTGATTAAGTAAAAAAAATTTAAATTCTTTGACTAAAAAGAGTAGCATTTGGTTAGTCATTTATAAATATGAATTTTAAAAATCTAAAAATTTTTCTTGCATATTTTTTTGTGCAAATTTTTTTTATTCCATATTTTTTTTAATGTAAGGTGGTTAAAAGTCTCTGCCCTGAAAATAACTAAAAAAAAATGTATATGCATATTTAAAAATATTAGTTTTTACACTTGCAAACAACAAAATCCAGTTAAATAATCTTTTTGGATTAAACAATATGATGAAGTTTAAATACAAAAATTTGTTGAAATTTTTGCATATAAAAATAACTTAAATATTCTTTATTAAATTTAAAAGATTTTCTTTTATAAATTTTATGTACTGTTAAATAAAAACAATATGATTTTTTTTTCTATTTAAATTTTTATCAATTTTCCATATTTTTGCATAAGAACAATTTTTACTACCTTAACATGCTTTGCCAGCATTAAAGACAATATACCATAAAATTGTGTAATATATTATGCTACTTTTTCTTTTTTCTTGGTAATACGGTAACGATTGCCACAATTACTTTTGATTAACAGCATAAAGACCTTAAATATGTTATATATGTATGCAATAACCCTTTTTATATTTTGTCGCTTACATTTATAAGGTTAAAACATATATAAACTCATATGCAGACTTATAAACTGTTTTTTTTTTTTTGCTCATAAAACAATAAAAAATAATAAGAAGAAATATTTATTCATATATGTAAGTTTATACGAAGGGTTTGTATTTTATGGATCTCTATATAAAATTAGGGTCATTCGGATTTCATAACAAAAAATATAATTTAATATAAGGACAGTTGTCATAACCTATAGAATTCGATTGGCAACAAATTCGGTTGCCACATCTTATACTCTTTTATTGGAGTAATGAACAAAGGATCATTCCAAATATTTTTGGCAATCGTAGAAATAAAACAGTTTCTTACAATTCCTTAAGCTTCCCATGTGAAAGTCGAAATATTATATATGAACATACATAATTATACACTGAGGTGTATATGACCATACATTGATATAGACGATCATATACACATTCTTATACCCCAAAATTTCGGATTCGAAGATATTTGGAAATATATAAGATAATGTCTGATCATATATTGAACTATGAATGGATGTATACCCATGTATAATCATATACACCCGAATGTATGATATAATATATATAGACTGCTCAGTATGGATGTTTCTGTTTCGAGCAATCTTTACGAATATCCTCGAGGATGGCAGATCGATCAAAAAGCCAAACAATGTAGTTGAAAGCACTGCTGCTGTTTTAAGACAACTTTCTAATTATAAAAAATTATCCAACGAAAACTTTTTAAAGTAAATTCCAATTTAAACCTGCCTGGAAAATTAAGTAAGCTAAAGATTTTCTTAAGAACTCTTGTCTTGATTGAAGTCAGCCGGTCGCAAAACCGGGCAAAATGGCGAGTGCTTGAGGTAAAGAAGAGGACAGATCCTCAGTAAAATTCGCACATATATGAGAGTACACAACAAGCCGATTTTGGACTAAAGTGTACATGAGTCGGTTGTGAGAAGTTAAAGGGTGGTTAAATTTTAAGGGCCGATGTTGATTTTGAATAAAACACAAAATATTTAGGAAATTATTGTAATTTCTATATATTATGATAATATGGTATGGTTCAATTATGTATGGAACAAAATATTGGCCAAATGGCCGCCGCTACCTCGGCGGCATACCTCCATCCGACGGTCAAAATTTTCGATTACGCTGAGGCATAATTGAGGTTCTATGCCGTTAATGTGCCGAATTATCTCATCCTTTAGCTTTTGAATTGATGTTGGCTTATCGACGTACACCTTTTCTTTCAAATAACCCCAAAAAAAGAAGTCCAACGGTATCAAATAACATGATCTTGGCGGCCAATTGACATCGCCACCACGTGAGATAACACGGCCATTGAATTTGTCGCGCAAAAGAGCCATTGTTTCATTAGCTGTGTGGCAAGTGGCACCGTCCTGTTGAAACCACATATCGTTCAGGGTCATATACTCAATTACCCGGCCATAATAAGTTCGTTATCATCTCGCGATAGCGAACACAATTCACGGTAAATGCTTGGCCGACCTCATGACACACTATCGCGAATAACAGCAATGTTTTCCGCAGAACGAACTGGGCGAGCATGCACTGGTGTTTTCACAGACACGGCTTGTTGAAAAAAAATCCCGAAGTTCACGAAATGTATTTAGATTTGAACGCCTATTTTCATAATAAGGCTGAATAACTTTAACGCGTTGCTCGATTGTGTATCTTTTCATGGTTCAAATTGAGTTAGTTTAAAATTGAGAAATGTCAAATGAAATGCAGAAAAAAACTTGAGGTTTAGGTGTGGTTCACATTCAACATCGGCCCTTAAAATTTAACCATCCTTTAATTCGCATCCGACTCCACATTTTCAACCTTCTCTAACCCAATTTCAATTTCTTTTTTTTTTTTGGTGCTTTGTTTAAAATTCAACAGAAACTATAACACCATTTGACGTAAATTCTTTTGGGTCAGTCTTGATTAGAGTTGTCAATTATTCGACTTTCACCTTTGTTCGAATAAATCAAATAATTGTTTTAGTTCATTCGAGCAAATGATTAAATCAAAAAAATTATTCGATTAATCTATCGAATAATGAATAAAAAAATTATTTTTATTTAATATTTTTATTAATAATAAATTAGGAATTCATAAAAAACCAAAACATCAATTGTTTATTTTTGTAGCTTTTTGTTTATTTCTAACTTATGTAGCTGAGAGTGATGTGTTTGTAAGAACATAAAAGAAATTTTTGAAGCTAACTAAACATTGAAATTAATTACAATCAGGGTTATGGCTACAATATTTTTCAACTTTCCTACATTTTGTATAAAATCATAAAAAATATCTAAGAAGAAATCAAATTTTAAGTTTTTATTTTATTTTTTTTAATTTTAAATTTTTTGACATTAATTAATCGATTTATTCGTTATTCGAAAATCGACATTTTAAAATTACTTGAACAAGAGTTTGGTTTTGTTTGATCGATTAATCGAGTAATTACTAACTCTATCTAGTCTTGATGTAATTCGGTAGTAGACTCTTCTGATTTTTTTTTAAATATTTTGTAATTTTTTTCTCATATCTTAATGCAAAAATTGATATAACAACATTTTCTTTTAACTCGTGAAAGGAAACATTTTGAACAGCCCTAGTGTACCAGTGAAAGTAAATTGTTACACAAAACTCTTTCGTTTAATGTTTTATATACAATTTTACACAAAAAAAGGAAAGCACTTTATGTGTTTTAGTATAAAAAAATCAGTAGCGGAAATATGAGGGGAAGACTCTGAATCTGAAACTTAAAAAAAACAGATCAAAGTAAAAATATAAACATGTTTTAACCATTTTTGAGATCATATGATTTAAAAAAAGTGGAAATTTTAAAACGGAAATCTGATTGTAAGGCTTCAAATTTGTAATAAGAAGGCGCCTCAAAGACATCGACATGAGAATTGTATTAGTTTATTTATTTAAAATTATTTTCAATAAAAGATCAGTATTTTTCGTATGTAGCAATTAGTCATTTTGCCCTCAAAACTGTTTTATCCTCAAAACTGTTTTATCAACTAAAATTATCCTTGTTTGCACTCTTACATGAGCTTGCTAAACGATTAGGCTGATTAAAGTACAATTTGGCAACCTCAATACACTTTTTGTTAATCTTTAATCCTTGCTCTACTAAGTCAATACTACTAAGTCAGTAGTAATATTGGATACCCTACTATAATTTATTAGCGCCAGCGACCTTCTCTGCACCCAGTCCAAAAAGTAAAAATTAGATTTTTAAAGCGCCTGTCCATATATGAGAGTTGTATTCCATTTTCGGCCAGATAGTACGAAGATTCAATGAAATGTAATGTTTTCTAAACCATTTTGAAAAACCTAGACACTTGGAAGCTCCTTTTTGGCATTTTAAAAACGTGTTTATTCCAATTAATATCATACTGAATTTTCATTTCTAGAACATTAAGCATTTTCGATTCCTTAATATTAATGCCACCCATTTAAACAGATGACATTGAAAAGCATACAGCTCTTCCTATTTTGCAAGATCCCAGATAGATTCGGAACAGGTTCTAATTAACTCCCTGTTTTTATAAACAAAAGGGAATAATTTCTCCGAAGGAACCACTAAGAGGATTTGCCTAAGATCAAAGAAAAGAGAATGAAAAATTCTGTTGTAAAAGAGAAAAATTGAGAGAATTGAAAGATTAAGATGAGAAAAAGTGTAGGAGAAAGACGAGAACCTTGCGCTTCCCCTTAAATCATCGGAAGCTCAAAGAACGAGATCCCATAAGAACACGTATAGTGTGCTGTGTAACACACTATGTCCTCAGAATATTATGTAGTTTACTGTTTGGAGGTTAATAAAAAAGTTTTCCGTTCCATTTAAAAATAAAGGAACATATATTAATTTTTCAAAGAAATATCTATTTTAACTTTTTTATACATTTGTTAGAAATAATTAACTATCATTTACCGATTTTTTTCGGTTTCATTTATTTTTTTCATTTGTTTGAAATTTAGTAAAAATTTATTCACAAAACGGAAATTATTTGTGTGTATTGTTTGCTGTCTGTTTCAAAAAAAGAAATTCAAAAATATACAAAATTATTTCAATTCAAACTACAAGAACTTCATAAACACACATTCACACAAAATATGTCTCTAGAGATAAACACATACATTTTGTAGATTAAAAAACAAGCAAAAATTCAAAAACAAAAAAAAATTTCAAATAAATGACTAAGTGATTTATTTTTTACGGTATGGTAGGTAAAATTTTAACATTTATTTCAACTGATTAATCATTTGTTGCTTACGGATGTGTCAGTTGTTTAAACAACATTTAAAAATAAATAACAAAAACCATTTAATTGAAGTGAAAAGTATATAGACCGGCTTTAAATGAAATTTCATTTCTTGTAAATGACATTATCTGTTATTTTAACTTACAAACTACTTTAAGTGTGTGAACTTCCAAAGAAATGCCAACTAGCCTCTCATAGAACGACAATGACGATTACTATACTGTCGATCGTTTGGAAGAAAATTGGACTTTAGATATTAACTAAACATTGGAAGTCTTCCTGTATGAGGGGAAAACTCCTGCCCAACTCGACTAACTCAAAATGCAAGCCAATGAACGAGCAATCATGCAGGATTGCTGTATCAGTTTTACCAAATCTCTTAATAAAACGAATCAAAAGTTCCGAAAGGAATACCAACTAGGCTATTGTACAACGACCCATACGAAAGCTAGGATGAGAGTTGGACTCTGGAAATTTACTAGATTATAGTTAACCAATCTAGGGATTGGGTTGTAAACTTTCCAGGGATAGGCTGAACATTGGCAGCCTTCGGGTACAAGCGAAAAACTCCTGCACAGCCCGCCTACCTAAAAAGGTTAACCAATGGACGAACACTAGAGCTGGTATGCCATCAGGCACCGCTAACCTATTAACATTGAGATCCACACTAACCCTTTTAATTGCATAGGTTAACATTGACGAACCAGATCAGTGAATATTTGCTGATACATTATATTATATATTATTTCGTTAAAAACAATCTAAAACAAACAATCTAACTAACAAAAAGTTAGAAAAAAAAAGATTTTTGTAGTTTGTTTTTTAAATCGAAAGTATTTTTTATATGTATCTAATTACAAAAACATAACACACACAGATGTATATATTTTTATTTTCTATGTGTGTATGTATATTTAAACAATTTAGTGTAATTTTTATTGAAATAATTTTGTATTTTAAGAAACTATTTTGATAAAAAAAACTAAAAGGAATTATTTAATTTTTTTTGTAGTAACAAAAATCATAAAATTCTACATTTAACAGAAAATATCAAGTCCTACTGAAAGTCTATAGTTTTTATAGTTTGTTTTTTGAATGACTGATTCAAATAGTTAAAAAATACACCAATTTTCGAAGACTTCATCTCATGTTTTGCAGTTTTGCAAGTTTTTACAATTATCATTTGCATTAGCACTTAAACAATGAGGTTAAGCAAATACGATATAACTGACGAAAATATATAGTTATTTTTAAATCTTTTAAAAAACTGCTTGGTTTGAAAATCGATTGATATTTAAGTAAAGCAATGGTTTTCTTAAGAAATTTTATCTTGACTGCAGTCAGGCTGTCACAACCCCGGGAAAAATGGCGAGTGTAAAGGAACAGTCCGATCCTCAGTAAAACTCGAACCTACAGGAGAGCGCACAACAAGCCGATTTTCGGTACTAGATATATGTGGAGAATTTTGATATGACTATCTTGACTTTTGATTTCTCTTTTTCAACCTAACCTTAATCTTTCAAAATATTTCAGACTTTCCCCCTGAATTTGCTATAATCTCTTCCGCTACTGATTTTAGATTCCATATGTGTTTCTATTCTTATTTTGATTGTCGTTGTTGTGGTAAAACGTTTATGTAGAGAATTTCTTATATGTTTATCGACAAATTATGACAATTGCCTTTAAAGTCATATATGTACCTACAATGCTTGTAGCAACATGATAAGTGGTAGTGGTTATGACAATAGGAGGGTAATTTTAATGGAAACACATGCGTTTATTAAGGATATTTATAAAACAAAAAATTATAAATATTATTAAACTTAATTTATAATTTCTACCTTAAGGCTAAAAAAAAATCTGATTTATTGAAACTGTAAACTAAGTAAAGTATATTAATGCAATAATTTATGTCTGTTTCCCCAAATAAGTTTATCAAAAACAAGAGTTCAAAGAAATATTTTTTGAACCAACTACGATAACAATTTTCTCATTTATCTTAAATTTAAACAAAAATATAATAAAAAAAAATACCAAGTGAAAGAAGAAATTTATCTCTATCACAAAATAAAAATAAAAGTCTGTTTCTCTTTTAATTTGCAATTAAAAGAAATTGCTGAGTGTAATACAAAAAGGGATTAAATAGTATAAAAGCAAAATTCCTATACAACAGATAATCGTAAACAACAAAACAATCTAAAGAAAATGGGACATGTTAAAATTCTATATTTAACAAAATGCTAGAACATTAGTTTGGTCATCAACTAATAGGAAGTAAATGTGAAAAGAAGCGTTCAAGTAGAATAATTTATAGAACTTTTAATTTTCCGCCGAAAATGTTGGTATTATGTTCAAGCAAAAACTTATTAAATAGAAAAATGTACTTAACTAAATATGTACTTTAATATTATTAAAACATACTTTGCTTTAAGGCTTTAAGTCTAAAATTAAATTTACTTTATGAATTTCAATTTTATACAAAGAATTTAAAATTCTTGAAATCAATCAATAAAATGTAATATTTTATATAAATACATTGACTTAATATATATTTACTTAATATAAGTAGACTACTTTAAAAGTATAACACAGACAAAAATGTTTGCAATTAAAATTTTGTCATATTAATAAACATATTTATTGCATTTTTTTAACTCAATTTATAAATTTAATAAAGTTTTTTTTATTGATATGGGAAAATTTAAAAATTGAATATGAGTCCACAATACAAATTATTTTTTTTTCTGTGTACTTAAATTTAAATTTTAATTATCTGTAACACAATTACATTCACCAAATTGTCACTCAACTATATTTGATTCCATGAAATTCCAAATGAATTTAATTTTACAACATTTAAATATTTCTATGGCAGTGTCAATTTCTATGATAAATTTTTCATAGTATTTAAGCCTAAAGATTATGATATTGCTTTTGCTAAAATTCTAATTTATTTATTTATTTTTTTGGTGAATATCTAAACTTGTTAAGGGCAAAATGACTTTTTGTGGTTACTAAATGTTACTGATTAAATCTTTATAATGCCAGTGCTATTAAATGTACCATAACCGCATTAGTAAAACCAAAAAATTAAGGCATCCGTAGTAACTGACATCCAAACACATAAACTGCAATGATACAGGAATAATAGAATATTTTTTTTTTTCAAGATAATGCCGCATAATTTTAAGACTTTGCACAAATTATAGAGTAGATTCAATTTGCCATTTTGTTTTCTAGATTTTGTCTAACTAAAGTAGTAATAGCTGTAGTAGCAGTACCATATAATATCAAATACATTTGTATTAGAAATTTTACAAAACATTAAACATGGCATACTTTTAGGCTACTTAATATTAATGAAATACAAGATACTTTAAGGGCGGTTGTTATTTATTTTTTCGACAGCAATATCATTAAAATTCATTAAATTTTTAAATTCATTATTGTTGTTTTTCTTTTTTATTTTTATTATTTTACACTTTATTTGTGGAAGCTGTAAATGGTCAACTCGAAATATAAATATGCTACATAAGCAATGGAATTAAAAAAAATCTATAAATACACTGAAAATTATGTTAAGCCTTTTCAAAATTTTTGACTTTTTGTGTGATTTTATTATAAAATGGTGGTTATTTATATTGTTGATAAACAACTTGACATTATAATGAAATTGATTGAAAAAAAAAAATAATACGAGGGCGGATTAATAAGTCCGTGACTTGCCGAACTTCCCTCGTAGTTATATAAAATACAACACTGCTCCCATGAAGAACCACATATCATTAGACTACTGTCAAATTTTGAGCAAGTTCCGTCATTTACTCTGCGTTTAACAGCTGTTCAAAACATACAACCTCGTGGATTTTTTTAAAAATGGAAAAAAGTGAATGTGAGTGCTCATTAAACATTATTTTTTGCGAAAAAAACGTCGATCAAACCAAAGAAAAGCTTGATAAATACTCTGGGGAATCTGCACCATCGATTTAAATGGATAAAAAGTGATATACTGTCATTCGTTGTGGTCGCACTGAACGTTGAACACCGCACTGAACGCTGAAGGTTCTGGACGGCCAATTAAGGTCATTACACACGAAAATGTCGAAAAATCCACGATATGGTGTTGGCCGATCGAAGAGTAAAAGTGCGTGAGATTGTTGATGCCATAGGCATTTCATATGGCAGTGTGGTATCGATTTTAAATGATCAATTGACCATAAACGTAATCGTGTGACGTGTGTAGTCTCAATGGCAAAATTCCATGAATTGGGCTACAAATTGGTACCTCATCCACCATATTCTCCGGAAAGAAATGGCTCGGTGGAAAGAGATTTAACTCCAACGATGAAATTATTGATCAAACAAATGCCTATTTTATGGACTTCCAAAAATCCTATTTTTTGAAAGGGATACAAAAATTAGAGAAACGTTGGACTAAATGTATTGAATGAAACACAGTTTTTTTTTTAAATTAATAAACAATTTATTAATTATACAAAAAAAAAAGACAATTTCCCTGAAGAAGTCACCCAATGTGGTGACGAAATATTGGGATAAATAAATATTTATAATTAAATTTTTTATAAATAAAAGATCTTTAGCTCGATAAGGAATATTGCAAAAACTGTGTTTCATTCAAAAAGTCACGGACTTATTGATTTGCCCTCGTATTTTTGACAGACTGATAGTTTTTTTTGAAACCGAACTAATATTAGATTTTTGCTGCTAATATTTTATTCAAATGGCAAAATCTCCAATAAATTTTTCGTTTTTATTGTATTTTTGGTTTCTAATGATTGTAATTTAAATTAACTAAAAATTTAATTTAAAATAAATGAAAAATCACTTAAACACCGGTCTACTAATTTTTTATTTAAAACAAAATAAAAACTTTTAATTTATTTTTAAAGGTTAATAAATTAACTTACAGTATCCGTAAATAATAATGGTTTTCAATTATTAACACAAATCCGTAAAAATAAATGATACTTCCTATACACTAATTAACTACAAAATCCGTAAATAAAACAAATAATTTTAAATAAAAATATTAGTTGTCACACAAAATCTGCATTTATGTTAAATTTATTATTTAATTATTTACATATAAAGGGGTTGAAAATATATTTCTTTATATTTATATTTAACTATATAATCATTTGTAAACAAATGTACAAATAACTTTTTAAATTAACTACAGTTAGTTACTGTAAAAAAATATTTTGTGTGTAGTATATAGAACATAATATTTTTTTTCAATAGTAGTTAAAAATTTAATATTTTGCATGATATGACAGTGTTTTGGTTACTTTCATAATAAAATTTATATATTCCGATTAAATTGGAAAATAAATGTAGTGGTTCCGATAGATTTCTAAAAACTTTATTTTATATTTAACTACAGTCAGTAATCAAGGTGTGTATGTGTAACATTTACACTTGAAAGTTAGCGAAAAATTATGTTTGTGGAAATTAAAAATGGTGAATCAGGAAATTATATCGGTGTTGGATAGGTTCCCAAACCAAATCTGTTAAGTGATACCAACAATTGCAATGTCATTTATAAAATTTGACAATAATTTAGTATTTTATAATTAAAACATCATTGCTAATAAAAAATATACTTCTTCGGCAGGATGTTTCTGAAGGAAAATGGCTAAGGAATCTGGGGCCTTGGTATAAGAATACGTGTGCATAATTTAAGTTTTTTGCTTTACGAAGAAACAAAAATTTAATAAAAAATCGAAAAAAAAAAATTAAAAATTAAAAAAAACTATTAAATTTTGTGAATTATTGTGAATTACTAAACAATAAATTTATTGTTAATTAATTCACAATAAAAATAAAAACAAAACACGTATTATTAGTAAATGTCCTCATGAAATGCGTAAGATTCCATTGTAAATGCATAAAAATCTCACAGCTCAAATTTTTTTTATAATAAAAACAAAATATTTATTGTTTAGTAAATTACAATAAAAACAATTAATTTAACAACAATTTATTGTTTTTATTGTGAATTACTAAAAAATAAATATATAGTTTTTATTAGAAAAAAAATTTTTGGGCTGTTCAATTTTCAACATCTTGGTGGTAAATATACTCATATGTGTGGGATTTGTATGCATATACAATGGACTTTAACGCATTCCATGTGTACATTTACTCGTAACACGTGTTTTTTTATGCACAAATTTGGTAAATTTACTCTTTAATTTCAAAATAACTTTCAATTTTTACGCACCATCAACATAATTTTTACGCACCATCAACATAAGTTCACCAACTTACGGATAATGTGTGTAGTTTTCACTTTCGCACACAGAGTAAATTTACCCAACTTATATATAGTAGGAGTACAGTTTCCATCTATAAGTTGTGAAAATTTCAACAGAAAATAAATAGAGTGTAACAAAAAAGTCTAGAATCTGAAACATTTTTATAGGACATTTATTTTTGTTTAAATGTGAAGCTTTTTCTATAAGAAAGTGTTTAGACTTCTATACAAAAAAAAAACTTACATAGGTAAAAGTTGTCAAAATCTGACACTTTATCTTTAAGTTAAAAAAAAAATCATAATAAATATATCACAGCTTTTGAAGACGGGTTCACAAAGACGGCAAAAAGTAAAATTTCCGTCGTAAAATGCATTCTTTATGTTGTGTAAACAAAATAAATATGCTAAAGAGAAATTCTACTTTATGCCATCTTTGTGAGTCATTTAGAAAAATACTCAGATTCTCAGAACTTATTTATCAAAAAAGCCTCAGATTTTGAGAACTTTTTTCCTTAAGAAGAATCACCAGATTATGAACGCTCAGATTACGAGCTAGATAAGCCTGTAGAAAAACTTAACTTCCTGGGACTTTTTTTAATACTTCTTTTTCGGATTCTAAAGATTTCAGAACCTATAACTTTTTCTATAAAGAAAATTTATCTAAATCTGCAGGAAAAAGTCCTCAAAATCTCATGTTTTCTTATAGGAAAAACTGTCCGGAATCTTACAATTTTCTATACGAAAAAGAAAAATCTTTTTTTATTAAAAAAGTACCCATAATCTGATGTTGCTATCGAAAAAGTTTTTTAAAGATTTTTTCTATGGAGAAAATGCTTTTAAGGAAAATATTCTCAGAAACTATTTTTTTTCCACAGAGAAATCGTCTTTAGAATATAAGCCTTATTTAAGTATTATTATACATTTTTTTATTACTAACATACTAAAAATTTTAAACGCAATTTAATTGTATTTTTACATATTTTTTGTGTAACTAACTTACTCATAATGTTTGTAATTTTTTTACTTACGCACTCGAACTTAATTTACTCAATTTATATATAGTAGGAGAAGAGTTTCCAGCTGTATGTGTAAATTTAAACAAAAATTAATTAGCTGGAAGACAATAACTCGATTTTTGTAAAAAAAATATGACTTAAATACCCTTGTAAAAATCAAAATATATACTATATGAACATACAAGGGCTGATGTATGATCATACATGGTATTGCATGATAATCTACGTTCATGAATTTTTCAATGTATAAACATACATGAACTCAACTATTTCCACATATCTTGAGATCCGAAATTTGTAAGTATATGGTCGTATGTGATCATATATTGTAATGTGTGGTCATAAATGATTCATATATGCTCATATGCACATATTATAAAATGTTTGATCCGAATATATGTATATTATCATGTGCGCCAATGTTCAATCATACAGGTTGGTTGAAAAGTTCCTGCGCTCACCAAGAGATGGCACTGCTAGCTCCAAACTTTTTTTTCTCAAGTTGGTATAACTGTCCTGAGAACACATGAAAAGTTGCAAATCATTCTGTCAATTCTTTCTTTGTTTACAAGCCATTTAAAGTTGACGTGTCATTGTTAATTTTTTTTAATATGGAAATAATTGAATATCGTGCAGTCATTAGATTCTTTGTTTTGAAGGGTTTAAAAGCAAAGAAAATTTATGAACAATTGTTAAAAGTGTATATGGAGTCCTCACCTTCAAAACGCGCCGTTGAATTTTGGGCTGGTGAATTTAAACGTGGTCGTACCAGCCTTGAAGACGGTCCACGCGAAGGACGACCAAAAACTGCAACCACAGCTGAAATCATTGAGCAGGTACATAATATGGTAAGTGAAGATCCAAGTTTGACTAAGAGTGAAATTGCTAATGCCATAGGCATCTCAGACGAACGAGTACTCCATATTTTACATGAAGAATTACGTATGAAAACACTATTTGGAAAGTTAGTGCGGCACACATTAACAATTCAACAAAAACTGGATCGAAAACAAATTTTCTCAGCGTAATTTGGAGCGTTTTAAGCCGAATAAAACCGACTTCTTGCGTCGTTTTATAACTATGGATGAGACTTGGATCTACCACCATGATCCTAAATTGAAACAAGAACGTTTACAGTGGACTGAAGCTGGTTGTTCAGCTCCAAAGCAGGTGAAGTCACAACGATCAGCGAAGAAGGTTATCGCATCAGTTTTTTGGGATGCAAAAGGAATTTCGTTGATTGATTATCTCCAGAAAGGTAAAACAATCAACTCTGAATATTATTGCAGCCTTTTGGATCAGCTGGATGAAAAAATTCGTGAGAAAAGACCTGGTTTAAAGAAGAAAAAATAATTTTTCATCAAGACAATGCACCTGCTCACAAAAGTGTTTTGACGATGGCTAACTTCAAAGAAATAAAGTACGAATTGCTTGAACATCCACCGTATTCGCCAGATTTGGCTCCCAATGACTACTATCTCTTCAGAAATCTCAAACAATTCCTTCGTGGAAAGCATTTTTCGTCGAATAAAGATAATAGCAGCCGTAGACGGTTATTTTGCAGAGCTTCCGGAAAACCATTATAAGGATGGGATAAAATTATTGGAAGATCATTGGAACAAGTGTATTGAGCTTCTAGGAGATTATATTGAATTAAAAATATATTTCGCAACAAAAACAGTATTCTTTCATTTCGAGCACAGGAACTTTTCAACCAACCTGTATACCGATCTAAATATGTTCTTATATAAAGCGATGTATCACACACATAAGGGTTAAACACAAACAAGGCATATGACAATTCTTATATACCCAACATCTTAAAATAGAGTCCTAATAAGAAAACAAATATTTCTTAAGAAAATTCTATTATTACAATTTCATGCTGTTTTTTAATGAAAATTTGCATAATATATTGTATTTTGGTCAACACATTTACTTCTTTTGTTTTTAGAGCCTCATTTTTTACGCTAAATTTAAATTTATTTAACATTCTTTTATCTTGGTATTTTAAGAAATTTAAAAATGTCTGTTCTGATCTTTTTTTTTTTGTTTTAGACCTCTACTAAAAATGTCTAGATTGTCTTATCTTCTTGCTTTCTTTCTAAAATATATATATTTTTTGTCATTTACACTATTACATTTATATATAATGCATATTTTAAAGTATTTTTCTTACAAAATTTTCCTGGTCCAATTTTTATTTTCTTGTACTTTTTCTCTTGCTATATTATCTTATTTGAAATTGTAATTCCAAAGATTTTTGCATAAAAAATGTAAGAAAAGTAAATGTCTTTCCAAAAAATAAAAAAAAAAGAAAAGAAAAGAAAGACCGCTTACAACTATTAGTCCTTTACAGTGTCAACAGTAGTTTGGTGGTGTTGGTTGGTTGGTTGGTTGCTTGGACATTTTCTATATTTCCATTGTAAATGGTAAGTGTGTAACTAAAGCAATGTTGCAGTATTAAACTAACAATAAGAAGAAGAAGAATAAGTAGAAAAAAAAAAACATATTACAGTTTATTCTGGCAGACAAATTATTTTCTCTTGAATTGATAAAATAATTATATGCCATTAAGGATAATGTTCTTTGGTGTTATCCAACTTAAACACGATTTGCATAACTATTGAATAAGAAGATGTAATAGAAGTTTTTTTTCCCCCTTTTTTGTTTTGTTTGTTTGAACTTTTGTATTTTGTAATAAAAATATTACGTTTCCGGTTTCCGTTTTATTTTTTTGCGTTATATTTAAATAAGTTCAATAAGCTTAGGAAAATGTTTATGGAAAAATTTAAAGTTTAACTTAAATAAGAAAAATATTAAGGATTTTAAAATCTTACTATACAAATACTTAAAATCGTGGCAAAGTTGTATTATTTTTATGTTTAGAGCTTTAAGTTTTAATCATGTTTAAATATTTTTATGTTAAATGCTTGTAATGTGAATAAAATTTAAGTTTTTGCAAATAAAATTCCTCAGATTTTCATTAAAATATTCATCAACAAATTATACATCTTCTTTATTGTATTAAAAATTGTTTCATTTTTTCTCACAACTTAATCTTATTATTATTATCTATGCAAGACATCGCATAATTCTTTTTATATTTTTATTTTATGATTATTTTATAATAAAAAAAAAAATAATGATAAAAAAATAGAGAACAAAAAAACTGAATGATAAATAAACAATAAAACAACAGTAGAAGTACTAAAAAATTTATAAATTTAGCATCCCAGCAAAAAATAAAATAATAATGACTACACTTGTATGCTTTCAAAATAGCAATTAAGAAAGGCAGACAAAAAAATATATTTAAATTTGAAAATAATATAACTTTATTTGATCTTATTTTAATATTAATATTCAATTTTTTTAAGCTAAAGATCCTTTTTTATAAAATTTCTTATTTTATTTTCGATATTTCGCTAACAATTTGTTAGCATCTTCAGGAAAACAAAATTTTAATATATATAAAAAATTGACAAACAAAAAAATATTTAACATTTAAATATAAAAAATATTTAACATTTAAATATAAATTAAATTTTTAAAAATTAAATTAACATTTAATCATTTTTATTTTAATTTGTTCTATCTTCTTTATTGCATAATGAATGAAGAAACTTTCTTTATTGATTTGACAATTTAGAACAGCACAATCTGTTATGAACACACATTTTCTATTACACTGTATTCTAAATTGCTTCTTTTACAAGCAGTAGAGAAGACAGATAATTTATAATCGAAATTTTTAACAATTTTTTAAGCAGCACCTCGTTTCTGTATTTCTCGCATCGATAAAGTTTTCGCAAAAAAAAAAATGCAAAACGCAACCCTGTTCTGTTTTCTTTAGGGTGAGTCACAGATAATTAAATATATATTAATCTAAAGAAGATAATAAGGCGCTGTATTCTTGTTACTTCAAGTTAATAATGTCGATTTGGACAACAGATGGCATAACTATCACATATGGTTTGTGTCAATAATAAATAATATGGTATTTTGGAGAGTAAACATCTGTCATTATAATTCAGTATTTGATAGACGCCAAAATGTAAGCACACATTTTTTTCAATCGCTATAATAATGTAGAATTTTGTGCCTAAAAAAGATTTTTTGCGGGGAAGTCTGATAACCTTCTTTCATTTGAAGAAAACGGCTGCTGAAAGTTTTCGATTGTTGGTAGAAGCTTACGGTCAACATGCACCAATTCAATAAACTTGTGAACGATGGTTTGCGCGATTCAAAAGTGGTGATTTCGACACAGAAGGCAAGAAGAGGGCTGGTCCGCCGAAAAAGTTTTAAGATGAGGAATTGAAAGCATTACTCGAGGAAGATTGTTGTTAAACGCAAGAAGAACTTGCAGTAACATTGGGAGTTACACAACAAGCTATTTCCCTACGTTTAAAAGCATTCGGATTCATTCAAAAGCAAGCAAATTGGGTGCCATTGAAGCCGAGAGACGTTGAAAGGCGATTTTGCATGTCGAAAATGCTGCTTGAACGCTACATAAGGAAGTAATTTTTGCATCGTATTGTTATTGGTGATGCATAATGGATACATCACGATAACCCCAAGTGCAAAAATTCATATGTTCACTCACAATATTATTTCGTTAAAAACAACTTAAAATACATATTAAATTAATCGAAAATACAGTCAAAAAGAGGACTACTGATTTTTCTTTATATTTAACCCATTTTGTTGTCTATTTTCAATCATTGTTTAATAACCAACAATAGTATTTAAAACAATAGAAAGTAGTTTAAAATAACCATAATTTTTTTTACTGACAAAAAGTTAGAAAAAACTACTTTTGTGGTTTGTTTTTCAAATTGAAAGTTTTTTTATTTGTATGTAATTACAAAACACAACACACACAGATGTATATATTTTTATTGGCTTTATGTGTATGTATATTTGAATAATTTCTTGTAATTTTTTTTTTTTAAATAATTTTGTATATATACAAACTATTTTGGTAAAAAAACAAAAAGGAATTATATGAATTTCTACTTTTCGAAATAGAAAACATAAAATTTTACATTTAACAGAAAATATCAACTCCTACTGAATGTCTGTAAAGTTGTATAGTTTGTTTTTTGAATGACTGATTCAAATAGTTAAAAATATATTTCTATGAATTTCAATTGATTCTTCATTTAAAAACAAACTTTACGTATAACTTTTTAAATAAACTACAGTCGGTAACGGAAAGTATATTGTGAGTGTTAAGCCCGGCCAACCAGCGAAATCAACGACGAAGCCGGATATCCATGGCGCCAAGGTAATGCTCTGTATTTGGTGGGATCAGAAGGGTGTTTTATATTATGAGCTGTTGAAATCGGGTCAGACCGAGCACAATTGATTCGTTTGAAGAGAGTAATCAACGAAAAACGACCGGAATATTCGACCAGACACGAGGCCATAATCCTCCATCATGACAACGGTCGACCACATGTTGCAAGACGGGTAAAAACTATTTGGAAAACAGTGGATAGCAAGTTTTGGCCCAGACCTTGTCTTGTTTCGATCGATGTAGTACGCCCTTACTGAAATACGCTTCACTTCAGAAAAGGGTATTAGAAATTGACTTGATTCATTCTTTACCTCAAAACCGGAGCAGTTCTTTTGGCGCGGAATCCATATGCTACCAGAAAGATGGGAAAAAGTAGTGGCTAACGATGGACAATACTTTGATTAATGTATCAATTCACTGTTACTTAAAAATGTCGCCAAAATTTTTTTTTAATTTTTTTCTTTTTCCTCGAAGTATAACCCTTAAAACGAGTTTTGATGAGTTAACCAACAAAACCAAACATTACTAAATAATGGATAAAGTAATGACTAGCTATAGGGGCCGACGCATTACTTTTGACCCTACGTCATTGAAGAATTTTACAATCAATAAACCTTATAGTGATGTATGCATGGTTAACAATATGCTTACAAAAAAAAAAATTAAAAGTAATGGGTTATATTTTTGCATACAAAGGATGAAAAATTAGAGTAGTGTGTAATATAGAAAAATACACATACAAATTAATTAATTTAAATTGAATAAACTTGTAAGTTTTTGATGTCATTATGTAATGTTAAATTGTAGGGCGCTTCCAGAATATATATTTATATTACTGGCTTTAAGAAGTCAATGAAAATAATGACTTTTAGAAGTGCATTATTAAAGCAAATATTTTACTGCATCTTTGAAGAAGAGAATGACACATCCTTGAACAAGTAAAAACAAATTATTTGAGAGCTTCTGGAAGTTGAAGAAATGCTTAGTTCCATTTCACGCAGAGCAACATTTGTCGCGCAACTCTTGTGGGAGAGAGGGGAAAGAAGAGTGGGGGTTGGTACGGAGTTGCTTGTTCTCCGCAACACGTTTTGTTTTTTCATTCTTCGTTTTGTTTTTTAAATCTTCGTTTTTTTTTTTCATTCATTTAAAACCAAATGTAGACGAAAGTTGCTGAAAACAGTTTCTCTGTGTGAAATAAAAGGCAACTTTAGAATCGTCTTGACAAAAGTTGCTCTGTGTGAAACGGGACTTAGTAAATTTTTTTTCAAAATCTTGATTTTATTGCATCATGTATGTCTTTTTAAATTAGTTTAGTTACAAGTAATTAAATAAAGCCATCGAAAACTGTTTCTGGGTATGCTGTATTTTTTGCTGGGATGTTTCTCTCTGTATAAATGTTACGTTACACAGTGGGTTAGAATTAAAATTTTTTGTAAATTAATTTCTAAGCAAGATAACCCAAGGAGTTTTCTTTGATCTAAATTAAATTCAGATTTGTGAAAGAGTAGACAAAAATAAATAAAAAATTTGCCTAATCTTGCGTTTAGTGATTAAAAATTGAGGTCAAAAATAACTCGATTTTTATAGGGAAACATATCCTAAATTTAGGAAATTGAAAACTATTTGTGCACTCCGTTGTGGTATTTGAGAAGATAAGACTGTTGGTATCCATATTGCATATGTTCTCACTCCAGGGATGCCAAATATTTAAAATAATTTAAATATTGGTGAAATAACCGTTTGGAGAAAATTTGAACTGTAACGAGTATTGAAAAAGGCGAGATGCCCCCACGATTAAGATAAATTAGAATTTTTAAATGTAAATTTGAATTTCATTTAACAAGTGCTCTATTCTTTTTTTTTTAGTTTTAGTTTTTTAATAACAAAAAAAAGGTAGACATGCTCGGACATATTTTATACACCAGCAGATGGGTATTCGAGAAATCTTTTATTTTAAATACAAATCTGTTTACATGTTTTTGTAATAATAAGAAATAAAATAAAAAATGAAAAAGGTACGTATAATTTTTGACCACACTGATTAACCCTTAAACGCGAGATTTGGCCGGTAATATAACCATGTCTTATTTTTTTTCTCCCGTTTCACACATCCGAATCTTCTTAAAAGCAAAAGAAACCCATTGGGATACTCTCTTTGTTAGCCTTTTGTTATCGGCTTTACACTGAGAGATAAGCCTTCATCATATAACAAAAAAAAAAACATCATTGATATAAAGGAAAATAAATGGATTTTGGCTTTAAAGTAGCACTTAAAAAATATAATGAAACATTTTCTATAAAAGTACTAAATTATGAAATGATCTACATATTTATGAAATCTTTCTGAAATATGATAAAGATTTTTTTTAAATATTGAGTATAATTTATGAAATACTACTTCATATTTTTGAAAAAGTTTCTTCATATTTATGAAGAAGTATCATCAATACTTATGAAGAAGTTTTATCAACAGTATCATGAAGATTTTTAATTTGTTTTTTGAATAACAATGCAAACTAGATGGGAACTAGAAACAGCAATGTTTTGCAACCAAACTAAAGAATTTGTGAGAGTTTTTTTTAGTAGATTCAATATATTTTTTTTTTTAAATGAAGTTTTTTCACAAAATTATATGCAAAAATTTAGCATATTTATAAAAACTTCATAAATTTTATGGAGAATTGATGATAAATGATTTATGACGCAGTTTAGGTAATATGATAACTCTTTTTCATGGTTGGCATTCAATACCTTTTCACAATAAGTGTAGTTGGTTGCCACTGCCACTTTAAAATAAAATTTAACTACCGAAACATTGATTTATAAAGGTTTTTTGCAGATATAACAAAATGTAAAAGGTAATATTATGAAATAATCCCCGTGATATTAGAAGACGCATGTCTTTATTGGAATCGCAGTTTAAAAATTTTCGTGTCGGTATTGATCAGAGCGTATTAGGCAACTGCCGTATTGCTTACCAACCATGCTCTTTTTACTAAGAAATTTCTCATACAGATTTATTTTGATTTTTAGATTTGACGGCTGACCAAACAGACCAACCGTCACCATGAGACTCCTAAATAGGACATCTCTAGTATGTTAAAATTTTGATAGCTTGCCATTTTCCGATTTATGAACAAAAAATTCACATGTTAGAGATCCTCTTATTTGTTCTCTAATGCCGCAGCTTCCAGTGCGTCTGTGTGGTCGACCACTAAAACTGGACCCAGCGACATTTTTTAAAACCTGTTACTTTCGAATCTATTCTAGAACAGGTCCTTTTACCTTAGGTTATACAGAACAGTTTCTAGAACGCATTTCTTGAACTCAAAATGTAAGGATTCGCTATCCCAGAAACAGTTTTATAACTGGCACAAGAAACGATTCTAAAGCATCATTTTCTAGTTTAAAAGAAAGGAACCTATTACTAATAGATCAAACTCCATACAAAACAAATCGCTTGTAAAACATAAATTATAACTCATGCTAATGCAACCTGTTCTTCGGATGCAACTTGAGCTTTGTATTTTATACTTTTTACTGAGAAGATTGAAATCACGTTCACTAAGACATGGCAGTATTATATCTAAAATATAATGATTCTACCCCACTGTGCATTGTTTCGTTAAGTATAGAAACAAAATAGGTTCGTTCGGTTGCTTTTCTCAGTCAAGTGCAGTAATAATTACTCAGTAACAAACTTGCAGAGAGTACACAGAAAAAATTTAAATACCTTTTATAGAATATTTTTGTAAATTTTTTAAAAAGGCTCCAAAAATGGAATTTGTATATACAACAAAATTTTTGTAATTTTTTGTAAATTCAATTTTTATTTTCAAATGAAAAATAACAATTTACAAACATTTAAAATAAAAAATTATTAGAAATCGAAATTGAATTTTAACAAATATTTTAAGTTACTTAAAATTTTGTGAGACTTTTTTCTGTCTAAGAAAATGTTCTAAAAAATTACGCGAACAGAGAATTTGCAAATGTGTTAATAGCTGATTGTAACACCCACAGGGTATACCAGTGATGTCAGAAGTGACAGCTGTCAAACGAGTGATCCAAAACCGTATGGTGAGGGTTGTTGTTGTATTTCATGTCCTAGGCGAGAAAGAGATTTAAAAACAATGTATACAAAAAAATAATGTGTAAAAGTGAACAACTACACAGCATGTTTTAAAACATATGATCGCCAAAATATCAAAAAGATACCATAGAAGTGCAACATGACTGTATTTACTAAAATTGTTGTTTCATAAACTTAGTACAAACTCACAACAAATTTTATACTTGGGTTACATATTGTAATAACAAAAACTGTTTTATGTTTTATAACATTTTTGCACATGATTAATGTATTTTTTTAATATTATCTCAGTATTCAAAAGAACAAAACATACAACAAAGTTTCACATTTATATGATCTGTGAAATGTATAAGCAAATAAACACACTCACAAAACACATTTAATTAATCGTCAGCTTATTATTAGTTTGCCCAAAGATTTAAAAGAAAAACAATGAAAATGGTTTTCATTCTTAATTTTATATCAAAGTTGATATTGTTTATCTCAGTTATGATGCCAGATATCGAAAAACGGGTTTCAGAATTAGAAAGAGGATATTGATATTAATATAATCCATTCGCCTCTATTATTACAAAAATGGTGAGTGGGCCAAACCAATAATAAGCTGACGAATTGGAAAATAAGACGCAAGAAAGAGAGACAGAATAATTGTCATACAGTTGTTTCACCTACAGTTTTTCATAGCGCAGTTGCTTTTATAGTGTATTAAAATAGTAGTTTCCACGTAGTTTTCTAAAAGGCCGTAAAAGAAAAAAAGGCGCTCTAATCACCGTGTCTTCACTGTGTACGCTGTGGTAACACCAAATACAGAAATAAATAATAACTGGTCGATTATGGAAAAGGATGATTATTGATGTAAAATGTTAAGCAGAAATATTTTTGATGGCTTTTTTATCTTTGCGATAATCAATTTTACAAGATTTATTACTTTTAATTAAATATTTTTATTTGGAAAAATCAAATTTGCCTGAAAATTCTTGCTGACAAAAATTTGTCCAGTAAAACGTGGCAAATTTTTAACATCAAACTGTCAGTTTATTCACTCTTTTTCTTTCCTTTCTTCACTGACTGTTTGTCTAACCGAACAAAATCCAGTAAAAATTTTTGCATATTATCCAGAAAACGAACGTAACTAATAATGCATAAATTTACTAAAGTATTAAATTTAATGGATATCATCATATTAAAACAACAACGAAAAAAAAAGGAAACATTTTTAATGTTTTACAATTATGTTTTGTTTTAAGTATTTTCTTTTATTTATATTTTATACCAGCTTCAAAATCTTCTATCCTTTATTTAAAATATCTGGTATCACATCTATGTATATCTAGTCAACAGATTATTATCATGCATATTTTATTAGAAAAAGTATATAAATATTTTTGTTATAAATTTTATTATACATTATACCAAAAAGCTAAGAAAAAAATGTTTATAAGAATAATTTTATTAACATTAACAAAAGAAATTTAATAATATTTTTTTTTGTTACACAAAGCAGCAGGTTTGTTTTCATATTTGCAGCTTAATGGTATTATTATAGGTTTCGATTGGTATACATATATATATTGGTTATTTCAAGACATTACGATAAATATTATTTAAGAGCAGTTTATTTAATAGGACAGAGTCATATGATTTTAAGTCGAAGAAATCATAACTTGACACGGTAATCCAATTTAAAATCCTAGAAATTAGGGTAAATTTGCTGAAAGCCCAATATTGGATTTGTAAATTTTTTTAAACAATTATTTTTAAAATTAGTTATGATAATAAACATTAAAAAAAAAATTCTAAATAAAAATCCTAGTATTTTTGGCAATTACCAACATCAGCGTAAACTAAATATAGCCTGTACCTAAAAGCTCAGAAGATTGAATGCTATTCAAAATTAATTTTCTAAAAATAATATTCGATTTACTTTTCAATCGAATGAAGAGAATTCATTATTTGAAATTCATTCGATCGAATTTACTTCTATGGAATTTTATTTATTTATCTCATTCGATTTGATCAATTATTGAGTTTTTGGATTTATTCCTTTTAAACAATTTTAGAATAATATTTCATTTAAAAAAATCGGAAAATTATCAAATATGTTATTTTTTTCAGTAAATCAAACGATCTCATTTAGATGCACGACGAAAACAATAAACAATTAAAAATTATTCAGTTGTAAAATATATCGCCACAGATAAAAAAAATCGCTCAAATTAAAAAAAGACCACTAAAATTTAAAAAATCGTCAAATTAAAAAAAAAAAAATTCACCAAAATCGATATAATTGCTCAAGTTGAAAAAAATCGGCTAAATTGGACAAAATCGCCAAAATTTAAAATATCTACAAAATTAAAATAAACGCTAAAATTGGAAAAAGTCCCTCAAATTAAAAAATCCTTAAAATGAAGAAAAAAATCTGCTAAGTTGGACAAAATCGTCAAAAGTTTAAAAATCTACAAAATTAAAAAAATCGCTAAAATTGGAAAAAATCGCTCGAATTAAACAATCGTTAAAATTACAAAAAATTACAAAAACGAAAAAATCTTTAAATTTGGAAATTTGGAGAAAATCGTTCAAATTGAATAAAAAGCTCATATTGAGAATTAAAAAAACACGCCCAAATCAATAAAAAAAATAGCAAAATTGTTAAGAAAATCGCCAAACACAAAAAAAAAATCAAAATTCTGTTTGACAACAGAAAAAATTACAAAATTCTGTTTGTAATATAAATCAGCTTTCATAGAATGTATTCGTAAATGCAAACAAAAAAATTGAAAAAGGAATTTGTAAATACAAAAAACTTTTGGTTAATTTTTTGTAACTGAATAATAATAAAAAAATATTAGAAAACGAATTTGAATTTGACCAAAAACAAAAATAAAATTATAGATGAAATTGGAAAAAATTTCCGTAATTAAAAAAATCGTTAAAATTAAAAAACAATCCGATCTTAATTTTTTTTAACCCAAATCAAAAAATCGGCAAAATCGGCCAAATTGGAAAATAAAAGGTCAAAATTAAGAAATTGCTAAAATGGGAAAACATGGCTCAGATAAAAAAAAACTATATATAAAAAAATTGTCAAAATCGCGAAAGTTTTAAAAACAATCAACTTACAACAAAGATCATCAAAACTGAAAAACAAAATCGCAAAAATTTAAAAAATCGCCCAAATTAAAAAATCTCTAAAATTAGAGAAAATCGTTTTAATTAAAAAAAAACAGATCAAATTTAAAATATTTAAAAAAAGAACCAAGTCAAGAAAATCCCCAAATTAAAAATGAAAGTGACAAATTTCTCTAGCTGCTATTTGAAATATTAACGCTTAAATTTTTTTCAAACCGATTTAATTTGATAAATTTTTTAAAATGTTGGCAATTTTTTTATTTTTGCGTTTATTTTTTTTTAAATTTTGGCGAATTCTATCAAATTTAATTAATTTTTTAAATTTTGGCGAATTCTATCAAATTTATTTATTTTTTTTTTTTTAATTTTATAGATTTTTGAATTGTGGCGTTTTTTCAAATTTATCGTTTTTCGATTTTGGCGATTTTTTTAAATTTTAACAATTTTTTTGAATTTCAAAAATTTTTTCAATTTCTGGAATTTTTTCCTATTTTGGAAATTTCGTGATGTTGGTGGGTTTTTAATTTTCGGAATTAACATCCAATTTAGAATTTTCCTAAAATTTAGCTTTTTTTCTAAACTTTGACGATTTTTTAATTTCAAAATTTTTTTGCCCCATTTTGGAAAATTTGGCAATATTCTTCGGCTTTGGTGATTTTTTTGTCCTCCATCTTTTTTACCAGTCGTTTAGAAATGAATAACATTTTGTTTTCTCCTCAAATATTTTTCACCTCAAATTTTTTTTCACCCAAAAATTTGTTTTCACATCCAAAAAGTTTTTCACCTCAAAAAATTTTTTCACCTCCATAATTTTACTTCAAAAGTTATTTGTATGAAAAATAGTAGAGAACATTGTTTTAGGATATTGGTGGAGAGTATTCAAAGATTCGGCATAGCCGAATTTAAGCCTTTTTTTACTTGTTTTTTTTTATATTTAAATTTTTTGTATTTGGAAAAAAACGTTTTAAATTTCTTTTAATTAAAACTACACTCACCAAAAAAAAGTCTGTAATGGCAACTGAAAATTTTGCTGTTATTACGGGAAATTCTGCTAATTTGAGCCCAGCGGTATTTTTTGCTAATCTTAGCAACACATGTCTGCTGATGTGTAGTACAATGAAATTAGTTGAAAAATTAGTAGCCGCTACTAAATTTTAGTAGACTTTTTGTAAAGTGGAATTTAAAATCTGTTTGCTAAAATCAGCAAAAAAAATTAGTAAAAATATTAGTACAAAGTTTTAGATTTATTTTTTTTATCGAGCATCAAAAATCTTGATATTTTTTAAAAGATGTTTTATACAAAATGAAAAAAAAAATCAAATCAAACATAAACGAATTTATCATTTTGTTTTAATTTGGTAATTTCTGTTTTGAAAAATATTTTTTACTTTTAAGGTTAAATTTAATTGCTTTTAGGGCTGATTTTTAGAACTAAAAAACCTTTTTAGTGCTATTTTAAGTGGATGTCCTCCTTTTAGACATGAGTCGGTATCTTCACTGCCGATCCCTTTTTTAATCCTATGTAACATTTTAGGGCAATTTAAGTTTGTATGTATAAGTTTTAATTATTAGAAATAACATTTCCTTCAATATCGACTTTTTTAAAATTAGTATTTTTTTTTTTGCTAATTTTAGCAAATCGGTTTTCAAAAATTTGTAAAATGATTTCTAAAATTAGCAACGAAAGTTTGTAGATATTCTGTAAAAATTCTGTAATTTGTAAAATGTAAATAGCAAAAAGATTTGCTAAATAATATTTTTTTTTTATTCAGTACAAAAATAGTAAAGTGGGATTGAAAACTGTTTACAAATTTTTCTACTACCTTTTTTTTTTGAGTGTAATAACATTAGTTTAAAATAAGTTTAACATCTTTTTTAAATAAAAAATAATTATAATTTTTTATTTATCCCAATATTTCCTCACCAGATTTGGATGAATAAATAATTATAATAAATTTGTATATAAAAAAGATCTTTAGTTCATTTGAAACTAATGTATAAATCAAAAAGATAAATGAAAACTAACAAAAGTTTCAAAATTAATATGTTAATCTAGTTATTTATTTTCCGTATTTTAAAAACGAATAAAAAATCGAATGTCACTCCCAAATTACTCAATCGAACGAAATCGATTGAATTCCCAAATTTGTAAATCGATTGAGTAAAAATTGTTTTAATTTGTGGATTAAACAAATCGAATGATGACAAACGCATGACGTCTTTTAAAATGATAAGCATTGAGATCAATTAAGAATTCATTTCAATTCATAAAAATGTACTTTGAGAATTAAATCCTTCCATACGATAGTCAAACAGAATTGAAAATCAATTAATTTAGAAGATCTGCTTATACCGTAGAGTGGTGTAGGATAAAAAAAAAACAAAGTAATAATTTTGTAACTATAACGTTGTATAATTTTTCTACGCCCAAGTTGGATATGTTGAATGTAACAATTTTTATTTATTTGGTGGAAAATTTGCTGAAAATCTCAATGAATTGTTTTGTAACTTGCTGAGCTATAAAGAATCTGTGCACAAAGAAAAATGCAGGATGAGTATAAAATATTATAAATAATAAAACTTTTTAAAATTTATTTAATCCATGCCCGCATAACGGTTACAGCACAATTCCTACTCACCTACATGAACACACACACACCCACACACATATTACATAAACCTTTCAACTCAGCCAAAAATACAATTTAACAAGCAATGAACATTATTTCATATACGTATATCTTGCGATATGTAAGTTTCATGACTTTTGTTCTTTTTTCCACTTAATACACAGTCAAACACACACACACACATGCAATGGTATATACACAACAATATGTGTAACTGTAAAGATATGGTATTGAAAGTAAGAGCAGAACAATGTTTGTAGTTGGATTTATAAACTTTTGTATTTTGTGACTTTTAACTCTTTTTTTTTTGTGCGCTTTAATCCTATTATTTTATTACGTGAATCGAAATTGAAAAAGTTACATACCTGCTTTTAAAAAAGGATTTTGTAGAAAAACTTTTTGTACACATCATTGAATGATTACAGCGAATAATATCTACAAATAACCCAGTATAAAATTTTAAATGAAAATTAGTGTTTTCTATTTCACAGTAACATTTACAGGATGGTTGAAAAGTTCCTGCGCTCACCAAGAGATGGCACTGCTAGCTCCAAACTTTTTTTTTCTCAAGTTGGTATAACTGTCCTGAGAACACATGCAAAGTTGCAAGTCATTCTGTCAATTCTTTCTTTGTTTACAAGCCATTTGAAGTTGACGTGTCATTGATTTTTTATAATATGGAAAAAATTTAATATCGTGCACTCATTAGATTCTTTGTTTTGAAGGGTTTAAAAGCAAAGGAAATTTATGAACAATTGTTCATAAATTTCCTTTGCCTTCAAAAGGCACCGTTGAATTTTGGGCTGGTGAATTTAAAAGTGGTCGTACCAGCCTTAAAGACGATCCACGCGAAGGACGACCCAAAACTGCAACCACAGCAGAAATCATTGAGCAGGTACATAATATGGTTAGTGAAAATCCAAGTTTGACTAAGCGTGAAATTGCTAATGCCATAGGCATCTCAGACAAACGAGTACTCCATATTTTACATGAAGAATTACGTATCAAAAAACTGTTTGGATAGTTAGTGCCGCACACATTAACAATTCAACAAAAACTGGATCGAAAACAAATTTCTCAGCGTAATTTGGAGCATTTTAAGCCGAATAAAACCGACTTCTTGCGTCGTTTTATAACTATGGATGAGACTTGGATGTACCACCATGATCCTAAATTGAAACAAGAACGTTTACAGTGGACTGAAGCTGGTTGTTCAGCTCCAAAGCAGGTGAAGTCACAACGATCAGCAAAGAAGGTTATGGCATCAGTTTTTTGGAATGAAAAAGGAATTTTGTTGATTGATTATCTTCAGAAAGGTAAAACAATCAACTCTGAATATTATTGCATCGTGAAAAAAGTCCTGGTTTAAAGAAGAAAAAAATCATTTTTCATCAAGACAATGCACCTGCTCACAAAAGTGTTTTGACGATGGCTAAATTCAAAGCATTAAAGTACGAATTGCTTGAACATCCACCGTATTCATCGGATTTAGCTTCCAGTGACTACTATCTCTTCAGAAATCTCAAACAATTCCTTCGTGGAAAGCATTTTTCGTCGAATGAAGAGGCCATAACAGCCGTAGACGGTTATTTTGCAGAGCTTCCGGAAAACCATTATAAGGATGGGATAAAATGATTGGAAGATCATTGGAACAAGTGTATTGAGCTTCTAGGAGATAATATTGAATAAAAAATATATTTCGTAACAAAAACAGTATTCTTTCATTTCGAGCGCAGGAACTTTTCGACCAACCTGTAATTATGATCTTGAGGCTGACCAATTTTGATTGTAAACAAAAGTACATTTTACATGTTTACTTGTTTTGCAAAGTAATATTTCTTAGAATTCAAAGGATGTTATAGAAAAGTCCTTTTTGCAAGTATTGCTTTTAATAGCTTTACAAAGCAATGTTTTTAAACTGTAAAAGTAAACGAGAGCTTGCAACAAAAGCTTTATAAATTAATTCCAAAGATAGATAGTTTAATGGCAAGTAGAATAGTCGTAAAATGTTTATGTGTAAATGTAGAAAAATCATGCTAGCATCCTCTTTAGGTTTAAATTTATTTTCAGTAAGTATGAGTGAGTAACCTTCCCGGTGTTTGTCTATGACTGTATTTCCTATGTGAGTAGGGATGATAGTGAGTATTTTAAATAAACTTAAGTTCTTTCATTTGTTTTTCTTTATACTTATTCATGCCTTCTAGTATTTATTTCTCGTAATTATTCACTTAAAAAAAACTTTTAATTTTCATTCATTCCTATTTTTTATTTTCTAAGTATTTTTTGTTTTGTTTTCTGCATAATGTGTTTGTGTACTACTTACAAGGCGAGTATGTATACTTCAAAAAGGTATACATAGAATAGTGTAATTGCTAACATTATTGTTGAGAGTACTGTTTGTTTTGTATTAATACATTTATAATCTTTCTCGTATTGTTGTAGTTTACAATCCCAGCAAAAAAAAAGTAGCAAAAGAAGAGAAAAAGAAGCAGTGATTTTGATTCCGGTGTTGTGAAAATTTGGATCGGAACCAATGATTTTTACATAGGGGTGTCATAGGGTGGAAGTTTTCTTTTATGATCCTTTTTCGTTGCATCTAAAGCCCTTCTTATGGTTTAGTGAAAAATTAAATCTTTTGTACTTCCCAAATAAATTTTGAATTTTTAATTTAGATTTCTACAGGACATCAGTAATCGGGCCTTAGCCTCATTTTCACAATCTCCCGTTAGCTTCTACCTGGGAATTTAACTGACACATTTGTTGTTGTTTCCTATACAAAGTTTGAGTTTTACTGTTCGTTAAATTTTAGCGGGAAATTCAGCAATCGGTCCTTATTTATCTCTATTCGAAATCCTTGCAATTTTTACTACAATATGTAAACTTTTTACTTTTTGTAGCGTCATGGATTTGAAAAGTGTTTAATTTCATTAAAAATCACATTTTTATAATTTGTGAAAAAGAACTTCCATAGAAGAGAAAAATCAGAACTAAACGATACTTTAGAATCAATGAAAAATTAGTTCCTTATGAATCACTTCCATTTATTTTTGCTGGGATATTAAATAAAGCCCTTAGGGCCGGTATTATGGTGAATAGTAAAATTTAACACTTTGAATCTTTTTTTTTCGCGAGTTTATGATTTTTTTAAAGGGGTTTGAGCCAGGGAAGGAAAATATGTTTTCTGTTATTGTACCAACCAGACAAACAAATTGTACTTTTTCGATCCTCTCGGTACCAAAATTTTTTCCGCTTTTTTTTTAACAATTTTATCGTATTTAGTCAGATTTGCATAGACACTAAAAAGACTTAAAAAAAATTAAATTTACGGGGTAAAACAAAATTTATCGTTAATTTTATGTAGTCGTATAATTACCACAAAACTTTGAGGCAATTTAACTTTTTCAGGATTTGCTATTAAAAAATGTAGTCATTTAATTGCTTTTTAACAATAATACACTTTATTCTTATTTTTTTTTTTTTGTTTGTTTTGAGAGGTAATTTAAAATCAGCTGTTCAATGTTGCCACTTCCGAATATTTTAGTACAATGTGTATGCAAACATTTGATACATTTGAGGTGACACCAATTTAGAGCCGGTTCAACTTAAAACTGACTTTATTTTTTACTATAGTAGCTGAATAAATAAAAACTGCTTTTAAAAAAAGTCGACTTTATGTTATGTTGTTTAACAAGTTATAAATTGAAAATTTGAAAAAATTTCAAATTATACCAAAGAGCCGCGATAGTACCACGGTACCAACCAAGGTAAAAATGTACCAAAAAAAGTACAATTGTACCATGTTTTTCTTCCCTGATTTGAGCATTACTTACGACGCAGATACCATTGAGCTTAAAATTTTTTTAAAAAGTTTACTTAGGTGGCCTAAAAAAACCTTTAGTCTTCACCATAAAATTGGCATGTGAAAGAGTAGTATCACTCAGAATAGTATTGCTTTTGGTTTATGTGTTGCTTTTTTGGAATGGAGATAAAAAAGAGATTACACTCAGAAAAATATTTATCAAGGATAAAGTAATTCAACTAATTTTTAAGAAATTTTGGAATGGTTTGGCTCCAAAGAATTTTTAACTTAAGTTAAGTCTTAAGTCTTAAAAACAAGTACAAAAACTTTACTTAAATTAAGTAGATCTTTTTTTTAAGTTAAGTAAATTTCTTTTTAAATTTTAGTATATTATTTTTAAATTAAGTATAAATTTGTTCTTAAATTGAGTAAAAATTATTTGTAAACAAGTAAATTTTTCTTAAATTTTAGTACACTTGAACTCGTGATAATGCTAAATAAACTTTATTTTTTAAAATATTTTCATGTTATGTGCATTCAAAATACACACAAATTTCGTTTATTAATATTTATTAATTTGTAATTCTCACTTAGTTCTAACTTTTTAAAAATATAAGTATTTTAGTTTGCATCATAAAATTTAAGTAATCAATTTAATTTGTTTTTTTTTTGTATATAAATATTAACGAAAACAATTAGAACATTATTTTCGTTAATACATACAAATATTTTCAATTTAAAATTTATTACTTAAATGTTGATGGTCTAAACAAAATTAGTTATGCAATATAAACTATAAAACAAATGAGAATTGTATAGGTTAAAAATATTATAAACCTTTTTAGGAATGCTAAAGAAACCATTTCCTTAAATTTAAGAAGTTAACATTCTTGGTTTAAATAAGTTAAAATGTTTGAACTAAATCTAAGGAAGTTTCATATTTATATTTTGTATTCTCATACAATTTTAAATTTCCTTTTTTTTTAGTTTATAAATTCCTAACATTTTTTACTAACAAGAAATTAATACTTATCCGAAATAAAGAAAGAAAAATTAAGGAAAATTGGTCCCTATTTTTAAGTTGATGAAAGTTTTTCGTAAATTAAAATCAAATAAATTTGCATTATTTTAAAGCATTTTTTTTAACTTTAAGGAAAAATTCATTGCTTTTATTTTAGTAAGGTGTGAACTTAATTTTAGTTCATAAATTTTTCTGAGTGTAAAGGTGGTAAAAGATTAAGGTCTTCAAACATGCCAACACTGTAATTGAGTGAGATTTCATATTGTAGAATAGTTGTTGCACACCATCTGGTGGAGAGTTGGCAAACTTGTTGACCATTTTTCGTTCATAGCTCTGTTATGTTTTTTTACTCTAATGGGTTTGAGTGATATGGGAATACCAAAGTCGTTGTTGTAGTATCCTAAACAACTTATAATTACAACATATATGCAAACATTTTAAATAAAGTAAAAATGGGTCAATCATTTAACCCCTTAGGATCTGTGCGAAGTGGCTAAATAAATGTTCAACTTAATACAATTGACAAAAGTGTTTAAAGTTTGTTTAAAAAAAATTATCAAATTTTATAGAGAATATAAATCTGAGAATAGTTTAGATTTTATTTTGCCAGAATGTGTGCATCCTTAATACAAGTTTTTCTCCTCTACAACATATTTAGGTGTCATATGTTAATGCATATTTTTTTTTTTGCAAATTTTACTGAAAAGGACCTATCCCAGGACACGTCACGTGACCGGTTCATTGTGATAGGGACCGGCCACGGGGATCAATTTCCCTCTCGGATATGTCACAGGACTGGTATAAAAGAACATGTTATGACTTTTAAACCGGTCACGCGGTAGGTACTTTTGGGAACCGGTTCTAATTTCACCTATCTCGTGACATGTATTTTCGGAACTGGTCCAGTATTCACTTATCACTGGTAAGGTCCCAATTTCCAACTGACTCCTTTTTTTCCGCAGGGTAAATTCATATTTTGCTAAAAGTGTATGCTGTAAAGCATATTTTTGATATTTCAGTAAAACTAAGCTTTTTCGCGATTGGATCTTAAATTTTTTTTTTAATTTTTAATTTTTTTTTTTTAATTTTTAATTTTATAAATTAACGTGTAAAAATGATCAGATCTGAATAATACTTCATTTAATCTTATTCTTGCAGATCAAAATTGCGCCCAAATTTGAGATATAATTACACAAGATGGCGTTCCTTTCGGAGCGTGAAAACAAAGTGGTCACTCTAGATATTTCCAGGGCACACAATTGTGTGTGGTATAAAGCAACCGTGTCAAAGCTTAATGCTTTTTGTGTCGTTGATGACTTCCCTCAATTCATATCGAATTTTCTCTGAAATCGTACTATAAGAGTTGTTATAGATGGGGTCTCATCCGTTGAGTTTCAGATGAATTTAGGAGTACCGTAAGGTTCCGTTCTTTTTCATTCACTTTTTCTTATCTTTTTAAATGACTTTTGGGGCAAACTTCTAATCCTATCTATTATTTCACAGATAAAAGCAATATCTGCCATTCACAGTCCTTTGATGATAGTACAAGTCTTTTGAAGATTGGCGGCATGAGACAAAATGACACACTCAATATGGACTTTCGACAATCCCGCAGTTTAGTGCACGCAAGTGCAAGTGGTGTCACCAATGCCATCTGTACTCATGAGGGTGTCGATATTGAGGAATTTGATGTTCTTGATCACATCCTTCAAGTGTCCAAAGAAGCATTCAAGTGTTTTTATGTTTTCTTAACCAGTGTATGAATAATTTCACTGCATCGGATATTCTCATTATCTATACTACCTCTATTCGTCAGAGAATGGAATACAACTCCCATATATGGTCAGGGGCTTTAAATTCTATTTTGCAGCACCTGTAACGTGTTGAAAAGAGGTCTTTGGCGCTTATCAATGACAGTGGGGTAACCAGCTTAATTGACGCATTAGAGCATCGTCGGAACGTGGGTTGAGTTACACTGTTTTATCGATATTACCATGGGAGATATTATGCCGATATAAGTGAACTCTTACCAGGGCTCCGGGTTTCGGTTCGGAATACTCTCTTATCTGAAAGATCACATCCGTTTGTTATCGGTTGTCCAGTGGGTCGCACAACGCATGACAGGAAATATTCGTTCTTTAGTCGTACTAGCTGCATGTAGAATAAACTCCCCACAAAGGACTTTCCTGCCACTTACAAATTAAAAAAATTTAGGTGAAATGTCAACAGACACCTCCTCTTTCCTCTAGCCTATAACCTAACTTTCTTTCCCCAACACAATGCACAGCATCAATAGATGGTATCCCCTGACTGTTGGTTTAATGATATAAAATCTAAGCAGATCGAAATATATATAATTAGATCTTATTTTATCTGTATACATAATATCTTGTTAAATTCAATTAGAAAACAAGTAAAAAAAGGCTTAAGTTCGGCTGTGCCGAATTTTTGAATACCCTCCACCAATATGCCAAAAAAAAATGTTCTCTGAAGTAAAATTATGGAGGTGAAAAAAATTTTAAAGGTGAAAAACTTTTTTGGTGAAAAAAAAAATTAAGGTGAAAAAAATTTTTTGTGGTGAAAAAAAAGTTTGTGGTGTAAAAAAATTTTTGTGGTGAAAAAAAAGTTTGTGGTGAAAAAAATTTTTTGAGGTGAATACAAAGTATTATTCATTTATAAGCGAATGATAAAAAAATATAAGAAAATATATTATGTCGCTACTATGAAATTATACTAAAATACACCGATTTGTATGGAAAATTTAGAGGTTCCTTCAGATTTTCACTCATAACTTTTTAACCACTGGACCGATTTTGCTCATTTTCAATAAAAAACTGTTCGGCAGGACGTCCAATAAACTGAATAAAAATAGGCATCCCCGCTTGCGTCTTCGCGTCATGATCGCCATTTCAACAGACAGATGGACAGACACACGGACCTCGCTAAAATGAATAAGGATCACGAATATATATACTTTATGGGGTCTTGGACATGTTACAAACGGAATGACAAACTGATATATAATATACCCTCACCATATATGGTGGAGGGTTTAAAAATAAGTACTTAAAAAAAAACATCTTTATTTTTATATACGCTTTTATTTTGAACACTGCTTAGATATCAGATCTGATATCAGAAATGAACAAATATGACACAAGATTTAACCATATATGATAAAATTTACCCATATCTGGGCACAAAAATTACCAAACTTTCCACATACCTTTAGATATGAAAATATCTGGCACTTGATTTAACCAAATCTGTTCATAAAGTGTATCGCATATCCTGTCATATATATGTAATCAACTCTGTCTCCAGATACAAACGAATGCAATTAGAACTAAAAAGATTTGATCTGATATAATCTTTTTCATATGGCTATCTATCTTTAATTGGAAAGACGAAAAACTCAGAAAAAAGAATCAAGAAAATTGTAATTTTAGAAGTCTCAATCCTAGGCGTACTGGATAGCGATGATAACGGAGGAGGATGGGATAAACATAATCTAAAAATTACAATATAATGTAATGGATATAATGTACATAACGTAAAGAATATAATGTAAATGATGTAAATAATGTAATATATTGTGTAAAGAATGCAAAGCATGGTATTTAAATGATGTGATGTAATCAATGTAATGTAAATAATGTAAACAAAATACTCTGTGTTTTTTTTTTTTTCAACAAAATTTCATTCACATTCATCTATTCACCGTTTTGCCACTATCACACTTATTTTGTTCAATGTGCGATTCGATAAGGATTGTATCTCCTTAACAATTCTCTTGTTCTTACTAAAGCTTTACAGTATATTTTCTTTATCATAGTTTATATATCTTTTACTGATTAAAAAATATTTTCCTTTTGCAAAACACTCTGTTTAAATCAATTCAATTCTAAATCACTATCAAGTACTTGAGTACTTATTATCGTAGATACCAAATTACTAATATATGCTACTGACATACATTTGTTTCCACTTGAGAAACTATCATTAAACTATACAATTTGCTATTTTGTTATGCATTGATATTGCATGTTCTACATACATATTGAATGGAAATACAGTAAAATCGTATATAGGGTGGACAGCGTCGATCGACAAGTGGAGAATATATCACAAACTATACAGATATTAATCAGCTGATTGTGGAAATATGGCGGACAGAAACTTAGTGAAATGAAATGCCAAAACTTAAGAATAACACAAAAGAGAATGCTGAATAGACTAAAAAGAGACAGATATGATATATGCAAAAAATTCGTAACACTAAATCAAGAAGACTTTTATTTTTATTTCTCTGCCACCAGATATGATTCTACATGAACACCTTTGCTTATATTTGGCCACAAAAATCACCAGATTATTCAGAACCATTTAGATAGAAGCATATCTAGATAGAAGCAATACGAGCAATTTGGTATTGTAATTTATTTTTAATTATTTTAAATTTTTAATATTTAGATATTTTATTTTATGTTGCCATATCTTTTTATAATATTTTACACTCCTGTACTATAAATATAAAATGTAGTCTTGTTGTTATGATTTGACTTGCGTTTTTTCAAATCAATATGTTATATGTCAACCCTGTAACGAATATTTTAAAAAATTACCAAAAATTCTTGCAGAGAAACTGACCTATCTATCTATTGTACTAACCGCACGAAATAGAAAAGCAGTACGTACTAATCTTCGTCGATTCGACGAGCCAGCTCTGTTTTTTTCTTTGGATGTAAAATATGATTAGTACTCTAGGGTTAATAACTGTTAAGTTGCGTTGGGTTGGAAAAGCACTGAAGCAAATCCATGGCGTTCAGACTAAAAATATAATATAAACCTGAGAAAATCAGAAAGGGTCCAAAAACAAGACGTCACTACCAAATATGCTCCATGTATTGCTGGAGAAAGCAGGACAGTAACAGACAAAATGTTCTCTCGTGTCATGGGTCATTTCCAATACCCAGCCTCGCCACAGGCGTTGTGTCCCGTACCCAGGCCAGTAATCATGCAGCAGTCTGCTCTAATTAAACATAGTTTCTATTCTGCCACATCTGGTTTACCTAAAAAACACTTTATACCACCGTAGTTAGTCCCATTTTATCGCCTTTCAATGAAAATATATTTCATATATGATGCCCAGCTGCGGTGTTGGATTCATGGGAGTCGAAACCAATGTAATATTTGCCAACGAAAAGGCGATTTTATTGCTATCATAAGAACCCACATGACTCTATACACAAAGCAGACATATCCAGTTTCCCATAGAATTCTCGTCAGGGTTTTAAATGCCTTAAGCGTAGCCTGACTATCATACAGATACTTCTGTACGTCCATCTACTACCGATTATCAATTCGCCACATCCCAAATAGCAAAAATCTTAGTCTAAAAGACTGTTGCAATTCTACCCATGGAATAAGAGCACTTAACAGATATCAACCAGATCCAGCAACGTTAGGGGTACTAGAACTATTAGTGTAAAAAGTATCACAATAATCCTCAAGAAGTTCAGTTATATTACCCCAGTCCTCCCTACACGGAATAATAACTCCATACATTCGAGCGAAATCGATACAAGTCATCATGTTATCCAAAGCCCCAGAAACATCGGACAAAGTTCCGAAAGGCTCTCAACGATAAGAACATGCTCTGCGTTGCAATCCATATGCCAGATTCCATTCTTCCAGACATTACATACTGATTTCATAGCCTCACCCTATGAATGACGATCTGGGGTAACATGTACAACATAACAGGTGTAATTCTCATGGTACGAGGAGCAACAGCCTAGCCCAAATGATGTTCACAAATTGTTCTGGACCAGCAGACTACACACACTTATGTCACAATGGGTCTGGTAACTGCAAACTACAGCCAGTGTACACCTGCAGGTTTTATACCCCAAGCCTTTTCAAAAGTTCTCCTCCACTGCTAGAAAATCCGCAGCCCCTGTGACACCTATAGTTCAACATGCCTTGTCCACATCGGTTTACTTACTAAAGCAGAGATCCCCAAAACACCGTACATGTGCGAATGCTCTCACACAAATGAAGAGAGCATGAGAAGATAATTTGTATTTTCATTAACAAAAAACATTTAGTCTCATTTGAGCTTTCATGTGGGCAGGTTGTGTAGTCGCTTGCTGCTTTTATTCAGGGTTGCCATGTAATGTAGAATGGGATAATGCCTTTTTATTTGCGAAAATTACTTCGGTAAAGCTGAGTGCTTATTATTCCAACGCATTTATTTATTTCTTTGTTTTAAAACTTGTCCTTTTTATAATTATGAATTATATATACTCATATATTAAAAGCTTCTGTTTGAATTCTTTTGATAACTAGTTTAGTTTCAGCGTTTTCTATTTGTTTAAAATTTAAAATATCATATCTGAAATTAATTTATTATATACGATTTGAAATACCTCAATACATCGGAGAAATTTACTCTGAATTGGTTTACAGAACAGTTTTTTTTTTGGTTTATTTTTGTAATGATAAAATTTTATAGAGAACTTTCCAAGCTTTCATTAAATGTTTATTTTACGTTTACTGTTTGTTTGAGTACAAAATGAAATGGGGATTTGTGTAGGTTTTTTTCGAATTTATTCGGGGACAGCGACAAATATGTCTTGGCAGCCCTGGTAAAATGAGAAAAAAATAAATTACGCTCAAAAACAAACAACTAACACAAACATAAATGTGAATGTATTTATGTGTGGGGATTACTGATCTAAAGTCATCCCAACATATTTATCGTCTGCAGAAGGAATACAGATTCATTGTAACAACCAAATTTCTTGCCAACGAATTGTTTGGTTGAAGCCAACGATATATTTGTTTGTTGAAACAGAAATTCGTTTAATACAACAGAATTCCGGTTGAAACCAAATATTTCAATTGTAGCAGGAAAACATTTTAATGGTACAACTAAATAATACGGTTGCTGCAACCAAAATATTCACTTGGCAAGAAATTCGTTGTTACGATGAATCAGTTTTCTCTGTATGTAGACCGAAAGTTGTGCATCAGCTTGCATTTTCGTACAAACTATACCTAATAACTGAATAGAGTTAAAAATTTTTTAGGAGTGAATTGTTTATTATCTATGGGTTACAGCTTTGCTGACAGCAGCTAAAACTGAGCCTAGATTCAATAAGACGTTTATCGTTTATCGTTCGCTTTCGAAATTAAATATCTACCACAATACATACAAATTTTAAACTGTTGTTACAAATTTAGTAAAAGCCAGTAATTTTCAATCTTAAAATTATAAAATTTAAACTTCGAAAGTGGAAGATAATCGTAGCTCGTCTTATAGAATCTGGGCACTGAATATGCACTAAAATTCCGGATACAGCTTAAAGTACCACTGTCTCTTGTTAGTTAATGGAAATAGAAAGACTTAACATATACACACAGGTTGTTCGTTATCTAAGTAAATAATCAGACTGAAGTTCTACTGATGATCGTTCAGCAGTACTTAAAATTATGATATTGAAAACCACAATGTTTATCTATAAATTCAGTTTCCTTTAAAATCTCTCCCTCTTTTTCCCTATCTCTATCTCTTTAAAAACAATATAACTATTTATTTAATTTTCATTTACAAAATACCCCTTTAAAGGTGATTTTACTGTATTTCATATACGTAATAATAGTAGTGTACTTCTATAGTTGAATAAATATACTAGTTGTACTACTATAAGTGACAAACAGCTTTTGATTTGATCAAATAAATTGATTTGATTTCATTACATTACAATTTATTCAATACATTCAATTTTTTTTTCTCATTCACACTACTACATACAAGTATGTATGAATGTATTTGGAACAGTATTATGTATAATATGTATGTATGTAGTATGGTATTGTAAGAATATGAAATTGTCATAAAATGTCTTATGCTGTATATGATTTTGGTATGTTGTAGTAAGATAAAAAAAAAGGAAAACTTTACAAATATGTTAGCGTACACATACATATAAGCAAAAACATTCACAGAAACTAATCTAAAATACAAAATATACAACTGTTGTATGCTGTAATTTCGAGAAGAAAGTTTATTCATCTTCCCTTGCTTCTTTTTATTACATTTTGTTGTACATTAAAGTAACATTTGCAATTACAATTCAATGTTCAGAAATAAAATTGAATTGAAAAAGTAAATTTCAAATCAATGGTGATGATGATAATAATGATAATGTTTCTAAGTGACAAGGCACGCACTATACACAGACCCACAGACACAATATGAACTGAATTGAAAATTTAAGTTCTTAGTATAATATTTTCAGTTTAAATTATATTAAATTTTATAAAATTTAATTTAATTTGTTTGTATTGATTTGTGTGTTTTAGCTTTTACTATTGTTTATAGCAACCACAACAATTTAATAATTGTTTTATAGTTTTGCAAATAAATACACACACAGTTATAATACACAATTACACACGTACGTAGTAGTTGTAGTTGTTATAATATAAAACGGAAACGGAAACAGCATATACCTGTATACATTTGTCATTGAGGTTTTAAATTACATACATAAATGAAATATAGATATAGCGTTATATTATAAATCATTATAATTATTCTCTATCCCTCTTTCCTTCATAACTTCTATATAAATTTATGCAAATACTTTGTTTTTCAGTTTGAATGTATTGGTATCTAAATGTAATGTCCCAGTTGACCAAATGGTCACAGACGTCATTGTCTTTGACGATTTATGTAAGACATTTTGGAATATGTCCGCTATCGTTGAAGTTAGCTTAAACGATGGTGTGTAAGTAACCTTCGTTAACGACAAAATTAGCGACAAAGACCAGAAAGTTGTAATCTATTAAACATTATTAAATACAAAATGAGCGACTATATCTTAAATAGTGTCTTCATTCTTATTGCGTGAACGACAAACTGAGCGACATTGTCTCTCTTTTAGTCGTCCACCATTTCCGCGACATTTATTCGATTTGTTCCGACTGTCTAACATTTGTCTTTGAAGACTTTACATTGCCATGCACCGATCATTGAGGATGTCTTGAAGACGTGGTCAACTGGGGTATATTTCTGTATGTATGTATATGTGTTTATTTGAAAAAGGTCTACCACACTTAGACAGTTGGCAGTTTTATAAATTTATAACCTCAAAAAGTAACCTTTACACACACAAAAATTACTAAATCATTTACATGCATATAACATACAAAATATATATTTATGCTTAATATTTATATTTATATATCAACACATATAAAGCTTTCCATACAAACGTATAGTGTTTTTAGTTCTATAGAAGTAGTAGTAGTTTTATGAATTTTTCTTAAAAGTGGGCAAAATAGGCGTGGTTAAATATTGCAAAATTTAGAAATTTTTATAATACTAATATTGAATCAAATTCATTGGTTTTTCCATCCGCGAGTTCGATGAAAAAGAACGTTAAAATGATCACTCACTGACAGCTGTCTATGTGTATGCGTGTATGCGCTACAACGTGTATTTACCGTGTGCATGAAGTCAACACACTGTATACATACCGCACACGCTCATGGGCGCCTACGTATTTGTTGTTGTTTTTTTTTTATATGGACAAAATCACATGTTGACATGAAAACTCATAACTCACGAACGCGTCGACCGATTTCGTGCAAACTTCCCTGTAGGAAATGTCGATAGTGAAACTGTACTTATTCACTATTGACTTTGTCACCAGTTCTACTGACTAATTATGCCCCAGCCAACGCTTTCTGCTGTAGACATTTAACATGTGCGTGTCATTACGAATCCACACAACTATTGACTAGTGTTGATATTGGTAGTAATTCTAGTCTACATTTTAGTAATTCTAGTCTACACTTTTGGAAGTTTTTACTAGATTTCCACACCAGGAAGGAAATAAGATTAAACAGATACATTTATTTTTTTAAATTAGATATTTTATTAATACAAATTTTTTTATAAATTTCATTAAAGTAAAAAAAAAATTCGTGCAAATTTAATTTTGGAGACTGCACAAAATCATCCACAGGCTCCGAAAAATCTTTATCAGGCTCCACAAAATCTCTAGAGTTGCAACTTTCACTAAGAATTGTTGCCTCTTTCTTCATATTTTTATTTGTATAAAAAATTTATTGTTTTTTTTCATAAGTTTTTTTGTTATTTCTTTTGTTAATTATATATTTTGTTCAAATTTGTATATTTACCTTTTAAATAAATTTTTCTTTATATTTTTATTAAAAAACTTTAATTTTGAATGCAGCTATGCACATGTATTTTCAACAAAATAAAACAATAGGAAGGTAAAAAGTAAAGACACTTTGTAGACATGTCACCAAAAAGTCACAAAATAGTCAACAAAAGTGGTGACTTGTAGACACTTGACACCAGGCTTCCTACAGGGTTTAAATAAACGCTCTACACGACCATACGAACAAACCCTAAACATTTAATCGAAAACAGTTTGACCTTTCGTGAGTTATAAAGTCTCAATACACTTGCAACAATTTTTTGTATATATAGATTACATCATATCTCCATATTACAATCTGTTCTCATGGGATTCCGTGAGATATCATAGAATATAAGTCGATCAGAAAAATGGGTTCATCTAATTTGATCAGGTTATATGTCATTTAATACAATTTTTTATAACTTGTTATCATTAAAAAAAATTTGTTTGAATTATTTTTTTAATTTTTAAAATAATAAATTATAATAATTTGGAAAATATTAAATAATAATAATTATTTTAAACAGAGTGTCTGGGAATGCACGTATTGTTTTTTTCTGGTGGCTTATAGTTTCAGAGTTGTAGGGAAGCAATTCAAATATTTTCATATAAACATTGGGTTATTTCTCCGCTAAAAATTGTATGTCATTGGCACGGTACTAAAAATACCTTTCCAACGATATGTAATATGTCTGAATTTATTAACTCATTACCAGGTCATTTATGAGCGTTAGTTTTGTATATTATTTTTTGTTAAATCTTTTTTTATATATGTTATTTTAGTGTTTCCAATTATTCGACCCTGCCGGTTAACCGGTTAGAGCATTATTCAAAAAATTACGAAAATTGATTAATCGGTTATACTGGTCGATTAATAGTAAATGTATTTCTTTTCTGAATAACAAAACGATGAGCTGTTTTTTATGAAATATCAAGTTAAGTCAACTGCATTGGTTTATAAAGAGTTTCTTTATGATATTGGAAGCATGCTGAGACTCTAAGGAATCATGTCTTAAAATTTTGGTGATTTTTGGAAGGAATCTGAGGACTCTTTAAAATCAAAATGTTGCCAGACATGTTCAGTGCGAGTAAAAGAGATAAACGCAGTGCTCACAGAATTTTACCAAATTAGAAAATTTTTAAATAACAATAGCTGCATTCAAAAAGTCGACCTAAGAAAATTTGACAAAATTTACAAAAATCAATAAAACTTTTTAACACTCATATTCCTGAGAAGAATTCTTAAATACTTTTCACTAAACAATTTGTTTCTACTAAGGTGCTTCAACTTTGTATTTTTATACCCTTCACCACAGGTGGAAGGGTATATATAAGTTTGTCATTCCGTTTGTAATTTCTACAATATTGATCTTAGACCCTATAAAGTATATATATTCTGGGTCCTTATGAAGAGCGAAGTTGATTTAACGATGTCCGTCTGTCCGTCTGTCCGTCTGTCCGTCTGTCCGTCTGTCCGTCTGTCCGTCTGTGTGTTGAAATGGGTTTTCCGAAGAACCCAGACGTGATGAGGACTTGATTCTTTTTTATTTCTGTTACATGTGATCCATTTCTGTTTGCTATTAAAAATCAGACAGATCGGTTAATAAATGGCTGAGATATTAGCAAAAAACCAGGACTACCTCTAATTTTTCCAGTAAAATCCCTTTGTTTAATATGTATGTAGAATTTTACGCATAACAACATGTGTTAAAATTCTTTTCTTTTATCTCCACCTTTTATACACAAACAACACACATACAAAGATTTGTCATTTAAATAAAAACCAAACAAATCTCTAATTAACGAAGACTTTTATATATGTACATCTATTGACGATGATTTTGTGTGAGCTTCAATAGCTCAGTTGTCTAGACGCCATGTCACAAATACTTTTTTTCTCTAAGCAAGCGGAGTTCGAGGTTCAAATCTCGATGAGAGGTCAATTCACTTTTTTTTTACATTTTTTTTTATTATTTTCTTAAGACTTTTTTTTTGCTTATTTTTGGTTTTTTTTAACATTTAATAATTAATTTATATAAAATTTTATATTAATAATTAAATAATCCATAAATAGGCTAAAAACATCAACATTTTTATAAAAACCCTCTGATACAAACAAAATACAAACGTTTTTATACCTTTCACCACAGGTGAAAGGGTCGCGGGTTCGTTAAGATTTTTTTTTGTTTATTTTTTGTTTTTTTTTACATTTAATAATTAATTTAAATAAAATTTTATATTAATAATTAAATAATCCATAAATAGGCTAAAAACATCAAAATTTGTATAAAAACCCTCTGATACTAACAAAATACAAACGGTTTTATTTCTATTTTTTGCTCCGATTTAAACGAATTTATAAAAAGATTTTTAAACCATTTTATTTCTCACATATTAACAAAATTTTATACATAATTTACCTTTGAGTGCAACTATTTTAGGTCATAACTTATAATAATTTATAAAAAAAATTATAAACTATTTTCCTTCAAATTTTTAAAATTGAGCTAAAAAAATTACAAATATTTCTAATAAAAAAGCGAAATAAAATCCTAAATGCAAATTTGCCAGCTAAATCAAACTATTTTGTAGAAATAAAACACATGCAGTTCTAGTGATTTCTTTTAACGATTTGTTGAAATTCTTTTCTTTCACCTCTTAACCTTTTATACACAAACAACAAACACTATTCTAGAGCTGTATTATGACCTATGGATACGTCTTATATAGCAAAAGATCGAAAATCTTTAGTATAACATATTTGCTGAAAAACTCGGAAATATCGGTTCAGATACAAAAAAGTTATGCCCAAAACATACATTTTTTTAAAATACATATTTTCTGGAACCATAAATCTTCCCGAGTCCAAGTTTTATCTCCAAACTAAATGGTTAATTTCCTCTTAAAGGCGTCCGTATATAAATCTGTCCATTTCATATATGTCCATATATAAACTTCAGTTTTTTCCCAACCATGGTGAAGGGTATATAAGATTCGGCATAGCCGAATTTAGCCGCTCTTACTTGTTTTTTTTTTTTTTTGTAATTATTAACGAAACTTTTTGAGAAAATGAAATTTCCGAATCGCAAGCAATTTTCTATTATTATTGTAAAATAAAAGTACGACGATTTACGATGTAGTTGGGTTGAGTAGTCTGTATCTCCAGCAAATCGATCAAGTAGATCTAGTGTGCACCCTTTTGTATTTTCTTCAGTTGTTCTCCAGTGCTGCCTTGAGTAGCAGTACAATGTTCTTCACTTTCAGTTTCTTGTATTGTTCCTCCATTATATCAGGTCTGCCAAATATGATAAACCGTAGGTATGCAATGGCAGGAGAATTAGACATTACATGCTCCATGGTCCCCTCATCTTCCATACAATATCTGCATGTCGTATCTTGATCATGTCCTATTTTGTTTAGGATGTAATAACATGGATAGTGTCCTGTAAGTGCTTCTTATGGGTGTCTTGGATTTGACCTGTTCATCTGAAGGGCTTCTCTGCCCCTCTTTTCATTGTACGATAAGAACTTCTTTTAATATCTCAGTGATTCCTGTTTGTTCCATTATTCAACGAATTTCGTCTTGATCAGATTTTATATTATATTTGTGATGTCCTTTTTCGTGAAACCAAATTGAGGACTCGGGTCTATAAATGGCAGTTCCGCACCTAAACTCGCTTGTTCATTAGCTTTTTCATTGCTTTCATGCCCGCTGTGACCGGGTAGCAAAATAATTGTTACCTTATTATTAGTCGCCAGTAGTTTGAGGTTTTTATGGCATTCTAGCACCGATCTGTGGTGATAGATGGGGTTTGTCAGAGCCTTTATTACAGCCTGGCTGTCCGACATTAAGTTTATCTTTGTTCTGAAAAGATTCCTTTCCAGAAGTTTGGTCGTTGCTGTATAGATAGCATATAATTCTGCAGTAAATATAGTTGAATCTTTACCCAGAGGTATGTGAATTCTGCACCTAGGTCCGTGTACACCGGCTCCAACTCCGCTAGAAGTTTTTCATCCATCAGTATACTACTGCTGTGCATCTTCCTTCAGCCATGGGGGATCAAGTTCCCATTCGTGTCTTGTTGGGATTTGAACTTTGTATTATATTCCTAAATAGTGCTTGTTAGAAAAATACCTAATATTGACAAAAAAAAAATAATAATTTTTGATTTACAGCCTTTTTTAAAAAAATTGTTATATATAAGTCTTCAGTTTTTAATTTTAATTTATTAATTATAAAAAAGAGACAATTTCCCCTGAAGAAGTCACCCAATGTGGTGACGAAATATTGGGATAAATAAATATTTATAATTATATTTTTTATAAATAAAGGATCTTTAGCTCGATAAGGAATAATACATGAATAGAGAAGATCGAAGAAAACAAAAATAATTATTATATCTTACATTTTTGTAAATGGGTTTGGATTCCATAGAATTGGTGTCATTTTTAGGTTAAAAAAGTTTTTCATAAACTAAAATCAAATAAATTTAAATTTTTTTAAAGTAGTTTTATTAATTTTAAGGAATATATAAAGTGGTATATAAGAAATTTTTCCAATAGGTACTTGGCAACTTTGAATGTAATTTGTGAACGCACTATTTCACTGATCATCTAACTGTTACATTTCTTTTTTCAGTAAACTCAACATTTTCATCATGGTAAAGTACACGAACGAACAACGTATGCAAATTAAAAAAATGTAGAACGCCCCGGTAGGCTAGTTGGTAGCGTGCTAGCTTATCAGTGCGGGGGTCGTGGGTTCGATTCCCACCAGAGGCTACGGTCTGTTTTCGCTACAACGAGCCGATAGCCTTTGTTGCTAGTGCTCGGTTAGGGTATTAATATATTATTTGTAATTATATGATTAAAATAAATAATATAAAAACGTACTACCAAAATTCGAAGTCGGTGACTTTAAGAGCAAAATCATCTTCAGTGACGAAGCTCATTTTTGGCTCAATGGGTTCGTCAATAAGCAAACTATGACAACTATGAAATAAGCAAACTATGCAAACTATGAAAATCCACATGTGCTTCACGAATCACCACTTTATTAACAAAAAATAACTGTTTGCTGCGGTTTGCATGCCGGCGGCGTCATTGGGACCTTTTTCTTCGTCGACAATAACGATCGTTATCGAGCCATGATCACCGATTATTTTTGGCCCGAATTGGAAAACATGGACTTGGACGAGATGTGGTTTAAACAGGATGGTGCCACAAACCATACAGCACACGTTACAATCAATTTATTGAAGGATAAGTTTAGTGAGCGTGTTATCTCAAGAAATGGACCAGCCAATTGGCCGCCTCTTTCGTGCGATTTAACGCCTCTAGACTTTTTCTTTGGAGCTACGTCAAATTTTTGGTCTATGCCAACAAGACGACGACGTTGGAAGAACTCAGAGCCAACATTGAACACGAAATAGCGGCCGTTACGGCCGAAATGCGTGACCGAGTCATCGAAAATTGGGTCCAACGAATCGACCGCTGCCGACGTGCCCGCGGTGGCCATATGAACGAAGTCGAGTTCCATTCATAAATATTTTGATTCTGTTTCAAGTCGATCATAAAGTTTTGGAAATATCTCAAATTTTTTGCGTTTTATTTAATAAAAAAGGTGTCAAGTCCTTATTGGAAAACCCTATATATCATTTCATGTACCCATATACAAGGTGGCGCAAAAGTAATCCTCCTATCAGAAAATGCTATAAATTTTGCGATTGGCCCCTAATGTCAGTTCTGTTTTGACATTTGTGTAGTAAACACATGCGAAATACACGTTAATAAACAATGTTACGCTACACTGCTCCAGAACGCGGAATATTGGTGACTATTTATTTGAGCAATAATGAAGATGATTTTTCATCAAAAATAATCTTAGCGGGTACGTAAATAAGCAAAATTTACGCACTGAAAATCCGCGTGTAACCCACGAAGAGCCATTACACCCGCTCAAAGTCACTGTATGGTGTGCTGTCTTCGCTGGAGGAGTCATCGGACCTTTTTTCTTCGAAGACGTCGCGGGCCAAACGGTTACTGTGAATGGTGAGCGCTACAGAGCAATGATCAACGAGTTCTTTTTGCCGCAACTTGATGAACTGGGATTGGAAAACATGTGGTTCCAACAGGACGGTGCAACGCCACACACTGCACGTGCCACAACCGATATGCTGAAGGATGCATTTCCCGGGCGCCTAATCTCCCGTTTTGGCGATTTGCACTGGCCAGCAAGATCGCCTGATTTGACCGCTCCAGACTTCTTTTTGTGGGGCTTTTTGAAGTCGCGGGTTTATGTCAACAAGCCTCAGAATCTTGCAGCTCTTAAAGACAATATCCGTCAAGAATGTGAGGACCTATCGCCGGAAGTTTTGGCCAAAGTGATGAAAAATGCCATAAAAAGGGCTCAAATGACAGTCAACTGTGGCGGCGGCCATTTACATGAAATCATATTCTCGACTTGATGTAAAAAAAATTAAAAGACCAAATAAAAATAATCCACAAGAAAAATCAAAGTTTTTCATTTTTTTTTTAAATTACAGCCAAAAAACATCGGAAGGTTATTTTTGCGCCACCCTGTACAAAATATACAAATATAATTACATCATGTTGTATAATACTATATGTAAAGCTTCTTCGTCGGCAATTTCAGCTTCATCTTAAGAAATATATTTGTTGAATATTGTACATCGCAAATGTTAAAAAAAAAAAATAAAATATTTGTTCCCTAATCAATAGTATTTATATACATATACTTTATATTATATTTAGCATACGTATAGATGCCACATGTATCTATCTACAGATAATTTTATTTAAGTGAATATTTACGATGTACAATATTTTGGCCAAAAAGATAACAGGCTTCTTTTTGGCCAAATTTTGCATAATTATTCTCTCAGATTTTGCAAAATTTAGAAAAGTTATACCACGTAAGTTTGACATCAATTGAACAAATTTTATCCTGTGCGAGTAGCCTGGCAGTTTGTATGGAAAGTCCCATATCCGTATATGATATAATGAGGCTAATGATTTTTCATGTTTTTGGATAGTATATTTAAAAACTTTTTAATAAACTCAGTTAATATTAGCTTATATTTCGTTATGTTGTAAAATATTATTTTCTATTTTGTACATAAATATAGGCGTATATTAGAAATTTCACTCTATATTAGTAATATAACTTGAGGCTTTCAAATGTGGTTAGTTTTATAGCGGTTAATATATAAAATGTTAATATAAAACATACACAGAAAAACAAATAACAAAATTATGTTTTGTAATATTAAAAACCTTTCATATAATAATTTTGTAAACACAAAAAACTTTTTGTTATTTTTTTTTGTAACATCAATTTTTATTTTGAAAGAATTTTTATATGAAAAACAATAATTTACAAACAAAAAATTGTTACAAGTCAAATGTGAATACAAATATTTTTAATTACATGAAATTTTTTTCAGTGTAGTTTTTTTTGTAAAATTTTGTAAATGTATACAATATTATTAACTAACCGCAAAAAATAATAAAATATAATTTAAATAATAATCAGGCAATAGAAATACTTAGTATTAAAAACTAATTAAATTTCAATTGCCAATATAAAAAATTTTAACAATGCACATGTTTAGAAATAAATAGTAGCAATTATAAACAGTAGTTGAAAAAATTAAAATGTTTATATATATAATACACTCACAAGTTTTTTAGTTATTATGTAGTGTTTACTGTTTGTAGTTTAATACAGAAGTTTTTAGTTCAGTTAAAAAATTCTAGTTAACAATTTTCATAGCGTTTTAAATATTTTTTATAGAATATTTTTGTAAATCGATTTTTTTTAAAAAAAGACACCAACAATGGAATTTGTATATACAAAAAACTTTTTGTTATTTTTTTGTAACTTCAATTTTTTTTCAAAGAATTTTTATATAAAAAATAATAATTTACAAACATTTCAAACAAAAATTTGTTAGAAATCGATTTTGAATTTTGAAAAATATTTTTAATTACTTAAAATTTTGTAATATTTTTTTTGTGTACATTTATTTTTCAAAGAGTTATTTATTTTAACTTTTTTATACATTTGTTCGAAATGGTTTACTGTCATTTATCAATTTTTTTTAGTTTTATTAATTTTTTTCTTTATTTATTTGTAATTTAATAAAAATCTACCCACAAAATTTCCCCTTACAATTATATAAATTAAAATTTTTGTTTATTGTCTATATTTCTCAGATTAAAAAATAAAACATTTAGTTTTAACTAAATACTCACATGTTTTTACTGATTTGGTACAAATTTTAAAAACAAATAACAAAACTTATTTGATTTAAATAAAAAGTAAGTATACCGGTTTTTAAATGAAATTTCATTTCTTTTAAATTACATATTCTGTGGTTTTAACTTACAAACTATTTCAAACAAATATTTAAATATATTTAACCCAGTTTTACCGTTCCGAGCGAAAATAAAATTATAAAATATTTTTTGATTTTCATTTAAAAAATATTAAAAAAAAATCAGATTTATAAAGTTCTATAATAACCTTCATTGGCTTAATAAAACCTATTGATACAAATACATTTTATAATCTTTCCTTCCGTAATAGCTATAATCTAGAAATTTGTAGCGTGGTAACTGAAATAAAATAAATGTGAAAAAATATGTAATCTCGGGGTTTCTTGGGATTTTTTCATTAGAATGATAATAATGAAATCGTACTAATGCCTCAAAAACAATTTAATATTGATTCAAAAAGGCATTTTTTACAAAAAATGGAGATATTGAAATTGCTTTATATATGCTGTTTTTTCAATGGATCCCTCGGGACCGTTCCAGGACCAGGCCTAATTTTATAATCGCATTACGTTAACAATCTAAAAGAGCAAAAATTTTGCCCATTTTGGGATATCTCAATTATTTTTTTGAGGTATTCACCATTTTGTAAAATGGCGGGGAAACTCGAAAATTTAGGCAGACTGGACAAAGTGACAAATTTTCGCTCTAGTAGAGTATTAATGAAATCAAACAATAAATATCATTATCATTATTTAAAAAAATGGTAATGAAAATAATTTCAATAATAATTACAATTGATATCAATACCATGCTAATGAAATCATAAAGTAATTAGTCTGTTCAATTAATTAGTAGAGCGCCCCGGTAGGCTAGTTGGTAGCGTGCTAGCTTATCAGTGCGGGAGTCGTGGGTTCAATTCCCACCAGAGGCTCTGGTCTGTTTTCGCTACAACGAGCCGAAGGCCTTTGTTGCTAGTGCTCGGTTAGGGTATTAACATATAATTTGTAATAATATGATTAATAAATGAAATAAATAATATATAAATAAATTAATTAGTCCCACGTATGATCCCGGGGCTGTGAAGATACTTTTTATAATATCCAATAATATCGTTGTAAAAATGGGATAAAATAGGAAAACTATGCCCTTTAATTACCCAAATTAAACGCCAGAGATAGAAACTTGTAATTTGGCATGTACGTATAGCTACCTTTCTCAGTATACAGATCTATTTAGGATTTTTGGAAATTATTTTTTTTTTTGTAGGGGCAAATTTTTCAATTTCATCAAATTTCATAAAAATGTTCATTTCATCTAAGTATAATATTGTTTTTTTTTTTTGTTATTTCGCTAAAAATTATTTTTAATTGTATTATTTTCACTGGTTTTTAAGTCTATCTGAATGTATGTATATTCCTCAATTTAATTATAACTTTATAGTTTTTGCTAAATATTTATGCACAAAATTTGTGTTGTTATTATTTATAACTATAAATTTACTATTAAAATGTATTTGTGTTTACATTATTTAATACTTTCAAACTTAAAAACATGTTAAAAAAAACTCACAAACATTAACAGCAAATAACAACCCTTAAAACTAGAGATTAGTTTACACAAAATATATTTAACAAACAATTTTTAAATATGGTTAGTACAGCTAAATATTACACTGTGTAACACATGTAGAAAAAAGACATTTTAAGATATGTTCACAGGTATGTATATTTTTAATCTACCATATATATGTTTGAAATATGTTTTCAATTATTTTATATTTATGGTTATTATACATATTATATTTCACTAACACTAATAATAATATTAATAATAAACATACGTATTTTTACAGACAAACATATTTACCGGTGGACGCATATCATCTAATAGAATCATCTACATATATACAGTTATGTGCGAAAAAATAGGGACACTTGCATGCAACAAATTTGAAGTAAAAAAACACACATACATTTTGGAAAGAAACTAACAATATTATTTTTAGATTATAGTACAACAACAAATTTTCATTTTAAGCAACAATTCAAACTTTGTTGTTGCAATTGAAAAAAATAACATTGAAAAGTATTATAATTTTCTATAGTCGAATGTGAATAAAAATAGGGACAGTAAGAAAATGGTTTGAAATATTATTAGTATTTTATATTTTTTTGATTAAAATATAATAGTGGTTATTGTATCTAATAGATGGAAACATTTCTTTATCATATTTATGTAAATAAATGTACCAAGTATGGAGCCAAGGGTGGAAAAGGTATGGGATATAGAAAATCGGAACAGATTGTCATATGCATGAAATTTAAAATTTTTTTTTTGTGCCAGACTACTTCGTTGGTATTGTTTATCAATTCTAAGCCAAACAAAAGAAGACCTGATCACTATTAAGTCCTTAGAAAGCTGATTTCCTATCGAAAATCGAAAATTATTTACAAATTTTTAAGTGGATCGAAAAATTAATTTTGTTTATTGTGGGTTTTTAATTCACATTGCAATTATTAGTTGACAGTTTTTAAAAGTAGAAGTGTTTAGCTACATAATGACATGTAGAGATTTATTCTACGATTTGTAATTTTAAATTTCAAGACCAAGTAAATTATATGTACGGTTTTACTATATTCCTTAATCGAAGCACCCGGATTATAAATGATAAAATAAAAGCGAAAACGATTTAATTTTATTATTAAATAAGTAAGACATTTAAAATATTAAATTCATTTAAATCTTATTTTGCATCATCACGATTTTTTTTTTTTTTTGGTATTTTTAGACTATTTTAAGAATTAAGATTACCAAAAACTTTTTTCAACGTCTAACAATTAAAAACTATAAATGTTAAAATAAAAACATTGATGCCTTCAGTTAGCTAAACACGTCTACTTTTAAAAACTATCAACTAATTATTGCAATGTGAATTGAAAAATCCCAAAAAACAAACTTTAGCTTTCGATGCTCTTTAAAATTTGTAAATAATTTCCAATTTTCGATAGTAAATCACCTTTCTAAGGACTTAGTAATGATCAGGTCTTCTTTTGTTTGGCTTAGAATTGATAAACAATACCAACGAAGTATGGCACAAAAAAAAATTGAAAATTTCATGCATATGACAATCTGTTCCGATTTTCTATATCCCATACCTTTTCCACCCTTGGCTCCATACTTGGTACATTTATTTACATAAATATAATAAAGAAATGTTTCCATCTATTAGATACAATAACCACTATTATATTTTAATCAAAAAAATATAAAATACAAATAATATTTCAAACCATTTTCTTACTGTCCCTATTTTTATTCATATTCGACTATAGGAAATTATAATAATTTTCAATGTTGTTTTTTTCAATTGCAACAACAAAGTTTGAATTGTTGCTTAAAATGAAGATTTGTTGTTGTACTATAATCTAAAAATAATATTGTTAGTTTCTTTCCAAAATGTATGTGTGTTTTTTTACTTCAAATTTGTTGCATGCAAGTGTCACTATATTATTATATATATTATTCGCAAAATTATATTTCCAGCAGGATCGAATTATACAACACTCGATGTCTGATTATAATTTATCCAAAGCAAGACATTTGTGTAAATTTAAGAAAGTTTAATACCTTTCCAGAAAATATTTAAAACATGGATCTTTTTTGATTCCAAAAATCTTTTGAATTTTGCTACAAAATGTCGCACAGTGCTACACGCATATGTTTATTGTAATTGTAAGTAAAAATAAACTCTACCAAAATACAATACACATATACTAACATAAAGTTTACAACTACAAGTAGACACCAACTCACATACACTCTTGTATTGCAATACAAAACCAACACCAGTAAAACCAAGACACTTTGTGGTCTAAACACACAAAAAACATAAATCACTAGCACGAAAAAAAAACAAACTTTTTACATTTTACATAAAATGTTGTGAAAATAACAACAGCAACAACAACAACAAAATTAAAATATAACAAGAAAAATATTTAGTTTCAAAAATTTATAAAACATGAAATTTAATACTCTTGAGTAATAACAAGAAAAATTTGTTAGTTAAACAAAATTCTGTGAATAACTAAAATTTTTACTTAACTAAATTAAAACATAATTTAAAGAGAATATTTTATTTACATTAAGCAAAAAAACAAAATTAAGAAATATTTAAGTGAACAAATAATTATTAACGTGATATATAAATATCAGGCTTTCCATACCAACTATCCTGTAGACTCTAACAGATTTATGTTGAAATCTACTCTATTTCTTACTATATATTTTACGAAAAAAAACACAACAATTAAAATTAAAAAAAAAAAATTAAAATAAATATATATAGACATATTGTGAGCGCCCCGGTTGGCTAGTTGGTAGCTTATCAGTGCGGGGGTCGTGGGTTCGATTCCCACCAAAGGTTCTGATCTGTTTTCGCTACAAAGAGCCGATAGCCTATGTCGCTAGTGCTCGGTTAGGGTATTAGGATATAATTTGTAATTATATGATTAATATAAATAAAATAAAATGACATAAATATATATACCTTTTCAATGGACAGTATTTTTGTTAAAAATTTAAATTTAATAAGCTAAACAATAGCAAAAAACTTAAATAGTCAAAAATTATTTTCAGTTACTTTTCGAAAGGATAAAAGTTATCCTTCTATTATCCTTTTAAAAATTAAAGACAATGTAATGTCTAATTAAAGTAGACCGCAAAGGTGGGAGTTTTTGATGATATCCTCAGTAAAACTATACATTACGAATTAATGGATAGGCATAAGGGCCGATTTTACTACACCTTACTTCATTGATGAATTTTTCAAGGAAATGTATGGACCCATTACTTTAGAGTTGATAAGTAGCTACTTATACGGTTACGAGAATGGGGAAAGTAATGTGTCTAAAAATAGATTTTCATAAAATAAAGTAAAAAAAAAAAATTACAAATATTTCAAAAGTTATCATGTTATAGGTGATGATGAGAATTAAGCATGCTAACCGGGAGCTGTACCCACTGAACTATGAGCATAAATGAATAGTTGCACCTCTTGTTTTCATTAGTAATGTCGAAAGGTACAAACTTGTTTTTAACTTTAATTTAAACGAATTTTGCTGAAACATTAAGAACACAGGGCGACATTGCAGATATGGCGAATCCAAATTTTGACATCATTGTGCGGAGACGCCAGCGGGGGTGCTCATTTTTGCCTACATTAATGGACATCCTCCGGAGCAGTTTGATATTGAAAATGAGCAAAATCGCTCCAGCGGTTAAAAAGTTATGAGTGAAAATGTGAAAGTACCTCTAAATTTTACATATAAATTGGTGTATTTTAGTACAATTTCATAGTAGCGACTGTTGAATAATATTTTTCACCTCAAAAATTTTTTTACCACTAAAATTTTAATTCCACAAAAAATTTTTTTTACCTCAAAAAATTTTTTCACCTCAAAGTTTTTTCCACCACAAAATTTGTTTTTGCCTCCAAAAAAGTTTTTCACTTCAAAGTTTTTTTTTTTCACCACCATTACTTCAAAAGTTTTTTACATTATTTGTATCAAAAACAGTAGAGAACATTTTTTATGATATTGGTGGAGGGAATTCAAAGATTCCGCCCAACCGAATTTAAGCCTTTTTTGCTTGTTTTTTATAAAAATCTACTTGATGGAAGATTTTATTAAAGCTTTTAATTTAGAGTTAAGATTCTATGTAATTGTTTTGTTAGGAAATCTTCTAAAGGTAAAATCCTTAAGAGTCTGATAGTTTTTCTTTTGGAAAAGTGTTCAGAATCTCTATCGAAGAAGTCCTCAACATCTGAGGGGGTTTCTGTAGGAAAAAGAATCTTAAGAATCCAAGAGCTTTCTATAAGAAAAATTTCCTCAAACTCTGAAAGATTATCTATAAAATTGGCCCTTGAATCTGAGCGATTTTCTATAAGAAAAATTCTTCAGAACCTCAAAGTTTTTCTAAAGGAAAACTCCTCAAAATTTGCTGTGTTATCACACTCAGACCTGAAAGACTCATTTTAAATAAGGAAAAAGGGAAAAAATATCTTTATAATCTAAGAGCTTTCTATAAAAATAATGTCCTCAACTCTGAAAGTTTCTCTGTAAAAAAGTCATTTTAATCTGAGAGATTTTCTATAGGAAAAATTCTTTAGAACCTCAAGATTTTTCTTAAGAAAAAATCATCAAAATCTACTGGGTTATCAGACTTCGAAATAAGACTTTCAAGTCTGAATGTGTCATCTTAGAAAAAGTCAAAAATTCGAGTTGTTTCATAATAAAACACCTCAGAATCTAATAATTTTTGTATAGGTAAAAGTCTTTAATGTCAAAACGTTTTTGCATAAGCAAAAGTATTATTTAATGTCTTACAATTTTCGTTTATAGAAAAAGTCCTTAAAGCCTAAGAGTTTTCTTAAGGAAAAAAATCTCCAATTTTGAGAAGTTTCCTTCAAGAGAAGTTCTCAAAATCTAAAGTTTTTCTATAACAAAAAGTAAGTATCGCTTAATCAAAGGGTTTTGGCAAAGGAAAAGGTCCTCGGAATCCGAAGAATTTATGAAACAGAAAATATATGTTATTCCATAAGAAATATTCCCCAGAATCTAAGGGGTTTTTCAGAGGAAAAACAACTTAGAATCTGAGGGTTTTTATAGAAAAAGTCTTTAAAACTGGGGGCAAATACCTTAAATCTGAGTGCTTTTGTTAGGAAAAAGTTTTCAGGGCTAGATTTTGTCTGTGAGAAGACGTTAGAAGGGGAATTCTCAAACAAACACGTATTCCTTATATCTATATCTGTTGTATTTCTAAAAATTTGGAACCAGCTACTTTTTTTTTGCTTTGAGGTTTGAGGATAACTTTGATTTATTATAGAAATTTCTTTTTGACTGTCGCCTACAGATTTGGTGTCAAAAACTTAGACTTCAATTTTAGTTTTCTGCAAATAATTCAATATGAATCTGATAATAATATAATAATTCCTGTTTCAGTTGCAATTTTTCGGCTACTTACTTTCATTGTGAAATATTGTGTTTAAATATTGACCAATTTAGTGCTCATTTTTGGAACAATATGAATTTTTTTTTATAAATTAAAATAATGTTTACCAATATTTCATGTTGTTTCAAACATCAGCACAAACTGATTATACCCTGTCCATACAGTGTGTAGGGAGTTATGAGCGGTGAATTGAGCACTATTTCTAATACGCTTAATATGTGACAATAAATACTGATACGTTATGTATTTTCCTGCAACGGGCAGTTGGTGTGAAAAGTCTCATATATATGTATTGCAATTTTTTTTTTTTATAATAAATTTATTTGATGTTTGTTAATTTTATTTGTACAATATTTATTTAATTTCCGTTTTGAATCGTTAGTTATGCCTTCATGTGTTTTATATATATATATATATTTTTTTTTGTTTCAACAATTTTTTAAAAATATGCGTGTATTTGTTTATTATTACCTTGATTAGTATGTTTACACACGCATTCACGCAGCCATGCACAAACACACACTCACACACATACTTAAATACTAACATACTTTATTGCCTACTACTACATATTCACATTCTCAACCGGTTGGGATTTATTGTCAACGTTAACAATATTCAACAGCAATATATTTCAAATATGTTGTTGTTGTTGTTTTGTAGATATTTGTCATTAAATTATTTCAAATATTTGTACAAAATAAGGCACGTTTTATAAATATCATCAACAGTATATACACACACATATATACATATACACATCAGTATTTACACATATGCTCTTATGGCTTACATGTGTCAATTTAAAAGCGTATCACAGTGGGAGAAAGTACCAATCTAGTGCAAAAAGAACTTAAGTACTTTTAAACTATAGATTCGATTTTACATTTTGTAATCATACACCCAGAACACAAATTCATGTTGGCAACGGAAACCACCGAATTTTCCAGCTATGATTAACAATTTTTTGTTCATGTAGCTGAAATTCTGTTGTATCAGTCAAATAACTATTTTCTCTACCAATTTTCTATTATGACAACGAAAAAACTCGATTACCACAACCAAATCATTTGACTGGCTATAAATTCGGTATTTGTTTTCTCTGTGTAATCATAAGATGAAGAAACAGCATTCGTATACTAAAATCATAGTAGACTTATTATTGTCGTTGAAACCTCCTTCTTTTCGTACTTCTATCCCAAAAATTACTTCTCAAAAGTCTTTGGCAATAAAACTGTTTGCGTTTTCTTTGCATATCTAATACTAGATCAAAAGTCCGTTTCTTAGTTAAGCATAGTAAGTTGTTTACTATTTTGTTTGCTATAATTTACCGAACAATTTAAATATCGTAAGTTTTTTCTCCTTTTCGACAGAGGAGAAATTTGCATAACAAATTCATGTTCCGAGCTACAGGACTTTAATTTGGGATTAACTGTTTACCAAAAACTTTTTCTCCACTGAATTTACCCACACCCTTGGGGGTATAAACCTATGACATATCTTATTTATTTGGTCACAATGGTTAGGGGGGGGGATTCCTAACCCACCCGATAAATTTCGAAAATCACATACAAGTTCCGAACTACAGCAGTTTGAATGGGGTGGGGTCCATTTTATATATGATCCTCCATTTTACTATAACCATTATGGAATTTCCAAAAAATTTCTTACTGCTAAATTAGACCATACTCCAGGAAATATTATAAATATCGAATTTCTAATGGAAGGAGCTTGCGCAGAACACTAAGAGGGAGACTTTTTGCCCTCCCTCCAAAACTTTTTGGGTAATAAAAGGGGCAGTTTTCCCCATTTAATCGCATCTTGACCACGTTCTCCTTTTTTCTAACAAGCTCTGGTTTATTTATAGAAGCTTCACTTAAATTATGTGAACTAACAATAAGTTTTGAAATCTTAAAACCAAAACTTAATATTAAGTCCAGCCAGTGCCAGACGAACATTTAATTTATTTATTCGTAAATATGTTAGTATCCCGTTCTTATTTGAAATTCGAAAAAATTCAGCAATAGGATTTCGGCGGAAAAAAAATTCCCTTTTAAATTCCCAATTTTACCATGTTCTTGGGGTAAATTCGAAAAATTACCTTATAATTACCATAAAACACATATTTTATATTTCTGGTTTCTGATTTCTGTTTTGTTAGGCTAACAAGGGGAAAATATTTCCCTTTTTAATAGCGGCCAACATGTCAATATCGGTGTGTTCCTACCTTTATCGAATTGGCTTAAGTGCTTAAGGATAAAGTTTTTCCTTATTTAACCCATTTTCTCATGTTGTTATTGGAATGTTCACGAAATATTTCTTAAGGAAGTTATCCTATACTCTCTGGATCACAAATTTTATACTTTTCGTTTTTAGCCAAAACAATTTGGACAGGTCGTTTCTTCAAGGAAAGACCTTAGAATCTAAGTTTTTTTAAGAATATATGAATTTTTATCTAAGAAAGAATTTGCAGAATCTGAGAATTTTAATTTAAGGAAAAGTCCACAGAATCTAAAAATGTTTCTATCAGAAAAATTTCTACAAATCTATTATTTTGTATAAGAAACCTTTTTGTACAAAACAACTCTAGGATTCTACAAACATTTTATTATAAAAATATTTTATTAATATTTTGAGTACTTTTTCCATAAGAAAGTCGTTATTTAGCAAAAATTTAATTAAACATGTTTTTTACAAAAAATTATTATTGTTTTTATTGATAAGAATTAAAAATTTAAAATCTTTATATAGAATCTTTTTGACAACAAATTTTTTCGACAATGAAATGATTAGTTTAAATTATAATGAAGGCTTTTTTCGAAAATAAAACCCCCCCATGTGAAAATTATCATATACGAGGGCGGATCAATAAGTCCGTGACTTTACGAACTTCCCTCGTAGTTATATGAAATTCAACACTGGTCCCATTAAGTACCACCTGTTAATAGACTGCTTTCAAATTTTGAGCAAGTTCCGTCATTTACTTTGCGTTTACAGCTGTTCAAAACATACAACCTCGTGGATTTTTTTAAAAAAAGGAAAAAGTGAATTTCGAGTGCTCATTAAACATTATTTTATGCGAAAAAAAAACGTTAATCAAACCAAAGAAAAGCTTGATAAATACTATGGGGACTCTGCACTATCGCTTTTAATGGTATAAAAGCGGTTTGCTGACTTTCGTTGTGGTCGCACAAGTACAAATGGCGCTAAACGTTCTGGACGCCCAATTGAGGTCAATACACCCGAAAATTTCGAAAAAATCCACGATATGGTGTTGGCCGATCGAAAAGTAAAAGTGAGTGAGACTGTAAATAAAAACAAATAAAAAAGTATTGCATTTTATTTGGGTGTTATTTCATTTGTCAAAAAATTAAGCACCTACGCGCCTTACTCGCTTAGAGAGCTCGCTGAATAGTGAGTTGGCAAGCAGGGTTGCAGCGATCAGCGTACATACAAAAAACAGTATTTTAATTACGTGTTCGTCGATTCGACGAAGGTTATGTGTCCAGGGTTAATAAAATTTAGGATTTATTTATTTTTTTATTTCGAAGATAATTGATTATTCTTGGTACTTCTTTCTTTGAAAGTTATTTTATTGGGACTTATTTCAGTGCGAAATTATTATAAATTATTCTACTATATATACGAGGGCGGATCAATAAGTCTGTGACTTTTCGAACTTCCCTCTCAGTTATATGGCATGTAACACTGGTCCCATCAAGTACCACCTGTTAATAGACTACTGTCAACTTTTGAGCAAGTTCCGCCATTTTTTGCGTTTAACAGCTTTTCAAATCATACAACCTCGTGGAAAAAAGTGAATTTCGAGTTCTCATTAAATATAATTTTTTGCAGAAAAAAATGCCTATTTTATGGACCTCGAAAAATCCAATTTTTTGGAAGGGATACCAAAATTGGAGAAACGTTGGATGAAGAGTATTGAGCTAAAAGGAGATTATGTTGAAAAATAATTTTTTTTGTTTGCAAAAAAACTGTGTTTCATTCAAAAAGTCACGGACTTATTGATCCGCCCTCGTATAATTATTTATTGGTGACTAAACTGATGCAATGTTTTTTATGAAAACATTTACAATCATATGTCATTTATATTTTATTTGATTTATATTCATTTATTGATTGCTGTTAGCATTAAATAAATAGTTCCATTACTATTATCATATGGTCAGCCAGTAATCTTATAAAAGAGAAAGTGACAATCATGAAATAATAAAATATTTACCATAATAATGATGGTAGCGATCATATTGATAATAAGAACATTATTTATAAACCAATAACTTTAATGTGACAACCATACCCGAATGCAGCAAACATAGTATAGTAGCAGTGATCATGTTCCAACCATGGTTTTGCTCTCAGTGCAGGGAACACATACTTTAAAATTCCAATTTTGAGCTAAAAGTGTTTGTTAGGCCTTTAAAGTGCAGACCTATTTTCCAACCCGCATTTTTACAATTTTTCTGCGAAATCACTCCATTAGCTCATACTCCAGGGAATACGTACATATTGTTACAAGAAATTTCTACACGCGAATTTTGACAGCTGGAAAAATCTAGTGTCGTAATAAACTGGAAATAACTAGAATAACTGACTACTCATATAAATACGGGTACTTGGTGACGCAGTAGTTCAGTTTATAAGTAAAACGCAGAGTGTGAATAACTAAAAAGTGGCTAACGTTTAGTCTATCTACACCGTGTAAAAAAAGTCTGTATTAAAGTGTATTTCTCTAATTTTTAGTGACGGTTATAAATAAATAGAGCTATAAATAATTTCAAACAGTGTTTATTATTTGCAATATAGAAAGAACTCGATTTATTTAAAAAGTAAATAAATCAACGATTTTATAAAGAGTAAAATCGTAACAATATTCTAAATTTCATGTTTCTAGCCAAAGGGATTTGAAAAAAGACATTTAACGAAACTTAATAGCATAGAAGTAATTCATTTTTGTGTACTACATAAGCATTTTCACCCACTGTGCATATGAGTAAATTTATGAGTATAATTAATACCTATTAAGGTGAGTCCATTGACACCAAATTTTTTGTACCGCCCTGAAAATAAACTTTAATGCAGTTAAAAGAAACGTGTATACTTTTTAATGTGTATACATGTGGCCTTAATCCTCCTTAATTTTAATATATTTGCCATATTAAATTGTGAATGCCAAATGCATAGTAAAAATAGTACTATTGATATTTGAAGAAAGAGCATTAGAGGATTTAAATTTTTATAATGAAATTCCTCTGAATCTAAAAATATTTCTATTGATAAGAAATATTGCTTAGAATCTAAGAATTTTCTAAGAAAACGTCTGCAGAACTTAAATTTTTTTCAACAAAACATTTTTGAAAATGAAAATGTATTTTTAGTTTGATTCGAGATCATAGAAAAAGTTTTTTCAAATGAAAAAATTTTTTTTTCTCTTATATTTTATAACTTAAGTAAACATGGAGAATACAAAGAAACATTTATTAGACACCAGCCGAATGGAATGCATTTTCTGGTCAGCTACGACTTTCATCAACATTCTTTGTGCCGAAATACCAATTGTAAATATCTCTATTTAACTCACAAATCATCGGAAAAAGCTATCGTATGCTATTATACAGTTGATTTTTTTTATTGAGTAAAGATGAAATTTACTAACTATTTTTGTGTTATTTTTATATTCTCCTTTGTTTACCGTTTTAAAAAGATCAACTATAAAATATAAACTTCACTATTTTTGAGAATTTTAAAATTATACTCCAAGGTAATTCTATCTAAAAGAATTCTTCAGAGTTTAAGAAATTTTTGTACATATGAGTTGGATTTACCCATTTTTTTTATTTAGAGACACCCTGTGTAAACACATAATTAAAAGTTTGATTAATTGAAATATAAAATACCTTTTGTGAAATGTAACTTTGTCATATAAATATGTTTACATTTGAAAAAAAAAAAAAAACAAAATAACAACAATTGTAGAGAAGGAGTAAAGCTTTTTTATTGTTCATTAAAAAAAAAAATGTAAAATTAAATTTTATATCCATCACAATATTAATTTTTTTTCATTCAACAATTTATTTTACTTTTGAAAAAAGTTTAAGTTAGTTTTAATGTATTTTTTTTTTTTGCTTATTCCTACTCCTTCTACAACAACTGTGATTTACTATTACTACAATCAAGTATTTAACTTACTTTAGCTAATTATTTAAGTTTTCACGTACAAAACGTGTGCCTTATGACTTTTTAATTATACCTTTTACCTGGTTGAATTTAAACGATATAGCAAAATCATGAATGGTAAATGTTGTACAGCGGGAATATGAAAAACTTACCTAAAAATAAAAAGAAAATGGAAAGTTATGGTATTAGTTAAGCAGTAATTAGAAACAACAAAAAAGAAAGTACAAATTAAATTTCGTTTTAATTTTATCAACAAATTTAATATGAAAAATTTGTGGTGGTTATTCATTTTAATCGTTCTAAAAGAGTTTTTTTTTTCTTTTACTAACACAACGTTATTATTTAGCATGTATTAAATTATGTTAAGCATGCAAATGTGTGTAGAAATATTTTGAAAAATAACATTTTGCATGACATTATTATTAGTAACTATACAAATTTACCACCACAAACATTCTTATCAAAAACAACATTCTAGTTTAGTTTAAATTAACTTACAAGGAATGTTCCATGGGAAAAATATTACTGATTTTAAAGAAATTTTAATAAATTATGGGGACAACAGTATTTAACTTTAATTTATGATCTTAGAGACAGGGAAAGCAGTAGTTTTCTTAGTTATTTTTTTTTTAATTCCATTAAAAATTTGCATTAGTTAAAATATTCGTAGTAGTTTATTACAGTAAAATGTTACAAATGGAAAACTGATTTTTTACGATCTATATGTAACAAATACTTTTCTATACAAAATGCAAAATATATCAAAAATTTACCAAGTTTTTGGTAAAAAAAATGGTAACAGCTTAGGTAATTCATACAATAAAAACCTTAGATGAAGTCTTTTTTATCAACTCGGAAAATTTCAATTGGGGCCCTTCCTTGTTAGTTTTAGTTTGTATACGTTTATGGGGAAGTTTATTGTTGACCTGTCAGTTTTTTTTTCGTTATACGATCCATATGTATTGGTTAAGGAAAAAATATTTTCTCAAAACTCTATTTAAAATTTCAAATAGATAATGGCGGAGAATGTAAATAACACAAAAAAACTCAATAAAAAAACAACTGTATTTTAGCTTTTTCCTTTGATTTCTTAGTTAACTAGAGATATTTACAATTAGAACCTTTAAGGGCACGAAGAATGTTGATGAAGATTGTATCTGACTAGAAAATGCATTCCATTCGGCCAGTGTCAAAATAACTTTTTCTGTGAATTCTCCATGATTACTAAATGAAAAATAAGAAAAAAATTTTTTTCTCTGATCTCAAACCAGAATTAAAATACATTTTCATACATATAATTATTAAAGATCAACTATAAAATAAAAACTTCACTACGAAACACATATTTCAAATTTTTACAGAAAGAAAAAAATTCTTTAAAAAATAAAAAACAAAAGTTACTCGTCACGTGACTGGTGTATTGGGACTGCAAGCAATCATAGGAGGGAGAGAATTGCACATTGTGACATTTCATAAGACTGACACAGAACAGCTATGTACAGGACTAACACAAAAGAGTTGATCACAAGACTAACTTTAACCCCAATCACAGGACTGATGCAAAGGCCACACTTGGTGATGTGTCTAAAAAAGATTTGCCCTTAATTAAAAAAGTGACAATTAGAAAAAACAGACTGGGAGTGATCAAGCTGAAAAAAAATTAAACTAAATTAAAAATGTTAATGAAATAAAATTCCAATTGTTAGAAATAAAAACGCTTTAACAATAAAAATTCAAATAAGTGCAAATATTTCATGAGCGCTTAAACGAAAAAGTAAAACTGAAAAAGTACTTCAAAATAATATACCAATAGTGGGCGAATACAAGCCTTTTGTTTTCAAAAGTGTGGGTCACAAACACCAAAAAAAAAGTCTGGGATGACAATTAAAAATTTTGTTGTTATTATGGAAAATTTTGCCAACTTGAGCCCAGCGGTATTTTGTGCTAATCCTAGCAAAACTTATCTGCTGACGTGTATTACAGTGAAATTAGTATAAAAAATTAGTAGCTGCTACTAAATTTTAGTAAAATTTTTGTAAAGTGGAATGTAAAATTGGTTAACTAAATATAAGTAAATTTTAATTATAGCAGGAATGTTAATAACCACTACTAAACATTTGTAAAACTCTGTACAAAATATATTTAAATAAATAAGCTCTAAGTAACAAAAATTTTGTGATAAATTTTAGTAACCTAAACTCAATAAATTGTAAAATATAGAAAAAATTTGAATTTATAAAAAAATTCACAAATTATCTAAATTATTTGTTGCACTTTAAAGCTACTAATTTCTTTTGAAATTGCCTTACGAAAAAAAATCACAAATTTATTTTATTTTTGTCGAGTAACATTTTTTTTTAACGAATTTATCATTTTGTTTTGATTTTGCTGATTTTTGTATTGAAAACTATTTTTAGAGTAAATTTTTTAGATTTAAAGGTCACATTTTAATATTATTAAGGGCTGATTTTTAGAACACTTTAGTGGATGTACTATTTTTGGAGGTGAATCGGTTGTGAACAGTATCTTCACTTCCGATCATTTTTTCAACATATGTAGCATTTTTAGCCAATTTAAGTTTGTAAGTATAAGTTTTATTTATTAATATTAATAATACTTAATATTAACAATATTTACTTATTTTAAAAAAAGTGTCAAATTAGTATTTTTTTTTTGCTAATTTTATCAAATCGGTTTTCGAACATTTGTAAAATAATTTCTGAAATTAGCAACAAAAATTTGTAAACAATCTGTAAAAATTCTGTAATTTGTAAAATGTAAGTGCAAAAAAATTTACTAAATAATATGTTTTTTTACTAAAACTCAGTTTAAAATAGTAAATTGGAATTGAACACCGTTTACAAACTTTTTTACTAACTTTTTTTTCTGAGTGTAGTTCAAAATTAAGATTCGTACTTTTTCCAAAACTTTTATCAAATTTTTTGCTTATAATTATTATATTAAAATTCATTAAAAATAAGTACAATAAGTTTGTTTAAGATTTGACATTGAAATTGATCAAAGAAATTTTCTGTTAAACTACTCACTGATTTGACCTGGATCTTTACTGTTTTCATCAGTCACGAGGAAGGTTTTTTTAAACCGGTTTTTGTTCATCAGACAAGACACAGGCCACAGGGTATAAACATGCAGATCAGAGGGTCAATTCTCGTTTTGTGAAACGGTAAAATGAAAAGTTTTTTCACGTTTTCATAGTACTTTTGATTCGCGTTCTGTGAAAAAATGTAAAGAAATATCAAAACGTTTTCATATGAAAAAAAGTGGAACAAAACAAGATTTTTTCACGATTGCACAGCACTGGCGATTATTGTTTTGTGTAACAGTGCAAACAACTGTTAAAATATTTTCATATGAAAAAATTGTTTACACAGAATATTTATAAGTGAAATAAACATGGAGAAGATTGTAAGAGGTAAACCTGCCAGCAAAAGCCAAAAGGAGTATTTAATTAATTATTAAGAAAAGCATGTGGACATTGCAAACGATAAGTAAGTAGCTTAATAACCATAAGCACACTTTCATAAACCCCATATTTACAGATTTGTAACTGCAGATGGTGCGAAATTTCGAGACGAAAAGTGTAACGAATTAGCCGCGAGCCTTAACAGTCAAAAGGACTGTGAAAAATGGAAAAAGAATTGGAGCGATCTTAGATTTATTTATTTATAGTTTATTTATATTCTTTATGAAATGTTTTTTTTTTTTCTTAAAGTAATATAGTTCACTTAAGCAAGCCGCTATAAATCCATGAAGTGCTCGTCGGTTGTCTTCTTGAATAGGTTTTGGCCATCACGAAGTATGCGTCTCAGCACTCTCAAAAAATTCCTATAAATTATTAAATTATTTACTGCAATGAAATGCTTGTGACATCATTGTCTTACCTTTGTTCATCCGGAATTCTTTCCAATATATATCCAATAATATACTTAATCCAGATATTTTTATATAATTATTTAAAATAAATTTTACGAACTTAATTCACTTTTGTTTACGTTTTTCTCTGTTTTGACATTTGCTTTAAGTTTTGGATAACACAGTGACAAAATGTTCATGGGTACAGTGCGAACGTAACATTTTTTTCATAATACATACGAGAATCGCAATTTATGTGTTTGTGAAGCTTATGAAAACGAAAATGAAAAGTTTTTTTTCACTTCACATTATCACAGAACGAGAATTGACACACCAGTTTTTCACATCAGATTAGGTACTTTTAAACTCGTCCTGTTTAAATCAGTGACAAGACAGGTTACTGGATAGATTCTTCTGATTGTATTTTTTTTTTGCTATGGTCAGAAGGCAGGCGCTCGAACTTCAATTGAACCCTTTTTCGTCACTAGGCGGGATCAAAATCGAAACCTTCCCACTACGAACCATTTTTTAACAAACTTTATAAATTCAATGCATACTTGTTATGCTGTCGTTGTGATTTAAATCAATTTTTCGCTGGTGCTTTTGGCGATTCCATCCTCCCTTGTGCAAAGGTTGGTCACACTCCTTAATTGTGAAAAAAGATCCCATATTAGCAAAAATCCCATTAAAAACCACCGAAATTTTTTAAAACTAAACTCTGGCAAAATGTTTTTTACAAACGCTATCCTAAATACATATAACCCTTTAATGCCAAAAAGCAGTTGTCAGATATTATGTAGTTTTTGTCTAAATAATAATTTTTTATTAAAGCAATTACCTAATATCGATAGTAAATATAATTTTCTACTTTTTTTGTTCAACGAATCATAATCAAGCGAGAAGGATGTAAAATCAAAATTTCATATATTTAAAAAACTTAACTTTTTGAAACAGAAAAAATTATTTAAAAAATCGCAAAATGTATATTAACACTCTGACATATATTATTGAAAACAATAAAGGAAGCTAAGTATCTTTACTTTTAACATAAGTTTCCATTTTTGCTTCAGAACTTAAATAACACCATCAGGACACATTTTATGAACATTCTTTTAACTCAAAACCCACTTAACAGTTTTTTTATAAAATAAGCACAACTAATGGACTCAGACTTTGTAGTAAGCGGAATTAATTTTTGTTAAAATCGATTTCGCAATTTTCAAAAAGCTAAAATCCCTGTAACTATACAAATATTACTAGATCAACAATTTTCGGATTGTTATTTTACTCCAATAATAGTGTCACTTATAGCAAAATTCGAAACTATTTAATTACTTAATTTCTTAATACGTTGTCAACCTTTATTGTACTATAACGCCTAAATAAAGCGATAAATCAAAATTTTAATATCTTTGGCATAGTAATGTCAATGAGCAATTCCATATGAAAGCGATCACCTTTTGGACGACCCCTCTCCGATTTTAAAATATATAGTCTCAATCGATTGCCCAGCAAAAAATAATGTACCTACATATTTTTTTTTTTTTTTTATAGTGACTGGTTTAGTGGTGGTGTACACCACTGTCATGTGAAAAAATTGAAGAATTCTTCATAAGGGACCTCATTGAAAGTTGTTTTAGTATTGTTGTTTAGGTATTGAATCAGGCTTTAATTGAAAAATAAAATTTTCCTAATTTTTCTCAGAAATTTACCTTTTTTCCCATGAAAATTAAATTTTCCGATTTTCCACAGAAGCTCCTAAATTTTCCGGCTAATTTTATTTTTTTTGGATTCCTCATAATTTTTGCTTTAAGAATCAGCAATAAAAAAATGGGCCCCGACTCCTTGTTTGGACAGGAGAAGAGCATTTAAGAGACCACCTTGTTCTCATTGTTTTTATATTTTTTATAATTGAATTATTTTTAATTATTTAACATTATTTTATTTTATTATTAAAAATACATTTTAAAAATTATTTTACAGTTAAAAATACATTTATGAAGAAAAAATCTTTCTTATTTTGCTGCCTATACTTAATTACAATATTTATTAAAAATTTCAATTGTCTTGGCATCATTATAAAATTAAAGTAACTTTAAATTTAGCACGTCGGCAGACGAAGAGTACCGCTTTACATTAATTGACATATCAGAAATATTTGGTATGAAGCAATGAAACTTTTGCGTTCCAGTTATTATTATATCTGTTTTGAAGTCGTCGCTCCATGGCATCGTGTTCTTTTTGAGTGCATAAAACTGTGTTAATGGCAATTTCCTTGCTTTGAATCCACGAAAACAAATGTTGTACATTTAAGATCTGGCCAGTATATGGCCTTTGCAAACTTGCCTTAGTCGCCATGCGTTTTAGGGTTCCCCCTTACGCATCGCATGGGCCCTTACCGTGGGATTGTAAAAATTTTTTTTATTCTTGTACTGAGAAGCCGAGCCGTCTGAGAAAAACGTTACTTTGTCGATTGCATCGAATTTTGATCTTAAGAATTCAAACAGTTTCATTTGAAATAAATAAACGGACACATAATTATGAGCTAAACTCTCCGCGACAATAACAAGGCTTACGGTCTGTAGTTCGTTATCTTCGTTTTTGAAATAAATGCAAAAAGGATGCACCGTGCACTGGTCGTTTGCCCAGTGATAAGCCTGAATTTCATCCTGAACGAGAAAAGTGTAATTCTCGGCAAAGTCGCTTATCACAATGAATTCATTTTGGGCTAATTTCTCCTTACTTTCCTTTAGAAATTTCGATTGCATCTCGGATAGGCAGCACAGATAAAATGAGATATTTCTCCGGAAAAGTGGTCGCTAAATTGAATTTTCTTTTCAACTGCTCAATCATTTGATTGCCGTCATCAACGTCATCTGCTTGACTGCATTCGTTATCAGAGCCTTCATCAAATATTGTCGCAATTGCACTCATAACCTTGCCTTTTTTATCTTTTCTGTATTTTTCACTTCGCAACTTTCTTTTTCTAATAGGCGTTTCACCTAAAGTGGTAATAGCCTCATTCAAAGGACTCAAAGACATATTGACCATCGGAATGTCTGCCTCACTATCAGATGAAACATTTTGTTCAATTGTCATTTCACACTCGGATTGTGGTTGCATTTGTTTCAATGCATTTGCTTGTTGAGACAAATCGATTTTACACTTGGGGCAAATGAATTCTGCTTCTTCACCGTATTGTATATTTAATTCATTCATGTATCGCTTCGAAACACCAGTTAATTTTAATACTTTTATCTTTTTCGAACGATGTCCACTCTTGTTAAACGGATTGCAGCAAAATTTATTCATTTTACTTTAAATTGTCTTTACAGCTTCACTCTTTACTTTACAAAAAAAACACTTCAACACTTTAACGTTTAGTATTCAACTAAAATTTGACTCAGAGTGTGTGAAGTATTTATATTTATTTTTTGGTAAAAAATAGGTAAAAAAAAATAAGCGATATTTGCTTTTCTTTAATAGGAAAATTTGCGTGAACTACTGGTCATAAAATGTTTTTTAAAGAGGGACTTAATTGGTTACTGCCAATAAGCCGACCACAGGTCATAAAATGTTTTGTAAATTTTTTAAATTACCAGGTAATAAATATTTCGCCATATTTATGGAAAATCCGTGTTTTATGACTTGTTTCTGCACGTGTCATTTTAGGCGAAATATTTATTACCTGGTTATTTAAAAAATTTACAAAACATTTTATGACCTGTAGCCTCAGTCGGGTTTGGTGTGCCATTACATGCCACTGCTGCTATTATCCATAGATTTATGGCCGATCTTGTGAAGGCAGGCAGACCATATTCACTACACACTCAACTTGGGGCTCTTAAAAAAAATTGATTTTTTCTTCATAAATATATTTTTAACTGTAAAATAATTTTTAAAATGTATTTTTAATAATAAAATAAAATAATGTTAAATAATTAAAAATAATTCAATTATAAAAAATATAAAAACAATGAGAACAAGGTGGTCTCTTAAATGCTCTTCTCCTGTCCAAACAAGGAGTCGGGGCCCATTTTTTTATTGCTGATTCTTAAAGCAAAAATTATGAGGAATCCAAAAAAAATAAAATTAGCCGGAAAATTTAGGAGCTTCTGTGGAAAATCGGAAAATTTAATTTTCATGGGAAAATTTAATTTTTATGGGTAAATTTCTGAGAAAAATTAGGAAAATTTTAAAAAACAATCAATGAGGTCCCTTATGAAGAATTCTTCAATTTTGTCACATGACAGTGGTGTACACCACCACTAAACCAGTCACTATAAAAAAAAAAAAAAAATATGTAGGTACATTATTTTTTGCTGGGCAATCGATTGAGACTATTTATTTTAAAATCGGAGAGGGGTCGTCCAAAAATTTGCCAATTTTTATCGTTTTTATATGGAATTGCTCCAATGCCAAATATATAGTAGAAATATTATCGATATCTGATAAAAAGAGACTAGAAGAGTTAATATCACCCGTTCATATTTTTATCCACTGTCAATTTCTGATAGAATTCTTATTTGTATTTTTGACAACCCTTCAAATATTTCCTTTTTAATGTTGCTACTACAATATAAGCCCCCTTTAATAATCGACTTTTGTACACACTCCGTTGTTTGACCAGTTTTAAATAATTTATTTTAAAAAGACAATTTTTTAAATCCGCGAATCAAACAAAATGAAGTTAACTTTTTTGATTCTTAAATATTGGGAATTAAATAATTCATGGAAGCAACATAATTTTTTTCTTTAAATTTTTAAAGATGTTCTTAAAATTAGTAAATCTACTAATTTATAACCAAAAATTCTTAATTAAAAATTAGAAATATTTCTGTAAAATTATTATTTTGAGTAAATAAGAAATTTACTTATTCCCCTAACTAATAATTTAGTCTTTAAACAATTTGTTAAACCCATTTATAAAATTATAATGCGTGTGGTATATTTTTACTTTTGTGTGATTTTTTTAATGTACCTGCAGAGAAAAAAAAAGTTTATGCTAAAAGTGTAACTAAAGTAATTTATCACATGTCAAAATATATGAAAATTATGATTAAATTGCGTATAAAAAAATATCACAAAAAAAAACTCATAGATTAAAATTATTCTCCAGAGTGAAAAAGGGTTAGAAAATGTTCCCCCCACCCGTTTAAAACTAAAAACTAAAAGTCTATAAAAATTTTATGCACATTAACATTTGTTTCTTGTTTTATATAAAACTTTAAAGCCCCGTAGCTAATAAGTGACACGCGTCAATTAATAAAAAGTCTTAATGCTTCATATAGAACTTTATAAAAAAAAAAAATAAACATTTATGATTGTGCTACATTGTGTGCCTTGGTATGTGTATGTGTGTGAGAGCGTAGAAAAAACGCGGTTATTATGGCCTTGGGCTTGTTTTTATATTTTTTTTATAATAAATCTAAAAAAAAGGATTTATAAATATTTTGAAATTATAAGGGTGGTTAAATACTTGACTTGTTTTAGAATGTTTTCATTTGAAACGCTTCAAGGTATGGTTTAATATGTATGCTATAAACATTATATCTACATTTTCAAACTTTTAATGTGGGTTTTTTGTAATAATAAATTTATAATAATAAGAGTATAAATTGTTATAGTTTACTTTTTTAATTAGTAATATGAGCTTACAAAACTTAAGTTTATGTACAACATTTTTTAAAATACCGAGAAATTTACTTTAGTTTGTATTATTTACTTGCAACTAAAAGTATGCTAGGTTTTTGTTTTGTTCAATACTGCACTTAAAATAACACTGTGCAACAAGAAAACTACACTCAGAATATTATGTAGTTAACTGTATGTAGTTTAATAAAAAAGTTTTCCGTTCCATTTAAAAATAAAGGAAGATACATTTATTTTTCAAAGAAACATCTATATTAACTTTTTTATACATTTATTCGAAATAATTTACTATCATTTACCGTTTTTTTCAGTTTCATTTATTTTTTTCATTTGTTTGAAATTTAATAAAAATTTACCCACAAAACGGAAACTTGTGGTTTATTTGTGTCCGTAACAGTTATTACAAATTAAAATTTTGTTTGCTGTCTGTTTCAAAAAAAAATATTAAAAAAATTTAAATTTGTTTTTTTATTTAAATTGGTTGTATATATACAAAATTTTTCAATACAAATTACAAGAACTTCATAAACACACATACATACACAAATACATTCACACAAAAAGTGTTTATAGCTTCATATGCATACATACATTTTGTATTGAACGAGTATATTAAAAAAAAATAAAAAATACAAAAACGGAAATAATTTCAAATAAATGAAAAAAACATTTATTTTTTAAGGATTGGTGGGTAAAATTTTGACATTTATTTTAACTGATTATATCAGTTGTTTCTTACGGATGTGTCAGTTGATTAATCAACATTTAAAAATAAATAACAAATGGCATTTAATTTAAATGAAAATTAAGTAGACCGGTTTTTAAATGAAATATCATTTCTTTTAAATGATATTTTCAGTTATTTTAACTTACAAACTTTTTTAAGTGTACATCTTGTATGAGTGAAAATAGAACCGCCATGATAGAACCGCTACTGTTATACGGTTTTACAAGTTAGCTTGTTGTTAATTTTTGTAAAAGTTTTAAATTTCATGCAATTTTAGAAAAATATGAATAAAAATCGAGGGTGATTTTGATAAATTTTTTGCTATCAATACAAACATTTCAATTTCACAAAGAAAATCTAAGAACTTTTTAATGAAACTAAACAATATCAATATTCAAAAAGCTTAGCAATATGAATATTGAAAAATTGTTTCAAAACTCCGAACGGAAAAACGTTAAGCGCTTCGTCTATCATTAGTATTACCGATAAATATAGAGAAAATTCAAATTAATTAAAGAAAAAACTTGGAAAAGATTGTTTTTTAATTCAACTGTTATTTTTACAAAAAAAAAAAAAACAAAATTAAAAGTCACCAAAAAGAATGTTAAGTTTTTTTTTTGCTTCAGTTAAGATCATCCAGAAATAAAAATGATAAATCGCACAAAAATTTTTTTATTGAAATTTGGGCGCAATTTCATGTCGAAAATTACACAATGGGTACATATAAATTGCAAAAAAAAAACAAACATACAGTTCCTCATTATCTCATAAGCAATACCCTCTATGAACCAAAATACTAATGTATGGCCAAATTCTTAAAGTATAAATCAAAATATGTTCTATAATATTTGAACAATTCGACTAATGAATACTATGTAAAAAAATAATTTAATATTTTACGTTTTTCGCGGTGCTATGGCATGGTAATATTTCAAGGGAATGAACTTTTCATTCTGTAAGTTTTAATATGATTTCACAAAAAATATTTATGGTAGCTTCCAATACGTCAAAATTCATTGAATGCTTGAATGCTTTAAAAAAATTCGGAAAACATATTTTACGGAACATATTAATTAACAAACGATTAAACGACTTTCATGTGTTAAGCTCAATTGTAGGAAACAACTTGGTTTAGTATATATATTAATAATATATTTTAAATAAGTTGGTAACTTTAGTGTGGTTGATAGAGGGTATTGCATTCAAAAATAAATCTTGTGGTTGATATAGAAATAACATATATGTTATAAAGGAATATTAATGAATCATACTTGATAATAACCATTTCGTATATTAAATCATAAATAGATGCTCTTAAACAATATTTGTTTTGTCTGCGTGCAAACAATTAATATGCTGCATGAAATGTCTCTTAAAATTGCATGCACTAAGATTGACGAATTTTTAATTACTAATATATTTTTTCTGTACCTAATACGATAGGTTTTTTTTATAAAAAATATAATTACAGTGCCACCTCGCTTAACGCAACTCTCGATAAACGCAACTCCTCGATTATTGCAACTCGTAAATTGTTTGCGCTGTTGACTCAGTTAACGCAACTTAAAAAAAAAAAATCTCAGTTATCTCAAAAATATCTGTTTGTGTTTTTTATTTATATAAAACTTTTAATACAACAAAAAGTGATATTCTTAATAAACTTGAGGCATATCTGCAAAAGAAATTTACACAAATCAACAATAACAAGAATTAAAAAAATTAAGCTGCATTGACGAGATCGAAAATGTTGACATTACTCCAGCGCTTCCTAAAATTAAATGTCAGAATGCTATTGATTCTTTTGTCTTCAAAAGACATTATGTTGCTGCAAAACCTTCGTGAAATTGCAGTGCAGAAAAATATTTCATGCAATAAAACACAGTAAAAAATTTCTGACTTTTTTAATTGATATTTTTACCATTAGAATGTATATTTTTCATTTATTATTTTGTAGCAAAGGGAAATTATATTAAAAAATAATAATATTTTCTGGTCCAAAAGAGACACTTTGGTCAGCTTCTGTCCCCAGAAATAACTACTAGCCACAAGAGACTTACAAGTCTTCAAGCGTCCTAGTGGTTTTTTAATATTTTTTAAGATAATTATCCTTTACAATTAAAAGAAAACGCCGTTGTAATATTTTTAAGCGCAAGAGCTGTTTATTGCTTAAATGTTACAAGACGAATGATTTTATTACATCAATAGCTTAAACGAAACCTCGCATTAGAACAAAGCGAACATGACATAAAACAAAATAAACGATAATGAAATAAAAAAAATGACTTTCGAAATTTAAATGACAATAAATTAAACGGCGTTGTAAAAAATGGTAATGAGTGCTTTTTAGCAAATGAAAATTAATTATTCCGCTAAATTAAATATAAAATAATTAATAAACAAAATATAAAATAATTATAATAATAATAACATTTATAATAAAAATAATAAGCGGCGTTACAATTTGTGTTTTTTATGTTATTTTTAATGAAATCAATAAATTTACTTTTAAAATAAATTATTTAAATAATATCACACATTCTTTTCTTAATTTAAACCGTAAAAAATAGATACTCGGTTATCGCAACAACCTCAGTTTTCGCAACTGCCAAAATGTCTATTAGTTGCGTTAAGCGAGGTTGCACTGTATTTATGTCTCAATATTTCGCTACCCCATTATGTAGCATCTTCAGGAAATAACTGAAATCCTGAAGATGCTGACAAGAAAATGCATTCCATTCGGCTGGTGTCTAATAACTTTTTCTGTGTATTCTCCATGTTTACTTAAATTAAAAAATAAGGAAAAAATTTTTCATTTAAAAAAAAAAAAAACTTTTCCTATGAATCAAACTAAAAATACATTTTATAATATTTTAATATATAAAAAAATATAAAATATAAAAAATATATAAAAAAATAAGCTCAAAGAATTAAAAAGTTAAAAATTATATTTTGTTAAAGTTTTCTGAGTTTTTTTGTAAAATATCGTATTTAAGTTATTTTACATTTGCTGTTGGTAAAAATTCGTTTTTTTATATGTATTTTGGGTAACATTTCATTTTCTTTTTGGGCTTTTTTTTTTAGTAATTTTTTGTATTTTGCCTTTTAAGTTATTTTTTATTTTTTTGCCGATTTTTCATTTAGACAATTTTTCGTTTTTATTTTCGGGAAAATTTTCTTTGAGTGATTGCAGTTATATATCATGCTTGGATGATTTGGCGTAATTAAAACTAACACAATTTAAATTCTGTGAATTAAACCCAAAAATTGTGAATTATCGCCCAAAAGTTGAGTAATTTTTCACCTAAACCGGCGCCCAGATTTGTGAGACCCAGCCAGCAATATTTGAATACATTTTTGAAGGTTCTGATTCTACGAGGCGAATGTGATACAAAAAATGGATATTTTTTAAATATTTTGTTCAATATTTTTTAATATTTTGGACAACAATTTGAGCCTTCTGAAAAAATCATACAAGGCACAAAATTTTGAAAGAAATTATTAAATACCAAAAATAATTCAGAAATATATTATTATGCATAAAAAATTCCAGGTAATAAGTAGTCAAGCTCAAGGTCTATTTTATACAAAATTATCTATTTTTCATCCAATATTTCGCTATCTCAATGCATAGATTTTTCAGGGATTTTTTGTTTTTTCACTTTTTTTAAAAAAAATTAAAAAATATTAATAATTTGTAAAAAATTAAAAAAAAAATAGATTTTCTTGCTTTTTTTTGATAAAGGGAGATAAAATATGGTGAAAGATGAAGAGCTTGGTAAAATTGTCATAGCTTTTTAGCTAATATTCATGCTTTGAATTTTTTACTCCGTTGGTATTAGGTGCTATGGAAACAATGCAGAATAATGCTGCGATATGTATGAGAGATAGAATACTCATACATATTATTTTTCTAAATGGATGTTGCCGACGCTGGGTATCAAACCTTCTTCGACCTTCTAAGCAACAGTACAACGCTTTAATTTTTAAATCAGCAGAGAGATCTTTTAGATGAACTACTTTCACTTAATAATAATATATTTTACCCAATTTTTGATTTATTTATGTTCTAAATGTTAGCTAACTGTGACGTTCTAAGGCTATATTCGTAATTTGTATTACAAAGCCTGGGATGAGTCGCTATCCCAACGTATTAAATTGTTTTAAAATTTGGTTGAACTATGATATATATACCTTGTTGTTTAAATATGTATCTAATAATAAATATGCTTTTCTACACCTATATTTTATGTGGTTTAAATAAAAACTGTAGGTTCCAAAACAACTTAAATCTAAAAGTTGTTTAAATAATGACTTAAGGAAGCCCCCTGCATAAAAGGTTAACAAATAGTTATTAGTCCATTAAATCAATTAACAATAGTTTGTAATGTTTTTTTCTACTTAATGGTATATTTTTTATTTAAAGGAAATGTCACAGAAACTTTGAAAACTTCAAATGACAAAGGTCAAACAAATCACTACACAATAAATAACAAAAATTTTTTCTATTCTAAGAATTTGATTAAATAAAGTAATAAAAAATACCTTAAAGTTTACAACACAAAATCGACAGGCAGTTTCTTGAAAGGTTTATTCTCATAAGGTCAAATATGTCAAGTAAACATTGTATATGTCCCATACTTGGGAGTTTTTAATTACCATTCAATTTTCACCAAAAAAATATCTGTAATGGCAACTGAAATTTTTGATGTTATTACGGGAAATTTTGCTAATTTAAGCCCAGCGGTATTTTTTCTAATCTTAGCAACACATGTCTGCTGAAATTAGTAAAAAAAGACGTTTTGTAAAGTGGAATTTAAAATCGGTTTTCTAAACTACTAAATACTATTAATATTAATATTAGTACAATCTAATTAATATAAAAAATTAGTAAGCGCTTCTCAATTTTAGTAAATTGCTGTAAACTGCAATTTCAAATAGATGTTTTAAAATCAGCAACAAATTGTACTAAATATTAGTGAAATGGAAATAGCCGGAAAGTGAATAGCCGGTACTAATTATTGGTAAAAGAAATTACCTCGATTTAAGAAATATTTTTGATAAAAAAACTCAATGATGATTGAGTAAATTGTAAAATATAGCAAAGTTTTTATTAAAAAAAAAATTATTAAAATGCACAAATTAACTCAATTATTATACCTTTCACCACAGGTGGAAGGGTATATATAAGTTTGTCATTCCGTTTCTAATTTCTACAATATTGATCTTAGACCCTATAAAGTATATATATTCTGGGTCCTTATGAAGAGCGAAGTTGATTTAACGATATCCGTCTGTCCGTCTGTGTGTTGAAATGGGTTTTCCGAAGAACCCAGACATGATGAGAACTTGATTGTTTTTTATTTCTGTTACATGTGATCCATTTCTGTTTGCTATTAAAAATCAGACAGATCGGTTAATAAATGGCTGTGATATTAGCAAAAAACCAGGACTACCTCTAATTTTTTCCGTAAAATCCCTTTTTTTAATATGTATGTAGAATTTTACGCATAACAAACACATCCATGTGTTAAAATTCTTTTCTTTCATCTCCACCTTTAATACACAAACAACACACATACAAAGATTTGTCATTTATATAAAAACCAAACAAATCTCTAATGAACGAAGACTTTTTATATATGTACCTCTATTAACGATGATTTTGTGTGAGCTTCAATAGCTCAGTTATCTAGACGCTATGTCACAAATACTTTTTTTTCTCTAAGGCCGCGGGTTCGAATCCCGGTCAATTCACTTTTTTTTGTACATTTTTTTTTATTATTTTCTTAAGACTTTTTTTTTTTTGTTTATTTTTGGTTTTTTTAACATTTAATAATTAATTTATATAAAATTTTATATTAATAATTAAATAATCCATAAATAGACTAAAAACATCAAAATTTTTATAAAAATCCTCTGATACAAACAACATTCAAACGTTTTTATACCCTTCACCACAGGTGGAAGGGTCGCGGGTTCGAATCCCGATCAATTCACTTTTTTTTGTACATTTTTTTTTATTTTCTTAAGATTTTTTTTGTTTATTTTTTGTTTTTTTTTACCATTTAATAATTTATTTAAATAAAATTTTATATTAATAATTAAATAATCCATAAATAGGCGAAAAAAAAAAAATCAAAATTTTTATAAAAACCCTTGGATACAAACAAAATACAAACGGTTTTATTTCTATTTTTTGCTCCGATTTAAAAGAATTTATAAAAAGATTTTTAAACCATTTTATTTCACATATATTAAAGAAAATTTTATACATAATTTCCCTTTGAGTGCAACTATTTTAGGTCATGACTTATAATAATTAAAAAAAAAAATATAACCTATTTTCCTTCAAATTTTTAAAATTAAGCTAGAGAAATAAAAAATATTTTTAATAAAAAAGCGAAATAAAATCCCAAATGCAAATTTGCCAGCTAAATCAAACGTTTTTGTAGAAATAAAACACATGTATTTCTAGTGATTTCTTTTAACGATTTGTTGAAATTCTTTTCTTTCGCCTCTTCACCTTTTATACACAAACAACAAACACTATTCTAGAGCTGTAATATGACCTATGGATACGTCTTATATAGCAAAATATTGAAAATCTTTAGTATAACATATTTGCTGAAAAACTCGAAAATAGCGGTTCAGATACAAAAAAGTTATGCCCAAAACATACATTTTTTTCAAATACCTATTTTCTGGAACCATAGATCTTCCCGAGTCCAAGTTTTATCACCAAACTAAATGGTTAATTTCCTCTTAAAGGCGTCCGTATATAAATCTGTCCATTCCATATATGTCCATACATAAGCTTCAGCTTTTTCCCCACCATGGTGAATGGTATATAAGATTCGGCATAGCCGAATTTAGCCGCTCTTACTTGTTTTTAGATATACTCGTAACAATTTAAAGCTGATAATTTTTTTTGAAATTGTCTTACGAATTCGAATATACAAATTTATATTTTTGATTTAAACATTTCATTATTTTATTTATTTTTTTTAAATTATTTTAGACAAAATGAAATAAAGAAACAAAGGCTTAGCAAATAGTAAAAAAAACGAATTTATTATTTTGTTTTAATTTCCTAATTTTTGTTTTGAAATTTATTTTTGAAATTTTTTTGGATTTTAAGCTAAAATTTTAATTATTTTAAGGACTAATTTTTAGAATTTATTAGTGCTATTGTAAGTGGACGTCCTACTTATGGACGTTAGTCGGTTGTGAAAAGTATCTTTTTTCAACCTGTATACGTTTTTAATGCAATTTAAGTTTGTAAGTATAAGTTTTAATTATTATAAATAAATATTCCTTCAATATCCACTTTCTAAAAATAAGTAAATTTTGTTGCTAGTTTTAACAAATCGAGTTCCAAAAATTTGTAAAATAATTTCTGAAAGTGGCAACAAAAATTTGTAAAGATTCTGTAAAAATTCTGTAATTATTAAAATCAAAATAGTAAAAAAATTTACTAAATAATATATTTTTTTTTACTAAAAATCAGTCCAAAAATAGTAAAGTGAGATTGAAATGCGTTTACAAATTTTTCTGCTAACTTTTTTTTCTGCGTTTAAGCAATTTCAGTAGGGTGCGTCCATGGGCCAAGGTTAAATTAGGTCGAAGTGGCAGCAGACGTTATATGAACCAGCAGAGTTAGATTCTGAGGCCCATTGTGATGCCACGAGTCAGATGGATCAATGCTAATCAGACTCTACCATTGAAGCAGTTAGAGCTCCGTATGAAGGTGCGAGATGTCAGCACCCAATAGATGAATGTGGTCATGAAAATACACCAAGCCCAATGAAAATTTTCAATGATTTCTTTCTCCTCCTTTTCCTCCTTCTCCTCCTCCTCCATACGATCTCCTTTAGAAGTCGTGTGAAGCGACACCCAATCTCTATGTGAGCCTCCTGATAAGATAGAGGCCCGTTATTACCATAACCAAAATATATATCCTGAATAGCGATAGGATCGCCACGAATCAAGATGGGACCAGTTATACCTTGTAATCACATAAGTAATTCCGTTAGCCCACCTGAGATTAGTCGCCCTCTAGGAGTACAGACGGTTGCATAACACATCCGCGTTTCACAGGAAAATATTAGGCGGTTTTCAACCTAAAAAATTTATCAGCTCTACATTTCCCCCGTATGTATCTGTGAACCGCGATCCATATGAATCGAATAAAAAATTGCTTAGCCATATCATTAAGGATGGCCGACAGTAATCGGCAGTCGCCATAGTCTGAAACGTTTACTCCAAAGACTTGACCGCATCTTGACTTTCAGAAAAGATGCTAACACTTGTGGAGGGCAAGACATTGCATCCAAGCCAAGACGCAAACTTCCCTAAAGACATCGCCTCAGCCTGAAACATGCTGCATTAATTTGGCAATCTGCGAGCTAGCCCCAAACCAAGCTTTCCGAAAAAGACCTCAAAGCCAAGTAGGGAGGTTCATGTGCAAATTTTTTTCATTAAATTTTCGGCTTCTAGTTTGATCATAAGATTTATATGGTCAAGCATCGCTTAATAGACTTAGAAAGTGAGTCATAAACATTTTATTTTTTAGTGAATTTGGATTCGGGGCATTCGATTAGCCTTCTCCAACAAAATTCAGCATTAAATCCAAAACAAAAATAATGTCGTTATTGATTGAAACCAATGCTATCCCATGTATGGCATAAAACCACAACAAAACAGAATAACATTTAATATTTTTTTTTGGTTAGATGATACATCTAAAATTCATGAGAAATTTGTTGTTGTCTTAATAAATTAAATTATAAATTAATATTTGATTTGAATTTTATTTTTTTGAAATAAGAAATACCTTAAAAATATACTTTATATTAACATATAACAAACAGCAGCCTTAAGATATGCTTTAATTTACTTTTTTTTTTTTTTTGTTCTTTCAACTTATAAAATATAAATTTTATATTATTATCTATCAAAAAAATATTGGTTTGTACCCATATCATTAAAAAAGATCTAATAAATTTCTTAGCAGTATTTTTAGCCATTTTTTTTGTACAACACCTTTTGAATTTGTTCTTAGGGTAAATATATTGCTGAACCATACTCTTTGGTATGAAGTGTATATACTTGAAACTAAACATAACTAAAAACGATGAAATCTATTGACAATAAACTGCTGCTGCTGCTGCTGCTACTAATACTACTGCCACTGCCATTGCTGGTGGTTTTGTTGTGAGTGAGGAGTATCTTATGTATCTGGCTGGTAGTAGTATCTGCAGCACTCAACTTGTTATATACGCTAAATTTAAAACAAATACTGTGACTTTAGAAAATACCAAAGCAAGGTTTCTAGGTTAATAGCATAGAGTGTAGTTAGATAGATACATAAAGCAACTAAAGTACAGCAGTATATAAATATATATGTAAGTAGTTATATACACAATACATACAATAAAATACTGAGTGCTTGCTTGCTTGCTGCTTGCTTATAAACCATAGTGGTATACCTAAAAGTATACTTCAAGTATTTTTAGTGTGTTCTTTTTTTTTTTTTTTTGCTCAAAATCAAAAAGTATGCTTTAAATAAATTCCTAATACAATCATAAAAATTGCAGCATAAATTAAATAATTTCTTCAATTTAATAGAAGATAAAAAAAGAAGTATATTTAAAAAAGTTAAACTAACTTTTTCAACAATATTTTTTTTTCTGCTTTCCTAAAACTTTTACTTATTCTCGAGGAGAAACAAAAAAAAACACAACAAAGAAAATTTATATTCAAATGTTAGATAATAAAATAAACCTTTAGCTATATATTCATATACTGCAGTAAACTTAATTAAAAAAAAATATATTTTGTGTAAGAAAAACAAAATTATTTTAAAAAGTTTTTCTTCTAACTTTAAGAATATGTAACTTTTTTTTAACCCATTAGTACTTAGGGCGATCTTTGGAGATGGAAAGCCGAAATTTTATCATGCAGGTGTCGTACAAACTGAATAATATTACAAAACTAGTTCTTAAATTTAAGTACTATTTTAAGTACAGTTTTAGTACATCAGATTGATACAAATTATTGATTGTACGATCGCAGGTTTCGTCCATCATTAGTATTTGCAATACATATAGAAAATATTTAAATTAATTAAAGAAAAAACTTTGAAAAGGTTGTTTTTTTAATTCATTTGTTATTTTTCAAAAATTAAAATTAAAAGCCAACAAAAAGATTGTTAAGTTTTTTTCACTTTATTCAAAATCGCCCAGAAATAAAAATGATAAATCGCACAAAAAATTTGCATTAAAATGTGGGCGCAGTTTCATGTCAAAAATTATACAAGTTTCTGGGCGATAATTTATATTTTTTGCCTTTAATTGGGTACATATTCATAAATTGTAAAAAGAAACAAACATACAGTTCCTCAATATCTTATAAGCAATACTCTCTATGAAACAAAAGACAAGAGAGCCAAAAAATCATTAGTAGACTTAAAATAATTTAATATTTTACGTTATTTGTGGCCCTATGGTTGATAGTAGGTATTGGAATTAAAAAATTGCAAAGCAAAAACATCCGAATTTATTACAGTGTTAAAATCTGGCAGCGGTGATTTAAAATTATTGAATGATTTTGCATTAATATTTCCCCGGAATCAACTTTTCATTCTATAAATTTTCATATAACTTAAACAAAAAAAATGTTTATGCTACTCTCAGACAATTTTACGATAATTTGTTTTTTGTAAACTCTACGTCAAAAACCATTGAATGAATGGTATTTTTTAACAAATTCAGAAAACATATTTTACGGGACATACTAATGAAAAAACGATAAAATGACCGTAATGTGTTAAGTGCAATTGAACAACTTGGTTTAATATGTATAGTAATAATTCATGTTTAATAAGTTGATAACTTTAATATGGTTGATAGAGGGTATTGCATTCAAATATAAATCTTGTGGTTGATAGAGTAATAACATATATAAATTAATATTATAAAAATTATTTATTTCGTATTTCAGATGATTAACTGATGCTCTTAAATAATATTTTTATTTCTCTGCGTGCAGATAATGTTGAATGTTTCTTAATATTGCATACACATAGTTTGAGGAACTTTTTTAATTATTACTATTTTTCATTTTACATTCGCTGTTGTTAATTTTTTTTTTTTATACATACACTCTCAAAAAAAGTCTGTAATGACAACTACAAATTTTGCTGTTATAACGGGAAATTTTGCTAATTTCAGTCCAGCATTATTTTTTGCTAAATTTAGCAACACATGTCTGCTAATATGTAGTATAATTAAATTAGCAGAAAAATTAGTAGTCGCTACTTAATTTTAGTAGACTTTTTGTAAAGTGGAATTTAAAATTTGTTTGCTAAAATCAGCAAAAAAAAAATAATGAATATTGTTAATATTAGTACAAAATTTTAACTTTATTTTTTTTATCGAGCATCAAAAAATAATTTATACAAAACTAAAAAAAAATTAAATTCTTATATGTATGAAAATGTATTTTTAGTTTGACTCGAGATCATAGGAAAAGTTTTTTTCAAATAAAAAATTTTTTCCTTATTTTTTAATTTTAGTAAACATGGAGAATACACAGAAAAAGTTATTAACATTCTTTGTGCCGAAATACCAATTGTAAATATCTCTATTTAACTCACAAATCAACGGAAAAAGCTATTTTATGCTAACATACAGTTGATTTTTTTATGATCTGTTTTCCTATGATCTCGAGTCAAACTAAAAATACATTTTTATACATATAAGTATTAAAAAGATCAACTATAAAATAAAAACTTCAAAATTAAATTTTTTGCTTTAATTTGGTAATTTCTGTTTTGAAAAATATTTTTTTAAAGTTTTTTTTTTACTTTTAAGGTCAAATTTAAATTGTTTTTAGGTCTGATTTTTAGAACTAAAAAACTTTTTAGTGCTATTTTAAGTGCATGTCCGATTTTTAGACATGAGTCGAAAATACCGACTACTTTTTTAAACCTATGTAATATTTTAGGACAATATAACTTTGTATGAATAAGTTTAAATGAATAGAAATAACATTTTCTTCAATATCCACTTTTTTAAACATTTGTAAAATAATTTACAAATTTTTCTATTTACTTTTTTTCTGAGTGTATATTTCGGGTATTTTTCATTAAATTTTTATCGTGATTTTTCGTATTTTACTTTTTGGGCTATTTTTAATTTTTTGGCCAATTTTTCATTTGGCCAATTTTTTTTTGAGTAATTTTGACTACAACCACTTTCCGTACGGTCATACGAAATGTTCTTAGCCTGACACAGAGATGGCGGCATAAACAGCATATAGTTAAATATATTGGAAACTTTAATATATCATATGAACACATGTTAAATTCATTTCGATCTGGCAACTCATTCATATAGTAACAGCTGTTCAAAAACGATGGTTCAGTGATTTTTTGACAAAAAATTCAATTGTCACAATAAATCTGTGTTATCTATGCGGTTATGAATGGGTTAAGAAAACTTGTTCGACCATATGTTGGTCATGTAGGTTAAGTATTAAACATAACCACATAGATTAAATTAAATTAGAAAAAAAAATCAATAAGAATATGGTAATTTACTAGCAGAAATATGTACGTAATATATTCCTAAGAAATATGCAAGAAAAATTCTACATTTTCTTCATAAAATTTAAAGAAAAAACTTTTAGAAAAACTTCACCTTCACTATGCAATTTGTTTAATGTTACGTAGCAACAGAAAAAGGTGGTTTTTTTTATAAAATTGTCTGCAGTTCTTTATTATTCTTTTTTTTTTTTTTTGAATACTTGCAACATCTGATGATAAAAATTGTGTTTTTTTTGTCTGTCGTTCAATTATGGTAGCAGTTGTGTCAATGTATGTCAATTATCTGGGGTTATTTGTGGAATACACAAATTGGCAGTTGTAAGAAGCCACACAAAAAGAAAAATTAAAGAGTAGTTAAATTACTGTTCGATTTTTTGCTATTATTTAAAATTTTAAGAATATATTTTTTTTTTGCAATATCAATGGTATATATTTTTATTTATATTAATCATATAAATACGAGTATAAATTATGACCTAATGTTCTAACCGCGCACCAGCAACGAAGGCTACGGGCTTGTTTTAGCGTAAACAGAACAGAGCCTTTGTAGGGAATCGAACCCACGACCTCGACACTGTTAAGCTAGCACTTTACCAACTAGGCTACCGGGGCGCTCAAGCAAATAGTGTTAAATGTTTTCAGATATAAAATTGGCCAGCCAAAGAAGCGCGCAATTGAAAAGAAGATAACCGACTATTAGTTCTATAAACTTTGGGAATTTTTTCGCGAAACTGGATTTAAGTTTCGAATATTTTAATTCAGATTTTTATATGGAATTTTTTCTAAAATAAAAAATTTTTTTATTGTTTGATTTGCAATGAGATCTTTAGCAAGATTTGGGTTTCAATTTAAAAGTTTACTTAAAACTACCCTGTAGGAAGCCTAGGGTCAGTGTGTACAAGTCACCACTTTTGTCGACAATTTTGGGTGACTTTTTGGTGACATGTCCACAAAGCGTCTATACTTTTTACATTCCATTTTTTGCAGCTGCAAAGCTGTGCTTGATGTGTTCTTGATTTTTTTATTGTTTTATTTTGTTGAAAAAACATGTGCATAGCTGCATGCAAAATTAAAGTTTTTTAAAAAATATAAAGGAAAATGAATTTAAAAGTTAAATATACAAATTTGAACAAAATATATAATGAGGAAAAGATATTACAAATAACTTGTGAAAAAAACAATCACTTTTGTATAAAAATAAAAATAACAAGAAAGAGGCAACAATTTTTAGTGAAAATTGCAACTCTAGAGATTTTGTGGAGCCTGATGAAGATTTAACGGAGCCTGTGGATGATTTTGTGCAGTCTTTTGAAGGTTTGTCTACTCCAAAATTAAATTTGCACGAACATTTTTTTTACTTTAATGAAATTTATAAAAAAAAATTTTAATAAAATATCTAATTTAACAAAATAAATGCACCTGTTTAATCTTATTTCCTTTCTAGTATGGATATCAAGTAAAAAGTTCCAAAAGTGTAGACCAGAAATACTAAAATGTACTAGTGAATCTCTGGTTGCAATGTCAATAGTTGTGTAGATTCGTAATGACACGCACATGTTAAATGTCTACAGCAGAAAGCGCTGGCTGGGGAATAATTAGTCAGTAGTACTGGTAACAAAGTCAATAGTGAATCAGTTCACTATCGACATTTTCTACAGGGTAGGTTATAAGGTTGCATTTGTGTGACGTAAAGGTGTTATGAAAGCTTTTGTAATTTTTTTATAAAACCTGTCTGTCTTAAATGAAAATTTTATGTTCAACAAAATTTTAAGAAGCAAAAAAAAAATCATAGATATGATATTGAGTATCATAAAAATAATGAAAATAGAATATTTAAACTCTTATTACCTGGAACAAATTTTAAAAAGTTTTCCAATTTTTTTTTTATTTTTTACTCAATGATAAGCCGCAACACGTGTCATATATTTGGTATTCTTTTAACAGACTTAACAAATATTTTGTGAAATTGTAACTCAAAAAGCCAAATACGAGTAAGAATATAAATAATATTCAATATGGTAAGACATTAAGGGGACTGCCTGATGAAGAGCTTTAAAGATATCGTGATTTTTTTTTGCATAAGTCGTCAGTACCTTACTGAAATAACAAACCAAAATTTCATAATGTGGGTCCTAACATTTTCAAAATTATAGTCTGTTGGCTTTAAAAACAAAAGCTATCATATGATTTTTTAAAGCAAAAGCTATCATATGATTTTCTATCGTTAAAACTTTTTTTTTAAAGTGAAAACTAATTATGTTAATTCCAACTTATAGATTTTGTTTCAATTAATTGTGGAAAATTATATCCGACAAATATCCACTGTCGTCGTTGATGCAATTTTGGACTCTTTTGATAACATTTTACATGACTGTGCGCAACATTTGTGATGTCACGTTGTCAAATTTGGCTCCAATCTTTCTTCTTTAACTTCCCAGATGGAAGAAGTACGGGACAGTTAAACCGGAAGATTTGGTTGGCCAAATCACCGAAAAGCGAGATTACACTTATTACTTATTGTGAGCGAGTAGTATGACAAGTGATTTGTAATGTTTGAGACACATGTCTTCCAAATCCACATCGTCAACTTCCGGAAAGAAAAGTTCAGTCGGTCGCAGTTTACCGTAACAGCGTTGCCTTCGGCTACTTTGAAGAAATAAGGTCCAATCACCTCTTCCAACGTAAGTATACATCGCATTATGCGTGGATTTTCCGTCCCCCAGAAGGCAGAATTTTGTGTGTTAATGTGGCCGCTGAGATAAAAATCAGCTTCGTTGGCATTGGTTAATTTTGATGGAAAATCATCCACTTTAAATATCTTACGGATACTTCAGGAATTTCAAAACCAAACTGAGATATGATGTCATTTGGACAAAGGGGCAGCACTTCCCCGATCTAACGATGTCAGTTCCTCCACCCATCCTATTAAATTTGATTAGAATCGGTTCATAACCCCCCATACAAAGGTTCTTTCTGAATTGGGCTTAATGGAAGAAAATAGGACCATATTTGCATCTAGTCCCTACATTATCCCAACTTCTAGGTTTTTTGCTAAACTTAACACTAATCACAAAAGAGCTCAAAAATATAAGGATATGCGGATGAAGTTTGGTACATAAGTTTTGGATGAACCGTATTACATTTTATTAAAATCGGCCCATATTCAGGACAATCTCGCTCACACACACACACACACACACATGTGAACGACTTAACTTTTGAATACCGAAGTTTGTCTCTTCAATATTCAAGGGAGGCGGCTTACGATTACCCCTCCTGCTTTGGGTTTTAACATTGAAATTATGGATAGTGTGGAGTTCCTTTTTTGTTGTATTGGATAGGAAACTCTGCTGGGGCGACCATATCGAGAATACTAAAGCTTATTGGTTGTGTGGTAATGTGTGGAAGAGCAGTGGGTTCTAAATGGGGCTTGAATCCAAGAATAACCCATTGGCTTTACACAGGTGTCTACACAGAGGAAATGTAATATGTCGTACTCCAAAGGGTTCAGCGGCTATTATGTGTTTGCATTAGCGGCGCAATTAGATGAACGATACTCTCCATCAGACCGAAAGACATATGGACTAATAGTGCTCGCAAAGTGATTTCTTGGAGATTGGCGTACCCAGAATCAGAGAGCCCTTGAAAATCTGATAGGCCATCAGATTTTGGATATAAAATGCGATAGGGTGGCAGAACAACGCGTATTGGCGGACTGCGATTTTCTTATTCAGGATGTGGATCTATGCAGGGATGAAGTAGTATTGGATGATACCAATGAAATTCATTTTTTCACTGATGTCTCCAAACTGGTTAGGAGAATTGGTTTAGGCTTCTTTTGTAGAGATCTGGAAATAGAAATGTGCTTCTGACTCCCTAACCACAACACCATTTTTCAGGCGGAGGTTGCAGAGTGCATTCAGTTATTATTTTATTTCGGGAATGGAGTAATCTTCAATGATAATCAGGCTGCGGTTAGGACTCTGTTTGTAGAGTCTGTGAAATCGACGGCGATTTTGAACTGCAAGAGGGAGATAAACGCTTATTCAGGCAGGGGACGTCTAAGGTTGATATGCATACCCGAACACTGTCTGGAATGGAGGGAATGAGAGGCCTGGCATCAGAGATTAATCAAACCTGATTTCTGTAAACCTTTAAAATTCCAGACCTCTTTAGGGCACGAAAACGGAGTTTGGACAATAGGCCACTAACATGCACGGGAGATGCGGAATGGGGATAATGTTGTTGCGATCACAAAGGTCCTATTGGGTAACCGGATATGCGCAGGACAAGGAGAACATTCTGGCTGGGGAAGAGGAAACTAACGAACATGATGGGAATTTTCACAGGTCACTCTACACTAAGATCAGACCTTTCGAAATTGAGAAGGGGTGACACTGCGATATGCAGGGCCTTCGGGGAAGACGATAAGACTCTGGACCACTTCCTTTGTTTTTCCCGGCATTCGCCACGAGTAGGGTAAAACAGTGGCATGGGAACGTTATACCGTCATTAGGGTGCTTGCGTGAGATTGATTTGGAAAAACTGAAGGAATGTTAAATTCTTCAGGTACAGCGGGATGTTTATCATGGCGTAATTTTTGGAGAACACACATCATGCCGATTCTCTAGCATGGGAGTATGCCATCCATTTTTAGATGATCATGAAGAGCGAATAACCCTTCCTTTTGCAACTTAACCCAGCTTTAAAAATACCTGAAATTTCGTTCTGAAATACGTCCTCGATATTTTAAATCAGGCTATTCCCCTTAAAAAAAAAAAACATAATTTCCTTAAAGTGCAAGTATACAGACAATTTGTACACTGTAAGGTACACATATAAATCAAAGCAATAATGTAGTTTGCCTTTAGGGAATAAAATATACTAATATACAAATAGACGGCATAGACGGCATATAACGCCATGGTAGGAAAATCTACGCAACATTGATGACTTGATATTTTTGTTGTGCTGTTTTGTTTTGTTCATTTTGTCTTATCAACGGCATATTATATGTTAAGTACCTTTGTGGGATTTCATTGCTCCCTTTGGCAGGAAATACGCTACAAATGACAATGATGATTTTACTAAATGTCTCTCACTTTCGTACCTTAGGAGAAAACCATATCAATGTATGTTAAAGACAAGCGTAAATTATAGCAAAGACAAAAGCTATTTTATGCCGAAATAAAAGCATGGAAAAAGCCACGACAAACCATTGAAATTGTGAAAATGTTATCATGTCAGTGAATGAATGTGTTACCACCAAAAACCAATAGCAAGCAGTGGTATCAGTATCATCAAATAATAATCATCATGCTCATCTACTAAACACATGACTCTGATGAAAACGACGTCCATTCTGATGATGATATTAATGGTGCTGCTGCTGTTGCTGATAATACTATTGAAATGTAGCTTAAATAATGAAGTCATTTATTTACTTTTTATTTTTTTTTGTTCCCTTGCTATTGTATTCGAATTTTGGTGGTTAAATCTGAATTGTTTCATTCTTTCGTCGGTGCTTGACGTAAAAACAATAGAACTTCCTTTTTCTTGCCGCTATGAAATAAACAGTTTTAAAAGATTTCAGATTAAATGTATAATTTGTAACAATACAAAACTTATTTTTTGGTTTTTGAAGTTAAGTTGTTTATTTTGTGAAACAATAAGAAGTTTATTTTTTTAATGATATAAGTTGTGGTCTTTTTTTTGTAGGAGGGGGATTAAAATTGATATATCTCTTTTTGGAGGATATTTAATTAAATAAAGACCAACAAGTTGAGAGTGAATTAAAGATAATTTGATAATTTTTAATGATTTCAAATAACAATAGATTCTAGCTAACATTTAGGCGAGAAAGCGATGTATTAAATATCCTAAGAGCGATCTTTTTTATTTTTTGCTTTCACTTACATATGGTACTTTTGGTACTCATATATTGCAATTAGACAAAACAAAAAATTCAGATTAGAGTGTAATTTAAGAGTACACTCAAAAAATTTGGTTGGTAGAATCGACCATAAAATGCATTAAAAAAAGAAATGACGTAAAAGACAGAAATAGTTCACTTTAAAAAGTTTTAAGTAACTGTTTAAATTTGTAGAAATTTCTCTTTATCTTGATTTATTTGGTAACTATTTGTGGCCATATCCTACTATTTCACAGTAATTTGAATACGCAATGACATTTTTGATAAACTCGATAACAAATTCGAGGGTGGTTCAGTCCGTGACTTTTTGAATAAAACACAGTTTTTTTTGTAAAAAAAAATATTTTTTAACATAATCTCCTTTTATTTGAAAATTATATAACTTTATTCGCTCTTATTTTAATATAAATATTCAATTTTTTTAAACTAAAGATCTTTTTTCTTTATAAAATTTCTTTTATTTTTGATATTTCGCTAAAAAAAAAGATCTTTAGCTTAAAAAAATTTATTATTAACATAATCTCCTTTTAGCTCAATACAATTAGTCCAACGTTTCTCTAATTTATGTTTCCCTTTCAAAAATAGGTTTTTTCGAAGTCCATAAAATAGGCATTCGTTTGATTATAATTTCATCGTTGAAACCACTGAGCCGTGTGAGATGCCTATGTCTTCCACAAATATCGCTCATTCAATCTCCGATCGGCCAACACCATATAGTGAATTTGTTAAATTTTGTTGAGTGTAGAGACCTCAACTGGGCGTCCAGAACGTTCGGCATCTTCCGTGCTTGTAAGGGCACAACGAAAGTCAGTAAACCACTTTTTTACCATTGAATCGAGTTCCCATAGTATTTATCAAGCTTTTCCTTGGTTTTATTGAGTACTCGAAATTCACTTTTTTCCATTTTTAAAAAAAAAATCCACGAGTTTGTATGTTTTGAACAGCTGTTAAACGCAAAGTAAATGACGGAACTTGCTCAAAATTTGACAGTAGTCTATTAACAGGTGGTACTTAATGAGAGCAGTGTTGTATTTTATATAACTACAAGGGAAGTTCGAAAAGTCAAGGACTTATTGATCCGCCCTCGTACTGGGAAGTGATGGATAGTCAACGTAGCAACTGCACTTTAATACTTTAATATTTTTAATAAAATAAATATGTATTTTTTACCTCCGTTGGACTTCAGCAATATATTTTCCATTAGAAAACAAGTAATAAAGTTAAAATTGGCATGCTGATTATATTATAACCTACACAACAATATGACTTGGGTTATACTTCGGAAGCGGATCAAGTTTAGAAAAGCAATTTTAATTAACGGGAAAATAAATGTAGTGAAAAAATAATAGAGTGTAATAAAGAATGGGTATGAGTATCAAAATACAAAATTATTGTCAAAACTAAAAAAAAACTTAAGTAAAATAAATCAATTTTCGCTAACTTTAACGGGCTTTTCAAATTTCAGGTTTCAAACCGAAGCGGTTTGTGTGTGCCGTAAAAAGGAAGATCTCCTTTTAAGCCCTCAGTGACTTAGCTCGTACTCTAGTGATGGGAATTTCCAAAAATCCCATCTTAGCGTAGAGACTTTTTGAAATTTCTTCGGGTATTCCCAAACCTCCGTGAAAAATATCCAATAATAGCTCCAGCGATATAAGCTGGGTGATGTTGAGTGAGTGAATCCATAATTTTTGATTTATGTACTTAGCGCTTAAAACAACATTTTTGTTACACAAACTTTCTTGCCCTGGTATATGGAACGAAACAAATTCGGTTGTTAAAAATATTTGTTTTCTTTGTGTTGATACATATTTTTCCAGAAGTGGAGTTAAGTTCATTTGAAGTTTAACATGAAATTTTACAAAACATTGCTCATTATTTATACCTATAATTTGTTTCAGCGGAAAATATCGATTTTAATTAAGGAAAAAATATTAATAATTACAAGCTGTTTTGTCGTGATAAAAGAAAAACATATTACAATAAATGTTTAATAAAATTTTAACCCTCTAATGCTCTTTTTTTCTGATAATATTTATACAACATATTTGGAGTTGAAAATTTATAATAGCGCATATATTAAAACTTTAATTTATTGCTTTGCAAAAATATATATATAACACATTTTACAAGTGGAGACTCCACAGAAGCTTTGCTTCTATTCGTGAATTATGTCAGAGAATTAATATACAGTTCATATTCAATGCCCTCTATGAACCAAAATACATTTACATTACATGATTTATGAATAATATAGTCTATCTATCTTCTACAATAACTATTATATATGACTACGGAATTCTACGTATTTTTTTCCTTATTTGCGATGCTATGGTTGATAGAGGGTATTGTAATGAAAAAATTCCAATAATAATTTTGGCTTATAAAGGGTATTGCACAGTAAAAAATATGATATAATTTGAAATTTTATTACAGTTTCAACATTTTCTTTAACTTTGTTCAAATAAATACAAAAAATATTGCAATTTAAAGTGATACGATAATTCAAACTGAATATTCCTTTATATCTTACTACTATTGTGGCTTTATCTGAACAAAAATATCATAGAAGTATTAATATTCAAATCTTGTAGATCTTTACATTCACCAGGTTGAATTGGAATTGACAAGTATGTATTGGGTTTGGTTCAGTATATCCTGGATATTCTCTTATTTGGTGAGGTAAGTTTTTGTATCATTAAAAATTCATTTTAAATTTAACATCACCATTTGTTAAATACTTTGCAGATCTTAATTGCGCAATTGTTGGCTAATTTTCAGTCGACCTGGCTTAATTTTTCATTCTTGTACTTTTTAAAAAAATTGCAATTGAGCACTGAATTTAAATTATTATTTAAAGTGCTGTCCAATAACTTTTCGTTAATTATGTGTTATTTTGACACATAAAAATTGTAGGAAACAGCTTCGCTTAATATATGTATGTAGTATGAAGTAATACATTTTGAATAAGTCGATAATGTAAATGTGGTTGATAGAGGGTATTGCATTCGAAACTAATTCTTATGGTTGATAGAAAAAATAGCAAATATTAAAAAACGTATTGTAGTTAATTTATTTTTTCTCTAAAATTTTTGTCATAGATGTAGCTGTCATGGTGAACAATTTTCTATCAAAAAGTGTTATTGAAAAATTCCTTCAGGAATGGAAGATATATTTTCAGCGACGTTTTATATAGTTATATATTTTTCTGTCTGGAAATTAAGATTTTTTTTAAGTTAATGTTGGTTTGATTTTACATCCTTCGGGTATGAAAATCGTTCTTTGTACAAGAAAAGACTTTCAGTCCAAATGTGTAATAAATTCCGTTTTTGTCGATTTAATACAACTGCATTAATCAAAAATATATTTTTTTTTAAGCAAAAAATTACTTTATATCTTAAAACCGCTTTTTGACAGACTTTGGCATTAGAGGGTTAATAGCAAGCACAGTATACTACAAAGTATCGTAGTACTTACACGTGGGAGTTCAGAGAAGTACCAAGACATGTAAATTTTGTTTACACAAGTCAACATTTTGTATATTTTTCATTTTTTGTCTGTGAAAGCAAAGAACAACAAATTGTTTCCCTTTTTAATGTTTCAATTAAATATTTACCAACACCACAGGTGCTGATAATGTTTTTGCATAAACAATATAATACAAAGACTGGAAATGAGAAGGAAAGAAGAAAAAAAAATTAAAACAACTTCAACAATCTTACCTTATGACAATGAAAAATAATTCATATTACATTCTATATACTACACAATAGCAGCAATAATAATAACAATAATGATGATGATGAGATTTTTTCTTATTCCTTGCAATGACGGGCGAGGACTAAAAATCAAGGTATCAAGGCAAATGTTATAAAAATATTATTAAAAAAAAAAGAAAATATAAAAATAACAAACAATGGCGCTTAACAAAAAAAAAAAATTAAACATTAAGTAAGCATATAAGAAAATATAAGGTAATACATATGATAGGAATGAAGAGAAATAGAATTGGTCGGAAAAGGAAATAAGTCAAAGAAAATGTAAAGTTTAGTTTTCTTTAAAAAATTTTATTTTTCTTCACGTTTTGTAGTATAAAATGATGTATAGATTTATTGTAAAAGCTTCAATTTTTTAATTAAATCAATTAAAAGAATATTTGAATGGGCAATAATATATGTATTTAACTTTTCCAAAATTTCGGGTTCTAAACAGATATTTTGTCACATCAAAATACATGTATCAGCCTAGCTAAAAAAAATATTTTCAACCTACGTTAAAAATAAACAAAAATAACCAAACAAATTTCGATGTAAATGAAATTAATAGAAAATTGAAAAATATATTGCTAGTGTTTTTTGGTTTTAAAATTTTAGTAACGTCATTGTGCCTGTTAGGAGAAAAAATTTAAACACTTTTTGCTAAGAAAACAAGAATGAAGAAACTGAATACGTTTTTATAGGTTTTTTGTTTAAGCTCTGCCTTTTTCTGGTGGCTCTAAATTTTTTAAAAACTACATGTTCTGAGGAGTATTTTTGCCAGATCGAAATATAACTATGCATCGGCCTAAAATTAAACCAAATGAATTTTTTAAAAATCAAATTGTTAATTTAAAATTCGAGTACAAACATACAGGTTGGTTGAAAATTTCCTGCGCTCGAAATGAAAGAATACTGTTTTTGTTACGAAATATATTTTTTTATTCAATATAATCTCCTAGAAGCTCAATACACTTGTTCCAATGATCTTCCAATAATTTTATCCCATCCTTATAATGGTTTTCCGGAAGCTCTGCAAAATAACCGTCTACGGCTGCTATGGCCTTTTCATTCGACGAAAAGTGCTTTCCACGAAGGAATTGTTTGAGATTTCTGAAGAGATAGTAGTCACTGGGAGCCAAATCTGATCCAAAAGGCTGCAATAATATTCAGAGTTGATTGTTTTACCTTTCTGAAGATAATCAATCAACAAAATTCGTTTTGCATCCCAAAAAACTGATGCCATAACCTTCTTTGCTGATCGTTGTGACTTCACCTGCTTTGGAGCTGAACAACCAGCTTCAGTCCACTGTAAACGTTCTTGTTTCAATTTAGGATCATGGTGGTAGATCCAAGTCTCATCCATAGTTATAAAACGATGCAAGAAGTCGGTTTTATCCGGATTAAAACGCTCCAAATTACGCTGAGAAATTTGTTTTCGATCCAGTTTTTGTTGAATTGTTAATGTGTGCGGCACTAACTTTCCAAACAGTTTTTTCATACGTCATTCTTCATGTAAAATATGGAGTGCTTGTTCGTCTGAGATGCCTATGGCATTAGCAATTTTACGCTTAGTCAAACTTGGATCTTCACTAACCATATTATGTACCTGCTCAATGATTTCTGCTGTGGTTGCAGTTTTTGGTCGTCCTTCGCGTGGATCGTCTTTAAGCCTGGTACGACCACGTTTAAATTCACCAGCCCATAAAAAAAATTCAACGGTGCGTTTTGAAGGTGAGGACTCCTTACACACTTCTAACAATCGTTCATAAATTTTCTTTGCTTTTAAACCCTTCAAAACAAAGAATCTAATGACTGCACGATATTAAATTTTTTCCATATTAAAAAAATCAATGACACGTCAACTTCAAATGGCTTGTAAACAAAGAAAGAATTGACAGAATGACTTGCAACTTTGCATGTGTTCTCAGGACAGTTATACCAACTTGAGAAAAAAAGTTTGAAGCTAGCAGTGCCATCTCTTGGTGAGCGCAGGAACTTTTCAACCAACCTGTAAAATTTATTATATTTTCCAGATGTGAATGAACAAGTTTTTTATAAAATTTTTAACAACTAATTTTTATTTTTAAACTCATAATACCATAAGAACTGCTTTTTACAAAAGCCTCTGTGAAATTTTGAACGTTACATCCCAGCAAAAAACTGGGTAATGGCATGTCATTACTAATGCCATTACCAGTAATGATATATCATGACAGTGTAGATTACCTTGTTAATATATGTCATTAGCAGTGAAGACAAACTTGCCTTTTTGAATTCTCTTGCTTTTTGTACTCATATTTGCTTTTTCTGTCTTTTTTTCGGATTTTACAGATTTGAGCTTTAAAGTAACTTTATCTTAAGATTTTTGAATTTTGCATCAGTGATTTTTTCTAAAAAAAATATTGGTTTCTGTTGGTTTTATATTTTTTTTTAAAGTGTTTTTTCAAACTTTTTTAATTTTACTTTAATGTTTTTTATTTTTTGCTTTAAATAAATTGAATATTGTTTTTTTCCTGGTCATTACCTTCTGCATTGCATTGACATTATTAGTAATGCATTATTAAAAATGATTTTACAATTATTAATATTCAATTTTTTTAAGTTAAAGATCTTTTTTTTTTTTCTTAAATTTCTTATTTTATTTTCGATATTTCGCTAACAATTTATTAGCATCTTCAGGAAAACAAAATTTTAGAAAAAAAAGATCTTTAGCTTCAAAAAATTAAATATTAATATTAAAATTAGATCGAATAAAGTTATATAATGATTTTACAATTGAATAACCAATTGAGAAATCAATTATGGTAACATGATAACAAAAAATTTGCTGGGATACAAAGTTATATGAAAACTTTAAAATCTGGGGGAAATAATGGAAATGAAGTTAAAAAGACAATAAGCTTAACAATTAAATATAAACAATTAATATTGCTCAAGACAACAAAGAATTTAAAAACAATGTAAAAAAGAAATGAAAGAAAAAAATTAAGAAACAAAGTGCCTTAAGGTGTCACTTACATAAAATAAAATATAAAGACAAACAAAAATAAATAATTTGAAACATTAAGGGGAAAACTTGTGTTATGAAACATTTATAATGAAGATTCTTTTTTTTTAATTTTTTTTATTTGTGTGCTTTCATCTTAATTCTTAAAAGTGTCTTCCCTTTTCATGTTACAAAATCTGCATTTAAACACTATGCAACATAATAACATTAAGGGTTCGTAAAAAAAAAATTGTGAACACCAAAATAGGTTGGACAAAAAACAAATTTAACAAATATTTGATTTTAAGCTTACAAAACATTTTAGTTGGGAGTGTTAACACTTTTTTCCAACTTTTAATATTTTCACCGCCAATATTTTTTTCATCGCTTAATAGATATATTAACCAAACAGAACATATTTGTAAAAAAAATTAAAAAAAATTTTTTGATTTGAATTTTTAATCTGGCGTATTTTTCAAAGAAGACAAAAAGAAAACAAGATGGGGTAAAGTGGAATATTGTGGGTTGAAATGGAACATTGTAAAAAAACTATACCGAAATAATAAACAAATACTTATTCTAACCACAATTCATCTTTCATAACTATTAAGTAACAATATATTATGTGATAAATTAAAAAAAATATTAGCCAAATAAAAACTTCAAAGCGAAAATCAATATGACCAAAATATAAATTAAGTGCAGATTATCATGAAGTCTTAACAAATTAATTCATATTTACACTGCATACCATAAAAATAGTAAGAAAATCCTTTAACATTTTCCACTTCACCCCACTTTTATCATATTTACAAAAATATAATATGAGTAAATACATACATAGTAAATATAGATATAGTCTGTGTAAATTGAATTTCCGTATATGTGTAAATCTGAGAAAATTTAAATTTTACAGACCACTTCACCGCCCTACTGGATTTTAAAAATATTCAGCCGCTACTCGGCATAATTTCTGTGCGCGTATTTGTTTAATTCGAACGCAAAAAAAAACTTGATTTTAAAAACAGTTTTAGAGAAAATAACACTATTCTACAAAGATTTTGTAAAGGAGTCGATTATTAACTTAGTATTAACGTCCTTGGTTATAATGGGTGATCTATTTCGAGGTTTCCTACTTTTTTAAAGAAAAAAACACAGAAAATTCAAATTTAATGGGGAATGTTAATTATCATTTGAAAGAGCATTCTTTGGCATTTATTTTTTGAAGATTATGTCTATCAAATGTTGGCCGTTGCTACGTCGCAGATGGTCCATCCGTTGAGTCCAATTTTCGATGACTCGTTCGAGCATTTCGACTGGTAACTGGCGAATGACACGCGTTATGCTGTCCTCCAAGGCCTGAATCGAAGCGGGTTTGTCCGCATAAACTTTAGACTTTACATATCCCCACAGGAAAAAGTCTAACGGTGTGATATCACACGATCTTGTTGGCCAATCGACCGGTCCAAAACGTGAAATTATGTGCTCACCGAAGTGTTCTCTCAATAAATCCATTGATTGATGCGATGTGTTGGAAGTTTCGCTGTCTTGTTGAAACCAAATGTCGCCGAGATCACGAGCTTCAATTTCAGGCATCAAATAGTCGGTTATCTTGGCACGATTGCGCCGAATCGACTCTCCACGGTCTTCGTGTACACCCTCAGCTACGGCCGCTATATTTTCTTCACAGCGTGCTGGACGTAGCCTATTCGGTCGAATATTATCCAATAATGAATGCTGGAACTCAAAATGGGTGATGGTGTTGCGAATAGTACGCTCAGTAGGCCGATTATATTGACCATATGTTGAGCGAAGTGCACGAAACACATTCCTCACAGAACGTGAATTTTCGTAATAAAGTTGAACGATTTGTAAACGTTGTTCAGGCGTAAGTCTTTCCATTATAAAATGCCAAACAATACTAAAAAAATAACATGACAGCATGACACGACTCACACGTGATCTGTCAAAAAAAAAAGGCTATTTAAAAAAGGATCTCGAAATGGATCACCCATAACATTAACGAACTTTTGGAATAGAAACCTACGAGTATTTAGGAAATAATCACAATAAACCATTTCGATTAAAGCTTCTATCTTTAAAAATGTCTCTGAAGTATGTTTTTTAAAATTTAGGAGCAAAATTCGGAGCAGTGAAATAAGTCCCAACAATAAAAATTACTCCCAAAAATGTTCCTGCAAACTAGTAGTTATTTTATAATGAAATAATTCCCAAATTTTCCGTTTTTTTATTTTCTTTGAAAACTATTTTATTTAGTTATTACTAAAACTAAATAACAAAAGTTCGTTACATAAATTGACAAAACATATTCATATTACAGTTCATGCAAAATTTAGTATATACGTATATATGGTGTCATGTATGTGCTTATATGATTTCACATATGAACATTAATGTCATGTATGTAAGCCTAAATGGGCAAATATATTCAAAGAACAAGTTCATATATTGTAAAATATGATACCATATATGACAATATATAATAATATATTGCAAATATTGGCTCTTACATTGATTCGTATATGCCATTTATTTTCATGTATGGATACATTTATAATTCCAAATATGGGTAATATGTTTTCTTTTTATCAGATAAGGCCATATATGAAAGCAACATTTTTTATACCCTCCACCATATATGGTGAGGGTATATATATCAGTTTGTCATTCCGTTTGTAATATGTCGAAATATAGGTTTAAGCCCCTATAAAGTATATATATTCGTGATCCTTATGCAATTTTAAGACGATTTAGCGATGTCCGTCTGTCTGTCTGTTGAAATGGCGATCACGACGCGAAGACGCAAGCGGGGGTGCCTATTTTTACCCAGATTATTTAGCATCCTCCCGAGCAGTTTGGTATTTAAAATGAGCAAAATCGGTCAAGCGGTTCAAAAGTTATGAGTGAAAATGTGAAGGTACCTCCAAATTTTCCATACAAATTTGTACAATTTTTCTGTATTTATTTTTGTTTTCTGTTAAGTAAGTAAAAATGTTAATAAGTCTTCTTCTTGTTCGATTACATTTACTGTCTTACATACTATGAGAATAATATCATTTTAGAGCTATATGTGTGTTGCCTTTAATAACTAAGTTAACGTTAAAAGCAACAATGTTAAAGTCGCTAACAGAGCAGACCTCTGTAAATAACATTACTAAAACTAAATAACAAAAGTTCGTTACATAAATTGACAAAACATATTCATATTACAGTTCATGCAAAATTTAGTATATACGTATATCATCTTCAGCCCCTATGGTGGAGGGTATTCAAAGATTCGGCACAGCCGAATTTAGCCCTTTTTTACTTGTTTTCAATTTAAACCATTGTTCTACCGAATTAAGATCCAGTTCGAATTTTAAGACAATATGGGTGTGGACATAAGACTTTCAGTAATTTTCAGTCTTTTTTTACCCCACGCATAGCGGAATAATACGTAATTAAAAATATAACTTTGGCCGTTCATATTTTAAATATCTTTAAAACAGATTTCAAAATGTTTGTGATTGAAGAAATATAAATTATCAAAAAGTCATTTTGGCAAGACAGGAAAGTGCCCCAAATCCCAAGGCTGAGAATTAAATGTAAATGTTAAAAAGATTCATTGTTAGTAAGTATACGCAACAATCTTTATTTTTATTTTTGTTTAAGTATTCTATGGAATATAACCAAAAAGAGGATGGGTATAACAGACTACCATTGATATAAATAGAAGCCAAGAAATTGCCGAGATTTAACGGCTCCAAAAATGGCACGATATACATTTTTTAACACTTTTTATAAGGTTTCTTTATTAATGTATATAATATTTAAAACAATACATTTGATTTCCTTTAAAATAATTTTAAACTATATAAATTAATGTAATTTAAATTTTTATTTTGTTATTATTTTCGTTAAAATGTTTCGTTTAAATGTTCGTTAAAAATTCCTAAGTTTCTTTAAAATTAATGAAATCATCAGCAAAATGTAAATAGAAGTATAATATTTACATTTAATTATATTATTCCTTCAAATCGAGTTCAAGATCTTTTTACAAAAAATAATAATGATTATTTATTATTTATTATTTTCTTCCAATATTTCGTCTCCACATTGGGTGACTTCTTCAAGAGACGAAATATTTTAAGAAAATAATAAATAATAAATAATCATTATTATTTTTTGTAAAAAGATCTTGAACTCGATTTGAAGGAATATTATAATATAATATTGAAGATCGAATAAAGGAAAATAAATATTTACATTTAATGTTAATAAAAAAACAATATTTTTGTTGAAAAATAAAAAAATATATAAACAGGCATATACCCTCAAATTACGGATCCGAGCATATATGGAATAATATATGAACCCATATATGTGGCCATATATTACCATATATGAACATTTGCACCTGGTGAAATAACTCCCATATCTTACGATATATTTTTTTTTATTTTCTTTGGAAATTATTTTAGTTTTTCATTTGGGCGTTATTTTATTATGAAATAACTAAAATTAAAATAGAGAAAAGACGTTTAATAAATGTTGGTTTGTTTTTAATTCCAGTTTTAGAGATTTATATGGATTTGTTGTAAATTCTAGCAACATACGTTTTCAATTCGCAGTTCGTGCTATTTTAGGTTGTAGGTATATAAGAATTTGTCGTAAATTTGACAATTTTTATGTAATTATTTCTTATTAAAACAATTTAGAATTTGAAAGCCACTTTTTCGTTATTGTGAAAATCTAAATGCCGAAAGCTATTTTATACTTTTGTACATAACAACAAATAAAAAGTATTGCATATTATTTTGTTGCTATTTCATTTGTCTTGGGTTCTATTTCATTACGACTTATTTAATATATTTTAGGATTTATTTTTTTTTTTGTTTGTTTCGAAGATAATTAATTATTCTTTGTACCTCTTTCTTTGAAAGTTATTTCATTGGGAAAGTTATTTTAGTGCGAAATTATTATAAATTATGTATACGAAGGCGGATCAATAAGTCCGTGACTTTTCGAACTTCCCTCGTAGTTATATGGCATGTAACACTGGTCCCATCAAGCACCACCTGTTAGTAGAGTACTGTCAAATTTTTATACAAGTTCCGTCATTTACTTTGCGTTTAACAGCTGTTCAAAACATACAACCACGTGGATTTTTTTAAAAATGGAAAAAAAGTGAATTTCGAGTGCTCATTAAACATTATTTTTCGAGAAAAAAAACCATCAATCAATCAAAAGCTTGATAAATACTATGGAGACTCTGCACCATCGATTTCAATGGTAAAAAATGGTTTATTGACTTTCGTTGTGGTCGCACAAGTACAAGAGGACGATCAAGGAGTAAAATTGAGTGAGATTGTTGATGTCCTAGGCATTTCATATGGCAGTGTGGTTTCGATTTTAAATGATTAGTTGGATTAAAAAAAGCTGTTTGCTCTCAATTGACCATAAACGTAATCGTGTGACGTGTGTAGTCTCAATGGCAAAATTCCATAACTATTACCTATTTCCAAACCTAAAGAAATGGCTCGGTGGAAAGAGATTTAGCTCCAACAATAAAATTATTGATCAAACAAATGCCTATTTTATGGACCTCGAAAAATCCCTTTTTTTTGGAACGGATACAAATTATTGGAGAAACATTGGACTAAGTGTATTGAGCTAAAAGGAGATTGTGTTAAAAAATAAGTTTTTTTGCAAAAAAAACTGTGTCATTAAAAAAGTCACGGACTTATTGATCCGCCCTCGTAATGTTCCCTTGAAAATTTAATATAGAACATTAAAAAAGTTGTATCTCATTTTTAAGTTATGTATTTTTTATTATTTTATTTTATTTGCTTTATTTTATATTTTTTCATTGTGATCTTACCAACAATAGTTTTTAATTAATTTCAAAATTATGCAATTTTACATCAAGAACTCAACTTTTTTTGCAGTTTTGTTTGCTTACTTACAAAAGTTTCTGACTGTTTTTTAAGGAAATCTAAAAGCATTTCTATGCTGGTTTTTGTATATCATATCATAGTTTTATTTTTTGGATGTTTCACAATTAACTAAATAAATATTCATAATTTTTAGGTTTAATCCTTAAGACCACAAATGGTTTTGATAAAAATAGTTTAACAGATTCAAACAAAATAATTTATACACTAAATATTTTTAAGTATTTTCTTTATGAACATAAAAATTAAAAAAAATAAATGACAAAAGTGATTTTTTTATCAAATCGAAAGAAATTTTTACAAATGTTACTGAGACTCCAGATAACATAAAAGTCTGGCCGACTTTAAAGGGTTAACTACAGCAATAAGAGTCAAAAGTTTATTGCCACTGCTGTTGCCTGATTATATAGTAGAATATTATTGAGTGTGAAATTTGCAATTGTATTTAAATAAGAAAACCACAATAAAATAGCATTTTTTTTTTTCAATTTAATGCATAAAATTATGTTGAATACAAATAAACCACAAACATTTATGTTGGTTATATTTGTTTAGTATTTAAGAAAACGGATGCTAATGAATACAATTTTTTTTATATAAATAAATTATTGCATAAAACGTTAATTAGGTTTAATTACTGAATTATTAAATTATGCTGTAAATTACATTTTAAAATTTGTAATGGTTTTCAGTTGCTAAACTGAACAATTTTTAGTTTATTTTAGAAAATTTTTTTGCTTGTTTGACATTTATATATTAATGCATGGATTATTAAGAGGGTAGTGAAGAAAAATATTCTCCAAATGAATTAGGGCAATCTTATGGTGGCAGTCCACCTCAGACAAATTGCTTTGTATGGCATGGCCTTTAGGCTTGACCAATGTGGCATATTTGCAACTTACTTTTTTTAAATATACCTAATTGCTCAAAAATGGAGAATTAAAATTAAACTTAAAAAGATTTCAACCTTTTGTTAGTCCAGCGAAAATTTTTAATAAATAACACAGTCTAACAGAACAGAATAGCGACCCCATAATTCTGAAAGGGTATGTTGAGTAGATCATTTTTGTAGAACAAACTTATGGTGCAGCACGTCTGAGTTTTTTTTTTACAGTGGGTCAAAGTTTCCATTTTTTGGTCGAAGGGAGCATTATACTATATGAAACCAATGCTGTAAGTTAATGTCTGAGAGAATTCTTATGGTCAGAGTTGTATTGTGGAATTGTATGAGGATTATTTTTGTGGAAGATCTTAACCCTCTAACTGGTCTCTTTATGGGTCAATTTGACCCTTTTTTCGAGAAAATCAAAAAAATATCCTTTAAAAAAGGACATTTAAGGATTAAAATATTCTACGAAAATGCTTGCCGGAAAATTTCAGTGGGGGTCACCAAAGACACCAATGTTGTAAATAAAGCTCTTTACGCTTAATTAGTAAAATTATACACCAACATATACAAAACAGGTAAAAACAGCGTCAAGTTCGGCCGGGCCAAACACTAAGTTCTCGCGTCTAGTCAGCTGTGACTTACAAATCGGGTGTGATATTTATTAAAATTAATAATAAAAAAAAAATAAAAAATTCAAGCATAATTGAGCTACTAAGCAGTACATATTGGGTGTGATTTTTACTAAAATTAATATAAAAAAAGAAAAATTAAAGCTTAAATAAGCATGGCGGATTCTGTTTGCAAATTAAGGGATTGGTTTTGTTTTATTTGTGGACATTTTACGCACCATCAAAGCAGAAGAAAGATATTCCCTACAATTGAAGAACCATATTTTCTTTTCTTTGGAATACGATTTTTATCTGAAACTTGGATACCAAAAACCGTATGTACTACTTGCGAAAGTGGTCTTTTGACCTGGTAAAATGGCGGTACTAAGGCGCTGCCATTTTCTGCGCCTATTACATGGATTGAACCTGAAGATCACAAATCAGATACATGCTATTTCTGAGTAAATTACAAATTTGGTAGAAGCCAAAGGCACTACGCGATAATGACATACGAAGCAACAAATAGTGTCATTTTACCAGAAGTGCGCTGTGAAGGTGTTCCGGTGCCTGAACCGCCTACACATATATTTTCGGCCAATATGACAGTCGCCAATACAGAAATAACAGCGGCGGTTGAAAACATATCAGATATAAGTTACTTGCCTCTTGATGGTTTAAAAATATGTCCTAATTTGATAGACCAAGCTTATTTTGAAGATCTTTTAAGAGATTTAGGACTAACAAAAGAGAAAGCTGAAATATTATGTTCCAGATTGAAAAACAGGAATTTGATAAAAGCCGATGTAAAAGTTACATTTCCAAGAAAAAGACACGCCGATCTGGAAAGTTTTGAAGCAAAAAAATAAATATGTACATACTATAATAAACCACTATTAAAACAAAATTATAATTTGTTTATAGAAGTTGGTGTGTAATTTTGCCAATTAATCGTAAAGAGCTTTATTTACAACAATGGTGTCTTTGGTGACCCCCACTGAAATTTTCCGGCAAACATTTTCGTAGAATATTTTAATCCTTAAATGTCCTTTTTTAAAGGATTTTTTTGATTTTCTCGAAAAAAGGGTCAAATTGACCCATAAAGAGACCAGTTAGAGGGTTAAGATCTTCCACAAAAATAATCCTCATGCAATTCCACAATACAACTCTGACCATAAGAATTCTCTCAGACATTAACTTACAGCATTTTTTAATAGTATAACGCTCCCTTCGACCAAAAAATGAAAACTTTGACCCACTGTAAAAAAAAACTCAGACGTGCTGGACCATAAGTTTGTTCTACAAAAATGATATACTCAACATACCCTTTCAGAATTATAGGGTCGCTATTCTGTTCCACAGACAGTGTCATTTAAAAATATAAATTACTTATAAATTTTCAAAATTTATTCATATCAAGAAAAATATTTTCTATCTAAAAAACCTGACCGATCGGTAGATGAAAAAGTTTTCTATATAAAATCCGAAATAAATAGAAACATATGTAATACTAAAGTTAAAGTTTTATAACCAGGGTTGCCATAAAAAGTAAAAGTTTCGGGCATGCCGACTATATGTTACCCTACGCTACGAATAATTTGGATCAAAAATCTGGAAGCGGTGCCTAAACTGAGATAAAGAAGATAAATCTGAACGGAATTGCATAAGAAAAAAGTTAATTTAAGCAAATACCGGGAAGGTGGATTTACATGGGACCAGGTCTAAATATGATCCGATTTTATTTAAATGACTTATGGTCGCATATAAGCTACACAATCCATATTTCCATATGTAAATATTTACCGTTGGGAATTATTGCAAAATATTTTGCGCTAATCAGTGAATCAATATGGAGGAGGCCAAGTCGCTGAAGGTGGGTATTTTAGGAAAATTTTACTGGAAGGGTCACAAAGGGGAAGTCTCCTGTCTGAAATTTATAATATGTATTCCCTAGATTATGCGCTGTTTAACTGATTGAGTACTTTTTGGTATATTACCTCTTAGACTAAGAGGTGAATTCACTAACAAATAGGATTTTTGGGATTTTCGTAAAAACGGAAGTTTAATAAGGGAAAAGATTTCTCCTTAGCGGCCTGTCAGAGCGGCCACAAACATAATATGTAAAATGTGCGTTGCCTGGAGAATTTCCGTCAAGAAAGTGACAAAATTATCAATTACTAAGCAATAACTCCTAACTTACTAAAGAATAAAATTTTTATATTTTTTTGGGTAAAGGGGGGTTCTCAAGAAATCTAGCTACATTAATTAGCCGCTGAATCCGCTGGAGCTAGAAGTTTTAAATTTTTCATATCACTCACAATATTATTTCGTTAAAAATAATCTAAAATTGTTTGTTTTTCAAATTGATTTTTTTTATTTGTATGCAATTTTACAAAACACAACACACACACACATATGTATATATTTTTATTTTCTGTGTGTATTTATATTTAAATAATTCCTTGTATTTTTTATTAAAATAATTTTGTATATAAACAAACAATATTGGTAAAAAAAAAAAAACAAAATAGAATTATATGAATTTCTATTTTTAGAAACAGAAACCATAAAAATTTATATTTAACAGAAAATTTCAACTCCTGCTGAATGTCTGTAAATTTGTATAGTTTGTTTTTTTAATGACTGATTGAAATAATTAAAAAATATATTTTTATGAATTTCAATTGATTCTTCATTTCAAAACAAACTCTACGTATTACTTTTTAAATAAGCTACAGTCGGCAACGGAAAATATATTGTAAGTGCAGGTTTCTCCACTGGACAAAATGAAGCTACACAAAAGATCGATATTTATTCACGGTGCATATGACCTTTCTAATCTAATCTATATGCGTCGATAGCTCAGTTGGTGGAGTTTTTGGCTTGCAACCAGAGGTCCAATGTTCGAATCCCAGCATGATAATTTTTATTAAATAATTTTTATTCTGAAAATCAATTTTAAGACGCATTGCTTATTTCCATATTCGTAATAATATAAGTAACCACTAACTCTATCCCCTCCAATGCATTGATCCCACATATTACTTTGGGGCTCATTGCCTGTAAAATTCATCAGTGAAGTAAGATGCGAAATGACGTATGGACTTATATGGCAATACATTACTTTATCCATAACATTCCAATCATTCTATGACATTTATAAAAAAATTTTATTTTTTAAATTTCCTGACCTTTCATTCATCAAGATTTTTTGTAAACAAAGCAAAGCGTCACTGGAATTATGACTATTATTTTAATGGGGATTTTGTCATTTAAAAAAACAGTCGTAGTCCCTATATGGGATATGGCCATTCTGAAATAGCCATATTACCTGTCAATTCAATCATATTGGTAGTGGTCATTATTTTTGTCAGGACCGAATTTTTTTTGGAAATAATTGATAAATCAAAAAGAGAGATTATGACATGTAACCACAAGAGAGGTGTTATCATAAGACATGGTCTAAAAAAAACGCACAATAATTAAAATTCGGGCACGATAGTGTTAATAATAGTCTCTTTAATATAATAGTATTATTTTTAAAACATCTTATAAATTTAAGAAATAAGATTTTAATTAAAAATATTTGTGCCTTATTAAATTCTCCTAAAAGTATGCTTTAATTTATATTCCCCTCTAAAACCTTAATGGTATGCAACAACTTAGTATGGTGATGTTGTTTTTAATTAAAAAAAACTTTCTTTAAAATCTTTTATTACAAATAAGATTGAAGTATTTATTATAAACAAATCTTTCAATTATAAACATTTGGACTTTTTGAATATTTAATAGCACTTAACGAAAACGTATTATTGTATTGTTGGATAATTAAGAAAAATGTTTCATCTAAATCCCAAAGTTGACAAGGACAAAACAAAAAACTTAAACCGACGCATAATAGCATTACCAAATTGTCAGTGTAAATTATAAATGAATGGCTGCTTAAATTATAACTTATAAAATATACAAAAAAAAAAAAAATAAAGAAAAACGCCTTCAAAATAAACACAATTCTTAAAAATTATACAAAAAAAATATTTAAGGAATTATAATAAAGAAGAAACTGAAAAAAAACAAATACATAATTTGACAGTTTCTTTTTTAACTAATTGGTTTGTTATGTGGCTGAAAAATCCTAATTAAAAGAATTGTTACTTTGTAAGTCAGAAAAATAAAATAAAAAAATATTAAATGAATATAAATAACAGCCGCCACAAAAAAAATCTACAATACGCCACAGAAAAGTCAATGACTTTGTATAGGGCAAAGAACAAAAAAAAAAAATAAACAATCTCTTAGACCTTCAAAGTAAAGCCATGGTTTTATTTATATAAGACAGTGGTTTCTTTTTAAATCCCTCAAAGACTACACGAAAAATATTAAATTTTGCCATTTTTATATTTTAGTCAAAAATGTGTCATCGTTTAAAAAAAATTATATTTAAGGTTAATATGTCGGTTGGTCTTTTCATAAAATTACCCTTCAACACCTTGTATTATTTTATGGCTTTGTAAAGGGATTATTTATAAGAAAGTTTAAATGAATTTAGCAAAAAAATAATAACAGAAAAATTATTAACCTTTTCCAATTTGCCATCACAAAAAGAAAGCCAGTTTAAAAAGCAGACACAAAAAAAATATAAAAATATACAAAAAAAAAATAAATAAACATGACCAAAAAGGAAGACCTCCAGACGAATGTATAAGATATTCTCAAACAAACCCCCAGTTTACATTTTTAATTATTTTTCTTTATGTTTTTTTATTTAAATAAAGAACTAAAAAGAATACCAAAAGGATTAACAACTAAACGTTTTAATTTCTCAAACAACGTAAAATTGTTCACGAAACTTCAATAAGGTAAAGAAATATTTTAAATCCAACAAGTAAATTACCCACCAAAACCACACATTACCAAATAAGGGGTAAAATAATGTATATCCATTGCGATCGAAGCATATCCTTATATTATTGATAAATCTTACAGGAGATGAGCCTCCCAATATGCTTTCAAAAAAAATGAAAAGTAATGGGTCACCTTTTTACAGATAGGGTGTGAAAAAATATAGTAAATAAATACACATTGAACATTTTTTTTGAAATATTGCTTTTTATGCTAATTAAGATTTGAATAAATTTTTCAGTTTTATTCAGAGTCATTATTTTATGTTTAATAGTAATGCATTATTTAATCAACTATCGGTAACTCATAACTTCATGTTTCAAAATAATGCTGAAGGTAAGTAGTATATATTATAAAGTAATGCATTAGTTAATCCAATAACGGTTACTCATTATTTTATATTGAAAAATAATGATACATTACCCATTACCAAAGTTTTTCTGGATGTTCCATCCTAAACTCCCTAATATTCAAGAAATTTGGATGTGTAAAAGAGAAAACAAATTTAAGAACTACCTGTTTTATTTTTTTAGTTTCATCGGGAAAGCAAATCAATCTTTTTTGATACAAATTTCGCAATAAAAATTGTTTGAAATGTCAGTAATTTTTTATTTGATTTATAATTCTTTTTTCATAGTCCGAATTTTTGTTTTTAATGAATGAAGTGAATTTAATGGAACCTTATTTAAAATCGGAATGACCAGAAATGGATAGGGGAACGAAAGAAATTGAAACATTTAACTTGGGCAATGAAATTGATTGAAACAAGGTACGAGTGGAATTAGAGAACTAAACATTGGGACGAAATTCAATAGAATGTGGAACGAGTGAAATTAGAACATTAAACACAGGGAACGAAATAGAATAAAGCAATCCTGGATTTAAATGATATATCGATTCGAATTTTTCCCGGTTTTTTCGATTTCATTGCTTTTTCCCCACTTTAAAGTTTTTTGAATCCGCAATTCACCTTAAAGTATTTTCAATTTCTCTACCTTACTCTAATAACGCTTAGCGTGTTTCAATTTATTTAGCTTTGTACATCAAATAAACACAAAAAAACTGGTGAAAATCATAAAAATAAATTGAAAGTGTTAAGTTTTTGTTACAAAGTTACAAAAAAAAAAAAAAACTTGTTAAAATACAGCACTTAATGATACAAATATTTGTGTTTCTTAACTGTTGCTGAAATTACTAAAACGTCAAACAAGTTTGAAAGAAATTATCAAAACAAAACTAAAACCACATAATATTTTGTACAAACTCCAACAGAGTTTTAAGCCAAAAGTTTATAAAGTCATTGCCTGTTTTTTTTTTTCTTAATCAATATACAAATTGTTTTAGTTTCCTTAAAGCCAAAGAGATACCACAAAAAAGGTTAAGTGATTAAGAATTTTTAACCCAGCATCAAGAAAATAATTATATTATCTCTTGCTGTTTGTTAATGGTGGAGAAATTATTAAAAGAACAAATTTTTAAATTAATTTGCTAAAAAAAAGGTGAATATGAAACGATAATCAAGGAATTGGTGTGTTAAAAATAAATACTAAAGGAAGTATTAGTTTAGGAAAATATGTTAGGGTTTTATATATTTTCTAATTGATTAATTAATTTTTTTTAGTTATAAAAAGAGGATTAATATAAATTATTAAAAATGCCTGGATATAGGCAACATATTTTTTTAATTTATTACCTTAAATATGTATGCTACAAAATTTTCTTATTAAAAACAACTGTAAGTATACAATATTTTTCTTTAACTAATTTTGCGCTAAAATACAATATCAGTAGAAAACATTAACTAAAAACTGTTTTAATTTAACCGAAGGTTCTTAGAGCTTGAACGATCATATTGAGTTTTCACAAGGTTATTTTACATTTATAATGTCCCAGCAGAGTTATAGAGTAAGGTGATTTATAGAGAAGACCTGGCTAGTGCAACATAAATGTAATGAGGGTAAGTCCCTATATGGTCGACTTGCTCCATAAGGGTCAAGGTCCCTAGGAATCACAGTTGCTCATAAAGTTTTCCTTATTCAACGGACAGAGGATGTTGGAGGAGAGATGGAATGAGAGGCGAATATTTTATATCACAACTGTAAGTAGGTCCCAGATCACGAAAATTAAATCAGACTATAATGTACAATTTTAAAATATAAAAATAATTCAGCTATTTATTTGTGCTTAACCACAAGCCTAATTTGAACTTAGCCGTTAGGCCCCAATGTAAGGCAAAAATCTGTTGAATGTAGGGTGACACATAAATTTCTAGATGTAAAAGCTTCTCGCTTTAGATATGGAAACGGGGCCCAGGACTCTTTCAGTTAAATATTTTAAATTTCCTTAGGATAACTTTGATATAAAAAGAATATTTTCCTAGTCCCTTCCGAATTCAAAAAATTTTTTAATTTCTCAAACTTTATTTTTAATCAATTTCTTCTTTAAGTGAGAATCTGAGATTTAAAAATAAAAATCTGAAAAATTACTTCAAAGTGCCCTTAATGTGATACCGTCCTGTTCCATTCCTGCCCTTAATGTGAACAATGTCGCGAAAAATTTAAAAAAATTAAATTTTTGGATTTTTTTTTTTGAGTTTTGGGGAATTGGGGATTTTCTATCATTATGTCTTAAATTTGTTTTCAATTTTTAATTACATAAATAAATAAATATAAAAGTAAGGTTAGAACAAAGAAAATACTCTATTCCCTTAAAAGAGTGAATATTCTCCAAAAATGGGATTATTGACAATTTTCGCTGTCTTATTCAGATTTAAAGTCAGATGGAAAAAAACTTATGAACAGAAGAATTTAGTGAATTTCGGATCATAGGATTATGACCTTGGACTTCGGTGTTACACGATGTAATCATGGTCGGACTGTGTAGAAATGCTCTGAAAGAGCTTATGGTGGCATTCAAAGTAAAGGTACCCGGACACTGCAAGGTGGATGGTAAAGAGGTGGGGGACGAAATCGCGAGAGAGGGTTCGAATCTGGACTTAAGGGTAAGGGACAGGGGGTAAAGCTCCGCTTATGTCACTACCATGAGGTGATACGGGAAATGTTCACTGATACCGTTAACCAGTCCTGGATGGATAGAGCGGATTGCAGGGTGTCGATGGCGTTATGGCCCGTATTGGACGCAGGGGCAACCAGAGTTCTATTTGGATTGGATAGGAGTGGTCTCAGGACCCTTATAGTGTTTTTGATGGGGGCATTGTTTTGTTAGGGCTTTTGCGAGTAAATGGGATAATGCAATACTGGACTTCTGTAAATTGTGCGGGGATGCCGAGGAGCTAGAGACGGTTGAGCATGTACTGTGCCACTGTCCTAGGATTCAGAGTCTCAGCGGGAAATGGCTAGGGGATAGATTTCACGAGGAACTGGGGTGTATCGCTGGATGTAATCCATCCGATTTACTAGGGTTTGCCAGGGAAAAAGGACGGTTGTTTCTGATGGGGGACTGTATTATTATTAATTATATTTACTAACTCTCTTGAATCTGTCAACTATTTGCTTCTTTACTTCTCTCTTTCTTCTTCCTTTATACTGAAGGGATTCACAATGGACCGCATTGGTCTCCAGGTGGAGAGGCGCCCTTGGGCGCATAACCCTTCTTAATCCAACCTAACCTATGGACAGAAGAAGTAAAAGTACTATTAGCAAAAGACAGAGTGTCCTTTTTATCAGACTCATTTCAGATATGTTATTGTTTTCAAATTTGATTTAATTGTTTGCGTGTCCTATTTTGGAATATAATATCAAAATTCCTGGTAGTCCTGTGGCGTTCGAGGTCCAAATTTAAGTTAAAAAAATGGCTGTGGGTGAAAAAAAGCCTGAATTTTTTTCAAAATATTTTAATTGCGTCCCACTGTACAATGTATGGTGGTTGTAAAGTTGTCCGATAGCGAGATGGCTCTGCCATCGCGCCTGAAAAAGCTACGGCAACAAGTGCCTATGATCAACCTCCTCGTGGTACACCTGGGCAACGACTATATGATTGTCGAAAGGCAATTATGTAGACGACTAATTGTTGTAAATTGTTGAAAGATAGTAAGAAGGTGAATGAGCTGGGTGAGCGGTGTTCCGCAAGCTATTGCTGTGTGGTGGCCGTAAAATTGGTTTGTTGAAAGAAGGAGTGTAACGTTGGAAAATGTTGAAAAACGTTGGAAAATGTTGGATGAATGTAGAAGTGATGGATCCTTGTGATCGGTGCCTTGCAAGCCCGAGAATTTTGGTGAAATTGGTTGAACGATTCCGTTGGTTGAATGAACGATGGCTTTATGCTTAATTGTTGGATGAATCAGGTGGCGTTGCGTGTGTGTTGGATGTGTTTGTGGAATGAACTAAGCTGGAAATAAATGTTGTATATGAGCTGGTACAGTGCACAGAATGTCTCAATTCTGTGTTAATGTTGATGCATGGTCTCCTTGGGGTCCATTGCGGAAAATGGCTATTGGGTTTGGCCCTTTGGGGAGAATAGTGGTGGCTGTAGTTAGCCTAAGCGGGCAGCGCACTAGTTGTTCGGTGTGGAGTTTCACGTCTCAACCGGGTGCTGTGACCCAGAGAACAGCAAAGGTTTGGTTAGGCCTCGCTCCCCACCAGTGGTGGAGCATATGTCCAGATGCATTTCTCAAAACTGGAACCTGAACGGGATACTTGTATCCCGCGAAGGGGCGTTTATTGACGTATTGTGTTAATACAGTGTAAAGAACACCGTCGGGTTAGGTCATATGACAGGTACTGACGTAAAACCCTTCGACATCTGTACAATTTATGGTCATCAAAGGGTGTAAGAAACAGATTATTTAATTTAATTTAAATAAAATAATTTCTTTCATAAACAATATAGTAAAACTTCAATCAAATCTTATTCACTAAGGATATTATGCGCTCTAATTTAGATGTTAAAAAAAAACAAATAACAGCTATAAAGTATAAATAATAGTACTAATTTGAATAACTTGTGTTAGCAAACTCTTTATAAAATTTAACATCAAGAAAATTAATTAAAAGATAAACATACCATTAAATCGCAGTATCAAAAACAATAGCAATGGGATTTATTAAACTAGTATTTCATTTATTCATACTAAAATAAACCCAACTCAAATTTTTGTAGCGTGTTTTGAAGATACCAAACACCAAAAAAAAAGAACAGTTCAAAAAAATGTTAAACTATTAAAAACACGCACTTTTATTGTAAAAGCCGACAAAACAAAAATAGACCATAAGTATCAAATCACTAAACCACACAAACAAGAAAGTGGTAAAAGCAACTCAAAGGATTTTACAACAACACAAACTATAACCGTCATAGTTATATTGCAGGAAAAAAAAAGAGAACAAGAACCTCCCAACTAATGATGATTATCGTAATTGTAAAACATTAAATGTAATTACGCTCATGGACAACATGATTTCAAAACACGTTTTTGTCGTAATCAAATAAAAACAACAACAACAACTAAACAAAGAGATAAAAACAATAAATAAGGCTGACAAATATTTTGTTAAAACACGAAACTCAGGATTGTTTTACTTCTATGAAGTGGTATACACACACACACACACACTAATACACTCTTAAACTTAGAAATTAACTTTATATACAACCAGCACATACAAATGTTTTTAAACGGAAAAACAGTTTTAGATAAGTACAGAGTGAAAAAAAAATCAGAATAAAAAGTACGCTTAAAATCATAGAATAATATGGGTATGCACTTAAAGCCAAGACAATTGTTTTATAAAGATGTTCTTTTTTTTTCAATGCACGATATAGAAATTATAAAAATTTGGAAAAGAATTTATTATCACTAATATTGCAGACACGGAATTTATATCGCAGAAATAAAATTTCTCTTTGGCATGAGTTTGATTTTAATGCAAATGTTTTCCAGATTTTTTTTTTTATTTCAAAATAATATGTAATGTTAATTTGTAAAATATTATTATGGAATTTTTTAATAACGAAATTATTAATTCCTATTTTTTATTTTTAATTCAAAGATATTTTACTGAATATAGAATTTTTTTGTGCCAAAAATTCTTATACTTTAAGTCATTTTTCATTATTAGAAAAATGTACGAACTGCGTTACCTTGTGATGATAGCCCGTTACCTTTTTCATTATTTGCAAGCATAAAGTAATAAGTTACTCATTATTGATTACGTAATATATGATTTATAAATGTAAAGTAATAATTGAAAAATTTTTAAAAATCTATTTTTAGATACATTACATTGTGTTTTTTTGTAAGCAAAAGGGTAATGCATGTTTTTTTTTTTTTTTTGATAACACTAGCGAAAAAACGAAACGCAACAATTAATTTAAGTTTAAAGCAATCAAATACTATATGCGTCGATAGCTCAGTGGGTAGAGTTCTTGGCTGGCAACCAGATTTCCCTGGTTCGATTCCCATCTTGACCACATTATTTTAAATAAAATATTTGTAATAATTTTTTTTTTTTTTAATAAAAATTCCTCTTTTTTAAAAATCTTTTTTTAGACACATTACTTTTTTCATTCTCGTAACCATATAAGTAACCCGTTACATCACCTCTAAAGTAATGGGTATATACATTACTTTGAGGCTCATCGCCTGTAAAATTCATCAATGAAATAAGGTGTAAAGTAATCCATCGGCCCCTATGGCTATACATTACTTTACCCATTATTTGGTAATGTGTGGCTTTGCTGGGTGGTTAAGCAAATAACAATGAAGTGTTGTTCAAAAAATGAAGTTTGATATAAATAATTCCTAAGTTGTCCCTTAACGTAGGAAAAACTTACTTCGGGGAAAGATCGTTAAAATCCAAAAGCATAAAAACTCTACGTATCATTCACGAAGAACAATTGCATTCCCTTAAAGTCTCTGCATGGAGCGCCATTTAAGCGGGAGGTTTCATCGCGCCTTATTTTTTGAAAACGCCGGTACATGATAACTGTGAGTGGTCAGCTGCACAGAGCCCTTATCGAATAAGTGAATTGAGACTGGAGGAGATGTGATACCAACAGAACGCACATCAGTTCACAGAGCTTTAGCGAAAATGGACATTTTGAAAGATTCAATTCCGTATCGCCTAATGTTTCATTTTGGCGTTTGGTGGTGGCCACCACGAACGCCCGATTTAATCGCTATCTAAGGGACAAAGACCCCCTTAATGGCCTGACCAAACCGCCTTAACTAGAGAAATATAAAATATTTGTTCACTTAATTCACTGTTAGGCCACTTTTTAGAAGTTTTACCAGGAACGTGACAGAAAGAGTTCCTAAGAGGAAAAGTCTACTCCTTAAAGGGCTGTCCAAACTGCTTTGGCTTAAAACTTGATACATATTTGAAAAATATTTTCTATAGAGTATGAGCTAATAATAATGATTTGGAATTTTTCCCAGTAACAGAGTAAAAATGGAATTTAATAGGGGAAAAGTTCCGCTACTCACAGCCTACGCAAACCGCTTTGGCTACAAAACTCAAATTTAAGGGACGAGTGAAATCGAAATGCTATAAATAGAAAATGAAATTAATTGGAACTGGAAACCATTGATATTTACACTAGACAATGGTACAGAAATGGATTGGAACAGGGAACGAGTGGAATTCAAACACTTGACAAAGCGACCGAAATGGAACGGGGAACGCTTGTCTGGTGTGTCAATTCCACACCAGACAAGTGGAATAGAATAAAGTGGAACAGGGAACGATAGGAATTTAAACACTATACAGGAACGAAATGTAATGGAAGGGGAAACAATTGGAATTAAAACACTTAACACAGAGAAGAAAACGCAATGAAGCTGGATTACATTTTTTGTTTTGAAAAATTTTAAGGGTGGATTAAAAAGGGGAAATTGGTCTACCTTAACGTAATACCAGAAAACAAATAAACAAATATGTCGATGGATTCAACCAAATCATTCGGTTGACAAGAAATTCTGTTGTCACAATACATCTGTTTTCTCTGTGTAACAAACTAATATACAAAATTTTAACTGACTACCTTTTACGATTTCCTCAAAATGAAGGTACTTTTAGAAAATTTTTTAAAATTTTATTATTTCAACACTGGCTCAGCAGTTCAGCATTCATGTTATTTGTGTGCCGGGCCACAGGGACATACCAGGGAACTGTATGGGATGGCAAGAGATAGGTGGGCCTCTGTCCGTGGTTGTTTTCGTTTCAGACATATGTGGCCCCGTCTGGATAGGAAGCGCACGCTCAGGTTGCTGTCACTGTAAAGACCCGATATATCCCTACTTGTGTCTGTCATAACGGGACACTGTCTGATTGGAAGGCACGCAGTTAGGTTGAGGTTTGCGGCTAGTGGCTTTTGCAGAAGCTGTGGTGGCGAAGAGGAGTAGGAGTCTATGGACCACCTTCACTGCACTTGACCTGCCCTGGCTCGCAGGAGGGGACAGCATTTGGGCTCATATTTCTTTGAGGACCTGGGTGATTTGGCTGATATCGATATCGGCCGACTTAGGGGCTTTTTGAGGCAATCGGGATGGTTGGACGGGGGAAGCTAGTGATATAATTTTTACTAGCTTTCGTGGTATCACAAGGGACTTTATAGTCTAAGTGAGTCTGATTGGCAGGCTACCACATCTACCTAACCTAACCTAACCTAACACTGGCTGCTTAATTTTGGAAATTTTTTCAATTGTTGAATAATTAGTATTTTAATTGAAACAGAAAATTCTTCCTACTAACTAATGTGTTGCTTTCTTTGAAAAGGGGATAAAGGACAGATGAAATATGGTGAAATATAAAGGGCTTCAAATATTGCAACACTGTAATCAAGGCCGTATTCAGGGGGGGGGATGAGGGGGATCAAACCCCCCCCGAAATGAATGATTTTTTTTATATAAACAAATATATATTTTTAGCAGCATAGAAAAATCTTATCGAAAGATGTTGAAGAAAAGCTGGAGGTTTTATTTTGAAAAACGCTTACCTATAAAACTTGCACAAATCATAGAATATAAATACACTCAGTCGCAGAGAATTTATTCAGTCGATTTTGGCACCAACGAACAAATGGCATTGCGACCACTGTCTAGCTGATTTTCGCTGCTTGCTTCTTACTGTAAAATTATTGTTAAAAAAAAATGTAGATTATGAATGATCGGCGACAATGTAAAAACAATTGCTATTTTATGACAGAAAGGCAGATTGACGGTCTGATCGAAGTGTGAATTTACAAAAACAAAGTATAGAATAGTTGAAAAAATAAATTCGAGACGCACAAAATTGAATTGTTTTTTGTTATCTCGCAGCTTAGGCTCTGCCGCAGTTGGCAGATAAGTTACGGTACTTTTTAACACAGACAATTCTTCGTATTTTTTACTTTGTCTGGCTCTCGTTGTCATTCACAAATTCGTCAAGTTGTAACAAGTTGATTATAGCGTATTTTATTCTATCAACTGAGTAAGTAATGTTTTTAGCAAATACGTTTCTTTTATTGTTTTACATATATAATTATTTTATAGTTTTGCAATATTAAATGTCGAAGCGCACAAGCAATTCCACTCTTTTTAAATACATGTTCAAAAATCAAAAAAAAAGATGATGGTCAAGATAAGGGACCAGAAAATGGTCAATTTTCATCAGTGACTGTTAGCACGAATGACGTTATTCCGGTGGCCACTACCAGTTCTACTGCCGTTGAGGAAAATACGTCAAACCCGCCCGATACATTGGATGTAGGCTTTTATGTAGACTCAAAGCGAAAAATAGATGATGACCCTAAATATAATTTATTAAAAACACCCTGGATGCCAAACAATTCTTTTAAATTTCCAGTCACAGATATCAAAAGACATTTGAAATTCCAACACAAATGGTTTAATCAATTCTCCTGGCTGGTCTATACCATAAAAGAGCCTCAAGGTGCTTTATGCAAGATTTGCCTTTTGTTTGCAGCGGAATGTGCAGGGAAGGGTTCCCATCAAAAACTCAATTTATTGGTAGTAAAACCATTAAATAAGTGGAAAAATGCTATCGCGGATTTTGACCGGCATCAGAAAAGCCAATACCACCAACACTGTACATTATTAGCTGATAATTTTATGAATGTTTATAGCAAAAAACAAACAGACATTAGAAGTCAATTAGACATTGCTCGTGCAGTTAATATTGCCAAAAATAGGAAGAAACTGGTTCCCATCATTGAAACCATTAAACTGTGTGGACGACAAGAATTAGCATTAAGGGGAACTTCCGATTTTGGAAATATAAAATTCAATGAATCTGAACCAGAGATTAATGATGGTAATTTTCGAGCTATATTGCGTATGCGTCATAAATGTGGAGATATTGATTTAAAGCAGCACGATGAAAATTTACAGTTAAATTGTACATATTACAGTTCATCCATACAAAATGAGTTGATTTCTGTTTGCGGTGAAGTAATTCAAAAACAACTGGTAACAGCTATAAATAATGCTAAGAGTTTCTCCTTGCTGGTCGATGAAACAACGGATATTTCGCGACAGGAACAAATGTCGATATGTGCTAGATACACCGAGCTGCATAACAATGTTTTTGTCATACGAGAAGATTTTCTCACTTTTGTTACTGTCAAAAGCACAACAGGGGCTTCTTTGGCTCAAACTATTCTCGAAAGTTTAAACAATATGCAAATTGACTGTAACTATTTAGTTGGACAAGGGTACGATGGTGCTGCATGTATGAGCGGCAATTTTAATGGTGTGCAGGCAATAATACGCGAGAAATATCCAGAAGCTATATATGTGCACTGTAGCTCGCATTCGCTAAATTTAGCTTTAGGTCATTCATGCCAAATTCAACCCATCAGGAATGCAATAGGCATTATAAAATCAATTGGGAATTTTTTTAAATCATCAGCCAAGCGTACAAATTGTTTAGCAAAATATATAAAAAACACTATGCCCGAAACAAAATGGAAAACATTAACCGCAATGTGTGAAACCCAATGGGTTGAAAATCATGATGGATTGCTAAGGTTTAAGGAAATTTATAAAGCAATTGCTGGCGCTTTTAGAAATTCGACTAGCGAGAGTAGACTCAATGGATTGGCATTAATGTCGGTTCATCGCCGAATAAATGTGCCGACTGAAGAAGTCATTGATTTATTTGCTGCCCAAAAAGCCCGTCGGCTCAATTTAATATTATAAAAATATTGTATACGTACCTATACATAAATAAAATTTTCTACACATGAGATTATATGAATATTTATTTTTTAAAGTTGAACCCCCCCCCGAATTAAAATCCTGGCTACGGCCTTGACTGTAATTGCTCGAGATGATAAGTCTGAGAGCAGTTGTTGTCCGCCATCGGAAGCAAGCCTTGAAGCTGTAGGAACTAATCATAGTCCTGCTATGTTATTTTATATCGGTGGGATTAAGTGCTATGGGAACACCGAAGAAGGACGTTGCGATATGTATGAAGGATAGCAAATTCATACATCTAAATTGAACCCTCAACCTTCTGTGTAACTGTCCAACGCGCTTACCCTTATATCACAACGCCAATCAAATCAGCATACACAGAAAAAAGTATCACAAAATTTAAAGTAATTAAAAATATTTGTTAAAATTTACACTCGATTTCTAACAATTTTTTGTTTGAAATATTTGTAATTTGTCACTTTTCATATAAAAATTCTTTGAAAATAAAAATTTAAGTAACAAAAAAATAACAAAAAGTTGTTTGTATTTACAAATTCCATTGTTGGTGCCTTTTTAAAAAATATTTTTTTTGTATTTACAAAAATGTTCTATGGACGATGTTCAATATTACAAACAGAATTTTGTAATTTTATTCTGTGTACCACTTCCATAAAGCAGCTATTTTTTCTATATTTAAAAATTTTTTCAAAAAATTTACATAAAAATATGTCAAAAATTAATTTTTTAAAAACTTTATGTGGTAACCCTGGAACAATAACTTATATAATGTTAAATTCATTTGACTTTAAGCTACCACATCATTTTTATTGCAGCCTTTTATATAACAACGGTTCTGTAGGCATTTATAAGGTCTTGAATGTAGGTGTTATTTTAAAACAACGCCGATATAAAAAATATTTAAAAAATTCTCAATAAAAAAAGGTTCATATTTTTAAAGGAAATTTTCTGTAAATTATTAAATAGTAATAGGTTTTAATGAAAATAAGAGAATTTTTAAATTTTGTATAGGCTGTGGAAATATGACTTTAGTGTGTATTTTAGCTAACCTCCAACTAAGAAGAGAATACCCCTAATATATATTAACACTTGACTGCCTAACTAAACCTGCTTGACTTTTTGTTCGTTTGCTTTTGTTTATAATCTATACATAGTATATAGATTTGCGTGTCAAACGGTAACTGAGTAACCAAATTAAGATAATGTCCATTTGATAAAGAAACTCTCAGAGGATACACAAGGATGAACAAAAATAATATAGAAGAAAATAGTAACTGTGACAAAAACAAAAACAACGATGATTATCAAAGTATTATAATTATATAGAAATCATCTTCTTAATGTTTAATCAAGTCAAAATGTCCATTATAAACAGATACTCAAGACATTTGTTAAATGATTCATTTTGTGATTTCTTTTTTCTTTTTTTGTGCCCAACAAAAGTCAAAAGTAGAAAATGACAAAATAAATATAATAGTTAAAACAGAAAATTTCTTAGAAAACTTATATAAAAAAGAAATGGTACAAAAAAGTAAATTACTTTTTGTTGCTGTTTATATGAATATTGCAGTTTAATAATAATGTTATAGACCATCATTGATTTATTCTATACGCTACTTAATACTTTGAACAGTTTTATTTTATTTTTTTTTTTTTTTTTAGAAAATAATAAAGAAAAACTTTTCATAATTATTAGTTACTTTTTTTTTACCAAACACTCTTCAATATATATACGATAACATACCTATAAAACTTTATATATATAAAGTGTTTTTGTTCATTATTTACCCTTAAAGTTAAATACACTTTTAGAAAGTCATAGAAACATTATTGAAATCCTTCTATAAATTATTGTTGCTGGTTATTCTTGTTTATGTTTAGTATACAATTCAATATATTGCAACTTATTTACAAAAAGAAAAAAGAAAATATATCAGCAGAAAAGAAATATATAAAACAAAAAGTCTCGAGTACTTTTTACTTATGCTTCATATAGAATATGTACAATATTAACAAAAGGACAAAGTTTGTAACAATTCTATGCCACTAAACAAAAACTTTATAACAACTCTTCCCAATACAATTTCCTTCTCCACTTTCCCATCCAAATCATAGATAACTAGTTCAGCAACAAAATCTTTTGTTACATTAAAATTGTAAAATGTACTGTAATCTGAAAGTATAAGGAAAATATTGGAAATAATCGAATTTAAATAAACAAAATCTATTTTATAACTGTTGCTATTTCCTTACGCTACAGTCGGTAAATTTAGTTGCAGTGTTTTTTATTTTTATTATTTATTTATTTATTTTATTCATTAATCATATAATTACAAATTATATGTTAATACCCTAACCGAGCACTAGCAACAAAGGCCTTCGGCTCGTTGTAGCGAAAACAGAGCAGAGCCTCTGGTGGGAATTGAACCCACGACCCCCGCACTGATAAGCTAGCACGCTACCAACTAGCCTACCGGGGCGCTCACAATTATTTTTATTTCTTTTTGCAATAGTTTAGAAAACAACTAAAACAAACTTTGTTCTTTCACTGCGATAATTGTTTAATAAAGTTTTGATTTCCCTCATTATTTTTAATTGAATCAATTACCGATTTAGTTTGACAAGTTATTTAATTGAAATTTAACAACCAATACAAACTATATATTTCGTTGCGACTAAAAGATATTATAAATTGTAAGTCACAAGGATCACATTTTTTACGAACATAATGTTTAATTGAATCGTTCACAGAATATGTTTGACAAACTACTTAGTTAAAACGTAAAACCTTAGCAAATTTTGTTCTTTCACTAGGACAAATAGAAATAATAAACTTTTATTTCAACAACGTTTTTAATTGAGCCAATTAAATATGGAAAATTGTTTAAATAAAAATTACATTATAGGTTGGAAAAGTTATTTTATTGAAATTTGTGAAAATTGAAATATTCATAACATAGTTATATGACCGTATATGGTCCAATGTGAGCATATCTGAACACATATTACCATATATGACCATAAACATTAAAATTTTATGCCCATGTATAATCATATAGAAGACAATGTGAAAATCGAAATACATATATATGAATATATGAATACATGATCATATATGGACTTTTATATGAGCATATATGAGAATGTATGATCACATACGTCCATACATTGTTCAATATATAACCATACATGATCTCATATATGACCATATATCTTCGGATCCGAAGTTTTAGGGTATTCGGCGGTATATATTCATATATGAACATAAATGCTCATATGTTATTCATGCTCAAACGTGATACAGACATGATACATACAGGTTGGTTGAAAAGTTCCTGCGCTCACCAAGAGATGGCACTGCTAGCTCCAAACTTTTTTTTTTCTCAAGTTGGTATAACTCTCCTGAGAACACATGCAAAGTTGCAAGTCATTCTGTCAATTCTTTCTTTGTTTACAAGCCATTTGAAATTGACGTGTCATTGATTTTTTTTAATATGGACAAAATTTAATATCGTGCAGTCATTAGATTCTTTGTTTTGAAGGGTTTAAAAGCAAAGGAAATTTATGAACAATTGTTAGAAGTGTATAAGGAGTCCTCACCTTCAAAACGCACCGTTGAATTTTGGGCTGGTGAATTTAAACGTCGTCGTACCAGCCTTGAAGACGATCCACGCGAAGGACGACCAAAAACTGCAACCACAGCAGAAATCATTGAGCAGGTACATAATATGGTTAGTGAAGATCCAAGTTTGACTAAGCGTGAAATTGCTAATGCCATAGGCATCTCAGACGAACGAGTACTCCATATTTTACATGAAGAATTACGTATGAAAAAACTGTTTAGAAAGTTAGTGCCGCACACATTAACAATTCAACAAAAACTGGATTGAAAACAAATTTCTCAGCGTAATTTGGAGCGTTTTAAGCCGAATAAAACCGACTTCTTGCGTAGTTTTATAACTATGGATGAGACTTGGATCTACCACCATGATCCCAAATTAAAACAAGAACGTTTACAGTGGACTGAAGCTGGTTGTACAGCTCCAAAGCAGGTGAAGTCACAACGATCAGCAAAGAAGGTTATGGCATCAGTTTTTTGGGATGCAAAAGGAATTTTATTAATTGATTATCTTCAGAAAGGTAAAACAATCAACTCTGAATATTATTGCAGCCGTTTGGATCAGCTGGATGAAAAAATTCGTGAGAAAAAACCTGGTGTAAAGAAGAAAAAATAATTTTTCATCAAGACAATGCACCTGCTCACAAAAGTGTTTTGTCGATGGCTAAATTCAAAGAATTAAAGTACGAATTGCTTGAACATCCACCGTATTCACCAGATTTGGCTCCCAGTGACTACTATCTCTTCAGAAATCTCAAACAATTCCTTCGTGGAAGCGTTTTTCGTCGAATGAAGAGGCCATAGCAGCCGTAGGTGGTTATTTTGCAGAGCTTCCGGAAAACCATTACAAGGATGGGATAAAATTATTGGAAGATCATTGGAACAAGTGTATTGAGCTTCTAGGAGATACTATTGAATAAAAAAATATATTTCGTAAGAAAAACAGTATTCTTTCATTTCGAGCGCTGGAACTTTTCAACCAACCTGTATACATGATCATATATGGACTTTTATATGAGCATATATGAGAATGTATGATCACATGCGTCCATATATTGTTCAATATATAACCATACATGATCTCATATATGACCATATATCTTCGGATCCGAAATTTTAGGGTATTCGGCGGTATATATATTCATATATGATCATAAATGCTCATATGTTATTCTTGCTCAAACGTGATACAGACATGATACATATGATCATGTATGATCATATACTAATCTATGATTAGGTGTATAAAATCATTAGGATGTTTCAAGAAGGGTTTTTTTGCGATTTTTGCAACTCTCGAAGTGAAATATTAAAGTTTGTGATCTAAAAGAATTTCGAAAATTTTTTTGGATTTTTTGAAGATAGGTTTGGGATCGTGGAAATAGATGTTATTAAAAAATTGAGGTTATTTAGAACAATTTTTTAAAATAATTTTTTTCTCTGCGTTTTGTTCATACAACTTAACAAATCCCTTCTTAATGATGCGATCCCACAAAAAAAATTATTTGTGTGAAAAATTATTATATTAAAGACCACTCTGATAGCCTTAAAAGTACAAAATTATTTTTTCTACATTCAAACCTCAGTAACTTTAAAAGCTTTCAACATTTGTTAAATGTGTTCGAAAGATAATTTAAATACCTTTATTTTGGTGTATATAAGTTTATATCTTACTTGTTGAAAAATATTCAAAAAAAATTAATTATGTTTAATTTTACACTATTTGAATTTTAAAATACTTGAATTCGGCCCTTTTTAAAAGAAGGTAATTGACAAAAATGTAAAAAAATATACAAAAATAAGGTAAAAATATTTTTTTTATTTTTAATTTCACACTATTTCAATTTTACGATACTTGAAGTCGGACTTCTTCAAAAGTTGGTAATTGGCAAAAATATTTAAGATTTAATTTACAATCGCTATACTGTAGAAAGAAAATAATCAAAGCATGGGTAAGTAAAATATATATAAAACTGTTTACTAACTTAAGGCAATAATTCTCCTCCATAAATTTTAAAAAACAAAAACTGTACCGCAAACAGTTTTGGCTGCTTGGTAAAAGTACTGAAAAAATTCCGGATCACCGAGTTACCTTCAAAAAATATAGTGCTTAGAAGGCTACTGATCGCAGCATAACAAAAGAAAGGTTGTGATAATTCATCTAATAAAGCTATAGTTAATTTGAAAGAGATTTCAAAAATTGAAATTCATAATTTTGTTACCTAAAATAGTAAAAGGGTTTTTGATGAATTAAAATTGCCCACTTCCTTTCTTTCGAAAGATACACATTTATGGGAAAATGATGATGATTTTGTTATTGCAAAGAAAAAACTAGAAAAACTATATATTGTGAATGATTTATCTGAAAGAGGCATGACGTCAGCTACAATATACAACAAAAATATTACAAAGAATGAGGATGATTTTCAAAACTTATTGATTAGCGTTGATAACAATCGAAAAAATATACCTAATGTAAACAAAAATATCATTTGAAAATACTACTTTATTATAACCATACTTTTCTCGATTTTCTATATAAAAAATGGAATTTTCACTGGATACATGTTTTGTTCCACATTTAATATTTTATGTATTGTAATTTAAGACACATATTTAATTTTAATTTGTTCATTAAATATATTGATATTGTTTATTTAATATATTTTGATTTAAGTACAAATATATTAATGAATTAAATTTTTAAAATTTTTATTTAAACAATGTATTTTAATTGCTTATTTTTACTTAACCAAGAAGGAAATTCTTTTAATTTTCATAATATTTGAGATATAAAAATTTTTTTTTTAAACTTTAATTTTTTTCTTACATTTTTCCCGAAAGTGAAAATAAATCTGTATACCAAATTAAAGGTAATTTAAAGACCTTTATAACGCATTTAACATTTTAAAAACTTTAAGAGTTATTGAGTTTTAAAAATTTTCGAAATTCTTTTAGATCACAAACTTTAATATTCCGCTTCAAAAGTTGCAACATTTTTTTTGGTGAAACGCCCTAATAATCATGTATACCCATGTATGTTAATATATGGGATCGCATGTAAAAATCAAATTTTGTATGAACATATATGATCATACATCGCCTGGTATATACATAAATATGCATGGCCATAGATCCTGTGGATCCGAAATTTGATAATATAAGTCTCTATTTGATGGTGTATACTCATATATACACTCAGAAAAAAAAGTTAGTAGAAAAATTTGTAAACGGTTTTCAATCCAACTTTACTATTTTTGTACTGATTTTTAGTAAAAAAAATATTATTTAGCAAATATTTTTGCTATTTACATTTTACAAATTACTAAGTCTTTACAGAATATATTACAAATTTTTGTTGCTAATTTCAGAAATCATTTTACAAATTTTTGAAAACCGATTTGCTAAAATTAGCAAAAAAAAATTACTAATTTTGAAAAAGTGGATATTGAAGGAAATTTTATTTCTAATTAAAACTTACACCTACAAACTTTAAAATGCCTTAAAATGTTACATGGATTAAAAAAGGGATCGGAAGTGAATCTACCGACTCAATTCTGAAAATAGGACATCCACTTAAAATAGCACTAAAAAGTTTTATTTTTTCTAAAAATCAGCCCTAAAAACAATTAAAATTTGACCTTAAAAGTAAAAAAAAAAATGAATTTAAAATTTTGTACTTATATTAATAATATCGATGGCTTAATATAAAAAGGCCCTAACTCGATTTTTTGTTACTTGACAGGAGAAAGAAAGAACTTAATAAAATCCGTAAAATTTTATATACAAAAAAGTTTTAATGCAATTTCCAAAAATGTATTGTCTCTTTTTATTAAAAATTGCATTAAATCTTTTTTTGTATCTAAAATTTTACGTATTTTATTAAGTTTTTTCCTTCTCCTGTCAAGTAACAAAAAACGAGTTAAGGCCTTTTTATATTAAGCCATCGATATTTAGTATTTTTTTTTTTGCTGATTTTAGCAAACAGATTTTAAATTCCACTTTACAAAAAGTCTACTAAAATTTAGTAGCGGCTACTAATTTTTCTACTAATTTCATTGTACTACACGTCAGCAGACATGTGTTGCTAAGATTGGCAAAAAATACCGCTGGGCTCAAATTAGCAGAATTTCCCGTAATAACGGCAAAATTTTCAGTTGCCATTACAGACTTTTTTTGGTGAGTGTAGATCATATATACTCATACATGATCACATATATGTACATATATTGCAATATACTCACAAATTTCGAATGTGAAAATATATAGAAATATAGAACAAGTATGATGATATATTTAAATATGCATGGACGAATATGATCATGTATATCACATATACCATGCAATATATCCTCATGTATGTTCATATATATTTCGATTTAAACATTCTAACAAAAAAAAATTATTTGCATTTACAAAATCCATTAAAAATTTAATTATAGTTACAAACAATACATATTTGGATCATAATCTGTGTCATATTCTAATATTTTTAAAGATTTTTATAATTTTTGTTCATAGTGTGAGTCATACAGTTTTCTAAAAAAAAGTTTTACAACCTTTTGCTATTTATATACTTATACTACTTTGGTAACTACTTGTAGCATCAATTTTATTTTTAAAGTAGTAAAATGTTCGATACAAAAATTTGTTTTATTTATTTTTTTTTTGATAATAACAACCAGTACCATCATAAATCAATACTGACTTTAAAAAAAAAAAAATATTTTTGATTGTCCTTTTTTTATAGTTGTTAAAAAAATGTATTAAGAAAAAAGTATAAAAAAATATAAGTACATTTGACCCTTTTTCTAGGAAAAATCTTCAAACATCATTTGTCTTTATTATATGACAATTTTTTTCGTTTGATTGGAAAATAAATTGGAAAATTTTAACACAAAATTTATGACAATTATAGTAAAGAAATATATTAAAATATCTTGTCATATAACTTATAGAAATTAAATAAATAAATAAATAAATAAATAAATGCTTTTCAAATTTTTTTTTTTTTTTAATTTTGTATCTTTATTTCATTTTCATTTTAACAAAAAATTATATTTTTGCCTCAGCGCCAAATAAGGCTTTATAGAGGCCAGTAGGCAACATAAATATTTACATTTAATCTACAAATGAAAAATTAACTTATTTTACTTTATACAATTTTCTATAAAAAATAAAAAGTTTTTAAGCTTTCAAGATGCAAGAAGTACTTCAACATTTTGCAATAAGAATTCTTTTAAACTACTTTTAAAAGTTGATAAAACTGAGATATCTTTTAAGCGGTTAGGTAAGCTGTTGTATTTATTAGGTCCATGCAAAAGAAATTCGCTGTTTAGTTAACTCAAGTCTACATCGTACTAAATTAAGGTCCATCGCCTGTCTTGTGACTCTTTGTGTGTGTGATATATTACTACTGAATTGTATGGTGTGAGAGCCAATACCTCTAATACATTTATAAACATAAACTTATAGCTGTTGTTTATAAAGACCTTTCACCGGAAGTATCGTTTTTGCATAATTTTTAAACAATTCGGTTGTTCCAAATTGTAATGGAAGGTTAAACACAACTTTCAACGCCTTATTTTGTGCTGATTGCAGTGATCCCAGGACTGAGTTAGCTTTACTACCATAAATTACTGGAAGATAAGTCAAATGCGAGTGAATTAAGGATTGGTAAATCAACATTTTCGTATCAACATTGAGTTTATTTTTAAATATATAAAGTATACCAATTCCAGATGATAATTTAGATTTGAGACGGCTTATGTGATTATCCCATAGAAGATTATGGTTTAAGTTTATGCCAAGGTATTTAACACTTTTGGATTCATTTATTAATTGACCATCAATATGGACACATGCAGGCTCCTCATTTTTTGAAACATATGGCTTAAATCTTATGAATTTTGTTTTGTTAGCATTCAAAATTATTTTGTTTATTCTCATAAATTCCGATAAAATTGCAGCATCATATTCTATTGTGTTTGAAGAACTTTTTCGTATTTATAATTGTAAAACAGGCAAATATCATCTGCAAACATAAAAAGTTTTCCATTAAACTGTATGTTTTTCAAATCATTAATAAAAATTTTAAATAACAAAGGACCAAGAACACTACCCTGTGGAACCCCACAAGTAACATCACGCTCACTACTTCTTGATTCTGCTATTTGAACAAATTGTTTCCTGTTACTTAAATAGTCTTTAAAAATCTTAAGAGATTTTTCATGGAAACCAATATAACTCAGCTTTTGATAAGTCAAAAAACACGCCAGCAACTCCTTTGTATCCTGCATCAAGGCCGCTACAAATATTTTCAATTACATTTATTACAGCTTCCTCAGCTCCACTACCTTTCCTGAAACCATATTGACGATCAAATAGAATTTGGTTAACCTCAAGATAATTTGTTAGTTGTTCAAACATAACTTTCTCAAAAATTTTATCAATAATCGGGAGAATGGAAATTGGACGAAAATTTTCAATTTTATTTGAACCCACAGATTTAGGTATAGGGATGATTTTGTGTGTTTTTAAAACGTTTGGATACCTGGCATCATCAATCATTTTATTAAATATTATTGCTATTATTTCTGCTACAGCTGATTTACGGACCAACAGCATCTTAGGTGTGATGTCATCATAACCAGAACTTTTATTAGTTTGCAAGTTGTCCAAAATAAACTCAACTTTTGTGTTATCAATAGTTTCCAATTTAAACCGGGTAGAAACGTGAACCAACGTACCAAACATATTAATATTTTAATGTTTTGAAATATAAATTTTTTTAAAAAAAAAAGAGGTTATGCACTAATTCGACTTTTTATCAAGGACAGGTAAATTTAAATGTTAAAGAAGAATGTTTGATTTTTTTATCATGTTTTTATTTAAAATAATTCTCTTGAAAAAATTAATTCTTATGAAGAGCCTTCATATTCTAAATAAAACTTGTATTATAAACCTCTAATGCATAAAACATGATCAGTGTATTATCTATACCTAATGTGGGAATTTTCTTGTTCCTTGACATGTTAATTTGTTTTACAAGGCTGTTGTAACAGTACACAAAATGATTATGCATTTGACTATAAATATGTTTGTCACAAACTGCTTTTACCGGAAGTTAATATTAATCATATGTCTTAGTGTATTTCTTTCATTTTCAAATTTATTTGCTTTACCTAATTCGTCATAACATTTTAGTTTATCCATGGATTTTCTGGAAACATAATATTTCTTTCTTTGTAGACGTGCTGGCTCTATTTTAAATTAATAAAAATACTGTAAAAAATATACCGAAACAGAAAGAATTTTGTTAGACAGAAAAATACTAAAAATACTAAAAAAAGTTATGAAACTGTTCTAAATTTAAAAAATTTTTGGCGACAATAGTACACGGTTTAGATAAATCTAAATTGTCTGCAAATATTCACAATGCCAATCTAAGATCAAGTGGTAAAATACTTGCGAAAAGGGATAGTTGAGCTTTAAACATTTGAGATAAAACGAAAAACGTTACCCCCGTCGCACGACAATTGAAATGGTACATTTTAAAAAACAAATTTAATTTTCTTCTTATTTGAATTCAATCGTTGGGAATTTAATCAACTTACAAATAAAGGGAATTCAATCGTTATTGTCCATTCGTTTTGTTTTTCATTTGATTAAGTAATCAGGGAACAACATTCGACTTTCTTCATAAGAAAAACAAAACTAAAACATTTATCAAAATTAAAAAAAAAAAATTCTAAAATTGAAAAAATCGTCAAAATTACAATAAAATAATTGCAAAATTAAAAAAATAATCGCTTACATTTGAAAAAAATTGTCAAAATTGAAAAAACCCAAAATTAAAAAACCGCCAATATTGAAAAATCTTTATAACTAAAATTAAATCTTATAAATTTAATAAAACCGCCAAAATTTAAAAAATCGTCAAGATAAAAAATGGCAAAAATTAAAAAATCTCGCTTAAATTAATAACTAAAAGCAATAGAGAAAAAGTTTTTTTAACCAGATTGAGATATCTTTCGATAACTTGGCCTGATTTTTCGATAGCGATAACTAAATATTATGGAGAGTGCAAGTAGTGTATTTGCGATATTGTATTTAAAAGATTTTTTTAAATTGTTTAAATTTTTTTTTAATATCACGGGTTTTTTAGATTTTTTTTTTAATTTAACGTGTTTTTATTTTTATCGATTTTTTTTTAAATTTTGACGATGTTTTTCTAATTTTGCCGATTTTTGAAAATTTTTAAAATTCAACATGTTTTCATCAATAAAACTATATTATCTACTTTTAGAGTTTTTTGAATTTTGAAGTTTTTTTTTAATTTTTTGTGAATTTTTTTTAAATTTGGGCGATATATTTTTACGAATTTTCTTTTCGTGGTCTTCTTTTTGTTAACGAAAGAAATCTTCAAATTTAATGTAATTAAATGACATAACTGTTCATTTTTCAATTCCTTTAAATCGAATTTATCAAAATCGAAAAAAATTTCTATAATTAAAAAAATGGAAAAAATCGTCAAAATTACAATAAAATAATTGCCAAATTAAAAAAAAAAATCGCTTGAAAAAAATTGTCAATACTGAAAAAACGCTAAAATTAAAAAAAACGCCAAAATTTAAAATTCTTTATAACTAAAATTAAATCCAATAAATTTAATAAAACCGCAAAAATATAAAAAATCACCAAGATAAAAAATGGGAAAAATTAAAATTACTCGCTCAATTTGAAAACTAAAAAGAATAGAGAAAATATTTTTGTACCAGATAAAATATTGCTTTTTGAAGGGAAAAAATACAGTTGAAGCAAAAGCTTGGCTTGATGACGAGTTTCCGGACACTGCCCAAGGAAAATCAACGTTCAAGGATTGGTATGCAAAGTTTAGACGTGGTGAAATGAGCACTGAGGACGGCGAACGCAGTGGACGCCCAAAAGAGGTTGTTACGAAAGAAAACATCAAAAAAATCCACAAAATGATTTTGAATGACCGTAAATTGAAATTGAATGAAATAGCAGGTACTCTAAAGATATCAACTGGACGTGTAAATCATATCATTTACGAATATTTGGGTATGAGAAAGCTCTGTGCAAAGTTGGTGCCGCGCGGGCTCACTTTTGGCCAAAAACAAGTCAGTGGAAACGAAGGCGAAAATCCATGAATTGGGCTTCTAATTGCTTCCGCATCCACCGTATTCGCAGATCTCAAAAGAATGCTCGCTGGGAAGAATTTTTCGTCGAATGAAGAGGTGATCGCCGAAACTGAGGCCTATTTTGAAGCAAAGGACAAATCGTTCTACAAAAATGGTATCGAAAAGTTGAAGGGTCGCTTTAATCAGTGTATCACCCTCGAAGGGAACTATGGTGAATAAAAAAAAAACGAGTTTTGCCAATATAATGTGTTTTAGTATGGTAGGCCGGGGACTTTTCAATTGACCTATTACGATAATTTATAACTCAAATATGATACGAGTTCTAGAGTAATGATACAACTTTAAAGCATGAAAATATATCAAATTCTTACTGTTTTTCTTCAGGATAAATATTTTAGAATTTTTGAGATTACTATTTTATAATTATCTCAGAAATTGCCAAGAAATAAAAATGTTCATTTTTTATATTTTAAAAAGAACATGTGTAATACGAAATTAAATTTTTTTGTTTAATTTGCACCACCAGCCTAAAGGATTATTTATTTTAGATTGGATTCTAAGCTAAAAATAAAGAAAATTAAATCAGGTTAGCCAAGTCAAATAAACCGGTTTTTGGGTTAAACAAAATTTTAAGATTTTCATTTAAAAATCCGAAAATCGGTTTTCAGGTAAACCGGTTAGAAAACACTGTGGAAAAGTGAAGGCATTCTAAAATTTTTAGTTTTTCCTGAGTTGGATTATTTTTTCCATAGAGCTTTAAGCGATGTTCGAAACCCTGATTCGCTTACTGGAAACGAATAGCAATAATCGATTTTCAAAATTTTATTTTTCACAATTTTTCTACAGTTGTACAACTTCAGAATCAAACATTTTTCAATTTTACATCCATAAATACTTTTAAGATACTTGGTGTATACTTAATATTTATTTCAATGCAAATATTACTCATACGCTTGGTTGAATAAGTATTGATTTTTAGCTCATTAGTTGCCAATGATACTTTTATTTAAAAATATAGATCTAATTCAAAAACTATTTTTGGCAGTTGTAATTTTGCTAAAAATTTATTAAAGAAACTCTGTCTTAATATAAACCTTAACATTAGAAAGATAAATTTAATTTTTTATAACGCTAATAATATATTTAATTTTGCACCGCTATTTTCATGACCGTACTAATGTTTTTCTTTCAAATTTATATTATATTTTTTTTTTTATTAATTTCAATAGATATACGACTCCTTAAGTTTTTTCAACCAACTTACCAACCATAATTCAATAAATTTAAGAGATCAAAGAAAAAGCTTACCTGAAAATACATAAAAAAAAATAAAATTAGTACATATATAAAAACATAAAATTTGTATATTCTTTAAATGCGACTATGTGGAATTATGTATTATATTGATTTTTAATAATTAAACCACTTGGGTGTAAATAAAATTCTGCCACTTATCATAATTTCCCTAATCTTATTATAATAAAAACACTCATACATTCACATATGAATATACAAAGCGTTATAAATACAAAACATATTTACAATTCCCAGACATACCACTAACTTAATATGCTTATTGTGTGGCTGGGCAATGGGAGGACAAAAAAAAATAATATATATATAAAAATGTTACCATAAATATTTTATCTCTTATCGACTTTTCACTTTCAATAAATGTTACATTATATACATATGTGTTTAACTTAGAAGCATATAGTACATACAAACACAACCAAAATTATATTGTGGTATTTTATACACTACAAAGATATATGGTAAGGACTTTATAAGAAAAAAAAAAAAAGGTTCAAAATCCTTTAAATACAAAAACGTGAGTATACTTAAAAATATACAAAATACAAAGGGAAAAAAATTTACAAAATGTTCAACAATTTTTATAACAATAAATGAATTAAATAACAACAAATTTGTGCAAAAAATACAAAATAAAAACCAGTATCATAAAATACATTATTATTTTCACAATAAAAAATATACAATATACAAATATATGTATGTATTTTTTTTTTTATCAACTAACCATCATAAGTAACCAAGCAAAAGTTTTTATATTAAATATTTCAATTATATTTTCTTAAACCCTGATTTCCGGGGAAAAGTAGTTTACAAGTCAATATTGCAGAAAAGTGCTTCAAATTATTTTTGTACGGAATTTTTCCTGAAAACTATATTTCATTTAAGTATAAGATTTACTTAAAATTAACAACACAATAAACCTATATTTACACTAAGCACTTCATAAATAAAATGGAAAAAAAGTAATTCCAGAAATATTAAAAAAATCTGTCAACATTTTAATTAATCACTGAAGGGCGATTTTTCTAAGTGTTTTTTTTTTAATTCAGGTTATTATAAAGGAGGCTAAAATACTTCAAAAAGATTTTCTTATAAATTTATGTAAAAACCTTTTTTTATCCAGATTAAAATTTAATTTGTGATAAATTTTAACCCAGAAAAGTCTTTAGACTGTAGCGACCTCTAGATATTGGATTGCAGATTCGTGATCTCTTTTGAAATAGGATCAGCCTTATGGATCCATTAAATTTGACACTTTTTTATTTTGGGCCACCATTACACGATTGTGTTATTGAGTCAACTTCGCCCAACCCCTACAGCTGGACCTAGAGAGTCACAAGTTGGTATAAGGTTTCTCTCTGGCATAGACATTCGATAATGCTGGATTTTTGAAAACTCTTAGGGGGGGACCAAAATAGGAAAACCCTTGATGGCCTGCCCCAATAGCTTGGACTCGAAACCTCAAATTTAAAATATGTGTTCTTTGGATTATGGTTTAACTCACTGATAACGTATATTTTAGAATCTTCGCCAAGGACGTGGTAAAATGTGAGTTTAAAAGGCAAAAGCTCTTAAAAGCCTGCCCAAAATGGTGGAACTTTGCAGTTGAAATTTGTTATGTGAGATGTGATTTTTGGGAACTCCTACAGGGAGCGGCAAAAATGGAGAAAGCCTCCGCCCTTACCGGCCTGACCAAACTGCGAAAACATATACTAAGACTGGATTTTTTAACTCTTACTGGGAGGGATAAAAAGGGGGAAGTCACCCCCTTGACGGCCTGCCCAAACCGCAGCAGCTAAGAAGTTGAAATTTGTCATATAGCATCCAACTGCGGCACAGACATCAACTCAGACGGAGCTTTTGGAAACTCAACGGGTACACTCAAAAAAAAAAATTAGTTGAAAAATTTGTAAACGGTTTTCAATCCCACTTTACTATTTTTTTTACTGATTTTTAGAAAAAAAATATTATCTAGTGAGCTTTTTAGCTATTTACATTTTACCAATTACAAAAGTTTTACAGAATATTTACAAATTTGTGTTGCTAACTTTAACAATCATTTTACAAGTTTTTGAAAACCGATTTGCTAAAATTAGCAAAAAAAATTACTAATTTTAAAAAAGTGGATATTGAAGGAAATTTTATTTCTAATAATTTAAATTTGTACTTATAAACTTAAATTGTCTTAAAATGCTTCATACACGTAGAGAAAAAACTTAGTTGCAATATGATCACTGCTACTATATTGTGCTTGCTGCAATCGGGTATGGTTGTCACAACCAAGTTATTAATTTTCTAACCATCAACATGGTCGCTGCCATAATTATTTAGTAAATATTTTATGATTGGCACCTTATATTTTATAACATGATTGGCTGTAACCATACTGTGGTAACAAAAATATGATAATTGTGCAACGATAAAGTGCTGGAAACAATCAATAAATAATTATACATCAAGTAAAACATGACTTTGACATTTACAGTTATAATATTGTCTTGTTTTCATAAATGCCAAAATTTTATCAGCTCAGTCAGTTTGTTTTTACTTCAAAATGTCTTAAAAAAAACAATTATATACTGTTTACTAAAACTGGAAAAACTTCAGATGGGTAGAAAATACCTTTCACATGTCAATAAAACATTTCATCAATAGAGCCATTAAGATCCAGTTATTTTTTTTTAGCATTAGAAGATTTTTTTAAAGGGGTTTTTCAAAAATTCCTTATAAATATAATATACACTTATCAATTCATTGTCAAAAAGATTCTTTTGAAAGATTTTATATTTTTTAATTCTTTTCAGTAAAAACAATAAAATTAAAAATATTAATAAAATATTTTTTTTATGAGAAAATGCCTGAAGAACCCATGATTTTTTTTGTACGAAAAGCTTTTTTACACAAAATAATAGATATTTTTAAATTTATCTGATAAAAAGATTTTTAGAGTCTACAGACTTTTCCTTAAACTAAAATTCTCAGATTCTCCAAACTGTTTATTAGATAAAAGTTCATATATTCCAAAAATACTTAGATTCTAAGGACTTTTTCTAGTAGAAATATTCTTAAATTTAAAGAGCTTTTTCATAGTTTTTAAAAACGTTTCCTTTAAGAAATTTTCTTAGATTAGGAATCATATAATGATAATCCAGGAATCATAATATAGTTATGAGGGACTATAATATGATAATATTTTGAGCATAATATGATTACGTGCGATCATATTATGATAAATTCAATATAACATGTTTATTTAGGACCATAATATGGTCATTTTTGAATAACTGTAGGGACCATATTATGATAAAAATATGGTTATTTAACTATCATAATATGATAACCATATTATGGAACGACTATGGTTGGCACAACCATAAACCCAAAAATATATGATGCTCTTCGAATATGATTGCCCCAACCATGTTTTTTCTTTGCGTGTAGGCTGAAAAAAAGGATTGGAAGTAAAAATACTTTTCGTAACCGACTCAGGTCCCAAAATAGGACATCCACTTAAAATGGCACTAAAAACTTTTTTAGTTCTAAACATCAGCCCTTAAAACAATTCAAATTTGACCTTAAAATCCAAAAAACAAAAATTAGCAAACTAAAACAAAATAATAAATTGGTTTATATTTTACTAGAATATTTAAAATATTTGAATTTTTTTTTTCTAATTTTGTCTAAAATATTTTTTGAAAAAAATTAAAAAAAAAATATCTGCATTTTAATAAATTTTGTGTATAAATTAAAATTTTGCTTACTAGTTTAGAATACTAACTTGATTATACTAATATTCACAATATTTAATAATTTTTTTTTGTTGATTTAAGCAAACTGATTTTAAATACCACTTTACAAAAAGTTTACTAAAATTTAGTAGCAGCTACTAGCTTTCCTACTAATATCATTGTACTACACGTTAGCAGACATGTGTTGCTAAAATTAGCAAAAAATACCGCTGGGCTCAAATCTGCAAAATTTCCCGTAATAACAGCAAAAATTTTAGTTACAGGCTTTTTTTGGTGAGTGCAGAGTCAGAAGGCGGAAAAATTTCCCCAAACTGCTAGAGCTAGAAAGTGGAAATTTGGTATGTAAGTACCTCCTCCGCCGTAAATATCCGCTCACGTGATATTTTCGGAAATTCCTAAGGAGTAGGGAAAAAAGAAGAAACCTCCAAATTACATTTATTCCCTAGAGTATACACCAATAAGGTAGATTTTGGAATTTCGCTAGGTACGTAGTGAAAATTGAAATTCATTAGGGGAAAAGCGCCCCATTTAACGCTCTGCACAAAATTGCTAGAAACCTATTATTGGAAAAATAAATGGAATTAAGCACCAGTAAAGTTTAACAAATTGGAGTAGAATGTGAAGCGATCAGAACTGAAACCCTTAACATTAGCAATGAAATAGAACGGAGAACGAGGGGATTTTAAATACAGACAACGGATTTAATTGATAATAATGAATGTTTTTTTTTCTAATTTTACGATTCTTCTCAATTTTTTAAAAAATTTTAAGAAAAATTTAAAATCTGTTATTTAAAACTGCCCTGCGGGAAAAGGACCTATCCCAGGACACGTCACATGACCGGTTCATTGTGATAGGGACCGGTCACGGGACCGATCAATTTAACATGGGCTTGTCCTAGGAAGGGGTCAATTGTCCTCTGCGACATATCACAGGACTGGTCTAAAAGGACATGTTGTGACTTTTAAACAGGTCACGTGATAGGTACTTTAGGAGCGGGTGCTCTTTTTACCTATCTCGTGATATGTTTTTTCCGGAACCGGTTCGGTTTTCACCTATCACGGGACAGGTCCCAATTCCCAACTGACCCATTTTTTCCCGCAGGGTGACTATATATGAATTAATTATGGTACTGACAGACTCAATAATTGACTCATTGTTGCAAATCATTTAATACTAGAGCTAGCAACTTGAAAATCGGTAGTAAGGTTTCCACCCGCCGTGTAGACATCCGCCTGAATGGGCCTTTGAGCAAAATGTAATTTTTTTTAAATTTTTCTAGATGTACTCAATTAATTTGAGAGTTTGATGCCTTTATATATTCTGATGTATCTAATACAACTGTTGTTTTGTGCATCTGCGAAAATAAAAAGAAAACAAATTATCACGATCCTTCCGGAATGTTCAAAATATCTCTCAATACTTTCCGATATGATTATACTCAAATGTTAGGTAACTTTAACTGCCCACGTAAAAATCGTAATATATATATGAACATACATGTATGATACACAGGCTTGTATATGATCATACATTACCACATATACACATGGATAGCTAAATATATCACTATGCATGAACTCATATAAAGGGTGGTTAAACTTTAAAGGCCGATGTTGAATGTGAACCACACCTAAACGTCAAGTTTTTTTTGCATTTCATTTGACATTTCTCAATTTCAGACTAACTCAATTTGAACCATGGAAAGATACACAATCGTTAATGTTATTCAGACTTATTATGAAAATGGGCGTTCAAATCAAAATGCATTTCGTGCACTTCGTGTTTTTTTTTTTTTTGGTCAGCATAATCGACTAAATGTGTCCACAATCGGGAGAATTGTGGGCAAATTTCAGCAAATCGGGTATGTGAAAACACCTGTGCATGCTCGCCCAGTTTGTTCTGCGGAAAACATTGCTGTTGTTCGCGATTGTGTGTCATGAGGTCGGCCAAGCATTTACCGTGAATGGTGTTCGCTATCGCGAGATGATAACAAACTTATTGTGTCCAGGAATTCACGACGGTGCCACTTGCTACACAGCTAACGAAACAATGGCTCTCACGTGGTGGCGATGTCGATTGGCCGCCAAGATCATGTTATTTGACACCGTTTGACTTCTTTCTTTGGGGTTATTTGAACGAAAAGGTGTACTTCGATAAGCCAACAACAATTCAAGAGCTATAGGATGAGATAATTCGGCATATTAACGGCATAGAACCTCAATTATGCCCCATCGTCATCGAAAATTTGGACCATCGAATGGAGCTGTGTCGCGGCGGCCATTTAGCCGAAATTTTGTTCCAATCGCTACAAAAAACTTTGAACTTTTTTCGAAAATAATACAATATAAAACAAGTAAAAAAGGGCTAAATTCGGCTGTGCCGAATCTTTGAATACCCTCCACCAAAGGGGATGAAGATCATATACGTATATATTAAATTTTGCATGAACTGTAATATGAATATGTTTTGTCAATTTATGTAACGAACTTTTGTTATTTAGTTTTAGCAATGTTATTTACAGAGGTCTGCTCTGTTAGCGACTTTAACATTGTTCATTTTTACGTTAACTTAGTTATCATAGTATGTAAGACAATAAATGTAATCGAACAATAAGAAGACTTAATAACATTTTTACTTACTTAACAGAAAATAAAAATAGATACAGAAAAATTGTACAAATTTGTATGGAAAATTAAGAGGTACCTTCACATTTTCACTCATAACTTTTGAACCGCTTTACCGATTTTGCTCATTTTAAATACCAAACTGCTTGGGAGGACGTTAAATAATCTGGGTAAAAATAGGCACCCCCGCTTGCGTCTTCGCGTCGTGATCGTGATTTCAACAGACAGACAGACAGACAGACGGACAGACAGACGGACATCGCTAAATCGACTTAAAATTGCATAAGGATCACGAATATATATACTTTATGGGGTCTTAAACCTATATTTCGACATATTACAAACGGAATGACAAACTGATATATACCCTCACCATATATGGTGGAGGGTATAAAAATAGTCGAATTTTGAATTGAGTTTTCTGGTACACAAAATATTGAAAATAAGTTCTAAATTTTTTTAAAATTCTTAATTTTTGAAAAAGAAAATTAAATTATTCATGTAAAACAGTATCTTGAACATGCCGATTTCCACAAAATAAGAATAAAAAGTACAATATTTGAAAAAACTTGCAAAATTTGTCAATATTTAACGCCTACTTTGCCTAATCTCTGTAAAACATGTGAAAGTTATTACATCTTCTATTTTCATTAGACTTGGTCTTCTAGGCGTTATTAATTTAATGACAATTTTTAACATATATAAGCAACTTCAAAACTTATTTTGTGGCAGAAATCAAAATAAAGTGCAATATTTCTTTTAATGCAATGAGCAATATTATTGAAAACCCTTCACTGGGTTATTTGCTTTTAAACCTCAATTGAAAAAAATCTATTTTTAAACATAAAAACGTGATTTGGTTTTTATTAAAGAAAAGTGGGGAAAAAATCACTGACGAAAGATATGTAAGAGTTCAAATTGTTGTGAAAAATGAAAGTACGGGTAAAATAAAAAAAAAATGTAAAAAAAACATGCTCCATTTAACTGTACCCAAAAAAAAAAAAAAAACGCAAGATAAATGGTAAAAAGAAAAAAATCTATTACATAAAGTCTCTACAAAGTATAGTTTATCAAAGCTGTAGTTCATATAATGCTCAAGGAGCCGCATGTAGTGTAGCATTTACAAGGACAACAAAGTAAATGGAAATACAGAGGTAAAAAGTATTGATATGGAAGTAAGAGGATATTTTCTACGTAAGTAAATATCGAGTGGGTTACTTTAAAATGTATAAGATCACAGTGGATTGTGAGTCAATTAAGTAATTTGTTTATATTCAAGCGATTAAATATAATATATTACATAAAATCGGCTTATTTATTTTAATACCAGACGTATGATTAATATTTATTTATGTAACTCCACGTTCAGTACAATTAGTTTTTCAACAATCATTTCCTTCATTTCCACTGTCAATGTATTCTTAAACAAAACATTATGCATAACTTTTGAAAGAAAAAATGTTTGTCTTAAATTTTATGCTCTGGCTAGTATACTAAATACATGTGAGTTTTCTGTTTTACAAAACATCAGATAAGATTGTACAAGATTGTATAAAAAAAACTTGTTTTACAAAAAAAAAAAATAATAAAAAATCTATGTACATTTCAATTTTCTTTAACTTTAAGCAAAATTGAAATAAAAAAATAACGTTAAACAAAATTTTCCTTTTACAATGGTGTTTACATTATAACTTATGCTTGTTGTGTTTAAAAACAATTTGTATATTAAACTGTTTTCAATAGATGCTCTTAAGCTGAAAATTACATAAGAAAAGCCAAAGGTTGATGGTGAAGAAAATCTTGAGAAATCTTTTAAAAACTAGTTAACTTTATTTAGTTTAGAAACCTTTTGAATGGCTTGTGGTTGTTTAAAAAAAATAAAAAATTTCTTTTTACACATACGTTGATATAGGAGGCTTTTCATATCAACTGTCCACCCCCCACTTTAACAAATAGATTCAATGTTCTACGGGTTTAAAATGTTCTACCTTTAGGCACAGAAATGTTAAGTTAGCCGTATTTAATGCCATTTTTCCAAACAATGGTAAAATAAAGACAAATTTGGCGCTAATTTTATGTATACAGGGTGCACCATTTTTGATGCTTGTATTGCAACATTTAATGAGTCGTACCATCACGGCGCTCAGCATTTTGGCGGTAGTAGAACCACTCTGCGGCGCATTCTGAAGGGCTATTTGCATTTGTTTCCGTATAAACCCTGCGGGAAAAGGACCTATCCCAGGACACATCACATGACCGTGTCATAGAGACTGGGCACGGGACCGTTTTTTATATGAGAAGTATATGTTCCTTTAACATGAGCTTGCCTCAGGAGAGGGTCATTTGCACTCTGTGACATGTCATAGGACTGGTTTAAAAAAGCATGCCACACAACTAACCCCAAAGAAAATATTACAGAACCAACGCAAAAGAATATGTGATGACTTTTAAACTGGTCACGTGGTAGGTACTTTAGGAATCGGTCCTCTTTTCACCTATCTCGTGATATGTATTTTCGAAACCGGTCCAGTTTTCACCTATCACGGGACAGGTCCCAATTCCTAAATTACTCCTCTTTTCTCGCAGGCAAGTGCAATTGACATAAAGAATTTTGCTGACAGACCGGCCACGTCGCCTGTAATACGGCCAAGCAGTCGCTCGAATGCTCGACACTGATGACCGACGAGGCCCATTTCGGGCTCTGTTGCGGCATTAACAAGCAAAATTGCCGCATGAGATCCAGGAAGTACCATTACATGACCAAAAAGGGACTGTTTGAGCCGGCGTTTACGCCAAAACTATTCTTCGGCAATTTATCTTTAGAGAAGGTGAAACTGTTGATGGCAAACGATATCGGGGGAAGTTGGCTCATTATATCTGCCCGAAAATGAAATGTCTGCACAGTTACTGATTTCAGCAAAATGGTCCATCATGCCACACTGCAAATCAAATTATGCAGATTCTGCAACCAAAAATTACCTAATCGTGTGATGTCAAAAAAAAGCCGACATTTACTGGCCACACATATCTCCAGATCTGACATCCGCGGAATTCTTTTTGTAAGGTTATTTAATAAGCAAAAGGTACGCCAAAAAGCCTTAAGCCATTGACGAGCTCAAGGCAAGTATTTGTTCATCCAGAAAACAGATTTGTGCTGACAACCGAATTTGTTGCCAATTTCAGCAACCAAATTTTTGTTGTTGTGACTAGGGGATTGTTCTTGAGGCAACCGAAATACAGTTGTCACAGTCATAGTAATTAAAAAACAACCAAAAAATTTGGTTACAAAAACCGAACCATTCGATTGGCTACAAATTCGATTGTTAGCACAAATCTGTTTTCTCTGTGTTCCGAAATCATCGCTATACCATCCGAGATACTCGAAAAATTTATGGAAAATGCAGCAAACAGGGCAAATTTTGCCAAAGTCATTAGAGGCTGCCATTTAATTGATGTTGTACTCGAAAAGTAGTTAAAAAGAATTAAAAAATACCAAATTAAATAAAATATCAAACATGTGGAAAACGGTTGTTTTTTTAAGTTATTCAATATGTTACTATTAAGATACCGACATAAAATATGGAGCACCCTGTATAACTTATATAAAATTTAGGGAGTTTGGAAATTATAAAAAAAATTATTTATTTCAATAGAGTTTTATACATTTATCCATGCCAAAAAAATACGATAAAATTGTTAAATTAACAAAAAAAAAAAACTTTTGTTAAATTAATAAAAATTTAGTGTATTTTACGACTGTTTTTGTTGTTTTGACTTTAATTTCGTATTTTGTATGGATTTAATTGGAAAACGAAATTCAGCATTATTTCTGAATTTTTGTGTACTAGGTAACAATTTATATAAAAATCGGCAATTTTTTATTTTTTTCAAAAAAAATTTCAGATGTTTTTCTTTCAACTCGTAAGAGTTTAAGCGTGTGGACCCAAAATAAGAAAGTTACATGCAACGATTGTTGCTATGACAGTGACTTCACAAGCTGTTATATTTGTTTTGGTCTAAAGAGTACCGTAGAGATTCTCTACTCTCCAGTGTCTCCTTTCCTTATTAACGACCCTATTTTTTCTTTAGTTTTCAAATTTTACTTTTATAAAAGCAATAAAAGGAAACAAACATAATAAGATGGTTTATAGTACATTGTTCATTCGCGAGTATACAAAGAGAACATAAGAGCCATTAATATAGTATTCTATGATGAGTAACATATGTTTTTTTGTTAAAAAAAAAAAAAAAACTTTTAAAATGCGGTAACTCTGTTAAGAGAATAAGAAACAAAAAACAAGAGAATAATAAAAAACCTTTTGAAAATAAAATAGATTATATTTCACATATGCAACACTCGGCGCGTTTAAATTGACAATTTGTATGGAAAAAATATTCTGGGCGCGACACTTTCTTAAAATATTCGTTTTAAATTGTCGCTCCAACAATAAATACTGTTAATTCAAACATTTTTTCTATAGTCAGGTAGTACTTCAGTACGTATGATAAAATAATATTAATCATACGTTCTAACAAATGCTTAAATTTGTGTTTAATATTTGAGATAAACAATATTTAAAGCTTTCAAAAACAATAAAAACAACAATCTAAATTTTTTAAAAATAATAATAATATATAAGTTTGTCCCATATTTAGATAAATTACATTAACTTCACTTAGAATATTATGTAGTTTACTGTTTGTAGTTTAATAAAAAAATTTTTCCATTCCATTTAAAAATAAAAGAACATACATTTATTTTTCTTTTAACTTTTTCATACATTTGTTCGAAATAATTTAATATCACTTACCACTTTTTTACAGTTTCATTTAAAGTTTTCATTTGTTAGAAATTTAATAAAAATTTACCCACAAAAGGGAAATTTGTGGTTTATTTGTGTCCGTTACAGTTGTTTCAAATTTAGATTTTGTTTGCTGTCTGTTTCAAAAAAAAATATCTTAATATATAAAAACGTTTGTGCCGGGTACGTGTTACAAAAACTCAAGAACCGCTGGAACGATTGACACCAAACTTGGACAATATATAAGTTTAGTCAGGAGCCAGGTTTCTCTTAAGTTTAACAACGATAGGTGGCGCTATTGTCGTAATATTTCAATTTTTTTTACTTATGGTACGATTTGGCTCAAATTAACAAAATATATTTATTAAACAAAAATAAGTATCCTTTTCTTTTACGGGCATTTAAAAACAAAAAAATGTCAATATATTAAAACAATTTGTTAAAGAATTTAAGTTTCAATGAAAAATAATAATAATTCAAAATTCCGGAAAATCCTATCGTATCATCAGGCATAGCTGCGACTTTACTTGATGGCGGTAGAACGGCACATTCAGCCCTAAAGCTACCGTTAAACATTCAAAGTAATGAAAATGCTGTTTGTAACATTAAACCTCATTCGGGAATGACAAAAGTACTAAAAAACTGTCAAATAATTATTTGGGATGAATGCACCATGGCGCATAAGTATTCTTTAGAAGCTCTAAATCGTACACTAAAGGATATTAAAGGAAATGACAGACTATTCGGCGGTGCTATGATTTTGTTGTCAGGCGACTTTAGACAAACATTACCGGTTATTCCACGATCCACATATGCTGACGAAATTAATGCATGTTTCAAATCTTCGTTTTTATGCAAAGCGTGCATAAATTAAAATTGACAACAAATATGAGAGTCCAAATTAGTAACCACCCTTCAGCAGCGCAATTTTCAGCTCAATTATTAGAAATTGGCAACGGAACAATGAATGTAAGTCCAATAAGTCAAACACTGAAACTTCCACATAATTTCGGAATCCACGTAACATCAAGAGACAATTTAATTGCCAATATTTTCCCAAATTTACATAACAATTACAACAACCATCACTGGCTAAGCGAAAGAGCAATATTGGCCGCCAAAAATGTAGATGTGGATGCAATCAACATACAAATCCAGGACTGCTTCCTACTGAAACATTTTCCTTTAAATCCGTCGATACAGTAATATAAGAAAACGAAATCAATCAATTATCCAACAGAGTTTTTGAATTCACTGGACCTACCTGGACTACCGCCACATACATTGCGTTTAAAAATTTGTTCGCCAATTATTCTATTAAGAAATCTCAACGCTCCTCGCTTATGCAATTGTACCAGATTGGTAATCAAACAAATTATGCGCAATGTAATCAAGCAAATATTATAAGCGGCAAATTTAAAGGGGAAAACGTTCTTCTCCCACGTATTCCTATGATTCCGACAAATGCCCCAATACAATTTAAGCGATTGCAATTTCCAATTCGTTAAGCTTTTGCCATCACTATCAACAAGTCGCAAGGCCAAACGATGAGAATCTGCGGTTTGGACTTAGGAAATCCATGTTTTTCCCATGGCCAATTGTATGTTGCCTGCTCACGAGTTGGTCAGCCACAGAATATATTTATTTACACACCAACACCAAGGGAAACCATAAACATCGTCCATACATTGGCATTACAATAATTAACAAAATATTTTAATTTCGAAAAAGTTAAATTTAATCAACAAATAATGTCTTTCAATACTTTTTAATATCTATCTTTTTCAGTATTAATAATTTAAGGTTTCAGATATTTCTTAAACACCCTTTTAAGGTCATGTCTTTTTTATTTAAATAAACGATATTTAAAATATAACAGAAAGAGTTTCACTTCATCTTGATTATGTTGCACTGCTACTTATCGTACTTAAGATTAATTTATAAAAAAAGAAATAATTGGAGACAAAATCAAAATATTTCAGGGCAAAACAACGTTTGCCGGGTCAGCTAGTTCTTATATACAAAATTATTTAAATTCAAATTACAAAAACTTCATAAATAAACGTACATACACAAACACATTCACACAAAAAGTGTCTACAGCCATGCATACATACATTACGTAGATTAAAAGAAAAAAAACAAAAAATATAAAAACAGAAACAATTTCTAATAAAAAATAAAATCATTAATTTTTTTAAGGAATGGGTAGGTAAAATTTTAACATTAATTATTACTGATTAATCATTTGATTCTTATGGATGTGTCAGTTGTTTAAATAATATTTAAAAATAAAGAACAAAAGCCATTTGGTTTAAATGAAAATTAAGTAGATTTAACTAGGTTTTTAAATTAAATATCATTTCTTATAAATGGAATTTTCTGTTATTTTAAATTACAACCCATTTTAAGTGTATTAAACAAATAATTCAGAACTAGTTGAAAAAAATTATATAGATTTTTTTTTCAAATTTCTTATTAAAAACTCTATTATTTCTGTTATTCGGTCTTGAGCATGGCCGTCAAAAAGCGGTTGTCAGATATTAAGTAGTTCTTGGTTAAATAATATTTTTTTATTAAATCAGTTACTTGATATCGATAGAAAACATAACTTACTACTTTTTCTGCCTGAAAACTTTTTTTGTTCAACGAACGATATACAATCAAAAAGAATGCAAAGGCAAAATTTCATAAATTAAAAAAAATTAACTTTTTAAAACAAAAAAAAAAAATGTTTAAAAAATCTTCAAAAATATATTTACGTTCTAAAATACATTATTGATTATAGCAAAGGAAGTTAGCAGTCTTTACTTACAAAATAAGTTATTATTTTTACTCCAGGACATACAGGACACCTTCAGGATAGGTAGCTAATACACTGCAGCTTTGTAGTAAGTGAAACGAATTTGGAAAAAATTGAATAACGTTTAGAGGCAATTTGGGAAAATTTCGCAAATTTCAAAAACCAAAATCTCTGCAACTTTTAAAATAAAAACACTAGATCAACAATTTCTGGTATGTAATTTTATTTTACTGATAGTGTTACTTAGAGCAAAAATCGAAAATATTTAATTGTTCGATTTCTTGATTCGTCTTCAACCTTTATTGTGCTATATCGTCTAACTGAAGCTACAAATTAAAGTTTTAATGCCTTTGCCATAGTAAGTTATAAATGCCAAAAAAAGTAGTGTACTTAATAATGATATCTGAAGTGAGAGCATTGTAGACTTATAGCCTGTTCCTCTATTTCGAAAGAACACGTTCGTTCGCTTTCTAGTCGAAAGAAAACTGATTTGGGTTTCACTAACTATACTTCTATGCGAATGATGACTCGATCGACAAGTCGAATGAAAACGTAACTGTTTTCATACAAAATTTGGTTTCTCTATTTCGAGCAGCTCGAACGCAAATGTCAAAATCAGTCACTTAGTTTATTAAGAATTTTAAATTTTAGTTAAAAAAAATCAACAATGAACCAGCCGAAGACGCATGTATTTTATATTGAAGAAAGGCCTAATTTTGCCAGAGGGAAATTTTCTGCAGAGGAGGAAAATTAGACCAGAAAACTAAACTCCGTTTCACCCCCTATTACGCTGTTGCTAGGTGGTAAAAGGTAAGTGTGTATTGTTTGTGACTTACGCTTGCCCCAAGCAGCTCATATTTACATTTTTTATTTACATCAGTGACCGCACCGAAAAGACAACAGCACCAGGCAACAGAAAAGCTTTCCGATTAACAATCTCACCCACAACCAATCAATAACAAAAATTTTTACAAATAAACACATTCTCAAATAAAAATTGATTTCTTTATTGTTATTTTTTTATTTCATTTGTCATATACAGCTGATCACTGATCACACAGTTTAGTAGTATTTTTGCTACTTTTAAAGAAAATTGTAACAAATGCTCAAAATATATGATCTGGCATCTCTGTGATTTGTAAATGCGTAAGACACAAAAATTGACACACGTAAGTGAAGTCGATCGAAGGCTTTCGAAATAGAGAAACCCAAATTGATTCGAATTCGAGTGATTCGAATTCGTTCGACTAGTTTTCGTTCGAGATCGAGGAACAGGCTATTAATATAGTTAAATTTCTAATATTTCCCAAATTTCATGATATTATTTAAAATAATACTTAAAACGGCCACGCCTACTTTTCAAAAAAAAAATATAAAAGTTGTTTAAGTGGTTTTTCGTACCATATTGTACCATAAATACTGTTTGACAGTGATACTGTACACTTTTTCCCGTAAAGCAGGCAGCTGTTGAGGAAAGCTGCATATGTTGCATTATTAGCATTTTGTTTAATAGTTGATGGCTAAACAAATTAGTTTTTCTTTCAAGTTTATAAAATTTTCTTGTTAAATTGTTTATTATCTTTTTTTTTTAAACTTTAAATTTATTTTATTTTACTGCCTTTTTAAAAACAGATTTTTTTTGCGTTAAAGACTTTCTTCGTTTTCATCATCATAACAATGTTAAGTGTGTAAATATTTAAAAGAGACAGATAATATATTTAGGCCGGGGTATCTTTTTTTTATCGTAAGGTTTGTTAAGTCCTTTATTGTTGCTCTGGTTAGATGACATTGTATTTTTTTTATACGTATATCTGCCTTAACTAATCTCATTTGTTGTCATCTTTAAAGTCTATTTAGTTATTTAGGTTTTTTTTTAAGGTTGGGGGAAAAAATAAGGTTTCGCAAAGATGAAATAGAAATTAAATTTAATTTTCATTATATCCAAGGATTTTCTAAATTAGGCGTAAATTGCTTAAGGCTTTAGGCTTAGAAATAAAAATTAAATGAAGGTTTTTTTTTTCTTTAGAAGTCTTGTACGTTTACAAAGGATTATATTAACCATATTGTTAAAATCAAAGAGTTTGGTTTTTTTTTTTAAATGGAATTTTATTATGTTTGTACGAGAGATGAACATAATTGTGTTGTTAAAGGATTTGTTACAATTTTTTTTGCCTATGAATGGAATTTTACAACTTATTGAAAAATGTAATAAATACTCTGCAAAATTTTGTTAAAGGGTTGGTTCTATTTTAGGTAGTTATTACCTTGAAACCTAAAGTGAAATGTTAAAAATATCACTATTTATTTAGAGGTTTTAGTTGTTGTATTAAGAATGTTTAAAGATTTTATACAAGTTTATATTCTAAATTTATTGAACATATTTTATAATTTCTCAGTAAAAAGTAAGAATCTAACGAACAGGTTGCAGAACAACCCAGCAAAAATGAAGCTGCCAAAGCAGCAGAAAAATAAGTTTAAAAAAGCGAACTTTTCCATTGATATAGAAATACTGCTTATTAGAACAAATAAATAATTCTGCATTAATGTAGAAGCATTTTTGGGCAACTTTGAAACATTTTTTAAAAATTTTAATGAATTTTTGGAAAAAATTTAAAGATTTTGGATAATTTAAAGACATGTTGGACAATTTTGAAACATTTTTAGACAATTTTAAAATATTTTTAAACAATTTAAATTAATAATTTTTGGACAATTTTAAAATTTTTTTGGACAATTTTTACACAATTTTGACATTATTTTTGATAATTTTAAAACATTTCTACACAATTTTAAAAATATTTTCGATAATTTTTAAACATTTTTACACAATTTTAAAATTATTTTGGAAAATTCTGAATTAAAGCTGGAAATGGTGTAGTGTTAAATAAAATACACAGTGCAAAAGTCACAGATTGTGTTGCCATAACTTCTTAAAGCTGAAAAAATGCATTAAAAAAGAATATAAAAATGATTTAATAAAAAAAAAAATTATAAAAAGTCTTCAGAACTATTTTCACATTGAAATATTTTACTTGAATAGTCCGAAAACAATATTTTGAATAAGTGCTTTAGATTCAGAAAATATGAGATATACTATCACTTATGCCATAGAAGCAATGAAGAGTGATTTTTTAAGATATGTATCGGTTTTATATCCAAATCAGAGCGCCCCAGTAGGCTAGTTGGTAGCGTGTTAGCTTATTAGTGCGGGGGTCGTGGGTTCGATTCCCACCAGAGGCTCTGGTCTGTTTTCGCTACAAAGATCCGATAGTTTTCATTACTAGTGCTCTGTTAGCGTATTAAGATATAATTTGTAATTATATGTTTCACAACATTTGAAATATGAACATATGAATTCTTTTAGGAGTTTCTTATAATAATTGCAAATCATAAAAGAATGTTAACTGAGTTTAAGGAAGTAATGAAAGAAATTATAGCCACAGAATGAGTACCATTTTTTTTTTGCTGGGAACTTATATGGCATTAGTATATGTTCTTATTTATGTTCTACAACCGTTAGTTTTTGTACGGAGTTTGAACCATTAGCAATAGGTTCGTTTCATTCAAACAAGAATATTTTGCTTTAGAACTAGTTACGGAACTGATTCTGGGACAGTGAAATCATACATCTTGACTCCCGGAAATCAGTTCTAAAACATGTTCCACAAAACCGGTGGTAAAAGAACCTGTTCTAGAATAAGTTGTTACAAGTAACTACTTATTGAAGTAATTTCTTGATAAGGAGTGTTCTCGTAAGATTTGGGTAATAATTTATTTCCAATGACAACCCCATATTAAAAAATGTGTTATTTCACCAAAGTGTAAATTTTTGTTTCCATTTCAAGTTTTGCTGGGTAGTTCTAGGAATTTTTTTTGTATAAAATCTTTGGAGTATAAACTTTTTTATATGGTAAAGTCTACTTTTCTTTAATAAAAATTACAAACAAATTTTTCAGCTTTTTTATGCTACAAAAGTATAAATGTTTAAAAAACATTTTGTTTAAATTTAAATGGAAAATTTTGAAAAACGATTGAACTACAACATAATTTAGTTAAATAAATAATTAAGCAAAAAATTGAACTGAATATTATTTCAACTATATTTTTGCACTTACCTATCAACGTTAAGTAGTTTAAGGAAATCTATATATTAAATTTATAAAAGTTGAGCCAAAATTCAAACAGCAGAGGCACATAATATTTGTAATATAATCGCATCTGTTTACGAAAAACTAACATTAGAAGTGGAAATGTATAATATAAAGTTGAGATTTCAATGTTGATAATTATCCATGTTGAAAGTTAAAGAGCATACTTAAAGTAATGTTTATGTTTTATCCTAAAAATACTGTTTTGTTTACTTAAAATTCCTTAAAGGTTAAGTCTATTTTTATTTTGCTCCGAAGACGTTAATTTTTTTTGTTGTAATTAATATTTGCGAGTTTATTAAAAAAAGAAAGACATGACATGTTACTTTGTTTAAAAATATTCATATTGAGTAATAAAACCATCCCTCGCCACCCTACCCAGTTAAACCATATACGTATAATTAATATTTTGTCAAAGTAATTCCATATTACTCATACGTAAAGTAATAATTAAAAATTTGATATATAAGCTACAGCTAGTAATCTATTTTTTTAGAATGTCATTTTTATAGGAATATTATAAAATAATAAAGGAGGTTAAGTTAACAAAATCACACTAATGAAGTTAAATTGTTATAATTACTGTAAGGAAAATTACATAATTTATAATGAAAATTACATAAAACAAACTTTAACACATTTGCCTTTCCCACAATATAAAATTTATATAAAAAATACATAACTCTATTGGCTTAAAATGTGGAAAAAAAAAAATCATGCATACAATACAAAAAAAAAAACTTACAAAGCCTGTAAGTACTAAAATTTACTAACACACTCATATGAGGCTTTCCGTACAGTTTTATGTCAAGCATACAATATTTATTGTTTTATAGCTTTCAACCTTTGCAATTTTTGAAAAGTTGGGTGAAACAAGCGTAAAAATTCAGTATTTTTTAAAATGCCTATAAAAGGATAATGTGAATGACTGACTGATTGCCTGTATGACTCACGGATTGAGTGACTGACCGAATAAAAGCTTGACCGACTAATTGACTAAATAACTAAATTATTGCATGACTGTTTGACTCACTGACTTACATAACATTTCCCAGTATTTTGAGCTCGGAACTTTAAATTTTTTAATATAAATTCGTAGAAATCTGCTAAGATGGGATTTTTTTTTAATTCATAAGAGGGAATAGTTTCCCCTTGACCACTTGCCCTAACCCCTTTGATTAACATTCCCCAAGAGGAAGATAAAAAGGGTTTTAAATAGCCAGAGTCCCCCCTCAACGGCTTACCTAAGCCGCATTGGCCAGACAAATGAAATTTAAAATTTGTGTTCCTTGGAGTAAGGGCTAATTTACAAAAAAGCTGTAAAGTTAAAATAAAAGAAAATAATATTAAAAAAAATCATATTTCATTAAAAAACTGGTCAAGTTAATTTTAATTTAAATCAAATGGTTTTGTTATTTATTTTTTTATATTGTTTAAACAACTTACATATCAGTAAAAAAATAAATGATTAATCAGTGAAAAATAAATTTTAAAATTTTACCTACCAATTCCGTAAAAATATTTGTTTATAAAATTTTTTTGAAACTGTTACCATTTTTTTTTGTATATTTGTTTGTTTTGTAATTTACAAAATATATACTGACACAGTCTATAAACATATTTTGTATTAACGGCCTTATGTGTGTGCTTATACACTCCGTGTAATTCGAATTGAAATAATTTTGTTTATAAACAAACAATTTAAATAAAAAACAATTTGAATTTTTTTTATCAGACAGCAAACAAATTTTAAGTTTTTAATAACTGTCTCGGAAACAAATAAACCCCAAATTTCTGTTTTTTGTGGGTAAATTTTTATTAAGTTTCATAAAAATTAAAAAAAAAAATAAAAAAATGACAGCAAATCATTTTGAATAAATAATTTATTCAAAATGATTTGTTGTCTTTTAACGATATTTTTGAATTTCATTTATTTTTATGAAATTTAATACAAATGCATAGAAAATTTAAAATAAATATTTGTTTGAAAAATAACTGTTTGTTCCCTAATTTTTAACTGAACATTTTTTTATTAAACTACAAACAGTAGACTATAATATTATGCGTGTACTTTTTGAAATTTTTGCCAGGAACGTGATTAAATAGGGTTTCACAAGTAGTAAAGAGCCCCACCCCTTTGCAACCTTCCATTTTCCATTAAGTATGGGTTAATTCACTAATAAGTATATTTTCTGAATTTTCGTCAAAAAATCCCCCCTTAACGATCTGTCCCAACGGCATTGGCTAGAAATGGGAAATTTAAAATGTTTGTTTCCTAACACATGAGCAACTTCTTGAGAAAGGTACTTTTGTGGTTAAATAGGAGTAAATGGTTGCCCCTCCTCTTTAATAGCCACTCCAAACCACTTTAGCTGGCAACCAGAATTTTAAAAATATCGTTCCTTAAATTATGGGATTATTTACTAATAACATAGTTCTTGGACTTTTCGCCAAGAACATTGAAAATATGAGAGTTCAAGAAGAGAAAAGTTTCCCCCTTAAAGGTTTGACCAAACATCTTCGGCTAAAAACTTGTAATTTGAAATACATATGTGTTTCCTACACTATCAGCTGAGTCAAAAATATGATATTTTCGGAATTTTAGCCAGCAACGTGGTAAAATAAGGACTCAAAAGGGGAACATATCGACCTTAACGACCAGTTCAAAAACATACTTTAGATGGAATCATGAAATTGTAATAGCTAATAGAATTGAAACACCAAAATTGGCAGAGAAAATGAAAAGCGAAAACATTATGGAATATGAAATGAGTGGAATTAAAACACTAGAGAGAACGAAAGAAACTGGAATAGGGAACGAGTGGCATTGAAACACTAAACAAGGGGGAAAGAAATAAAGTGGAAAGGGGTTGAAATGAAATTGAAAAACTATAGAAGGGGAGCAAAATGGAATAGTACGCGTCACGAGAGAAATTAAAACACCGAGGAACAAAATGAAATGAATCGAGTTTTTAGTGATATTAATGAACTCTAAGAAACAAATCTGAAACTTAAAATTAAAACATTCACACAAAGAGATTAAAAAAATGTATACTTAAAGAAATAATTTAATCTTCGGCTTTATATATTTTTAAATTTTAACTACTCGTAATTATCATTATCATTATAATTTAATGAAATTTGAAAACCTTTGTAAATTTTACTATATAAGTAGAGTTTTTTTTTATTTCTTTTAAGAAAATCAGAATCTAACGATTCAGATAGAGTGTTGTTCAGTTACGTTTTAGAGAAAATATTTATTAAATATTGTGTATCGCAATTATTTAGTAAAAATTAATATATTTGTTTTATATAATTGTGTACGTACGTATATTAAATAAAGTGTTAAGTAAAGGGTGTGTTTTTTAGAGGTATATAACTTTTATTTAAAATAAAACACAAACTTACGAAATTAAACAAAAACTTTTTATTCCAATTGAAAGTATATTTAATGGCAATTAATTATTTAAAAATTTAAGTCTGATTTTTAAAATGAATTCTCTTGTATGGACCAATTTATCAGCATAAGTGATGAAAGTTTTTATGTTTTTACGACCGTAAATGGCGTAATTTTTTCTACTGCCTTACCCAGCAAAAATGAAGCCGCCAAAGAAGCAATAAAAGCATCACTACAATGGCAAAGGCATCACTTCTTTTCTAATGGTTTCATCGATGAATTCAACATTAGTGTGTCATAGGATGGAAGTATTCAAATAGAGCTACTACACTTAAAAAAGTTTGTAAGTTAAAATAACTGAAAATATCCTTTAAAAGAAATGATATTTCATTTAAAAACCGGTCTACTTAATTTTCATTTAAATTAAATGCCATTTGTTATTTATTTTTAAATGTTGATTAATCAACTGACACATCCGTAAGAAACAAATGATATAATCAGTTAAAATAAATGTCAAAATTTTACCTACCAATCCTTAAAAAATAACTGTTTTTTTCATTTATTTGAAATTATTTCCGTTTTTGTATTTTTTTTTTTTTTTTTTAATATACTCGTATAATACAAAATGTATGTATGTATATGAAGCTATAAACACTTTTTGTGTGAATGTTTTTGTGTATGTATGTGTGTTTATGAAGTTCTTGTAATTTGTATTGAAAAATTTTGTATATATACAACCAATTTAAATAAAAAAACAAATTGAAATTTTTTGAATATTTTTTTTTGAAACAGACAGCAAACAAAATTTAAATTTGTAATAACTGTTACGGACACAAATAAACCACAAGTTTCGGTTTTGTGGGTAAATTTTTATTAAATTTCAAACAAATGAAAAAAATAAATGAAACTGAAAAAAATGGTAAATGATAGTAAGTTATTTCGAACAAATGTATAAAAAAGTTAATGTAGATATTTCTTTGAAAAATAAATGTATGTTCCTTTATTTTTAAATGAAACTGAAAACTTTTTTATTAAACTACAAACAGTTAACTACATAATATTCTGAGTGTAGCATTACTCATACTTTACTATAAGGAAGCAATGACGATGCAATGATTAGATATTCTGATGCATGAGTGGAAAATGTTCATATACTTTGCAGTATTTAAGCTTTGATGAAAATTTATTTCATAAGAATGCAGAAAAATAATATTAAAAAGTGCAATTTATGCATTGATATACAAATTCTCTTTACTAAAACAAATAAATAATTATGCATTAGTGTAAAATCATTTTCGAAACATTTTTCAAAAATTTGAATGAACTTTTAGACAAATTTAAAAAAATATTTTTGGATGTTTTAAAAACTGGTTGTACAATTTTGAAACATTTTTAGACAATTTTAAAATATTTTTGAACAATTTTAAATAATTTTTGCACAATTTTAAAACCTTTTTGGGTAATTTGAAATAAGTTTTACACAATTTTAAAATTATTTTGATAAATTCTGAATTAAAATTGGAAATGGTGTAGTGTTAAATAATAAACATAATGCAAAAATGCACAGATTGCACAGATTGCGTCGTCATAAATATTTAAGGCTGAAAAAATGCAAATGACAGGCCAGCTAGTTTCAATTAAATGTTAAAAAAATCTGTTTTTCTTGATATTTCAAAACATTTTCTAAAATTGCAAAACTGCATAAATTCTAACCCTCATGAAATTTTAAACTAAAATATAAAAAATATAAAAAAATTAAAAAAGTTCATCAGAACTATTTTTTCAATTTGAGTAAATGCTTAAGATTCAAAAAAAAAATATACGATATACTATAACTTATGCTTTGGAAGTAATGAAGAGTGATATTTAAAGATATGTTATTAGTTAATCAAGATAGAAAAAAAATTTTTGTCTGTCACTTTTAGCCGAATAAAAAATTGAAAAAATTTGGTTGCGGTACAAATGTGTCCAAAATTATTTTTTAGTACTAATTGTATTTATATGTTTTATTTTGAATAAAAGTTCTATACCTCTAAAAAAAACACCCTTTACATTCCATAGGTATTAACTGATAACACAGTACGACAGTGGTTGGTACACATGAGAAATGTTAACAGAAAATAAAAATAGGCTTAAAAAAATAAATACGTGTCTCGGCGTTTTCTAAGCTTCGAAGGACCGTGGAAGTTCACTTGTAATGTAATACTATTATAAAAAGTTCCATAAAAACCGGTTCACCCAGATTTTAATGCTTGAGCCAGTTTGAAAACGGAATTAAATTCGGATTTTTTTATTAATTTATTAATTTAAAGTTAAAAAGTAACCAAAAATGTACGAAATTCATTAAAAATACAATGTTGTTAATTTAAAATCCAATAACTAAAGTAGAATCTGCTTTGTGAATACTTCTCATCATCATGAAAATTAAAGCGCCATCTAGCGGAGAAAAAAAATTGTTTTTTTAATAAAAAAAATCCAAATTTAATTCCCTTTGATTTTGTCGTACTGTGTAATAAAACATTTTTTTTAAATTTGAATTAAGTTTTTTCGATTTACAATATTCAACGAATATTTTCTATAAAATGAATCCGAATACCACACAGGAACTTCCCGAATCGATAGAAAAACATCTGAGCTTTCTTTAGATGGAAAAAAAATTGAAACCAATTTTTGGCGATAGCTAGATAAATTTCACTTAAAACTCAATATTAATATTGAATTTTATTTTTACAATTATTTTTCATATTGTTCTTAGAAAACTCTATTAAAATAGTAAAATTTCTTCTATTTCCAAATATATTCTTATAATCAAGAATAGAAAAAACTGAGATTTTGACATTGAGCGACATATATTTCCAGTTTATATGGAAAGCCCCCATATGCAAGAACTTTTAAAATAATGTTTATGTGACATAAACAGTTTAGAAAAAGTAATAATAACAATAACACGCACACACACACACACAAACATGCACTTAAAAAACATTCAAGTGGTTTTAAATGTATGACAGGATTTGTTTCTAAATGATGTGTATGGTTGTCATAAAAGAACTAACACATTATACACATATATGTAATATAAAAAAATAAGTACAATTTCAGGAAATGAAGAGGACTTTAAAAAACACACACACACAATTATAAAGATATGTACTCTTATTCACATATAAGTTACTATATACATTTTGTTAGTAAGTTTATGAATAAAGCATTTTATTATATTTAAAATAAGATGAATTTATGACAATACAACACATGTAAATTATGACATTTTTTTTTTAATATCACAATTTAGAAACGTTTCTTTTTATATGTGTCTTTAAGTTTAAGTATCATAATAAAGAGATTGCTTTATTAAGAAAATTATTTCTAAAAAATAATGACATTAAAAATGTTTAATTCCTCTACAATTCAAATGTTGATTTATGTTTTAAATATATAACAGAATTTTGAGATTCAAAAAGTCATACATACAAAGTCATAAGATATGATGATTTAAACTTTAAAGTTACTTAAATTATGAAAATTGAATTGAATTGAAAACAAACCAAAAATAAAATCAGTTTTTCGGCTGTAACACCAGTCTGGTTTAAATTCCATATAAGTTTTAATTCAAGATTTCAATGTATATAAATGTGCAAAAGTGAATTTAACGATTAACCAGATTCAATCATAAATATCTACACTCAAAAAAAAAAAAAAAAAAGAAAGACGAACTAAAAATTAATCCAAAATTTAATTTAAGTCAAATTTTATTAAAAAAATTTTCATTAAATTAATGAAAATCCCTATGTTTGGAAAAACGAAAGAGTTTTTATCATCAGAAATAGTTCATATATTTCCTATGTAATATTTCTTGGTTTTAGGGGAAAAAAACAAGTATATTAAATAAAAGTTGATCAATTTCTAAGAAAAAGTTTTCTAAGAAAAAGTCTAAGAAAAAGTTTTAAGAAATTTGCATACTAAAATATAATAAAACTAAGTTTAGTTCAAATAAAAATTATGAACATACTTTACTCCCATTTAGTTAAAAAAATGTGTCTAACTTAGAATGAGAAAGTACGTGAACTTAATGTGTGTTCAATTTTGTCACGAGTAGAAAAATTAACTGAATTTTAGAAAGCCATTTCTAAGTTCAGTTTTTAAGGGTACCACTTTCTGATTTTGAAGAATTGTTTTCTAAAAATTAGTTCACACAATTAAAAACAAAAAATAATAAATTTTTTCCTATGTAATAAAAATTTATTTGATTAAAGAAACTGATGAACTATTTCTTAGGAAAATTTTCATGCAACTTAGTTCAGACAAATTTCAAAATATTTAAAAAATATATTTTTTTAAGTACAAGTTTTCTAAAAAAAAAAACTTAAAAAAATTTTTTCTTAAATCGAGGAAAAATTTAGTTTTAAAGAAAAAATATTATTAAAAGAAACAAAGTAAAGTATTCATTAAAAAAAACTTATCGTTATTACAAATGTTTGGTTCGTGAACATGCTGGAGCGTGAGTTAAAACTCACTCACATGCTAATCTTTTATCTAAACAGTCTTAAATGTTGAACTTAAGTAGTTTAGCAAAAGGAAAAAAATTTTGAATTTGCGATTTTATGTAATAATTTTGTTTGCTGACTACACACAAAATATCGCAAACGCATTTTGCACATTACGGCATAATGGCTTTCCTATAATTGACGTTGCGCCTATTAAACTTCAAATTTATTGAAGGCTTTAAAAATATTTTTTTTTTTCATTTAATAAAAATTTCTGTATATGTCAATTAAAGTTTAAGCTTAAAATTCCATAAAATAAACTTATGAAATTTTTCCATTCTCCAATAATAATAAGAACTGTAGCTGTGATATTTTGTATTTTTGCAACAATTTATTTAAATTAGTTAATTTAAGAAGACAAAGGACCTGCAGTGTTCCTTGGCCGCAGATGCCGTGTGTCACGTAGGGCGTCCCTTTTTGTAGTTCTCTGAAGCAGACCGTTAATTAACTACGAAAAGGATCTGACTTTGTCACAATTTATTTCGTTTCAGAATATCCTGCAGTACATTTTTGAAATGTGTTTAACTTTTTTTCAAATGAAATTAAATTTATATTTTAAATACATGAGTTTAATATAATTCAATTTAATTTAAAGAATAAAAGATTAAAATCTTGTTAAAAGCAGTATAATCACAAAGCGGAAGTCCTCCGAAAGTGGGGAACAGTTTCATATTAGAAAATTTTTATCAAATTTAACGATAACTTTTACTTAAAAGAAGTGCTATTTAATTTGATGTTAGAAAATATTTTTCTATTTTTAGGTACTTAAATAAATTAAAATTTTTCTTAAAAGAAAGGAAAGGTTTTCTAATTAATAGAAAAATTTAAGATGATATGTGAACTAATGTGAAGGAAATTTTGCTATTTTTTAATAAAAATTTAGTTGTTAATAGTAAAATTTGTCGATAATTTAGAAATTTTGAACAAATTTTAAGTAAAATTTGTTTCTTAATTTCAAGGAAAATTTTATTAAATATTGGTAAAAAAAAAGTGTCTTTGGCGCCGTTCTGATTTTAATTTTTCCTCCTAAAAAGTTAATTTTTCAAAATTCTAGTTCATTTTTTTTTTTGGTGTTGTGAGATTCAAACAAATCTACTTCTACGGCAGTTTGTTATAAACAAAAAGGAAAGTTACAGATTTTTAGTTTTTATCAGATCATAATTTAATGTTAATAAAGAATAGTAAACAATAATTTGTTTATTTAATGGAAAAAATTGTGATGATCAGCGCTAGAGGGAGTGCACACTTTCTACCTGAGCGACCAGGTCATCATCAGCCTCCTTAAGAACCACCCAACCCACAAACAACTCATGGTTTTGAACAGGCTTATATATCACACACCCTAAAGAATATGACTATGCGAAATTCAGAAGGTTATCTTTACTCTTAAAATTATTTCTTACTTTACATCCAGGACTTACAAAATTCTTTGAGGATGCCTTCAAATAATATACTCTTCTCCTACAAACGAATGAATAGACTTTTATACATTTTTAGAGTACAAATAAAGCTAAAATCAATAAAGCTAAAAGCAATTTTTGAACTAATTATATCTTACTAGTATGAAAAATGTTGGAAATATTATTCTCATTATTAGCATTAATTTCCCTGATTACCTTTAAACTTTTTTCATCTTCTATTGACTAAAGCAAGCAACAAAATGTAATTTAAAAAACAAAATTTTATTTATATTAATTTTATTTGAACTAAAAATATTATAATTTAAAAGCAGTTTTAGAATATGTTTAAAATATTGTGTAACTTTTGTTTATTAACCCACGTACATTGCTTTAATTTTTTAGCACACTAGTAGAGCAAACAATTTTCAATCAACAAATTTTAGACAAAAAAAAAAAAATCTTTTTGTTATAATAATTTTAAAGTTTACTACCAAGCGTTGCTTTTTATATAGACTTAAAATGTATTTGTTATTTTTCTATAGAACTTTGTTATTAGAAAAGTTTTTAATGTGTTTTTTTTTCTAACGCCTAAACTCATTGAAATTTACACATACACACAATAGTCTCTTCACAAACAATAACACAAACATTGTTAATTCATATACTACGCAGCATAAAAGAAAGAAGGAGAAACTCATACAAATAAATCCATTTTTATATAAATACATATCGTACATAGGCATGAAATCATGTGTGCTGAGTTGTTACAGTGTGTATGTGTGTAATAGGGTGGCATTTATTGGAGTATTAAGATAAAGGAGTTTTAAAATTTGGCAGGTATTTAATGAATAATATTCTGTATTTTTAGTTGGTCCATAGTGATATTTTGCTTAAGCAAAATATCAAAATAAATTTGCAAAACTGATGATACAAATTTGCATCAAAATTATTAAAATTTACATTACTTTTTATCCCATAAATCATTTTATTATATCTATAAAATGTTTTATAAATAACATGATTAGATGTTCATAGCATTCTTGGTATCAGATTTAATAAAAAGTCATACCTATTTAATAAACAACCCCTTAATGTGCATATGAGGCTTTCCATTGAAAAACATATTCATTGAATATTATGATTTCGCAAACATTAAATAATCATTCAAATATTTGTTATATAAACAGTTTATGCTTCTGTACGTATACTTAATATTATATTAATCGTATGTATAGACTAATTACTAGATAAGACAAGTTTGCTGGTTTTGCTTTGTTTTTGTTTTATTCATATTTTCTTTTTTCAGTTTTTTTTTTTTGGATTTTCCAGGTTTTAGTTTTAAATTACTTTTTTTTTTTTTTGTTTGCTTTTTTGTTGCTAAAAAAATATTTTTCTACTTTAAAAAAAGAAGTGCTTTCCGCAACTTTTTACTTTTGCTTGTTTTTTGCATTTTTGCCAGTATCTTTTTGCTTTAAATACATAACATTTTGCTTTTTTGATCTTCTCTAATAATTACACACTTTTTACAGTTCCAAGACTTACAACCGATATTTTTTATTTGACTTACGAGGGCGAATTAATAAGTCTGTGACTTTTTGAACTACCTTCGTAATTATATGAAATGCAACACTGCTCCTATCTAGTACCACCTGTTAACAGACAACTGTCAAATTTTGAGCAAGTTCTGTCATTTACTGTCCATAACATAGGCATTTGTTTAGGTTTGGAAATAGTCTACTTCATGGATTTTTGTCATGGAAACTAAGCTGTCACACGATTTCGTTGGTGGTCGATTGTGTGCAAACGCGGCAGCCGTCTTGCGGAAAGCTCTCTCATACTCAAGTGATCGTTCAAAATTGAAACCACTGAGCCATGCGAGATGCCTATGTCAGTAAACCCTCTTTTTGCCATTGAAATCGATGGTGCAGAGTCCCCATTGTATTTAACAAGCTTTTCCTTGGTTTGATTGACGGTTTTTTATAGCAAAAAATAATGTTTAATGAGCACTCGAAATTCACTTTTTTTCATTTTTAAAAAAATACACGAGGTTGTATGTTTTGAACAGCTGTTAAACGCAAAATAAATGACGGAACTTGCTCAAAATTTGACAGTAGTCTATTCAAAGGTGGTACTTGATGGGAGCAGTGTTGTATTTCATATAACTACGAGGGAAGTTCAAAAATTCACAGACTTATTGATCTGCCCTCGTACGTTAGACCTTTATATAGCTGGATAGTTGATAAGAATAGACTCATATGTATGTGTTATTTAATATTCTTTGTTTTTAATGAGCTCCATTTAACTTTGGTAACAGCTTGTATTATGTATGTATATGCAATATAACAAACATTAAAAACTTAAATACATAACATACTACATTGAAACTAAATACAAAAATTTATATTACAATTTTATGCCCAGCAAAATCTCAGTAGTGCGTTACTCCTTACTAATACTATCTATAAAATAATTAATAGAATTAAGCATATAATGCATATAATTCCTCCAACATATTCAACTATAACCTTGTACAAAAATGTATTCAAATCTATTTTACCGATACATGGACTGTATAAATACCAACTATTATTATACGTTTTCAAGTGCATACATAATATTGGATATCACACTCTGAAGTTTTTTAGAAACCAACATACATTTAATACACGAAATAACAACAACTTAGCTACTGCGCGGTGTAGACTGGAATTAACCAAACAGCGAATAGAATATATGGGTAGTCGTGAATTCAACAAATTACCTCTCAATTTAAAAACAATAAACCGAATTTCAAATTTCATTAAAAAAATATATTTTGCAAAGTTTGGAGGAGCTTCTGACTTAAAGATATGATCTCTTTTTTATATTTTTATGCTTTTATTTATATATATATTTATATTTATATATTCATATATATATATTTATACTTTTTTTTTCTTTTATTTAAATATATTGTTTTGAAACATTTTTTTTTTCTTTTCTATAAAATTTATTTTTATGAAAATTGTAATTAATTTTGCCAACTCGCCTCTATAATGCCATAATGGTAATGAGGCTTTACATATGTATTTGATAGTAAAATATGAATAAATATTTCACAAAATTATTTAGAAAAAATATATTAATTCGTTCGATGATATGCATTAAGGAAGTATGTAAATTTGCAAATAATATGGCTTACTTATATACCCACTAGTAGGTAAAAAATAAGCACTTACTATTTATCACATTATTTTTGTAATTAAATACAAGTAAGTTATAACGCGTAAGTTTGATGTCTTTGTCTAGCGAAAATATAAAATAAATAAAAAAAATTATTTTGTAATCAATTTCTTTGCTGGGTACTCTTTTTATAGACAGACCTACACTTGAATGAGTTTGATTAATGATACATTTTATATTCTATAGTTTTTAGACTTTATAACTAAAATTTGCAATGGTCTCTTTTTCAGGGTTTCTTCTATGTTTTCGTAGATTTAACAATTTATAAGATGTTGGCTTTTATATTAAATTTTTTTCTTTTTAACCTTTTAGTATAATTTTCATTATAATAACATTTGGGAGACATGTTTTGAAACCATCTGCTATTGTCGGTTTTTTCTTCTTGTATTTGTTAGTTGTCAAAAAATAGTTATATAAGTATTTTTTTTTTTTTGTTTAATTAATAATTCGTACCAAAATATATGAAAATGTACCTCAATTTATAGGATTTTTAAAGCTTAAATTTGTTATTATGAAAATTGTGAAATTGAGCAAATAAAGTTAATTTTCCTAAAGTTTAATATAAACATTTACGATTTTATCTTTCGTCAAACTGTCAAACAAGTCATTTAAGTTACTTTGTTTAACTCCAAACTTCATGGTATAATTTTTGATAGTTGTCTACAATGTTGCTTAAACTATTGGGTGAATAAAATTTATAGGTAAGAAATCATTTTTTATGTGACACTGACAGTTATTGACAATTTATGTAAGTTACTTGCAAATATATACAGCAATAAATGATCAATGTTTTATAACGTAGGATGACAATTAAATTCAGAAAATATGATAAAAGAAACATTTTAACAAAAATACAAGTAAAACAGTGTTTTTGTTGCAGAAAAAATAAAAAAATTAAATTGAGAAATAATTTTCTAAAGGAAAGAAATGTTTGCGGTGAAAACAAATTTATGAGGTAAAAAAAAATGTTTGAGGTGAAAAAAATTCCAGGTGAATACCAAGGCGGATCAATAAATCCGTAATATTTCGAACTTCCTTCGTGGTTATATAAAATGCTACACTACTCCCATCAAGTACCACCTGTTAGTAGACTACTGTAAAATTTTGAGCAAGTTCCGTCATTTACTTTACATACAACCTCGTGGATTTTTTTTAAAATGGAAAAAATGAATGAAGCGAGTGCTCATTTAATATTATTTTTTGCGAAAAAAACCTTAAATCAAACCAAGGAAAGGCTTGATAAATACTATGGGGACTCTGTACTATCGATTTCAATGGTAAAAAAGTAGTTTATTGGTTTTCGTTGTGGCCTTACAAGCACGGAAGATGCCGAACGTTCTGGAGGCCCAGTAAAGGTCTCTACACACAAAACAATTGAAAAAATTCATAACCGATCGGAGATTGAATGTGCGATTGATTGTGGAAGACATAGGCATCCCACATGGCTCAATGGTTTCAATTTTGAACGATCACTTAGGTATAAGAAAGCTTTCCGCAAGATGGCTGCCGTGTTTGCTCACAATCTACCACAAACGGAATCGTGAGACAACTTAGTTTCCGTGGCAAAAATATACAAAGTAGACTACGAAGGGGGCACCCTCATTCGCCTTATTCTCCGAATTTAGCCCACAGTGATTATTTCCTATTTTCAAACCTGAAGAAATAAGAACGAGATTTAGCTCCAACGATGAAATTATGGATCAAACAAATGTCTATTTTATGGACCTCGAAAAATCCTGCTGTTAAACGCAAAATAAATGATGAAACTTGCTCAAAATTTGACAGTAGTCTATTCTATTAACAGGTGGTACTTGATGAGAGCAGTGTTGCATTTCATATAAGTACGAGGGAAGTTCTAAATCTTATTGATCGGCCCTTGTATAAAACATTTTGAAACTTACAATTTTTTTCACCTTATAAACTTTTTTAACCACAAACATTGTTTTTCACTTCGAAAATGATTTCTCAAGTTAAATATTTTTATGTGTTCTGCAACAAAAACACTATGGAGGGTACAAAAAGTTCAGGATTCTGATGGAAATATTGTATATGACAAAATGTTTTATTCACTAGATACTAATATGACCAGCCGAACCGATTTTGCTCAATTCCTTTGCCAAACTGCTCAGAAAGATAACCAACAATCTGAGTAAAAACCAGTGAAAGAAATATTAGCGCTTTCTTATAAGAATAAGCCGTAAAAATCTTGAGAATTTTTCTAGGGACAAGGTTTTTAGATTCTAAGTGGTTTTCTATTCTAAAAAGTTCTTCGAATTTAGAATCTAAGGGTTGTTCTTTAGAAAAAATATCCAGAATCATCAGAATCTGGAGAATTTTTAAAGGAAAAGGTCTTCGGTTTTAAAGGGGTTTCCTATTGTAGAAAGTTCTTAGACTATAAAATCTAATGGTTTTTCTTTAAAAAAACTTCTCTTCGCATAAAGCTTTCAGTATCGCAGGATTTTTCTATAAGAAAAAGTTTTCAAAGCCTAAAGCCTTTTAAACAGGATAATAAGCAAATTCTTTATAGCAAAAGTACTTCAAAATCTAAAGGTCGTTCTGAAGGCGCAGTAACCCAAAATTTAATGGCGCTTTTATATGAAAGGTTCTCAAAACTTAAGGATTTTAACTTTCTCGTTTGAAATAAGTTATCAGTATCTATACGTTTTTCCCACAGGAAAACATCTTTAGAATCTGGAGGTTTTTTCCAAAGAAAAAGAACTCAAATCTGACGGCTGTTCTATAGGAAATATTCTCAAACTTAAGAGATTTTTCTAAATAAAATAGTTCTGAGAAATTTAAGGTTTTGCTTAACAAAAAATATAAAGAAAAATTGTAGTAAAGTCTGATTGTTTTTTTTTTTCTATAAAAAAAAATATCCTCAGAATCTTAAGAAAAATTTCTCAGAATATGGGATTTTTTCAATCATAAAAACTCAACAGTTCCTAAGAGTTTTTCGGTAAGAAATATGAGAGTTTCCCTACAGTAAATTATTTTCAAAATCAGGGGTTCTTTTGTAAAAGAAAAAGCGACTAAAATAAAAGTTGTTACTTTAAGAATAATCCTTATTATTTTTCTTCCTAAGTATTTAAAGGTTTTTCTACTGAAAAAAATCCTCGAAAAGACAAATTTTCAAATTATGGTTTTTCTACAGGAAAAAGTTTTCAAGTATCCATAAAAGCTGAGGCTTTTTCTGTAGAAAAATATTCTAAGGGTCTGTGAATTTTTCTGCATTAAAAAGTTGTAAGAATCTTAAGATTTTTCTAGACGAAAAAAAATCTTGAATTCCGAAATTGTTTTCTGCAAGAAAATGTTCCCAGGTTCTAAAGGCTCTTCTACAGAAAGAATTTTTAAAATTTAAGTAATTTTATGTAGAAAAAAAAACTTTAAAGTCCAAAGAATTTTTACCGTGAAAAATTAAAATTCTTAACTTTCCATAACTTTTCTAAAGAAAAAAGTTCCTAACATCTTCAGATTTTTTCTGAAGGAAAAGTGTTAGGACTCCGAAGGTTTTTTGCCGAAAAGTCTTCACTATTTAAATGAGAACGAGAATGGAAAAAAATATTTTTCATAAGTGTTTTCTTTTCGTTTTTCCTATTTAGGAAGGTTGACGTCTTCCAAAACTCTGATTCTAATGAAATTTTTTGCCAGATCGAAATACATGTATTAGCCTAGCTAAACAAACTAAATATGCTTTATTTTTGTAAATATAGGGAGGTTGAGAGTTCGTTTTAAATAAACAAAAAGTGTTATTTTGCAAAATTTCATTAAAATTCGGTTTACCATTTTTTTTTTTAAGGATGACTTTAAGCGTATGCTGCTCGTATCCTGTGAATGCAAAATTTTAATTAATTTACAATACAAAGAATTGAATTTTTGATTTATTTTGTAATTTTTTTATTTTTTTGAAATTTTGATTTATTATAAAATTATAATTTTTTTTTAACTTTAAGAAATTTCGTTTTCAACTTTTTTGATATTTAAAATTTTTTTTAATAAGATCTCCCATGAAGAAATCAAAATATATATGAATATACATGATCATACATGGGGTTTATATGATCATACATGGTCATATACATCCATGCAGGGCTCAATATATGACTATGCATTATATTATATATAACCATATATCTACGGATCTGAAATTTTAGAGTATATATTTTCAAATATGGTCACATATGATCATATATGAACATACATGAATAATATAACAGCATATGTGATCATATGATAATCATGTATGGCTATATATCCTCAAATTTCGGATCTCAAGATACATGGTCATATATGACATAAAGTATGGTCTTATATTGAACCATGCATGGACGTATATGATCATGTAAGATAATATATAAGCCCATGAATGTTAATATATATTTTGACTTTTACATGATCTTGTATATTTTAAAAATCCTTCCTTAAGGCCATCTGCATATTATAGGGCTATGGTATGTAAGCAATCTGATTTTAATGATTGTTTCACTGATATCAATAATTTTTATAACAAAATTTTGCTTATAACAAAATTTCTTTCAAATTTTTAGTTTTGTTAAATTTGTCTATAAAGCTAACTTAGTTTCCTTTGCCATATACAATGTAATTTGAAACACTTTTGCATTTGAAATTTAAATAAATACACTTTAAATACCCTCCCTAACATTTATAAAAAAAATATTTTTATAGCAACCTTTACACAACACGAAAAAATCAATTATCTCTTTAGCTTAAAATAAAGAAAAATTAAAAAAAAAAACCTTATAACAAGACCTTTTGTTAAGGTTAAATTTAGCATAAATTTTCAATAAATTACAATTTTCAAGTACTTTTAGTATTATGTTCTTCAAAAATGCAAAAAAAAAGAACCTCTAAAACCTTAAAAACAACATTAAATTTACTTCAGACCATATTTAAAAGTGTATATAAACAAAACGAAACATGCCTTATAAGCATAAATTTTACATTTACTTGCAAAAGCAAGACAGAAAATAAAAAAAAAACGCTATAGCTGCAAGTTATAGATTTTTATAAACAAATTGCAAGCAAACAAACACATGTTTAACATACAAAAAAAAAAAGAGTATTTCTTGTTTGGCTGTGTGTGTTTGAACTAAAGCTCTTTCATTTTATATCCTGTTCGGTAACATCAGCAACAGAAACAAAAACAACAATGTAAAACACTTTCTGGTTTATAGGCCTTCAGCAGTTATTTAAAACTACTAGATATTTATTAGCATTTTTTTCGTACTTTTTCCTTTCTTTATTTTTTTGCTTGTTAAAAAAAAAAAAGGATTTTCTTGAAAAATCCTAACCGTAAATTTAATATAAAAACCATATATTGTCAATAAAGGTTTACTGGTTTTTATTATTTTTTTTTTAGGAAATATTTACATATTTACTTATACATTTATATGCTTTAATATGGTTGCCTGGAGTTTTTATGTACCTTAAAATAACCCAGCAAAATAAAATGGATGTTATTCTTTACGAATCTCTTTTTCAGAACATCCAAAGAAGTTTATAGTTTAAATTTTTCGATTTGTAAGAAGTCATTTTAAACAACTTCCAAAGTGTTGATATTAACCCCTACTAGTAAAAAAAATTATTTAGTTAGTCCATAAATGATTAATTCCTACAGTCATTAAATGTCTTATTTAAAACATATTTTGCATACCAGTGACATTTACTTTGTCCTGGTCGGAATAATAATTCTTGGCATGTCCAAAATCACATTTTTAACTTACAAAAAAGCCACTCCCTATATTTATTTTGTATTCCCTATATTTAACAACTTCCGTAAACTAATGAAAAAGTCCATCTGCTCATCGATTTTTCATAGCACCGAAACAAACTACTTCCTCCCAATGACACGCCAATGTTAAAATCATTAATGATTCACCGAAATTTTCACAACTTCGTGTTCAGTAGATGTAGTGTTAAACTACTTCTTCCTCAGCTCTTATTTTGCTGGGAAAGAAGTAAATAAAAATGGGCAAAATTGTTCCAATTGTACCCTATATTCAAAAAGAATTTGACGGCCTAAGTTAAACTTTTTTTTACTGCAAGTGAGAGTAAAATTTCAGCTGCTTTTAAAATAATAGTCTATTAATATTAATCATACTCACCTTAAATGCGTATGATTAATATTTCTAAATTAAATTGTTCAACATTACTCATTCGCATAAGAGACATTTTTAGAATTTTTGTAAATGTCCAAAAATTGATAACAAAACTTAACACTTTTTTAGTTGCGGAAAATTGTAATTGTCTGGATTTTTATAAATTTTCGTAATCTTTCGGAATTATCCAGCAGTTACCATCGTTTTGGGGGTTTAGCTTTCACGTAATCTAGAGCTCCCTTCTGACAACGTGACTTCCTGTGATTGAATGCAAAAAAAAGAAATATACAAATACATTTTTTTAATTATAATTTTAAAATAATCTATTTTTACACCAACTAATTTTTGTTTTTTGCCATGACTGAATTTTTCCCCCTTTTTCAGGTTATCATTTTGGGATTGGGAACGTCAATTTTTTCTAGCACTTCTAACACTTGTTGAAGAGCATTTCCAGTCCTTTTCCTTTGGCGAATGATTAATATTTTTTTTTTAATAATTCAATATTACTCATCCGCCAACATTTTTTTTTTTTAATTTTTGTTTCATTAAAAATCAATACTTGGCCCGAAATAAACCCTGCGGGAAAAAAACCTATCACAGGACACGTCACATGACCGGTTCATTGTGATAGGGACCGGTCACGTGACCGATCACTTTAACATGGGCTTGTCCTAGGAGGGGGTCCATTGCCCTTTGTGACATGTCACAGGACTGGTCTAAAAAGACAAGTCCTGACTTTTAAACCGGTCACGTGATAGGTACTTTAGGAATCGGTGCTCTTTTCACCTATCTCGTGATGTGTTTTTTCGGAACCGGTTCAATTTTCACCTATCCCGAGACAGGTCCCAATTCCCAACTAACCCCTTTTTTCCCGCAGGGAAGGTATAAAAATTATTTTAAAATACAATTTGGAGGCAAGAAGTTGGAACTTTTTTGATTTGTATTTACAAAGGTCAAGGCTTAACTATTATATGGAAATTAAAGGGTTAGAGTTGGATAAGTAAGTATTTACCCTATTTTATAAATATCACAAACATTTAGATTAACTAATGATAATATTTTTATTACAGTAGAGTGTAGCATATAAAAATATATGTATTTATTAATTTTTTATGGTTCTATAAATAGCTTAAACTAAATATTTTTCGTTTATTATGGCAAATTTTTCATAGCATAAAAAAAGATGAAGAATTTTTTTATAAAAAAATTGTTATATTTGATTTGTAGGTATTTGTTGTTGTTGCTGTTGTTTTTTAGTAGTCTGAGTGCGTGTTATACATATTTGTTGTTTCTATTTTTTTACAACATATTTCAAGTTCTCGTTTTTTGCCGTATTTTTTATTATTCTTTTTTTTTTGTTATAAACTCTAATATATGACTTATTGGCCTTGCTAGGCTTTTATATTTTTACGTTAATAACAATATTTCATCGATTGTATCAATACTTCAATTTAAACTACCGGCATCTGTATTCTATACATCCGCATTTACTAAACGATACCAAAAAAAAAAAACAAAAAATGTATATGTTTTTGGGTGGTTTTTCAGAAAAATTTAATGTTGTTTATTATTTGATATTGTTTTGAATGAGTGGGAAGGAGGAGTGTTTTTTTTATAAGTATGTGTTTATGAAAAGTTATATTTTACTTTTGTTGCTTTTGTTATTTATGACACATTTTCTTTTTGGGTACATTTTCTTTGGCTACGGTTATAAATTATGGAATGTGATAAAATTTATGTTTTAAACAAATTGTTTTTATAGTGAAAATTTGATAAGAAATATTAAAATGTAATATTTACATATAGAAAAATTAAAGTGCCAACCGAATTGAAAAATTTATTTTGTTGGTGACAAATGTTATTGCTAAATATTTAGGGTGTTGTATTTACTGAATTTTGTTGTAGAAATTAATATTTAGCTGTTTTATTTGATTTCTGTTCCAGAAACTGAATTTTAATTGGAAGCTGATAAAATTTTTCTCTGTGTATATTATAATTAGATTGTTATTATTTTTTAAAGGTGATCAATTTTTCAAAAATCAGTAAGAAAAATATAATTTGAAATATTTTTAGTTAATAGGAATATTATTACTTTTAAGAACAACATAATTGTTTGGTTATATGATAATATATGAACTTTGATGGCAAACGTTATCAACGTTAATTTTTGCCTAAAAATTTAAATAAATTTTCTATATATTTAACTTTAAATATATGTAACGACTATATATTCCGGTTACCTGAAGCACCCTGTGTTAGGGCAGAATCCCTAACAATCTGGTAACACCGCACAGCTTATGCAAACAGTTTATTATTAAACGTCATATAGGATATCGATGTAATTATTATTTAAGAAAAAGTGAATAAAACTTTATTGTAGTTTTTATTTAAACTTAAATCCAAACATTATCTGTCACTTACAAATAAATTTTCGGTAACGGACCTGAACCTCTGCGAGTTATACCCCATAACCGCAGTAAACTCATTATGATTTCATATATGAGCATATATGTTTTCATGTATGAGCATATATGTAGATATACGGTATATAATACGGTATGATACCATGTATTGAAATATAATTCATATATTGTTCCATATATGATGTACATTTTAGTACTTGAATTCATACACTCTTATTAATTTCTGTTGAAATTTACCAACTTATAGAAGGAAACTGTACTCCTAATATAAGTTAGGTAAATTTACTCCTTGTGCGTAAATGAAAAAAATACACACTTTATGCGTAAGTTGATGAACACAAAATAGGTAAAATTACATTAAAAGTGCGTAAAAATTCAATGAAATTTAAAAATTAAAGAATAAACTCACCGAATTTGTGCGTAAAGAAACACGATTTTCCTGTAAAAGTACACATGAAATGCGGCAAAACTCCTACAAAATACGCACATTTTCTACCATGATGTTGAAAATTAAAAAGCAAAAAAATGTTTGTTTTGTAATAAAAAAACAATAAATTTATTCTTTAGTAATTCACAATAAAAATAAAAAACATAATTTTATTGTTTGTTAACTTACAGAAAGAATAGAAACAATAAATTTATTGTTTAGAAATTCCAAATAATTGATAAATTTAAAAAAACTAATGAATCTATTTTTTAGGTTTGAAAATTTTATCGATTTTTTTTTTTTCAATTTCAAAATGTCAAAATTTTGTTTACTATATATGTTTATATAACATATCATTGTCTTAGAAAAAAATCGATCATTGTTGTTTATTTAAAATGATTGAAAGTCAGATTTTCAGTTTGCTGATTTATTAGTGACCCATGTGAAATATATACGAGCATACATGATCATATACTTAAATGTATTGTTCAATTTCCATACATGATTTCATATATGACCATATATCTTCGGATCCGAAATTTAAGGATATATGGCGGTATATTTTCATATATGATTATACATGATCTCATATATGACCATATATCATCGGATCCGGGTATACGGCGGTATATTTTTATATACATTATATATGATCATATATTCATACACGCTTATATATGATCATATATTATTCATGTACGCTTATATATGGTTATATACCCTCAAATTTGATATACTGAACTATGCATGGGCGTATATGGTTATGAATAACCATGTACATATGATCATATATATTTATAAATGCGAGGCTGGGTCAATAAATCCGTGACTTTTTGAATTTAACGCCTCTTAAATGAAAGGTTAACACTGCTCCTGCCGACAGGCATCTGCCAGTTGAGTCCTGTCAAAATTTAAACACGCTGCATCGTTTAGTTTGTGTTTGATTTGGAAATTGATTAATTTGATTTGAGAAGATATGGAAAATAGTAGTTTCCATGGCAAAAATCCATGAATTACTCCCTCATCCTTTCAATTCTCCGGGATAAAAAGAGATAAAAAAATTGAAAAAAGTGTAAAGAGCTCAAAGAAGACTAAGTTAAAAAATTATTTGATTTTTGTTGCCAAAAACCTGTGTTTCATTATAAAATTCTCGAAGTTATTGACCAGCCCTCGTATTTCGATTTGTTAATAGCCGTAGAATTTGAAACTGAATTTATATTTAAAAAGTCATATTAAAGTGAATTAGAATAAAATAGATCTTTACTTTTTTAATAAAAAAACAGAGTATTTTTTCAAAAGAAACCTTTTTTAGTAAAGGGTTTTAAATAAGAGCGCTACAAAAGTTTTTTTAAATAAAACAAAAACGGTTTTGGATATCAATGAAATTCTTTATTCCTGTAAAAGTACGTTCGATGTCATTATGTATGGAACTCGATTTCTTTTGCATGGCCACCACGGGCACGCTTGCAGAAGTCCAGACGCTGAACCCAATTTTCGACGGTTTTCAAGCATAAATCGGCCGATACTGCTGCAATTTCACGTTCGATATTCCTACGAAGTTTATCAATCGTTGCTGGCTTGTTGGCATAGACCATAGACTTAACGTAGGCCCACAGAAAATAGTCTAACGGCGTCAAATCGCACGACCGAGGCAGCCAATCGACTGGACCATTTCGTGAGATAACACGTTCTGCAAACTTGGTTTCCAATAAATTGATTCGCTGTGTGGCTTGTGGCGCCGTCCTGTTGGAACCACATGTCCTTCAAGTCTATATCATCCAATTGGGGCCAAAAATATTCGGTTATCATTGAACGGTAGCAATTCCCATTCACAGTAACGTGCCGGTCTTGATCATCACGGAAGAAGTACGGCCCAATGACGCCGCCGGCCCATAAACCGCACCAAACTGTGATTTTTTCGGGATAAAATGAAGACTCATGGAGTACTTGTGGATTGCTGTCTGTCCAATAACGCATATTTTGTTTATTGACGAAGCCATTCAGCCAGAAATGAGCCTCATCGCTGAAGATGATTTTTCGATGAAAAACCGAATCATTTTCAAGTTGTTTCTCAGCCCAATTCACGAACAAACGACGCTTCTGGTGGTCAAGCGGCTTCAGTTCTTGCTTCAATTTGATCTTCTAAGGATGTAGGCCAAGATCTTTACGCAAAATTCGCCACAAAGACGTCACAGAGATACCCAACGCTTGAGAACGACGTGTGAGAGACACATTTGGGCTTTCTTCAACTGAAGCCTCAGCGGCAGCAATATTTTCGACACTACGGGCAATTCTTTGTCTCACTGGCACGGGAACATTTTGTACTGTGCCTGTGGATTCAAATTGTTCCACTAGACGCTCAATTGTTGATCTGCTAGGACGATTATGACGACCATAAATTGGACGTAGCGCTCTTAACGTTGAGGCCACTGACTCCCAATTTCGGTAGTAAATTTTTTTTAATTTCGACTTGTTGTTGGCTCGTATATCTTTCCATCATGAAATGGCAAACCTTACTGAAGAGAAATGTCAAAAGAGCGGCAAGAAATATGGCGTCGTTTGCTGTCCCTGTCGCTCTACTTTTGTAGCCTCCCTGTTAAAAAAAAAAACCCTGTATTATCCAGCAAACACAGGTTTTCAACTACGTACGAGCCTATTTACTCCCTAAATTACTTTTGTTCGAGATGTCCCAAACATTATGAGTAGTCATTATCTTCTTACTAACAAAAAACACAAAGTAATGGGTGGTCATTACCCTCTCGCTTACAAGCAGCCAAAAAATAATGAGTACCCATTACTTTAAGGACATCACGAACAAAAGTAATTAAGCGAGTAAATAGGCTCGGAAGTAGTCGATACCATGTTTTTGGTGGGTAAAGCATACATAAAAAATATTTAAAATATTAACATAAGAAACATATATGATCTAAAATATATGACCATATGCAGTCATATACCCTTAATTTTTGGATCCGAACATGCATTACATGATCTTTTTCATTTGGAGATTTAATAATAAAAAACATAATTAACGTATGATTAATATCTAATTAAATGTATTGCTCATACGTAACGAGTTTCCATATAAACTGATGCGGTTTTGTTTTTAAATATATAAATATCATTTCCTATTTTACAAATATCTTTAATTTAATGTTCTGCATACATAAATAAAAAGAAACAAAAATGAACTAAACTTTTTCTATACTTCTCATCTTATTTTTCTCCTCTTTTCAACTTCAACATTTTAAAATCAACTTGACTTTCAACAAATTAAAAGTAGCAAAAAGTCGATCAAATTTAACAATGACACTCACATATATTTTTTGACTTTCTACAAAAAAAATTATGCTGGCTTAAAAATAAAATCTTTTTTTAACAAAAAAACTGGAAACTTTCAACAATGCGTGATTTTGTGTTATTTCTGTATATATTTTAAAGTGAAAAAAAGTTTGTAGTAGTTCAGACAATTTGACATATACTTAAACGCATTTATATATAACAACCCACATCTCAAGATCTACAACTGAATGTAAATATTTAAAGAAAATAGAAAATAGAAAAAAAAGGAAATTTTTAAAATTCTTTAATAAAGTAAGCCTGGTACTGGTTTGGTTAAAGCAAAAAAAAAAATAAATACTAAAGAAGCTAACTTTGTTTAAAAGTTGATTTCTTTTTAGCATGTAAACTTGTTAATTTTTTTTCCTAAATACAAAGTTAACTTCTTTTTTTGTGTGTGTAATATTTTTTTTTTACGTATTGGTAACACGTTTATAAACCATAAAGTTAGTTGAAAAATTATTTGCGATTTTTTTTTGTGTTCTACAACTAGTTACCTGCAGGTTTTTCCCCAAAAATAAAAAAAAATTCAAATAACCTTTTGGTTATTTTAGAGAAATTTTTTTGCCGGTTTGCTTGTTGAAAGTATATATATATATATTTTTTTTGCCTTTTTTTTCATATACTTTTCGTGACTTGAGTTGATTTTTATCTGGTTATCATCAAAAATTGTTGAAAAAGAAAAAGATCTTTATTTATACGAGTATGTGTGTGTGTGTATTTTCTTTAAAACTTTATAGTTTTCTCTGTAAATAAATATATTTTAGTTAAAGTCAAGCATGTGCATGTTGTTAGTGACATAGAATAACAAAGATGACATAAACGTTTTACGCGCATACAGTGGCAGTAGTGAAGAAAAAAAAACTACATAAATGTTGGTTGACAAAAAAAAAACAAAAAAGTTGCATTCTTTGTAGAAAAGTTCTTTATTTATAAGTTAGGATCCACAAAAAAAAACATCCTAGAAGTTTTTTTTAGCATGCACATTTTTATTTTTATTTTAGTTTATGAAAAACTAAGAAACGAAATGAGATGAAAGAGTTTTTATAAGAAATTACACAAGCATGTAGGGACATGTGTTTGTTTTTTTTTTTCGTTTCTATTTGGCTGTGTTGGTGTAAGTGTGTTGGTGTAACTGTGTTTGTGTGAGTAAATACGAGTGCAAGTTTTTTTGTAGAACAAAAAAAAAAAAAGAAAACACGTTTCAATGTGCTTTTTGTTTGTTGACATTTTTACGGAAATTGCATTCATAAGTTAAAAAAACAAACGAACAGAAAAAATTATATTTATTCAAACTTTAGTTTTTTTTTTGTCACAAGGAAAATTGTTTATATAATTGAAAACAAGAAAGCCTTTTAACTACTGAATAAAAATCTTAAATTATGTCTTAATTATATTTTTTAATAAAGATAGGTTTCAGTATTAAAAATACAATTGGAAATCATGTAAGTCAGTTAAATTTCTTCAAAACGAAGCAGATGGGATTTTTGAAAATGCCTTAGAGAAGATTTTAAAAGGGGCTAGAAATCTGAAATTTATAATATGTGGATCTTGGAGTAAGCTACCTTTTGAAATTTCTGACAGGAATGTGGTAAAGGCGGTCCTGTAATGGAATATGGGGTAATAAAGTATTTTTTTGAATTCTATTAAGGGGGAAAAGTATCCCCCTTAACGGCCTACCTAAACCGCTTTAGTTCGAAACGTGAAATTTAAACTATATGTTCCCTGAAGTATGGACTACGGTATTGTGATAAGGTACTTTTTGAAATTTTCGCCAGGAACGTGGTATGCAACGGAAAACGAATGGAATTGAAACACTATACAAAAGGAACGATAAAGAATGAAAGGGGAATGAGTGGCATTGAATGTGAACCACACCCAAACGTCAAGTTTTTTTCTGCATTTCAATTGACATTTCTCAATTTCAGACTAACTCAATTTGAACCATGGAAAGATACACAATCGAGCAACGCGTTAAAGTTATTCAGGTTTATTATGAAAATGGGCCTTCAAATCAAAATGCATATCGTGCACTTCGTGATTTTTTCGGTCAATTTAATCGTCCAAATGTGCGTACAATCGGAAAAATCGTGCAAAAATTTATGCAAACCGGGTCTGTAGGAGATGTGAAAACACCAGTGCATCCTCGTACAGCTCGTAGTGCAGAAAATGTTGCCGCTGTTCGCGATAGTGTGGCTGAAGAGCCGTCCGTCCACCTCAACTCGTCGTCGTGCCCAACAATTGCACCTCTCACGCTCGTCGTTGATGAACATTATGCATAAAGACTTGCATTTAAATGCTTACAAGGTGCAATTGACTCAAGAACTAAAGCCTCTTGACCATTCCAAACGTCGTCAATGGTCAGAATGGTGGCAAGAAATGGCAACAGAGGATGATCAATTTTCGTAGAAAATCATTTTCAGTGATGAGGCACATTTTCACCTCAGTGGATTCGTCAATCAGCAGAATTGCCGCATTTGGGCGAATGATAATGCAAGAGTGATTGTCGAAAAACCAATGCACCCACAAGGAGTGACTGTTTGGTGCGGTTTATTTGCTGGCGGCATCATCGGGCCGTATTTTTTCCAAAATGAGGCCGGTCAGGCAGTTACTGTGAATGGTATTCGCTATCGTGAGATGATAACGAACTTTTTATGGCCCGAATTCGAAGATATGGATATGCACGATATGTGGTTTCAACAGGACGGTGCCACTTGCCACACATCTAACGAAGCAATGGCGCTTTTGCGCCACAATTTTAATGGCCGTGTTATCTCACGTGGAGGCGATGTCAATTGGCCGCCAAGATCATGTGATTTAACACCGTTGGACTTCTTTCTTTGGGGTTATTTGAAAGAAAAGGTGTACATCGATAAGCCAGCATCAATTCAAGAGTTAAAGAATGAGATAATTCGCCACATTAACGGCATAGAACCTCAATTATGCCTCAGCGTCATCGAAAATTCGGACCACCGGATGGAGGTGTGCCGCCGAGGTCACGGCGGCCATTTAGCCGATATTATTTTCCATACATAATTGAACCATACCATATTATCATAATAAAAATAAATTACAATAATTTCCTAAATAATTTGTGTTTTATTTAAAATCAACATCGGCCCTTAAAATTTTATAACTGAAACACTATACATAGGGAACGAAAATAATTAAAACGGAAATGAGTGAAATTGAAATTGAAGACAAGGCGAAAGAAATTAAATAGAAGGGGCAACAAGTTAATTTGCATCATTAGGCAAGGGATAAGGAATGGAACGGTGAACGTGTGAAATATAAACATTAGGCAAGGAGAACAAAATGGAATGAAACCAGGTATGAGTGGCTTGGAAATACAGGGAATAAAATGAGAAAAATCGATTTAATATTTTTCTATTATAGCATTTTTAGGAATTAATGGTAATAATTTAATTTAATTGTTTAATTATTAATGATAAAATCAATGATATTAAATCCTTAACAAATTATCCATAATTAAAAAAATGGAATTGAAAATAATTTCATTGCAATTGATATGAATGCAATTGTAATGAATTCATTAGTTAATTAGTCTCCCCAATTCTTTGGTTCCATGTGTGGTGCGTCTTTTAAAAAATTACTTTTGGATAAATTAAAATCATAGTATATCTTGCAAATTTAAAATAATAATTCGTCAATAACGTGGTATTAATGGGGGTTCACTAAGACGAGGAAATAGGGGAATAGGCTTCTACTTAACCTCTTCTGCTACACTCACAATATATTTTGTAGTATCGACTGTAGTTTTTTTTTAATAATATGTAGAGTTTGTTTTTAAATGAAGAATCAATTAAAATTCATAGAAATATATTTTTTAACTATTTGAATCAATCAAACTATAAAAAACTGCAGACTTTCAGTAGGAATTGATATTTTCTGTTAAAATTTTATGTTTTCTGTTTCTTAAACTAGAAATTCAAAAAATTCCTTTTTGCTTTTATCAAAATAGTTTGTTTAATTACAAAACTATTTCAATAAAAATTACAAGAAATTATTCAAATATATATACACACATGGAAAATAAAAATATTTACATGTGTGTGTGTTGTAATTACATATAATTAAAAAAAATTCAATTAGAAAAACAAACCACAAAAATCTTTTTTTTCTAAAGTTTTGTCAGTTAAAAATTTATGATTATTTTAAACAACTTTTGATTGCTTTTTCTATTTTTTTCGAGTATTAAACAATGATTGAAAATAAACAACAAAATGGGCTGAATAATAATGAAAAATCAATAGTCCTCTTTTTGTTTGTACTTTCGATTAATTTAATATGTATTTTAGACTGTTTTTAACGAAATAATATTATGAGTGTAGAAATCTGAGTTTCAAAAAATATGTTTTCCTTGAAGTATGGGCTAATTCCCTGATAAGGCACTCTTTGAAATATGCAATTAGATCGTAGAAAATTATGGTGATAATGTGCCCCTTAATCGCCAAATCCAACCCATGGTCTAGCACCAGTAATTTGAGATTTAAATATATTTTTAGTTTTTGGAATTTCCAGTTAGAGAGTGATAAAAATATGGTAGAGATATATATGAAAATATTTTAAGATGGAAATCTGAAATTTAAAAATAGAAATAACCACTTTAAAAAGGATAAATAAATTTACTTAAAGAGGAAAATCATGAGAATGAAGAATTCAATTTTGTTCCTAAAATATTTTGATATTTAAGAAAACACTCAATGAAGTAGCTGGCTTATGTTTAAGCTAATTGATATCATATCTGGCAATTAATACTGTAAGTTTGATAGCACCGTCCAACAAATTAAGACTTTTTGAATGAAACAGAATAGCGACCCCATAATTCTGAAAGGATATGTTGAGTAGATCATTTTTGTAGAACAAACTTATGGTGCAGCACGTCTGAGTTTTTTTTTTACAGTGGGTCAAAGTTTTCATTTTTTGGTCGAAGGGAGCATTATACTATATGAAAAAAATGCTGTAAGTTAATGTCTGAGAGAATTCTTATGGTCAGAGTTGTATTTTGGAATTGTATAAGGATTATTTTTGTGGAAGATCTTAACCCTCTAACTGGTCCATTTATGGGTCAATTTGACCCTTTTTCGAGAAAATCAAAAAATATCCTTTAAAAAAGGACATTTAAGGATTAAAATATTCTACGAAAATGTTTGCCGGAAAGTTTCAGTGGGGGTCACCAAAGACACCAATGTTGTAAATAAAGCTCTTTACGCTTAATTAGTAAAATTATACACCAACATATACAAAACAGGTAAAAACAGCGTCAAGTTCGGCCGGGCCAAACACTGAGTTCTCGCGTCTAGTCAGCTGTGACTTAGAAATCGGGTGTGATATTTATATAAAAGAAAAAATTCAAGCATAATTGAGCTACTAAGCAGATATGTACTGCTGGGTGTGATTTTTACTAAAATTAATATAAAAAAAGAAAAATTAAAGCCTAAGTAAGCATGGCGGATTCTGTTTGCAAATTAAGAGATTGGTTTTGTTTTATTTCTGGACCAACCACGCACCATCAAAGCAGAAGAAAGATATTCCCTACAATTGAAGAACCATATTTTATTTATATTTTGGAATACGATTTTTATCTGAAGCTTGGATACCAAAAACCGTATGTACCACTTGCGAAAGTGGTCTTTCGACCTGGTACAAAGGCGGTGCTAAGGCGCTGCCATTTTCTACGCCTATTACATGGATTGAACCTGAAGATCACAAATCAGATACATGCTATTTCTGCGTAAATTACAAATTTGGTAGAAGCCAAAGGCACTACGCGAAAATGACATACGAAGCAACAAATAATGTCATTTTACCAGAAGTGCGCTGTGAAGCTGTTCCGGTGCCTCAACCGCCTACACATACATTTTCGGCTAATATGACAGTCGCCAATACAGAAATAACAGCGGCGGTTGAGGTATTGGAAGAAAGATTCAAAGGGAATCCCAAAGTATAATGCTTGCTGAATACGTATGGGGCTTGTACAGAAACCTTGACCCATCGGCACATTCACGTCAAGCTAAATACAGGAAAGCATATTAAGTTTAATTTTTAATCCATTGTCATACTACTGCTATTTCCCAATTCCCTTTTACCCGAAAATTTGAAGCAAAAAAATAAATATGTACACACTATAATAAACCACTATTAAAACAAAATTATATTTTTTTTATAGAAGTTGGCGTGTAATTTTTCCAATTAATCGTAAAGAGTTTTATATACAACAATGGTGTCTTTGGTGACCCCCACTGAAATTTTCCGGCAAACATTTTCGTAGAATATTTTAATCCTTAAATGTCCTTTTTTAAAAGATATTTTTTGATTTTTTAGAAAAAAAAGGGTCAAATTGACCCATAAAGAGACCAGTTAGAGGGTTAAGATCTTCCACAAAAATAATCCTCATACAATTCCACAATACAACTCTGACCATAAGAATTCTCTCAGACATTAACTTACAGCATTTTTTTCATATAGTATAATGCACCCTTCGACCGAAAAATGAAAACTTTGACCCACTGTAAAAAAAATACTCAGACGTGCTGGACCATAAGTTTGTTCTACAAAAATGATCTCCTCAACATACCCTTTCAGAATTATAGGGTCGCTATTCTATTCCAAAAATGCTGTTGGACAGTGTAGTTATCCAACATAATTCTTCGTATAATGGGACAGTTGGTGTGGAAAGCCTCACATAATTTAATTATAATTATATGATTTTTAAATTTTTAATTTTTACTGAACAGAATAACAATTAGTAACTATTTTGCAATTTAAAATAATTTTATGACACGTATGAGTATATCATACGCTCCGAAAAAATATTCCTAAGTCTTTAAACCCAATAACCCGCTTCTTTAGACACTGCTCACCTTAAAAGATAAATTTTTAAAATTTTCAATTTTCAATTTTTATAAAAAAAAAAATCATAGTTTTTACATTCCAATTAATATATAAGAATAGTTTACTAAATAGATACATTATTTTTTGCACCCCAACGTAAGTTAATTTACTGTATAAATAAACTGCAGTATTTTAGTCTAAAGTAAATAGGTTTAAGCAATGTAAACCCCATATTATGTTTTGAAATAAATTTTTTTCTTTAAACCAATTTTTTTAATTTTTGTTTTTATATATTTTAATATCTTTTAAAATTTATTTTTATTTTCAATTTTAGTGTTGTACCTTGAAAACAAATTACAATTATTTTTTTTATTTCCACTTTAATCTTTTATGAATTGCTGTGTTGACCTTACTTTTCATATTCAATCAGCAAAAACACACAAACAGTGTTATAATTTTAAATGACCATCGAATATCGTTAACTCTATAACCGTAATAGTTTTTAAATGCAGTTTAACGATTTTTTTTGTTACTACCTTAAAAAGAGTGTTAGTAAATTTTTTGTATTCACCCGCTTTGATTTGATTTTAAACATTTTCCAATATTGTTAACGTGCTAAAAAAAATACAATTTTGGTTTGAAAAACATAAGAAGAAAAAAAATGGAAATAGTGTTGTATATGAAAGGTGTAGTTGGAAACAAGTTTTCGGCTGAGGGTTTTTTTTACTAAACTGAAATAAAAATTGAAAACATAATGGGAACCCTGTGAAGGCATTGTTTTTAAACAACACATTTATTTGTTTTTAGTGCCTGGCCTTTTGTTTTGAATTTTTTGCATACTGGTTTTTCTTATTGTTTTTTTTTTAGTTATGTTAATAAAATTAAGGGGAAATACTTTTGTTAATATTTCAATTAAATAAAACAAGGGAATTGAAAAAATAAAAACTCTGTTAAACGCTTGGTTAAAAAGGTGAAAAATAAAAACTTTGTGAGTGAGGTAAATAAATAGCGAAATAGGGCAATTATTGAAGGTTTAGCAAAAAAAATATTTTATAAGTTATGCTAGATTTTTGGTTAGTTTTTTGTCTTACATATAAAAAAACATGGCCACTTTGCATCAATAAAAAACTCACAAACTGCATAATGGAGATAAGTGAAATAGTGAGATAAGTGCAAACGGACAAAAGTTTTTGATTCCAGAAAATCATAAGAAATCATTTGTTAGAAAATACAAAAAACGGTTGATAAAATTTTCCACCGCAGATGTAACGCGACCTTAAAAATTTAAAGTCAACTAAATTGGGAACATATTTAGATCGTGATTGTGTGGAAAACTAAAACTCGCGAAGAAAAGGGGATTTTAGTTAAATATACATATATCCCATGTTGGTGGAAGAAAGTGCCTTGCTAAGAGTTTCCACTAGACTTTGAATAAAGAAGACTTGGTTCAATTAAAATTTCAATGAATTTTTTACCAATGTTTCTTATATAAAATTTGTATAAATTATTATTTTATAAAAATGATAAAAGCGCAAAATTCATTATTTTGATATGAAAACCTGTAGAGTTTAGACTTATAAAAATAAATTATATATGAAATATTATTATTAAATTAATTATGCCGATTAAAAAATTAAAGGCACAACTACAATTAGCTTAAGTGTCTTATGAAACGAAAATTTGTATTTCCCAAATTTCGTTTCCTACCAAAACAAAGCTTTATTCACTATAGCCAATTGTAGATGGGCCTTAGGAATTTTCTACAAAATTGAAAATATTTAACATTTATTGTACAATTTTCGAGACGATATTAACAGTTAAAAAAAAGATAAACGGACTGAATTCATTCTACCACAATGGCAATAACACAGGGAAGTCATAATTAGTTATCTGCGAAAAAATATACAAACAGATTCAATTTAAAGTTAAAATTTAAGCGATTTTTTGAATTTGGACGATTTATTTAAATTCTAGAGATTTTTATCTTATTTATGCGTTTTTTTTTTTTTTTTCATTTCTAGTTTTTTTTTCTATTCATACCATTTTATTCTTAAATTTCAGCGATTTTTTAAATTTTGTAATTTTTTTTTTTCAATTCCAAACGATTTATCCAATTTTGGCTTTTTTTATTTTTAGAGATTTTGTTAAAACTTTGGCGACTTTTTAATTTCAGCGATTTTTTAAATTTATTTGCGATTGTTTTGTTTTTAGTTTTGGCAAATTTGTTCCAATTGCAAAGATTTTTTCAATTTTGTCTCTTCTAATTTAAGATTTTTTTTCCAATTTTGGCTTTTCTAAGTTTAGGTATTTTGTTAAAACTTTGGCGACTTTTTAATTTTCAGCGTTTTTATTGTTTTACTTAAGATTTTTTTTTTATTTCTTGAATTTCTTTATTTAGCAATGTTCTTTTATTAATTTTGACAAATTTTTTCCAATTCCAAAGATTTTTTCAAATTTGGCTTTTCTACTTTAGGATTTTTTTATTCTACTTAAGCTTTTCTAATTTTAGGGATTTTGATAAAACTTTGGCGACTTTTTAATTTTCGGCGTTTTTATTGTTTTAATTAATTTTTTTTTCATTTCTTGGTTTTCTTTATTTATCGATTTTTTCAATTTTGGCAAATTTATTCCAATTCTAAAGATTTTTCCAATTTTGAGTTCTAATTTTAGATTTTTTTTTAAACCGACGATTTTTTAGTTTTAATGATTTTTCCTATTCTAGTGATTTTTAAATTTTTGGGAATTTGTTAAATTTTGTCGATTTTTTTGTGATTTTTGCGATTTTTTTACTTTTGTGGAGTATTTTCAGTTTTAAAACTCTTTTCCTAATTCAAGCGATTTTTTTAATTTGGCGATTTTTTCCCATTATAGCGTTTTTTGATTTTGTTGAGTTTTCCCATTTTCTAATTTGTAAGTTTTTGAATTTTAGCAACTTTTTTAAAACCCATTTTTTTTTATTTTCACCGATTGTTTTTCTTTGGCGGTTTGCTGTTACATTTTAACGATTTGTTTTGGCAATTTTTTTCAATTATTTTCAGTTTTAAATTGTTTTTCCTAATTAAAGCGATTTTTTCAATTTCGTCGATTTTTCATATTAAAGCTTTATTTTATTTTTGGATTTTTTTCCAATTACAGTTTCTTTCGATCTTCTTTTATATTTGACAATTTATTCCACTTCTAGTAATTAATTTCAATTTTAACGATTTGGTGTTTTTTTAAATTATTGGCCATCTTTTTAGTTTTTTCGAATTATTTTTTCGTTTTAGCGATTTTTTCACTATCAGCAATTTTTACTTTTATGGATTTCAGTTTTAAAGATTTTGTGCGATTTTTTTTAATATACGCAATTTTTTTAAATTATAAAGTATTTTAGTTTTGGTGATTTTTTTCCCATTCAAAAGATATTTTGCAATTTTTTTGATTTTTTAGCGTTTTTTTTTACTTTCTTCCATTTTTACAGTTTTGTTTTTTTTTTTGTAGTTATGCAAATTTTTTTCAGCCATTTTTTTAACTTTGGCAATTTTTTACAATTTTCAAATTTTTTCCTTTTCTGACGATTTTTTATAATTTTAGCGATTTATTTATAATTTTAGCGATTTTTTATATTATTAACATTTTTCAAGTTTAAGCGTTTCCTATCTTTCCAGCAATTTTGCTTTGTTTTATATGCGAAGATTTTTAAATTTTTTTTTTCCAATTTTTAGAACTTACCCTGATTTTTTATTACTTTTTTGGTATGGGCGGCACGCGGCCGTGAATAACATAGCAAAACATATATAACACTGTTAATATTTACTGTTTTTGTATGTTATTTTAACATCATGTCTGAAGTAAAAACAAGTATTATAAATGCTGCCAAATTAACTGTTTGGTAAGTTATTATTTATTTGGCTGAAGTGGAGTGGCCGCCGGCATAACTTGAACCAACCCAATTAATCTCTGAGGTCCAATGTGATGCCACAAGTCAGATGGAACACTGCCAATCAGACTCCAACGCTGAGCTGGTTAGAGCTCCGTACTAAGATTAAGAGGGATGTAAGCACCGTAGATATCTAGAAGAGATAATGAAAAAAGTCTAGAAGAGATAATGAATGCCGATGGCAATGAAGGCATCCTATGTCTCTAAAACGCCGGGCTCGGGCAGAGAAAGTGCTCGATGCTTCCTTCCTCGTACATGAAGCTTTTACAGAAACTCTGTACATACCTCCCGAATAGACAATGGTTCGTTATTACCATATCCGAAATATTCCTTCTCAATAGTGATAAAAAGCGCTCTAGTGCGCCCCTAATCAAGAACCGGCTAGCTATGACTTGTAATCCCACAAGTAATTTCGTTAGCTCATCTGAGATTAGTTTCCATTTAGAAGTAGAACAGTTTGTTAAACTTACAAGTTACCAGGAAAAATTTTTTAAATATATATATATATATTTTTTTGTTTGGCTTGATAAACAAATTTTTGTTAAGAAAAAAAGAAGTTAAAAAATTCAAACTCTTGCCAGATAGAGATTTTAATACCGAAAGTATTTGAGATGACATATTTTTCTGTTTATCCACAAAATTTCTATCTCGTGTAGATGTGCCTTTTTTTACGGCATTGTATTATTAAAATTTTACAATATTTAACATGAAAACCACTAAAAATAATATCTACTGATATTATTATTATTTCTATCCACCTGAATTAAAAATTTTTTTCTCATACCATTATTATTTAAGTGGAATGAAGGGAATTATTAGCAACATTTACATTAATGTATGTTCATTCCACTTCTGCTTTTGCCCTGTTATTCTTAACCGGTAGCAGCATACTAACATACACACACACACACATATATATTTACATATAAGCACTCATTCATACATGTGTAGATATAATAACACTCATGAATTCAATTTCATGCATTAATACAGCTGCTGACTCTACTGAAGAGGTTTTCAAAAATCAAACTCATACCTTAAAACAAGGTGTGTTGGCAGCCATATGAATATGTATATATATGTTTATCAGCTTAAGTTATTTCAAGGAGTTTAGTGTATTGGTATGTTAACATAACAAACGTGTCGTCTGTCCGCCTATATCTCTATGCCTAAGTTGTATGTCTGTCTGTCAGCTTGTCTATTCATATGACACTTGTACGATATTTACATGGCATACACAGCCAAAACGCGCTAGACATAATGGTATTGTGTACTGGGAATGGCTTTCGTGAATATTACCAATATTTGTAGCTATTACAATAATAATAACACGAATTGCTAGGGCCCTTGTTCCTGTATTACACGCATAAATGTTTACATTTACCAAGAAACTTTAGCTATTTTATAATAAGGGTATAGAAATTATATCAACTTCATTGATTCTATGCTAAGGCTTTAATATTGTATGGGTATGTATTGATAGAATCCATAATGTACTTGTTACAATTCTAAGTAATTGTCCTTGATAATTTGTTTGTAAATGTTGTCAGTTTGTATTTCTTCTTCTTCTTCTTCTTGCTTTTGCGTCCCCTTTAAGGTCTGTCTTATTAAATGACTTTGTGGTCTTTATTTCTTTATATACCTTTTTATATTTAAATACTCGCATTTTATATTTAAATTTCCATATTGAAAGGTATAATGATGGTTGTTTGGTTTGAGTGGGTACAATTGTTTAGTTTGGTTTGGTTGAACGCTTGGTTGGTCAGTCAGTCAAGTCAATCAGTCAGTTGAATTAAAAAGCAGAGTTTAGCAGTATAGATAATTTACATTTCTTTTATGAATATAAATGTGAGTATTCAGTTTTTGTAGTTGTTTGACATATCAAGGTAACCCCTAATAAGTAAAGTTCTGTACAAATGTATTTGCAAATCTTGTTCAACCTCATGGCAAATTGGTTAAACTTAGGAATAAAAATCGGAACTTAGGAATAAAAGGGAAACATGTCTGAAATTTAGTTTTCTTAAAGATAATGAAGTATTTTTTTTTAATATTATATAAGATAATTTTTAACGAAAAAAAAGAAGGAGGGTTACTCTAATGACCAATACGCCAAAAAAAATAATTTTTTATTAAAGCAGTTCTTTGATATCAATAGAAAATACTACTTCTTCTGCCTTTATTTTTTTGTCCAACGAACGATTTTCAAGCGAGAAGGATGTAAAGCAGTGCTGTTCATTTCATGGGACAATTGTCCCCTGCTCAACTCACATGTATTCTTACGCTCTTGCTTTTAGTCGTCACTGAAACAGCGACGAGTGAACATGTGTAGCGGATGTATGCTGATTTTTTTTAATGCACTGAAAAAAATTAATGGCAATGTACGAAAAATATTATATGATAATACAAGATCTATAAAAATCTTTAATAGACTTAATAAAAAAACGCATTTTTTTAATATAAAAATTGAAATGTTTTTAAAAATTCGAGTCCGATCGAATGTATTTTTTTTTCCTACCAAAAATTGCATTTTTTAACAGGATAACATAATAAATCCAACATATTAAAGATATATTCATTAATATTGATTGAAAAAATCTACAATTTTTTGTTTCTTATACAATGTGTTTTTCACCACCCTTATGTATATACATATGTATATATCTATTTATTTTTTTCTTTTCAAAAATTAAATTTTTGTTTAATTTTTATTTCTTTAAAACAGTTTTACACAAAACATTACAAGATTTGTATTTTCAAAAAAAAAAAAAATAAATAAATAAATTCATACAGATACTAACACAGCTATTAAGACATTAAACATTTCTTACAGTGCAATTCTCATTTTCTCACTAACACAACTACATATTTATTTTTGAACAGCACTGATGTAAAGCAGTGATCCCCACACACATACATTCACATTTATGTTTGTGTTGGTTGTTTGTTTTTGAGCGTACCCAACATACCAAATGACTTGAGAAGAATATGATTATAAGCTTACAAACACAAGCCTTAAGCTTGAAAAAGACTTGAGAATATATTGAAAAAGGCTATCGTAACAATTGTTGAAAAATCAAAACGGAACCCTCGTGAAAATATTGTGTATGATAACTATAAGCTTATTCTTGCAATTGTAGAATAAGCATACAAAAATAATATTGTATTAACTTAAGTATAGAAAAGCTTATTTGACTCAATATATTTATAAGCTTTTTTACATAATTGTAGAATAAGCTTTACATATAATATAATATTAAGTGTTGAAAAAGAGATATCATAATTATTTTCTTTTATTTAATTTTTTTTTTATTTTAAATATAAATAATAATTCATTTTAAATATAAATAAAAATTATTATAAACATAATTAAATTTAATATGCAATTGCACGTTCACCTTATAAAACCAAATGTACACGCAAAACACGTTTGACAAATTTAAACAAAAAAAAAACTGCACTTGTTGTATGCATTATAAGCGTAAAACAAAGACAACAAGACTAGAATGTATTGAAAAATATTTCTATTTCAATTGCGTTGTTCAATATGTGTATGTTGTTTATAAGCATACTTTAGAAAAAATTATGTATAATAATCTTTTCTCAAGCATTGTTAAATACTGCTTGTGAATTCACATTTTATAAATATTATAATAAACGAAATTAAGAAAAGCTTAAAACACACTATTTATATAAGCTTATTCTCAAGTTGTATTGCAGTTTGATTGCTATATGGTATATTGGGTAATTTGTTTTTCTCACTCTGCCAGGGCTGCCAAGACATATTTGTCGCTGTCCCCGAACAAATTAAAAAAAAACACACACAATCGCCACGTGTGATGTAAATATATTAAAAATAACATTATTTTATATTCAAATAAACACTTAATGTAAAATAAACATAACATGCAAGCCTAGAAAGTTCTATATATTTTTTTATTAATTTAAAAATAAATAAAAATAAACCTGTTCTGTAAGATTCTTGTAAATCATTAATTATTTTTTCATAAAAAGGTTTTTTTTAGACTTAAAATTCAAATAATGAGTTTTAATTTATTGATAATTTTATACACTCGTCATACTCGCAGGCGACAATGCCTTTCCTTCAATATTTATCTTATTATAAGAATCAATTTGATTTTAATAATTCTACATCAGGGACATAAATAAATTTAAATAATTAAATTTTAAATCAAAGAATCAAATCGATTTTGATTTGATCCCCGTATATGATTTGATTCGCGAATTCAAGTATAACGATTAATGTAATTTTAAAACCTCCTCGCGATGTCTTCCGGACCTGGCCTATTTTTATTATCGGATTATTTTAATACTCTACTAGAACAAAAATTTTGTCCGTTTTGCCCTATCTCGCTTAGTTTCCGAGATACCGGTAATTGTAAAAAATTACCATTTTACAAAATGGCGAATATCTAGAAAACTAAACGCGATTCGCAAGTCAATTTTAATGTTTTTTATTTTGTTTTGATTCGCAAATCAAATTAATCTTTTTTTAATTCGCGAATTATAAAAAGAATTATGTTTGAAATGATTTGATCAAATTAAATCAAAAAAATCAAATGAAATTGGTTATTTAACTATGATTTTAAATCTGATTTAATAAATTGATTTATAAAATATTGAATCAAATCGCTAATTTACAAAAAGAATTATTTTTTTCGCGAATTGATTCAATAAAGATTTATCTTTTTCGAGGTCTAACCACACATCACAGTGCGTTGGCATACTAATCACTCAGCTTTACCGAAGTAATTTTCGGCAAATAAAAAAGCATTTTCCCATTCTTTATTAAAAATTTTGATCAGTCTTGTCTAGTAACAAGCGACTACACAACCTGCTCCTGTGAATAATTTAATATCATAATGGCAACCCTGAACATAAGCAACAAGCGACTACACAACCTGCGCACATGAATGCTTGAATAAGACCAAAAAGTATATAAATTATATACTTTTTGATAAGAGTAAATGTTTTTATTTAATAAAAATACAAATTATCTTCTCATGCTCTTTTCATTTGTGAGAGAGCATTCGCCCATGTGCAGTGTTTTGAGGATCGAAATATATATGAACATACATGATCATACATGCTTTTGCAAATAATCATATATGGACATACATGGTCATATACGTCATTGCATAGTTCAATAAAAGACCATAGATGATCTCATATATGTCCACATATCTTCGGATCCGAAATTTGAGAGTATATGGCTTACATATTATTCACTTAATCTCATATATGAACAGATATGACCATATACCCTCAAATTTCCGATCAGTAGATATATGGAGACACATATGAGATCATGTGTGGTCATATATTGAACCACTGACGGACGTTTATGACCATGTATGCCCATACCAAATGTAAGATCATGTATGCTCATATATATTTCGATTTTTACATGGGTAAAACAGAAAAAATTTTAAAAATATCGCCAAAAATATATTTACGCTCTGGGATACATTGTTGATAATAACAAAGGAAGTTAAGAGTCTCTATTTGCGAAAAAAAACATTCAAATTTTTGCCCTGGGACTCTCAGGACACCGTCAAAACACTTTTAACGAACATCCTTCTAGCTCAAAAACCTGTTAACAGATTTTTTTTGAAATTAAGCACAGTCAATACACTCAGATTTTGTATTACATGGAATCAACTTCGGTAAAATTAAATAATGTTTAATGTCAATTTCGCAATTTTTAATAAGCGAAAATATCTGTAACTTCTAATATAATAACACTGGATCAACATTTTTCGGTGTGTAATTTTATTTTTCTAATAGTGTTAGTTTTAGCAAAAATCGAAACAATTTGATTATTAGATTTCTTGTTTCGTCTTCAATATCTATTGTGATATATCGTCTTAATAAAGCGATAATACAAAATTTTAATATTTTTGCCATAGTCAGTTGCCAATGCCAAATACTTAGTATAAATATTATCGATATCTGAAGTTAGAGCATTAACCAGGTTAACAAGTCTCACATAATTCAATCCCATAAAAGAGCTCATCAGAAACTGTAGTTTTAAACAGGCTGGAAGCTCTTGCAGACACAGAGATTAAACAAAAAAATCCTATAAAAATGTTTATTGTGCTCAATTCTTGAGTTTTTATGTTGATTTCCTCACAAGCACAATGACTATACATAAATTTGAAAGATAAAAATGTTATATTTATATATAAAAGAGTAGTTATACACTGGTTCAAGTAATTTATTTAATAAAAATAGCATATAAATAACATATAAAAAATTTCGTTGTATATAAAAATAAACGAAAACCATAAAATATACTAATTAAGATTTCTAAAAAATATTCGTCATATTTATGAAGAAATTTCATAAATATAAAATATTTTTTCTGCTAGTATTATTATTTAAATAGGTGTTTTCCCCCAAACTTTTTACTTTTACTGGTTTTTGGCAATATTTTTTACTTAAAATATAATAAATTTAGCTTTTTTTTGTGTTCTCTGGCCATGAGATATATTTTGAAATTTTTTCCTAATCACTTTGACTAGAAACCTAATATTTTAAGTAAAATACTTTATGAAATTTTTGCCTGGAGCGTGCTAAAATATGGCTTCAAAAGGGGAAAATTGCTAAAAAGAACAAGTGAAACTAAAACGCTACAATTGCTAAACTCAATGGAATCAAACAAGGAACTAGTGGACTGAAATGAAATCGGGCGGGGAATGAGTGTAATTGAAACACTATACAGATGGAACGAAATAAAATAGAACGTCTAATGAGTGGAATTGATATGGAATGATACGAGGAACGAGTTAAATTGAAAGACTAGAAAAAGGAAACGAAATGGAAAGGAACGCTGAACTTTTAAAATTTAAATACTAAACACATAGAATGAAATGAAATGCAACGAACCTGGATTTTTGTTTTATTTATTGATTGGAACATATTTTTTTTTAATGTTTCCCTGTGTAATTGAAATGTAATCGGGCGGGGATTGAGTGTTACTGAAACAGTAAACAAGGGAAACGATATGGAATGGCACGGGAAACAGGTAAAATTGAATCGGGCGGGGAATGAGTGGAATTGAAACATTAAACAAGGGAAACGATATGGAATGGCACGGGGAACAGGTGAAATTGAAAGACTGGAAAGGTAAACGAAATGGAATAAAACGACGAACTAGCCAAATTGAAACACAAACACAGGAAATGAAATGGAACATATTTTTCTTATATGTTTTCCCAAAGAGATTGTTTTTGGAATATCCAACTTTAACGTAATAAAAATGGCCGACAATCTAAAAACTTGATATTCACTACAAATAGATTAAACATATATACATATTTGTGTAGCGAGGAACATTTTTTAAAAAATAATTAAATTTTTCTCTTAATATATTCCAAAATTTCAGGAAACCGCTAACAAAGTATTGGACCTTTAAGATGATATACCATAAGAAGCTGTAGATACAATTATGTACACAAAAACTTGGGAACCCAATTTGTGTTTACGCAAATAAATCTAAAAATTGCGAACTATTACCCAAAAAGTTAAGTAATCAATATAAAATTGCAACCAAATTTTAATGAAAAAATTATGATAAATAATGGAATTTTATGAATTGTTGATCTGTTATTTTGTAAGTGAATAGTATAGTAGGATTTTAAGATCATAACATATTCTTTTTAATTATTTTTATTGTAAAGAAACATGAACATTTTTATTAGTAAGTTATAGAGAATAAAAATTGAGAAATTCCACTGAGCCAGCAGGATAGAATACTTAGTATTTTCGGTTGGCGCTACCCAACCTTGTCAATATCCATGTAAAATATAGAGGATAAATATAAATTGTTAAATTTTGTTGATGTTGGTCTAATTGTGTTGTTGTTTACAAGTTTGTTAATTTGTTTCCTTACACTCAATATAAAATAGACAATCATCAACAAGCAATGACCGCAAAGGGAGAAGAAGAGCATCGATATTGACAAGGTTGGGTAGCGCCAACCGAAAATACTAAGTATTCTATCCTGCTGGCTCAGTGGAATTTCTCAATTTTTATTCTCTATAACTTACTAATAAAAATGTTCATGTTTCTTTACAATAAAAATAATTAAAAAGAATATGATATGATCTTAAAATCCTACTATACTATTCACTTAATTATGATAAATTTTTTATTTTGATATTTAAGTAATTATTCTTTGGGCAAATTTGCCTACATATACTATAACTACAGCTAAAAAACGCATTAAGTTACACATGTCCCACTTCACCCCACTTTTACCATTTCACCCCACTCTAAACAAAATTCACCAAAAATTTTTCCCAAACAATTTGCCGAAATCAGTTCCTCATTTTCATATTTATTAAAAAAAGGCTGTAATGGCAACTGAAAATTTTGCTGTTATTACGAAAAATTTGCTAATTTAAGCCCAATGGTATTTTTTGCTAATCTTAGCAACACATGTCTGCTGATATGTAGTACAATGAAATTAGTAGAACAGTTAGTAGCCGCTTCTAAATTTTAGTAAATTTTTGTAAAGTGAAATTTAAAATCGGTTTGCTAAAATCAGAAAAAAAAAATTACTAATTATTATTAACATTAGTACAGCCAAATTAGTACAAAAAATTAATAAATTTTAGTAAATTGCTGTAAACTCAATGAATTGTAAAATATAGCAACATTTTAATTTATAAAAAAATATATAATTATTTATTTATTTTATTTATTAATCATATTATTACAAATTATATGTTAATACCCTAACCGAGCACTAACAACAAAGGCCTTCGGCTCGTTGTAGCGAAAACAGACCAGAGCCTCTGGTGGGAATTGAACCCACGACCCCCGCACTGATAAACTAGCACGCTACCAACTAGCCTACCGGGGCGCTCGTATATAATTAAAGTGCACAAATTAACTTAATTATTTTTAGATACACTTGCTACAGTTTAAAGCTGCTAATTTATTTTAAAATTGCCTTATGAATTCGAGTATGCAAAAATTATATTTTTTTATTAAGCAACATTTTTTTATTTTATTTATTTTTTTTTTTTCCAAAAATATTTTAGACAAAATTTAAAAAAAAAAAAAATCATAAACAAATTTATCATATTTTTTGAATTTGCTAATTTTTGTTTTGAAAAATATTTTTAGTAAATTTTCTGGATTTTAAGCTCAAATTTAAATTCTTTTAAGGGCTAAGCATTTTAAGGCAATTTAATTTTGTAAGTATAAGTTTTAATTAATAGTAAATTTTTTTTTTGCTAATGAATGATTTCTGAAGTTAGCAACAAAAATTTTTAAATATTCTGTAAAAATTCTGTAATTTGTAAAATGTAAATATCATAAAAGTTTACTAAATAATATTTTTTTTTTATTAAAAATTAGTACAAAAATAGTAAAGTGTGATTGAAAACCGTTTACAAATTTTTCTATTAACTTTTTTTTCTCAGTGCAAGCTACATAATGAGAATATATATATGAATAAATTTACATGGTATGTAAATACACAACATCCTAAAGAGTATTAAAAAAAGTCTTAACAAACTTTAACTTTATTTCTATAAAATTTTAAATGATGGATTGGCCAGACGTAAACTTGTCTCCGTATAGCAAATTCAATGAGTTAAAAAAGAATAGCAGATGATAATTTTAATATAAATTTGTATGCAGAGATAAATAAATGTATATACAGAGATATATAAATTTATATACAGAGATAATATACAGATTTACGTTTACGTCTGGCTAATCCAGCCTTAAGTAAAGCTCATGCATAGTTTGTACAATTTTTTACTATTTTCTTTATTTAATTTTTTTTTAACTTTACTACTTGTTCCACTTAAGTATTTCACCACCAACTTCACGCTCATAACGTTTTATTTGTTTTTTGTCAGATTATTATCCTACAGCAAATAATAATAATGTGAAAATAACTTTACACGCAAAAAAAAAAAATAAAAAAACTAAAACCATTATAATAAATAAACAAGGTGTTTATTATATTAAAATTATCATATTTCGTAATACAAAAATGCCTAAAAAGCCTTAAACGGCAGTTTACCTATATTTAGAGAAAAAAAAGAAGGAAACAAACGGAAACTAAAAACGTAGAAAGCCAAATGTTTGCCGGTATAAGTATTTTACAAAAAAAAAAAAAGGAAAAGGACCTATTTAAAATTCACCTTAATATCTATAATTTTGCATATACTTTTTTGCTTTTCCAAAAGCGTTTTAAAATATAATTTGCTTAAATAATATTGTAGAATGTTTTTTTTTTTTAACATTCTACTCCTACATTTGCATATAGCATGACCTTTTTTTTTTGGTTCGCTTAAAACTTTAGGTTAGGGGTATCAGTTTTTTTTGTTTACATAATTTTCGTGTTGAATTGTTTCACAGGAATATCCGCTCATAATCATTGTATATATTTTGCAGGTGAATAAAAATTGAAATATAAAAGTAGAATAAATGAAAAACACATACTTTAGTTTAATGTTTGTACATAACTTTGTTATTATGTGTATAAATAAATTGTTATGATGTTTTGTTTGTATTGTTAATATTGTTCATTTTCTCTTTCTCTCTCTCTCTGTATCGGATTTTTTCCAAGTTTTCATTTAATAAAACCTTGACAGTGCTACAGTTTTTCAGTTGTATGGCATATAGTATCTTGTATTTTGTTTTTCAAACATATTTGCATATTTCCGTCATCAACATTGTAATGTTTGCTTGCAATGGTCTGTGTGTGTGTATATTCGTTGGCATACAAATAAAAAGCACACACATATACAGTCATTTATGTTTATTATTTAAATGGTTAATATTGCAACAGGACATTGTATTGTAATGTTATACTTGTGCACTTATACACATACATACATTAATATACAATTCGTTTTATTGCACCGCATTTCACTATATTTTTTTTTTTTAATATTTTACGCCACTGTATGGCTAAAAGTATAATGAATTTGTAACCAGCTTATATTCGTTTTGATATTTCCCTGGAGCTTCATACTTAAACCTAGATTTGACTTGTTGTTTCATTTACACTTTATTTCAGTTAAAAATCAATTTTGGGCCCCTCCGAATTTTGATAAGAATCTCAATGTGAATTTTTACTCAACTAAAGTACGGTATCGCATGTTCGGTCCCGATCGAATACAGTTTTCTTACTGGTTTCATTACTGTCTTTGTGTCATTTGAAATGTTGTTATTATTCCATGCATTTATAATATTGGTATATGACAATTTCTGTAGTGAATTTACTTTTACGAGTATATACTACCCGAGTAAAAATCAGAAGAGACAAAAAAAGGCAAAATTCAATGTATTTTAAGCAAAAAAATATTGGCAAAAAAGCAAAAAATAAAAAGTTGGAGAAAAAGAAAAAAAACTAGCCCAAAAAATTTGTTTGAAACAAGCAAAAGTAAAAGGGAAATTAATTTAAAAAAAGGACAAACATAGCTCATAATAAAGGGTTTTTCAACAGGGACGCCGTTCTTTTGACATTTCGTTTCAACAAGGTTTGCCATTTCATGATGGAAAGATATACGAGCCAACAACGAGTCGAAATTATTAAAATTTACTACCGAAATTCAGAGTCAGTGCCTTCAACGTTAAGAGCGCTACGTCCAATTAATGGTCGTTATAATCGTCCTAGCAGATCAACAATTGAGCGTCTAGTGGAAAAATTTGAATCCACAGGCATAGTACAAAATGTTCCCGTGCCAGTGAGACAAAGAAGTGCCCGTAGTGTCGAGAATATTGCTGCCGCATAGGCTTCAGTTAAAGAAAGCCCAAATGTATCTCTCACACGTCGTTCTCAAGCGTTGGGCATCTCTGTGACGTCGTTGTGGCGAATTTTGCGAAAAGATCTTGGCGTACATCCTTACAAGATCAAATTGACGCAAGAACTGAAGCCGCTTGACCACCAGAAGCGTCGTATCTTCGTGAATTGGGCTGAGCAACAACTTGAAAATGATTCGGATTTTCATCGAAAAATCATCTTCAGCGATGAGGCTCATTTCTGGCTGAATGGCTTCGTCAATAAACAAAATATGCGTTATTGGTCAGACAGCAAACCACACGTACTCCATGAGTCATCATTGCATCCCGAAAAAATTACGGTTTAGTGCGGTTTATGGGCCGGCGGCGTCATTGGGCCGTACTTCTTCCGTGATGATTAAGACCGGCACAGTAAGAATGGGAATCGCTACCGTTAAATGATAACCGAATATTTTATGACCGAATTGGATGATATGGACTTGGAGGAAATGTGGTTCCAACAGGATGGCGCCACAAGCCACACAGCGAATGTCACAATCAATTTATTGGAAACAAAGTTTGGAGAACGTGTTATCTTACGAAATGTTCCAGTCGATTGGTCGCCTCGGTCGTGCGATTTGACGCCTTTAGACTATTTTATGTGGGGCTACGTCAAGTCTATGGTCTATGCCAACAAGACAGCGACGATTGATGAACTTTGTAGGAATATCGAACGTGAAATTGCAGCAGTATCGGCCGATTTATGCTTAAAAACCGTCGAAAATCGGGTTCAGCGTCCGGACTTCTGCAAGCGTGGCCGTGGTGGCCATGCAAAAGAAATCGAGTTCCACACATAATGGCATCGAACGTACTTTTATAGGAATAAAGAATTTCATTGATATCCAAAACCGTTTTTGTTTTATTTAAAAAAACTTTTGTAGCGCTCTTATTCAAAAACCCTTTACAAAACACCCTTCTGATTCCACCAAATACAGAGCATTACCTTGGCGTCATGGATATTCAGCTTCGGCGCTGATTTGGCTGGTTAGCTGGGCTTTACATAAGACTTTTTGCGCTTGGGGTTATCGTATCAATTTTTCATCACCAGTAAAATTACATCTTTTTGTAGCGTTCATGTAGCATTTCCAACATGAAAATTGCCTTTCAACGTCTATCGGCTTCAATTCATATGAGATCCAATTTCCTTGTCAAGTAGGTTTACATCTTGGGTCCGAACTAATTTTATTTCAATGGTAGATGTATGCAGAACGTTTCCACGTGTGATCACAATGTCGGGAAATGCCACACGACGTCGTGGTCACACGACGATGGTCAAAGTGTTAAAATTTAAGTTTCGAGAAAAATGCGATTAAAGTTTAAAAAAAAGTGTTGCCAGCTTAGAGGATTTATCTCCAATTTGTGGATTTTATGTGGGATTTATTGGTAATAACAACAAATTTCAAGGACATCTTTGGGGATAAAATAACCATATTTTTTTCTCTTTTTATTTATATTATTTTCTTCACATTGTTATATTTTATAATTTATGGTAACAATGTAGACTTCTAAAATATGAATACTTCTGAATATTCGAAACTACTTAATAGATTTAAGTATTGATTTGATACTGCTCAATACTTTTTACATTCATACAGGGTTGTATTTTCATACCAAAAAAAAGCAGGGTTATATTTTGAAAATGTTTTACACAACAAATTGAGTGGGTTCTTTTAAGCATTGAGTACTTAATACTGTTACAACGCTCTAGCTGTGAATAGTTTTAAGTTAGACAAATTTGTATCGACAAGCCCCTCTAGAGTACGCATTGAAATTTATTTAATAATGGCTGCTCGTACGCAGCTCTATTCTACGTACTTTAAAAATTATTTAATGTATTGTCAAAATTTCTATTCATCTACTGAAATAGTGAAACTTTATAATGCAAATACAATTTTTGTTTTTTTTTATTAATTGAAGCAGAGCCGCGAATAACGTTGTAAGCGACAAAATTGAAATTGTTGAGAAATCAACAAAAACGTTTAAGAACTTGTAGGTTTATCCCATTTGTAGGTTTATCCCCATTCTTTAGATTGCATTTTGATAACGAAATCCTGCATAATTTTGCCTAATTTCATTTTTAAGTCATAAAAAGGATTTATTCTAACCGTAATCTGGAAAAAAGAGGTTTTGTAAGAATTATCGCTTAAAACGTTATTCGCGGCTCCGCTTCAATTCTTCATTTAGATAACCGAGCCATTAGGGCCTTATGTGGTTAATTAAAGCTACTATCTAAATCACAAACTTCTAAATAATTTACAATACAAACAAAATTCTAAAGCTAATGGATCAGAAGATTCTTATTCTAAAATTATTTCAATGATAACCTTTGGCACATAACATTTTTCCGTGAAATTTTTAATTCGACCGCGTGTTATGAACCCACGCAAAAGTGTTCGGACCCGTTTGTAACACCTCCACCAATATTCTAAAAAAATGATCTCTACTGTTTTTGGTATAAATAATGTAAACATCCTTAGAAGTAAAATAATAATGCAAAATTTTTTTTGGATGCCCATCTAAAAATCCAAATATGTATGAGCATACATGATCATACATGGGCCTGATCATACATGGGCATACATGGTCATATACGTCCATACATTGTTCAATATATGACCATACATGATCTCATATATGATCATATATCTTCGGATCCGAAATTTGAGGGTATATGGACGTATATGATCATATACGAGCATACATGAATAATATATGAGCATGTATGATAATATATGCACATATATCACCATATACCCTCAAATTTCGGATCTGAAGATATATGAGATCATGTATGGACGTATATGACCATGTATGCCCATGTATGATCATATACAGGCCCATGTATGATCATGTATGCTCATATATATCTCGATTTTTAGATGGGTGTGAAAAAAGTTTTCTGGAGGAAAGAAAATTTTGAGGTGAAAAAAATTTTTCGAGGTGAAAAAAATTTTTTGTAGTAAAAAAAATTAGTGGTGAGAAAATTTTTTTAGGTGAATATACAATAACAGGTCAATTGAGAACTCCCCGGTCTAACACATAGATGGCGCTACTAGACTTAAGTCGATATGATTTTTAGTTAGCACTAACCTTCAAAAGTCACGTGTATAAATTTGACAGCTGTGGGATCATTAGTTTGTGAATACTAGCATTTTGAGTGAAGCAACTTTTGTTATTGTGAAATAAATGGATAAAAAGGAATTTTGCGTGTTGATAAAATATTTCTTTTTGCAGGGTAAAAATACAGTTGAAGCAAAAACTTTGCTTGATGATGAGTTTCCGGCAACTGCCCCAAGAAAATCAATCATCAAGAATTGGTACGCTAAGTTTAGACGTGGTGAAATGAGCACCGAAGACGGTGAAAGCATTAGACGCCCAAAAGAGGTTGTAACGGAAGAAAACATTAAAAAAATACACAAAATGATTTCTAATGACCGTTAATTGAAATTTAATGAAATAGCAGGTACTATAAAGATATCAACTAAACGTGTACATCATATCATTCACGAATATTTGGGTATGAGAAAGCTCTGTGCAAAGTGTTTGCCGCGCGAGCTCACTTTTGACCAAAAACAAGTCAGTGAAAACGAAGGCGAAAATCCATGAATCGGGCTTCAAATTGCTTCCGCATCCACCGTAATCTTCAGATCTGGCCCCCAGCGACTATTTCCTGTTCTCAGATTCCAAAAGAATGCTTGCTGGGAAGAAATTTTCGTCGAATGAAGAGGTGATCGCCGAAACTGAGGCCTATTTTGAAGCAAAGGACAAATCGTACTACAAAAATGGTATCGAAAAGTTGGAGGGTCGCTCAGTGTATCACCCTTGAAGGGAATAAAAAAGAAACGAATTTTGCCAAAAAAAATGTGTTTCGGGACTTTTCAATTGACCTGTTTTTATTCAATTATAAGTGACTGGTGAAAAAACCGGTCGCAATTATTAAATTTTACCAAAATACAACAATTTGTATGGAAAATGTAGGGGTACCATCACATTTTCACCCATAACTTTTTAACCGATAGACCGATTTTGCACATTTTCAATACCAACCTGCTCTAGGTAAAAATGGACAGCCCCGCTAGGGTATTCGCGCCGTGATCACCATTTCAACACAGAGACAGACAGACGGACATCGCTATATAGCCTTAAACTTTCATAAGGATCACAAATATATATACTTTATGGGTTCTTTAACCTATATTTCGACATGTTACATACAAATGGAAAGGCAAACAGATATATACCCTCAACAGATATGAATACGATTTTTTCAAACACACATAACCCCTTAAGAAATCGTTCAAATTTTTTAACAAAAATTAAAAGGATTTTTTAAAAACAAATGGTAAAAAAAATCATAAAAAAATTGAAAAAATTATTTATTTTGCTTGTAGAGCACTGCTGTTTGTCATTCTCATAAAGTTTGCATTTTTATTTAATTAAATAAATAATTTTCGATAAATTGAAATTGATGAAACTTCATTCGAATTGATGAAACTTATAAACTTTATAAATATGAAGAAATTTCTTCATACATATGATGAAACTTCTTAATAAATATTCATGAAATTTCTTCATGAATATGAAGAAACTTCTTTATAAATATAAAGAAGCATTTGAATATTTTTTAAAAATTCTTTGTCATGTTTAAGAAATAAGAAATATTTGTTGTGGAAACAGAAAAATCTGAGCAATTACTTTGTGTAAAAAGGAAGAATAATTTAAATCCGGCTCATAGCAAAAACACAAAATATATTAATTTTTTTTTTGACAGCTAAGCAAAAAACCAGGATCTAAGAGTTCATTGTTTTTTTGAAAAATATGTGAGTACCTCCAAAAATGCCGTCAAAATTGCACAGGTATTTCCAAGAAGAACTTCCACTACAGTGATTGTCTACAGAAACCACGAAACTATAAGGAATAATTTTAGGCATTTTCATCATCAGCCTTCAATTCCTTGTAAACTGCAGTTGTTAAACAAAAGTCAAAAAAAAATATTAAGGAGTCTTTTAGAATTAATGAATCTTTTAGAAACGCAATAGATTAAAAATTGAATATGACGCCACTATTAAAATAAATATTTCATTAACTCTATTACAAAGAGTTTTAGAATCGGCCCAAGGTGCCGGCTTTGTATCCATATTCCCTAAAAAGTTTTAAATACTTTATAAATATCTTTAATATTATATTTAATCTAAATTTTACAATTTAATACTCGTAACCCTTTTTTGTTGGTTTTACAAGTTTAAAATATTTAAAATGTTCCTCAAAAACAACAAAGATAAACTTTTCGTATTGTTAGTTTAGTAAAACTAAGCTTTTAAATTTTCCACTTAATTAAACCCTTAAACAATTTTCTCATAAAATTTCAATAATATTTACGTTTATCGAAAATAACAAACAACAATATCAACAAGAGTAACAATAACAAAAACAATAATATTAATATTAATAACAAATTAAAAGCATATCATCAAATTTATAGAGCTCTAATAATAATAAATACATAGAAAAACTTTAACCTTTTTTTTGACGTTTCATTTAAGGCAAAAATTTCAAATAACGCCCTTATTTGCATAATTATTATTGGGAAGCACTTATATCACTTATACGAGTATTATAATTAGTATATTGAGAGTATGTTAGCATAACGTTAATTATTAAGAGGTTACAATCAGATCTGGAAAAGGGTAGTTCTTTTTTCAATCAATTCTCGTTCAGTCATTTGAATGATTCATAATCACTATAAATCAATGATTTTATATTGCATAAAGTGAGATATAATTTACTACAATTTATATTGATTCAATTTGGATACGATTGATTAATTTGTTTTAATGATTTCATTCGTATACTACAGAGCTTTCAAGGAATAAATTCCCTAATTCTTCTTTTAATTAAATTTATAAATATTTTGGAAATGAATTCATTGAACAAATTTAAGAAAATGAGTGATTTCGAGTTTTTTCATAACGTTGCATTTATTTTGTGATTCCTTTATAAAATTTAATTCATCAAAGTCTAGCTAATTAAACTTTTGATCAAGGAATTCATTAAATTTTGCACTCAGTACATTTTTCAAGAAATTATTTTTTTTTTGTTAAATTTCATAAAGGTATTTACTTTTTCTTTTAATTATTTAAATTAAAGTTATAAAATAAACCTTCATTGAAGACTATAAAAAAAATTGGAAAAAATCAAAAAGGATAAATTCACGGAGGGATTAAATTCCTTGACCAAGAGTTAAATTAACTAATATTAATTCTTAATGTTTTCGGTCACACGATAAAAAAAGTTCCGAAATTTTTATATGGAGTCATATATATATAATTCTATATCATATTATATATTATTTCATTCGACAATTGCCATACATATTGTTATCTCATTTGATAGAGTTATGGAGCAGCATATCATATCATTATACCCTCCACCATATATGGTGAGGGTATATATCAGTTTGTCATTCCGTTTGTAACATGTCGAAATATAGGTCTAAGATCCCATAGAGTATATATATGATCCTTATGCAATTTTAAGTCGATTTAGCGATGTCCGTCTGTCTGTCTGTTTTACATTGTTTGTATCAAAAACAATAGAGAACATTGGTGGTGGGTATTCAAAGATTCGGCACAGCCAAATTTAAGCCTTTTTTACTTGTTATATATTTCAAATTTGTTTTAGCTTGTTTTATATATAAAACTCATTCAGAACAAATTATATAACATTAGAGAGACACTTAATGCTCTAATGCCCAAGACGGCCAAAAGCGGTTTTCCGATATTAAGTAGTTTTCGGCTAAATAATATTTTTATACTCTTCACCATATATGGTGAGGGTATATATCAGTTTGTCATTCCGTTTGTAACATGTCGAAATATAGTTTGAAGACCCCATAAAGTATATATATTCGTGATCCTTATGCAATTTTAAGTCAATTTAGAGATTTCCGTCTGAGTTATGAGTGAAGATGTTAAGATACCCCTAAATTTTTTCACCAGTCGCTTAGAAGTGAAGAATATTCTGTATTCATCTCAAAAAATTTTTTTCACCTCTAAACTTAATCCAATAAAAAAATTTTTTTCGCATCCAAAAAAGTTTTTCACATCAAAATATTTTTTTTTACATTATTTGTATCAAAAACAGTAGCGAACTTTTTTTAGGATATTGGTGTAGGGTATTCAAAGATTTGGCACAGCCGAAGTTTAGCTTATTTTTATTAAAGGTGTTACATTATATCGATAGAATATATTATTTATTACTTTTGCTAATTTTAAACTTATTTTCTTTTAGGTAAGATTTTCAAGCGAGAAGGATGTAATGTCAAAAATTTTGTAAATTTGGAAAATATACCTTGGCGTGTAAAAAAGATCAGATCTGAAAAGATCTCAATAGATCTAATTGCACCAGATCTAACTAGATCTTTAAATTGGGGACAAATTTGAGATCTAATTACATCAGATCAAAACTAGACAGATCTATCGCACCATATATAATCAGGTCAAATTTGCTTTTATATATCCATCAGGTTTAATAAGAAATTAAAAAAACACTTAATTTGCATATATTTTTGTTTTGGTGCCTTTGAAAACGGCTCAAATGGGTACCTTCTTGTACTACATCTGATATAGATATGAAGATATCTGGCACCAGATATGATCCCATATGAGCATATTTTCTCATATCTGGTCACAAAAATCAACAAATTTTACATATCCCTTTAGATATGAACATATCTTGTACAAGACCTGTTCAGATCTGTTCATAAAGTGGATCACAAATCCCATATCAAAGCATATTTGATAACATCTGACATTAGATATAATTATATTCAAGCATATCTAATTAGATTTAAGCAGATCTGATCAGATCTAAAGTTTTTTAAACGGGTTTTTAAAAAAGAAAAATATATTTAAAAAGTCGTCAAAAATATATTTTCAATGTAACTCAGGGTCTGTACTTTTAAAATGAGTTACTAGTTTTACTCCAAGACTCACAGGATACCGTCATGACACGTTTTATGAATATTCTTTTAATTCAAAAACCAACCTTTTGCTCGATTTAAGTGTTTATTTAGGTACGAATGAAATCGAGTTTGTTAGTCAATACAGTTGTTTTACTGGACTTTTATTTAAATCTCACATTGATGTACTGTCTGGTAAAGTTTGGGCTACTCTTCGTATTAAGCGTAGATTAGCTCATGCGCTTTTAATGTCTCAAGTTTTATATGGATTTGAGGAATTTTCTGGTTCTACTGGAATGAATTTTATGAGATTTATAATTTACGTCGCAGGGATCATATTTCGGAATATGTTCACCGTTTTCTTGGGTGTGTTCATTTGAGAATTTTGTAAAATATCGTAATTCAACATGCCCTTCCCCTTCGTTTGTTTAGAGCTTTTACTTTTTCGCAGTCTTCTAGAATCCTTAAATTTTTATTCCCAGAATTTTTAAATCAGTGTATGAGAGATCTTTTGTAGTCAGAATTGCCCGCTATTGGAATCGATTACGCTTTGAATTACATATTTATTTACAATCAAATAATGTCTTTAAACTAAAACTTTTAGAACATTACTTTGATTTGGCTGATAGTCTGTGATTTAACTCATTGCTTGAATATATGATCACTTTTATTATTTTCTTTGCAAATTGTCCTTTTTTAAATACTTATTTGAATACAAAGTTTATTACTTTAAAAGCGGTGATTTTGAGATCAAAGATAAGAAACGACCGGGTCAACTCAAAAAGTTTGTAGACTAGGAATTTGAATCATTGCCCTATGTTGTTGACGAATGCCAAGTGTCTCAGAAATAGTCAGAATCATTTAGAGTGGACGAGTCAACAGTCAGCAAACACCTTAAAGCCATGAGATTGAGTTTAAGCCACACGGCGTCGCAAGGCGATTTTTTGCTTGTGAACAAGCTCCTCGAACGCCAAAAAAGTAAGGGTTTTTTGCCTCGCATTGTGACTGCCGGCGAAAAATGGATCCATACGATAACCGCAAGCATAAAAAGTCATGGGTTTTGCCCGCACAGCCATCAACATTCTTTGCAAAGCCGAATATTCATGGCATGAAGCTTATGCCCTTTACTGAGTGGGACCAGCGCGGCGTAATCTACTACGAGCTGCTTAAACCAAATTAAACGATCAAGGGGAGACGCTATCGTTCTCAACTCATTCGTTTGAACCGCGCACTGAAGCAAAAACGGCCGTAGTAGAAAAAAAGGCACGACAAAGTGATTTTGTAGCATCACAACGCTTTGCCACCTATTGCAACACCGGAAGCCCCTAAATTGTAGGTCCTACCCCGCACGCTGTATTCACCAATTATCGCTTCTTCCGACTACTAACTGTTCCGGTCAATGATAAATGACCTGTCCCAGTAGAGGTTCAATTTATATGAAAAATGCAAAAAATGGGACGATGATTGGATTGTCTCAAAAGACGAGTTGTTCGTCCCAGCTAGTACCCGAACATTGGCAGAATTATGGGAAAAATTGTGGCTACTGATGGACAATACTTTGAATAAAATATTTATAACCATTTTTGCACAATCAATCAGTAAACTTCATGAAAAACCGCGGAGAATTCATTTGCCAAATTTTAGTTAAATTCATCCAATGAACTAATTCCTGTTTTTCCTTAGTAATGAATTCAAACCTTAAATTAAAAGGTTAAATTGAATTTTTAAGAAATTCATTTAAACAAGCTTCGTTGAACTCTAAATTAAATCAGTCATTTTATGTTTAAATTTTTTGTGTTAAAATTGAATTAATACAAATGAATTCAAATTGTTTTCGTTAAAGAAGTTATTGATTGTATAAAACAGAAAATAATTCAATCAATAGATTGTCCCATTTGAATTCATTGTAAATTAAATCAGATTTTAAAATCGAACTAAAGAATTTTGTTTTTTAATGGTCTGGTTACAATATGTATACAAATTTAGCTTTAGATTCACAAAGAACATACAAATGAATGACATTAGTTACGGGTTCTTATACAAATTACCACAAGGACATCATAGATGGGCTTACAAATGTATACATATAGAACAGAATTTAGATACACATATTTTACAAAGAGTATAAGTTGCATACACATTATACAAATTGGTAGTAATTATCAAATAATATCAAAATCAAAGTAAAATTCTAGCAAAACAAACATCAACAACGGAAAAAAGGGATGGGGAAAAGCCTTAAAATTATTTCTTTAATAACATATTGGTTTAAAGTTATAAAGGGGTTGGTTTTGTAGACCTTTGCCAGTAATTAATATTCATTTCTTTTTTTTTAACAGTCAAGTTTAATTAAGAATTTTTTTCTTGTGTATATAGAAGAATGTGTGTGTGTGTATTGGGTTATTTCTGTGGCTTTGTGTGGTTGATAATTTAAAAGTATTCACAAAGGAATTTATGGCTTTTGTAGTGGTGGTGGTGTTGGTTATATGAAGTTTCTTTGGCTAATGACAAAAGTTATGAAATTAAGCTTAGATAATTAGGAACAAAATGTTTAAAAAAAAAGGTTATAATTTTTAATATTAATAAATATGTATTAAATTATGAACAAAAACTATAATGGAATTTAAGAAAATTATAAATCTTAAATTGGGTCATTGTAAAATATTTTATTTAAAACCTAAAAATATACAATATTTTTCAATATTTTAGGGCACAAATTTCATGTATTTATAGCAGAGTAGGAAAAAAATAGTACACAACTCGTACGTAACTCTCAAAGAACACATACACTATATTTCTTTTTTGTGTTTGTGTGTGTGTACCCAATCCAAATACGGTGCACTTTGATGGTGAGAAGACGAACGCAACGCTATGATAATGCACAAACACTACCTCGTAGTGGTTGTGGATTTCCTACCGTGCACAACCCGGATACCCTTCGTTTATTGTATATGTATTTGCCTTTTCGGCTTTTTGTTGTATACAACTAAAATATACTACGTAAAGTATATAGTTTGGGTTTTTGTTGCTCACCCTCGTGCTCGCTTCTTTTTACTGAAATCCCCATAAGTCCCCGAAAATATTAGGATTACAACTTTGTACAGCAGATTATAGCTGTTGGGACATCTATAATATGTATCTGTTTCTCAAGGGCTTACTCTCATGGGGTTCCTTTCACTACACTTAAAAAAAAGACATGAACTAAAATAAAATCAAAAATTTCATTCAAACAGTTTATAAATTGTCCTCAATTTTAGTAAAATTTTATTAAAACTTACAAAAATTTTCCTAAAAAGAATAAAAATTTCTAAGTTTGAGAAAAAAACGAAATAGTTTATATACTCAGAAATAGTTTATATTTTTCCTAAATAATATTTCTTGATTTTAGGAAAAAAAAACAAGTCCATTAAATAAAAATTTATTAATTTTAAGAAAAAACATTTTAGTTTTAAGAAAATTGCATATTCAAATGTAATAAAATTAAGTTTAGTTCAAAAAAAAAAAAAATTAAGGACATAATTTACTCCCATTTAGTTCAAAAAATATGTCTAACTTAAATCGAGAAAGTACTTAAACTTAATGTGTGTTCATTTTGTGTTCGCTTGTAGTAAAATTAACTAAATTTTAGAAAGCCATTTCCAAATCCAGTTTTTAAGTATACCACTTTCTAATTTTGAAGAATTGTTTTCTAAAAATTATTTCAGACAATTAAAAACAAACAGTAATAAATTTTTTCGTATGTTATAATAAAAATTTACTTGTTTTTAGAAACTGATGAACTATTTCTAAGGAAAATTTTCATGCAACTTAGTTCAGATAAATTTTAAAAAATTTTATAAGATATTCTTTTTTCAAGTAAAAATTTTCTAATTTTTAAAAAATAATAAAATTTGGTATAGGATTTTTTTTTTGTTAGAAAACGTTTAAATTATTTTTAATATTCTATTCCAAAAAAAAACAATCAATTAAAAACAAACCAGTTAGTTTTCCTAATTTTCAAGAAAACTATTATTAAATAAAAGAAATCAAAGTAACAATTTAAAAAGCTAATCTTAAAAGTCTTAAATATTGAACTTAAAGTAGCTTAAAACATGTTTTAAAATTTTGTTAGCAAAGGGTAAACAATTTCGAATTTGCGCTTTTATGTAATAAATTTGTTTGTTGACTACAATACAAAATATTGCAGGCACATTTTATACATGACTTTCCTATAATTGACGTAGCGCTTATTAAACTTTATATTTATCAAACTATTTTTTTTTTTTTACTCAATAATAAAAAAGTTTAAATTTGTATATGTTAAATAAAGTTTAAGCTCAAAATCCCATAAAATAAACTTATGACTTTTCCATTGTCCAATAATAAAAAAAATGTAACTGTGATATTCTGTATTTTTGCAACAATTTCCTTAAATTAGTTAATTTAAGAAGACAAGGCATCTATGGCCAGTGTTCCATGGCCATAGATGCCTTGTGTCACGTAGGGCGTCCCTTTTTGTAGTTCTCTCAAGCAGAACCGTTAATTAACTACGAAAAGGATCTGACTTTGTCACAATTTATTACGTTTCAGGATATCCTGCAGTATATTTTTTAATTTGTTTACCTTTTTGCTAATGAAATTTAATTTATATTTTAGATACATACATGAATTTAGTATAGTAGGATAAGGATAATTTTCACTTAAAAGAAGTGCTATTTAACTTGTTGTTAGAAAATATTTTCTTATTTTTAGAGAGTTAAGTCCTAGTTTTTTGTAAAAAAAAATATATATCTAATGAACTTAAATAAAATAAAATTTTTCTTAAAACCAAAGAAACATTTCCTAACTAACAGTACAATTTTAGATGATGTATTAACTTATTAGGAGGAAATTTTACTGTTTTCTAATTAAAATTTACTTCTCAGTAGTAAAATTTTTCTAAAATTTAGAAATTTTGACCAAATTTTAAGTAAAATTTGTTTCTTAAAATTCACGGAAAATTTTATTAAATATTGGTAAAAAGTGTCTTTGGCGCCGTTTTTATTTCAATTTTTCCTCTAAATAAGTTAATTTTTCTTATTTCTAGTTCATTTTTTTTTGAGTGTAGAAAAAATCATTTCTTTCAAGTGTACCTCCTCGTACAGTCTTTTTTTCATTCCTAGGAACAGTTCTGAAGGAATTTCCGTGAACGTTTTTAAAGGATTATATCTTTCGATGAGACCTATACGTTGAACTCACTTTCCAAAGGATTGCTTCCATAGAGATCCTGTCCACAGAAATGCAGGAATTCTTGAGATTTATGGACAGTATTATAGCTCGGGGAGACCAATAAGATGGTACCAGTTTCCAAGGGCGTACTACATGGGGGTCCCTTAAATGGAAAAAGTTGTATATAGATAATAAAGACCGAGGTTTTTCTATATACCTATATGATGGACTATACATATATACATATCTCGCTTTTTCTATATACATATAAGACGAACTATATAATAAGTCACCCTACTGGCAAAAAGTTAAGGTTTTTTTCCATTTAAAGACCCTTATGAGACAAAAGGCTGTTCGTCTTTTATATCTTCTCGAGGGCTATAATAATAAACAAAGTTTTCGGTAATATCATCTTTTGTGTTCCCAGGAGAGCAAAAAATCAATAAGGATCCAAAATGTTTTTTTTTTATTTGCAGGACCCCTATAAGCATACACGCTTGGAAAGGGGGTCCATCTTGTATGTCTCTCTGAGAGCTATTATGATGTTAAAGGTTCTTGGGAATCCCTTCAAACTGTTGCAAGGGGCGCATAAAACGCAATAAGTTTCCAAAAATGTGTTTTTATTTGAAGGACCCCATGAGACTACGACCTTAAAAAGCGGGCCCAGCTTATAGGTCCCCCTAGGTTCTCAGGAATCCCTTCAGAACTGTTTCCAGGAGAGCAAAAAAGGCGCGTGCTGCCTTATTCCCGAAATAAATGCTTTCGTTTCAATTGAAAGGACTACCATAATAGCAATCCCTGGGAAAAGTGATAATTTTTATAGGTCTCCTGAAGGGTTATAATATGCTGTTCTCGGAAATCCCAATTTTTTTAGAATTTTTGGGGATTTTAACTAGATAAGTGGTAAAAGATAGATAAGTGGCAAAAGTCTACTTAAATTAGGTCATTTCTTTTTTATCAAACGTCTTTTGGCAATTCTGCAATAAAAATCGTCAAAATGTCGTAAAATCGTCAAGTCTTACACCGCTGTATTCTGGTTGTATACACACAGGAAAATACATTAAACGAAGTGTATTCAGGTTGTGTTTGTGTTCAAAGTACAATAAATTATCGAAGCGTTTGCGTTCGTCATCTCACAGTCGTAGTGTAGTATGTATTCGGGTTGCTCGTTATTAACTCCCATTTTACCTCGTTTTTGGCGAAATTTGCAAAAAGTTTCTTATCAGCAAATTAGAACATATTCAAGGCAATATATAATTTAAGTTTGAAGATTCTAGTAAAGGTGGTATAGGGAGACAATCCAGGGGGAGACTTTACCCCTTTTAAATCTTAATTTTTGCTGCGTTACTGTCAAAAATTCCAAAAAATGCCTTATAAGTGAATGGCTAAAGTTCATTGTCCATAATACGCGAGATCATACAAATTTTCGTTTCTTAATGAATAGAAGAAAAGCTAATTAATCTTAATCCTACGCTATAGAGTAAAGTTGAAATTTTTGGAACTCTAGCTGTGTTTAGTAATATCCAATATAAACTTATGTCAAATCTGCTGTCAGCTGATATTAAAAGACAAGTGTTTGTTAATTAACTTTTCATAAACTCGATAGAGTTTCATTCAGTTTCTTATATCCAATGAATTTATTCTTAAAAAAGTTGAGAAAGACAGTTTAAATAGCAACAAATTTTAATGGTAGTAAAATCAGTATATGTGCATTGAAACTTACTAACTTTATTGCATACCAATCGCAGATAAATATGCTAAAATCGAAAACAGTCTCATCTTTGGAAAACTAGTTGTACCAAAAAATAAAAAAATTCAATACCACTATTTATGGTTAAGGTGCAAATGTGTTGTTATTGTCAAGAAAAAAGTATATAAATTGTCGTCATATACTAAACTTTACTTTTCCCAACAACAATAAAATGTTTTTTTTTTATACTATATATCTATAGTAAACTATCAACGCCCTCTATTACCTTTAACAACTGAGAGATGAGGTACAAAAAGAAAAATAAATATCAAATGGTAACCAACAGTAGTTGTAGCAGTAAATTACTATTGCTTACATGTATATTCATGCATAAAATGTTTCTTTTTCGCATTTTTTTCCATAGAATGTACGCATATAGATTTTCTTTGTTACAAAAAAAAAAAAATATACTGCAAACATGCCAGTCCAAAGTTAAGGAGGCTGTAATCATCATAATAAAATATTTATGTTTTTGTAGGCCTTATAAACATGAATCACACTGCTCCAGTTTTTAATCTGTTTATATTAATTAAAAATATTAATCATACGCCCCCAATTTTATTCGCCTTTATCACTGAACATCATTAGAGCTAAATAGATAGTTTTTTTTTTTTTTGATACTTTAGTCTTACTGCATTTATGTCAGACGCTTTCACAGTAACAATTGTTGTCATCAATGTTGATAGTTGTATAGGAGGATAGAAATATATATCGAAAAAAAATAAACAAGAATGGAAAAAGTTCACAAATATTTTCTTTCTTTTTTTTTTTGCATATTTATAGTGTAACAACAAATTGCCAGTTTCTATTTTGTATTTTCAACCATATATTTGCCCACACAACTTGTATTGATTGCAACATTGTGTGTTGCAGCAGCAATAGTAGAATTTTTTTTCAGCAGAGTTACTTAAAAAAAATTATGACAATATATCGTATATTCAGTTTTGTATTTTTTTTTTTTTGGAGGGGTGTATTTTTATGGATTGAAACTTCAATGTTTTCTAGGTGATTCAGAGGTTTGCTTTAACATTATTTAAATATATATATATATAGAAGACATAAAATGATACAAGACTTGTTAGGGAAAAATTGGTGTTTTTTTTATATATCAAAATGGATTATATATTTTATATTATATAAAAGAAAATTTAAATAAGAAGCGAGACAAAAAATGTAACAAAATTGAAGTTGCTTTTATTTTTCGACTATGAGTGACAATCAAAATTTTTTATAGTTGATTTTCTTAAATTCTAAACTAAATTAAAATTTGTTTTTATTAACTTTGTCGATGAAAGAAATTATTTTGTTTCCATTTTAAGGCTAATGTCACACTTTTACATGGTAGCTCATCAGAAGTACCTAAGGGAACCCATCACCTTATGAAGGGCGAAGTTGATTTAACGATGTCCGTCTGTCCGTCTATCCGTCTATCCGTCTGTCCGTCTGTGTGTTAAAATGGGTTTTCCGAAGACCCCACACATAATGAGGACTTGATTGTTATATATTTCTATTACATAAGATCCATTTCTGTTTGCTATTGAAAATCAGCCAGATCGGTTGATAAATGGCTAAGATATTAGCAAAAAGCCAGGACTACCTCTATTTTTTTCAGTAAAATCCCTTTGTTTAAAATGTATGTAGAATTTTACGCATACCCAGCAAAAAAAAAGTGGCAAAAGAAGATAAAAAGAAGCAGTGATTTTGACTCCGGTGTTGTGAAAATTTGGATCGGAACCAATGATTTTTACATAGGGGTGTCATAGGGTGAAAGTTTTCTTTTATGATCCTTTTTCATTGCATATAAAGACCTTCTTATGGTTTAGTGAAAAAGTAAATCTTTTGTTCTTCCCAAATAAATTTTGAATTAATAATTTAGATTTCAACAGGACATCAGCAATCGGGCCTTAGCCTCATTTTCACAATCTCCCGTTAGCTTCTACCTGGGAAATTTACTGACATATTTGTTGTTGCTTAAGTTTTACTGTTCGTTAAAGTTTAGCGAGAAATTCAGCAATCGAGCCATATTTATCTCTATCCGAAATTCTTGCAATTTTTACTACAATAAATTTTTTACTTTTTGTAGCGTCATAGATTTGAAAAGTGTTAAATTTCATTAAAAATCTCATTTTTATAAGTTGTGAAAAAGAACTGCCTTAGAAGAGAAAAATCAGAACTAAGCGATACTTTAGAATCAATGAAAAATTAATTCCTTAAGAATCACTTCCATTTATTTTTGCTGGGATAATAAACACATCCATTTGTTGAAATTCTTATCTTTCACCTCTTAACCATTTATACACAAACAACAAACACATGCAAAGATTTGCCATTTAAATAAAAACCAAACAAATCTGTTTTAAACAAAAACTGTTTTTTTATTACTTTTATTAGCGACGGCTGTAAATAAACTTGAATAGCTCAGTGGTCTAACTGCTATGTCACAAATATTTTTTTTTTCTCTAAGGCGCGGGTTCGATTCCCGTCTATTCAACTTTTATGTAAATTTTTTTTATATATTCTTAAGACTTTTTTTGTTTATTTTTTTATTGATAACTAATTTTAATAAAATTTTAAATTAATAATTAAATAATCAATAAATAGGCTAAAAACATCACAATTTTTATAAAAACCCTCTGATACAAACAAAATACAAACGGTTTTCTTTCTATTTTTTGCTCCCATTTATAAAAAGATTTTTAAACCATTTCATTTATCATATATTAAGAAAATTTTATACATAACTCCTTTTTGAGTGAAACCATTTTAGGTCATAACTGATAATAATTTATGGAACAAATTTTTATAAACTATTTTCCTAAAATTTTTTTTAAATTAAGCTAAAAAAATTAAAAACATTTTTTAAAAAGTCGAAATAATATCCCAAATGCAAATTTGCCAGCTAAATTATGTAAACGTTTTTGTAGAAATAAAACACATGCAGTTCTAGTGAAATCTTTTAACGATTTGTAAAAAAATATTTTTTTGGTCGAAAAAAGCTTTTTTTTGAACTAAAAAGAAAAAATATGACAACACTGATTGGCATTATGATCGTGATTGTTGTTGTTTTTATTTTATTTGTTGAACTTTTTGTCTTTCACCTTTTCACCATTTATACACAAACAACAAACACATACAAAGATTTGTCATTTATATAAAACCCAAACAAATATGTTTTAAACGAAAACTCTTTATTTACTTCTATTAACGATATTTGCTTATGTCCTTTAATGGCTCAGTGGTCTAAGCGCTTTGTCACAAATATTTTTTTTATTTTCGTCGCGCGATCGAGCCCCATTTATTCAACTTTTTTTATTTTTATATATTTTTAACATTTTTTTTTTTTTGATTTTCTTAAGACTTTTTTTTGTTAACGATGTCGATGTTGGCTTAACGATGTCGGTCAGCTTTTCTGTATAATTGGAGAACGGAAAGAGGAAAAGTTTCCAAATATGGTGCAAGCATCTTGGTTATCAATACACAACATCTAACCAAATGTGGGCGGAATCCTTGAATTGGGCGTGGCACAAAATAGATTAATTTATATCTTAAGAACGGTAAGATCGTAATTAAATACTCCATAAATGGTCTAAAAACATCAAAATTTTTATAAAAACTAAAATTTTAGAGCTGTTATATGACCTATGGATATTTCTTATATATCCAAAGATCGAAAATCTTTAGTAGAACATATTTGCTGAAAATAGTTATGATCAAAACATAAATTTTTTTAAATACCTATTTTCGGGAACCATAAATCTTCCCGAGTCCAAGTTTTATCACCAAACTAAATGGTAAATTACCTCTTAAAGATGTCCGTATATAAATCTGTCCATTCCAACCATGGTGAAGGGTATATAAAATAAGAATTTAGCCGCTCTTACTTGTTTATTTATTTATTAATTTATTTTAATTAAAATTTCAATAAATCTTCGAGCTATAAAGCACTAGCAGCATAGGCAAAAAAAGAACGGGCTCTTAAATAAAATTCAATAAAATCTCTTTATAAACAATCCTTGTTAATTATTTAGAAATCTGTGAAATAATTATTACATTTTTTGTGCGGTTCATTAATATTTCTATTTAAAAATCTTAAATCCCAGTAAAAGCATATAAAATATGATGACTGCTTAAATGTATAAAAGAGAAAGATTTAATGTTGTGTAAATAAATTTAATAATATAAAGCACTATAAAATTATCACGAAACATTTTTTTTTTCGTTACACTATAATCTCGGTTTAAGCTTAAAAAAAATAATAGGGTCCTGTAGTGCTTATGATGTTTCTGAAAATAAGGGAAACTAAAAAAATCAACAAAACGTAAGATTTGTTTTTAGTTTAATGAGTAGTAAAAACTAGAAAAGGAATAAGTAGTGATGCATTTACCATTATGTGTAAGTAACGGGAAATAAGCTTTAAACTATAAATACACCAACACACCTACAAAAGAATGAGCACACAACTTATACTATTGTAATAGTTATATAGCAAAAATCTGTATGTTCACATTTTAATAACACAAATGCGAGGTACATTAAAGAAAAAATATCCTGTAGTATTTTTTTTTTTTTTTAATGTTTAAACTACAATAAAATGTTATTTTTATATTTTAATTTTCCGTTTCTAGAGCAAAAAAAAAACTCTTAACTAAAACTTTGTCTCTATGTAAATACTTGCTATATCAACATTTTATACATTTACACACTTACACACGCATATGCAGGAAGAAAGGTAAGTTAAGGATGTAGGTGTTTAACTTTTTTTTTTCTACTCCACTGCTTTAGTCTACTCTATTGTTTAAACTTTAGTATTTCCTATTTGGTTTTTCTCATATTGTATTGTATTTAATTTTTTTTCCACCATATGCTGTTTGTTTTTTGTTAATTCCTTTTTTTTTATTCTACAGTTTTTTCTTTCATTGTCATCATGTTAGACAATGAGAAAACGTTTCATACGCCAGGTTGTTTAACAATACATAAAACGTAAATTCATAGACAGTTAAAACACTAGAGAGAGTAAAAGAGCGTTGTGTATGTTGAAAAAAAAAGAAAAGTTTTTTGTTTAATTTATTTTTTTTTTCTCTCTACCAACATTAAACAATTAAAATGTTATAAAAGAATGCAACTTAGGTGGTTTCATTCATATTTTATAAGAGTTTAAAATTTTTTATTGTATGCAAAAGTTTATGGAAAGAAATTTATATTTCCGGTATTTTTAGTTATATGTTTTTTAAGGTAGAAAACAATATTTTTTTATTTCAACAATAATGAAAGAAAATATAACAATAGCAATTAAGTAAAAGAGAGACTTGTCACATTTCGTAGTACCTTTTGTATTTAAAGATGTATTCACTACATTTCAAAATGTTACCTACTTCTTTAGTAAAAATTGCTTTAATTTTAAATAAGATTTATTATTTTTTATACATAATAATTCTTTATATTTTATTAAATTATAATACAGTCAAAGTCTTTAAACTTAAATTTTAAAATTCTCATATTTCCCTTTAACAACGATTTATACAAGATTTAACTATTTTTTTTATTTTCTATCATCTCTAATGTTATAAGGATTAAAATAGCGAATAACATAAATGCGGCCTTCAACACTCAGGAAATTCTTCCTAATAATGTATTCCTTTCTTTGAAAAGAAGATAGTGAAGAGATGAAAGGTGGTGAAAGATGAAAGGCTTCAAATATGGTAACACTGTAATTGCGCGAGATGATAATTCTGAGAATAGTTGTTGCCCGCCAGCTGATGAAGAATTGGCGGAATTATTGAAGCTTTTTAGTACATAGCCCTGTTTTGATATTTTACACCTCACACTCACCAAAATTTTTCTAATTTGAGCCCAGTGGTATTTTTTGATAATCTATATGTCTGCTGCTGTGTATTACAATAAAATTAGTAGAAAAATTATAAGCCGCTACTAAATTTTAGTAAACATTTTGCAAAGTGGAATTTAAAATATGTTTGCTAAAATCAGCAAAAAAAAAATACTTAATATTATTAATATTAGTATAAAATTTATTTTTTTTATCGAGCATCAAAATTTTTTTATTTTATTTTTTCAAAAAATATTTTAGACAAAATTAAAAAAAAATCAAAGGCTTAAAAATATTTTAGTCAATTTTTTTTACTTTTAAGATCAAATTTTATTTTTTGGGCTGATTTTTAGAACGAAAAAACTTTTTAGTGCTATTTTAAATGGATGTGCTATTTTTAGACAGGAGTCGGTATATTCACTTCCGATCTCTTGTTTTAATTTATGCAATATTTTAAAGCAATTTAAGTTTATAGGTGCAAGTTTTAATTAGAAAAAACATTTCCTTCAATATTCACTTTTTAAAAATTAGTTCATTTTTTTGCTAATTTTAGAAAATCGGTTTTCAAAATTTACAAAACGATTTCAGATGTTAGCAAGGCAAATTTGTAAATATTGTGTATAAATTCTGTAATTTGTAAAATGTAATTAGCAAAAAGATTTGCTAAATTATAATTTTTTTACTAAAAATCAGTACAAAAATAGTTAAGTAGGATTGAAAACCGTTTACAAATTTTTCTACTAACTTTTTCTAAGTGCAGTAGGGTTACTATTTTTTAATAAAAATATAATCAAACGCATTCAATTTCTACATAACTTTAGACCTTTCGTGCTCCAATTTTACTGGCTGGAAATTTCTAGAACAAACTTTTCCGCTAGCAGAGACATTTGAGAGAAGAGTTAAAAACTCTGATATTGTGTTGTTCCTAAGTATTCAACACATGATTTTTGGGAAGTTTACAAAAAAAATTTATATTTGGTATTCGAAACGATGTAGTAGCTTTATTTTAAATTATTTTGGTAATTATATTTTAAGGCTAACGGTATTTTAAAGTTAACGATATCTATAACGGTATTGTAGCGGTATTGACCGCCAACCATTGAAATTCAACATATTTTTTAAAATTTCTAGCAGTTCGGTTAAAAAAGGTTTTAATATACCCAATAAACAATACGTTCCGCTTACGTACCGTTTTCAGTCCGTCATAAACGGAATGCAAAACTGTTTACGTAGCGTTTTCTGGATGCGTATACGAAGCAGAAACCCGATTTTAATGAACATCGAAACTGATTCGAATTCGTTGAAATACCGTCTATGACGAACCGATATATGGGATGAAAACGAAGTTGTCCGTTAAAAGTCCGAATATGACGGACCGTTTATGAACCGATATATCGGATGAAAAGCAGAGTTGTCCGTTAAAAGTCCGTCAATGACGCACCGTTTACGGATCCGTATTCGGTCCGCATTCGTGCCGTTTTTTCCAACATAAAACGGATTTGTGTAAAACGGATTTGTGTCTATTTCTTGAATTCTTAATAGAAAATTTTATTGTATTAGTTTAAATTGAGCTTAAGATATTTTTATTTATAAAAAATAATTATAAATATTTATTTACCCCAATATTTCGTCACCACATTGGGTGACTTCTTCAGGAGAAATAAATATTTATAATTAATTTTTATAAATAAAAAGATCTTAAGCTCAATTTAAACTAATACACAAATCAAGAATAAAAAATAAAATAAAATAAACTAAAATAAAATAAAATAACAAAACTTTTACAAACTAAATACAACAAATACCAAACAAAATTAGAAACAAATACTTGTGGCCCATTAAAAATCATGAAAAAATAAAACAAAAATTGAATTCAGGTTTAATTGGTGGCGTTTATGAAATGATGTGGCCTACATTGCACATTATTTAACAAAATCTATTATACACTGTCTGACAAAAACTGCATAAATTTGCACACATCACCGTAAAATTTGTTTTAAATTTTATAAATATTTACGTCATGGATATTTAAGTATTCCTTTTTTGATAACTAATCAAATTCAAAAGCAACGGAAGAAAAACTGATGATAACCGGTAGTAAAAACGGTACAGAAACGTACAAGCTTTGACGGATACATATTTTCGGACCGTAAACGTACAGTAGAAGCCGGATTCATGAATACGTATGTGTCGGAGGGTCTGTCAAAATGTTTCTTGGGTAGTCATATATAACTTGATATAATATCATATATTTATATATGTGGAAAAATATAACGCTATATAGATTTATATCATCATATATCATTATATACTATCGCAGGAAAAATTAAGTAAAAGCAGCTCATTTATCCATGTATACTAATATATAATTAGACATAAATATATTTATATTAAAAAATTTGACAAAAAATCTTTATCACTTTTTTATATTGTATACCCGAGTAAAAAAATAATATGGCGCAATATTTAATCATATGCAATTTGATATTATTTAATATCGGCTGTAATATAACTTTTATATGTTATAATATATATAATTGGGGATTAAATAAGATCTTAATTGATCCGAAAAATGTCACATCAAATTAGATCCAGCAATATATTTTAGAATTAAAAAAAAATCCTATATAATCCAAAAATGGCAAATCAAATTCGATCTAGCTAAAACTTTAAGGATTAAGTAAGATCTAAATTTACCCGAACAATGGTAGATCGAATTGTATCAGATTATATCCAACATTATATGGTATATAGCTTATTAGAAAACGTTTAAACAGATTTAAATAAAAAAAAAATTAAAAATACCTTCGCCAAGATTTAAACTCGGTCTTCCAGAGTTGAACGCGAACGCAGCCACACACTGCTACACATATTGCCTGACTTTATTAGACTACATTTATCATGCAATTGTGTAATTATATATAATTATATCTTCTGGAAACCCCGAATTTCATTTTTTATTTTTTTTAAACACTGTGCGACCCCCTCTCTGATAACACTGTACAACAAAATCAAACTTTTTCCAATATAACAAAATACCGACCGTGGAGTCTGGTAGAGGATTCGTGTATCGGCGTTTTGAAAGTTTACGTCTGAATTTTATTTTAAAGGGAAATTAAAATTTCCCACCTCTTGCAGATTCTTATGGTGCATCGGCATAAGAAACCATGTAACCCCTACATTTTACGTATAAAATGTGCTTAACAGATTAAAATTACGAGAAAAATTTTTGTTGGAATATTTTAACACTCGAACTCTTCAATGTAGGGGTCTTTTTTGCCCATTTCTAAAAAAAGATGGGGAAATACCCTTAAGACGCGGATGTAATGGGTTAAAATGTTTTACAAAAATATTTGTCATACAATTCTACGATAAGTCTATGAATATACCAAAACTCAAAAGTCAAGTTAAATGCAAGAAATAAGTCAACATTTAAAATGAGTTTAAGGATAAATTTCGTACATATTCAGGATAGCAGCAAAAATGTCCCACAAATCTGTATTTGAAGGGTTTAAGTTTGTATAAAAAAATTGTGTTGCGTAAGATTTCACTAAAAGTCCCCATACAAAAAAAAATCTCTACATAAGAGAAAATTTCCGTATGATTCTTTATTTCAAGGGTGCCCAGCCCTATGCGCTGGGTGCTCATTTGTTTTTGTAAAAGCACTTAGCTATAGGCTGTTTGTTTTAATACACACATAGAGCACTCAGCACTAGATATACGAAATACACAAACAACTTTGTCTTATTAGTTTTTTTTTGTCGACAGCGTTTTGTCGACAGCGATCATCAATGTAGATTTTGCTTTTGTTTAACGTATGATATGAAATATTTTTTTCTTTGTATGCATTGATTTTTACAATAAAAAATATTAAATCAAAATTAGTTATTCTTTAAATGTCTTGGTGTTTGCTCTTCCATAAGGAACTTTTGGGTCCCCCTGCTTTATTTTATCTTAATTAAATTTATTTAAAAATCTATTTTTTACTCCCATTCATCATAAATCTCCCTTAGCTGGGAAAAATCTAAAATAGAAATTTCTTAAGAATATAATACCCAAAATAAAAATCAATTTTACTATTAACTTGTTCTTAATATTTTATACAAATCCACAAAAGTTATTTATTAGTCAGATTGACATTTTTTTTTGTTTCAATTTTGCTATTGGTTAAATAACACTTGTAGTTTTCTATAACATTGGAGATATGAAATATATCTACATACTAACTACGTACCAGTAAATATACAAATACTAATGCACAAAACAATCACAAATATAATACCCAGTTGGTTAGAAAAAAATAGGATACTCCTTTGTCTATTTTACTTATGCATCCATTATGCTCGTTGTATGACGTCGTTTTTTTTTTTTTGTAATATCGTGGATTATAAGCTTATATGTATTCATTTATGCCATAAAGGTTTGTTTTTGTATATAGTTACATATAGGAAATTTTTGTTGTTGTTGTTTTTGTTTAGCTTGATTGTTACAAATATATGTTACTTTATATTGTAATATCCATACAAATCTCTAGGTAATATGATATTTTCAATTTCCATTTGTATTGTATGGTACACATGCCACCAGTATTTTTTCATTTATCAATATGTTAGTAACTTCAACAAACAAATTGTGTTCAATTTTTATTTATTTTTTGTATAAGTTTGTTGTGTAATTTTTTTTTGTTAGAGCTCCAGTACCAATTCATAACCTATACGAGCACTTCAAATAAAAAAGCTTTAAATTTGTTTGTTTTTTTTTTTTTTTGTTTAACATACATAACGTTTAGATTTTTGTATTGGCGAAATAAGACGTGCAGAACGTCAAATCGTCATCAATTTAATAAATACGCGATATAATGGAAAGCAACAGTAGAATTTTTAAATGTTTAACGGTGGGCGCATTTTTGAATTTCAAATCAAACAATAGTTGAGATATTTGAATTTTTATGGGAATTTATTTTGTTTTTTTTTTAAGCGCGTTTGATTGTTAGTGTTTACATTGATTTGTTAAATGCGTATGATTAATATTTATTTATATAAACATAAATTACTTATACGTTCGAGTGATCTATTGATATTCATTAAAAACATCTTCACAACCATAACAATTTAATTACCATTAGTTAAAACTTGTGCAATTGATAATGAAATATTTTGTGCATTAGAACAGAACATTTCTACTGCTACGAGGGTTACTATATATATTTATGGAATAGAAAAAATAACAAACATTTTTAAATAAAAATGGCTTTATTGTATTTCGAAATATTCCCCTTGATGATCAATACAATTTTGTATCCGTTCAAACCATTTGTCATAGCAGTTTTTTCATTGCACTTGAGACCCCTTCAGAACATGGTTTTTGAACGCATCAACTGCTTCTTCGGCACTCATAGATCGTTGACCACGCATTTTATGTTTGATATTTGGGAACAAGAAGAAGTCATTGGGTACCAAATCAGGACTGTACGGAGGATGAGTCATAAATTCTATGTTTTGACTGCTCAAAAATTCACCTATTTAACGAGATGTGTGTTGGAGAATGATTCGTCTTCGGCGGTTGGTTTTATGAATTTATCCGAAGACTTCCGGCAAACAAGTGGCCGTGTACCACTCCGAATTGACCGTGCTACGTTGATCAAACAGAACAGTGGCCACATGACTTATTCGGCCGAAGAAATGGGCGACCATTTGCTTCGCTGTGCTTCTTCCATGAACAACTTTTGTTGGATTCAGCTCGTCTTGGAATACTCAAACAGTCGATTGCTGTTTTGTTTGGGCTCATACGCATGTACCCATGATTTGACACCTGTCACGATTTTATACACGTCTTTGAAGCAACACGGTCGAACTTTTTAATCATTTTCATACACCAATCGACGCCAGCCTTTTTTTGAGCTATTGATAAATTATGGGGTATCCAACAAGAACAATTTTCTTTTAGAACTAAATGTTCATGCAAGATATTGAAGTGGAACTAAGGTTCAAGCATTCCTCTATCTCACAATATGTCACAAGTTCATGCTCTGCATCGATGTTTTGTGGCACAACAACCGATTTTGGACGACCTTCACGGAATTCGTCGGCGTTATACTGTGGTTTTTGATGGTCCTTTATCGCCATACAAAGAACTAAGTTCATCGACACTTTCTTGTTGGTATAATCCACGTCGAAAGTCGTGAAAAATAATCCAATTAAAACCTTCTCTAGAAAATTTCCATTTTTTGTAAACAAAACAAATACCACTTATACATCAATACGTTTTAAAAACGTTTATTCGAAAAAATGTCAAACATTATTATGGTGTTACCAGATTTTAGCTATTGAAATTAGTGTTGCCAGTTCCCGAAATATAAATATTGTAGTACCCCTCGTAATAAAATTGATTGAAAAAGAATTTATTACACAAAAAAAAAAAACTCTAGATAACTAGTAAAGAAAACTCCCGCTAAAACGGGTTAATTTTGAATTTCTTACGAGGGAATCGACAATAAGAACGTATTAAAATAGGGATTAAGGGGGAAAAGTGCCCCCTTAATCATCCCGCACAATCCGCGGAAGCTAAAATTTATCATTAAGCAAAGACATCCACAAAAAAAAAACACAAAAAGTATCTCCCTCAACGTCGTGCCTTAGCCCCATCCTTCTTAAACCTCATCCATTAGAAAAGTCAAATTTAAAATATCTGCTCCTGTGGGAAAAATAGCCAAGAAAGTGATTTGAGAGAATTCTCCCCCCAAAACGTCCTGCCAAACCCCTTCTGATAGAAATCTGAAATGTAAAATATGGTTTCTCTAAGGTAAATCTTTATAAAAACAAATTCAATGATCTATTTAATATATTCGGATATCTAAAACTACCGGCAACGAAATATGGGTCTTTTAAGTTATACAAAGGAACAACGTTACCCTGCGGGAAAAGGACCTATCCCAGGACATGTTACGTGACCGGTTCATTGTGATAGGGACCGGTTTTTTTTTTATATGAAAAGGACCGGTTACTATAAAATGGGCGTATCCTATGAGGGGTTCAATTGCATTCTATGACATGTCACAGGACTAGTTTAAAACACAACTAACCCCAATGAACATATCAGAGAACCAACCCAAAAGAACATGTCATGACCTATAAACCGGTCACATGGTAGGTACTTTAGAAACGGGTCCTCTTTTCACCTATCTCGTTATATGTATTTTCGAAACCGGTTCAGTTTTAACATATCACGGCACAGGTTCCAATTCCTAACTGACCCCTTTTTTACGCAGGGTACTGCCTGACTGAGTCACTCTTTCAATATCGCTGGGGCTAGGAAGCTGAAATTTGGTATGTAAATTGCTACGGAGTTCTTGCAAAATTTTTGGAGGAAGACAAACAGCGGGAAGCTACCCTTGGACGGCCTGACCAAACCTCTTTAGCTAGTCACCTTAAATTTAAAATATGCATTCCCAAAGTAATGGTCGAAATCATTGATAAGATGTATTTTCGAATTTTCGCCAGGGACGTGGTAAAAATTGTGGGCCCAAAATGCTGCAGGGAGGAAGTTTTAATGTTCCTCCTCCGGTGTAGACATTAGTTAAAATTAAATTTTCGAAAAAGCCTGCGGAGAGGGGCAAAAAAGGAGAAATTCCCCCCCCCCCCCTTTTATGGCCTGCCCATACTGCCGGAGGTAGAAAATTTTAATTTAGTAATTAGGTTATTCTTCATGCGTACACATCCACTAAGACGGAATTTTTTTTAAATTCCTACAGGGAGGGGAAAAAAGTCTCCTCTTGGCGGTCTGCCCAAACCTTATTGACTAGAAACCTGAAATTTAAAATATGTGTACTTTGAAATATAAAAATTTGTGTTCCCTAAAGCGTGTGTGCTTATATCCTGGTATAGATATCCGCTAAAACGGAATTTTCGAAAAAGCGTACGGGGAGGAGCAAAAAAGGGTAAAATTACCCCCCTAGACAGCCAGCCAAAGCCGCTGGAGCTAGGAAATTGAAATTTTGTGTTTAGGTTCCTCTTCCTGCGTAGACATCTACTCAGACGAAAGTTTTGGAAATTCTTACGGGGAGGAGGAAAAAGTCTTCTCTTGGGGGTCTAACGAAACCCCCTTGACTGGAAACCTGTACTTTGAAATATAAAAAATTATGTTCCCTGAAGTCTGTGTGAGTATGCTCTAATAAAGTACTTTTTGATCAATTTTCATCTAAAGACTCTGGCAATCTCGTGTATTAGCTCGGACAACATTCTTTCTACGCTAATAGCGTAGCTGGTTTTGCCCGCTAGTTATACCTAATATTTTATGGATGTCATGGAATATTTGGAATGGAACATTGTTCCGATTTTATTAATACATTTCTATTTCAGTGAATTTTCTCAATGAAATTACATTCATAAAATAATAATCCTTCAAGATCAAGATTTTTAATTTTAATACCCACTGTTTATGACTTAGTAAATGGAAAGGATTGTTTTTATTTCACATACACTAGAAGCAATTGAAAAATTGTCTACTAAAAAAAATGAATATGACAACAATCATTGAATATTTCAAACAAAACCGCACATGCATTTACATAACATACATATAAAAATAAATAAACACAGCTGTGTTATATAAATTCACAAACACACACCCAAAAAAAAAGATATGCAGATAACCATAAGAATAATGATATAACCATTTTTTAGCAGGAATTGAAAATTCAGTACTTTAATATTTTTTTTTCTTGTCAGTACCATTTTACTAACAAAAATACGGCAGTACCCTCGTAACCTATTTACTACTACTACAGTAAATTAAAAAAAATATATTTGAAATTTTAAAAAATCCTTTAATTTTTATTCATAATGACAGAATTTCTCATAGGAAAAAAAAGCACAAAATACTGGTTAGAATCTCATTTCGGTATTATAATATTTTATGCAACAATTCATATTTAGTTGTTATATTACCATCACTGGGAATATGACATAGATTCCTGATGACAATCGAATTATTCAATTGTGTATACCAAATTTTTAGTAAAATTTGTTGAGATTACAGTTATTTGTAGGAGAAAACAGAATTTTGGCACCCTCAACAAAAATTCGGTAGTCAAAATAAATCTGTGGCATCCACCCAAATATTCGGCTGACCAGAAATTATATTACCAGCACAAATATGATATCTAGGTGATCTCCTTGGCAATGATTTTTTTCAACGTACCTTCCGGTTTAAAAAAAGTTCTACTTTATTTAAATTTGAATATCATTTAAAAATTACAATTTTCCATCCCTGATACGTAACATTATTCTTTGTTGTAACTCAGCCAACAACAGATTTGTTGTTACGCGTTTTTGCTGTTATTTATTTTATTTCTATTTTGAAAACGAAAAAAGGGTACAGGAATTGTAAAGCTTTCAATATTGTTGTAATGTATTTGTGTAATACGGGTAGTTGTTGCCTCAACATATTTTATGGTAGTTACTTTGTGATATGCGCAAAATTTTTACCAGTGTTTATTTTTCATTTTTTTTTTTGACAATTTTTGCTACAAAGCTATTTTTTTTTTTCTTGGTAATATTTATACCTAAAGCCTGATGGAAATTTATGATAGTTTACAATACAATTTGTTTTTATTTTTTTCTTTTCTGCATAAGGGATTTTTGTTTATATATTTTAGCCAGAGGCAAAAACAAAAACTATTTTATGTAAAAGAAAAAAAAAAAATATGTGTATGAAGTTTTCCTTTGCATGGGTATAAATGTATGTTTGATATTCCCTTTACATGGTACGGTTTTGTTCATCTTTAGTTCCTTCCTGCTGGTAAAAAGGCACGTTTATATTATGAATGTATTCAATTTATATTTGGTTGTATAAATGTTGTTATTGTTCTTATGAAATTTAAGTGAAATCACTTAAAATCTTTCCCAAATAGAAAGAAATGTAAAAAAGTATAAACATATATCGAATAAATATACAATTTATTGTACAATATGTTTTTACATGTTCATATGTGGTTTTCTTTCCCTCCTAAAAAACAACAACAAGGAAAAGGAGAAATATGTGAGACAAACAAAAACTTCAATTCAATTGATAGTCTATAAAAATATGATTTGTACTTATTGGTATTCATGAGTATTATACAATTGTTGTGTTTTTTTTTTCTTTATCAATTTATATAATCTAAAATATAAATTGTTATATTTATATACAATGAGCTCCAAAAGAAACTGTACAACTTGTAAATTAATTATAATAAAAAATGTTAACAATAAAATGGCGTTATTTTTAATGGTCACATTCTAAATAATAATAACTAATTATAATAAATATTAATAAACTCAAAGTGGTCATGATCGGTTCAAATTGAAAGCTTTTTGCGTGACCAACTTTATTTATTTAAATGTTATAAAGAAGCAAAAAAATATTACTTGAAATTGGTTTAGTAATTGAAAATAAAAGCCACAATACTGTAAAATACATAATTGATTTAATGTTTTCGAATTTACAAAATCGTCCCAAATCTGGAATCACAAATGTATTAAATGGGACGAATGTGGAAAGAGTGCAAAAAAAAAATCCAACTGAAAGTGCTGTTAATACGAGGATGGACCAATAAGTCGGTAACTTTTCGAACTTTCCTCGTAGTTATATGAATTGCAACACTTCTTCCATCAAGTACCACCTTTTAATAGACTACTGTCAAATTTTGAGCAAGTTCCGTCATTTTCTTTGCGTTTAATAGCTGTTCAAAACATACAACCTCGTGGATTTTTTTAAAAAAATAAAAAAAGTGAATTCGAATGCTCATTAAACATTATTTTTTGCGAAAAAAAACCGTCAATCAAACCAAGGAAATGCTTGATAAATACTATGGGACTCGATTTTAATGGTAAAAAAGTGGTTTACTGACATTCGTTGTGGCCTTACAAGCACGTAAGATGCCGAACGTTCTGGAGGCCCAGTTGAGGTCTCTACACCTAAAACAATTGAAAAAGTTCACGTTATGGTGTTGGCCGATCGAAGTTTGAATGTGCGATAGATTGTGGAAGACATAGGCATCTTACATGGCTCAGTGGTTTCAATTTTGGGTATGAGAAAGCTTTCTGTAAGATGGCTGCCGCGTTTGCTCACAATCGACCACCAACGGAATCATGTGACGCTTAGTTTCCATGGCAAAAATCCATGAAGTATACTACAAATTGCCCCGTCATCCACCTTATTCCTATTACAAAACCTTAAGAAATGGGTCGGTGGAAAGAGATTTAGCTCCAACCATGAAATTATTGATCAAACAAATGCCTATTTTATGGACCTCGAAAACGTTGAACTAAGTGTATTGAGCTTAAAGGAGATTATGTTGAAAAATGAATTTTTTTTGGCAAAAAAAACTGTGTTTAATTAAAAAAGTCACGGACTTATTTACCCACCCTCGTATATCCGATAACTTTTCAGAATCATCAGGTGGATTCTACAATGAAAAATTAACTTATTTGGAGGAAAAATTGAAATGAAAATGGCGCCAAAGACACTTTTTTTATAAAAACGTAATTAAATTTTTCTTGAAATTAAGAAATAAATTTTATTTAAAATTTGCCAAAAATTTCTAAGTTATAAAATATTTTAGTATTGAGAACTAAATTTTTATTAAAAAGCAGTAAAATTTCCTTCAAATTAGTTCATATATCATCTTAAAATTATTTAACTGTTAGGAAAGGCTTTAAGAAAAATTTTATTTTATTTAAGTTCTTTAGATATTTTTTTTACTAAAATCAAAAAAAAAAAAAAAATTTTCTAACATCATGTTAAAAAGCACATTTTTTAAGTGCAAATTATCCTTAAATTTTATAAAAAAAAGTTTATAATAAATATGAAATTGTGTCTATGATAAAGTATTTTACTTTCATTGTGTAAGAATTTTCCTGCTTAACAAACTTTATCTATACATCTTTAAATTAAATTAAACTAAACTCTTGTATTTTAAATAAAAACTAAATTTCATTAACAAAAAGGTAAACAAATTAAAAAAAATGTACTGTAGGATATTAATGATTTTCCTTGAGATACTTACAAAAAGTAACACACGGCATCAATGGCTAAGAGACACTGAGGGTCCTTTGTCTTCTTAAATTAACTAATTTTAGTAAATTATTGAAAAAATACAAAATATTGCAGTTACATTTCTTGTTATTATTGGAAAACGTAAAAAGTCTATTTTATGACATTTTTGCTTACACTTTAATTGATATATAAAAATTTAGACTTTTTTATCATTAGTAGAAAAAAATAATTTCTGTGGTTTCGATAAATATAAAGTTTAATAGGCTCAACGTCAATTATAGGAAAGTCATTATGCCGTAAAGTGTAAAACGTGCTTGCGATATTTTGTATTGTAGTCAGCAAACAAAATTATTATAGAAAAGAGCAAGTTCGAAATTTTTTATGTTTTGTTAACAAAATTTTAAAATATGTTTTAAGATATTTTAAGTTTAATATTTAAGACTATTAAGATTAGAGCTAGGCACGTGAGCAATTTTTGACACACGCCCCCCCACGATCACAAACTTAATATTACGTTAGTTTTTTTAATGGTTACTTAAATTTATTTTCTTTAATAGTAGTTTTTCTTCAAAATTAGGAAAACTTACTAGTTTGTTTTCTATTGTTTGTTTGTTTTTGGAGAATAATATTGAAAATAATTTAAACGTTATCAAAAAAAAAAATCCTTTTTTTATTTTTTTTTTAAATTAGTAAACCTTTACCTGGAAAAAAAATATTTTATTAAAATTTTTGAAATATATCTGAATTGAGTTGCATGAAAATTTTCCCTAGAATAGTTTCTTTTTAATTTATTTTTCTTTTTCCCGCCTCTTGACTAAAAGGGCAACACTGATCCTGTGAACAGGCATTTGCCAATTGACTCCTTTTAAAATTTGAACGAGCCATTTAGTTTTTGTTTGATAGCCATAGCAGACTACGGAATAGATTTAGGAATAGAAATGGAAGTTTCCATGGCAAAAATCCATGAATTGCTTCCTCATCTTGCGGATTAAGCACTGTGAGACTAGTTTTTGTCGCCAAAATTGCACAAAGAGATTTGACTCCAGCGATGAAATCATCTATTTTGATGATCTCGACAAATATTATTTTTTTTGGAAGGCAGAAAACGTTGGACAAAGTGTATAGAGCTCAAAAGAGACTGAAAAATAAAATGATTTTTATCAAAAAAAAACCTATGTGTTATTCAAAAAGTCACGGTCTTATTGACCTACCGTCGTATAAATAAAAAAGATTTCCTTGCTATTTTAAAAGATAATTTACCACCAAATGTTGAAAAATTGGGATTGGGTCAATATTGAGTCTTTCAACAAGACAGTGATCCCAAGCACTTCGCTAATAAAGTAAAAGAATAGTTGTTTTACAATACCCCCAAATAGAGTTGGATAAATCGCCGCAGTCACTTGACTTCAACACCATTGAAAATTTATGGGAATATCTGGACTGGCAACTATGAAAAAAACAATTTCCAGCAATGACTCTGTTAAATCAATGATCATGGTAGAATGTCAAAAATCTATCCCACAGTAACCAGCAACCTAGTGGAATCGATGACCAGAAGATTGATCAAAGCAAATGGAAATCAAAAAAAAAAAAATATTCTTTAAATTGTTTTAAATCCTTTTGTTATTCTTACTGTAAAAATTATTTTGGGGTTTTGTTACATATTTCTCAAATTATAAGATTTTTGTTAATGTTTTTTGTTAATGCTTTCCAAAAAAAACATTAAATGTTCATTTTAATGATAAAGCAAATTAGTCAAATAAGGATGAAAGCATAAAAGACTAACTGGTACAGTTTCTTTTGACGCTCACTGTACGTATAGAGCATATTATAAGGCTTTCCAAACCAATTGCACCGATACAGGAAAAAGTTTATGGTATCAATGTTAAGCTTATATGATTTATTAAACTATACTTTTAGCATTATGTGGAACCCACGGCAAATAAGGATGCTGATGCGCAGTATATTCATATTCCCGGTTATTACCTTCTATTGCTTTATATTTCCCACAAGATGCTTACAGTATACTTTCACAATTAAATTGTATACCAGTGGCAGTAACAAATGACGACGCATATAACAGAATTTAACTCTTTTGAAGTTAAATTCAGGGCACACTCATGCATTTCGGATTTCTTTACAGAAAGCCAAACATGGAAAGTCTCAAGGCATTTAATTGTTTTTATTTTCTTTCCCCTTTTATTTCGAGACTCTCTAGAGTTGGCCGAATTGGAAAATCGTAGATGCTGGCGATATCAATATTCACAACTCTTCATGGCTCCGCCATTCTCGTTGACTCTCGTTGGCATTTACATCGATCTTTTCGCCACGCACAATCACTTGGCGCAGTAAGTAAATTAACCACTTTGCATCCTCAAAAGTATCAATTGAAATAGATTGCACTTCTCAGCAACTTGGATCACTATACCAGTTAAGCATCGATTGTTATATTCCGAGCTTAGCGGCGCTTCACAGGAAACTACGAAACGCTCTATTTTTATTTATGAAACTTTTGTTTCTTGAACGAAAATGTTTATGCCACTTCAAAAGTAGTTAAGCTCGTGATGGTTAACCATACGTGCAAAGCTGCTGTCGGATCCAGAGATGAAGCATTAAGTGATTGGCGTGTGAATAGGAAAGTCAATACTGACCTGCTGCGCAGAAATGCAAATCGTACCGTATGTGTATTTTTTCCATCATGTTGGAAGGTTGCCAATGTCCAACTAATGTCTTAAAAGGATGCAGCTTACAATTTGTACAATTACCGCCTAATTGCAATCTGTTCTGCTCACTCAAGGGATATGAAGAGCATGGTTAGCTGCCATGTTTTTCATTATCTAGAGCTTTCGTAGAAGTCGCTCTACGGGACACCTGATGTCGCTTCTTGTGGTACGTTAGAGTCAATCCATTCATAAATTTTGTGGAAATAAAGGTGTTGCCCTGGATAATTCCAATACATGCAATATCGCCTTAGAAAAAAATAAATTTTAAATATCTTGTATTTTCCAAAAACCACATTTAATTTTTGTGGTAAAGCAATTTGTCAAAAAGTTGCTGTTGCAATAAAGGAACAGATATTATATCTGGGTTCCCATTAAATTAGTTTCAGTTAAGTACAGGGGCACCGCCAGGTTCCATTCTTTCCCCTTCCCCCTATCTTATTTTCCTAAAGGACTTGTCATTAATATTCCTTCAGTTATAGGTCAAGCCTTGCGGAGGTTGGGAGGCAAAAGGTAGATTACGAATGAGTGAGGTCGATGAATAGTGTCGATTTAAATGAACGCAAGGTCCAATGTTGTTTGTTGACCTATAGGACCTTGGTTTCATCAATGTAATCTGCATATACATATAACTGAAATCAATATTGAGAGATCTGAAGCTATTGATGTTCAGGGCATAAGAACTCAATGTGATGTTCGCTGGAAAATTCATGTTTTTCAGGTATCGAAGGAGGTACTCAAGTGTCTTGGCTTTTATAACCACTGCAGAATATACTCTTACTACACTCTTTTTGATTTTCTCACCATTTTTATCACATTTATGCGACCGAAAATAGATCACATTTCCTATATACAGGCGCGGCATACATTGTCTATTTTGGATTATCATCAATAGCTCTATTGACTCATGGGACCCATGTCGGAATTTGAGTTGTGTAACACTATTTTATCGGTTCTATGAAAGGAAGTGTTCTGTTGACATGGTTTTGTTCCCAACACACGCTAGTTCCCATTCATTTGTATAGGGTGGGCCATTGAAAATTTGAATCGGATATAAAAAAGTACTGATTATTTTTTCAAAATTCTGGTTTTATTGAAAAGGTTTAACTTTGTAATTTAAGAATGGTACACAATATCATTCACATAACTACAACGGCTGGGCCATTTTTCTTTGAAAATGAGCAAGGAGCCACCGTTACCGTAAAAGGTGAGCATAACGTGTCATGCTCAACGAATTTTTGTTTCCAAAAATATAAGAGAATGGCATGGACGACATTTGGTTTCAACAATACGGGCCACAGCCAATGAAACCATCGATATTTTACGCACTGTTTTTGAAAATCGAATAATCAGCCGAAATATTGATGTCAATTGGCCGCCTCGGAGCTGTGATTTGAGCCCTTTAGATTATTTTCTGTAGGGAGCCATTAAGGATAAATGTTACGCAAACCTGCCAGAGACAATTGAACATGAAGTCGAAGTTGGCATTAAAGAGATTCGAGCCTAAGCAATCGAAAATGTACTGAAAAATTGGGTTGAGTCTTATGAATGATATTGTGTTCCTTTCTTAAATGACAAAGTTTAACAAATAAAACCAGACATTTGAAAATTAATCAGTAATTTTTTTTAAATCCGATTCATATTTAAAATTTTTAATGGCCCACCCTGCAAATTGCACCACTCATTACGAAAAAAGTTCGTTTATTTATGGCACAACATCTAGGTGGAATAAACTTTCCGCAGATGCCTTTCCCGATACTTATAATTTAGATAAATTCAAGTTAAAGATTTACAAATACTACTCTCTAACTCCTTTTTCCTATAACCTATTTACCTGACATCAACACATTGCACTGCATTAGTAGGGGCATCCCCCAAGTGTTCGTCTGCAGTGCAAAAAAAAGTACGTATCAATATCGTATTTATCATATTGAGTATACGTCCTGATGAATATTTGAGATATACAATATTTAATGAATATTTTCTCCAAAGCAAAGACGGTTAACACACTAAAACTTTTTTACACCAATAAAAACCATCTGAAGTTTTTTTTTTTTTATAAAATTTAGTAGGGCAGTTGGTATGGAAGTCCTCATATATATGCTAGGTACATATTTATTGAGGTTTTCAAATGTGTTAAGTTTTATTTGATATATTTTTATTAATATTTATTGAGAGCTTTTAAGTGAACAAACGATATAAAAGATTTTATAAGAAAGTCGATAAAATAATTTTGTATAAAGCCTAAAAGAAGGCAATGGATTTTATTTAAATCGTTTAGCTTAAGGTAGGCAATGCAATTAAGCATAACAATTTATGTTAATGTTTAACTTGTTTGAATTATTTATAAACTATAAAAAGTAATGTTGTAAAATAAAATTTTAGTTCAAAGCTTGAATAAAAATATATAATATAACACCTACTAACTTATCTTAAAATATCCAAAGTTTTTCGCTTAACTATGGTTATGAATTCGTTTGAAAATGTATATAGTTGATGTTCAAATTTTGCTATTTTTTAGGTAAGCTATCATTGCTAACCAAATATGTCTTTAATTTAACCGTTTAGTACAATCTTGTTTATTAAAGAACTTCAAAATATTCAAAGCGATAGAGAATCAAAGTTGAAATTTCGTAATATTTAAAAAACAAATTCATGAAGCCAAGCAGAGATTGATAAAACTTCAATTAGCTACATACATCACTGTGACGATAGTGGTATCGTATTAAGCGGCATAATAAAAGACGCTTGTCTTTGTTTTTCTTCTCCACAACATATCCAAATTTTGTAAGCATCTGAAAGCTCGCCTCAGAAGATCTCCTTTGTAAAAGGCATTTTCTTCCAGTCTCTTAAATATTTTCGACTAAAATATGTTCGCTGTACAATTACTTCGCTCTATTTAAAATCTTTTCAAGTAATACACTTCAACTATAAACCAAATTTCAAAACAAAACTAAAACTAAAATATTTTACTACATTATTTAAAAAAAAAAAAAACAAATAAATTTATTAACAACCTGAAAATGAACAGAGTTCCCCAAATGGTAACAGCAACTTTTTGACAAATTGCTTTACTTCAAAAATTAAATGTGGTTTTTCGAAAATACAAGACATTTAAAATTTAGTTTTTTCTAAGGCGATAATATTACGGTATGATTAATATTTTTTTTTAATAAACACATATTAATAATACGTTCAATAACAAAATTTTAAAGACAATTTTGAAAGTTTGCAAAACGGCTTTTATGTTCCAAGGAAGGTAATTCAAGCTAAAAACTCTAATTTTACTAAAATTTGTATACATTTAAGAAATACAAATTCTAAGAATGGTTCATCTCGGAAATTTTGACGGTCAAAATGGGATTCAAAATGGCTTGTTTTTCAAATACAGCTTTTTGTAGCATTTCTTGGTTAGTATACAAAAGTCCTTAAAGTGAAAACTTCTTATATAACAAATAAAATAAATTCTTTGGTGAAACGAAAATTAATAAGCTGGTCTCACATCTTTCAGTGAGTTAGATTTACAAAAGTGAGGACCAGATAGAAATATGCGCATTCTAAATTTATATGGACTACAAAAATCTTGGAAAACTTTCTTAAGTCGAATTAAGTTGTTTTTAGGTGAATATTTATTTTCGCGAAATTGCGATTTTTCCAAAAAGTGTTTTGCAGTTCTTTTCTGATTTTTCTGTAATATTTTTTGATTTATGGAAATTTACTCCACAAAAAAAATGGTGGAAAATTCGGCGAACAAAAAGTTTTGAAAAAAAAAATCGTTGAAAATTTTCAGCGATTGCAAATTTTTACAATTTTATTATTTCTATACGCTTTCCATGATTTGGGCGTTTTGTGAAAAACTACGTTATGCTAAAAAAAAGGTTTTTGGCGAGCATAATTTCGCGAAATTCTGAAGTCTCCTCTTCGAGCTCTTTTGATTTTTTTACATTTTTGTAAAAACTTTTTTGACGAAAACATTTGTCCGCGATTTTTAATATTCAAAATATTTTTGACGGAAGACTTGTATTTCTGCATTACGTTTGTTGATTTATGAGAATTTAATCGTTAAGGAGTTTTCTCACAATAAAATTTGCAAAAAAAAAAAATAAAAATCACAGAAAAGTTGTGTTTTTGTTTAGAGTAAAGAGATAAACGCTAAAACATTTTCCGCGGTTTTCTTATGGGAGCGTAATTTCTTCGCATATCGCGTTTTGATTTTGGTTAAAAATAATTGGAAAAACTTTTTTGGGAAAAATATTTTTTCGCAACTTTTATTTCACAATATTTTAACGGATTTTTCGAGTTTTTTTTGCAATTTATTAGAAAAAATTTTCAATTTTTGTTTTTAATTCTTTATTTATATCTGTTTATTAACCGTACGATGCATACCAAACTTTTTCCACCATAACACACACCCGGGATACCTGGTATCTCCTTGGGATGTTCTAGGGAAAGTTTCGGCTACGGTAGACCTGTCGATTGACCCCTATAACTTCCGACTAGGTCCACAAATGACCCCACTTTTCCCATGAAAACCCTTTGACTGCGCCTTATCTCGGAAATCTATTTCCGGGTCCCCTATGGGAGGTACGTCCTTTGGTCCTATGAACCGAATAATCTCCGTAATTAGCCCTTTCATTTGCCCCACTCCCGCACTAAACGGGCCAAAAATAGGATATTAACTGGTGTGGTATAAACGTATTCCGGGTGTGTGTTTACGTAGGTGTCGACTTTGAAAGCTCGTAGCTCCTGAACCGCTGATCCGAATTGGATCAAATAATCTTTAAAATATTAAAAATTAATTATATTTCCAAAATTATATGCCCTAAGTTAAGCCGTTCCTGAGTTAGAGCACTGCCATGTTTCAAGTGGATACATTTGTACCCGGGTATGTGTTCTAGGGTTAAGCAATAATTTTCCCAAGAAAATGTGGCCTAAAAACACGGAATAATTATTGCCGAAAACCTTTGGCAACTTTAGTTTTATTTAAAAAAGTTAAGTAAAAATACAATATTCACGGTGAAACATTTTCGGCAATTTGCTTTTGCGAGGATAATTTTTTTTTTTTTTTGTAATTTACTTAAAATAATTTTTTTATTTACTTGGATCCCTCACATTAAAGAAACTCTGGTTAAGCATATACAACACTTATAGCGGAAAATAAAAGCATACAAATAAACAATAAAAACTTACCTCGATTTGAAATGGTAGCTGCAGCGGTATTCCACAATAGACATGAGTGCAGTAAACAAACGAGGCTAATTACAATTAAAAAACGACGGCAATACTTCTTCATTTGTAAATATGCCACAGCACATGAAGGGGCTGAAGAAGAGGCAGAAGCAGAAGTAGAAGAACTATAAAACAACGACGACAACGATGGTGATGATGAAGAATTATATAACGACGAGGTTTTAGTTGTGTTAGTGTTAGTTGAAGTAGTGTGAAAATCACGTTTTGCAGGCATTTTATTTAAGGTGGTTATAGTTGTAGTTGCCATAGTCATCGTAGCGGATGCAGTCTTAGCTGCTAATAATGGTGAGCTGGAAAAGGAGGAGGAGTTGGAGGAGAAGAAATTTGATGCTGCTGCCTCTGTTGCTTCTGTTGTTACTGATGCTGCTGATGCACATGTTATAGAAGTACAATTTTTGGCTATATAATACGAACTTAAATGTTGTTTGCTGTTGTTGTGTTGTTGTTTAGTTAAAGGCATTGTTGTGGCTTGTTTGTTTTTGGTAATAATGAAAATGTTTTAAACGAAAAAAAAATTTAAGTGAGTTTTTTTGTTTGGTTAATTATTTGTTTAAAAATAATTTTCTTTTTTTTTTTGTATATTTTAAGCAATTTATTTTTAATTGTTTTTTGAAACGTATAATTTTTGTTGTTGTGTTAATTAGTTTATTTATTTAATTAACAGTTATTAAATCATGTTGTTATTGTTATTTTTAAATTATTGCTTTTTTCCAGTTTTATGGTCGTAATGCTCAAGGTTATGCCAGATTTAATAATAGTTTCAATTGCATTTAATTTCATTGCATATAGCATACTTTTAGGAGTACTTTTTCAATGAAAACAGTTTAAAGTTAATTGTTTTACATTGTTAAATAACAATAATTTATGTATTTCTTTTTTATAACTTTTTTTATTCAATCGAAACTTTAATTCACATTCATTAATATTTATTACTGTAAATATTAAAGTTTAAGGGGCAGTGTTTTGTTTTGATTTTAAAATCATAGCATATTTATATAAATTCCACTTTCTATAAACTTCGTTGTATAATTTTAGGCTGTAATGAAAAAAATTAAAGAAAAATTATTAGTTTAAAATTTGTTTCATGGTTTTTTAACATATAAATAATAATCTATTCATTACAAATTTCATAACCTAGTTCACTTTCAATTTATAGTCGTTCCTGCGTGTATAATTTGTTTTAAGTTTTTTTTTCGTTCTAAGTATAAACAAAAGTTTTCCTAGTTTTTTTTTTTTTTTTGTAATATGTTTTCCCTCTACTTAACAACACAAAACAACCAACCATTTGTTGATAGAAACCCTCCATTATAATCAGAGTTTCAAAGAATAAAATATTTTTAATTCAAGGAATGAATGAGTTAATAAGAAAAATCAGGAATTTAGTCCCTCAAATGCAATGAATTAGAATTTAGCGGAAAAATTACTTGATCAATACATAAGACACTAAAATTAAAGAGTTCATTCAATAAAGCTAATTTAGGCAGTTTATTCCCTACTAATAGAATTCCAATTCAATAGCGCACTTGTATGCCTGAAGGAATTTACTTTTTCATTTCCTTTCCTGAATTCAAAATTTTACATTTCTTTATTTTTATTTTATAGTCTGGCAATTAAGAGATAAAATCAAACTTGAGAAATTTAAAGAGAAGATAATTCCTTCAGAGTATTATAACTAAAAGTTAATTCCTTCAAGGAATGAAAAGCAAAATTTAATTACTTTAAGCAGTTAACAAAAAAAATTAATTATTACAGGAAATTAAACAAAAAATTAACTCCTTTAAGGAATTAAGTGCGAACATTCAATTCTTCAAGGAACAGAGTACAAAATTGAATGAATTCAAGAAGAATTCCTTCAGAGGGAAATGAAATCCTATAACCTATGAATCAGGATATTTCAGCTGTGGAAAGGTTTAGGTGGTATTTATTCCTTATATTGGCAAAAGGGGACATGCAGCTGCAAAGGACTTTAGTCCAATCCGTTCCTTGTCTTTTCTAATTAATACACTGGGATTAGAATGCGCACATTACTAAGCGTACAACTTGAAAGATCGCCACAACTTTCCAGCAGTCAACATACATATCTCAAGGGCCGCTCAACGGAAATGGTTCCTCATGAGGTTATGAGGGTGGTAGAGAGATCTTTGGTATTGGGCTACTTTTTTAGCTAAAAAAAGAAGCTTTCAACACTGTCAGAAGTGATGCAATAAAGAACGCTCTTTGGGATCTGGATATTAAGACTTTTGTCAGCGATTGGACACTGACCATTGGTGACTCTGTTGAATTGGGTAATATCCAGAGCTAAAAACAATTAAGAGAAATACACTCCAAGGTGTAGTGATCTCACCGCTATTGTGGCTTTTGGTTCTTAACTTAGTTCTCCTAAAGCTAAAAAATCAGGATGTTAAAGTCGTGCGGACTGCAGGGCTGCGAACTAACTCTCTCCAAACATGCTAAATTTCTCCGAACATGCTAAATTTCTTGGCAGTGCCTTAGACTCGAATCTATCATTAAATAGTAAAATCGAGCACAGAAAAGGTGACGAGCAGATCGAGGACAGGGAAGGTGCCATTTTCTTTCCACCCCTACAGGAAGATGTTAGGTTTAAGAAGGGCGTTCAGTCCGAAAATGGCATTGCAGGTGAATAGACAGCCAACGTATGTACAATACTCATATACGGCTCTATTGTTGGGTTGACAACAACTACCAAGTAAGTGGTTAGGAATCAACTGTACAGGGTTCAGCGCTCGGCTGGTATTGGAGTTTCTGTTGCAATAAGGACAGGCCCTTCCGAAAATCTCAATGTTATGATTCATATTTTTCTCACTGAATGACTCTTGCAAGGTGAGAACCAACTGATATGTTAGACTTATCAACCACCCGCTTAGAATAAAAATCTGACCATCCTATTGCTAGGATTGACTTTGATAGACCTTTTTGGATCACGAATAGGATAGGAGAGATAAAACAGCTGAATTTGATATCGAGGTATACACCGACGGCACAAAGATGAGTTGGAGAATAGGCTCTAAGGGTATTCTCTGGCGATGGCGACATAAAGTGGTGCTTCAGGTTACCTGATCATGCTAGAGTCTTTCAGGCAAAGATACTGGCTATGAGAGAAGCTTGCATACTCTTGTGTGTGGTGGGAGCTTAGGGCATTGTGGGAACCTTCGCCAATAGCCAGGCGGCACTTATGTCGGCTAGTGTAAGGATGAACTGTCTAGACTAAGTTGCAAATCCCTGATTGCGTATGTATAGGTCCCCGATTATGAGGAGTTTTACATAAATAAGCCGGCAGACAATTTAGTAACGTCTTCACAGTGATGTCAGTCGCTTCCCAGCTGGAAACCATTAAGGGTGGGATCTTCGAGCCCTACCTCCGAAAGACGAGGTCAGATGGCGTGCACTAGACAGCTGTAGGACAACGAGGCTTACGTGGCCCAACTACGATCTAGGGCCTACTAAATCTCTCCTCCGTAGAGTTGAATATGTTTAGGGACTAACGGCCATGCTAACTCGTCACTAGCTGATGACAGAGACGGCAAAATATTCGGGTGGGTACACGATGTACAATGCCTTTATTGTGGCATAGCGAGTGATGTGGAGACGTTAGGCCATCTCCTCTATGATTGCCTGGCACTGCTAGGCATCCAACATAAAACTTTGGGGGATCATATACTGAAAGACCTGTCTGTTATATCGGACTTAGGATGGGGTGATCTTATCCGTTATCTCAATCCTTCAGAATAAATCTAGCTCTAAAGATATCAGCACCCTACGGATGGTGTAGTCTTCCAAAACGGATTCGCTTTTTGCATCTACTTGATGCTTACGTGAGTGTGAACTGTCACCTGCACCAACCAACCAAGCAGATAGAACAAATGAATTCCTTTAGGATAAATCGAATGAAATAAAACAAAATCGATTGAATTTAATCACGGAATTCATTCCAAAAATATTTAATTCCTTTAAAGCTCTGCTTATAATTTTTTATAGTATTTAATTTTTGTAAAATTTTATTTACCCCTGCACTTTAACATGTTAACATTTACTTATTTCACATACTTTTATACGTACTCATGTCACTGTAATAGTTTAAACAAATTGTAAAACATAATTTTTTACTGTAGTGGTGTATAATTTTTTTTTGTTTAAAAAAAAAAAGAAATCACCCAGTTTTGTTAAAAAGCCATAAAATTATTACATTATCACTTGATGTTATTAAAATAAAAACAACAACAACAACAACAACAAGTACTACAGCCTGATTTCTAAAATGTAAGGACAAAAAAGCTTTTAGTAAAAATGGAAAAAAGTTAAAGCATACTATTAGGGGCAAACATAAAATGATGAATATTTACTTTGGACATTTAAATTATGACATTTTGTTAAACTTTTGTTGAAAACCTAATTAAAAAACTTTAACCAAAATGAAAATATATTAAGACATATGACATTTTAACAAATTATATGATACTCGATATATGTTAAATTAAATTACTGGGAAAAACAAAAAAACAAAAACAACTTTTCAGTAAGAAAACTATTCGAACTTTATTTTAGTTACTCCCTTTAGTATTTGTGTATCGAAAATAATCCGTAGGAATCGTGACCCTTATCATTCCTCCAAATATAATGAAAATTGGAACAATTTCGGACCTTCACAAATGGTATTCCAAACTAAACTCTTTCATCTGTGTAAAATTTGAATATGGAGAAAAGAAATTTACCATGTGTAGAGAAGGGGTGAGTTAAAGTGCAAAACAGGACCGGTCGGACAGACGCTATGATCTATCCCATGACCGGTCTGAAAGTTATTATCCCAGTGACTACTTAAAAAGATTTGAAAGTAAGTACCCTGGGGGAAATGGACCTATCCCATGACACGTCACGTGGCCGGTTCATTGTGATAGCGACCGGTCACCGAACCGGTTTTTTTATATGAAGAGGACCGATCACTATAACAAGGGCTTGTCCTAGGAGGGGGTGAAATGACATGGCACAGCACTGGTCTAAAAGAACATGTCACACAACTAACCCCAAATAACATATCACAGAACCAACGCAAAAGAACATGTCATGACCTTTAAACATGTCACGTGGTAGGTACTTTAGGAACAAATCCTCTTTTCAACTCCCCCGTGATATGTATTTTCGTAATTGGTCCAGTTTTGATCTTTCACGGTACAGGTCCCAATTTCCAACTGACCCCTTTTTCCCGCAGGGTAAGTACAATGCTCGTTTTTGATCGAACCCAATTGAGGCCCAGTAGATTTTTTCAAATTCTTACTTTTTGAATTAATTTAAAAAAAATCTATTTTTAGACACATCGCTAAGTGTAAACTTTACTTCAGATCTACACGCAAAGAAAAAACATGGTTGGGAGAATCATATTCGAAGAGCATCATATATTTTTGGGTTTATAATTTCACCATAATATGGACCCTACAGTTATAGTATGATCTAAAACTTAAAATATTATGATTCTAAATAAACATATGATTTGAATTTATCATAATATAATTGCATGTAATCATAGTATGCTCAAAATGGTATTACATTATGGTCCCCATAACTATATTATGATTTCTCGATTATCATAATATGATCCATATAAAATCTTTATATAGAATCTTTTTGACAATGAATTGATAATTGTAAAAATATTACATGTATAAGGAATTTTCGAAAAACCCCTCAAAAAAATTTTTAAAGTTTAAAAAAAATTAAACTGGATCTTAAAATGTCAATTGATGAAATGTTTTAAAGCCATATGAAAGGTATTTTCTACACATCTGATATCTGTTCAGTCTTAGTAAACAATATATGATTGTTTTTTTAAGACATTTTGGTTTTTATGAAAACAAGACAATACTCTTATTAGGACTGTAAATGTCAAAGTGATGTTTTATTTGATCTATAATTATTCATTGATTGTTGCCAGCATTTTATGGTTGCATAATTATCATATTTTTTCCATAGTCAGAATTTTTGTTACCACAGTATGGTTACAGCCAATCATGTTATAAAATAGAAGGTGGCAATCATAAAATAGTGAAATATTAACTATAATAATGATGGTAACGACCATTTTGATGGTTGGAAAACCAATAATATAGTTGTGACAACCATACCCGATTACAGCAAGCACAATATAATAGCAGTGATCATGTTGCAACCATGATTTTTCTCTGCGTGTATGACACGTTTTTTGCGTTAGTCTTTTGTCAGGTTCTTTTGTGTTAATCCTTTGACAGGCTCTTCTATGTTAATCCTGTAACATGTTACAGACAACCGGTCTCCTTTTTATTAAATAATCGATCCGAGGACCTGTTCTAATAATAAAGTGACAGGTTCATTCTCATATGGTCTCATATAAACCACCTACCCCATATTTACTTAATTCTCCCATCGGGAATTTGAATTGCTTTTCGAAATATAATCCCTATAGTATAATGGGGTAGGGTATCTCATGGCATGTCATATTATTAATTAAAATAAATCTTCTTTTCTTAACATTGTCAAATTTGTTTTTAAAATTCTTTAATTTTTTGCAAAAGATTTTATTTTCGTTTTTTGCAAAAACCCCATGGGTTTCTTTTTTTTCTATTACCTGCATTAATACTTTAAAATGTTTCAGAAACTATAATCTACTTTGAGGTTTATACATATTTCCAAAAGAATTATACATGCTTTGAAAAACATTACACACCTAAGATTACAGACAAATAGTTGTAACAAAAATATGTACTCATGTATTTGTTTAATAACAAAAATATATTCAAGATATATACATAAAAAAATAACATGATTTACAACAAATTTTTATAGAAAACAATGTCATTTCACATTGTGGTTTCTACAAGACAACATTTTTGGAAAAGTTTTAATCAATTTAGACAAAACCTAAAAACATATAGCAATAGCTTAAACAAAATAATAATGAAGGAGCAAAAAAAATACAGTGAGATCTGTTAAAGGTGGAGCAACATAAATTTTACAAAAAAATGTATTAAGTTTTATTTAATTAAATTAATATCAAAGAAAATTTACTACGATTTTCAAAAGTATGATTCTTTTTTTAACATTAAGCCTAACAATTATGGTTCTACGTTGGGCGCCATTTAGTTAATATGTTTAGTTAATATGTTAGTCATATGTTTTTAACAAATGGAAAAGTTTTAAAGATTTATCTAACTAAGAAGTACATAATAATTTACCACTTAACAACAGATTTCACTTTAAATTTTTATAAAGTATACAACAGAATACTAAAAACCACACAAATAACTAAATTGTATTACAAAATTTATTCCCATTTGGTTTTAAAACTAAAATCCAGAGACATTTAGCTTTACATAAAAATAACATAAAAAAAAAACACTAAACTAAAGTATTTCATATCAATTACAATTCATGATAACCTAAAAAATCCAACACTGAATAGAACCAAATAAAACTGAAGAGAATATAAAGTAAATGTATGTCTGTGTGTGTGTGTGTGTGTGTGAAGTAAAGAAAGACAGATATGTTTTAATGATAACTAGGACTAAAATGAAAAACTACTGCAATGATGGCCAGAAATTTATAGAATATTTATGCATATATATGCAATGTGCATATCTCTCTTACAATGTAGGTACATGTGTATTATATTTTTAAGTTTACTTATGCTAAGCATTTTTCATACATTTGCACTATGGGTGAGATAATTCATTGAGATGCATTCTAAAATCTAAATACTTACTTTGGCAAAGGTACTAACAGAATTCTATCAGGTTACCTTTAAATGATATCAACTGAACTTTAAAAAAAGTATATAAACCAATTTTTTAAAAATGGTTTTTTTAAAAACTGTTCACTAATGACAGCTAATCTCTGAAAAACATTTTAAAAAGGAAAATCAATATTACTTCCTTTTTTCAATATTTGTTGTTTCTCTATCAACACTAATATTTTTTTTCGAATGCAATACCCTCTATCAACCACATTAAAAATTTACTATTACTATAAATACTAAACGAAGTTGTTTCCTGAAACTTTTTTACAACTGTAATTAACCTTCTTAAGGCCATTAAAATACTTGTTTATTAGGGTGTCCCGTGAATACATTTTCCGAGTTCTTAAAGAAATAAAATTTATTTATCGGTTACTTAAATTAAAACATTTTTCAAAACTACTACTACATATTCGCTTTACAAGCACTAGATCTGGTCGAGCCCAAAATGCTCCAACAATTACGCAATGAAGATTTTTTAAGTGTTTGCCAAATGGTGATGTAGAATTTAAAGTAAATGGAAACATATACAAGATTTAAAGCCTGTTATACGACCAGAATATTATTACTTTTATAATAATTAATTCATAGAAATATTAGAATATGTAACAATGCCCAATTTGAGTGTATATTTCTTTTTTTTAAGTTTTGTTTACTTAGTTGTTATAAAATGTTTAAACTTTAATATTACTGCAAATTGTATATTTTTGCTGTGCAATACCCTCTATCAGCCAAAAAATAAAATTTCAAATTTTTTAATTGCAATACCCTCTATCACCCACAGCACGAGTAACATAAAATATGACCTTTTTTTTGCGCAATACCATTTATCAGCCAAAAAATATTAACATTTTTCAATTGCAATACCCTCTATCAACCACAGCACCACAAAGAATGTAAAAATATAATTTAGAATATAAATTGATACTTTAAGAATTTGAGTATAAATATATTTTTGACTCTCCCAAAAAAAATGTCTAGGTTCAAAAAGGGTATTGAATATTAATTAATATGGATTTTTATACAATTTGTTAAATTTTTGACAATTTCCTACCCCACTGTCCTTAAAGTATTCCATCCTATCCTTGTTTGGTATACATGTCTTTGTGTGCTTAAAAAATATGATAACATTGTATATAAGTAAGCATATTAAATATGTAAAGATTTTTTAAAAGTGTCCCTATTCTTATACCCAAATCGCATGTACAGTGCGTTTGTGGCTTGTAGAAAAATGATAATATGTTATGGATATGGAATCCTTTTTTTTCTTCTATACTGCATGTTAGAAAATAATGTTGACGATAATGACAAACAAGCATTCTTTTGTAAAGCATACCCTGTATGAAATATACATATAATTTTGTTTTATTTCTACAAAAAATAGCAGCGATTGCATAAATACTTTGTACTAGGTACTACTAATACAATTGCAACGTAACTTTCAGTGCATATACTTACATGCACTGAGTCTTTCTATCTGTATAAGCTTCCCAGGATGCTTAAAGGATAATCCATTTCGGCATAATAAATAAGGCAGTAATTGCAAACTATAAAGCATGTTTACACATACACAAATAACAAATAAAAAAAACACACACAAACACTTATACATATGTATGCACTTATATGCATACAGTTTATCATACTCATATATATTTATGCTTACACAAAAAACATTAAAGTATCATAAAAATTCTCTAGAGTTTTTAAAAGATTTTCCCATGCATTTTAGCAATTTTTATTCTTCTTGTGTATGTGTTTTTTTTTACTGTGCAACAATTTTTAACATTGCATAGTCATACATAAAGTATAGACATGAATGAATACATTATGAAATATTTGAATATGGAAGGATTTTTTTAAATACATTTATTAGAAAGAAAACACATTTCAAAAGAGACAACACAAATCACATTTTCAATAATTGCTGTAACAATTGTTAATATATATTTTATTTCTATGAACTTTGCAACGTAATATATGTACGTATATATGTACAAGAGTATGTATATTAGAGAGAGATTTTGCTTCTCAATTCTCTATATATATTTATAGAAAACTAGATAGAAAACTAATTCATAAAACACGCTACGAAAAATAAACAGTACAGCTTGATTACTTAGAGAAGCTTTGAAGATGTCTGCTTGTTTATATTGGAAGAAATTATAACATTATCTAAATGGCAGGTTGTCAAATTTGCCACTAGGTAGGTACTTTCAGAACGGTCCTGTTTGCAACAATTACGGCACGGGTTCACGAACATCAACTGATCACCTTTTTCCACAGAAAAGTTACACTATTCGAAACGTCTGATCAAATCTGAGGTGATCCATTTTAACAATATTTTTTATAACTTATTACAGGGGCTATGCGGACCTGCCCAACATTGGCCATGGAAGCCATTGTTGGTCTAATACCCTTAAATATCTTCATTAGAACTTCAGCAACATTGGCTGCACGTAGATAAAACTTTGAACATGATGGTTCTTTTTTGTCAAGGGTCATACGAATATCTTGAATTCTATAGAGAGCAAGGACTTCTTAGGTATGCCGACAGACCGTATTAACACTGAATTAAGATTCGGTAGATGATTCGGGGTTGTCATCTCAAGCAGTACGGAATGGGCAGCGGGTGATCCATTAGTGGACACTTGCAGTCTAAACTGGTATACTGACGGGTCGAAAATGGACTCCAGTGTGGAAGCGGGGATTTTTGGACCCAACACGATAATATCGGAACCAATGGGCAAGTGGCCAACGGTATTCCAAGCTGAACTACAGGCTATACTTATATGCACTAGACTGAATATTGATATAGGGCAAATATTTCGATCTCTTTTGATAGCCGAGCGGCACTCCAGCCCTTGTCGTCATGGACATTCACCTCAGGAATAGTTCTGGAGTGTTTTAATAACCTTCAGCAGTTGGCCGCGCGTAACAGGTTTTCTCTTTACTGGATACCAGGTCATCGTGGACTTGTTGGTAACGAGGTAGCTTAAGAACTACCTAGAATGGGTTCTTGGACACCTTTGGTGGGACTGGAACCGTATTGTGGAGTGAATTGGTCCACCACAACAACCCTGGTTAGGGGAGCGCAAACTTCCAACTTTAAAACAAATCTTTGGGGATGAAACAGGCAAAACTATTGATCAACCTCTTTTCCAATGGGAAAATTTTGGACCTTGCTAGGAATGACATTAAGTTACTAACAGGGTATCTTGCCGGACACTTCGGATTGAACTACCATTTGTGGAAGATGTATCTGTTGCAATCGCCTCTGTGTCGGCTATGCCTTGAGGGAGACGAAACAACCATCCACATTGTGTGTGTTGTTTTGCATAGGAACAGAAGGAAAGTTTTCAATAAGGAATTTTTAAGTCCAGAGGATATAAGGAACTCTTCTCCATCTTCTATATTAAAGTTAATTGGGACTATAATACAAAATTTAGTTTAGTTTTATAATCTTTGGTACAAAAGATCCATATGGGTCGCAGTGCCGGCCGTGGGGCCAGATCTTGACTTAATAATAATAATAACATAAAAAGTTCCTTTTATTAAAAAAGTACCTTTTATTAAAAAGTACTTGTTATTAAAAAGTACATTTTATAAAAAGTTCTTTTTATAAAAAGTACCTTATATAAAAAGTAACTTTTACAAAAAAGTACCTTTTATAAAACAGTACCTTTTATAAAAAAGTACCTTTTTTAAAAAGTTCCTTTTATAAAAAAGTAACTTTTATCAAAAAGTACCTTTTACAAAAAAGTACCTTTTATAAAAAAGTACCTTTTATAAAAAAGTATCTTTTATAAAAAAATACCTTTTATAAAAAAGTACCTTTTATTAAAAAGTACCTTTTATGAAAAAAGTACCTTTTATGAAAAAAAGTACTTTTTATGAAAAAAAGTACCTTTTATAAAAAAGTAGCTTTTATGAAAAAAGTACCTTTTATAAAAAAGTACCTTTTTTAAAAAGTTCCTTTTATAAAAAAGTACATTTTATAAGAAAGTACCTATTATAAAAAAATACCTTTTATAAAAAAGTAAATTTTTTAAAAAATATCATATAAAAAAGTATCTTATAAAAAAGTCCCTATAATAAAAAAAGTACCTTTTATTAAAAAAGTACCATTTATGGGAAAAGTACCTTAAAAAATGTACCTTTTATGAAAATATACCTTTTATTAAAAATTACCTTGGATAAACTTTCTTTAGCTTTCCCTACTCAAAAAACGCATACATTACATTCATTCATAAACTTTCATGCTTAAAAAATGTTTGTAGTTGCTGTTAGTCAAATATTGAGAGGCAAAAATATCTATTCACCAAATTATGTTAGAGTTTCATAAGTATAATTTCTATATTTTTTGCTGGCAGCTTAAAAATTTAACCACAACTACACTCAATCTTTAACATTTATATGCATCATTGGAATACTGAATATTCAGCAAACATAGATGAATAGATATACATATAAAGAAGGGAACCTAAGGAAAATGCTTAAATATCAGAGGAATAAATGAAGATAAAACATTGTAAAACTTTTGTTTTTTTAAATGGTTTAAATAAGAAATTAAGCTTATTTAAAAATAAGTAGTTTGCTAAGTTTTGAATACTTTGTCTAAAATTCAATAATTTTACATAAGTTTACCTTCCTTTATACAACCAAAAATTTTCCCCTAAATGTATGCAAAGAAAGTCCTTTATACTAAAAATTGTAGCATACTTTTTAGAGTGGTAGTATTTTTGCAATATTTATGCCTGTGTTTCATAAATTTATGGTAAACTGAAGCCTCTTACAATTATCATATAAACATTTCTCCTTTCAAGCATAAATATAATGCATCATTAATTCCAGTAAACAATTTATATGTTTTTTTGCTTTTGTGAACAATTTTTTTGGATCAATTTTTCTGTAGCATTTTGTTTTTAAATTTAAAGTCACTTTTAAAATCATAATATCATAATCGTTGGTATGATATTCTCTCTATTATGTGTAAAATATCGAAAATATTGTTATAGTCTTTGTCAATATATTGTTTTTTTTTCTTCTAATTAATATTTGTTTTTCAATATCTATTTCCTTTTTCTATTTAACAAAGTTATATAAAATTTATAAAACAAAAAATATTGTATAATACATAAAATATTTTCAATATTCTTTGATTTTTATTAAATGTTTAGTCATCTGTATAATATTTGTGAATTCAATAACCAAAATTCTCTTCATCCTTCCTCATAACTATAAATACACGCATACATACACATACCTATAACTGATGTTTGGTAATGCATAAAGTTAAGTTTTGTTGCCTTTTAAGTGAAACAAGCTGTTTTATATAAACGTCAAATAAATCAGTACATTTTCCATATACGAGTACATATATAAATAGTATAAATTCGAAAAACAATATTATGAAAAATAGTGTAATAAATTCATATTAGATTTTGAGTTTTTTTTTTTTTGTTTTTGGTCTGTGATAACTATTGAATTCATAGCAGCATTAGTGACGCTGTATGAAAATCATTTAAAATTGTTATGGCTTAAAAATTTTGCTTTTAACAATTAATTATTAATTTAAAATATAAATTTTAATTTTATTTTATTGCAGTTTAAAATATTGCATTTTAAATATTATTAATCCTTAAAATATTGTGATTTTAATAGTTATATATTTTTATCTTTATAACTTATTAATTATATTTATCTTTTATAAATGTTTTCTTGTGGTTTAAAATATATAAATATTGTTTTATATTTCATACATATTCTTTAACCCAAATTTCATTATTTTATTATTAAAACACATTAAATATTAATTTCCCATAAATCTTTCAACATTTTGTTTAAAGCATCTGTGCATAACAAATCCATAAATCACATTTATACCAAAAAAAAAATGAAAAATAAATAAATAATAAATAATTTAATGTGTTTGAAATTTTGTAGAAAACAAAAAAAAAATAAACTTAAAAGTTTTAAAGGCTTTTATGCTTCTTTTCTAAGTTTTTTCTAGAGTTTTTCAAAGTTTCTATGGTTTTAATAAATGCGACTATATAAATCATGCTGCCAGTTGCTTTCAATAAGGTCCGCATATACAAATTAAATGTTCAGAACATATATTCATTTATTCTAAGGACTTAAGGACCATTTTAGTAAAATTTTTATTTTTAAATTAAAATTCCTTTAAAGTTTGCACAAAACCAATAGATAATATAAAAAAATTTTAACCACTTTCACAAGATGTAATTTTTAATGACCTACCTAAACTCGTTTGGGTTGAACCCTGCAATTTATTCACCAATAAGAATTTTTTGGAAAGTCGCAATATACCTGATATGTTAAATATACACATATGTACCTTTTTACCATGTTCCAAAAAATACGTTATCAGTAAAATAGCCGATCACTGATAACGTACTTTTTGGAACGTGGTAAAAAAGGCAGAGAAAAATCATGGTTGGGACAATCGAAGAGCATCATGTATTCTTGGGATTATGATTGTGCCAACCATAGTCGTACTATAATATAGTTATCATATTATGATAATGAAATAATCTTAAATTTATCATAGTACATACAGTTTTATTACACTTAGAAAAAAAAGTTAGTAAAAAAATGTTTAAACGGATTTCAATCTCAATTTACTTTTTATTTTACTGATTTTTAGTAAAAAAAATTATAAATTAGTATTTTTTTTTGCTATTTACATTTTATAAATTACAGAATTTTCACAGAATATTTTTTTTTTATTGCCAATTTCGGAATTCATTTTACAAATTCTTGGAAATCGATTTACTAAATTAAGCAAAAAAAAAAATTTACTAATTTTACACTTTTTCAAAAATTAGTAGGAAGGAAATTTTATTTCTAATAATTAAAACATACTTACAAACTTAAATTGCTTTAAAATCCTACATAGATGAAAAAAGGGATAGGAAGTGGAAGGGATAGGAAGCTGATAGTTAGGTTTAACTATTTAATAAATTGTTCTCTGATTCCAAACCTATCAAAAACAATTTTTTTTTTCAATTGTACTCGAGGATCGTTTTTTTGTAATCTTTTAAATAAAAATGAACTAAAAATTAATCCAAAATTTCCTTAAAAATAGTTATAAAATTTTCCTCAAATTAAGTAAAATTTTATTAAAATTAGAAATATTTTCATGAAATGAATAAAAATTCCTATGTTTGGGTAAAAATTAAATAGCTTATACGCTCAGAAATAAAGGGTGTCCCAAGAAGAACGCAATTTTTAAATCTGGCAACATTCGAAGTGTCATTGTTTGACATTTGAACAATTGTTATTGTTTGCTAGTAGAAGGTACGAGGTTAGTAAAAATGGAGCGCTACACGAATGAACAACGCATTCTCATTGTGAAATTGTTTTACCAAAATGGTGAAAGTTTTGCGGCTACAGTTCGCAAATTGCGATCAATTTGGGGTCACAATAATGCTCCAAAAGAGTCAACTGTAAAGAGATTAATGGATAAATTTGCCGAAACTGGGTCTGTTAGTGATGTAAAGACAACAACGCGCCATCGACCAGGTCGATCGACCGAAAATGTCGCAGCTGTATGTGATAATGTCGCTCAAACTCCATCCACCTCAATTCGACACCGAGCTCAGTAAATTGGTGTCTCCAAATCCACTTTGTAGCGAATTTTGACGAAAGATTTGCATCTTCATGCATACAAAGTTCAATTGACTCAGGAACTGAAGCCAGCTGACCATGGACAGCGAAGGGAGTTCGTTAATTGGGTATTGGAGAGACAACATGAAAATGCTGATTTTGCCGATAAAATCATCTTCAGTGACGAGGCCCATTTTCATCTTGATGGCTTCGTCAATAGGGAGAATTGTCGCATTTGGGGTGAGGAAAATCCTCGAGTGATTCACGAGAAGCAAATGCATCCTCAACGTGTCACTGTGTGGTGTGGTTTTTGGGCTGGAGGAATCATTGGACCTTTTTTTTTATGAAAATGAGGCAGGTCAATCGCAAACAGTCAATGGTGTTCGGTATCGTGAAATGATAACCAGTTTTTTCTTGCCTAGAATTGAAAAAATTAATGTGGAGGGCATGTGGTTCCAACAAGACGGCGCCACATGTCATACAGCCAGAGAAACAATTCAATTGCTGCATCAGTCATTTCCCGGTCGTGTTATTTCACGTTTTGGAGATCAGAATTGGCCGCCTAGATCGTGCGATTTAACACCATTAGATTTTTTTCTTTGGGGTTTTTTGAAGTCGATGGTTTACGCGAATAAGCCGACGACGACTCAAGCCTTAAAAGAGGAAATTGGACGCTGCATTAATGAAATACCGCAGCATTAATGCAAAACGGTCATTGAAAATTTCATTAAAAGATCGCGTGCATGCCAGCAAAGCCGCGGCGGCCATCTGCACGATATATTGTTCCATACATAACCTCATTCTGTCTACTTTACGATATAATAAAGTTTCACGATTTTTTTTAAATATCTGTGTTTTATTTAAAATTTAAAAATTGCGTTCTTCTTGGGACACCCTTTAGTACATATTTTTCTTAAGAAATATTTCTTGATTAAAAAAAAAAAACAAGTATATTAAATAAAAATATATTAATTTTTAAGAAAAACATCTCTGTTTAGTTTAACAAAAAAATTTAGAACATAATTTACTCCCATTTAGTTCAATAAATGTGTCTATCATAAAATGAGAGAGTATTTGAACTAATTTTAAAAAGCCATTTCTAAATTCAGTTTTTAAGCCCACCACTTGCTAATTTTTAAGAAGTGTTTTCTAAAAATTAGTTCAGAAAACTAAAACAAAAAGAAATAAATTTTTTCCTATGTGATAACAAAAATTTATTTGATCTATTTCTAAGGAAAATTTTCATGCAATTTAGTTCAGATAAATTTTAAAAATTTTTTTAATTTTTTTTTTCTTTTTTTAAGTAAAAGTTTTCTTATTTTTGAAAAATAATAAATAATCTGAACAATTTAGTTCAGATAAATTTAAAGAATTTTATTATTTTTTTTTTCGTTTTTTAAGTAAAAGTTTTCTTATTTTTGAAAAATAATAAACTAAGATCAGGATTTTTTTTTTTTTTTTTTTTTTGGAAAACGGTTTTTTCTTTCGAATATTCTTTTCCAAAAAAAAACAAAACCAACAAATTAAAAAAAAAACTATTTAGTTTTTCTAATTTTCAAGTAAAAATATTATTATAGGAAATAAATTATGTGTAATATTTCTCATCGAACTAAAACAAATTATTGTAAAGTAGTCATTTAAAAAAATTATCGTGCAAAATTGTAATTTTTGGTTCGTGATCGTGCGTGAGCGTGAGTCAAAAAAGGCTCACGTGCCCATCTCTAATTTTAACAGTCTTAAAAATTGAACTTAAAATAGTTTAAAATATATTTTTAAAATTTTGTTAGCAAATGTAAAAATTTCGAATTTGCGTTATAATTTTGTTTAGTGACTACAATACAAAATATCGCATGCAAATTTTATACATTACGCCAAAATGGATTTCCTATAATTGACGTTGTGCCTATTAAACTTTATATTTAACGAAGGTACTAAACCAATTTTTTTCACTTAATAATAGACTTTTTCCATTTTCCAATAATAACAAGAAATGTAACTGTGATATTTTGTATTTTTGCAACAACTTACTTGAATTAGTTAATTTAAGAAGACAAAGAACCCCCAGTGTTCCTTAGCCATAGATGCCCTGAGTCACCTAGGGCGTCCTTTATTGTAGTTATCTTAAGGTTAACCATTAATTAACTACGAAAAGAATCTGACTTTGTCACAATTTATTACATTTCTAAAGATCTTGCAGTACATTTTTTTAATTTGTTTACCTTTTTGCTAATGAAATTTAATTTATATTTTAAATACATAAGTTTAGTATAATTTAGTTTAAAGACAAAAATGTATAGCAGAAAGAATGTTAAGAGCAGTGTCCTTATAAAGCAGAATTCCTCCGAAAGTGGAAAAATACTTACACAATGAGTGAAAATTTCTTTAAAATATATTTTAAAATATATTTCCTTTACTTAAGAAGCAGGATAAGGATAATTTTCACTTAAAATAAATGCTATTTAACTTGATGTTAGAAAATATTTTCTTAATTTTAGCGAGTTAAGTCCTAGTTTTTAGTAAAAAAAAATTATCTAATGAACTTAAATAAAATAAAAAAGGAAACATTTCCTAACTAACAGTAAAATTTGAGATAATATATGATCTAATTGGGAGGAGATTTTACTGTTTTCTGATAAAAATTTAGTTGTCAGTAGTAACATTTTTCTATAATTTAGAAATTTTGACCAAATTTTAAATAAATTTATGTTTCTTAATTTCAAGGAAAATTTGATTAAATATTGGTAAAAAGTGTCTTTGTCGCCGTTTTTATTTCAATTTTTCCTTCAAATAACTTAAATTTTCTAAATTCTAGTTAATTTTTTTGAGTGTAGTAAGGCTGTTGTATAGGGTGGCGTAAAAACCATCATCAGATTCCTTTCGTTATAACATTTGTTTAAAGTGAAAATTCACTTGTTTCTTAACTTCTTCAAGGTGTAGGTAATTCTTGCGTACACCAACTACTTAAAATATCTCCAAGGGAGGAAGCCGGGAATAGACAAATCTTAGGATCTGGCTTGCGAAGTTACACGTGCTGAGAAGGAATCCCTCAAAATACGCATTGTATTTCGTGCAGTATAACAAGTGGGCCATTCCCATTGAGGCCATGTTTCATTCAAATCCATATCTTCAACTTCGTGCTATAAATATTCAGTCAGCATGGATCTGTAGCCGTCGTCGTTGACTGTAAAAGTATTGTCGTCAGCTTCTTCGCAAAAAATAAGGTCCACTCATCTTCTACAAAGTAACTTTGTGATGGTGTAATGGTGTTTCATGAATTATGCGTGGATTTCCGCCCCCAGAACTGAGAATTTTGCTTATTGACGTGGACTCCGAGATAAAACGAGCTAATCAATTTTGATGGATAACCATCCTCTTCGCCGTTGAGTTCACAAAACGGAAACTTTTAAGGAGTCTAGTCATTCATTGTTATTTGCTATAAATTTCGAACGTACCTACTTTATGAGTGTCAAAGCCAAACTGACAGCACTTTCCGATAGGGTAATACTTTTTACCCCACTTTGTACGTCTATGTAGTGTAATTGTCAACACTATTTGTACTAACAATTTTATAGGTACTACTCTGTATGTAGATTAATATTTTATATAAATACAAACTTAAAAATACTCATACGCTATGGTTTACTTCTATACAAATTGGATAAAATACAGGTTGGTTGAAAAGTTCCTGCGCTCACCAAGAGATGGCACTGCTAGCTCCAAACTTTTTTTTCTTAAATTGGTATAACTGTCCTGAGAACACATGCAAAGTTGCAAGTCACTCTGACAATTCTTTCTTTGTTTACAAGCCATTTGAAGTTGACGTGTCATTGATTTTTTTTAATATGGAAAAAATTGAATATCGTGCAGTCATTAGATTCTTTGTGTTGAAGGGTTTAAAAGCAAAGGAAATTTATAAACAGTTGTTAGAAGTGTATAAGGAGTCCTCACCTTCAAAACGCACCGTTGAATTTTGGGCTGGTGAATTTAAACGTGGTCGTACCAGCCTTAAAGACGATCCACGCGAAGGACGACCAAAAACTGCAACCACAGCAGAAATCATTGAGCAGGTGCATAATATGGTTAGTGAAGATCCAAGTTTGACTAAGCGTGAAATTGCTAATGTCATAGGCATTTCAGACAAACGAGAACTCCATATTTAACATGCAGAATTACGTATGAAAAAACTGTTTGGAAAGTTAGTGCCGCACAAATTAACAATTCAACAAAAAATGGATCGAAAACAAATTTCTCAGCGTAATTTGGAGCGTTTTAAGCCGAATAAAACCGACTTCTTTCGTCGTTTTTTAACTATGGATGAGACTTGAATCTACCACCATGATCCTAAATTGAAACAAGAACGTTTACAGTGGACTGAAGCTGGTTGTTCAGCTCCAAAGAAGGTTATGGCATCAGTTTTTTGGGATGCAAGAAGAATTTTGTCGATTGATTATCTTCAGAAAGGTAAAACAATCAACTCTAAATATTATTGCAGCCTTTTTGATCAGCTGGATGAAAAAATTCGTGAGAAAAGACCTGGTTTAAAGAAGAAAAAATGATTTTTCATCAAGACAATGCACCTGCTCACAAAAGTGTTTTGACGATGGCTAAATTCAAAGAATTTAAGTACGAATTGCTTGAACATCCACCGTATTCACCAGATTTGACTACCAGTGACTACTATCTCTTCAGAAATCTCAAACAATTCCTTCGTGGAAAGCATTTTTCTTCGAATGAAGAGGCCATAACAGCCGTAGACGGTTATTTTGCAGAGCTTCCGGAAAACCATTATAAGGATGGGATAAAATTATTGGAAGATAATTGGAACAAGTGTATTGAGCTTCTAGGAGATTATATTGAATAAAAAAATATATTTCGTAACAAAACCAGTATTCTTTCATTTCGAGAGCAGGAACTTTTCAACCAACCTGTATATTTATTTATTTTTTTTTTGCAAAATTAAACACAAGTAATAGAAAAATTTAATATTATATTATTTTAATTTAAAACAAAAAAAAAACTCAAAATAAATAAAACTCTTTGTAAATAACCCAAAATTGTATTTTATATAAAATATTACATATAAAAGATTCTAAACACGATCCTAGTCAAACAATATTAAGTACATGAACGAACGTGTAATGACAACATTTTGTGCGACAACGTAATATATAACACAAGACCACATTGGCACACACACACACACACATACACACATCTACAGAAAGACACAATCAAGCAACACAGTATGTATATATGTATGGCATTATGAATACGTGTAATAATCCTTAAAACATACAAGAAAGTAGAAAAAGAGTTTATATAATATAAACCAGAATAAGTGTATAACAGAAAAAGAGTATAAAATGTATGTGTTTATATAAAATATATACAAACAACATAACTACCAATTATAAAATCTTGATAAGTTCGCGCGCGTAAATATAAAAAGGATTCATGATACACTCGCACTAGTAAGCTTAAGTGAAATGCGATGAAATCTACCCGAGGACAAGGTACCTATATTCTATTTAAACATTAAAAAGATATGTAAAAACTATGCTTACATTTAATTAGTAATGTTTTTTTTTTTTATATAGTAATTACTTTACTTGCACTGAGAGTGTGAAATTGTATTTAAGGTTTAAAAAAAATTAAAAAATAAACTTTTCTCTTTAAATAAATGTAAATGCACATTGTTTAATACATCTTTTATATAAAAAAAAATTACAAAAAAGAAAATCTGTCTTTAATGCAGACAAAACTTTTTATATAAAATATATTTACTCAACAAATTCACTAATAATTATTTAAACGCCTTTGAAGAGTTTTAGTAATTTACTTAAGAATTGTGCCCAAAATCTACATAGATTATCCAATATAAAAAAATTTTGTATACTTAAATATTTGTTTACCATGATATTACATTTTGATTGAAAATTATTTTCGGTAGATACTTAAACCATTTTACACTGGCGTTGCTTGAAAATAACACCTTCTTTCCAAGACCCAATATATTTTAATAGAAGAGCGATATGTTTATGAAGTAAAAAACATGTGCTAGTTTGGAGTCATATTTATTAAAAAAAAAAAATATGTATGAAAATGTATTTCTTTAGTCTAGTTCGAGATCACAGAAAAAAAAATTTTTTTTAATGAAAAAATTTTTTATTATACCCTCCACCATATATGGTGAGGGTATATATCAGTTTGTTATTCCGTTTGTAACATGTCGAAATTTATGTAGGTCTAAGACCCCATAAAGTTTATATATTCGTGATTTAGCGATGTCCGCCTGTCTGTTGAAATGGCGATCACGACGCGAAGACGCTAGCGGGGGTACCTATTTTTACATATTGAAAATGAGCAAAATCGGTTCAGCGGTTAAAAAGTTATGGGTGAAAATGTGAAGATACCTCTAAATTTTCCATACAAATTGGTGTATTTTAGTACAATTTCATAGTAGCGACTGATATATAATATATTTTCTTATATTTTTTCACCAATCGCTTAGAAATTAATAATATTTTGTAAACCTCAAATATTTTTCACCTTAAAAAATTTTTTTCACCACTAAAATTTTTTTTTCACCACAAAAAATTTTTTTTACCTAAAAAAATTTTTCACCTCAAAATCTTTTTCACGTAAAAAAAATTCGTTTCCGCATCCAAAAAAGTTTTTCACCTCAAAAAATTTTTTTACCTCCATAATTTTACTTCAAAATTTTTTTAACATTGTTTGCATCACATTGTTTGCAGCACATTGGTGGAGGGTATTCAAAGATTCGGCAAAGCCGAATTTAAGCCTTTTTTACTTGTTTTTATTTTGCAATCATGGAGAATACACAGACAAAAGAATACAAGTTATTAGGCACAAGCTAAATGGAATGCATTTTCTGGTCCGCTATGACCTTCATCAACATTCTTTGTGCCCGAAAGTGCCAATTATAAAGGTTTTTCCAATAGGTACTTGACAACTTTGAATGTAATTAGTGAACGCACTATTTCACTGATCATCTATGGCGTCATTGGGCTATATTTTTTTGTCGATAATAACAATCGTTATCGCGCTATGATTGCCGATTATGTTTGGCCCGAATTGGAAAACACAAACCATACAGCACACGTTACAATCGATTTATTGAAGAGTAAGTTTGATGAGCGTGTTATCTCAAGAAATGTACCAGTCAATTGGCCGCCTCGTTCGTGCGATTTAACGCCTCTAGACTTTTTTCTTTGGGGCTACGTCTATGCCAAAAAACCGACGACGTTGGAAGAACTCAGAGCCAACACTGAACGTGAAATAGCGGCCGTTACGGCCGAAATGTGTGACCGAATCATCGAAAATTGGGTCAAACGAATCGACCGCTGCCGACGTGCCCGTGGTGGTCATATGAACGAAGTCGAGTTCCATTCATAAATGTTTTTATTGTATTTCAAGTCGATCATAAAGTTTTGAAAATATCTCAAATGGTTTGCGTTTTATTTAAAAAAATAAGTTGTCAAGTCCTTATGGGAAAACCCTATAAATACATATCTCTATTTAACTCACAAATAAACAGAAAAAGGTATTAATGCTAACGTACAGTTACATATATTTTTATTAAGAAATCTTTCAATTTAAAGACATTTTAATAAGCCAAAAATTACCCCATTTTTAATTTGAATGAGCAAACAGTGCTGCCATATTAAAATTTTGAAAAATCTTCTAAATATATTAAGAAATTAAAAAAAAAAATACTTAAACATCGTGAAAGGCAGACAGATGAAATTTTGTACATTAGTTTTATAGTATTATGTACAAGGTAGAGCAATAAGTATCACGCTATTGGAAAATGCTGCCATTTTTGCAAATGTATATCAGCTTTATTTTGATATTCATGAAGTTGATACGTGGGAAATTTATACGCTAAGAAAACAGATTTACAACATAATTTCTGGCAGTGTCTACCGGTAAGAGATAATGCTAGAAGTCAAAGCCTGTAGAGGGTAGCCGGTTTGATTCCCAATCACGGAATACGCTTTATATAAAAAAAAGTTATTCATATTGACGTGTCCTTGGATGGGATGAAACTGTGACAGTCTGGTAACATGTTTTCTTCTCCCTTATTTTCTTCCTGTTAATGAGCACTTCAGGCATCTAATTCTTATATTAATTACAATTGTGTATATGACTTAAAAAATTTTATTTTATACAGTCAAATTAAAATCAAATTCATTAAAGAAAACCATTTTGGCGTTTACACAAATCCGCTGACATACCATTTACATTAGTTAAATTTAATTGCTTGAAGTATGTACTGCTACAATTTCTTGTCGTTTTTCATTTTATGTACAAAATAAACTCTGTATGAGGTAAACATTTTGTTCTTATTCTCCTGGGAATTGTTGTAAGTGGCATCATTTCAATTTACTTTTATTACATTTTTAGCAATGAGCATGAGAGTACGCCAATCTTAACATTCCGATTTAATGAAATTCAAATATGTGGAAAAACTAAAAACAAGCTGCCGCTGTGTTTTTATACCCTCCACCATATATGGTGAGGGTATATATCAGTTTGTCATTCCGTTTGTAACATGTCGAAATACCCCATAAAGTATATATATTCGTAATCCTTATGCAATTTTAAGTCGATTTAGCGATGTCCGTCTGTCTGTCCGTCTGTCTGTTGAAATGGCGATCACGACGCGAAGACGCAAGCGGGGGTGCCTATTTTTACCCAGATTATTGAACATCCGAGCAGTTTGGTATTTAAAATGAGCAAAATCGGTTAAGCGGTTCAAAAGTTATGAGTGAAAATGTGAAGGTACCTCTAAATTTTCCATACAACTTTGTACAATTTTTCTATATCTATTTTTTTTTTTTTCTGTTAAGTAAGTAAAAATGTAAGTAAAAATGTTTTTTTTTTTTTTTTTAGTAGTATACGAACCATATTTGACCCAGAGGGCTTGGTTCTTGAATATTTGAATAAATAAATAATAAAAATGTTATTAAGTCTTCTTATTGTTCGATTACATTTATTGTCTTACATACATACTATGGAAATAATAACATTCTTAGAGCTATATGTGTGTTACTCTGATAACTAAGTTAACTTAAAAATCAACAATGTTAAAGTCGCTAACAGAGCAGACCTCTGTAAATAACATTGCTAAAACTAAATAAATAACATTACTAAACTAAATAACAAAAGTTCGTTACATAAATTGACAAAACATATGCATATTACAGTTTATGCAAAATTTAGTATATACGTATATCATCTCCAGCCCCTATGGTGGAGGGTATTCAAAGATTCGGCACAGCCGAATTTAGCCCTTTTTTACTTGTTATTTTTCATCTCGTCAATTTAGGGGAAGAAAAAATTCAATAAAAAACAAGTGGTTATATTCGTCATAAGAGAAAGTTTGATATGTTTTATGTTTTAGCTCAGGGATGTCAAGTTGTTTCAAAAAGTACAAAAAAATGTCTTCGCGAAAAATTCTTGAAAATCAAAAATATGACGAATATCAAATGAAAGAAAAAATACGTGACCGCTCATATTTAATAAGTTATATAATATATGAATTCGAGCGCCCCGGTAGGCTAGTTGGTAGCGTGCTAGCTCATCAGTGCGGAGGTAGTGGGTTCGATTCCCACCAGAGGCTCTGGTCTGTTTTCACTACAACGCGCCGAAGGTCTTTGTTGCTAGTGCTCGGTTAGGGTATTAGGATATAATTTGGACTGATAAATCAGTCCAATTCTGCATAGAAAGTACTCCAATTTTTTTACAACAACAAATTCAAATAAATAAAAAAGTATCAAAAAAGGTGTCAGCAAAAAGCGCCTAAAATGCCTTTCTAACGATACCAGAATACATAGCTTAAAAAGCTAAAAAAATGTAAAAATACCTATTCTGAACCCTTTTTTGACCCCTTAAAATTTCGAAGATGGCACAGGTCGATCTTAGATTTTTTTTCTCTTACATATTGAAGTTTTATTAAAATCGAAGTGTTCCTTCGTTAGTATGTGAGAATAAGTGTTAAGAAGTTTTTCTTAGAAATTTTTTTAAGAATAACTTTTTTACAAATTTCTCAAAATCTACATCTGAGTCGACTAAACTATGTTCGTCTCTCCGTGTATATATGTAAATATAGTATTCAAACTGCAGGTCAAAAATATTAAGATATTTGCATACAATTTGGTATGTAACTTTCTATTGTTCCATGATTGAACTCATTTGAATTTAGTTAGAATCGTTCTATATTCAGACCTTCCTGCCATAAAAGCCCACACGCAGAGAAAAATCATGGTTAGGGTAATCAAAACATGTATACATTCACAAGACAATCACTGTACTTGGGGTTGTACCATTGCAAGTGGCTAAATGTTTCTGTAAATCGCCTAAGAATTTCATGGTGTCGCCTAAGAATTTTTTGTAGTTTCGTCATTTGGCATCATGGCATCACCATGGCACCATGGCATCATGCGTGGCTAAAAAAAATGTAGTTTGTTCATCCTGGTTTTAAGGGTCCTTGCTTTAACATCAGATAAAAAAAATAAGTCGACATTGCGGCGGTTGCCGTTCGTCGTGATGATGTTACCCTCGGCTCCTAACTGAACACCACACAGTTACTTTGACAGGGTGTAATGGCACCTCATGAATTATAAGTAGATTTTCCGTGCCCCATAATGTTAGCACTTTGTACTTGGTGAAGAGTACCTAGTTTAAGAACTATGTACTCAAAAATTTGTTATATAAAAAAAATGTAGAATTAAAATCCATCTTTGAGTCTCACACATTTTTAATATCTATGTTTTAAAATGAATTTTACAAATGTCAGCTTACTGGTAAAATAAAAAATAAATAAAATATTTTTCCTCTATTCTATATTTTACTATTTAATGCAAATAAAAGAACAAAACTTTTACAAGAAAAAAGTAAACATTTTTTGTGTTATTATATCCTTAAGGAGCAATAAAATATATTTAGTCTAATATAAAAGTTACCACCATATTTGTTTAAAAATAAAAACTTAGAAAGAAATTAAAAAAATAATGTTGATCAAGCCCGACTATGAGATACTCTAGATCGCAGTATGATTTGATCATATTAAGGTAACTGCATCAAATTCCGGGAATGGATCTGATTCTTGTAAGGAGGATTTATATGGGACTAGATCCATATTTTCCTTTAAACTTTAAGGCATGATTTATGGTTTCATATTGTGTAATCTTCCCAAACCAAACAACAACCAGGTTTTGTGTGGCTCAACATCATTTTAACCCAATTCAGATAAGAACTTTCAACACCCAAAGAAAAAACATGGTTGGGTCAATCATATTCCAAGAGCATGATATATTTTTGGGTTTATGGTTGTGCCAACCATAATCGTACTGTGTTATGGTTATCATATGATAATAAAATAACCATATCTTTACCATAATATGGTCCCTACAGTTATATTATGATTCAAAAATTGCCATATTATTATGGTCCTAAATAAACATGTTATAATAAATTTATCATAATATGAGCGCACGTTATCATATGATAATAAAATAACCATATCTTTACCATAATATGGTCCCTACAGTTATATTATGATTAAAAAAATTGCCATATTATAATCCTAAATAAACATGTTATAATAAATTTATCATAATATGATCGCACGTAATTATTATGGTCCCTCATAAATATATTATGATTCCTGGATTATTATTATATGATCCATAATCTATGAAAATTTCTTAAAGGAAATGTTCTTAGAAACTATGAAAAAGCTCTTTATATTTAAGAATATTTCCTTTAGAAATTTTTTTTTTTAATTAATATAAAGGAGTTTTTGGAAGAAAAATTGTTAAGGAAAAAAATCATAGGCTTTAAGAACTTTTCTTTCTTTGTTTGTATAATTATTTATTGATTGTTGCCACCATTTTATCGTTGCATATTTTTTTCATAGTCAGAATTTTTGTTACCACAGTATGGTTACAGCCAATCATGATATAAAATAGAAGCTGCCAATCATAAAATAGTAAAATATTTACTAAATAATGATGGTAGCGACTATGTTGATGGTTAGAAAACCATTAACTTGGTTGTGACAACCATACCCAATTGCAGCAAGCACAATATAGTAGCAGTGATCATATTGCAACCATGTTTTTTCTCTGCGTGAATAAGAGGTACTGAATATGGCTCGATTGGAACCAATTTAAATAGGATTTGTCCATGCATTAATAGAACCTGATGTGCGAAATTGCATCTAAATATCTTTAATTACAAAGGTTCAACTGAAAAAGTGATTTTGAGTAAATTAGTATACTATAAGATGGCTCTAGGTCCCTCTCCACATAGCTGTGTAGGGTATACAAAAACCATAACAAATCTGCTAAAAAAAAACAACACTAACAAAATATAATTACTCAAAAAATACGTAGCATGAGTAATATTTCCCAAAAGGTTATCAGGGTCGTTTATTAAAAAATATATAAAAAAATGTAATGCATATATAATTTCAAAAAAAAGGTGTGTTAATGTATGTATCACCAATGAGAAGGTGTCAGATAAAGGTTATCAGTTTTATGGCTTTAGAGATTTTTATGTGTTTCTTTTTGTGGTAATTTGAACTGGTTTTTATACTATAGTGGAATGAAGAAGGGTTTTTTCTATTGACTTGTTTTTAAAGCTTTGTACATGTATTTTATTTTTATTGTTTTTTTTTTTTATTTTTTTTTGTAAAAACATAAACCCTGTTTATATTTTAAAAAATAAGGCCATATATTTATGGTTTTAGGTTATAAAGATTAAAAATGTAAATGGTACAAACTTTGGCAAAAACTTTGTGGTTTTATTTGGCATAAAGAAATATAAAGATTTTTTGAAATTTATTAAAATCTTTGATTACACAAAGGAAAAAGGTTTGCAGTATTTTATGAATTTAATAATTTTTTTTTACGAATGAGTAATATAAAATTAGTTGGAAAAAATATTAAGCATACGCATCGAAAAAATTGATTTTAAAAAATTTAAAAGAATAGGGTAATTCTTATTAAAAAACTGGTGTGGAAGTTCTGTTTGATAGTACATACACAGAAAAAAAATTTGCAAAAAAAAATTTCAATTGAATTTGTTTTTAATTTTTTTTCAATTAAAAATTTAATCATATCAATTATATTTTTAATTGATAAAAAACTTGGTGTACAACCTTTTCTTTGATGCAGAGCTTGATTATTAATTTAATTAATCTATGAATTAATTATAATCACTTCATATCAATTATTCAATTTTGGCTGGATTGAATAATTTTTGTGATTCCGTTCGGAAACGATTTTTGATTATTTGCTTTGTTAAAATTTAATTTAATGAAATTAATCCACAAAAATCAAATGAATTCTCTGAACTTGGCATTAATTAAATAAATTAGAAAATTATTCAAACAATGAACTTAATTATGCAAATCGATTCGTTAAAAATTGAATCAGATTAAAAAATTAAATCAAAGAATCATGGTTTTAAAGGTCTATTTTAAAATTTAAAAAAATTATTAAAATTTGAATTTGTTTAAATTTGAACTCTTTTTTGAAAAAAATCTGCGAAAAATCATTTTAGAAAAAAAGAAATTTGATTATTTAATTGATTTTTGCATAGAACTTTAATTAAAGTTATAATTGAAATCATTAAAATTTTAACTGAAAATCTTTAAGATTTTTGAAAAGAACAATATTGAAAATTTTAATTGATTTGAATCCGCATTTTCCATCAAAAATTTAATTAAAAATTTTAATTAATTTGATGCTCGTATTTCAATTAAAAATTTTATTCAAATTTTAATTGATTTTTGGTTAGAACATTAATTTAAGTTATAATTGATATAATTAAAATTTTAATTGAAAATGTGGAAAATTTTTGTTTAAAAAAAAAATATAGAAAATTTTATTTAAATTTAAATTGATTCTAATCTGAAATTTCCATCAAAAATTTTATTTAAATTTTTTATTGATTTGATGCTGGTATTTCAATTAAAAATTTTATTAAAATTTTACTTTAAAGTTTAAGTTAAAGTTATAATTGATATAATTAAAATTTTAATTGAAAATATTGAAGATTTTTGATTTAAAATTTAATTGATTAATGATATGATTAAAAAAATAATTAAAAAATTTTAATTAATTTTAACAAAAAAAAAAAAAATTAATTCATATAACAAATTCTGTTGCTGGTCCAAATTAAATTTTTAATTGTATTTACAAATATTTTAATTGAAACTCGATTTTAGTTTTTATCTGTGTAATATCTATTAAACACCTGAAAAAAATTATTATTTTTATTTGATTAAATCTTCTGTCTTACGTATGAGTAATAGAAAATAACATAACAAACATTAATCATACGCCCCTAAAAATTGTGAAAAAATTATAATTCTTTATAAATAACTTGTGTACAAGATATTTTTGAAAAAACCTAAAAATATTAAAGATCATAGAAGATTTTCAAACAAGTTTAGTTGCAATACCTACATTGTTTTTCAACTATTTAAAAATCCATTACTTAGTTTTTTTTCTAATCCATATTAAATTTTCTATCCTTAAAACGGTAGACAATATAAAAGGTTGTCTTTTGTAAACCACCTTTTAATTTAGCTTCTTATATCAAGACCACATCATTTTTATTATTATTTTTTTTTTTTATTTTTTGTCACTCACCATTTATAAGTTTTAATACAAAAGAAGCAAACTACCAGCTTAACATAAAAAGAAAAATGAAAAACATATAATAAAAAAAGACTCAAACTTGAAAATTTTCTCGATAAAGGATTATTAAAATTTTCCATATGAGTTGTTTTAGCACATATGAGAAGAAATATAATATAACTGCAATCATATCAAAAACTTAAATACATACTTTACAAGGAAGGTCCGCTGGGCGGTACACTTAGACTTGAATGATATTTGGACATGTGCTTGAGGGGGCAATAAGAACAAAAAGATTTCCCTTTTTGGTGGTCAATCTCTCTCGTTTTGTGGATTAAGATCGTTTGAATGAAATATATGAATTGGGTATCAAATTAAAGTCTTATTAAAGATTTATCCAGTAAAGTACTAAAAATTTGAAATAGTTTTCAAATAAAAACAAGGTTTTAAACAACTTTAAACATCATTTCTATACCCGGTAAAAAACTTCAAACAATATGTTTAATACCAAAAGTTTCTTAATTGTATCCCCTCTGCATGAGAAACAAATTCGATCGAAGTCATAGGGAACCCCCAAAACATTCTCTGCTTGTCAGTTATATGCTTCTTCGTCTTCTAAATAATTTTCCCACACTCCATCTTATACTTACACAAAAGAAAGAAAAAAAAAACACAGAACTTTTTATAACTAAAAAGTTTTTCTTGTCTATTTTTGTTAATTCATGTTAACCTTCAAACCGCCAAAATCTACTTTTAATAATATTTAAATTTAAAACTGAAACAAAACTGCTTTCAATTATTATTCTTTATACAGAATTAAAGTTATTGCGATGCAAAAAAAATTGTTAATTTTTGGAGTATATGTTTTATAGAAAAACTATGCTACTCACGGTTCTCGCTGTAATTATAGAAATCACAGCAAACCTTGGCAAGGTGAAAAATGGATAAGATAATCTATTCATAAAAAAATTTTGAAAATAAATAAAGCTAAGGTGGACCGAGACGGGATGGGTAGAAGCCCACTGTTATAAGTGGCAAACCGTGAATTTTTCAGGAAACTTTTGAAAAACTCTTGAAATTTGTAAAAATTTGCCTAACTATTTGATTCCGTTGAAACGTTTAAATTTAAATGCCATATAAACTTAGTCAAAAGAACAGCATGAATTTTAATGGAATTATTTTCATATTGGTTCGTTATGAAATACATAAATCCCAATGACATAACACTCAAGCCAAAAAATGAAATAATCTTTAATTAAATAAAGCCGAAAGATCCAAGAAGAAAAATAAATTGAAAGTAATCCCCAACAGAGACAATGGAATATCTTTTAATATTAAGGGTTTGCTTCATAATGAAATAACTCCCAAAGAATGAAATGAAATAGCTCCCAACGAAATATTCTCAAAAAAAAAAAAAATAATAATAAATAGGTCCTAGAACTATAATTTTCTAGGACATTTATAGAGCTATACAAATGTATAAAAAAAATATAAGTAATCTTCTATGATGACGACAATATGTATGTCAACTTCCTGGAAGCAGAACATTTCAACTTTTTTATTTCTTTCTCTACTTCAGGCAGACATTATTCCGATAACCGGTTTTAAGAATATGTCCGAATAACTTTCTGTCATAATTCCAACAGTTGAAATGAGTGTAATAACCGTTTGCTAAACGGTCATAATAATAATGTGAATTATCGCAGTTTCTCTTTATTAAAGTAAAGCCACTGTCCGGAATTTTTTGTCAGTGAAGCCGGTATTAGACATACTCCAGAGAAGACAACCCCTGAGTACAGCCGAAAACCGGCCGCCCACAAAATCTTTATTTGGAAAAGTAGTCGGTTAACATAATGCTGAATTCGATCATACACTCGGAAAAAAAGTTAGTAGAAAAATTTGTAAACGGTTTTCAATCCGTAATTTTTTGTCAGTGATGCCGGTATTAGACATACTCTAGAGAAGACAACCCCTGAGTACAGCCGAAAACCGGCCGCCCACAAAATCTTTATTGGGAAAAGTAGTCGGTTAACATAATGCTGAATTCGATCATACACTCGGAAAAAAAGTTAGTAGAAAAATTTGTAAACGGTTTTCGATCCCACTTTATTATTTTTGTACTGATTTTCAGTAAGCAAATCTTTTTGCCATTACAGAATATTCACAAATTTTTGTTGCTAATTTCAGAAATCATTATACAAATTTTTGAAAACCGATTTGCTAACTGAGCAAAAAAATTTACTAATTTTAAAAAAGTATATATTAAACGGAATGTTACTTCCAATTAAAATTTAAACCTCCAAACTTAAATTGCCTTAAGATGTTACATAGTTTACATGCGTTACCTCGTAATGATAGCTCGTTACCTTTTTCATTATTTGCTAGCATAAAGTAATAAGTTACTGATTATTGATTACGTAATATATGGTTTATAAATGTAAAGTAATAATTGAAATATTTTTGAAAATCTATTTTTAGATACATTACTTTGTGTTTTTTTGTAAGCAAAAGGATAATGTATGTTTGTTTTGACAACACTAGCGAAAAAACGAAGCGCAACAATTAATTTAAGTTTAAAGCAATCAAATACTATATGCGTCGATAGCTCAGTGGGTAGAGTTCTTGGCTGGCAAGCAGAGTTCCCTGGTTCGATTCTCATCATGGCCACATTATTTTTAATAACGTTTAAAATATTTGTAATAATTTTTTTAATGAAAATTCCACTTTTTTAGATTTTTAAATCTATTTTTAGACACATTCTCGTAACCATATAAGTAACCCCTTACATTATCACCCCTAAAGTAATGGGTGTATACATTACTTTGAGGCTCATCGCCTGTAAAATTCATCAGCGAAGTAAGGTGTAAAGTAATCCATGAGCCCCTATGGCTACACATTTCTTTACACATTATTAAGTAATGTGTCGTTTTGCTGGCTACCGACTCATGCCTGAAAATTAGTTGTACTTAGTTCTAAAAATCAGCCCTTAAATCAATTAAAATTAAACCTTTAAAGTAAAAAAAATTTACTAAAATATTTTTCAAAACAAATGTTTTGTTTTTAAAATTTTTAAGTATTTATTTTTTTTAATTTTGTTTTAAATATTTTTTGAAAAAAATAAATAAAATAAAAAAATCGTCGATGTTCGACGAAAAAAATAAATAATAATATTTAGTGAATTTGTTTTGCTGATTTTAAATTTTACTTTACAAAAAGTTTTCTAAAATTTAGTAGTGGCAGCTAATTTTTTCTACAAATTGCATTGTACTACACGTCAGCAGACATGTGTTGCTAAGATTAGCAAAAAATACCGCTGGACTTAAATTAGCAAAATTTCCCGTAATAACAGCAAAATTTTCAGTAGGAATTATTCCCCTAATTCTGGGCCTTATTTTGGGACGTTTGCTTCTGGGCTTCTGGGGTTATGTCAGCTCACCGCTTACGAGGTAAGAGAATTTTTACTACGAAATAACCCCAAAAGACAAAATATGTAATAACCCCCAAAAAAGTAAAATTTTTAAGGCGCCTTTTTTTGTTTTTTTTTTTTTGGTTTACTTTATCTTTAAATTTGGATATTGTTTCATTTCGAAAAACCCCCAATGAAACTAATTCTAAAATTAAAATATATTCGAGATTATTTCATTTTTAGTTCTTTTTGGGAGTTATTACATATTTGTTTTGTTGTAATTTATATTTTTAAAATTTACATATTTGCAATATTTGTTACAATGAAAAAGGTGCTAAAATGTAACATTAAGTTTTGAAATAATTATTACACAAAGAAGAAACAGTAAATTGCTGTATTCGATGTGTCAGGAGCAGCTTTTCGCTAAATGATGTATGTAAAAAAAATGTATTTTTTATGAATAATAAAGGATGGTTAAATTTTAAGGGTCGATGTTGAATGTGAACCACACCTAAACGTCAAGTTTCTTTCTGCATTTCATTTGACATTTCTCAATTTCAGACTAACTCAATTTGAACCATTAAAAGATACACAATCGAGCAACGCGTTAAAGTTATTCAGGCTTATTATGAAAATGGGCGTTCAAATCAAAATGTATTTCGTGCATTTCGTGATTTTTTTCGTCAGCAGAATCGACCAAATGTATCCACAATGGGGAAAATTGTGGGCATATTTCAGCAAAGCGGGTCTGTGAAAACACCTGTGCATGCTCGCCCAGTTCGTTCCGTGAATTGTGTTCGCTATGGCGAGATGATAATGAACTTATTGTGGCCAGGAATTGAGGATATGACCCTGGACGATATGTGGTTTCAACAGGATGCTGCCACTTGCCACACAGTTTACGAAACAATGGCTCTTTTGTGATTTGACACCGTTGTCCTTCTTTCTTTGGGGATATTTGAAAGAAAAGGTATACGTGGATTAGCCAGCAACAATTCAAGAGGTAAAGGATGAGATAATTCCGCACATTAACGGCATAGAACCTCAATTATGCCTCAGCGTCAGCGTGATATTTTGTTTCACACATAATTGAACCATACCATATTATCATAATAAAAAGAAATGACAATAATTTCCTAAATAATTTGTGTTTTATTCAAAATCAATATCGGCCCTTAAAATTTAACCACCCATTATTTTTTAAAGAAATGATGCTTATGTTAAACAAAAAATTGAAATTTATGTTAAACAAAAATTTAACTATATTTTATTTTTTTTAAATTTAAAATTTTGTGATTTTAGATAAATAAAAAACTATTTGTAAAATTTGGTTTGGTTTTAAGATTCAAGAAGCCAAAAAACTACAAATTTAATTAAATAGGCAAGAAACCATGACTGATTGTCAAAAAAAAAAAAAGAAATGCACCCACAATGTGTGACTGTTTGGTGTAGATCTTGGGCTGGAGGCATTATTGGACCAAACTACTTCAAGAATGCGATTGGTCGAGAAGTGAACGTTACTGGTGATCGATTACGCGACATAAAAACAGAGTTTTTCTGTCTTAATACGATGATATTGACATGTGGCTTCTATGAGACGGTGCCACATGCCATATAGCCTGTGCATTAATTCAATTACAGCATGAGACTTTTCCCCAATTTTGGTGATCAGAATTGTGCGATTGATCATGCGATTCAACATCATTAAATTTCTTTTTATGAAGTTATTTGAAGTTAATTCTCTATGCCAACAAGATCACAGCTGGCAATACATTAAAAGAGGAAATTTAGCGCTGCATCACCGAAATTCAGCCACATTTATTGAAAATGGTTATTCAAAATTTCGACAAAAGAGTGCATCTGTGCTAAAAAAAAGCTGTTTAGCATATGGGGCCAATTGTCCTATATACTATTCCATACGTAACCCTATCCTATGAATTTTGTGTTTCAATAAAAAATAACAATGTAAAGAAAAAAACTGTGTTCTTTATTTGATACAAATCTTGCCTGAATTTTGGGACATCCTTCAAAAGATTGTGGACCTTATTTCACAGTATTTCATTGGACTTTATTTCATTTCAACCTTTGGTAATTAATTCATTATGAAATAAACCTCCACAGAACATATTTTTCATTTATTAAAAAATAATTTATTTTTTTAAACACACCCCCTTACATGTCACCAGGAGTCTAAAATGTGACAATTGACCCTATACTATGACAAACGCCATGATTAAGAAACAAGTACATTTCATACAAAAAGTAATGTGTAATTTTTCGCCTAAAATTCTTTTGAGTGTACTTGAAGTTTTTTATTACATCAGTTTTTTTTAAATTTTTGGTAGAAGAAAAATGTATAACCAACTTTGAATTTTATTTCTTAATAGTTTTCATGTTTCACTTTCAATATTTTTACGCTTCTAAAATAACGCAAATAAATTCATAAAACTCTATACCTTTTTTCATAATTTTTCGTTCCCTACACATGACACAAATTTCATTTTTTAAAACAAAATTCACCAGTTAGAGGGTTAATACATTACAGAAATTTTCTTTATATATCTATTTTATATAAAACATGTACATAGGTGGGAGTATAGCATATAAACCTGTATATGTCATCATCCATTTATGGTTTTAGTTATGAATATCAATGTCTCTGTGGTTTTGTTTCGTTTGGTTTGCTTTTATTAAAAAGGGTTAAAGACATCTGCCACTGCCCTTTATTGTTAAACAAAAACCATCATAAAAAAACCAGCCTTCAAGTGTAACTTTGAAGATGAGTTGTTAAGTTTTTTTTTTTTTTTTTGTTTTTGTTTTACATGTGTAACTTGAATGTGGAGTAGTTAACCAAAGTTTGGGGTGTGTGTTATACATGTCTTCTAGTACAGTCATTGATGTCAAGTATTTTATGTATAAAAGCCTTTTGTTATTAATCATTATACTAAACAAAACAAAAAAAGGATTCTGACTTTTAAATACAGATTTTGTTTAATTTAAGGATTGAAGTGATTTAAAAAAATATTACATTTAGTTTTTGGTATAAAGAAAAGATTACATAAAGTTGTTTTAAATTCTTTTTTCTTAGGTCGAGATTTGTATAAGAACACATAATAGGTCTCTTTAAATTATCTGTCACTATTATATTGGATATTGATCCCATATGACAAGTCACATAATTAACCTGATATATGTCACCGAAAAGTTGGTTGACAAGTCCCAAGTTAGTTTTTCTCTATTTAATAGAGGGTCAATTTATCATAAGACTTAGATTTCCCATAGGGTAACTATCTACTTTAAATAGGACATAACTTTTTTTCTTTTGGAAAATATGATATCAAGTTAAATAAAAAAAAATTGTGGGTACTCACGGCGGAATTTTAAATGATGCTTACCTGAAATAAAAAAATATAAAAAAGTTATTGAAAGTTTAAGAAATGTTAAAAATTTAATAATCCATGTTAAAATCGAAATATATATAGACATATATGATTATACAAGTACATGCATAGTTTAATATAAACCATCATATATTTCCATATATCTTCGGATTAAAATTTTTGGAAATATAGATCAATATTGTCATATATGATCATATACGATTCATAACTGAATAAACCCTCAAATTTCGGATAAAAAGATATATAAAAATATATGAGATCATGTATGGTCATATGTATATATTTAATTGTGCATACATATATTTTTAATGGGCAGGCCGTCAAGGAGCTTCCGCCCTTTTACTAATTTCTGGATAAAAATTATAAAAAGCTGTCTTCAGTGAATTAGCCTACACTGCCGGATACATAAACTTAAAAAGTTTGTAAGTTAAAATAACTGAAAATATCATTTAAAAGAAATTATATTTCATTTAAAACCCGGTCTACTTAATTTTCATTTAAATTAAATGCCATTTGTTATTTATATTTAAATGTTGATTAATCAACTGACACATCCGTAAGAAACAAATGATATAATCAGTTAAAATAAATGTCAAAATTTTACCAACCAATCTTTAAAAAATAAATGTTTTTTTCATTTATTTGAAATTATTTCCGTTTTTGTATTTTTTGTTTTTTTTTTTTTGTTTTAATATACTCGTACAATACAAAATGTATGTATGCATATAAACACTTTTTGTATGAATGTGTTTGTATATGTATGTGTGTTTATGAAGTTCTTTTAATTTGTATTGAAAAATTTTGTATATATACAACCAATTTAAATAAAAAAACAAATTGAAATTTTTTGAATATTTTTTTTTTTTTGAAACAGATAGCAAACAAAATTTAAATTTGTAGTAACTGTTACGGACACAAATAAACCACAAGTTTCCGTTTTGTGGGTAAATTTTTATTAAATTTCAAACAAATGAAAAAAAAAAATAAATGAAACTGAAAAAAATCGGTAAATGATAGTAAATTATTTCGAATAAATGTATAAAAAAGTTATTATAGATATTTCCTTGAAAAATAAATGTATGTTCCTTTATTTTTAAATGAAACGGAAAACTTTTTTATTAAACTACAAACAGTCAACTACATAATATTCTGAGTGTTGATACTAAATTGCGGGTCTCTAGCAAAATGGTTTTGGTCACGCTGTTAAAAGACGTAAATCCTCCTCTTGAGACCACATTTTACTCCATGCCTAACGACAATTCCAAAAATTACCATTAGTATTCTAAAAACACAAAAGTTATGTATTTCAATAAATATAATAGTTTATTGTTTTTTTTTTTTACTTTAAAATAACTTTTGAAAAAAAATAATGCTATTCAAAGATTGATTCGACATATTTTTGTAATTAAGCTAGATTCACAATGATGGAGAACATAAATGTTGCAGAGAGGAGAGTACTAAAATAGGTTTGGCATGATACAAAAAAATTATAAGCTCAAAGGGAACAAAATTCTCTCTACAGATTGGAGTACGCAATAATAGTAAATTGGCCTTTATAGTCACGATCTTCAACTATTTTATGGGTTATAACCACTAAATTCATTTTAAAATGTGACCGTTTAAATGTACTACAGGTTAGTTGAAAAGTTCCTGCGCTCACCAAGAGATGGCACTGCTAGCTCCAAACTTTTTTTTCTCAAGTTGGTATAACTGTCCTGAGAACACATGCAAAGTTGCAAGTCATTCTGGCAATTCTTTCTTTGTTTGCAAGCAATTTGAAGTTGACGTGTCATTAATTTTTTTTAATATGGAAAAAATTGAGTGCAGTCATTAGATTCTTTGTTTTGAAGGGTTTAAAAGCAAAGGAAATTTATGAACAATTCATAGAAGTGTATAAGGAGTCCTCACCTTCAAAACGCACCGTTAAATTTTGGGCTGGTGAATTTAAACGTGGTCGTACCATCCTTGAAGACGATCCACGCGAAGGACGACCAAAAACTGCAACCACAGCAGAAATCATTGAGCAGGTACATAATATGGTTAGTGAAGATCCAAGTTTGACTAAGCGTGAAATTGCTAATGCCATAGGCATCTCAGACGAACGAGTACTCCATATTTTACATGAAGAATTACGTATGAAAAAACTGTTTGGAAAGTTAGTACCGCACACATTAACAATTCAACAAAAACTGGATCGAAAACAAATTTCTCAGCGTAATTTGGAGCGTTTTAAGCCGAATAAAACCGACTTCTTGCGTCGTTTTATAACTATGGATGAGGCTTGGATCTACCACCATGATCCTAAATTGAAACAAGAAAGTTTACAGTGGACTGAAGCTGGTTGTTCAGCTCCAAAGCAGGTGAAGTCACAACGATCAGCAAAGAAGGTTATGGCATCAGTTTTTTGGGATCCAAAAGGAATTTTGTTGATTGATTATCTTCAGATAGGTAAAACAATCAACTTGGAGTATTATTGCAGTCTTTTGTATCAGCTGAATGAAAAAATTCGTGAAAAAAGACCTGGTTTAAAGAAAAAAAATCATTTTACATCAAGACAATGCACCTGCTCACAAAAGTGTTTTGACGATGGCTAAATTTAAAGAATTAAAGTACGAATTGCTTGAACATCCACCGTATTCACCAGATTTGGCTCCCAGTGACTACTATCTCATCAGAAATCTCAAACAATTCCTTTGTGGAAAGCATTTTTGTCGAATGAAGAGGCCATAGCAGCCGTAGACGGTTATTTTGCAGAGCTTCCGGAAAACCATTATAAGGATGGAATAAAATTATTGGAAGATCATTGGAACAAGTGTATTGAGCTTCTAGGAGATTATATTGAATAAAAAATATATTTCGTAACAAAAACAGTATTCTTTCATTTCGAGCGCAGGAACTTTTCATCCAACCTGTACACTAAAAACAGAGCAGCCCAATATGAATGGGGAAGAAAATGTAAACAGAAAAATCTCATGCTATATTTTACAAAAAAAAACTTTTTTATGCCCTTATATTGTATCACTTTAACAACAGGGTTTCTTTCTGTTAAATAATATGTTCTGTTAAATAATATGTACAGAATAGCAAACGCAAAAAAATCATGTTAATGACCTGTTATCGCCAGTTTTAAAGTTATAGAATAAGGGCATTAGTTTCTTTTCGTGAAATGTACTAAATTTTCGTAGAATGTAAGAAATTTTCGAAATTATTTTTAGTACAGAATTTACAATTGTTTTCAAAATTATTAAAACCTTTGTTTGTTCTTTTTTTTACACAGTTATTAATGTGTTGTCAAAATGTTTGTTCCCATTTTAAAAGTTGAAGTGACCAAAAATCCTTAACAAATTGTTAAATAATTAAATTTTACCCAGATTTTGATTGCTAAAAATTAAAAATAAATATTCTAGAAAAAAGGTGCCAACTATTTTCAGAAACTATTTCAGTTATTAAGAATTTTATTTCAAAAATTAATATAATAACTTAAATTAAATTTATACATAACTTTAATTTAATTTATACATATATGAAGTAAAATTAATAACTTCTGAAATTAACTGATGAATCTGAAATGAAATTGAAAATTTCTCAAATTATTATTTTCTAAAACTAAATTGATAATTTCTGCAAATAATTAATAATTTCTAATGTTAACTTGGAAATGGTGTATAAACAAATAATATGTTAAGTTTGTGTTTTTCAAATTTTATATAAATATTCCATGCAAATAAAGGTAGATATAGACTTGCTAAGTAGTTATATATTTAAATATCTACTTAAAAATTAAGAATGTATAAAAATGCTGCCAAGTCTTAGAAATTATTGGCTTTTCTCTTTTTAATGTAAACAAAAATATTTGTCATAAAAATATTTGAAATTTTTATATTTTTAATTTGATAAAATATTAAAAACAACAAAATCTAACAAATGAATTATGTGGTTGTAAGTAAAGGTAGAGCGAGGCAAGCAATATAATTGCTCTATTTTGCTTTCCCGCGAAGTTCATATACAGCTTTCGTACAAAGCCGGCCACAAATGTTCACGTTGTATTTGTTTACACAAATTAAAGAAAAGTCAGGAAAGTACTATCCCGACTATCCCGTTTTCTTTACAAGCCAATTAATGTAGTTGAATACAATTGTGTTGCTGCAATTACCTTGGCTACTACATACAATTGTATGTAAACCTTTGCTTATAGATGCTTTGATGAGTCCAAGTGGGGCAACCTATAATGAAAGGTGAATTATAATTACTCGGGTTAGAGCAATTATAATTGTAGGGTTTTGGGAGATAAATAAAAGGGAGTTGATTAGGTTGTGGTTTCTGTTTCCTTTGGCAAATAATGATTTAACTATGGATTTACTTCTGGTATAATTCAGTTTTTATTTTAATAATTTTGGGTTTAATCAACTGATCGCTTAGGCGGTTCTTGTGAGACTAAAAGACTTATTGTTTTAAAAGTTACAGCAACACATAAATTTTGACTCGCTTTGACTTGATGAATTTTCAATAAATCTTTGCGGCGAAAACTAAATTAAGTGCTGCCATACAGTTTGAAATGCTTATATTAATTGTTATTAAATAATTAATGTAAAAATTATAATGGGGTAAAATTCATGAATTATAATTTAAGTGTCCAAATTAGTTTGGACAGTAGTTAAAACACATTATTAGTAACTCATTATTTTCACATTGAAAGTAATGTAGTATGCAAGAAGCTGACATGGACTGTATAAAACATTATTAGTAACTCATTATTTTCACTTTAGAAGTAATGCAGTGGGTAGGTGTAAGTCATTATTGGTAATGCAAAAAGCAATGAGCTGATATTACTAAATTTTTTCCTGGGAATTTATGCCCCAGCTTGTATTACGTACACATACAAACATGTTTCATAATTTGTTTTATACAAGTCCTGACACGTTTGTAAAACTTTATTAAGTTAATGTAATTTAATATTAAATTTTCATTTAATATTAAAGAAACAAAAGAAAATAATGCCATAAATTCAAACACTATTTTAGTAAAAACCCCTAATTGAATACAACAATCTTCAAGTAAACCAAAACCTCCCCTGCCTCAAAAAAAATCTTAGAAGTAGGCTTTTATAAGATAATTTCATTTAATAGCTTTTTCATGCTCCCTAACAATATTGTGTTGGCTTAAAACACTAATATACAAAAACACCATTGAAAATACAAACGGATATAAAAAACTATCAAAAAGGAAGAAGAAGAAGAAGAAGAAGAAAAAGGAGAATACATAAAAAACTAATAGAAAACTTGTTTGGGTAAATATTATAAATAATATTTAAAGCAAACACAGCTTTTTTGGGCAAAATTTAACAACATTATTGCCCATATGAAAGAGGAAGTAACAAACTTCATTTCGGGCAATGTAATAATACAATAATTGGTGCGTGTGATAGTAAAAAAAAAAAGCCGATTGAGAGCCTTAAAATGAAAATAGAGGAGAAACGGAAATATAATCAACATTAGGAAGTACATGAAAATAACACAAACATTACATTAACAGACACTCAAAAGAAATTAGGATTTTTTTTGGTGCGTATATTTTTTGTTAAAAAGGTCATAATTTTATAAATTTATGTTGAGAAATTAATTTTAACAACTAAACAATTATCTATTTATTTTTCTTTTTTTTTTGTTATTTGTTGGGGTAAAAAAGTCAATATCAATTGGTTAGGATAATTTGGTAGTAAGAGACTTGTCCAAAGGACACCTCCTTTTTTTTTGTGTTTTCCTTGTGCATATTTTATTATGGTTGCGTTGTTTTTGTTGATTTTTATTATTATCTTTTTACAATGTTTACCTTAATTTCCTGTTGGGTTCGTATTTACTTAAGCAATTTGTCAACTGTCATCAGGGCATGACAATAAAAAACCAACAACATTTATTATAATTCTTTAATATTAACCATGTAGTATTTGCTATGGTGTTTTTTTTTTTATTTGTAGTTTTGCAAATATTATTTAGTTTTTTTTTTGTTATTTCTGTATATTTTATTGTTTTAGTATAATGACAAGTTTAAGCTTAATGTTTTTATTTTTTTATGTCTGGTTCCATACACTACATTTATATTTATTTTTTTATTTATCTAAAATATTCTACAACAAATGCTACCAAACCCAACTAACCAACGAGTCCAACTAAAAAAAAAAATGTCATCAAAATAGTTATCAAAGGCATTCCAAATGTCAGCGGTTATTAATGAGTTGTACTAATGACAGCTGTTACACATAAATACTAATTCACAAACAAACATCTACCATTAACCAACTCGTAAATTCAGTACCCTGCACAGTGGAACAAATTAAAAATATTTTGCAAATAATTTAGCCATTTTTTTTTTTTACTGGCTGCTTTGATTACTTTTGAATTTCACACACTTGTAGTTTTGATAACCACCGCGGTAGACACTTCACCAGCTGCGTTATTAGACTACCTTTTAGCTTTGGGGATTATTTTATTGAGGGGAAATTTTTTAGGGTCCTTCTTAAGACTAATCACCATAAATATTCAAAAATTATTTAAAAATTTCCATCGGAGGAATTTTGAATGTTTGGCCAATCAAAAAAGCGCACTACGTTCACCCCAAAAAAAGTCTGTAATGCCAACTAAAAATTTTGCTGTTATTACGGGAAATTTAGCTAATTTGAGCCCAGCGGTATTGTTTGCTAATCTTGGCAATACATGTCTGCTGACGCATAGCACAATGAAATTTGTAGTAAAAATTTGCTGCCGCTACTAAATTTTAGTCAACTTTTTGTAAAGTGGAATTTTAAATCTGTTTGCTTAGATCAGCAAAAAAAAATTACTAAATATTATTAATAAAGGGCGGTTAAATAATTAAATTATTTAGGAAATTATTGTCATTTCTTTAAATTATGATAATATGGTATGGTTTAATTATGTATGGAACAAAATATCGGCCAAATGGACGCCGCGACCTCGGCGGCACACCTCCATCTGATGGTCCAAATTTTCGATGACGCTGAGGCATAATTGAGGTTCTATGCCGTTAATGTGCCGAATTATCTCATCCTTTAGCTCTTGAATTGTTGCTGGCTTATCGATTTACACCTTTTCTTTCAAACAACCCTAAAGAAAGAAGTCCAACGGTGTCAAATCACATGATCTTGGCGGCCAATTAACATCGCCACCACGTGAGAAAACACGGCCATTGTATTTGTCGCGCAAAAGAGCCATTGTTTCTTTAGCTGTGAGGCAAGTGGCACCGTCCTGTTGAAATCACATATCATCCAGATTCATATCCTCAATTCCTGGCCACAATAAATTCATTATCATCTCGCGAAAGCGAACACCTTTCACGGTAAATGCTTGGTCGACCTCATGACTATCGCGAACAACAGCAATATTTTCCGCAGAACGAACTGGGCGAACAGGTGTTTTCACAGACCCGGTTTGCTGAAATTTGCCCAATTCTTCGGATAGTGGACACATTGGGCGATTATGCTGACCAAAAAAAAAAAAAATCACGAAGCGCACGAAATGCATTTTGATTTGAACGCCCATTTTCATAATAAGCCTGAATAACTTTAACGCATTGTCCGATTGTGTATCTTTCCATGGTTCAAGTTGAGTTAGTCTGAAATTGATAAATGTCAATTGAAATGCAGAAAAAAACTTGACGTTTAGGTGTGGTTCGCATTCAACATTTATCGAGCATTAAAATTTTTTTATTTCATTTTTTTTTTTTCAAAAAGAGGTCTAAAAATTGTAAAAACATAAACGAATTTATCATTTTGTTTAAATTTTTGAAAAATATTTAGTAATTTTTTTTTTACTTTAAAGATCAATTTGTAATTGTTTTTACGGCTGATTTTTAGAACTTAAAACAATTTAGGGCTATTTTAAGTGGCAAATCGGTTTTCAAAAATTTGTAAAATAATTTCTGAAATTAGCAACAAATTATTGTAAATATTCTGTTAAAATTTTGTAATTTGTAAAGTGTAAAAAGCAAAAAAGTTTACTAAATAATAATTTTTTTACTAAAAATCAGTACAAAAATAGTAAAGTGGGATTGAAAACCGTTTACAAATTGTGCTACTAACTTTTTTTTTCTGAGTGTACTGAGAAAACTTGTATTAGCTATTAATATTATCAATATATACCAGGAGTGGCAACTGACACCTTTTTAATACCCTTATCCCCTTTTAAAAACCTTTTAAATTGATAACCAATACACTCAAAACACATATTTTGTAGTTTAAATTAACTGAAAATTTTATTTAAAATAAATGAAAAATCACTTTAAAACCGGTTTACTAATTTTTGTATATATCAAAAAAATTTTTCATTAAATTTTAAATGTTAATAAATCAACTTACAATATCGCTACATAATAAATGATTTTTCATTTAATATAACTGTTAACAAATTAACCACTAATCCGTAAAATTAAAAAATATTTTCTTAATTTGTTTCTTTTAACTGTCAACTAATATACTAACAAAATCCGTGAAAAGTAATTATTTTTCAATTATTTCGTTTTTTTTTTAACCGCCAAAAAATTAACTCCGAAGTATGTAAAAATAAATGACTTTTCATTTATTCTGTTTATTTTAGATGTCAGCCAATTAACTAAAGAGTGGTTCAACCATAATGCACGACATTAATTGTAAATAAAACAAAAAGTTTTCTGAGAATAATCTTAATAATTTTTATTATTGGGTGGCATACGTATGTCCGATGTTCCATATTTTCAGTGACTCAGTGAAAGAAATTCGTATTATTTGTAATTCGTAAAATTCTTATTAATTTGTAATTTATTTTTAAAATAAATATCAACAACAGTAGCAAAATTTTCTTCTTTGTATTTTAACTATTTAATCATTTAAAAATAAATTTTTGGGCAACTTTTCAAATAAACTATATTGTCAGTTACTGTAAAAGCATTTTGAGTGTACCAATAACGAAAGTCTTGATTTCAAAAATATCGTTAATACAAAATTTGCTCAGTTAATAGCGGCAGTGAATCGTTTTTTTAACAAAATCAAATTTTTTTACATATAAAATATTCAAAATTGTAAATTAATTTAACTTTATCAAATTTTTTTAACATAACTTCATATTGCTAACTTGACGTATGGTTAAAATTAATTTGAGTTTTATTAATTAAATTGTTAGTTATACAAAAATTAATAAAATTAAAAATTGAATAAGTACATTGGGCAAATTATTAAATTTTGAGTGAGTTTTTTAAAAACGAAAAATAATCCAATTTGTTCTAAGGTAATTAAATCGAAAAATTTGAAAAAATCCCCTAAAAATTTAGGTAATTTTTCATATGAAATTACGGCCGAATTTTCGGGTGATTTGAGCGATTTTGTCTACAGCCCTATTTTTAGGTTTGAAAGGGCTTGCTTTTAAATATAAAAATCCTATAAAGGCATTGGGCAGTTTTACGTTTTTCAATTTGGGCTAATTTTTTATAAAGAAAAAGAACCCATATTGTATTTACGTAATTAAACCCAAAAGTTGTGAATTATCGCCCCAAAAATATTGATTCATTTTTCGTATGAAATTACGCCCACATATGTATGAAAAATGTTTGGTCTATTTTTAGTTTTTATTTTTTAGGTTTAAACTTTCGTGAGTTTGAATTTAAAAGCTAAAAAAAAAATTTATAAATTTATAAATTTTTTTTTTTTCAAAAATTACCAAGAATCTTTAGTGTTTCAAAAATACCCCGAAATTTTTTTTACCTATATTCGATTTTTTTTATTGTTGGATTCACATTCTATTAAGATGTTTATCTACAACGGTAATACCATAGCTTATGAATTATTACCAAAAGCATTTAGATCCTGCCCCACTGTGCGCTATTGTAAACAATGTTTAACATAGTATGTAAAGGGGTTTTTGCATTATATGATTTTTCAAATGTTAAACAATATTTTATGCTGTTTATTACATATTTCCTTAAATGCTAATAAACAAATAGATAGTGTTTTTAACAGGAAATTTTTACAAATATTATTGAAAAATTTAATATTGTAAAAACCCCTTAATGTTGTCTATTTATATGTGTTAGTATATTGCTGTTGGTATTTGTGTTTTTATGTAAATATTTATATGTTGACATTTATGCGTTGACAATGTAATGACAGTTACTTGACAGTTAGTTTTTCAATTGTCAGTTTATTTAATATAAAATCAATGATATTTTTTTTTAGATATCATTTGAACTCTTAAGTTAATAAATTTAAGTGAAATAATTGAATAAACATTGTAAAAGACATTTCTAGAATAAATTAAATTTCGTAAAATAAACGAAAATTTATTTATTTTACGAAAGTTTTTGTTGTTTCGACATTAAATTTGTTTTTTTTTTCATGCATGGATTATTATGAGTGTAGAGCTATTTTTTGGGGATGGACAAAACTTAAAAAGTCTGCTTATGAATGAAACAAATAGGAGAATTATATCTCCTTTAGAGCCGCGCCCAAAGGCTTTCTGTTAAAAATCGAAAATATAAAATATGTTTATGAGTACAGTCTTATTCAAAAATATGGAATTTTTGATCCAATAAAAACCTGGTAAGAATGGGAAAAAGAAAAAAATTCCTACTTACCCAGGAAAAATTTAGTAACAACAGCTCATTGTTTTTTGCATTACCAATCATAACCTACCCCTGCCCACTGCATTACTTCTAAAGTGAAAATAATAAGTAACTAAGAATGTGTTATACAGCCATTGATATTCCATGTCAGCTCCTTGCATACTACATTACTTTCAATGTTAAAATAATGAGTTACTAAAAATGTGTGTTTAACTACTTATTTTTGGCAGTAAAAATCTATTTTTGGTTTTGTTTTTTAATTTTTTTTCAAATTGTTATCAAAAATCAATTCAAATTAAACGCAAATAAAAAATTAATAGAAATAAAGTTGAAACATAATAAAAAATATGTTTTTTAATGATTTGTATTTGAAAATGGGATTTTTACAATACCATTTTGAATTAGAATTTTAAATAAATTAATCTCAAAGTTTATATGTAAATATGTTGTATTTAACTATTTTATAATAATTATAAATATAAAATAAACTTTTTAAAAAATGTATATAATGGGTTTGTTTTTTTTCGATTTTTATATGTACATGTACATCTGTAACTACTTGTAAAGAAAACGACTATACCTACTAACCTGACTTTTCTTTATTTTTTGTAAACAAATACAATTTGAATATTTGAGACCGCCTTTGTACGAAAGCTGTTTTCGTATATGGACTTCGTGGAAAAGCAAAATAGAGCAATTATATTGCTTGACTCACATAATTCATTTGTTAGATTTTGTTGTTTTTAATATTTTATTAAATTAAAAATAAAAAAAATTTCAAATATTTTTATAACAAATATTTTTGTTAACATTTAAAAGAGAAAAGCCAATAATTTCTAAGACTTGGCAGCATTTTTATACATTCTTAATTTTTAACCCTTAGAGTACGGATTAGTTTTTCTTTAATAACTTCGAAAATAATTTCTTTCTCTCTTTTTCCTTTTAGGTAGTCGAGTTTTATTTTAAATACTATATAAAAACGTATTAGTGGCATTATAATATTAATTTATTTGTATTAAAAGGACAGTTTTTCGTTTGGGGGACCCAAGTTACCCCACGTCGTACTTTACGTTACAAATTTTCTTTGTGTTTTTTAGGACAGAAATCGAAAACCGCAGAAAAATAGAAGACCATTTGAATGCCAGAAATGATAGTGAGGAAGATCCTTGGGACACAGATTGTGCCAGTGACAACTCTAGTTGTATACCTGATGCTTATGCGAGTGAAAGCAGCGAAACGGAAGACGAGATTGAGGAACTTGAAGAAGAAGCAGAAGATATTCTTCCGGATATTGATATTAGCGAAGATGATGATGCTTTTCCTATGAATGCAGAATATTACACTGCCAAGTATGGTCGAGTTTGGTATTCGAAGCCATTTCCAGATACATGTAGGTGAGCATGCAATATTGTGAACGCAACTCCAGGAGTAACTAGTTACATGAGTACTGCAACCGAATGATATATTCAATCATCTTATAACACCAATGATTAAAAAGAAAATCTGTCTTCATACTAACGAAGAAGTCAAAAGAGTATTAGATAAATACAATGAAAAGTATCCCCAAAGGCAAAACAAAAACTGGAAAGATTTAACTGGAGGTGAATTGGATGCCTTTCTCGGAGTACTTATAACAGCTGGAGCGCTTCATTGTAGATGAGAAAATGTGAAAGAAATGTGGAGTACTGACGAATCCATTCGGAGAAAAATATTTACTGCATCCATGCCTCGTGATAGATTTATTGCATTGTCTAAGTATATAAGAAGTTGGCCATTTAGAATTTTTATGAATATGGTAGACATAGCTGCACTCAATGCATTTATAATCTTTACACAGAAGAACCCTGAATCGAAACATACAAACTCATCACGAAGAAAGGTATTTCTATTAAATCTTGGACAAAAACTAGCTGAACCAAACATGAGACAACGTTTGCTAAAAGAAGCTAAAATCGTTCCAAACTTACGACGCGCTTTGTCGGCTTGTGGTGTTGCAGCTGAAATTGAAAAAACAAGTGAAAAGTTTATAACAAAGGATGGACTAAAACGTGGTCGTTGCTTTCTGTGTCCTAGAAATAAAGATAAAAAGTCTAAAGTGAAATGTTCTTTATGCTCTGATTTTGTTTGCAATGAACATAGAACTGAAGAAAAGAAAATCGTTTGTCTACAACATACTATGGATTCCAGTGACTCTGAATAAAGAAATTATCGATAACGATGGAGATGAGGCTGATGCAATGAATTTTTACATTTATTTTTTTGTATTTTATATTTTTTAAAGTAAAACTGAATTTCTTAGTTTGTGTTTTTTATTTTAATTATTAATTATAATTATAAGTTTTTTTTTGTGTTAAAATTTAAATTTTTGAAAATAAATGCTGCAAATTTAATTAAATAATCGTTTTTTACTTTTCTAACAGTCTTCCTAATATTATTATGCCAACTTATAAACAAAATAAAATCCATTTTTGAGTGGGGGACTTCAGTGACCCCACTCCGTACTTTATGTAAAAAACTAGACTCCGTACTCTAAAGGTTAAGTAGATATATATATATATATATATATATATATATATATATATATATATATATATATATATATATATATATATATATATATATATATATATATATATATATATATATATGTGCACGGCGCATGTTGTGGGGACGGTTTTTCGTTCCACAAGTTACTATGAAGACATTTTGTTACTTTGAAGACTGTCCTTAAACTTTTCATGATTCTACTGTTTACACTGAAGACATTTTACTGGATGCAGCGAATATTATAGGGACTTTTTTGGCTGTATATACAGACGTCTTCAAAGTATGGGCAATGAATATATATATATATATATATATATATATATATATATATATATATATATATATATTCATTGCCCATACTTTGAAGACATCTGTATATACAGCCAAAAAAGTCCCTATAAAATGCGCTGTGTCCAGTAAAATGTCTTCAGAGTAAACACTAGAATAACGAAAAGTTTAAGGACAGTCCCCAAAGTAACAAAATGTCTTCATAGTAACTTGTGGAACGAAAACCCGTCCCCGCACTATGTGCTGTGCACATATATATATATATATATATATATATATATATATATATTCATTGCGCATACTTTGAAGACATCTGTATATACAGCCAAAAAAGTCCCTATAATATGCGCTGAATCCAGTAAAATGTCTTCAGTGTAAACAGTAGAATAATGAAAAGTTTAAGGACAGTCCCCAAAGTAACAAAATGTCTTCATAGTAACTTGTGGAACGAAAACCCGTCCCCGGAACATGTGCTGTGCACATATATATATATATATATATATATATATATATATATATAACTACTTGGCAAGTCTATATCTACCTTTATTTGCATGGAATATTTATAAAAAATTCGAAAAAAAACAAACCTAATATATTATTTATTTATACACCATTTCCAATTTAATATCAGAAATTATTAATTATTTGCAGAAATTATCAATTTAGTTTTAGAAAATAATAATTTTAGAAATTTTCAATTTGATTTCAGATTCATCAGTTAATTTCAGAAGTTATTAATTTCATTGCAGATGCTATCAATTTAATTTCACATATATTAATTTAATTTCAGTTATTATTATATTAACTTCTCTGAAATAAATTCTTAATATCTGCAATAAAAGAGTTTATAAAAATAATTGGTACTTTCTGAAATTGGAAATGGTGTAGGTATTCATTTCCTTCCTTGTTATCAGTTCTGTAACGACTTATAAACTGATTGTATGTAACCACTTTTTAAGTACCTATTGATAATGCGTTATTTATAAGCAAACTGTTATTAACGACTTTAAAGCCAGCAGTTTTTATTATATGAATTGCAACCAGTTATTTTTGCGTTGCCTATAACTAGTTATTTTAACCTTAGTTGTTTTATTCTCTACTCGTAAGGTTGTATGTAACTAGCTACCTCCAATGACATTCCTATGTTAAAATAATGAGCTTAGCACGCAAACTGCAATCAGTTGCTGCTCGTTCTAAAACCCATTATTTGGCAAGGTCTTTTTTGCTAAGTACTTACCCCCTGAGGCCTGGAACTTTAAGTTGGACAAATACACTGAACATATTTTAAAAGTAACTGACTGATTTAAAAAGTTATCCGTACATTTGTTTTTAAATGAGTAAAGAGTTAAAATATAAAAAATTATATTCGCATACTTCGTTTTTGACATTTTCTACATAAATAAACAAAATAAATTAAAATTCATTTATTTTACAGACTTTTTAGTTAATTTGTTGACAGCTAAAATACTCATTTCGGATTTTGTAGTTAATTAAACAAACAAATATAGGAAATATCATTTATTTTTACGGCTATTTGGTTAGTTTTTTCACAGTTAAAATAATTAAAAAATCATTTATTTTTACAGACAATTAATCTAACTTAGTTTTTTTAAATATTTCAAAATAAATAAGCCGGTTTTTAAGTGATATTTCATTTATTTTAAATTATATTTTTAGTAATTTTCTTCTCTAGTGTAGGCATGTATATTTGCGGTAGGGAAAAAATGCCCTGCTCGAAAAGCTTCCGCTAAAAATCTGACAATTAAAATATGCTTTCCCTGAGTAATGGACTTATTCAAAAAAAACAAATATATATTTTTAATAGAAACAACGATTTTTTTTGCTAGTAATTCATATCTTCAGAAACTCATTACATCGTTATTTTATCATGTTCCCTCAGAAGATACCCTTTTTTAACAGGTAAGTGTGAAAAACTCTTCTGCTCTGTTTGGGCTTAAAGTACCCGTCATATATCTCGACATGATTAAACTCAAATATATTTAAAAAAATTTTTGAGATTTTGAAGTATTTTTCCTTAGTAATTAGCCATAAATTATTTTTGCCTAAGTCAAAGTTTAAAATAAGAAACAATAAGTTTATGTAGAAAAAGTAGATGTTTGTGGAGTAGTAATAGTTCATCTTACTTCAAAATTTTAAAATAAATATCGTGAGTTTATATGCAATATCCTCTACAACACCAAATGAATTTTTTTCAGGAGGGGCAAACAAGTTATTTATGCCCAAGTTCTTAAAATATGAATTAATCTATCATCTACAATATTTTTTAAATATTTCTACAGAGTCTTACGTTATTTGCGGCCCTATGGTTGATAGAGGGTATTGCAATTAAAAGAATTCAAATATTTTATGGCTGATAGAGGTTATTGCCCAGTAAAATATTTGCAATTTTCTTACTGTTTCAACGTTTTCTTTAATGTTTTTTCAACAACAATAAAAATTAAATACACAAAACAATTAAAAATAGACAATATAATTCAAATTGGAAATTGGTACATTTTTACTATCTTTCTGATTTTATTTGTACTTAATTATCATAAAAGTAATGATAGTCTGGCTTTAAATTTGATAGATGTTAAATTGAAAGTTGACGAAGATTTGAAAAACTCCAAAAGTAGGAAGGTTGATCAAAATATTTATGGCACGTAATACGTCATAATTTTAAAATTTATCCATAGATACTCATAAAATATGTCTTATTTACTTTACTAAGCTTTACTAAGTTTTCAGCTATTAAGAAGTTTGACATTTTTTTTTTATATTCTTATTTTTTTATTGTATGTTTTTACCCTCCCCATTTATAAAATTTCTCTTCTACACCATTAACTAAACGTTATTAAAAGTTTATTTTTGTTTAAGTTTGGAGTTCAATTTTAATTTTTCTTTGGCATTTAACCCTTTTTTATTGAAGTTTACAAAATTTCTTTTTAATATTCTTGTTTCAAAATTTTTTATATTTTTAAGTTTTATTTTACTTTTTCATTTTCTACATCTTGTTACAAATAATCTACAATAACCAAGAAAAAAAAATAAACTCTCAAACTATTTTCAAAAATGCTTTTGGCATTATGAATGCTGAGGTTGTTATACAACATTGTTTTGTTACACCCAAAGTTAACAACAAAGTAATACAATAACAAAAAAATTCTTGGTTTATTTTTGTTGTATTTACAGGCAAACACACACACACACAAAAAAACACTCAAGAAGTTTTTCGTTATAGTATTTTTGTACATTTCAATGGTATACAAACAAAATTTTATAATTTCTTTCATCTGTATTTAATTAAATACAATTTATATAAATTAAAGAATTTCTAGAAAATTTGTGGAAAATTTTGCAGCATTTTAAAGTCATTAAGGAGATTTTTTTTTTCATTTATAAATCTGTATTAATATTAATCATACGTTAAGGTACACCAACATTATTTTTTGTTTAACAGGACGTATGATTATTATTAGTTCATCGATTTTAAAACAAAAAAAAAAGCTTTTTATAAAATTTACCTGCATTTAATAAATTAAATTTGTATGAATTCCTAAGCTTAAATATTAATCAATGTATTTTTATTTAGTTTTTTTCAAAAATCTTTTCCTTATTATAAAAAATTTAATTTTAAATAAGTATTTGTTTAAAAATTTATATTTCAAATTTTTCTCACGTCCACCACTGGCTCGTTAAGGCAAAATAATACAAGATGTAGTTTTTTTATTTCTTCTTCTACAAACTACCATCGTTTCTAAAACATTAGTTAACTAGAGTAATGTTTAAAATTACATCCGGCTAAAAATAATGGAAGTTGTTTAATTTTTTTGTTTTTTAATACAAGGAATTTGAGAAAATAATATTCTTAAAATTAAAACTTTTAAGCAGGACGTTAAAGAAATTTTAATAATTTCATAAGAAAAACAAATAATGTTTTCAATACATTATAAAAATTTAATTTTATACCAACTATAATGTAAAATATTTGAGGAGAGTTTTGTTAAAAAAGAAACTCTAGAGCTAAAAAAATTTACTAAATTGATAAAGTCGATAAAATTAGAAAATAATTGCTATAAATTAAAAAAGAATACCAAAAGTGAATAAAAATCAAAAAGAAAACTTGTAAATTTAATAAAATTGCGAAAATTTAAAAATCGATGGCATTAAAAATTAAGAAAAAGTTGTTAGAATGTGAAAGCCTCGAGAACTTAAAAAATTACAATACTAACAGTGCAAAAATCGTTGAAATTAACATAAATTCTATAAAAAAAAAATTATAAAAAAAGCTTCATAATGGAAAAAAATCTCCCATCAAATCTAATTGTACCAGATCTAATAAGATCTTAATTTGGGCACAAATTTGTCATACAGATTAAGTTTGATCTGAACATATAATATCTAATAAGATTTAGTAAAAAAAATTCTTTATTTTATATACATTTTTATATTCTGGACAGATAATAATACGACTTTAATGATATAATTAGATATATAAACCAGAAACGATCCTAGATATATGATACCCTCCGAAACCAGATTCGTACACTTAAAAAAGTTTGTAAGTTAAAATAACTGAAAATATCATTTAAAAGAAATGATATTTCATTTAAAAACCGGCCTACTTAATTTTCATTTAAATTAAATGTCATTTGTTATTTATTTTTAAATGTTGATTAATCAACTGACACATCCGTAAGAAACAAATGATATAATCAGTTAAAATAAATGTCAAAATTTTAACCACCAATCCTTAAAAAATAAATAACATATTTTTTTGAAAAATAAATGTATCTTCTTTTATTTTTAAATGGAACGGAAAACTTTTTTATTAAACTACAAACAGTTAACTACATAATATTCTGAGTGTACTGACAACCGAATTTCAGTTGCCAGTAGCAGCAACTGAAATTTTCGGTTGTGACCACCGAATTATTATTAAGGCAACCGCAATACTGTTGTCACATTCAAATTACGCATGTCTCAATTGGTTTTCTGTTGTCACAAAAGAAAAATTTGGTTACTACAAACAAACCATTCGATTGGCTACATAATCGGTTGTCAATACGAATCTGTTTTCTCTGTGTACCTGCTAATATCTGTCCATAAAATTCAATTAATTTTCCAGATTGCTTTAACACGATCTGACACGACAACTGACATATAAAACACTAAAATTATAAATAGCTAAAATTTAAACAAATTTTTACAACATTCGCCAAAATTTCAAAAAAATCCCCAAAATTTAAAAAATGGCCAAAATACCAAAAAAAAAACTTGTGTAATTAAGAAAAAATCGACAAAAAATTTTACCAACATTAAAAACAGAAAGAGAAAAACCGCTAAAATCTGAAAAAAAAAAATCCCAGAAATTTGAAAAAAAGAGTCAATTAAGAGAAAGGTCAAAATTAAAACAAAATCCCCAAAAGTGAATAAAATTAGTTAAATTTTGAAAAAATCAATAAAATTCAAAGAAATTATTACATTTAAATCAAAATCGCCAGAATTTTAAATATCGTCGAAATTGAAAAAAAAAAAATCGCAAAGAAAAAATTAGGCAAAAATTTAAATTGCACCCGCATTTGTAAGGACGCCGTTAAATCGGAACAAAAAATAGAAATTAAAACGTTTGTATTTTGTTTGTATCAGAGGGTTTTTATAAAAATTTTGATGTTTTAGTGTTAAAAAAATAAAAAATAAATAAAAAAAAATGTCTTAAATATATATAAGGAAAATTGTACAAAAAAAAGTTGAATAGACGGGGGTGGTATCGAACCTGCGCCTAAGAAAAAAAAAGTATTTGTGACATAGCGCTTAGACAACTAAGCCATTAAAGCTCATGTGCAATCATCGTTAAGAGAGGTAAATTAACAGTTTCAATAGAGATTTGTTTGGTTTTTATTTAAATGACAAATCTTTGTATTGGTTTGTTGTTTGTGTATAAAAGGTGAAGAGGTGAAAGAAAAGAATTTCAAAAAAATAATGTGTTTATTATGCGTAAGATTCAACATACATACAAAACAAAGGGATTTTACGAAAGAATTAGAGGTAGTCGTGGTTTTTTGCTTATATCTCAGCCAGTTATCAAACAATCTGGCTGATTTTCAATAGCAAACAGAAATGGATCACATGTAACAGAAATATATAACAATCAAGTCCTCATCATGTCTGGGGTCTTCAGAAAACGCATTTTAACACACAGACGGACATCGTTAAATCAACTTTACTCGTCATAAGGACCCAGAATATGTATACTTTATAGGGTCTAAGATCAATATTGTAGAAATAACAAACGGCATGACAAACTTATATATACCCTTCCACCTGTGGTGAAGGGTATAAAAAGTGGTTTACTGACCGGGGATTTTTCAATTGACCTGTTATATAAAATATTCTAAGGTCGTATATCTTTTCTTAAGACTACTCATAGTTATTTTAATACAAATTTTTGTATGGGTTAACATAGCGATGTTGGTCTTTAACCGTAACCAATGAGTAAAATTTCCATTTAAATAACTCTGCACAGTGTTAAATTGAGCGCTAGCCGACCTTTATGTAACAACATTTCTTTAATATTTAATTAATTAAAATAATATCCATAATTACTATATAATTGCTTTTCTGATTTTTATTTTGCTTTTAACCAAATGGAATTTGAAAACAATAGCCAGAGATTTTTTAATTAAATATCACAGACATGGTGGCAATATGGTAATGATTTTCCCTTTTGTTTTTGTTTTCTCTCATATATTTTGTATTTTATGGTGTTAAAATTTATAGTGTAAAAAATTATATGTATAATAATTATAATATAGCAATAAATGAATAATAAAAAAAATTATCATTTTATAAATGAAATGTTAAAATCCATTCCAAATCCATATTTATATTTACATTGATACATAAATGTAGGGATTTTTTTTTGTATTGAAATGAATGAATATTTATTAATAATTTACTTTATTTTATCAGTTTTTTTTTTGGTTAGCAATTGTATATATTTATTTATTTATTCATACATATTTTTTGTTTTTATATCAATTGTAGTTTATAAAATACTCTTTATGATGTTGTCTTGTGGAAAGTTTTGGTTACATTAAATTTTATTAATTATGATTAAATTTCAGAAAAGTTAATTAAATTCGTCTGACATTATTTAAGTGTTGGGATAAATTAATTAAACCCAACAGATCTTTGAGGTATCATTAAGACTTTAAGAGTTTCTTTAATTAAATTTACTTTATAATGAATATGAAATTTTATTAAACAGTTTAATTTTAAATTAAATTTTCTTAATTTAAGTTGAGAACAAAAGAATAAAAAAAATTAAAACAATAAAATTATTTAACAATTTTTTAAAGAATTTATTTAAATTTAAAATAAATTATTTGAGAAATATAAAAATAAATGCAACAATTTTTTAAAATAACAATTGCCCAGAAGTATGCAACAGTTTTCAAATATAACAGTTTCCTAGAAATATGCTAACAATTTATTGTTATAAATATTTTTTTTTTTGTATTTAAAACAGGTTTTCCTATTCTCATAGATATTTTTTAATTCTATTAAATTTGTGTTTTACCTACAGTTAATTTAATTTAAAATTTTTTTACCAAAAAACTTTAACATTTCTGTACATTTTAAATCAAAATTTATTTCAATTGTTACCATCTGTTTAACATGTTTCTAACCACAAAACATGTTTATGCTATTTGGTTGTAATCAATAAAAAGGGGTTTTTGATATCAAAAAAACAAACACACAAATATAATGGGATAAAACATTTTCGAAAACAATGAATATTACTGGTTGGTGGCAACAACTGTTACAATGTTCTTTTTTTTTGGTAATTTTAACTCAAAATCATACAAAATTATTATTATTATTATATTGTTTATGATAGAAATGAAAAGGAAATGTACAATTTTAACCACAAATTTAACAAAAAAAAAAATAAAACTGAATTTATTAAATTTTTAGCTAAAATATTTTAAAAATAAATTTTAAATTTTTTCTTTTGTTTACAGGATTTTAAATTGTTTTCTTTACTTTTTCGTTGATCAGTCAAAAGTAAGTCTATATTTATATTTTTATGTCTTTTTTTTGTTTTTGCTACTAAACATTTTTTTTGTGTTAATAAAATTGTTGAGGTTGTTAACTGTGTTTTGTTGATATCTTTTATCATTTTGGCGCCAGTTTATAATACTCTACTAAAATAATTCTGTTGGCTTAATTTTAATGAAAATGTTGTAAGAAAATTTCATTTTTAAGCAGCTTAAATTACTTTAGAAATTTTATATTGTGTATAAGAACTTAGCAACAATTTTGTATAAGTTTCATAACACTAGTTTACATATATTTTTATTTGCAATGTTATACATTTCTTTAGTTTTATATTTATAAGTTTAACAAAATATATAAATTTTCCTTAACATTTAACTTCAAAACTGAGGATAAAAGTGCTTTTTGATTAATCATACGTATGTGGAAAATTTTAATTTAATCAAAATTTCGTTTATCAGTGTGAAAACAAATTATAATTTAATTAGCAAAGACACGAACCAATTTCAAACTAGTAAAATGCTTAAAGTCGAGCCTGACGACTATATGATACTCTACATCAATTATAATTTGGTTTAAGATTCGGAAATTGGTCTGAATTAGAAATTATACCCACTTTATGATCCACCTAAAAATCAATTATTGAATGTTCGTACGTCTGTCTTTTTGTCTATTTAAAATCAATGATTGTTTTGATCAAATGACAGGCTTAAAATCTAAAGATATTTGGATGAAATTTATAATATAAGATTATATTTTCCCAAAAATTAACCATTATGTTGGTCCATGTTTTGACCCGGTAGCCATGAAATTGTTCTATCTGACTCTAACTGTATTAGGCTTTAATGCTAGTACCAAACAAATTATATAATTTTATTCAACAGGCAGATAGTGCTCGATACGGGCAAAAAAAACTTGGATCCAATTTTGGCTGAATTCCTCCCTGGGCGTTTTTACAGCACTTTTAAAGGCAGAAAAGATTGAAATATTAAAAAAAAATCTCTTTTGTATTTTTTCATTCTTAATAAATGTTATAATAAATAAAATATCATATTAAAAAAATCTAAATATATATGAGCGTACATGGGATAAGACAAAGCTTGCGAAATAATTGATCAGATCCAAAACTATTTAAGAAATAGCTAAAAAAAATTTTTTGAACCAATTTTGGTCCTAAAAGTTTAGTATCGTCATAGTGCTTGTAGCGACATTTTTGATTGCTAAGGAGATAAAAATGGAGCAAAATATATGTTTTAATAGGTATTTTTTTAAGTGTGTGTGTCCTCTAGGGGTCCGTTGTAAGAGGACTTTAAGAGCTTTTATGTGGTATTTTTATACCCTCCACCATATATGGTGAGAGTATATATCAGTTTGTCATTCCGTTTGTAACATGTCGAAATATAGGTTTAAGACCCCATAAAGTATATATATTCGTGATCCTTATGCAATTTTAAGTCGATTTAGCGATGTCCGTCTGTCTGTCTGTTTAAATGGCGATCACGACGCTAAGACGCAAGCGGGGGTGGCTATTTTTACCCAGATTACATCCTCCCGAGCAGTTTGGTATTTAAAATGAGCAAAATCGGTTCAGCGGTTCAAAAGTTATGAGTGAAAATGTGAAGGTACCTCTAAATTTTCCATACAAATTTGTACAATTTTTCTGTATCTATTTTTTTTTTTCTGTTAAGTAAGTAAAAATGTTATTAAGTCTTCTTATTGTTCGATTACATTTATTGTCTTACATACTGTGAGAATAATAACATTCTTAGAGCTATATGTGTGTTACTCTGATAACTAAGTTAACTTAAAAATCAACAATGTTAAAGTCGCTAACAGAGCAGACCTCTGTAAATAACATTGCTAAAACTAAATAAATAACATTACTAAAACTAAATAACAAAAGTTCGTTACTTAAATTGACAAAACATATTCATATTACAGTTCATGCAAAATTTAGTATATACGTATATCATCTTCAGCCCCTATGGTGGAGGGTATTCAAAGATTCGGCACAGCCGAATTTAGCCCTTTTTTACTTGTTTTTGTTCTTTTTTTTTTTTTTGAATTTGCTGATATAAAAATTTCCAAAATTTTAGGTACTTTATATGCAAAAAAAAGCTATGACTGAAAAATTTACATATTTTATTTCGGTAATAGCCTTTTTCTACTGAGCTACATCTTTCATCAATTTGCAAAGATGTTTACATCTTCCCATAAGAATTATAAAGGCCAAAAATTCTACATCTACAAAAGATGATCCTTTCTCATTTTGTTCAATCTTCCATTTTTCGTTTTTTAAGTGTCATCACTAAAAAAAAATGGCAAAAAAGAATCGATTTTCTTTGTGCCATCACTAGCAAACTGACATTGCAGAAAATAAACAAAAAAAATTTATTCAACATAAGAAAATGAGCGGCACATGGAAGAATTTCATACTTATGTCTACCAAAAATTCTTCTTCATCATCATCTTCTTCCGAAATGGCGTTTAATATTTTAACGTACTGCATTAAAATTTTGGTTTTTTCTTGCAAAGCAACAACTACTCCAATGATTAAAGTTTTTTAAAGTTTTGTTTTTAACAAAATTATGCGTCTTTTGCTTTTATTATTTGAATAAATAATAGATGAATGGTAAAAGATGTTGCCATGTAAACACATGTTTCACGTTTTTAACATCTTCCATGCGTTTCACAAAGATGTTGTTCAGTGTAAAAAGCCTATAACATGAAGTTGGGACTAGGACCGAAACATTTTTGTTGGTAATCCAAAAAAAAAAACAAACATGAAGACCAGATTCTACTCTGTTAAAAAAACAGTAGATTTTTAGGAATTTCTTGTCAGTTGTTTAAACATGTTTTTAGTACAAATTTCGGAGTTATTTTTACGACATTTTAATGTTATTTTTACTGCAAATGTTAGTTGTTTTTTAAACAATTAAAAAAAGCTAAATTTGAACTTAACTTAAATGATAATTCCTTATCGCCTTTTTATACCGCATATACCGTACACTCAAAACACTTTTAAAGTAACTGACTGCAGTTTATTTAAAAAGTTATTAATTTATTTGGTTTTTAATTAATAAATAGTTAAAGTACAATGAAATATATTTTTCAATTCTTTTTTACAATTATATATAGATTAAACTACGAGTTCTCTGTCACATTGTATATTTTCATTTAAAATAATTTGTTAAAAATATGGCTTTTATTTTATTTATAGTTAATTTTGTAAAAGTTAAAATAAATAAAAAGTCATTTATTTTACAAATTTTGTAGGTTATCTTTATGACTTTTATAAAATAAAATACACGAAATATCATTTATTTTTAGGGATTTTGTAGTTAAATTAATGACATTTAAAAAAAAAACCAACTAAAGGGAAAATAATTATTTTTACGGATTTGGTAGTTAATTTGTTGACATATATAAAGGAAATATCATTTGATTTTACGGATTTTGGGTTAGTTAACAATTTAAATAAATAAAAAATCACTTATTTTTTACGGATATATTAAATTAATTTATTACTATTTAAAAATAAATAAAAAATTAGTAGACCGATTTTTAGGACATTTTTCATTTATTTTGAATTTCAATTTCAGTTAATTTAAACTACAAACTATTTTGATGGTATTGTTTTAATTATCATTTTAATTTCTTTCGATGTATAAATATTTTTCAAATTTTTTTTTTCTGAATTAAATTTAAATTTTGTTCCTGAATTAAGAAATTGTGCAAATTTTTGCAGCGAAAATTGTTGTAAAGAAAGACTTGTGCCTAAATAAGCAGATATTGGCAACAATAGCGAATTACTGATTGTAATTCATCAATGGAACGAGATTTCATAGAAGTTAAATTTTCCAATTGTTCTTTGAATTTATAGTTTGCGGGAATAATTAAAATTAAAAAAAAAAATTAAACTCATTTATAAGGAATATTTAAAAAAAATTTTATTCTATCATTTAAAAGCATTTAAAAAAAAATACGACATTAAAATTTTGAAATTAATCTGAAATGATAATTTAAAATTTTCTTATGTATGATTTTAGGCCATCTTTTTTATCAATCAATCGTTTTTCTCAAATCAATAAGCGATCCTAATATACCGGCTCTTAAAGTTGAGGTAACATATGATGATACCAAAATAATAAGGGTTAAAATAGTTTAACCTTTGATACGTAATTAAATTGTAATCACCAAACAATAAATAAATTTACTAGATATAAAATGCTCTATAAATATATAAATTAATCTTTAATAAAAAAAAAACAAATAAATAATAAATAACAAATTTTTAATTACTTAAAAACAACACCCTCTATTTATAATCAACATTTCGCGGCGAAAAAAAAAGTACAGTTTAAAATATCACTTCATTTGAATAATAATATGAAAATACTTATTCATAAATATGCAAAATAAATGTTATAAGCAATTATTTAACTAAACAGCAACTACTCTTCAGACTATCTTTAAAAACACGCACACACACACACACAAAATACTATTAAATATTTCACAAATACTCAAAAAATGAAACAACATTTGAATGTAAAACGTCTGTTTTGTCTGTGTTGCTAACTAAAGCATTTCAAAATATCAAGTATTTGTTATTTAATAAGGAAAAGAGGCTAAAAAGTCGTATTTAAACTAATGATTTTTGAATGTTGTGATAGTGAGGAGAATGCAAAACAAGATGAGGTTAGGAAGTTAACACTAATTAAACATTTAAATTATTTACGCGTATTTTCATATTTATGATTGCTTTGGTGCGGGTTTGGGGGAAACCCAACTCCAACGCTAAGTAAAATTTGAGCAGCTTAAAAAATATAATTTATTACGCAAGAAACTTAAAACTTTGTATAGATTTGTTTAAACGGTATAAAATATATTTGTTTTTTTTTTAAACAATTTTTTTAAGATATTGAGCAACGTGATGTAGATGTATTACATTGTTGCTTTTGTTAATTTGGGAAATTTATGAAGGCATATAAAATGAGATCTTAAAGTCAAAAAAGATATTAACGTATTTGAAATTTAAGAATCTTGTAAAATACTTTTTATAATGAAGTTATTAAGGCCAAATATTTTAGGTATTAATTAAAAATTCTGACACAAAATCAATCAAATAGCAAAACAATAATCGTTCGTAAAATAAAGGAAAATTGGTTTATTTTATAAAAGTTTTTGTTGTTTTGATATTAATTTCGTATTTTTTAGCATCGATTATTATAAAAAAAAGTAATTTTAATTTAATTTAACAACAACTTTTTATCGAATTTAGTTGGAATTAAAAAATTTATTCAGCTCCAAAAACTATCTTAAATTTTCTCAAAGTATTTTTAAACATTTATACCAATTTAAAACAACATCTATTGCTGTTTAATTAATGTTAACCCATTTCTAGGCTTTACATTAAACATTAATCAACAGCATATCTTTAGGCTTACAAACAAAAATTATTACAGCTTAAATATAAACTATAAATTTGTCTTAAGACTTTTATCCCTTTCAACAAGTTTTGAATCATACTATAACACAAATTCTATATGTCGGAAAAACATAATAAGGATACACACAAATAACACACATAAACTTTCCTTAATAGCACTTATACTTATCATACCTAAAATATCAATAGATTAAACTACTTAAAATTATCCTACAAACTGGTACATACATAAAGAAAGGACATATTAAATTTTGTATAAATAGCAACAACAGTAGCAAAATCAATCAATGCTAACAACTAAATTCTAATTTTGGGGACAAACTAGGAAATACACAAAAAAAAAAAACTTTTAAATGAAAGGAAACATATAAAGAAAATGTAGGAAATATTATATAAAATAAATCTTTAAAATAGGATATACAACACAACACTCACTCACTCACCCACCCACACATACATATAAATAGAGAAAGGACCTTTGTGTATTGTATATAAATAAAAAAAAAACATTTATAAATGACAAAATGTCACAAACAGCCCGTTTGTGTGGAAGAATTAAAAAAAAAGCGTTACAAACACATATATTAAATCTATACATATATTATTTTTATTATTTTAGAGAAAAATCATTTACTTTAACACAACATATTTAAATATACAAAATAAGGAAATTAATAAAAACAATGACAGACAATGTTGTTGTTGACGATAATGATGATGAAGTTGAGAAAAATATAAAATATAAAAGAACATTTAAAGAAGTACAACAACAACAAAAAAGCAACACTTGTAACTTTTTAACAATGATGGATATGTACACACACACACAAAACAGAAATCATATATGGTAGTGTGTTTATTGTGAGTGTCAAATATGTATGTATTTGTGTGTGTATGCGCCAGTGCTACTAAAACCACTGACATGGTCTAGTTTCTTATTCAGCTCTGCTCCAATAAGTAAAGCAAACTATCACACAATTAAAAACGAATTGTCATAGTTAAAGACGAAGTAAACACATTTAATCCAGTTAGATTGTAATTTTTACTCAAGGACGAATTTATATATACGATGCTTCGCATTTATACCGAGAGAAAAAATTATTGTTAATTCAATTACGATGCCATATTTGAATTAACAACATCTTTGTTTTTACAAACATTTTTTGATTAAATATAACGTTTATTAAATTAAATATTATTCTAGTTAAAATACAACTTATTTGTATTTACCTTAATATTCCAAAATTTTAGATATTTTCTTTGCCTTTTTAAAATAAAAGCAATTACATTGATTTCCAAATCGTTTCTATTTAATTTAATGTTGTTTCTGCTTGATTTTAAAATAGTTTTTTCTGTGTGTGGTAAAATTTCCGGCAGAACACATTCGCAGAATATGTTAACCCATCAAACGTCCATTATAGGGTAATGACATTTCTTGAAAAAAGTTTTTAAAAACCCCACAAAAACGGCAGATAAAATTAAAATTAACCAGCGAAAAAAAAAAATTTGTCAAAATTAAAAAAATCGCCAAGTTCACAGAAAATCGTTTAAAATAAAGCATTAAAAAAGTGTTCAAATATTTAGTCTACAAAATTAAAAAAAATTGCTAAAATTGTAAAAAACTGCATAAGTGGAAAAATCGTTAAAATTAAAAAATCGCCAAAATCCAAAAATAAAATCGCTAAAATTGAAAAAAAAATTATAGAAATTTTACAGGAATTAGAAATTAGAAAAACGTCAATAAAAAATGGCAAAAATTTAAAAAAAAATTGCCGAAATTAAAAAAATCGTCAGTATTAAAAAAAACCTTACAAATTTAAAAAATATCGTCAATTTAAAAAAAATTGTTAGAATTGGATAAAAACCGCCAAAATAAAAAATAGCTTAAAATAAAATATTAAAAAATCTTGGTATTTATAGTCTACAAAATTAAAATACTGAAAAATCGTTAAAGTTAAAAAAAAAATCGTCAAAATCCAAAAATAAAATCGCTAAAATTGAAAAAAAATCATAGAAATTTAACAAAAAAATTTTAAATTTAAAAAACGCCAATATTAAAAAAATGGCAAATATCTAAAATAAAGTCGTTGATATTTAAAATAATCGCCGAAATAAAAAAAATTGGCAAAATTAAAATATAATCGTCAGGATTTAAAATACCGTCAAAAATTAAAAAAAAATCTTCAATTTAAAAAAAATTGTACAAAAAATCGGAGAAATTGAAAAATCACCAGAATTGGTAAATCAGCAAAATTGGAAAAAAATCGGCAAAAATGAAAAATCACCAAAATGGAAAAATCGGCAAAATTGAAAAAAATCGGCAAAATTGAAAAAAAAACGGCAAAATTGGAAAAAAATCGGCCGAAATTAGAAAAATGCTCCCTAATAGAAAAATCATTAAAAATAAAAAAAATAGCTTTAATTGAAAAAAAAATTAAAAATTCAAAAAATCGCCCAAATCACCAAAATTAAAAAAAAAACGCCGAAATTATAAAAAATCTCCCAAATAGAAAAAATTATTAAAAAATAAAAAAAATAGCTTTAATTAAAAAAAGTAAAAATTCCAAAATCGCCACATCCACAAAAAAGTCAAAAAAATGACAAAAAAAAGCAAAATTGAAAAAATTACCCAAAATTTGTAAACTCAAAATTTTAAAAATTACTAATCATTAACCCAAAAGGGGTATGTATGGCTACTGAAGATGGTTTTGTAGTGAAACCCGAAAATGCTACTTGCATTTTTTATCCTGGCTGGCTCTTATCGATTTCTTTCAATGTTATTCTCTATAATTTACTGATAAAGTTTATCATATTACTTAAGATTTAAACAATTTAGAAATCATTTATATAATTACAAAATTTTATATAAAATCGAAAAAATTGTTAAATTTGAAAAATCGTCAAAATGGGAGAAAACAAATCAAATGAAAAAACATCATCAAAATTTAAAAAAATGTTTTCTAAATTTAAAAAAAAATATATATCTTTAAAATTAACACAATTTCTCAAATTATAAAAAAAAATCGTTAAATTTAACAAATCGTTAAAATGGGATAAAAAAAAATTAAAAAAAAACTTCTAAATTGAAAAAAAAAATCTTTAAAATAAATACAATCGTTGAAATTAAAAAAAAAACGTTCAAATTAAAAAAGGTAAATTTCAAAAAATCGTCAATGTAAAAAAAACGTTAAAATTGGACAAAAAAAATCGTCAAAATGTAAAAATTAACGATGGCTCATCGATTTCTTATCGATTTAAAAAAAAATATTTAATATTATAAAAGATCGCTCATCGATCGATCGATCCAAAAACCTACTAAGGAAGGGTTTTGGTCACTGTTGCAAACATTCTTTCTTTAGCTCTTTTATTAAAACCTGCCTGGTTGGAGACTTTTGATACCTAAGTCAAAAGATTTTTCTTAAGAAATATTGTCTGAACTGAAGTCGGCTAGTTGCAAGGCCGGCAAAAATGCCGGGTGTTTGAGCTAAATTATTTGTCCGATCCGATTCTAACTTACATGAGGGTGCAAAGCAAGACGACTTTTGGGCTTAAGTGTGTCTAGCACCTAGCACATTTAGTTAATGAGATATAGATGTTTTTATCTAAGCGTTTTTTGTATTTATTTTATCACAAGTGACTCACTATGACATTCTCGGGCCAAAATCGTTGTCAGTTTTGATGTATCTCATCTAGTTTTCAAAATATTAGCAAAATTCCAAATATAAGCGCTTTTTTCTCTACGATGAATAGTTTTCGAAAAAAAAAACGTGATCTTGAAATCCAGCCATGAAAATCAAAATTTGGTTTCGGTGCCGGAGTATTGGGAATGAGTTTTGACCTACGGTGAAACAATTTTTTCTTTAAAGCTTTTAGTTTTGAAGATGTGGTCAATTCAAATCTTTTTTAAGCGTTTTTTGTGTTTTTATTACAGACGGCCTACTATGACAATTTTTTGAATCTTATCAATGACAAATAAAAAAATTGAAAAAAAATAACTAAAACGAATTTGTAAATATGCGGAGTTTGAAAGCTTGTTATAAATTAACAAAAATAACAAACGAAAATTTTCTATGTAAAGGGTGTTTTTAAAGGTAGAACATTTACTTAAAATAAAACACAAACTTAGAAAATTAAAAAATTAAAAAAAAAACTTTTTAATCCAATTGAAAGTACATTAAAAGGAAATTAATTATTTAAATTCTTAAGTTTCATCATTAAAATTCTTTCACTTGTATGGACCATTTTATGAGCAAAAGTGCCCATTATTCAAAATTTCAAAATTCATTAAAAACCACATATGCTGTTTTTCCTTTTGGTCGCAGGAAAATTTAAAGTTTTATATATTAAGATAAACAAAACTCCAAAATTAAAGATTTTCTAGTAAAAACTTTATTGATCTTTTATTTTATGTATTCTCCAAGTGAAGGTTGTCAAAGAAAAAAAAAAAAAACAAAAACAGACCAAGTTTTTGGTAGAGACATACCTGTGGTTTTGAAAGGTCTTAATGTATTTGTAAATATTAAATATATATATTTCATACAAACATATCTACGAAATGTACATGTGTTCTTACATGTATGTAGACATAATCTTGGTCGCGTGTTATTACTTAATATGAAATTAAACTTAAATTAGTTTTCTTTCTTTTTTCTATTAAACAACTTTATGCACATGAACCCGCCGCAAGAAAATCCATTTTTACTTACAGTAAAAGAAAAAAAATAATCCCATCAATTGATTATCAATCAACTATTCAATTCATCCATTATAAATGTATAAACAAGTGATATAACTTGTGGTATAAGTGGCACACTTTGAGCACTCATACTTAGCACAATATGTGAACAATGTATACAGCAGTTTAAAAAAATGTACAAGATTTTCTTCGTGTTAGCAGCACGGGAATAAATATAAGAAAAAGAAAGAAAAAAATTGCTTTGGGAAGTGTTAGGGCAACAAAACGACAAGCGAGTATAACAGTTCTAAACGCTAATGGTATTAAAACTGTCAACAGTTAAGTATTAAATGCTTAACCATTTAAGTAAAACGTCAACAAGAAAAGTGAACCATAAAAAAAAAGAGAAAAATGAAGAAAAGACTCGATAAGGATTTATTATATTTTTAAAAGAAATTTTTTTAAAATAATAAAAAAAATACAATCCTCAAAGGTGTCTTAAAGAAAAAATTATACAAGCCTAAAAGTAGGCAAAGGTTTATGGCAAAAAAATTGTCACCATAAAATAAGGCAACATGATATTTCCTCTTAATTTTATGTTAAGACGTTAAAGATTAAAAAAAAATGCTTCAAAACCCTTAGATTAGACAATAAAAATTTTGTTGTCATATTGTCTTGTTACGGATTATTATTTATTTTTATAAAACACAAACAAAATGTTGTTTTTTTAAATGACACGCCTCAAGCACATAATGTCAAAAACTATAATCATGTTAGAAGAAGACATTAATCCTTTGGGCAGAATATATTTTTGGGTTATTCACTATATAAAATATTTTAAATAAATTGTCAATCTGTAAGAAAATAAATAAATACAAATAAATATTATAAAACACCAAAAAGTATGTTTATAATTAAGTATGTTTGAAGCCTTAAAGTAGGCAAACAGTTATTATTTAATCCTAAATAGAACACAAAAATTGTCAAAGAATAAATTTAAACTGTAAAAATTGGGAACCTTACATCCAAAAAAATGAACTAAAACCTTGAAAAATTACTTATTTGGAGGAAAAATTTAAATGAAAATGGCGCCAAAGACACTTTTTAACAAAATTTAATAAAATGTTCCTTGAAACTAAGAAATAAATTTTACTTAAAATTTGATCAAAATTTCTAAATTATTGAAAATTTTTAATTTTGTTGAGAACTAAATATTTATTAGAGAAGATAGCCAAATTTCCTCTTGATTAGTTCATATCATTTTTAGTTTTACTGTAACTTAGGAAATATTTCCTTGGTTTTAAAAAAAAATTATTTAAGTTAATGAGAAAATTAGTTTTACTAAAAACTTGGACTTATTCTATTCCTCTAACTCCCACTGGAGCATAGGGCGCCAAAAACTGGGACTTAACTACCTAGAAATAAGAAAATATTTTCTAACTTGATGTTTAGTACTATACACACATTGTGTAAGTCTTTCCCACTTTCGGAGGACTTCCGCTTTGTGATGACACTGCTTTTAACAAAATGTTTTGCTATACATGATTATCTTTAAATTAAATTAAATTGAATTATAGTAAAATCATGTATTTAAAATATAAATAAAATTTCATTAGCAAAAAGGTATACAAATTAAAAAAATGTTCTGCATGATATCCTGAAAAGTAATAAATTGTGACAGTCAGATCCTTTTCGTAGTTAATTAATGGTTCTCCTTGAGAGAACTACAAAAAGGGATGCCCTAAGTGACACACGGCAATCTATGGTTAAGGAACACTGGGGGTCCTTTGTCGTCTTAAATTGACTAAATTAAGGAAATTGTTGCAAAAAATACAAAATATCAGAGTTACATTCTTTGTTATTATTGGAATATAGAAAAATGTCTTAAGTTTATTTTATAAAATTTTTGCTTAAAATTTTAACTTCTTCTATTATTAGTGAAAACAAAAATAATTTTAGTGCCTTCGATAAATATAAAGTTTAATAGGCGTAACGTCTGTTATAGGAAAGCCATAATACAGTAATGTATAAAATGTCATTGTGATATTTTGTATTGTATCTCAGCAAACACAAGTATTACATAAAAGCGCAAATTCGAATTTTTTTACCTTTTTCTAACAAAATTTTAAAATATATTTTAAGCTACTTTAAGAACAGTTTTTAATACTGTAAAGATTAAAGATGGGCACTTGTGCGATTTTTGACTCACGAACCAAATATTACAATCATGCACGATCATTTTTTTAATGCATACTTCAATTTGTTTCCTTTAATAATATTTTTTATTTAAAATTATGAAAACTAACTAGTTTGTTTTTGTCCTATAACTAAGGTTATTCTTTCTCAAATATTAGAAAACTTTGACTTAAAAAAAAAAAAAATATTTTATTAAAATTTTTGAAATTTATCTGAGGTAAGTTGCACGAAAATTTTCCCTAGAAATAGTTTATCAGTTTCTAAAATAAAATATGTTTTTATTATAACATAGAAACAAATGAATTACTTTTTTGTTTTTAACTGCCTGAACTAATTTTTAGAAAATAATTCTTAAAAATTAGAATCTGGTAGACTTAACAACTGTATTTAGAAATGTCTTTCTAAAATTTTCTTAATTTTACTACTCGCGAAAAAAAAATTAACACACATTAAGTTTAAGTACTTTCTCATTTAAAGTTAGACATATTTTTTGAACTAAATGGGAAAAAATTATGTTCTATTTTTTTCTTTTTTTGAACTAAACTTAAATTTTATATATCTTAGTATGCAAATTTCTGAAAACTTAGATGTTTTTCTTAATATATGATAAATTTTTGTTTATTTATTTATTTATTTTATTTTTATTAAACATATAATTACAAATAATATGTTAATACCCTAACCGAACACCCTACCGGGGCGATAAATTTTTGTTTAAAAACTATTTTTTTTTTCTAAAATTAAGAAATATAACTTAGGAAAGATATGAACTATTTCTGAGTATACAAACTATTTCATTTTGATCCAAACATATTAATTTTTATTTACTTTAAGAAAATTAATAAAATATGACTTAAATTGACGAAAATTTTTGAACTTTTTTAAAGGAAATTTTTATTAATTTTTAGTTCATGTCTTTTTTTTTTTGAGTTTAGTAGGAAATTTTAAGTCAGACAATAGTCAAAAAAAAAATACAGTATAACACTATTTTCGGACGCACATCCAATGATAGTTTAATGTCATAGAAAAGCCCCCAAGACGTTACAGCTCCCTCAAATAGTCCATAAAATTACAGTAAAGTTTTATGGAAATTGAAATCCTTTAGATCAATTCTGTTACAAAATGTGTCTTAAAATCTGTTGTGAAATCCACAATGAAATTTTAGGAAGAATTTTATAACACTAACCCTTTCATGGGTCATTTTAAATATTTTTCCAGAAATGTTAAATAAATCCCCTAAAACGTTTTAAAATGTGAAAAACTATTTTCGGGACTTTTATCTTACATTTTCATGACTAAGTTTTCTCCTTTTTCAGGAGATATTAAAAAAAAACCTCTATAACGGTTGCTTTAAGGATTAAAACTGAATCCATTTCATGGGTCGAAATAGAATAGAATGGGGAAGGAGTGGAATTGTAACTCCAGGCAAGGGTAACGAAGAGGGGAACGAGTGGTATTAAAACACTACACTACGTGGTCTGAAATGGAACAGGGAACGACTGGAACTGAAACGGGGAATTAATTGAAATAATTAATTTAATAATAGTAATGAAAATAATTTCATTGTAGCTTTCTTCTGTTTTTAAGTATTACATCGACAGTTTTGGTCCGGCAAATTATCTTCTAAGATCCCAAAGGAAAGTTGAAGCCTTCTAAAGAAGACAGAGCTTAAACAAAAATAAAACTATTAAAGCGTTTACATATTTTGCTTTTACTAAATATAGTAAAATAGATTGTAAATAAAAGATTCTTAAAAAAAAGATGTTATTTTCCAAACAAGCACAATGACGTTACTAAAATTTGAAGATGTTCTATTTATATAAAAGAATAATAGTTATACTCTGGATCAAGTAATATTTTTTACAGTTTTCTTTACTTTTTATTTACATAACGATTTTTTTATTTTATTTATGACGCGAAGTGACGAAATGGTCTTTATCTTGCCAAATGTCAAATTTGTGTTTTTGATAACATAAGATAATGGAAAAAATTCTAAAGAGAACTAAAGTCCTGTACGGAAAATTGTACGCTGGAAATATAGCGACCCTTTCATCAAGTCGTGTCACATTTTTAGCTAGACCTATATAGGTCTTCCGATCAGGCAAAAGCTCTCCTAAGAACCTGAAATTTTAGAAAAGCTAGAGCCTTCCTAATTAGGTAAAAAATGTCCCCTTAATCAGAGAACTCAAACCGCTGGAGCTAGGAACTTTAAATTAGACATTGAGGTTCTCACTCTGGCAATTTTTGCAGGGAGCAGGAAAATCTTTGTCTGGAAATATGAAATTCAAAATATGCGCTCCCTAGATTATGGACTTTGTCACTAAAGAGATAAAGCATGTAAACGAAAAATTTTTAACAAATTCTAATGCGAATTTCGAGATGAAAACAAACAATACAAAAAAAAGCCATTAGTTTTTAAATTCTGTGATGTGTAAACAACAAAATGCATACAAAGTTTTCAGTTTTAAATAAACGATTATGACGTCAACATCAAAAACAGAGAAAAAATATTGTGGACACTTTTTTAATTAACCCTAATGCCTCATTTGCAGCTATAGCAAGGCTAACTGGTACATCCCGAGCAACTGCAAGGAACGTCATAAACCGGTTCAGGGGGACCCACTCAACTGAAAGAAAACCTGGATCTGGGAGAATTCCTGGTTTTGTTAATAAAAAATTGGCGTTAAAAGTGAGGAATGCACTGGTGTCTAAACCAAACATGTCGGTTCGAGATTTAGCAAAAAAGTTTAAAGTGTCTCATATGTATGTTCAAAAAGTTAAAAAAAATATAAGCTTAGATCATACAAAGTAATAAAAGTGCCAAACAGAATAGATGAAGTTGATTTAAGAGCAAAAAAACGGGCCAGAAAACTATTAAAGACAGTTCTGAATAATTTTAAAGGCTGTATATTGATGGATGACGAAACATATGTCAAAGAGGATTTCAAGCAAATTCCTGGTTCCCAATACTATACTGCATATATGAGGGGAGGTGTAAAGAAATTATTTAAATACAAAAAAGTTGACAAATTTGCAAAAAAGTTCTTAGTATGGCAAGCAATTTGCAGCTGTGGGAAATTCACTAAGCCTTTTGTCACACGAGGCACATTGAACAGGCAAACGTACATAAAACAGTGTTTAAAAAAACGTTTATTGCCTTTGCATAAACTCCATTCTACTCCACCAATATTCCGGCCTGATTTAGCAACAATTCATTATTCTAGAGAAACTGTAGAATGGCTTAGAAATAATAACATACAATTTGTCGAAAAAGAGTGCAATCCACCAAACTGCCCTGAACTTCGTCCAGTGGAAAAATTTTGGGCTCATATAAAATTAATACTGCGAAAAACATCCAAGGTAGCTAAAACTGAGAGAAATTTGCACTTCAGATGGAATAAAGCAGTTAATAAAATTGGTAGAAAAGGTGTCCAAAAACTTATGAGTGGGTTAAAAGGTAAAATACTCACCTACGCATTATCTCGCCGCGAATCGTAAACTTTTTACTAGTTTTAATAACTTTGAAGTATTGTACTTAATTTGTTATAAAAATTTGAATTTTGTTATTTTAAGTTTAAATTTTATTAAAAAATAAAAATGTAAAAAATTTTTCGTTTACATGCTTTACTTTTAGGAGTTTTTATATATTTATTTAAAGGGGAAAATCCTAAGAAAAAAGAATTAAATTTTCCTCTTAATATATTCCGATATTTAAGAATACCGGTAACGAAGGAAGGGGCCTTTAAGCTATTTTTTTTTTAATTACTATTTTCCTATGTCATAATTAGTAAGGAGCTATTTAATATACTTAACATTATGTATATTAAATTTATCAATATTTAACACGACTCATTTAACTTGCTTTTAACTTTTTCCTAAACAATTTTTCCTATACACGCATTAAAATAAATTTATTAATTTATAAAATATATTCTGTTTATTTTATAATTAATAGCTTAAATTTCAACACAAATAAAATTCTCGACAAAACAATTGATAATCATTTTTCTTAAAAATATAATTTTTATATACTTTTTTTCCCCAAAACAAAAAAAAATAAACAATTTAAAATAAAATACAACATAAATAATATAAGCAGCAATTAACATAAATAAATACTTCTATATTGTTGGCAATTATCTAAAGAAAATGGAAAAAAATAAACACATGATGATGATGATGATGAGGTTTGATAATAACGAACGATGATGATGATAATGACGATTAAGAAATATTGTATACTACCACATTACTGTTATTTTACGCAGCGTAAAACCATAGACAAAATACATGAGTAAACAAACAAGGACTAGAAAATACATTTATAAACCAGGATAAAAGGTAAACATCAGGAACATTTACCACATTAATATAAATAAAATAAAAATAACACTCTTAAAGTAGTTTAAGTATTCTAAGAATATAAAGAATCTAGATTTCACTTCCATAGATTATTGAGAAAGAATAGGAGATATGGTTGAAGGAAGAGGTGTTAGGCTCTGCATAGATAAAGGCACATGTAGCAAATAATCGTAAAAATATAAATATAAACACGTATTTCGGTAAGGAGATATTATTTTATTGACATCAAAGGGTGTTTATGCTGTTAACACTCTGCGGTACAAGGGGGTAAGTTTTTAAAATTGTTTTTCTAAAATTTAATAGAAGGAAAGATAAATATAATGAAATATTCAATAATTCTTAGTCCCCCATGTAAAAATCGAAGTATATATATAAAGATACATGATCATACATGGGCCGGTATGTGGTCATACATGGGTATACATACATCCAGTCAGTATATTATCATACCTAATCTCATATATGTATATATATATTTTCGGATCCGATATTTTAGGGTATATGGATGTACATAGTTATATATGACCTTATATGATCATATAACATAAAAATATACCGTTATATACCCTCATATTTCGGATGCGAAGATATATGGTCTTATGTGAGATCATCTATGGTCGTATATTGAACTATGCATGGACATATATGATCATGTATACTCATATATGATCATATACAAGCCCATGTATATATTATGTATGCTCAAATATATTTTGATTTCCACATGGGCCAATAAATTATATCATGTATTTAATGAAGTATTTGTCATTAAAATTAATCAACACTTTTAGCTGTAGTTTTTTTTAGACCAAACTTTGTAGACACACAGATCTAAATATGTATATATTTAATTTTGCGGCTTCGCCGCGCCCCTTAGCGGAGTAAAATTACCAGGAAATTCTAGTTTTAACATTCAGCTACTCCATAACAGATTCAGATTTTTAAATCTTCCAAAACTTATATTAGTTAATAAATCCACTTGAAAAAAATTTTCACGCCTACATTCCATATATCGTGTATTTTACTGATTTTTGAAAAATATAAAATTTTTGAAAAATATATTATTAAAAGTTATGTATATCAAATGAAATCCAAATCGTTTCTCCGATATTAAGAGAAATTTAAACAAGAAATAAAATTTTATTAACACAATACCGCGCAAAATATTTTTTTTTTTTTTCAAATTTCATGCTGAACTTTTGTGGAGGAAAAACCCAAATCCCGATTCGGTAAAACATTTTATTGTTTTTTTTTGGTTGGTTTGGTCCTTGTTCTAACAATATGAAAAAATCTTAATTGATAGCTAACGGGTCATTGTGGAATTGAGCATAAATGTACTAAATTTACAGGTATTACATACAAGATAAAAAAAAGTAAAATCATTAAATTTGGTTTTAATGAATAATTTTTAAAGCCTTCGCAGTGTTTTTGTTACAAACAAACTAAAAAAATGTTGAAATAAGAAAACATTGACGAGGTAAAAATAATTTTAATGCAAAAACTGTTATTGTAAAAAAAAAAAATTTTTTTTTTTGATATAAAAAAATTTTTGTGGTGCAAATAAAATTATTTAAGTGAACGAAATTTTTGAAATTTAAAAAATTTTGGTTAAAAAAAAATATTATTCATTCTAGACTTCTAGCCTAGATTTTAATTTTTGGAATTTTACTTATTTAAAATAAGTATAATTTTGTGCTTAAATTTAGTAAAGAATTTCTTAAAAACAAGTAAATTTGTCATAAATTTTAAAAAGTTTGAAATAAACTTTATTTTTAGTTTATAACTTATTTAACTATTTTAACTCTTTTATACATTTGTTTAAAATAATTTACTATCATTTACCGATTTTTTTCAGTTTCATTTATTTTATTCATTTGTTTAAAATTTAAAAAAAATGTACCCACAAAACGGAAATTTTTGGTTAAACAAAAAAATACAAAAACGGAAACAATATCAAATAAATGTTTAAATCATTTATTTTTTAAGGAATACCAATCTAAAAATCTAAAATCTTAACATTTATTTTTACTGATTAATCGTTTGTTGCTTAGGGATGTGTTAGTTTTTTAAACAATATTTAAAAATTTATTACAAAAGCCATTTGGTTTAAATCAATTAGAAATTTATTACTTAAAATTTGATGAGCTAAACTACATAGAAAAAAGTATCACAAAAATTTTAAGAAATTAAAAATATTTGTTAAAATTCAAATACGATATCTAACAATTTTTTGTTTGATATTTTTCTAAATTATTATTTTTTATATAAAAATTCTTTGAAAATAAGAATTGAAGTTACAAAAATAAAACAAATTTTTTTTGTATATATAAATTCCATTGTTGATGGCTCTTACAAAAAAAAAACTTTTTATTTGAATTTTTAAAAATATTCTATGAACGTTGTTTAATATAACAAACAGAATTTTGTAATATTTTTGTGTGTAAATTAGTTATACAATGTAAACTATAAACCAAATGAAAATTATACAGGTTAAAATATTATAAATCTTTTTAGGAATGCTAAAAAAAATTTTTGCTTAAATTTAAGCAGTTAAACATAATTGAAATACGTTAAAATGTTTGAACTAAATTTAAAGAAGTTCAATATTTACAATTTTAATTTTTGTTTTAGTTTATAAATTCTTAAATTTATGATATTTTATACTAACATGAAATAAATGTTTTTTAATGTTTTAAAAGAAAGAAAAGTTACGGGAAATGATTCACTCTTTTTAAGTGAATGAAAATTTTGCATTATTTTAAAAATTTTTTATTAATTTTAAGAAAAACCTCATAGATTTCATTTTAGTAAGGTGTAAACATAATTTTAGTTCGTACATCTTTCTGAGTGAACTACATAAGGAAATTCAGTTATTCTACAACCGATTCTTTGAAAAAGAAAATTTAAAATTTTTAATGAATATTTTAAAATTATCTAACACGTGTTTTCTACACGCTGAGAAAAAAATATGATTGGAACAAAATCACTGCTACTATATTATGCTTGCTGCTTTCGGGCATGGTTTTCACAATCAAGTAATTGCTATATAAATAGGTTCTAACTATTAATATGATTGCTACCATATTTATTATAGAAAATATTTTATAATTTCATGATTGTTACTTTTTATTTTATAACATGATTGACTGTAACCATACTGTGGTAAGAAAAATTCTGACTATGAAAAAAAAAATAAAATATAGAACTATAAAATGCTGACATGACTTTAACATTAACAGTCGTAATACTGTCTTGTTTTCATAAAAAATTCACTCAGAAAAAAAAGTTAGTAGAAAAATATGTAACCGGTTTTCAATTCCAGTTTATTATTTTTGTACTGATTCTTAGTTCAAAAATTTTAATTTGATGCTGACAACAGTTAATGCATAATTATAAATCAAATAAAACATGACTTTGACATTAACAGTCGTAATACTGTCTTGTTTTCATAAAAAATTCACTCAGAAAAAAAGTTAATAGAAAAATATGTAACCGGTTTTCAATCCCACTTTATTATTTTTGTACTGATTCTTAGTTAAAAAATTTTAATTTCGCAAATCTTTTTGCTATTTACATTAAACAATTTACAGAATTTTTACAGAATATTTACAAGTTTTTGTTACTAATTTCAGAAATCATTTTACAAATTTTTGAAAGCCGATTTGCTAAAATTAGCAATTTAAAATTACAAATTTTAAAAAAGTGAATATTGAAGGAAATATTACTTGTAATTAAAACTTACACATACAAACTTAAATTGCCTTAAAGTGTTACATATTTAAAAAAAAATTGATCGGATGTGAAGATACCGACACATGTCTAAAAATAAGACATCCACTTAAAATAGCACTAAAATGTTTTTTTAGTCTTAAAAATCAGCCCTAAAAACAATTAAAATTTGACCTTAAAAGTAAAAAGATTAACAAAAATATTTTTTTAAAAAGAAATCATAACAAAATGATAAATTCGTTTATATTTTTACAATTTCTAAGCCTTTTATTTTTTTTTAATTTTGTCTAAAATATTTTTTGAAAAAAATAATAAAATAAAAAAAATAAATTTGAAATCGAGCGCCCCCGTAGGCTTGTTGGTAGCGTGCTAGCTTATCAGTGCGGGTGGCGTGGGATCGATTCCCACCAGAGGCTCTGCTGTGTTTTCACTACAACGAGCCGAAGGCCTTTGTTGCTAGTGCTCGGTTAGAGTATTAAGATATAATTTGTAATTACATGTTTAATAAATAAAAAAAAAAAAATAAATAAAAAAATAAATTTGAAATTTTGTATTAATATTAATAATATTTAGTAAATTTTTTTTCTGATTTTAGCAAACAGATTTTAAATTCCACTTTACAAAAAGTTTACTAAAATTTAGTAGCGGCAGCTAACTTTTCTACAAATTTTATTGTACTACACGTCAGTAGACATGTGTTGCTAAGATTAGCAAAAAATACCGCTGGGCTCAAATTAGCAAAATTTCCCGTAACAACAGCAAAATTTTCAGTTGTCATTACAAATTTTTTTTGCTGAGTGTTGCTAACAGTTCAGACATCCAGGCAGGGGGGTTTTATTTTCGAAAATGCTTTATACAAATAACATTATAATTTACACTTATCAATTCATTGTTGAAAAAATTCATTGCCAAAAAGATTCTGTATAAAGATAGTAAATTTTTAATTATTTTTCAATAAAAATAATATTTTTTTTTTTTCAAAAAAATATGTTTAATTCATTTCATGTGAAATAACAACTTTCTTGTGGAAAAAGTACTCAGAATATTAATAACTTTTTTTTTTGTAAGAAAGGGTCTGTTGGATCCAAAAGTTGTCTTGTACGAAATGGTTTCTTATACAAAATACAAGATTTTTAGAAATTTTTCTAATAGAAACATTTTTATATTTTATTGACTATTCCTTGAAGTAAGATTCTCAGATTCTACAAACTGTTTCTTAGATAAAAATTAATATATTCTTAAAAATAAACTTAGATTCTAAAATATTCTAAGACTCTGAGGACTTTTCATCATGAAAATATACTTAGATTCTAAGAACTTTTTCTAGTATAAATATTTTTAGATTCTAAGGACTTTCCGAAAAGAAAAATTCTGAGACTAAAAGGATTATCTAAAAAAAAATAATAAAAATGTCCTTAGAATCTAAGAATTTTTCTATTACAAAAGGTCCATAGAATCTATGGTTTTTTCTTAAAAAAGTCCTTAGAATTTAAAAATTTTTTAAAGTATTTTTGTATTTGTATTTATTATTAAATTGGATTTCTAATACAACAAGACAAAATATCTTATAAATTACAGTATTAGAATCTTTCTATAGAATTATTTTTCTTTCTATAGAATCAAAGAAGTTTTCTGGAAATAGTACTTAATATTAAATTTTTTCTTTACGAAAATCATTACCTAATAAAATATATTCTTTAATTTAAAGAACTTTTTCATTGTTTCGAATCATTATATAACTGTAAGGACCATATTATGGTAAAATTATGGTTATTTTATTAGCATATTATGATAATTATTAGTACGAATAATTCCACTAATATAAGATACTCTTCGAATATGATTGTCCCAACCATGTTTTTTTTTCTGATGTTCTTCTTCATGCAAAGTGCCTACAGGTAGTATCTGTGATCTATTGTAGGATCATTTTGCAAAAATTGAATTGGATGGTTGGCTTTTGAAGTTGAATAGTATCCTTTAACCCTTAATTGCCAAGGCCGCCAAAAAGCGGTGTTCGGATCTTAATAATATTTTACTAAAGAATGTGTATTATATCAATAAGTCGCATTCAAAAATTTTTTTTTGCAATTAACGACTTTTATGCAAGAAAATGTAACTACCAATATTTGTCGTTAAAAAGTTACGGAGTTGCAGAGTTGTTTTCATAAGACAATGAAATTTTTTGAACTATACATATATTTGGTTTCTAACTACAGTCAAGAATCAAAAAAAAAATGTAATTCTGGCTAAAGCATTCTTTTAAATAACTTTCCCAAACTTAGTTGGATAAATTCTATTAAAATAGAAACATTTTTTATGTATATTTTATTTACCAACTTTTTTTTTGTTGTTGAAAAATTTTCTAAGACAAAAAAAAAATCATGCTTACTTGTGAGAATAAAAATCAAATAAAAAATGTTCTGCTTTTGCTGCTGCTGTTTAAGTATATGTTATTAGTAGTAGTAGTATACACAGGAAAATATCCGTTAAGAGTTGTGGTTATATAGATCTAAATAACATTCACTGTTACCAAAAAAAAACCACAATCGAAAAATTGGTCTATTTAGTTAAGATTTTTCTTTTTTTTCTTTTTTATTATTGTTATATATTTGTGTAGGTTTTATTTCTTTTTTTTTTATTTGCACTATGTGGCTTAAATAAAGAATTATATGCCTTTTGTTATGCTACGTTTTTCATTTGTGTTTTATTTATATTTTGTTTTCTTTTAGGGATTTACGTTTTTATAGCATATTCTTAGGCGTTTTATGCTAACAAAAACATTAAATCTAAAGTGTAAATTTGTTTTACAAAAAGCTTTGTATCAACACTTGCAACAGAAAAAAAACACTGTTATAGATGGCTTAATATTTATTTATTTTTTTTTTATAAGAATTCTTGAAATTTTTTAAAACTTTTTATTTGCGTTCATTTTTTGTAGTTTAATATATTACACCTAGAGTATGCTTTATTTGTATACTTTAATTATAAGCCTGAAAGTATGCCACTAGTTTTTTTATTTATCAAATATTTCGATTTAACGAACGTATAAACGAATGTTAAGTTATTTATTGTTTTTTTAAATACTTTTCTTGATATATTATTTTTTTTATTTAATTTTTATTATTTTTTTTTAAATGTTTGATTTTTTAATTTTTTTTTTCAAAAATTTTTAAATTATTTTTCTTTTCTTTACAATCACTAAAATTTAAATTAAAATTTTTTTTCCATAAAACCCGTTGCCGCACGTTATTACGAAACACGTCAACTTAGCCGAAAAGTCTACTTTCAACTAAACGTTTTTGCTCAGTTAAATTTTAGTCGTCCGTATATAGTACTCAATGACATCGTTTTCAAACTTCACGATTCGCCGCCGCCTATGATGTGTATGTGTACATTTTATGCTCCTTACATTTTTGCTGGTGTTGTTTCCACTTATTATTATTATTATACTTTCTGCAACATTCACTACAAGTTGCTTTCGTTTTGTATTTTAAAGTATTTTGTTGGGCTCGTTTATTTTGTTTGAGTGTTAGTTTTCTTACTTTCAGTGAATTTGTGTGTGTGTGTTTGTATAGTATTTCCTTTAAAGTTTTTTGATCGTTTGTAAACTGTCGTTTGTTAAGTAAGAGTGTTTTCCATAAATGAATTTGAATTCGCCGTATTATATAAAACAGTCAAAGAGGGCTGAAAATCTCTTTTAATACTCTTTCTTATTAGATTTATTATTTTCAAACGGCACCGGCAGCTGGTGGGTTGTTTTCTTTTAAAAGTTAAATAGAAAAAGGTGAATTTCAAAGAATATATTTTTATTTGTACATTTTTATTGCTGTATTGATAATCGAAACGAATAGCATTAATACAAATTATATGTATGACAAAATATTCAAGTCAGTAAGAATAAGGAAAGATGTCGACTATATTTCTTTGGTGTTTGGTGAAGCCGATTAGGGAAAAATTTTGTACGCGAACAACACACAATTTTATATCTGCCATCAGTAATTTCGAAATGTTTACAAATCTATAAACTTTTTTTTATTTTGCTAGTAAGAAAATTAAAATCCAGAGAACATGTTGCAGAAAAGATACTACTGTATTAGCATACTGTTTTATCATAAACTCAGGAAAAAAGATGCATCATATTTATGAAAAACTCATAGAGTTTTCTTCAATGTGTCACCTATATGATGAAGCTGTTTCATATTGGGACCTTGAATTAATAATGACATTTTTCGCAAATTACGGATTTATTGTGCAAAAAAAGTTACAAATATATTACTTAAACTATTATGCCATCGCTGGCTGAAAATCAATTTGTTGTGTCTTTCTTTCATGACTTTTTGCGCTTGGTATTGTCGTAATGGATTCACTTTTCATCGTCAGTCACAATGTGATGCAAAAAGTCCTTTCTTTTTAAGCGTTCGAGGAGCTGTTTACAAGCGAAAAATCGTCTTACGACATCGCTCGGCTTAGCCCCTTGCTTTTGAATCATTGCCATGGCTTTTAGGCGTTTGCTCCCAATAATTCTGTCAACTCCGGAAGCGTTTGGCATTTGGCCACATAGAACAACCCAATTCTAATTATTCGTCTTCAAACTTTTTGGGTTGACCCTTTGAACTCATTATCACCACTTTTGAAGCGACCAAACCACCTCCGACAGATAGAGCGTACCTAGCCTAAACTCCACAAAAATTCCATTAAGAAAACCTCCCCGCAAAAACACATTTTATCTGGTACAAAATTCGACATGTTCGAGGCAATATTTAGTAATGCTGTTTAAGCTTGAACTAAATGACACAAACTGTCATTGTGGGCCCTTAACCCCTGGCCTAGGAAAAATACTTTATAGATCACTATTGCGTAGAAGTATTTCAAACCTTTTATATTTGTTGTGCATTTGATTTTAGTGTTATCATATTGTGAAATATGCAGAAATATTTGAGGGACCCCGAGAATGAGTGTAATTGAAACACTAGGCAAAGGGAATGAAATAGTATAGAACGTGAATTGGAATCGAAACCCTAGGCAAGGGAATCCTACTTAAATGGAATTTTGGAACGAATGTAATTAAAACACCAGCAAGGTGAATTTAATTAAAATTAAATTGGGAACGAGTGGAATTGAAAGACTACATAATGAGAACGGGTGGAATTAAAATATTAGGCAAGGAATTTAAAATAATAAACATGGGGAACGATTGGAATTAAAACACCAGAAAAAATGGGGAACGAGTGGAATTGGAGAGAAATTAAAATACCAGACAAGGGGAACAAGTGGAATTGGAACATTACACAAAAGGGAACGAAATGAAATTGGGAACTACTGAACAGCAGACAAGGTTAATCACATGAAAAAAAAAGAAGGGAACAAGTGGAATTAAAAACCTACACTAGACAATGGAAATTAAGGGCAACTAGTGGAGTTTAAACACTATGCAAAGGGAACAGAATGAAATGGGGAACTAATTGAATTGAAACATTAAACATTTTACAGAGGAAACATAATGCATTGGGCAATGAGTGCATTTGAAACATTAGACAAGGGGAAGAAAATGGAATAGAACTGTCGAACGAGTAGAATTTAAAATCTAGACAAGACGATCGTAATAGAATGGAACGTGGAATTGAAACACCAGACAACCGAAAGGTTTTGTTAGTTTTCGATTTATTGGCAACTTTAAAAACGGATTTTAAAATAGTAAAAATATTTTGAGAATACTTTGTTTTTTTCAAATTATTTAACGGGACTTTTGACCACAAACGGCGCACCCAGATTGCTTTGGTTGGATTATTTTTTAATTCAGCTAAAAATAGTTTAGCTTTTCAGATCTTAAATTTGGGGTTAAATTTGGATGTATTTAGTTATAATCAATTCAAGGAGTATCTGGCGCATTATATATAATCAGATTCAATCTGAACTTATAACATTTTATCGATAAAACATAAACTTAAATCAAAAAATTCATAACTAGAAAATAATATTTTTACTGCTCGTGAAAAAAAAAAATCGGATATGACCAGACCTCACCAGATTTAATATAACCAGGTCTAATTAGATCTGATCAAATCAGGGCATATCTAAAACATCTTATGTAAGTTAAATGTTGGCTAAATTTTGAATAAACACTCAGTAATGGAACCTTAGAAATAATTTTTTTTTAATGGTTTTAAACCACAACTTTTCTACAATTGGTTCTAATAGAACCGATTACATGCTAAAAAAATGTTTCTTCACAAAGTTAACAAAAAGTTTCTGAAAATTTCAGAACTTTTCATGAAACTGGGTTTTCAATGAAACTTTTTCTTTGAGTGTAATATTTTTTATAAAATTTGATGTTATAATTATTATTTCCTGAAGATGCTACGTAATGGAATAGCGAAAAGTTGAAAATCAATTAATATTTTTATATAAAAAAACCAACCTTAAGCTGAAAAAAAAGTTAAGAAGTTAATAAATATAAAAAAAAATAAAATTGTCTAAGCAGATATGGGTGATACTACAAACTGTTCTTTAGGACAGAAAATATTGCTTAGTACCATTTACAATTTAACTCTATGACTGTATCAAAGTTAGTTTTATTTTCAATATGGATTTAAGATTTTTGAAAATCCATATTTGCCATTAAAAAAATTACAAAAAATATTCACGTTTAAAACATTAAAAAAAAAATCCAACAAATAAATGTGTTCTTTGTGGCTGCTATATTTACACTATTCAGTGAAATATGATAAAGACATAAAATGCAAATATGTTAAATATTAAACTCTAATCAAATATTGTATGTGGAACAGTTTAAATATTAATTCGCCTTAAAAATCTCTATGTTTTTTTTTTATCACAACTTCGTAAACGAAGAAATTTCATACTCATTTTATTTGAAAAACTCTTAAATTAAATAAAAAAAATCATCACTTAAGCTCTCTTGAGTACTCTTAAAAAAAAAGGCGAATTGACTTAGGCAACATTTCGGAGTAAAAAAAAAAAAGTGGTGAGTTTAGTGATACCATAAAATGTTGCATTAAAATAATGTTGCTAACAACATTTGGCATGTTGACAAAAAATATATACAGAAAAATATCATATGAAGCATAACGAACCAAAAGCAAATTTAACAATTTTTAAGGGTTACACAAAAATTTATTTGTGTCATTCGCCCAATGATAGCGAAAGTGTAATGAACGCCCAAGGAAATAAAGGAACTTGTTAGAGAATTAAACAAAAACAACAATAATATTTGTTGGGTTGATTTCAGGAAATAAAAATTAAGAATTATTTTCAAAGAAATTTAAACAGTTATATAAGAATATAGACAGAAAAAAGCATGTGAAATCCTAAACTGAGTTTTGACATTTTATTTTGCCAAACTTTCATTAAATCATAATTCAAGATTAAGATAAACAGTATAGCCTTTCCTAAACTACATAGTGTACAGGAAGAAGGGCAAATTTAAATAAATTGTTATTCTTAACAAACTGATTTTTGTTTTTATTATTAAGACCTATTCACAAAAAAAAAGGCCAACGTCAAAAAAGAAATATCATAAGGAAGCTATCAACAGAATCATAGGAAAAGTTAAAAAAAAGGAAAAAAATTAACAGACAAAAATTTTAGGGAGTGAGTAAAATATATATAAAAAAACAACACACGTCAACATTTATAAAATAGCACAATATTAAAGACTTAATCTTCGCAAAAAAAAAAAAAAGGAACACCCAGCTACACTTACAAATATAAACCAACACGAAGGATGGGATGGTTCGACCAACAGACAAACGATACAAAAAACAAGTCCTCCATAGACTATGGAGTCTGGTTGTTAAAACAAAAAAAAAAAAAAACTGAAAATATGACAGTCATGTTGTATTTCTACTGGCATAAATATGTAGATATTTTTTAGAAAACAAAAACATTTGAATGAAAATTAATTGAAATTTCTAAATTTTTTTTCCTGACATCTTTTTATTTTGACGGTCATAAGTTGATAAATCGTAACTGAATTTTAAATTTAATTTTCAGTTAAGCTTGCTAAACGACTTTTGGATTGTTCTAGAGGCATTTCGCCTTCTTATCTCAAGGGGTAATTTCATTGTCAAATTCTTGTTGTCAACTTATGATCATCGATATGTATTTTTTATTAAAAGTAAATTAAAAATGGACAACCATAACATAATATAAATGAAATGTCAGCTAAAATTTAACAAAAAAGTTTCCTTGAATTCTACACAAACGTGGGAGTGTGGGAGGATACCACTGAGGAAAAAAATCTAGAAAAAAAACTCATTTTCAAAGAAGAATTACAAAAAATTTTAATTCGCCGCCACCGAAAACTTTTTTTCATAGCTTATTCGCTTGAACCGGTTTAATAAATAAAAACAAACAATATTTCACAATTTAAAAAAAAAATATTTTTTTCCTAATTTATTTTTTAAATACAAGAGCTGCCATTCTAAAACAAACTCTCTACCTAATGAGAATTCCGATTTCGCTGAAATTCGGTTATATGATTAAAAAAAATTAAAAACCCATGTAAAAATCGAAATATATATGAATATAGATGATCATACATGGGCTTGCATATGATCATACATGGGCATACATGGTCATATACGTCCATACATGATCTCATATATGACCATATATCTTCGGATCCGAAATTTGAGGGTATATGGTGGTATATGTGCATATATTATCATACATGCTTATATATTATTCATGTATGCTCGTATATGATCATATACGTCCATATACCCTCAAATTTCGGATCCGAAGATATATGATCATATATGAGATCATGTGTGGTCATATATTGAACAATGTATGGACGTATATGACCATGTATGCCCATGTATGATCATATACAGGCCCATGTATGATCATGTATGCTCATATATATTTCGATTTTTAGATGGAAATTAACGGACCCCTATTTTTTCTTTTCATCCCAAATTATATCTCTCTTTTTCTTTTGAAATAATATATTTTAATTTTCCTTTTTAAAGTTTTGATTTTGAATTTCTGATTCTTATTTCATTTTCTAGAGATATTGTGAAATCCATCGCGGTTTTTTTTTAAACGTTGACGGATTTTTGGGTGTTCTCTACATTCAAGTGGTTTTTAAAATTGTACGACAGCACTTTAAATCGTTAAAAAGTAATGGTTTTAAAAATGGAATAGTTTTTAATATTTAATATAAATGTAGGGGGAACATTTAATTGATTGAAATTTCTTACAGTTTCTGGCAGTTTTTGTATATTAAATTATTTTTGGAAAAATAACGGACTTGAAAATATAAGAAAATTTGTAAATTAGTTCAACAAGAATTTTAAGAATGTTTATTTTTTAAATAACCAAAAAAATAAATAATATACACACAAAAAAATTACAAAATTCTGTTTGTAATATTGAACACTTTTTTTGTATATTCAAAAAATTTTTTTTTTAAAAAGGCACCAACAATCGAATTTGTGGAAACAAACAAGTTTATGTAACTTTATTGTAATTTATTAAAAATAAAATCGATTTTTTTTCAACAATGGATTTTGTAAATACAAACAAGTTTTTGTAACTTTCTTGTAATTTATCAAAAATAAAACCGATTTTTATTCAACAATGGATTTTGTAAATACAAAAAACTTGTTGTAACTTTTTTGTAATTTATTAAAAATGAAATAGATTTTTTTCAACAATGGATTTTGTAAATACAACAAAACTTTTTGTAACTTTTTTGTAATTGTTAATTTATTTAATTGTTTTGTTTTAACAACGATTTTGTGATATTAAAAAAAAATTTGTTTAGTTAATGTTGTATTCTTCACAAATGATTTAATAAAATTTTGCTGCAAATATTTTAAATAAAACAAATAAAAATTTAGTTTAAATTCATGTTTTATTTGCTTTTAAGTATTTTAGAATAAAAACAATACAATAATAATGCAATTTTAAAAAACATCAGTTATTTTTAATTTGGGAAAAAACTGTACAATAATTATTTAGTAAGTTTTTTAAAACAGAAAAGTAGGGAGTAATAAAAGGATAATTAAGATGGTGTACAGTATCGTCCCATTAAAAACAGTGTTTTTCACAATAAGGACGATTTTTTGTTGTTTTTTTATCGCACTTAAAAACAGGCATTGTCCTATCATTTTACAATTAGATTTCAGCAACTCTTTTTGCTCTATAAGAAGTGAAATTAGTATTACAAATTGATTTATAATTTAATTTATAAAAATAGTCAAAAACTGTATACTTACCACGTAAGTGACCATATATATGACAGAGTTTCCATTCCTTTAGGATTTTGTAATATAAGTCTGAATTCTGCTAACTACTGTGTCCAATTAATTATCCTTCCAGTTTATAAAACAAATATTTTATTTAATATAGATTATGATAAAATTTTTTTAATTTTACGAATTGCTTGCCGCGATGAATTTTAACCACTTGGACGGGAGGCCCCAGAAGATCATTTATTGTCATCATGAAATATATTCTGAGAGAACTTTTTGACAACACAGATAAACTTCACCAGAGTTTGTTCTGGCAATTCATTTTATTATATATGTATAAGTCAATATCCTGTTTAAAATTAGCAATGAACAAATTCTCGCTATATTTAGTTGATGGAACATACCATTTTCGTTATTTTTCGCTAACACGTACTTTACTGCGCTTTTTTGCGTCTATTTGCCACATATCACTAAATAATATTTTCTTCACAGATTTTCTTTTTCTTTCAGCAAGAAAATACGAATTGAATATTTATTTTTTGTAAAACTCTAAGGCTACTTCCTTTTTTTATAATTTACAATTTTTTCAACAAAAAAATTTATTAACTTTGATTTGTTGAAAAAAATATAGAATTTTCTTACAAATTACAATCGTTTAACAACAAAATTTGTTAGAAATTTTATATCAAAGCCAACAATTTTTTTTATTTACATAAAATTTTGTGATATTTTTTTCTGTGTAAGCATAAATACTTTAGAAATTGCATCAGATTTTATATTTTTTAACATATAAAAAAATGCTACTATAACTTAAAAATATGCACGAATATGCATTAAAAAGGGATCGAAAAGGGTAAAGGCGATAATTTAGAGATTGAAATCGTTAGTGTGAGCAATTTTCTATTTATTTATAATTTTATGGTTTCCCAACCTGGGTTCGCATTGATATATTTTAAATTATTTGTACCATTAATTTGCCTGTAACGTTAATTTGGGTAAATTAAATGAAGAATTCAAAATCTACTTAACTAAAAATGCGGTTTTTCTAATTTAGAGATTTGTTGGGTGTATTTTTTGATATATGTGGAGAAAACGAGTATCTGGCAAGCCTGTTCACTTGAACGAAAATACAATAACCGCAGTCTCTTCTTAAATACTAACGCTTTAAGTTCTTTAATTGCAATTTAAATGTAGATTATCAAACAAAGAGAAAAGGAAATAAACAAAATAAAGCTCTTATGCATAATCTCAATAACTTATTTAGTGGAAGCAACAATAGTTTATTTTAGGGGGAGTTTAAAAAATAACCTGGTAACTCTGATCACTTATAAGAGCGATAAATTCTCAAAGATAATGAGAGTAATATAATTGCGTTAAAAAAAGGAAACGGAACACTCAAATAAATATATACATATATGTTCCTTTCACTCCTCGAGGGAGCATAGGAAAAAAAATTAAAAATTTATTAATAAATAAAAAAAGAAAGAGCAAAATATTATGCAAAAATATAATAATAGTTTATTTCAGTTGTCAATAAGTAATTCCAGTTCTTAGAGTTGTGGTCAAAACATTTGCAACTGGAACCTCATATTCATATTTTCAGCATAAGTTTTAATTATTTTTTATTAAATTCATTTATTGTTATTATCTAATAAAAAAAAATAAATAGAAATCAATTTAAACAATAAATAAAAATATTAACAAATTTTGTCGAATGCAAGTGTTCAAAAAATTTACAACTCAAATTTTTTTTTTAGTAGTATACGAACCATATTTGGCCCAGAGGGCTTGGTTCTTGAATATTTGAATAAATAAAAATAAAATAAAAATAAAATAAGTGGAAAGAACTCTCAAAGAAATTTAAAAAAAAACGTTCAAAAAACTTTGTGTTTAGTATTTTGGGGCATATCTATGATTTTTAATTACTTAAGAGGATCTCTTAGGCATTGAGGCAGTAAGCTTTTCCATATAAAAAAGCTTAACTGTGTTGAGAATAGGGTTGCCAGACGGGCCTGATTTGGCCTGATTGTCAAGTTTTTTAATGCGCGTCAAGTGTCAAGTGAAAAAGTGATTTGTCAATGTTTTTTGTAAGTTAATTTTTTTTTCTCAAATTTATTCTAGCTACATATGTAATAATACTTAAAAAAAGTAAGTTTAAATTTCTAAAAAACACATCGAAAGAGCATATTTTTACTATCAATACAACTAAGGACTAATATGATACATATTTTTTTCTATGCAATTATAATTTAAAAAATATAGTTCTCTTTTGGTATGTACAATTATAATAAAAGTGCCAACACTGATATTTACCCCATTACTCAACACTGGTAAATTGACAACATTGAACAGCTGAGTTGCAATACGTACATTGAAGTTTTTGGAAATAAAAAGTGAGTTTATATTTTTGTTCTATTGTGATACGTTGGATTAGTGAAAATATAACAAAAATGCAAAAAGGTAACGAAGATGCTGGACCATCAAAAAAACCAAGATATACTGTTTACTTGGATAGATGGCATGTGGCACCAGAATATTCCAATTGGATACAAAAGAAAGATCAATACACTGCATTGTGTAAATTTTGTGAGACAGAAATTTCAATAAAATATGAAGGGAGCTGGGCATTAAATAGACATATGAAAACTAAAAACATGCCAAAATCGTATTGTCGCAAAAAATGTTCCGGAGTATTTCGAATTTCACTGTTTCAGCAGAAACTACAATTGAAACACAAATTGCACGGGCTGAACTATTATGTGTATTTCATAACGTATTACACGGCCTCAGCTATAACAGCTTAGATTGTCAAATGAAAATGAGTTCTACTATATACTCCGACAGTAAAATTGCCAACAAAATAACATGTGGACGTACAAAATCAGCAGCTATAACAAGAAATGTTTTGGGTCCATATTCGCAAGAGAAAGTTGCTAAAGCCTTAAAAGAATGTTGATATTATTCCGTAATTAGCGATGCTTCAAATATCGGTAACGTAAAAACCTATCCGTATGCTATACAATATTTTGATCCCGAAACTGGGATACGTAAATAAATTTTAGATTTTTACGAAGATCCTGATGAAGCATCTAAGGATATATTTGGTAATATTATTAGAATTACAAATGTTAATAAATTAAAAATTGAACAAATTACATCGTATAGTACTGAATACGCAAATGTTAATTACGGTTTATATAATTCTGTATTTCAAAAACTTAAAAATGAAAATAGCCGAATTATAAAAGCAAATTGCAATTGCCATGTAATTAATAATTGTATAAAAAATGCTCTTAATGCTTTAACTGTTGACGTCGAAAACATTGTAATCAAAATATATAATGAATTTAGCTCATCGGCTGGGACTACAAAAAAATTAAAACAATGTTTTGAATTTGCAAACATCGAGTACAAAAATCTTCTTCGACATTTGCCTACAAGATGGCTTTCACTTCTGCCAGCAATTGACCGTTTATTATATTGTTGGCCGGCAGTAAAAAGATATTTTCTACAAAAAGGCAAGAAAAATTGTCGAAAAGTTCTTTGGGAATTCGTAGCACATGCAATTTCCGACATAGAACTTACAAATGAAGATGATGAATGCACAATTGAAGGTTTATCCGAGGCATATTTATATTTCATTCATAATGTGATGCACGAATTCCAAGCTACTACATTAGTTTTAGAATGTGACTCCTGCACAATTGTAGAACTACATAACGTAATGGCCAATCTTATGAACAGTATTCAAAGCCGTATGAATGATAATTTTTATGGAAGCAAAGTTGCTACAATTATGAAATCCATTTCCCCTGATGAAATAAGTACTTTCAAGTTCGAAGCAAATGAGTTTCTTAAGAGAGCTACCAGTTATTTAGCTGAACGGTATGATTTTGGAGAAACATCAATATACAATCAAATTTCCTGTTTAAATATAAAAAAGTCCCTTCTGACTTGGAATAAGCTGTTAGAGCTTCCGAAATTATTAGGTATTTCAAATGACATTGACAATGATAAACTGTGTTCTTCGAGAAGTTTACGATATTTTACCAAAAGATATACCAAATGATTGAAGATGGTCATATTTTTTAAAAAAGTGTGTAGAAAGCAATCTACAAAATTTAAAAAAGTTGATCTCATTTGTGTTTTCTAAGCCAATAAGCAACGCCTTTTGTGAAAAAGCATTTAGTGTTCTAAATAATTTATATACCAAAGATAGGAATAGAATGTCCTTCGATCTAATAAAAGCCGAACTATAAATAAGAAAAAATTTTAATGAGGATTGCAAAAACTTTCAAAATTTTTTAACAACACCCGATGGTAGAGAATTAATTAATTCTGTATCTAAGAATACGAAATATATGTGGCAAAATAAATAGAACCTATATTTTTTTTTCTTAAGATAGTACCTATATTTTTTTTTTAAAATAACGCCTAAGTTTTCTTTAAAATATATAAAGACTGAATTTTTATTGTTATATTGATTTTTGTTTCTTTTACATTGTTTCTGTTATTTTTACTTTTTATGATATTTTTGTTTTTATTCTTATAATTTTTATGAAAAAAAAATAATAAAAAATTAAATAAAAACCAATAGTATGCGTGTATTCATTTGTCAAGTTTTTTTTTCAAAATCTAGTTTTTTTTTTGGTCAATGTCAAGCTTTTTGGCAAATTGGATCTGGCAAGCCTAGTTAAGAAGGTCTCTACAGGTTGTGCCTGTCATTGTACAACAATTTTACTAACCGAAAAACACCCCACCATAATATTTCCGCTTCCGCGCTTTATTAGAGCGGTGCTGTGCCTGGGATTAAACTTTTTGCCTTCATGTCGTCGAACATTAGTTCCATTCATCTGATACCCGGAGGTTAAATATTGATTCATCTGTTGTGTTTTTATTAAAGTTTCCCCAAAAATATATTGAAGGATAAAATTTTCAATATCCTTTTTAGCGATATGATAAAGTAAAAATTGCTAGTTTCACCTCGTTGTTGTGGGACGAGTATAAATATTAAAATTAATTTTTTTTTCATGTTATCCTTTGACACTTTAAGGTTCTCTTTAAAGGAAATAGAATCACGGATTGAAAAACGGAAAATGCAGTTTTAGTCCAATTGGTCTCTAGTTTCAGATGTTTATAGTTCTGTTTGTGTGTTATATTTCTGTCGGACTGCCACTATTTACTATTCGTCAAATCGTTGATTTTGGAACTTAATATTTCTTTTTGAGAAGATCCATTTTGAAAATCATTATAAAATTTAGTCTTAAAAATAGTAATATACTTCTTTGCACTAAATTTACTATGACGAAGATAACCCTTTCAACATCTAATGAATACTATTGAAATGCAATAATTTTAATTCAATAATAAAATGCCAAGACAATAACATTAAATAATTATAAAGTATGCGGTTATATTTATATTCAGGAATTTCTTTAAGTGTTAATTGATTCGCTAGGAGTAAGAAAATGACAGTTGTAAATTGCAGAAGTGCGCTTATTTCTCAATAATAGAACGACAATGGTGGGATAAAAGAATTATAAGACGGATTCAGGAGTTCAAAGTATATATACATTTTTGGTTGCGTTGCGTAAGATTTAAATGCAAAAAGCTAAAATCGTTTTAAAATTTAACTATTTTTTTTTTTATTTTTGAGAGAGTTAGGTATTCAAGAAATTTATAAAAAGCATGAATATTTATAAAACTTAATATGAATTTGACGTCATAGCCGAATACAAAGAAAAACTAAAATCGAGTTTCAATTAATATATTTGTAAATACAATTAAAAATTTAATTGAATTTGGACCAGCAAAATAATTTGTTATATGAATTATTTTTTTTATTAAAATAAATTGAAATTTTCAATTATTTTTTTAACATATCTATTAAATTTTTTATCAAAAATCTTCACCATTTTCAATTTATGATTTAATTATATTAATTATTACTTTAATTAAAGTTCTAACCAAAAATGAGTTAAAATTTTAATAAATTATTTAATGAAAATTGCAGCATCAAATCAATTAAAATTTAAATAAAATTTTTTATTGAAATTCCAGATTTAAATCAATTAAAATTTTAATCGACTTTTCAATATATTTTTATCAAATATACATATGTTTGTGTGTAACTCATCAACGCATGAAAATTTCTAAATAATTTGTACCAAATAGTTCATAGAAGTATCATAATACTTTGAGGTTCCAATAGCATTACAAAAAATACTATGGTACCCACCAGATAACTGCAAAATCAATTTTTTTCTTGATTTAATCATACACAAATATTATTGTTCACATTTAATAATTCAACAAAATTCACTGTAGAATAAAATCAGCATCACTGTTACTGAACGCGTAATTGGGATCATTAGGGTGGGACTTAAACCCGCTTTTTTAGAATTTTTATTAGTAATACAATACTAAAAATATTCTTCTTTGTGAAATAAAAATATTTTTTTTTGAAAAAAAATTTAGGTCGATATCTCAGACTTGCCTAATCTGGAAAAATTCAAATATTGTCTAAATTTTTTTTATCTATTTTGATTGGAAATTAGGCAATATTTAACTTTAACCGGATTGGGCGAGCCTGAGATGTCGACCTAAATTAAAAAAAAAAAAAAAATATTCACAAAGAACAATATTTTTGGCATTTCTAATAAAAATTCTAAAAAAAAGTGTTTTAGACCCACCCTAATATACATATAACGTTTGTGAAATATGTTTTTTTTACAAAACCACCCCCTTTTTATAGATAAGAAACTATTTTGTTTTAATTATGATTACACTCATACACGTTGTTTGTTGTTTTTTCTGATTTATTCTACATGAAAATAATTATTGTTGGCTCGAATGAACAGAATAAAATCAATGGTTTAACAACGACCGATGATAATAAACCAGTGACAAAACAATTTGCACATCGTTTGATTGATTTAAAATCATCAACAAATATGTGTGTTGGAACGCAAACACAATTTATTCTTGTGTTGATTGCGTATGAACGTTTTGCAATCAGCAAATGCAGTTCTCTGGTACCCACTTAATCATAACTGGTGCATGCTCCCATTTTTCAAAGTTGAAATACCCAAAAATCCTTAACAAATTGGTAAATAATCAAATTTTCCTTTTTTTAATTATTTTTCGAAGATTTTTTTTTGATAAATATTAATAATAAATATTCTAGAAGAAAGGGTGGCATCATAAAAGAATTAAAATTTTAACAAATTTAAATCTTTAAAATTTTAAAATAAATCCCTAAAAACGTGATTCCTTAATTTAATTTTTAAATCTTATTTAATTTTCAACGAATCGATTTGCAAAATTCTGTTAATTGTTTGAATAATTTTCTACTTTATTCAATTACAATCAAATTCAGAAAATCAATTTGATTTTTGTTGATACTTTTCAGAGATTCAATCAAATTGATTAAATTTTGAAAATCAAATAACCAAAAATCATTCCAGAACAGTATCAATAAACAAATTATTCAATCGAGTCAAAATTGAATCATTGATATGAAGTGATTATAATTTATTTATTGATTCACAAAATTTATAATATCAAATAAAATTAATTATTAAGCTGTGTATTAAAAACAATACGTCATTAATTTAGCAGAAATAGCTTTCGATTATCGACCTCAAAAATCTTTGCAAATTAAATTTTTTTATCAATAAATTTTCAAATCTGAAGCCAAATCCCTTTATCTGGCAACACTGATGTGTATACACTCTAATGCATGCAAACACTACACATCAGGGATGGAAAATATGTTTTCTGTTATTGTTCCAACCAGACAAACAAATTGTACTTTTTCGATCCTCGTGGTACCATTATTTGTTTCGCTTTTTTTAACAATTTTATCGTATTGAGTCAGATTTGCTTAGACACTAAAAAGACTTAAATTAAATAAAATTTAAATTAACGGGGTGAAACAAAATTTATCGTTAACCACAAAACTTTGTAAAATTATTCTCTAATTTTTATAAATATCACACCTTTTTTCTGTGTGTCCGCCTCCATTAGAGGGCAATTTAACCTTTTCAGGATTTGCTGTTAAAAAATTTAAAGGCATTTAATAGCTTTTTAACAATAATACACTTTTTTCTTATTTTTTATTTTAAGAGGTAATTTAAAATCAGCTGTTCAATCTTGCCACTTCCAAATATTTTAGTACAATGTGTATGCAAACATTTGGTAGATTTGATGTGACACCAATTTTGAGCCGGTTCAACTTAAAACTGACTTTATTTTTTACTCTAGTAGCTGAATAAATAAAAACAGGTTTTTAGTATAAAGTTGCTATTAAAAAAGTCGACTTTATGTTATGTTGTTTTTTTTTTTTGAAAAAATTCCAAATTGTACTAAATGAGCAGCAGTAGTACATCAAGGTAAAAATGTACCAAAAAAAGTACAATTGTACCATGTCTGCCATCCCTGCTACACATAGACTATGTTTTTTTGTAAATTTAAACAATGAGAGTGGTTTTCTTTCTTAAGAAACTTAAGTTATGATGCTTTTATTAATACGCGTAATAATAAAAAAATTTTCATAATTTTTTTTTTTTTTTTTATTTTGTTTAGGAATTTGAGATGCAATTTTGCAATTTAAATAACTGTATGTTTTATATGTTGTCAATAGTATTTATTGTAAACTAGAATATTTTTTACACCAAGTTTATTATCAATTAAAAATTTAATTGATATGATTAAATTTTTAATTGAAAATGAACAAAAAATCAAAAAAAAAATTTTATTAAAATTTTTTTGGCACTAATTTTTTTTTTTTGTGTATAAAGTACCCAAAGTGTTTACTCAGGAACATAATATCAAAACTAATTCTGTTAAAAAAAAAAACTAAATTAAAACAATCTCAAAAATGATTGTTTTCCAAACCAAAAATAAACATTAAAACTCAGTGAATCTAAAATCCTTCTATTTAATAAGCTTAACAACCTTCTGCCATTCATGACGATGGCTTGGTGTCTGTACTTGTGTAATCATGCCACAACGTTTTAGAAACTATTTTTATTTCCTTATCCAAAGCAACTGTATGAATGTGTTTAACATGGTAAATAACAATAAAGTTCACACCCAGTTTGAGAAGCCATCAAAAAAATAATAAAAAGTACTTTTTATTCATGCAAAACCCGCTGTCATGTATGACATATAGACAGACAGACAGACAGACAGACAGACAGACAGACAGACAGACAGACAGTTTCTTGCATTCCTAATCCTCATTTTTTACAAATATTTATATTTTTAGTTTTTTAATTCTCATATAATTGTAAAATTGTATAGAAATAAGAAAAATTTACATATTGTGTACAAAGGACTATGAGAATATGTGGAAAATATTGAAGGATAACAATGCTTTAAAATTTCCATGATGGTCACCCATGTGTATGAAATGTTAAATTTTACAGGGGTAACTGGATGACAATAATAAACATATTAGATTTAAATTTAAAATAACTATTACAATTACAATTAAATGCCCCAAAAAAATTCAGTTATAAGATAAGTGAGAATTTGAAATGGTAAATTTAAATTATACAACAGGAATTATATAACGAATGCAGCCACTTTTTTCTTAAATGGTTTCTGTAAAATCAAAGAACTTATGAAAATCTAATAACTTATAAAAACTGTATATTTTAAAATATTTCTTGTATCGAACTAAAATGTTTCAAGTGTTAAAAATATTCGTGATGGGGTAAATTCGTTGTTCGAGGTGAATATAAAATATTTTTCACTTCTCAGCTTCTGTTAAAAAAAATATAATAAAATGTTTTATGAAATTGTTATAAAATTATATTATTGTCATAGCATTTTCTTATTGCATTTAAACTATTGCATTTCAACAGTATTAATTAGATAAGTTGAAAGGTTTATTTTCGTCAAAGTAATTTTAGTGAATAATGGCTGTAAACAAGTGTAATTCTAATTTAAATGATTTTCAAAACAGAATTTCTCAAAAAGAAATTGTTTTGAAATATTTAGTTTCAAAATTAACGATTTGTCGAATGGTAAGTACTGGAAACATTCATACAATTCATAATGACAGAAGACTACGTGTAACAACTTTATGAGACGAGAAGTTCACAGAGAAGCTAAAACCGAAGTTTTGCTGGATGTCAGCCTGCCCACAATTTAAAAAAGTGCCCAATATTTAGATCTCAGAAGTTATAAGTGCACAAAATAACCCGAGACCACTTAAATTGGACACAACAAAAATGGAAAAATATCTTATATTTAGATGAATCAAAATTTAATCTCCGAGGATCAGATACACGCAGAGAAAAAACATGGTTGCAAAATGATCACTGCTACTATATTGTGTTTGCTGCAATCGGGTATGGTTGTTACAACCATATTATTGGTTGTCTAACCATCAACATGGTCGCTACCATCATTATTATAGTAAATATTTCATTATTTTATGATTGTCACCTTCTATTTTATAACATGATTGGCTGTAACCATACTGTGGTAACAAACATTATGACTATGAAAAAAATATGATAATTATGCAACCATAAAATGTTGGCAACAATCAATGAATAATTATACATCAAATAAAACATGACTTTGACATTTACAATCTTAATACGAGTATTGTCTTGATTTCATAAAAACCAAAATGTCTTAAAAAACAATCATATTTTGTTTACTAAAACCGGACATATATCAGATGGGTAGAAAATACCTTTCATGTGGCATTACAACATTGGCCTATTCAGATCCAGTTTATTTTTTTTTAAAACTTTAGAAGATTTTTTTTGAGGGGTTTTTTCGAAAATTCCTTATACATGTAATATTATTTACAATAATCTAGTCATTGTCAAAAAGATTTTATATGGATCATATTATGATAATCCAGAAATCATAATATAGTTATGGGGACCATAATGTAATAACATTTTGAGCACACTATGATTACATGCAATAATATTCTAATAAATTCAATATCATAATATGTTTATTTAGAATCTTAATATGGTAATTTTTGGATCATAATATAACTGTAAGGTCCATATTATGGTAAAATTATGGATATTTTATTACTATAATATGATAACCATAATATAGTACTACTATGGTTGGCATAATCATAAACCCAAAAATATATGAGGCTCTTCGAATATGATTCTCCCAACCATGTTTTTTCTTTGCGTGTAGAAGAACTAATATTAGACGACCTCAAGGCGAAAAGTTTAATCCCAGATACACCGCAGCCACAATATAGCACGCCTGCTGAAATATTATGGTGTGAGAGTGTTTTTCGGTTACTAGAATTGGTCCAATTTATCACATAACTGATTCAATGACAGCGACAGAACTCAATTATGACTCCGTGTGCTGAATGGGAAATGCCACAATCGTGGATATTCCTCCACGATAATGACCCCAAAAATAGAGGCAAATAATCTTAATATCATATCGTGGCCGCCATAATTTGACCATCCCAACCCGATTTAGAACATGTGGATGATTGTATTCCGAAATTGTGATGAACTTTTTGTCGATTTGGAGAAGCAGTGAAATGCTATTGCAAATAATTATATGGAAAAGCTCACAGCCTCAATGCCTAAGAGATTCTCTAAAGTAATTGAAAATCTTGGATATGCCACAAAATATTGAACACTTAAAGTTTTTTGCTCTTTTTTAATTGCTTTGAGAGTTGCCAATGTTTTGAATAATTGCATTTCGAAAAAAAATTGTTAATATTTATATTTTATTGTTTAAATTAATAATTAAATTATAAATTGTTTTTTTTTTTTGTTGCAAAGAAACATAAAAATTGTTATTAGTAAACTATAGAGAATAAAAATTGAAAAAAATCCACAGATCCAGCAGGATAGAATACTTAGTATTTTCCTTTGACGCTACACAACCCTCTTCAGTGTCCATGCCCTTGTTGGGTTAATGATATGATGATTTTCTATTTTATGTATACTAAATGTTTGGAAACAAATTAACAAACCCGAAAACAACACACAATTACATAGACTACGAGTACTTATTTCTGTATATTCTGTTAGGAAGAACAAATATTTTTAAATTTAATTAATAAAAACAGAACTTATGAGTGAAAAACTCCTCTCATTCATTAAAAACTGTCTTCATAAAAAATCTCAGGCCCTTAAAAATATTTTAAAATATTACGTATTAACAATATTTAAAAGCATCTAGGTTATTTATGTTGACGCTAATTTGGGGAAAAATAAATAAAAATTTTTTGTAAAATACCAGCGATTAGCATTCGATTTTCAATTCCATATAATTTCGCAAGTGATCGTATTATAAAAATATAATATTCAGGGAAATACTGAGTTGGCACAGGTCTATAAAATTTTATAGAAATTTTTATTGAAAAATGAACTAGCTAAAAGACTACATCATTGAAAAAGAATGTATAATAAATTAAAATCAGAAAAGATTTAGGAAAATACTAAATCGCTATAAAAAAAAAACTTCAGTAAAAAATTTGTTACTTAAAGAAAAAATTCCCGCAGCAAAAAATAATGTTTTCGAAAAATGCGTTAAAATTAAAATTTTTCTTGTTTGATTTTTTATTTGGCAATTTTTTATTAAAAAGTTAAAACAGCTTTATAAATTCTTACGCTTCCTTTTGCGCTTTCCATATACATTTTTATAAACCATAATTAATTCTAATAAGCACACAACCAACAAGAATTTTTCTTGTTTAACCACAAGATTGTAAATTTTATGCAGTAGAAAGGGAAACAAGAAAGGTAATTTTTGTAATAGAACAATTGGTTTTTTTAATTTAAAAATATATTAAAAATTATATTAAAAATTTTCTTTATGTAAATATTTTTTTCTGCAAAAATTTTCACAGATTTTGAAATCACTTATAACAAATGAGTTTTTCATAATTTTAAAAGTTTCTATAAGATAATAAAAATTAAAAAATAAATAAATATGAGCACCCCCGAAAATTTTCTAACTACGTACCTTCTAAAGACATAAATTTTCTAAGGCGAAAAAATTACATAGCTTCACGATATGGGCAATAGCCCAGCGATAATAATATTTTTTTTGTTGCGTAATTTTAGAGAAAACCGTTCCGCACACAAACCAGTTACTAAAATATCACATTTTTAGCGATTTCTAAAATATTCTCAAAATATCCTTGAACCAATACAGTCATAATTGTACTTAAATAAAAATTAAGTTTATGTGAACACCAAAACTATTTAAAAATACAGGATGGCGCAGAATGAGCTATATGGTTTGAATTCTTTATAACTTTTTTCTATTATTTTTTCTTTGTTTTTTTTTCAGCATTTTGCGAAAAAGACTCGGCGAATTAATTATGAATCATTACACGATCGAACAACGTACAAAAATAATTGAATTTTATTTTTCAAACCAACAGTCTTTTGTGTTGACACAGCTTGCATATCGTCGTCATTTTAATGTGCGCATCGCATACACAGCGTCAGAAATAAACCATTTGATTGGAAATTTTCGTCAACATGGGGTTGTAAGAACACTTCCTGGTGCCGGAAGAATACCTACCGTACACAATGCTCAAAATATTGAACGTGTACGGGAGAAAGTGCAGCATAGTCCATCAACATCAAAAAGGAGGCGTTCGACATAACTTGGACTATCACGGCGGTCGCTGCAGAGAATTTTGAGTACATTAGACTTGCTCCCATATAAAGTTCAACTTGTTCAAGAATCGAAGACGACAGACTACCAGCAACGGCTTGAATAAGGCATTCGTTTCCGTGAAAAAGCTGAGGAAAATCCAGACTTTACTCACAATTTGGTAATAAGCGATGAAGCTCATTTCCTATTAAATGGGTATGTCAACGCATTATTTCGTGCACAAGTGATTTTAACTGGCCTCCATGTTCAACAGATTTAACAAATCCTGACGGTTTTCTTTGGGGATATTTGAAAGAGAGAGTGTACGTTAACAAACCAAGGACCATACTCCAACTAAAAACCAACACTCGAAATGAAATCATGGTTATTACAGCCGAAATTTTGCGAAAAGTTATGGAAAAATGCTAAAAAGAGCACTAATGTGCGAAGCAGAAATTGGACATCACTTACAGGATATCATTTTTCAAAGCTAATTGCAAAAAATTCCCCAATAATATACTGTATTTAAAAAAACAAAAGTTAAAAATCATTTAAACCATATAGCTCATTCTGCGCCACCCTATAGTAAACTATCTAATTTCCACAAATTGAGCGAAACTGATAAAAATATGAATATTTAACGAAATATAAAAAGTCGCTACAATTTGAAAACTATTTGATATTGTAGTTTTTTTTGCCAATTTCAGATATAATATTAAATAAAAATGATATATTGCCTAATATTGGAAACAAATAAAGTTTAAAAAATATATATTACAAAACTTAACGAATGTGAAGAAAAAAAATACATATCATATTTCTTTGTGTTTTTCCATAAAACATTTAAAAATAATAATTAAGAAAATTAATTCATCAACTTACTTTTGTTCTTTGATATTTTATTTTACATGCACCGTCACTGCTTTTCTTTTAAATCATATATTTGTAACGCTACTGTCTTTGAAATTAAAAAGCACAAAATTGCAACAACACAGATTTACTCACTTCATTAACTCTTTACTAAAACAAAAACAAATACTCTACCAAAAACTAAAAGCAAAATAAAAAGAGCGAAACAAAAAAACACTTGCAAATACATATTTTTATATGAATATTTTTAGGTATGTATTATTATTAACAATGATAGATATATATTTATGCAAACGATAGATATATGTTACATATGCATTTACTAACATTAATTTAATAAATTAACACTTTTACTAAAAACAATTATTCTAAACGAAAAAAAAACTCGGCACTTTAACACACGACCGATTGCCAAAACCATCACAAGAAAACTAATCAAACGAAGCAGAAGATCAAGTGCAATGAATAAAAGTGGAGACTTTTTTAAGATGAAACTATGAAGGAAACAAAAGAATTGCTATTAGAATAAATCAAAGCAGTGTTGCCATATAAGGGGATTTGGCTGCAAAATAGAAATTTAACTGGCAATTCTTGCCAACAGCATAGTACGGCTGCAACCACCGATATTTTTGTTTGGGACAACAAAAATTTTATTGGGAAATTACCAATATATTAATAAACCTAGAAATACATTTGCTTGCGACTATCAAATAATTCAATTGCTACAGGCAAAGTATTTATTTAGTTGGTAAGAAATTCGGTTGTCAAAATAAATCTCTACTCTGTAGGTTTAGGTATACACTCAAATATTTGTTTATTTAATAAAATTTATTTCTGTTTTTTTTTTTTTTGTTGGCTTATAATCAATTTGAAAAGCTACCGATTTATAGTGTAAACATCGTATTTTTATTACATTTTTGTTAAAAATATTTGATCAACCCTAAAAACTTTGTTCTACAACTGGTTTTGTAACTTTGATTTCTATATTACATCATAAGTGGAGCAAACAATTTCATACATTTTGAATCGTCTTTTGTGTACATTAAATATGTATTAAAAATCGAATAGCATGCATTTAATTTAAATATACATTTGTTATTGATTTTTGTAACGTGGTGCGAATATGTTGTGATTCTAATATTTTATTATTTCACAAAATAATAAACGGCCTTTTGCAGTGAAATGCCGTTTATAAATCTTAATTTGTTGTTTTTAGCTTTTGGTAATCTTGAAAATTTTTTTAACAAATAAATATTCTATATTTTTAAAAATCAATTTAAAAATTTATTAACTTCGCCGCTTAACTAGATTTCCGCCTAATACAAAAATATTGCCATTATCATAATTCGTCATAAGATATTGTCCAAATGCCATTTTTTTCAATGGAACAGCCATCGTATTCCTTTGATTTTATATTTTTTTCTAGTTTTAATGCTTTTCTTTACTGATTTTTGTTAGTTTAAACTGAATGTCCCGTAGAAAAATTAACAAACAGTTAAATTAAAAAATAGTTAAGTTCAACTACAGTTGTGCTGGTTAAAGACCCAGTTAACAATTTAAAAATGGTAAGTTGTTTGGGTTTCATATAAGAAAAACTCCATATAAAAAAATGGTTTTTGACGATAATGAATTTCACATAAAAATTCAGTACAATTTATTTTCACAAAAATTGAATATGCATGACTATTTTTTTCTGGTGAAAAAGAAACTTGAGTTTATTTGAAAATTAAAAAAATTACAATTTTTACAATTTAAATTAGGATTTTAGGTCTGTAAATTATTTCACGTGAAAAACAATTCACAGGCGTAAAGCCTGAAAATTTTGTTTAATTCATATTTTGTTTTTAATCAAACTATTAGAAGTAAAGAATTCAAATTCTCTCAAAACTACAAAAGACTTAAAAAGTCGTGACCGCTTAAATAATGATTCAAATTTAAGACTGTAACCGCTCAAAAGCCGATTCAAGTTATTAACCCTAAGGAATTGAAATGTCGTAACCGCTATTTTTCAAAACTCTTAATCGTAACATAAATAAAGAAAACAACTGTACCCGTCTATGATCAATATCGTAATGAATGCATTTTGAATAATAAAGAAACTGGGATCACTTAAATTCGACACAACAGCAATGGGTGCATCAAAATTAAACCTCCGGGGATCAGATGGAAGAACTAATATTGGACGAACGCAAGACGAAAAGTTTAATCCCAGGTACATTACTGCCACATTAAATCAAAGAGGCGAAAATATTATACTTTTGGGGTGTTTTTCTGATACTGGAATTGGTCCAATTCATTGCATAACTGATACAATGGCAGCCACAATCTATAGAGACCTTCTTGACTGAGTAATACTGAATGGGAAATACCACTATCATGAAGATACCAGCACGATAATGACCCCAAGCGTACGGCAAGGATTGTGAAAGCTTGTTTAGAGAAAAATAATATAAATGCTATGTTGTGGCCGCCTCAGCCTCCCGATCTCAACCCGGTTGAGAATATGTGTATAATTATAAAACGCAATATAGGCAATAAAGTATTCCGAAATTGTGATGAACTTTTCGTCGAATTGAAGAAACAGTGGAATAGAATTTTTATCGATTATATTGAAAAACTCACAGCCTCAATGGCTAAGAGATGCTCTAAAGTAATTGAAAATCATGTATACGCTGCAAAATACTAAACACTCAAAGTTTTTTTGCACCTTTTTTAATTTCTTTGAGAGTTTCAAATGTTTTGAATACAAATTTTTTTGCATATTTTGCCAAAAAATCATTCACACCATAACTGTATTAAATTTAACAAAAGCTGCCATGCTATTGCATGTATTAGTTTTTCCATTAAAAACATTAAATCAATTTCAAATCCCATTCATAATTAGTATGAACTAGATTTTTAATAAGAATCTAATAAATATGTTCAAGAACAAACAGTAAAATTCGTTTCTAACTTGTGTAAAAAGATATTTTTTAAAAAAAGGGTCAATGCGTCTAAAATTTTCTGTTTGATGTTTTCGTCCGGAAATTTTTATTGGAAACACTTTTAAATTGTAACAATTCGTACTAAGTTTTACACAAAATCGATTGTTTGTTCTGCACTTTAACAAATGACGAATATTAATTATTCAATTTAAAAATGTATTAGCAGTTCATAAAAATTGTGTTGAGGAAAACTCTGTTTGAAAAACATCCAAATTTTTTTTCTCACAAGTTTGTAAAAAAAAATCAATAATTTCCTTGCCCTACTAATGACTTATGTGGAGGGTATAAAACAAACTTTAGTATAAATTATCCATAGAATTGGAAAAAAAACCTAGAATTTAAACAAATCCATAATGTTTAATCTTAAAATTATATGTTGACATTAATTTTTAAATAAATTAAACTAATATTAATTTTGCACAGAAAACAAAAGTTGTGGATATTTGGGGATGAGTAAAAGAAATACTGGCAACACTGATTATAACGGTCTACTCTTTTTGATTTTATCTCACCTTATTCTTCTCTTTTATAACAATCTCAAATACAATAACACTTTCGTTTGCCTTTTAACGATAATTTGATAAAAGTAGAAACGAAACTTAAGGAAATAATTTGGGAATCTCCGTAATTTGCAAAACTCTCCAAATATTTTATTATTATTTTCTTGTTAACAAGGTTGAAATATCTCCAACATAAGAACAACAACAAAATACAATAGTATATGAGCCAGAGATGGTATTTCGTGACAAATTAATTGTAAAAAAAGTGTCAAAACAGCTAAAATTGTGCCAAACTTTAATTCTGTCACAAGAAAAGTTAAACTACAAGAATATGTTTTCTATGATGGCAAAAAATATTATCTATAGGAAAACAGGTTCTAAAAACGTTTTTTTCCAAGAATGATTAACGGCAATTGTCTACAATGCCGAAACCAAAAGCAATAAAACTTTTTAAAACCCCCATTTCGTTAGGGGTATTTACACGTTTAATTTTGAATGTTACATTTACATACAGTGTTGATCAAAACATTTGCAACTGAATCCTCATATAAACTAAAAATTAGTATTTATTTCTTTTTAGAGGGAAAGAGAACTAAAAATGGATACATTATCCCATTATTGGTATTTGCAATCAACAATACGAATAAAATTCGTTTAGAAATTGCATACTGTAGAAGCAACCATTTATTTAGTGAATGTACAAAATTAGTACAAACTATCAAATTTATTAAAAAATGTTGATATTCGAAAGTGGTTACTACAAATACGGTTATCCTGATCAAATGTATAATTAAATTAGCGTTTCACTTGAACCACTAACGATTGGTATTTGGAAACGAATTTTCTGCTATATATATTTTCCTAAAAAATTCAAAATTAGTCATTAAAATTCATAAGTGTTTGTGGGCTAGAGGGTATATATATAGCCTAGTTAGTACACCTAATTTCCGATTTCAAATCCCTGTAAAGGCAAACATTTAAAAAAATATTTTTTTTAATTAAAACTGAATATTCAAATGTTTTAATAACAAATATATTAAAGAAAATTAAATAAAATTTAGGTGCAGTAAGTAGGAGTTATGAATCTGGATGCCTACGTTCGATACCGAAAAAATCTAAAAATAAAATTTTTCTTAAAACATAAGTAACGTAATAATAATTATTTTAGTTTTCTTCGATCTTCTCTATTAATATAATATTCCTTATTGAGCCAAAGATCCTTTATTTATAAAAAATTTAATTATAAATCTTTATTTATCCCAATATTTCGTCATTATCCCAATTTCCCCTGAAGAAGTCACCCAATGTGGTGACGAAATATTGGGATAAATAAAGATTTATAATTAAATTTTTTATAAATAAAGGATCTTTGGCTCAATAAGGAATATTATATTAACGTAATAATATTTATGTGGAATATTAATATTAAATAAGATAACTAAACATTGACATTCACAACTAAATATATAATTTAATATGAAGATAGTCGTAACCGCCAGAATTCAATTGGCAACAAATTCGTTGACCACAACTCATACTGTTTTCTGCGGTGAAATGGAGCGTTGAAATGGATGAACGAATTGGAGCGTTGAATTAGATCAAACATGTCCACACCATAATTATTTCGATCTTCGTACTTAACTGTAGAGGTGGTGTACATGGCATTAAAGTTTTCGCTTTGAGATCGTCGTGCATTAATTCTTCCATTTGATACCTGGAAATTAAATTTTGATTCATCTGACCATAAAATATTTTTTCCATTGCTGTTGTATAATTTAAGTGGGACTGGGTAAAGTCAAGCCGGGCCTTTTAAAAAATCTTTATTTTTCGATCTTTTCCTTGAATAGGACGGAATTGCGGCAATCAGGTGTCTCACTTGTGGCTGTTAAATATATAACTAATGTAGAAAGTTTTTAAAAATTAGATGTTTTAAGTAGGGAAATTGAAAAAGGAAGTTGTCAAATAAAGTTTTAAAATACTTAATTATAATTTATAAGGTTTATTAATTTTTTTTTTTTTAATTTTTAATATCACTTTATACCAGGGACTGAAATCGAAATAAAAAGTTCGGCTTCGGTTCGGTTCAGAGGTTGGTTTACCATTTAAAAAAGTAGAAATATTTTATTAATAGGAAACTTATTTATTTTTCAAAGAAATTTTCGTTTAATTTTATAATTAATATATTTTTTAAGTTTTCTTCTTTAAGATTTGTTCCTTGTGGCGACAAAATGAATTTCAAGGCAGAAAAGGCCCTCTCATTTAAATAATTTGTTTTAGAAAATCGTTCCTTCTTTTTTGAAACTTGTTCGAGCATATCTTCATCATCTTCTGAAGAACAAGATATTGATTCTCAAATAAAATTCCCTTCTTCTCTTTCCATTTGTAAATTTTTAAAACTTTTAATTGCTTTTAAAATATGTTTTTTTAGCATTTTCAACATCTTCGGGACTAAGCAATAACTTAAATCTAATATGTAGATATGATGCTGCAATCAAAAGTGGAGTATTAGAAAAGTGGTTTTCTCTTTTTATAATACTTTATAATAACAGGTACAAAAACTTCTACGAATTCTTCACACATATTCCAAATGTTATCATTCATAGTTAATGCAGCATCCAGTAATTCCGAACAAAAACTTATGTATTCCAATAAGGTTTGAAATGCAATAACTGGCATTTCATCTAAGTACGGCATTAAGTTTAGCTAAAGAAGAAATTTTTGGTGTTCGCAATTTTTTGCAAATACCTCTGCATTGACAAAGTATTTGCTTAAAAGAAGGACTAGATATAGTGTCGAGCACTGCAAACTGGAATGCAAGAAATGTAATGTTTTTAATGATTTTTCTATCGAAAATCTCTCACGCCATGAAAAGCAAGGGTATTTTTATATTTTTGAACCCGAAGCTGGTAAAGGTTTTGTGTTCAGCGGGTTCGGCTTCAAAGTTTTTATAAACAGCGAACCTGAACCCGTTTGGGTTCGGGTTTGGCCTATTATAAAACTGTATTTTGCTTAAATTCTTTCCTTTTGATTATATTTTTTCCTTAGTTGGTAGTAGTTTTTTGGTTAAAATTCATTACTGCTGTAAACCGTAATAATTTGTTGTAATAAATCTAAAAATTACTAAAAAATCCATGCATTTAGCACTTGTTTATAAATTTTTGGTGCCTACATACAAAAAGGTACACATAAAGTGTTGAAATGACAAGCCTGTTGCTGTGTCATGTTAAAATGAAGCATTAGTAATTGTGGAGACTTTGAGAGAGTTATTTTGAATTAAAATCCATCACATGCATTTGAATCAGGGATGCGAAATGAGAATTTCAATTTCGTACAAAAGTCATTACCAAATTGTACTTTTTTGGACTCAATTGTACCATTTTTTAGTATAAAAAAACATCAACTATAGAATTTTTTTTAATATTTAAAAAAAAAACTGTACAGAAAATTCAGTTGTACATTAAAAGTATATAATAAAAAATGTAAAATAAGGAACAAAAATCCATGAAATCATATTTAAGTTGGTAACAAACTATTTGTTATTTTAAAATTATAGCAACAGGAATTGGATGAATGTAACAAATCTTTCGTTTGGACTTGATTGGAAACTGTTGACAATTTATACGATGCAATTGATTGCGTGCAATTTTCTTAATTCCCTTTTTAAAGTTGCTTTGGAAATTGTACCAAAAAAACCATGGAAGTACAATCGTATTTTTAAGACCCAAATCGTACCAAAAATGGTACAATTGTACCAACTTTCGCATCCCTGATTTGAATAAATCAAAACATTATCATACGTGGTTACCAGATTTGATTATTTTTCTAATATTTTTTAATTGATAAAAAGAGTTTGTTCTTACAAAGGTATGCGGAACCCGGGATTACAGATCGAAAAAAAAATGTTCATTTAATCAAATTTCATAATTAATCAAATTACTTATTAAATAATATTATTAAATAATATTATTACTTCAAATGAAGTTCGTTCTGAACTAAATATTCTTAATAAAACTAAAACACCTGGCTATGACAAAGTAAATGCTCTAGTTGCTTAATCCTTACCAAAAAAAGTAGTAGTTTTTCTAACACAAAAAAATATTGCTCGGCTGTATTTTAAGATATACAGCAGGCTTTTGATCGAGTTTGGCACTCAGGATTGCTGTACAAACTGAAATATATTCTTCCAGCTCCATTTTTCCTTGTTCTTAGGTCATATCTAGTTGAACGTTGCTTTTATGTTAAGGTTAACAATGAGATGTCTACACTGCGCAAAATTGAAGCTGGTATACCTCAGGGGAGTGTACTGGGACCAGTGTTAAATACAATTTTCACCTCTGACATGCTTTGTATTACTGGAATAACAGTTGCAACCTATGCCGACGATACAGCATTTATATCATCACACACCTCAGCAACTGAAGCTTCAAGTTTGGTTCAACAGCAAATAGATACCCTACAAACGTGGTTAACTACTTGGAATATCAAAGTAAATGAACAAAAATCCACGCACGTAACGTTTACTCTAAGACGAGGCGATTGCCCAAAAATCAACTTTAATGGTACTGAAATTCCACAAAATAACAAAGTAAAATACTTGGGTATGTGTTTAGACAGAAGGTTAACCTGGAAAGAGCATGTTAAAGCCAAAAGAACGCAAGTTGACAACAAATTGAAAAAAATGTACTGGTTGCTTGGTCGAAAATCAGAATTAAGTCTGGAAAATAAAATTATGCTTTATATAAAACAGTTTTGAAGCCTGTATGGACTTACGGAATACAACTTTGGGGAACAACGAGTAATTCAAATATTGAAATTATTCAGAGATTTCAATCAAAAACTTTAAGAATGATTGCGAATGCTCCTTGGTTTGTTACTAACAACACTATACACAATGACTTTGATATCCCAAACGTAAAAACCGAAATAAATAAATTTAGCAACCGATATCTACAGAGATTAAGCGATCATGTTAATCCTTTAGCTATAACCTTATTAGATGAAAGTGAAGAAGTCAGAAGATTAAAGAGGCACCATGTGCTTGATCTACCATTCAGAAGTTGATTTTATTAAAATAAATTTATTGTATCAACATGTACATACTGTAATTACTTAGACAATAATCTAATTATAGTAATATTAAGAAGCTATGATCTCTATTGTTTATAGTGTTATTGATCTTATTGTAGATTAATAACTTATGTTAAGTTTTTTTTTATTTTTATCTCATTTGCTTAATATTGTAAAATAGATTGCAAATAAAGAATGGAAAAAAAAATTTGATTTGAAACCATAGTTATTTTCTTTATTTCTGTTACAATTAAGAGTTTTGAAAAATAGCGGTTTCGAAATTTCAATTTCTTACGGTTGTTAATTTTAATAGGTTTTTGAGCGGTTACAGTATTTCAATCGGTTGCAGTCTTAAATTTTAATCATTATTTAAACGGTCACGTATTTTTAAGTCTTTTGTAGTTCCGAGAGAAATTGTATTTTTTAAATCTGATAGTTTGGTTAAAAAGCAATATAAATTAAACGAAATTTTCAGCCTATACGGCACTGAATATTGAAAGACTTAATTTTAAAAATTAATATATTTTTTTTTAATTTAAAAAGAAAGACAAAATCACAATAAACTCAAACTATTTATTTTTCACCAGAAAAAATATAGTCTTGCATATTAAATTTGCGTGAAAATAAATTTTACTGAATTATTACGAGAAATTCATTATCGTCAAAAACCATTTTTTATATGTTTAACCAACGCATCTATAGTTTCCCTTGTATATTTGTTTGTTAAATTAATACGGGACATTCATTTTAAACTAACAAAAATCAGTAAAGAAAAATATTAAAACTAGAAAAAATAATAAAATCCAAAGAATTCGTGACGAATTATGATAATGGCAATATATTTGTTAAAGCGATTTTGAAATCAAAATTTATGGCGGAAATCTAGTTAAGCGGCGAAGTTAACAAATTTTTTAAATAAATTTTTAAAAGTATGAAATATTTATTGAAGCAAAAAACAAAAAATCAAGATTTATGAGCGGCTTTTTGCAGTAAGTGTGTAATAATAAAATATTAGAATCACATCATATTCGGACCACATTTAAAATATTAACAACAAAGGCATATTTTTTAAATTTTAAATGCATACTTTTTTATTTTTAATACATGCTTAACGTAGATAAAACACGATTAAAAATGCATGAACTTATTTGCTTCATTTATTATGAAATATAGAAATTAAAATAAAAACCAGTTGTAGAATAAAATTTTCAGGGATTATTAAATATTTTTAACAAAAATGTAATAAAAATAAGATGTTTATAATATTAATCTGCAGTTTTTCAATATTTCTAGAAATTTACATCTGTTGAATTTAACAAATACGCGTTAAAAACAACAAATTTAATTCTAAACGAAAAAAGAGTAATACATTTTATTAAATTAACATATTTTTAAGTCTATATATAAAACTACAGAGTAAAGAGATTTATTTTGACAACCGAATTTCTTTCCAACTAAATCGTTTGTCTGCAATCAAATTTATTTCTGGGTTAATTAATATATTGGTAATGTTTAAACTAAATTTCTGTTGCCACTAACAAAAATATCGATGGCTGCAACCGTACTATGCTGTTGGCAGAAGAATTGCTTGTGACAATGAATTTGTTTTTTCGGTTTTGTTAAAATACTGAAACATTGACCCATTTAAACACCATAGTAAAATTGCCAAATCCTCTTACATATATGGCAACACTGCTTTGATTTATTCTAATACCAATTCTTTTGTTTCCTTCATCGTTTCATCTTAAAAAAGTCTCCACTTTTATTAATTGCACTTGATCTTCTGTTTCGTTTGATTAGTTTTCTTGTGATGGTTTTGGCAATTGGTCGTGTTTTAAAGTGTCGAGTTTTTTTTCGTTTTGAATAATAATTGTTTTTAGTGAAAGTGTTAATATATTAAATTAATGTTTTTAAATACATATGTATATCTACCGCTGGCATAAATATATATCAATCGTTGTTGATAATAAAACATAAATATATCTCACGTTGTTTGTGTATAAAAAATATTCATATAAAAATATGTATTTGCAAGTGTTTTTTGTTTCGCTCTTTTTTTATTTTGCTTTTAGTTTTTGATAGAGTATTTGTTTTTGTTTTAGTAAAGAGTTAATGAAGTGAGTAAATCTGTGTTGTTGCAATTTCGTGCTTTTTAATTTCAAAGACAGTAGCGTTACAAATATATGATTAACAAGAAAAGCAGTGACGGTGCATTAAAAATAAATTACAGAGTACAAAGTAAGTTGATGAATTTATTTTCTTATTTATTATTTTTATATTTTTAACGAATACAATATTTGGGTGGGGATAAAACTCTAGCATTCTAGGGCTTGGAAAAATATAAAGAAATAGCGTATGTAAAAAATGTCTACACCAAATTCGTTGAATTTTTTAAAATAGTTTTAAACCTTATTTGTTTCCAATATTTCAGAAAATATATAATTTTAATTAATATCATATTTGAATTTGGCAAAAAATGACAAAATCAAGAATTATTCAACCAGTAGCGGTTTTTTATATTTCGTTTAATATTCATATTTTTATCAGTTTCGCCCAATTTCTGGATATTGGATAGTTTTGTATTTTTAAATAGTTTTGGTGTTCATATAAACTTAACTTTTATTTAAGTACAACCATGACTGTATTGGTTCAAGAATATTTTGAGAATATATTAGAAATCGCTAAAAATGTGATTTTAGTAACTGGCTTGCGCGCGGTATGGTTTTCTCTAAAATTACGTAAAAAAAATATTATTATCGGTGGGCTATTGAAAATGTAGTCCCTAGAAGGTACGTAGCTAGAAATTTTTAATTTTTATTTATTTTTGAATATTTATTATTTTACTCAAACTTTTAAAATTATGTTAAACTCATATTTATTCATTTTTTATAAGGGATTTCAAAATCTTCTGTGAAAATTTTCGCAGAAAAATATATTAAAAATATTTATATAAAGAAAATTTTTAATATATTTTTAATTAAAAAAAACCAAATTGTTACAAAAAATACCTTTCATGTTTCCCTTTCTACTACATAAAATTTACAATCTTGTGGTTAAACAAGAAAACTTCTTATTGGTTGTGTGCTTTTTAGAATTAATTATGGTTTATAAAAATGTATATGGAAAGCGCAAAAGGAAGCGTAAGAATTTATAAAGCTGTTTTAACTTTTTAATAAAAAATTGCCAAATAAAAAATCAAACAAGAAAAATTTTAATTTTATCGCATTTTTCGAAAACATTATTTTTTGCTGCGGGAATTTTTTCTTTAAGTAACAAATTTTTTACGGAAGTTTTTTTTATAGCGATTTAGTATTTTCCTAAATCTTTTCTGATTTTAGTTTATTATTTTTTTTTTTTTTTCAATGATCTAGTCTTTTAGCCATTTCATCCGAAGTTTTTCAATGAAAATTTCTATACAATTTTATGACCTGTGCCAAATCAGTATTTTTCTGAATTTTATATTATTTTAACACGATCACTTGTGGAAATATATGGAATTGAAAATCGAACGCTAACCGCTGGAATTTTACAATTAATTGATTTTTTTCCCCTCGAATTAGCATCAACATAAATAACCTAGATGTTTTTAAATATTGTTAATATGTAATCTTTTGAAATATTTTTAAGGGCTTAATATATTTTTGAAGACAATTTTTAATAAGTAAAATAAATAAAAACGGAATTTAAGGGTGAAAGTTAACGGATCTTATTTATTTGAATTAAAAATGTTTGTTCTTCCTAACATAATAGATAGACTTATAACTTGTGATAAAGTTCAAATAAACAAAAATTCGAATTTTAAGACAGTCCGTGTAAAGTTGAAATATATACGAATATACTTGATCATACATGGGCTTTTATATGATCATGCATAGGAATATAGGGTTATATATGTTCATGTATGATTCAGTGTATTATTATACATGATCTCATATGTGACCATATATCTTCGGATTCGAAATGTGAGGGTTTATAGCTGCATATGGTTACATATGACCATATATTATTTATGTATAATCATATATGACAATATACGGTCATATACCTTTATGGAACCTTACCCATATACCACCATGTATGCCCATATGTGATCATACACAAGCCCATGTATGTTTATATATATTTCGATTTTTTCAGAATTAAGATTAAGATTCTGAAAAAATCTTATAAATTCTGAAACAATTTTTTTAACAATTACCATATAAATGATTCCAGAATTTCGAAGAAATTAAATTTGATTATCTGAACATTTAATGAATGCGGTACAACTAATTTTTTAATACATAAAAATTGCTAATGACAGAGTTTTTGGCTTCTTAGATCGTTGAAGTTTTATAAAACATGTTATATTGGAAATTATCTCGTTTAAAAGGCCAACTACAATTTTTTAAAATTAAAAATATGTTTTTCTTAATCGAAAATCATGCACTAAAAATTTTATGTTATGAACATATATAAAAAATATGTATTAACAATAAAAAAAAAATTAATTTAAGATTAAAATTTGCATTTATTATTTATTTTTTCATAGGTTTCAATATAAAAAACATTAACAAATTGATGCGGTTGACAAAAAAATCGTTTGTCCCAATGAGTCTGTTTTCTCTGTATAGTTTAAATATTAAAACATTGACACATTTTTGCACCACATTAAAATTCCGATTTTGGGACCAAATCCCTTTATCTGGCAACACTGCTTATATTTATTCTAATACCACATCTCTTGTTTCATTCTTCGTTTCATGTGCCTAAATTTTTCAAAAATGTCTCCATTTATTAGTTGCACTTGATCTCCTTTTTCTTTTGATTAGTTTTCTCGTAATGGTTTTCGCAATCGGTCGTGTTTTTTTCTTATTTTGTTTTGAATAATTGTTTCTAGTAAAAGTGTTAATTTATTAAATTATTGTTTACCAGACGATATTTTTAGTGTATTTTTTAACTAAAAATTTGTAATAAATGTGATTTTCGTTGTTTTGTGTCTAAAAAATATTGAAATTATAATATAATAATATAATATACAGAATATCGTATGATATTTGCAAGTTTTTTTCTTTCGTTCTTCTTTTTATGCCTTTGGTGTTGGTTTAGTAGAGTATTAGTTTTTGTTGTACCAAAGTGTTAGTGAAGTGAGTAATTATGTGCTGTTGCAATTTTGTGCTGTTTTTATTCAAAGACAGAGACATTGTATACATATGTTTTAAAAAGAAAAGCAGTGACGGTGCATGTAAAATAAAATAGCAGAGTAAAATAGTAAGTTGTTGATTACATTTTTATATTGTTTTTAAATATTTAACAAATTTAATAATTGATTGGGTATCCATAACTTTTTGCAAATAGCAAATTTTACCCTTAAAAATATAATTCCTTAAATCAATTTTCAAATCGGTTTTAAATTTTGACGAATTAATTCGCGAATTGAATTATTTACTATCATGATTCAATATTTATCTTATTAGAAGAATCAAGTTGATTTAAATAATTCTTTTAATAATTCAAAGGAAATAATTCAATTTTGAATCAAAGAATCAAATCAATTTTGATTCACGAATCAAAAAAAAAACTATTTTGATTATGATTTGATTCCCGAATTAAAAAAAAAAATTTAAACCCGAAGGGTTTCATGGAATTTTTATAAAACAGTAGCTATTTTTTTTATAAATTTATATGATAATATAATACAAATTTCGTTTCCCGCGTATAAAAATGGGTCACCCTGTGGCTGTTTTATAAAAATAGATACCTCGGGATGTATTCCACACCTGGACTATTTTTATCATCGTAGTATATCAATATTCTAGTAGAGAAAAAATTTTGTCCGTTTTACTCTAGCTTAGTTTTTGAGATACCGGCCATTTTAAAAAATTACCATTCTGCAAAATGGAGAATATCTACAAAACTAAGCGAAATAAGTTAATTTTAATGTTTTTTTATTTTGTTTTAATTCGCAAATCAAATCAATCTGTTTTTAATTCGTGATTTTAAAATTGAATTATGTTTGAAATGATTTGATTCAATTGAATCAAAAAAGATTCAAAAGAAATTGATTAATAAATTATGATTTTAAATCTGATTTAATAAATTAATTTATAAATTATTTAATAAACTCGCTGATTTAGAAAAAGAATTATTTTTTTTTCACGAATTAATTCACTAAAAATTTATCTTTTTGAAAGTCTGATGGCATAGCAATCTAGGCCTTGGAAAAATATAAAGGAATATGGAATTTACTACTTTTTAGCGGTCGTTAAAAAAGTTTTCGCACCAAATGCGTTAATGTGTGGAAGACAGATTTTTTATAATTTTTAGATTTACCTTTTAAAATCGTTGGTTTATTTCCTTTTAATAAATCCAGTTCTTTTTATATTGCAAATAATAAACACCGTTGATATTCTTTTATAGCTACTCTTTATTTGAACACAAAACACTAGCACAAGAGACTTTATTTAAAATCTATCAAATGTACACTGTCACAGAATACACAATTAAATTAATCGCCAATGCTTCTTCTCCAGTGTTTTATTATCAACTTAACTCCACTCCACATTGCTGACGTTTTTTTATGTGCGGAGAAAAATAAATAGAATGTGGCATCACCGTCCAGAAGCCTGAATACTGGCAATTTTGAGAATGTTGTTTAAAGTTTGACAACAGACCAAAGATGCATCACTGTCGTGGTGAAGGGTTGCCATTTAACTGATTTATATTTCAGGGCTGACATAAGGAAATTTGTGTTTCTACGAGTAAATGCAAATTGATGAATAGAATTTCCGTAACAAAATAATTTCGAATTTATATACACAGGAAAAATTATCACAAAATTTTAAGTAATTAAAAATATTTGTTAAAATTCAGATTCGATTTCTAACAATTTTTTGCTGGAATTGTTTGTAAGTTGTTATTTTTGATATACAAATTCTTTGAAAAAAAAAATTAAAGTTACGAAAGAAATAACAAAAAGTCCTTTCAACAATATTTTTTTTATATTTAAAAAAATGTTTTATGAAAGATGTTCAATATTACAAACAGAATTTTGTAATTTTATTCTGTGGAGCTATGAATACTATTTTTGTTGTTCTTGTTTTTTTTGGCTAAAAATCAGCCATTTGCACCAACACGATTTGGCTGACATTTTTAATTTTTCTGCAAGTACCATCCGGACTAAAATTTTGCAACACTTTTTGCAGACTGTTCTGACTTTTTTTGTGCGTTTATTTATGAAAAATTTAATGGAGCAATTGATAGCAAAAAAACTTGGAAACAAATACGAGATATTGGCATTGGGAAGACAGCTGATTATACAACTGTTGATGATGTAGATTCGCTTAATGAAAATTTTACTAATATTTCTATGCCAACGGTTCAGCCTGACTTTTACGACCACCTTTCACCATCAGATTCTATTGAATTTAATTTTCACTGCCTTAATGTACGGAATGTTGCTGAAGTTTTTAAGGCAGTAAAATCTAATTCAGTAGGCCTGGATAAACCCCAAATTTGTTAAAATTATCTTGCCTTGGATAATACGAATTATTACACACCTTTTTAATACTATTATTACCACAAACATTTTTTCCAATGGAGTGGAAACATGCCAAAATTATCCCGGTACCAAAACTAGGAAATGAATATCGTCCAATTGCAATCCTTCCTTATTTTTCTAAAGTTTTACAGATCGTCAATCTGGATTCAGGCCCCAAACGGAGTTGTATTATAGCACTATCCGATGTAATAGAAGATATTCGAAGTAACTTTGAAGAGAAAAAATTAACATTTTTGGTATTATTAGACCACTACAAGGCTTTTGATACTGTTCACCATTCAATGTTATGCCTGAAGCTATCTAAATTATTTTACTTCTCTCGATTTTTTGTAAGGTTGCTGTCCTCAAATAGATCCCAATCTGTTACTAGTGGTGGATCTATTTCTCGCCCCTTACAAGTAACAAGAGGTGTCCCACATGGCTCTATTCTTGGACCACTACTATACTCTTTATATGCTAATGATCTTCCACAACAATTTCAGTATTCTAACATACAGATGTATGCTGATGACGTTCAGTTATACCTTAGTTGCTCCAAAACTCAAGAATTAAATTCTGATCTTGATAAAATGTTCACGTGGGCTTCAGTAAATGGTTTGCGACTTAATCCAAATAAATCGAAATGCATAATAAAAAGGAAGAAAAATTTACAAATTGATGATGAAATAAATATTCTTCTTGGAGGAACCAAAATGGTCAGATCATATTAACCAGGCCGGGGGCAGAACATATGGTATGCTTCGGAATCTGTGGGTAACTCAACATTTTACGCCTTTAAAAGTAAAAATCCTGTTGGCGAAAACATATCTGTTACCGACACTGTTATATGCGTCGGAAATTTATACAGCTTGCAACTCTAAGGATATGAGAAAACTTACCACAACCTTCAACAATATCATACGTTACATCTAGGGATTAAAAAGATTGGACCACGTTACCCAGTATTCATGTCGTATATTTAATATATCTTTTTTTAACTACCCATCTAAAAATCGAAATATATATGAGCATACATGGGCCTGTATATGATCATACATGGACATACATGGTCATATACGTCCATACATTGTTCAATATATGACCATACATGATCTCATATATGATCATATATCTTCGGATCCGAAATTTGAGGGTATATGGACGTATATGATCATATACGAGTATACATGAATAATATATGAGCATGTATGATAATATATGCACATATATCACCATATACCCTCAAATTTCGGATCCGAAGATATATGGTCATATATGAGATCATGTACGGACGTATATGACCATGTATGCCCATGTATGATCATATACAAGCCCATGTATGATCACGTATGTTCATATATATTTCGATTTTTACATGGGTACCTTAAATTTAAAAACATTATTTTTATTCATAAAATTATAATAAAAAAGTAGCCATCATATCTTTATAATTGTTTACAATTCTCGAGATCCCAAAGAGGCAAAGCAATAACACAACTTCGGCATCGTGATCATGCTTCCAAATGTCAATTTTTCATATTCACCATACGTCTCTGGAACCAACTCCCAAATAATTTGCAAACTACTCTCAACGCAATAAGGTTTAGGAAATAACTTTTTGAATACTTTTCATAAATGTTTTTTATACAAATTATGTAAAATTTTTTTTCTTTTACTTTTCTGATTAATTATACTTGTATTATTTTATATTTAATTTAAGTTTAATTGTTTTTCTAATCAATCTATAACTAGTCTGATTCTAATACTGTAATTTATAAGATATTTTGTCTTGTTGTATTAGAAATCCAATTTAATAATAAATACAAATACAAATATACTATCCCTGTAGGAAGCCTGGGGTCAAGTGTCTACAAGTCACCACTTTTGTCGAATATTTTGGGTGACTTTTTGGTGACATGTCCACAAAGCGTCTATACTTTTTACATTCCTTTTTTGCAGCTGCAAAGCTGTGCTTGTTCTTGTGTTTTTTTTATTGTTTAATTTTGTTGAAAATACATGTGCTTAGCTGCCGGCAAAATTAAAGTTTTTAATAAAAATATAAAGAAAAATTAATTTAAAAGTTAAATACACAAATTTGAACAAAATATATAATGAGCAAAAGAAGTTACAAAAAACTTGTAAAAAAAACAATTAATTTTGTATAAATATAAAAATAACAAGAAAGAGGCAACAATTTTTTGTGAAAATGAAACTCTAGAGATTTTGTGGAGCCTGATGAAGATTTTACGGAGCCTGTGGATGATTTTGTGCAGTCTTTTGAAGATTTGTCTACTCCAAAATAAAATTTGCACGAACATTTTTTAAGTGAATAGTATAGTAGGATTTTAAGATCATATCATATTCTTTTTTTTTTTTTTTTTTAAATTTGTACTTTATTTCAATAATATATTAACAAGGATTAAATGTTTATGCCTCAGCGCCAAAAAGTGGCTTTGTAGAGGCTAATAGGCAACTAACAATATATACATTGCATTATAAAACATAATTTATAAATTTATATACAAAATATATTACATTTCAAAAGATATTTTTTTTTTTTTTTTTTAGATGTAAGAAAATATTAAGAAGTAAGAAGTATTTCAACGTTTTGCAGAAAATATTGCCTTAGATGAGTTTTAAAAGTAGATAGAACTGAAATATTTTTTAAAGTATCAGGTAACAGGTTGTATTCTTTTGGTCCAGAAAAACGTATACGTTGTTTGGTTAATTCGAGGCGACACCTCACAACATTAAGGTCCGTTGCCTGTCTTGTTATTCTTTGCGTAAATGACACATTACGATCAAATTGTAAGGTGTGTGAACCAATACTTTTTATGCATTTGTAGACATATAAAATAAGTTTTTGTTTGTAAAGACCTCTTATAGGAAGAACCGTTTTGGCATAATTTTGAAACAAATCCACCGTACAAAATCGCAACGGAAGATTAAACACAATTTTCAATGCTTTATTTTGCGCAGATTGAAGTGTTCTTATAGCTGTGCTTGCGTTACTTCCGTAAATTGAGGGCAGATATGTTAAGTGGGAGTGTATTAGAGATTGGTAAATTAACATTTTGGTTTCAGTATTTAATTTATATTTCAATTTATATAGTATTCCAATCCCTGATGATATTTTAGATTTTAGATGATTGATGTGATTATCCCATACAAGATTTGGATAAAGATTTAACCCAAGGTATTTAACGCTTTCAGACTCGTTTATTAATTGGCCATCAATATACACGCTCAACGGTTCATCATATCTTGAAACATATGGCTTAAATTTGATTAATTTAGTTTTATTAGCATTAAGGATTAGTTTATTTAGCCTTAAAAACTCTGATATAATTGCGGCGTCATATTCAATTTGCGTTCGTAATACCTGTTGATGTTTAAAGTTATAAAAAAGGCAAATATCATCAGCAAACATAAATAATTTACCATTGAAATTTATATTCTTTATATCATTAATATAAATTTTAAACAACAATGGACCAAGAACACTACCTTGCGGAACTCCACATGAAACAGGTAGCTTAGTACTTGCTGATTCTCCAATTTGAACAAATTGTTTCCGGTTTTTTAAGAAATCTTCAAATATTTTGAGGGTATTTTCAGACATACCTATATAGTTAAGTTTTTCAGCCAATATGCTATGGTCCACCAAATCAAATGCTTTTGATAAATCAAAAAACACACCAACAACACCTCTATAACCAGCATCAAGCCCTTCACAGATATTATCAACAACGTTTAAAGCAGCTTCTTCAGCTCCACAGCCTTTTCTAAACCCATATTGACGATGAAATAAGACATTGTTGATATCAAGATAATTTGTCAATTGTTCAAATATAATTTTTTCAAAAATTTTATCGATAGTTGATAGAATAGAAATTGGACGAAAGTTTTCAATATTATTTGTTCCTTTACATTTGGGTATGGGAATTATTTTGTGGATTTTTAATACATTAGGGTATTTACCATCTTCAATTATTTTATTAAATATATTTGTGATTATTTCCGAAATAGATTCCTTACGCACCAAAAGCATTTTAGGAGTAATTTTGTCATAGCCACAACTCTTATTCATTTCAAGATTATCCAAAATATCATAAATTTTTATTTGTTCTACAGTTTCCAGATTAAAACAAGTAGTTACAGGAACTAAAGTACGAAACAGGTTAATGTTGTCATTAACATTTTGGTATATACTATCCCTCATAGTCTGGACAGAATTATTAAAGAATTCGTTAAACACTAAAGCCTTTTCACCATCTGACGATATAATATTATTGCCATTATTCAGTATTTCATTGGCTGATTTTATATTTTTTCCGAGTACTTTGTTCAAAAAAACCCATGTTTTCCTGGAATCACCGTTGCATTTTCTTAAATTATGCATATAGTAATCATTCATCATCACTTTGTTACAATTTTTAATAACTTTGCTAATTCTTTTAAGACGTTCAGTAATAGATTTATTTTGCTTATTTTTTCTTCTTGCTTTTAACAATTTATTTTTAAATATTACTAATGAAATTAGTTCATCAGACATCCATGGGCTCATTTTATGTCTAATATTTAGATGTTTTGTTGTTACATTACGACTATGTGTTGCTGCTAACGAAAGAGTAGCCATAAGTTTTTCACATTGCTCTCCAGAGTCGATTAAATTCGAAATACATAAGTTTTCATCAATATAAGCTCCAAATTTTCTATAATCTATCCAACATTTTGTTTCAGTAACGGACTCTCGGTGATTGAAATTTATTTTAAACCCACAAAATATAAAATTGTGATCAGATAATGTATTCTGAATGGAATATACTGAGATGCAATTTAGAATATTACTGAAAACACAGTCTATACAAGAACCACTCTCAGGCCTTGTTATAAGGTTATGGCATGAATTAAAATTATATTCAGAAAATATATCTTTTAGGAATTTACTATTTCGGTCATTAATTATTAAATCTATATTAAAATCGCCAAAAATAACACATGGTGAATTTTGTACTAGTAAATGTAAAGATTCCAACATTTCCAAAAACTTTCGCAATGAACATTTTTGAGATCTATATATAGATGTTATTATCATGGGTTTATTATCTATTTTAATATCTGGTAACGATATACATATTAATTCCAAATAATCTTTACTACGAGAAGTAATCACATTATATTTTATACTGTGACTAATGTATACTGTTGTACCACCATAATTATCGCTTCTGCAACAATGCACCACATCATATCCGCTTATTGAATACAAACTAACGCTATCTTTATTAAACCATGTTTCCTGGACGGCAATTATCTCAGGAATTATGGACATTTTACATATTTCTGATTTGAATTTATTAAATTTGGCAACTGAAGAAATACTTCTTACATTTATAGACAAAATATTAAAATGAGCTGAATTAGATTCAGTTATATTTGCATTAAAAGAATTTAAATTAAAAAAATATTTAGAATTCATTTTAAAAATGTGATTAAAAAAAGTTTTAAAAAACAATTGGTATAATACCTAATAAAAATATTTAATTTGGTGACTGAAATTGTGAGTCTTCCTCTTCATCAACGTCATCATCTTCATCATCATCTTCATCATCTATATTAACTCCAGCCATAATATTACGCTTGACACTGCCACCAGCAGATTTACACAGCAATTTATCTACATCATCCAATGATTTTAAACAAATTTGTCGTGATTTTTCATCCTTTTTAGCAAAAACATTCCCAGCTCTGGCGTATACGAACTTAAAACCAACTGCTTTCAAGGACTTTGAGTAGTTTAATAGCTCCAATGATTCTTTACAAAGAAAATCATTTATAAAAGTTTCTTTTAAACCTTCAATTTGCTTCAATTTAGATTTCTCTTGCATAAAAACTTGTTTATTTTTCTTGGTGGTGAATTTAACAATAATAGATTTCTTCTTATTTTCGTTTTTGTTGTTATTATTTAGTTTGTTACGATTTAAAAAATACGCTTCTTCTATATCGTCTTCACAAATATCAGCACCTGTTTTTTTGGCCACATCTAGCACAACATCCACAGCCTTAGAATTTTCGATTGCTTCAATGCCATTAATAATGCAGTCTTTTTGTACTCTGACATCGTTTAAAAACTTCACAGTTGATTTTAAACTTTTCACCTCATCTCGAAGGGTATTATTCTCTTTTTTTAGTGCTTTTATTTGTTTGCTATTCTTCTTCACACCTTTCAATATAGCATCATATTGTGATGACATGAAATGCATCGTCTGTGTAATTTCATCCAGCTGGTTTAATTTTGTTTTTATTTCTGTTAAGTCATTTGCACATACAGACACATTATTAATTGGCGCACAAAAGTGACACTTATATTCGAGAGAGGGATTGTTTACCAAATTATCATATTGCTTTTTATCAATTTTACTGCACAATGCATGGAGTGTTTTCTGACAAGCATCGCATTGTAAAGCATCATCACTTTCCAACACTTGTGCTTTACATTGAATGCATATTATTTTGTTTTTATTATTAAGACTTTTGCGTGTTTTACCCGGCATTCTTTATAATTCACAGAAAGAGCTTAATGTTTTTTTTACGAAAAAACTATTCTCTTTATTTAAACTTTGTTTTTTCTATGAAATAATTATATTTCTTTTAAGCTTTAAGCAGCACAAAAAATTTTGACGTTTTTAATTTCAATGTTGCCAATCGATTTAATTATTTTTATTGTAAAGAAACATGAACATTTTTATTAGTAAGTTATGGAGAATAAAAATTGAGAAATTCCACTGAGCCAGCAGGATAGAATACTTAGTATTTCATTTTTTTTATTTTAATGAAATTTATAAAAAAAAAATTTATTAACAAAATACCTAATTTTACAAAATAAATGCACCTGCTTAATCTTATTTCCTTCCTAGTGTGGAAATCTAGTTAAAAGTTCCAAAAGTGTAGACTAAAATTACTAAAATGTACTAGTGAATCTCTGGTTCCAATGTCAACACCTAGTCAATAGTTGTGTAGATTCGTAATGACACGCACATGTTAAATGTCTACAGCAGAAAGCGTTGGCTGGTGCATAATTAGTCAGTAGTACTGATGACAAAGTCAATAGTGAATCAGTACAGTTTCACTATCGACATTTCCTACAGAGATACTATAAATTATCATTTTCTTGCTAAATATAAAAAAAGCCAAAGCCATTTTATTTAATTTTAAATTTTTTACTTAATCTTCCTAATATATTTTATTTGCATTAATTCCCGCCTATAATTTCATAATCCTCTTACATATCAAAGTATTAATATTATTGTAGAAAACCTTTTTAACAACCCGTATCATTTCAATATAAATCAACTTAAATATAAAACTCACCCTCTAAACAATTAAAGTGACATCTATTGTGTTGCCACCACACTAAGTAAAGTGCAGTAGTTTGTTCACAATTTAGTTGAAATCAGTGGTTGCTGTTGCCATTACTAATATTTGCATTGTCTAATTTGTGACACTAGTTACTTGTAGACCAACAAGAATCACAACAATAAAAAAAAAAAAAAAAACAAATACCAAAATAATTTATTTTGACAACAGTGATAAAAGCCAATAAATTTATCTTTTACTTAGCATGTGGTATTTGTTATTTGTTTTTGTCTCTAGCGTCCTTTTTGTGCATTTTTTTTCTTCTTATTTTTAATCCAAATATTATGTCTGAAAATGAGGGTGAATACATTTATTTATTTATTTTTGCCAAAAACATTATAATTTTGATTACATAGTTATTACCAGGGCAGCGACTTAAATGCAAATGCACATTTGTAGTCAATAGAACAAAACCGATTTGGAATACTTTTACGAATCCAAGAATTTGCCTAAAAATAGCATTTTGCATATTTTGCTATAAAAGAATATTTGGTTTTTGCATTTAAAAAATCGGCAGATTTTAAATAAATTTTTTTTTTGTTAATTTTAAGTGCAAATTTTTAGATTGTGCATATGAAGTGCATATTTTGTAGTTTCTTCTACATATTTTTAATTTTGTGGTACATGAAAGTCACTGCCCCTCATTGTACATTTAGTATATATAAAGGGTGGTCCAACCATAATTGTAAATAAAAAAAATTGTTTTCAGCGAATTACTTAATATTTTTTATGATGATAGAAGAATCTATGACAATTATGTGTGATACAAAATATCGGTCAAATGCTCGCCACGGCTTCGGTGGCATACATCTAGTCGATGGTCCATATTTCCCATGACTCTGAGACATTATTGATGTTCAATGTCGTTAATGTGCTGAATTATCTCATGCTTTAGTTCTTGATTTGTTCTTGGCCTATTGGTGTGCACTTTTTCTATTAAATATCCACAAAAAAGAAGTCCCCCATTCTCGGTAAATGCTTGGCCGACCTCGTGCCACACTATTACGAACAATAGCTATGTTTTCCGCAGAACGAACTGGGCGAGCATACACAGGTGTTTTTACATTTCCTACAGACCCGGTTTGCTGAAATTTTCGCACAATTGTCCCGATTGAGGACACATTTGGTCGATTATGCTGACCAAAAAAAAAATCACGAAGTGCACGGAATGCATTTTGATTTAAACGCCCATTTTCGATAAACTGCTTCAACAATCTTAACGCCCTGTTCAATTGTGTACCTCTCCATGGTTGAATTTGTCAAACACTGAAACAAATACAGGTTGGTTGAAAAGTTTCTGCGCTCGAAATGAAAGAATACTGTTTTTGTTACGAAATATATTTTTGTATTCAATATAATCTCCTAGAAGCTCAATACACTTGTTCCAATAATCTTCCAATAATTTTATCCCATCCTTATAATGGTTTTCCGGAAGCTCTGCAAAATAACCATCTACGGCTGCTTTGGCCTCTTCATTCGACGAAAAATGCTTTCCACGAAGGAATTGTTTGAGATTTCTGAAGAGATAGTAGTCACTGGGAGCCAAATCTGGTGAATACGGTGAATGTTCAAGCAATTCGTACTTTAATTCTTTGAATTTAGCCATCGTCAAAACACTTTTGTGAGCAGGTGCTTTGTCTTGATGAAAAATGATTTTTTCTTCTTTAAACCAGGTCTTTTCTCACGAATTTTTTCATCCAGCTGATCTAAAAGAATGCAATAATATTCAGAGTTGATTGTTTTACCTTTCTGAAGATAATCAATCAACAAAATTCCTTTTGCATCCCAAAAAACTGATGCCATAACCTTCTTTGCTGATCGTTGTGACTTCACCTGTTTTGGAGCTGAACAACCAGCTTCAGTCCACTGTAAACGTTCTTGTTTCAATTTAGGATCATGGTGGTAGATCCAAGTCTCATCCATAGTTATAAAACGACGCAAGAAGTCGGTTTTATTCGGCATAAAACGCTCCAAATTACACTGAGAAATTTGTTTTCCATCCAGTTTTTCTTGAATTGTTAATGTGTGCGGCACTAACTTTCCAAACGCTTTTTTCATACGCAATTCTTCATGTTAAGTATTGAGTACTCGTTCGTCTGAGATGCCTATGGCATTAGCAATTTCACGCTTAATCAAACTTGAATCTTCACTAACCATATTATATACCTGCTCAATGATTTCTGCTGTGGTTTCAGTTTTTGGTCGTCCTTCGCGTGGATCGCCTTTAAGGCTGGTACGACCACGTTTAAATTCACCAGCCCAAAATTCAACGATGCGTTTTGAAGGTGAGGACTCCTTATACACTTCTAACAATTGTTCATAAATTTCCTTTGCTTTTAACCCCTTCAAAACAAAGAATCTAATGACTGCACGATATTCAATTTTTTCCATATTAAAAAAATCAATGACACGACAACTTCAAATGGCTTGTTAACAAAGAAACAATTGACAGAATGATTTGCAACTTTGCATGTGTTCTCAGGACAGTTATACCAACTTGAGAAAAAAAAAGTTTGGAGCTAGCAGTGGCATCTCTTGGTGAGCGCAGCAACTTTTCAGCCAACCTGTAAATGTCAAATTAAGGTTGGACCGCCCTTTATTTTTGAATTTGTACTAATATTATTATGATAACTAACTTTGGTTGTTGTTCTGTTATCCTTTGCATGAGTAACAATGATGTACAATTGGTTTATTTCGATTTTCATGTTAATATTTATTTAGAAAACATAAAGTACCACAATAAAAATATTAGGGAAACTATATATAATTGCTTGTGTATCCTACACCCAGAAAACAGATTTGTGCTGGTAACCAAATTTATTGCAAATCGCATGTTTTTGTTACAACAATCGATTTTTTCGGGTGAAACTGCCAACTGCCCTAGCACTGACAGACCATTGTTTATTTTTTAAAAATCCACCCTGTAGGAAATAACCATAGATGCAACTAATATTAAAATAAAATAAAGTTAATGCAGACCAGACCTTGAAAAATATAAATTTTTATTGAACTAATTCACGAAAAAAAAAAATAATTCTTTTTGTAAATATGCGAGTTGATTTAATATTTTATAAATCAATTTATTTAATCAGATTTAAAATCATAGTTGATTAACCAATTTCATTTAAATCTTTTTTGATTCAATTGAATCAAATCATTTCAAACATAATTCAATTTTAAATTCGCGAATTAAAAAAAGATTGATTTGATTTGCGAATTAAAACAAAATAAAAAACATTAAATTTACTTGCAAATTTCGCTTAGTTTTCTAGATAATCGCCATTTTGTAACAGGGTAATATTTTGAAATGACCGGTATATCGAAAACTAAGCGAGATAGGCAAAACGAACAAAATGTTTGTTGTAGTAAATACTAAAATAGATAATATAATAGGCTATAATAAAAATAGGCTAGGTCCGGAAGGCATACCGAGGTACTATTTTAATAAAACAGCCACAGGTTGACCCATTTTTAAAGAAACGAAATGGAACGGTAAACAAAATTTTTATTATGGGAGTGTCTTTATTTATAAAGGGTGGTTAAATTTTAAGGGCCGATGTTGAATATGAACCACACCTAAACGTCAAGTTTTTTTCTGCATTTCATTTGACATTTCTCAATTTCAGACTAACCCAATTTGAACCATGGAAAGATACACAATCGAGCAACGCGTTAAAGTTATTTAGGCTTATTATGAAAATGGGCGTTCAAATCAAAATGCATTTCGTGCACTTCGTGATTTTTTTTTGGTCAGCATAATCGACCAAATGTGTCCACAATCGGTAGAATTGTGGGCAAATTTCAGCAAACCGGGTCTGTGAAAACACCTGTGCATGCTCGCCCAGTTCGTTCTGCGGAAAACATTGCTGTTGTTCGCGATAGTGTGTCATGAGATCGGCCAAGCATTTACAAATTTATTGTGACCAGGAATTGAGGATATTACCCTGGACGATATGTGGTTTCAACGCGTTAAAGTTATTCAGGCTTATTATGAAAATGGGCGTTCAAATCAAAATGCATTTCGTGCACTTCGTGATTTTTTTCTTTTGGTCAGCATAATCGACCAAATGTGTCCACAATCAGTAGAATTGTGGGCAAATTTCAGCAAACCGGGTCTGTGAAAACACCTGTGCATGCTCGTCCAGTTCGTTCTGCGGAAAACATTGCTGTTGTTCGCGATAGTGTGTCATGAGATCGGCCAAGCATTTACAAATTTATTGTGACCAGGAATTGAGGATATTACCCTGGACGATATGTGGTTTCAACTGGACGGTGCCACTTGCCACACAGCTGACAAAACAATGGCTCTTTTGCGCGACAAATTCAATGGCCGTGTTATCTCACGTGATGGCGATGTCAATTGGCCGCCAAGATCATGTGATTTGACAACGTTGGCGTTATTTAAAAGAATTACATTTGGCTGGGTTTTGCAACGAAAATAAATAATTTGTAAGAATTGTTTATGAAATGAAGATTTATGCAACATATTAATATTTATGAAAACTTCATTAGAATTGATGACAAAATATTTATGAAAAAGATTTATCAAAACAACGAATGAAGTTATTTAAATTCCCTTTTATAAATTTTTACACAGTAGCCCAAAACATTCATCCGATGTTGAATCCATTCAGATTTTAAAATTTTCCAGTTTTATATACAAAAAAGAATAATATTTAAAATTTTTGACAATCGGGGGAATAGAAAAAGCATGCCGGATATGCTGAATATTAAAAAAATTTCGTATCAAAAATTTAAGGGATAATTTTTTTAACACTTAGTGTTAGATCCCAAAAAGATTAAAATACTTTCAACAAATATTCGATTAAAGAAATCTAAAATTGGTAAATATAATATAATTAAATTAATCTCCTTTTCTCGTATTTGATTTTTTATTTTTTTGTTTTTAAATCAATATCAAGTAAAACATGGTACATGAATTCGTATCCGAATTCATACATTTTAATACGCTTAATCTAAAGGTAAACATAAAATCACTCAAGCGTATATTAACAATTGCAGTAATAACATCAAGTAACAACATTAAAACAACTACAACGACAATGACAAGAATTGCAACATCAATGCGAGTAAAGAACAAAACAGCAATAATAACACAACAAAAAAGTGCTGTAAATGCAACTTTTTAAGCGGATAACTTTGCACTTTATACAATACGTGTATAAATGTACTTACTACACATACATACAACCAGTGATGCCAACTTGTTGCTTTTGGCTGTTTTTACTCACGGTACCAAAACATAAAACGGTAATATTTTTTTTGTTGGTAAATCTAGAAGGCTGATCAATAAATCTGAGACTTTTTAACGTAGCTTTCTTTAAGCTCAATACGCTTTATCCAACGTTTCCCCGATATGTGTATATCTTAAAAATAGTACAGTACTTCTTAAGGTCCTTAATAGAGGTATTTGTTTTATCAATCTTTTGATCGTTGGAATTAAATCTATTTCTGCAAAGCAATTTTCTTAGGTTTAGAATTGTCACTTGGAGCTAAGTTTAAAGAAGATGGCGGATGATACAGCAATTCGTAGCATAACTCGTGCAATTTTGCGTACACACACTCAAAAAAAAAAAAAAAATACATGAACTAAAAATTAATCCAAATTTAAATTTTCCTCAATTTAAGTCAAATTTGATTAAAATTAATAAAAAAAAATATTTGGGTAAAAACGAAATAGCTTATATACTCAGAAATAGTTTATACCTTTCCTAAGTAGTATTTCCTGGTTTTAGGAAAAAAAAAAACTAGTATATTTAATAAAAATGTATCAATTTTTTAAGAAAAAGATATCAGTTTTAAGAAATTTGCACACTAAAATATAATAAAACTAAGTTTAAAAAAAATTTATAACATAATTTACTCCCATTTATTTCAAAAAATGTGTCAAACTCCAAATGTGTGTTCATTTTTTCTCGCGAAAAGTAAAATTAACTAAATTTTAAAAAGCCATTTCTAAATTCACTTTCAAGTCTACCACTTCCAATTTTTAAGAATTGTTTTCTAAAAATTATTTCAGGCAATCAAAAACAAAAAGTAATAAATTTTTTCCTATGTAATAATAAAAATTTATTTTGTTTTAGAAACTGATGAACTATTTCTAAGGAAAATTTTCATGCAATTTAGTTTAGATAAATTTTAAAAATGTTAATAAAATATTTTATTTTTATTTTCAAGTAAGAATTTTCTAATTTTTGAAAAATATTAATTTTAGGTATAGGGTTTTTTTTTTTTTGTTGGAAGACGTTATACTTATTTTCAATAAAAAAAAAAATAAATTAAAAGGAAAATAATACTTTTCCTAAATTTAAAGGAAACACATTATTAAGAGAAACAAATTAAAGAATCCATTTAAAAAAATTATCGTGCATGATTGTAATTTTTGGTTCGTGATACCGCGTGAATCAAAAATAGCTCACGTGTCCATCTCTAATCTTAACAGTCTTAAATATTGAACTTAAAATATATTTTAAAATTTTGCTAACACAAGGTAAACGATTTCGAATTTGCGCTTTTATATAATATTTTTGTTTGCTGACTAAAACACAAAATATCGCAAGCACATTTTATACATTACGGTGTAATGGTTTTCCTAAAATTGATATTGCGCCCATTAAACTTTATATCTATATTTATAAAATATAAAAATATTTTTTTTAACTTAATGAAAAACAAAAAGTTAAGAAACCGTGATATTTTGTATGTTCGCAACGATTTCCTTAAATTACTTAATTTAAGAAGACAAGGGACCCCCAGTGTTCCTTAGCCATAGATGTCATGTGTCATTAAGGGCGTCCCTTTCTGTAGTTCTTACAGGGAGAACCATTAATTCATTTCGAAAAGGATCTGACTTTGTAACAATTTATTACGTTTCAGAATATCCTACAGTACAATTTTTTTAGTTTGTATACCTTTTTACTAATGGAATATAATTTATATTTTAAATACATGAGTTAAGTATAATTCAATTTATTTTAAAGATAAAAATATATAGCAAAAAGCTTGTTCAAAGCAGTGTCCTCACAAAGCGGAAGTCCACCGAAAGTTGAAAGAAACTTACACAATGAGTCTAAAGTACTTTAAAATATATGGTAAAATATATTACTATTACCATAGAAACAGTTTCATATATATTAGAAAATTTTTATCAACTTTAAGCATAATATTCGCTTAAAAAAAGTACTATTTAACATGATGTTAGAAAATATTTTCTTATTTTTAGGGAGTTAAGTCCTAGTTTTAAATAAAAAAAAACAAATTATTTAATAAACTTAAAATAAATAAAATTTTTCTTAAAACCAAAGAAACATTTCCTAACTAAAAGTAAAATTTAAGATGATGTATGAACTAAATAAGAGGATCATGTATGAACTAAATAAGAGAGTTATATTTTCTAATAAATATTTAGGTCCTTTGCGAGGTGGCTAAATAAATTCTTAACTAAATACAAATTGACAAAAAGTTCAAAATTGTTTTGAAAAATATTTTTAAATTTCCAAAAAATTTAGAAACCGGAATTTGGTTTAGATTTTATATATTCAGTTCACACCTATACAATAGTAAAATTTTTCTATAATTTAGAAATTTGTACCAAATTTTAAGTAAAACTTGTTTCTTAATTTTAAAGAAAATTTTATAGAATTCTGGTAAAGAATTTCTTTGTCGCCGTTTTGATTTCAATTTTTCTTCCAAATAAGTTAATTTTTCTAAATTCTAGTTCATTTTTTTGGGTGGAGTTACGAAGTTAAATTAAAATTCGAACCTGGGACCGGTATCACAATGCACCCCTGTGGGCGTTATGATTAAAAATATTATATATAAAATTTTTTCTCTCATAAATATCGCAACGTCCTCCTTCGGTGTTTCCATAGCACTTAACCCCACCGAAGTAAAATAACAAAATGTATAACAATAATTCCGCCTACTCTTCATCATATGACGCAACAACTGTTCTAAAAATTAACATCTCGCGCAATAACCGTGTTGCCATATTCCGTAATCTTTAAAATCATTCAAAACCCAAAGAAGTTACTTCAAAGTAATTACTATTATTTAATTCATTGGACCTCTTATTTTAAACTTCATGAGGAAACTGTTAACTTATAATTTAGTATATAATAAGGAATGAATAAAATTCATATGGATCTGAATTTTTATAATTTTTTTTTTATTTTCGCCTTAAACTAAAAACAAATTTGCGGTTGCTTTTTTCGCAATTTGAAACAAAAAACAAAAAAATACATATTTGTTTACACATTGTATTGTTCATTTTACTCTAACAAAGTTGGCATCACTGAGAATACAACTACCGCAAATGTACAAATGTCCATTAGTATGTGTGCGTTTATGTTTAATACTCAACTCTCAGCTAATAGTTCAACCAACCAGACCAGACGACGATTAACAGGGTGCGAATGATGCCAATGAAATATTTAAACTATCCGTATGTTGTAATAGTTGCTGTATTGTTTTTTGTCCCAATATTTTTGTTGTTGTTTTGTTATTTACTTAATCGTGTTACCTTCCTTTAGTTGTTTGATATTTATATTTTGTTGTTGTTTTTTTTTTTTTTTTTTTTGCTACTGTTGTTTCTTCTTTTGTCAATAAATGGCAACTTGCGTTGCGGTTTTTAACCAAACGAAATTGGTCAAAGTGCATTTGTAAATAAACGATATACAAATAAAAACAAACATTGTACACAAGCAGGGATGGGAAATTAAATTTAGATTTCGGTATCAAAAAAAAAAGAAGAAAATTAAGAGTACTTTTTTTTACCCTTAGAGTACTAATACAAAATTTGTTTGGTTTTTGGAATAACAAAAAAAAATTATATAAAATACATTTTCGATTTTCACTGCTTTTATTATACCGCGAATAAATATTACTAAATATTTAATTTAGAAAGTGAGTAAAATTTCGGCTAGCCGCAGATATATTTTTTACTTTATTTGTGTGTTTCTGATTTTGTTGATCCCATTTACCTGTGTAAATTAACTCTAATCATATTCTTTAGGGAACCGTTTCCCGATAGGGGGTCGCGACCCTTGGAATCCGTAGCTGCATCATATGAGGCCCGCGAAGAATTTTTTTAGATATTTTTTAAAAATATTTCCTCATCAGTTGCCAGAAATTAATTTAAAAAACTGCGAATATATTTAATAAAAAATTAATATAGCGTGATTTTAAAAACTTTTAAAGGAAAGAGCGCCCCGGTAGGCTAGTTGGTAGCGTGCTAGCTTAGCAGTGCGGGGATCGTGGGTTCGATCCCCACCACAGGCTCTGGTCTGTTTTCACTAAAACGAGACGATGGCCTTTGTTGCTAGTGCTCTGTTAGGCATATTAGGATATAATTTGTAATTATATGATTAATTTAAATAAAAATAAAATAAAAATTCTAAAGGAAATAAGAACTTCGTGTCGATTACAAATAAGATCTGGTTAAAACTCAGGTTAATGCATTTGGGGTAGTCGACTTGGTGTTCTAAAAATCCAGTTCTAAGGAATTTTCAAACGCCGACAATGTTTTTTTTATTTATTTTTTTCTATGGATTTGCAAATTTTATCCTTCCTTTAATTTATTTCAGTGTCTGATATGAATAAAATTTTAATGTGTTCAAATTTTAGAGGGCAATTTTTCAGATCCTCACTGACTCATTAAAACAGCCTTAAACATTTATCAACATAATTGCACTCGAATGAAGAGTAACTTATATAAAATTAAAAACAAAAAAACAAGTAAAAAAAGGCTTAAATTCGGCTGTGCCGAATCTTAGAATACCCTCCACCAATATCCTAAAAACATGTTTTCTACTGTTTTTGATACAGATAATATAAAAAACTTTTGAAGCAAAATAATGGAGGTGAAAAAAATTTTTTGAGGTGAAAAACTTTTTTGGATGCGAAAACGAATTTTTTGGTGTAAAAAAAATTTTAAGGTGAAAAAAATTTTTGAAGGTGAAAAAAATTTTTTGTGGTGAAAAAAAATTTTAGTGGTGAAAAAAATTTTTTGAGGTGAATACAAAATATTATTAATTTCTAAGCGACTGGTGAAAAAATATTTTATATACCAGTCGCTACTATTAAATTGTACTAAAATACAGCAATTTGTATGGAAAATTTAGAGGTATCTTCGCATTTTCACTCATAATTTTTTAACGGCTGGACCGATTTTGCTCATTTTCAATACCAAACTGCTCGGGAGGATGTACAATAATCTGGGTAAAAATAAGCCCACGCGCTTGCGTCTTCGCATCGTGATCGCCATTTCAACAGACAGACAGGCGGACATCGTTAAATCGACTTAAAATTGCATAAGGATCACGAATATATATACTTTATGGGGTCTTAGACCTATATTTCGACATGTTACAAACGGAATGACAAACTGATATATACCCTCACCATATATGGTGGAGGGTATAAAAATGGCAAAGTGATCCATAATGAATTTTTTCTGTGGGTCAGGAAGAAAAGCCGTGACTAGTACAGGTGATTCGATGGGAAATTTTAAATTTCTGGCCGTAGGAGGTCAAATGAAAGGAGTGAATTTACTACGTTTTTCAGTTTTTTGTAAAGTTCTTAATTTTATTTGATCGAGACTTGAATTGTTTTAAAAATCAACAATTTGCTTTTATGTTTTTTCTTTTATTTTCTTTTACTTTTATAACAAACAAAACATGAAGCAGAAAACTATGCAAGCGTATCTAATGTGACGCGTGCGAACTACAATCAAAAAGTATCAATCAAATTACGATCGTAACTACTTGCCCATCCCTGTACACAAGGTGACATATTGAGTATAAACAAAATATTTAAACTTAAATTGTAGATTAGGGCTATAACCAAATTTTCTTTATAACAGCACGTAATCGCGAAGACTGTATTATACGGTATTTCTACACTCAGAAAAATGTATGAACTAAAATTAGGTTTACACCTTACTTAAATAAAAATCTAGGAGTTTTTCTTTAAAATTAATAAAAATGCTTTAAGATGTTGCAAATTTATTTGATTTCAGTTTACGAAAATATTTTATTAACATAAAAATAATGAAGCATTTTCCTTAATTTTTTTTATCAATGTTCTTTAAAAAGGTTATAAATTTATTTCTTTTAGTAAAAAATATTAAATATTAAGAATTTATTAACTGAAACATTAAAAAATTTAAATTGTTTGAAATGACAAAATATTAATATGATACCTCTTTAAATTTAAATCAAACGTTTTAACTTATTTAAACCAAATATGTTAACTTTTTAAATTTAAAGAAATGTTTTTTTAGCCTTCCTAAAATGATTCTGAATATTTTAATCCATATAAATCACATTTAGTTACATTCTTCATTTAATTTTAAGTAATAAATTTAAAATTTAAATAAAATTTAAATAATGTTATAATTATTTTCTTTAATAATGAAATCCATTACTTAGATTTTATAAGGCAATTAAAAATACTTATTTATTTTAAAGTTTGAACTTAATGAGAATTATTATAACAAATATTTATAACAAAATTTTTGTGTGTGGATTTTGAATGTACATAATATGGGTATAATTTATAAACTAAAAATAATGTTTATTCTGCATTAGCCCAAGAAAAAAACACTTCTTTATAACAAATTTTTACTAAACTTAAGTGAAAAAATATTGAAAAGCAAAATTTACTTACTTTAGAAGAAAATTTATTTAATTTAAGTAATTTGTTGGTACTTGTTTTTACGAAAAGAATATACTTAATTTAAATTAAAATTTCTTTGGAGCCAAATCATTCCCAAATTTCCTAAAATGTATTGAAATTACTTAATGTTTGGTAAATATTTTTAATCATAAAATTTGGACACAGCACAATAACTTTTGAAGAATTGTTAAAAATATCAGTAATTTTGACTGCACTCACAATATATTTTCCGTTACTGACTGTAGTTTGTTTTAAATGAAATATCAATATAAATACATAGAAATTTATTCCGTTACAATTTGTATCAGTTATTCAAAAAAACAAACTATTAAAAAATACGGACATTCAGTAGAAGTTGATATTTTCAGTTTTAAATGTAACATTTTGTTTTTTAGTCTTAAAAATGAAAATTCAAATAATTAATTTTCTTTTTTTTATCAAAATAGTTTGTTTACATACAAATTAAAAGAAATTATTAACACATACATACGAACATAGAAAATAAAAATATCAACCTATGTGTGTGTTTTGTAATTACACATACAAAAGAAAACGTTCAAACTTTAAAAACAAACTACAGAAAACGTTTTTTCTAACGTTTTGTCGGTTAAATATTGAAGCCTATTTTAAACGACTTTCGATTACTTTTACTACTTTTTTCGATTATAAAATAATGATTGAAAATAACAAACAAAAAGGGTTAAATGTAATGGAAAATCAGTAGTCCCCTTTTTAATTGTATTCTCGATTAATTTAATATATATTTTACATTGCTTTTAACGAAGTAATACAAATATTGTGGGTGTGGTTTTGGTATAATTCATATTTCCAAAATGCTGCTACACCTTGTCTTAATAAATAGTTAAATTTTTTTAGCTTAAAATAAATGTTTAATTACTCTTTTTTATATACATCGAGATTTTTTGTTTGTTAATTAAAGTCTTGATTAAATTCTTTAATAGTTGAGCGAAATAAACTTCAAATTTTAAATAGCTTATTCTATTCCCTTTTTTGATATTTTCAGAAAAGTAAAAAAACTTATATCCCTATAAAACATACAAACTTACCCCCACATATATAGTCGATGATACGCAACAAATACTGGTAGGGAATCCAAGTTAAAAGGGGACTTAAGTGAGTAGTAACTAAAGAATGTTCGTTAAAAAGCTTTTTATTACTCCATACAAAATTTTGTTGATAAAAACTAATAGAGTAAATATTCCCATTAAAATGGCGATCACAGCTAGGGAGGCTCATTTTTATACCCTCCACCATATATGGTGAGGGTATATATCAGTTTGTCATTCCGTTTGTAATATGTCGAAATATAGGTTTAAGACTGGAGACTGGCTCTGCAACAAAATATGCCTAATGGAGAGAATGCACCTTCTGATGGGCCATCTATTGACAAATAGTTACAACTCATGTTCTTTCTTTAACAAATTAATTTATTTGCTGTATTCTCTTCATTCTTTTAAAGAAAGAATATTCGTTGCCAACCATTTATCAATACGTGGCGCATCAGAAAGTACATTCTCTCCATAAGGCATATTCTGCTGCAGAGCTTGTCACCATTAGCCGGAACAAAATTGAGTATTTGACAAAAACATATGCTTTAAAATGTTTTTTTTTGTGCAGTCCATGGTTAAAAAAACTAGTGAAAATGTAAAGGTGCCTCTAAATTGCCCATACAAATTTAGTACAATTTCATAGTAGCGACTGGTACATAATATATTTTCTCATATTTTTTTCACCAGTCGCTTAGCAATAAATATTTTGTATTCACCTCAAACATTTTTTCATCACTAAAATTTTTTTCACAACAAAAAATTTTTTCACCTCAAAAATTTTTTTTCACCTCGAATTTTTTTTTACACCAAAAAAGTTCTTTTCACATCTAAAAAAGCTTTTCACTTACATAATTTTACTTCAACAGTTTTTTTATATTATTCGTATTAAAAACAGTAGAGAACATCTTTTTAGGATATTGGTGGGGGGTATTCAAAGATTCAGCACAGCCGAATTTAGCCCTTTTCTACTTGGATAATAATTAATGGATATCCTACCAAAAAGTTTCGTATTGAAAATGAGCAACATACACTCACCAAAAAAAAAAAATTCTGTAATGACAACTGAAAATTTTGCTAATTTGAGTCCAGCGGTATTTTTTGCTAATCTTAGCAACACATGCCTGCTGACGTGTAGTACAATGAAATTAGTAGAACAATTAGTAGCCCCTACTAAATTTTAGTAAACTTTTTGTAAAGTGGAATTTAAAATCTGTTTGCTGAAATCAGCAAAAAAAAAATTACTAAATATTATTAATATTGGTACAAAATTTTAAATTTATTTTTTTTTATCAAGCATCAGAATTTTTTTATTTTATTTATTTTTTTCTAAAAATATTTTATACAAAATTAAAATATAATCAAAGCTTAAAAATCTTAAAAATTGTTAAAACAAAAACGAATTGATTATTTTGATTTAATATGGTAATTTCAGTTTTGAAAAATATTTAAGTCCATTTTTTTTTACTTCTAAGGTCAAATTTTATTTGTTTTTAGGGCTGATTTTTAAAACTAAAAAAAACTTTTTAGTGCTGCTTTAAGTGGATGTCCTATTTTTAGACATGAGTCAGTATATTGACTTCCGATCCTTTTCTTAATCTATGTAACATTTTAAGGCAATTGAAGTTTGTTTTAATTATTAGAAATAAAAATAAACTAATAATTTTTTTTTGCTTATTTTAAAATAAGCAACAAAAATTTGTAAATATTCTGTAAAAATTCTGTAATTTGTAAAATGTAAATAGCAAAAAAGATTTGCTATAATTTTTTTGACTAAAAATCAGTAAAAAATAAAAATTTTTCTACTAACTTTTTTCTGAGTGTAGGTCCGGTGGTTAAAAAGTTACGAATAAAAATGTGAAGGTGCATCTAAATTTTCCATTCAAATTGTTTTATTTTAGTACATGAAAACAAGGACCAATCAGCTTTTCCGACGCGACAGCAAGCCAAACGGTGACTTTGATTTTGCGTCCTCCACAATCGAGAATTTTTTGTTTATTGACTTGGCCGCTAAATTTAAAATGAGCCTTAACTGATAGTTAATACCACTGACGAATTAATGCGTTCAAACATTGTCACAATTAACGCACGTTCTTGAGGCGTATAGCAATTTTTTTGTTATTCACTATAATTTTCGCACGTATCTACTTTAATAATGTCAAAACCGAACTGACTTACGATGCCATTGGCAAAAATGGCAGCACCTTCTAATAGGGTGATACTTATTGCCCCAGCTTGTGGAATGTGATAGTAGCGTCTGGTGAATAAAATATTTTCAGATTTGTTTTCCAGACGACTAGAGCTGAATAATGTTTTATATTCACCTCAATAATTTTTTTCACCAATATTTACAATTTTTTTTCACTACAAAATTTTTTTTCACCACAAAAATTTTTTTTACCACAAAAACTATTTTCACATCAAAAAAATTTTTCACCTCAAAATTATTTTTTCATCCATAATTTTTTCATATTTACATTTTTTTATTCTTTGTAACAAAAACGCTGTGGAGGGGGCAGGTATGACAAAGTTAGTACTACAGGTTGGTTGAAAAGTTCCTGCGCTCACCAAGAGATGCACTGCTAGTTCCAAACTTTTTTTTTTCTCAAGTTGGTATAACTGTCCTGAGAACACATGCAAAGTTGCAAGTCATTCTGTCAATTCTTTCTTTGTTTACAAGCCATTTGAAGTAGACGTGTCATTGATTTTTTTTAATATGGAAAAAATTTAATATCGTGCAGTCATTAGATTCTTTGTTTTGAAGGGTTTAAAAGCAAAGGAAATTTATGAACAATTGTTGGAAGTGTATAAGGAGTCCTCACCTTCAAAATGCTCCGTTGAATTTTGGGCTGGTGAATTTAAAGACGATCGACGCGAAGGACGACCAAAAACTGCAACCACAGCAGAAATCATTGAGCAGGTACATAATATGGTTAGTGAAGATCCAAGTTTGACTAAGCGTGAAATTGCTAATACCATAGGCATCTCAGACGAAAGAGTACTACATATTTTACATCAAGAATTACGTATGAAAAAACTGTTTGGAAAGTTAGTGCCGCACACATTAACAATTCAACAAAAACTGGATCGAAAACAAATTTCTTAGCGTAATTTGGAGCGTTTTAAGCCGAATAAAAGCGACTTCTTGCATCGTTTTTTAACTATGGACGAGGCTTGGATCTACCACCACGATCCTAAATTGAAACAAGAACGTTTACAGTGAACTGAAGCTGGTTGTTCAGCTCCAAAGCAGGTGAAGTCACAACGATCAGCAAAGAAGGTTATGGCTTCAGTTTTTTGGGATGCAAAAGGCATTTGGTTGATTGATTATCTTCAGAAAGGTACACGCAAAGAAAAAACATGGTTGGGTCTATCATATTCGAAGAGCATCATATATTTTTGGGTTTATGGTTGTGCCAACCATAATCATACTATATTATGGTTATCATATTGTGATAATAAAATAACCATATTTTTACCATAATATGGTCCCTACAGTTATATTATGATTCAAAAACTACCATATCATAGCATTAAATAAACATGTTATAATGAATTTATCATAATATGATCGCACGTAATCATAGTATACTCAAAATTTTATCATATTATGGTCCCTCATAACTATGTTATGATTCCTGGATTATCGTTATAAGATCCATAATCTAAGAAAATTTCTTAGAAACTATGAAAAAGCTCTTTAAATTTAAGAATATTTCCTTTAGAAATGTTTTTTCTAAAAAAAAAATAATATTAAAACTTTTTGGAAGAAAAATTGTTAGGGAAAAAATCATAGACTTTAAGAACTTTTCTTTCTTTGATTGTATAATTATTTATTGATTGTTGCCAGCATTTTATCGTTGCATAATTATCATATTTTTTTCATAGTCCGAATTTTTGTTACCACAGTATGGTTACAGCCAATCATGCTATAAAATAGAAGGTGCCAATCATAAAATAGTAAAATATTTACTAAATAATGATGGTAGCGTCCATGTTGATGGTTAAAAAACCAATAATTTGGTTGTGACAACCGTACCCGATTGCAGCAAGCACAATGTATTAGCAGTGATCATATTGCTACCATGTTTTTTCTCTGCGTGTAAAACAATTAACTCTGAATATTATTACAGCCTTTTAGATAAGCTGGATGAAAAAATTCGTGAGAAAAAACCTGGTGTAAAGAAGAAAAAAATCATTTTTCATCAGACAATGCATCTGCTCACAAAGGTGTTTTGACGATGGCTAAATTCAAATAATTAAAGTACGAATTGCTTGAACATTCACCGTATTCACCAGATTTGGCTCCCAGTGACTACTATCTCTTCAGAAATCTCAACCAATTCCTTCGTGGAAAGCATTTTTCGTCGAATGAAGAGGCCATAGCAGCCGTAGACGGTTATTTTTCAGGGCTTCCGTTCCATTATAAGAATGGGATAAAATTATTGGAAGATCTTTGGAACAAGTGTATTGAGCTTCTAGGAGATTATATTGAATAAAAAAATATATTTCGTAACAAAAACATTATTCTTTCATTTCGAGCGCAGGAACTTTTCAACCAACCTGTAGTAGTACATTTTTTGGTGCTATTAGATCCTTAAAAGTACTGTTATACTCCTTTGACTCATTTGTTATTACTCACAAATTATCCCCTTTTTATTAATATTTTATTTATGACAACTTTATTGTGAACAATTTCTTATAAATGCGGTGTTGGTAGAAAATAACTTTTTTCAGGGATAATAAAGTTGATACTATAGTACTTTTTGTGTCACAATAAAAACTTTAAAATCATTTTGGTGCTTTAAAAATTAACAAAGTAAATTTGAATCGTTTTCAATATCATTTCAAAGCTTTTGATTTCTTTAGCATGGTAAATAATGGTGACAAATTTGAAACTTGACAAAAAATTGAATTGTACCCTGCTTATAGCCAACCTTGTTATAACGAGTTGCTTTGAAATATATTGGAAAGGATTAAGTTTAAAAATAAATAATAAACTATTTCGTGTACTGCCACTACTATTTCAAGATATATTCTGTGTAAATATGTTAGTGACAATTGCAGAACATTTACACAAACATTAAAGGACAAATAAACAAACATTTGCAATAAACAAACAGCCATTTACAAATAAACACACATACACAGTTTTACACTTGTGGTAAAAAAAAAAAAGAAAAAAAGAAACCTCACACACACACACCTTCATTTACAAAACAAAAGAAAATAAAACCAGCTGTTGATGATATTTGAGAAGATAATTTATACAGTTTTAATGTGATTTTTATTTTTATTTTTTTGTGCAATGTTGACAAACTTTTAATGCTTCAATGGATTATTCCATTAAATGCACTTTTTTTGGCATTTGATTTGTTGTTAACGTATTTGTTTTGTTTTTTTTTTTAGGAACAAGCAATGTTTGGAATTTTAATTTAACAAAAATTTATTGCGACCCCTCAATTTAATTTCAGTGGAAAATCGTTAAATCGACACTAAAAAAATATATTATAAGCTAGAAATTAATGTTAAGAATTTTTGATTAAGGATTTCATAATATATCTACATTTTATAGTAAACAGTGTTTCATCATTGCTATAAATATTCAAGAGTATTTACTTTATGGGAGTATTTATGCTACTCATGATTCCTTTGATATATTTGCGAATTGTGTACCCCCAGTTTACACAAACAATATTATTGACAAATTTTTTAAAAATCAAACAATTAGAATATTTTATTATACCCTTCACCACAGGTGGAAGGGTATATATAAGTTTGTCATTCCGTTTGTAATTTCTACAATATTGATCTTAGACCTTATAAAGTATATATATTCTGGGTCCTTATGAAGAGCGAAGTTGATTTAACGATGTCCGTCTGTCCGTCTGTGTGTTGAAATGGGTTTTCCGAAGAACCCAGACATGATGAGAACTTGATCGTTTTTTATTTCTGTTACATGTGATCCATTTCTGTTTGCTATTAAAAATCAGACAGATCGGTTAATAAATGGCTGAGATATTAGCAAAAAACCAGGACTTCCTCTAATTTTTCCAGTAAAATCCCTTTGTTTAATATGTATGTAGAATTTTGAGCATAACAACACATCAATGTGTTAAAATTCTTTCCTTTCATCTTCACCTTTTATACACAAACAACACACATACAAATATTTGTCATTTAAATAAAAACTAAACAAATCCCTAATGAACGAAGACTTTTATATATGTACCTCTATTGACGATGATTTTGTGTGAGCTTCAATAGCTCAGTTGTCTAGACGCTATGTCACAAATACTTTTTTTCTCTAAGCCCGCGGGTTCGAGGTTCGAATCTCGGTCAGGTCAATTCATTTTTTTTTGTACATTTTTTTTTATTATTTTCTTAAGACTTTTTTTTTTGCTTATTTTTGATTTTTTTTTAACATTTAATAATTAATTTATATAAAATTTTATATTAATAATTAAATAATCCACAAATAGGCTAAAAACATCAACATTTTTATAAAAACCCTCTGATACAAACAAAATACAAACCTTTTTATACCTTTCACCACAGGTGGAAGGGTCGCGGGTTCGAATCCCGGTCAATTCACTTTTTTTTTGTACATTTTTTTTTCTCTTAAGATTTTTTTTGTTTTTTTTTACATTTTATAATTAATTTAAATAAAATTTTATATTAAGAATTAAAAAAAAAATAATAAGTAGGCTAAAAACATCAAAATTTTTATAAAAACCCTCTGATACAAACAAAATAAAAACGGTTTTATTTCTATTTTTTGCTCCGATTTAAAAGAATTTTAAACCATTTTATTTCTCACATATTAAGAAAATTTTATACATAATTTACCTTTGAGTGTAACTATTTTAGGTCATAACTTATAATAATTTATAAAAAAAATTATAAACTATTTTCCTTCAAATTTTTAAAATTAAGCTAAAGAAATTACAAATATTTCTAATAAAAGAGCGAAATATAATCCCAAATGCAAATTTGCCAGATAAATCAAAATATTTTGTAGAAATAAAACACATGCAGTTGTAGTGATTTCTTTTAACGTTTTGTTGAAATTCTTTTCTTTCACCTCTTCACCTTTTATACGCAAACAACAAACACTATTCTAGAGCTGTATTATGACCTATGGATACGTCTTATATAGCAAAAGATCGAAAATCTTTAGTATAACATATTTGCTGAAAAACTCGGAAATATCGGTTCAGATACAAAAAAGTTATGACCAAAACATACATTTTTTTAAAATACCTATTTTATGGAACCATAAATCTTCCATTCCATATATGTCCATATGTAAACTTCAGTTTTTTCCCAACCATGTTGAAGGGTATATAAGATTCGGCATAGCCAAATTTAGCTGCTCTTACTTGTTTATTAATATGTACATTTTTTCTGATTGTTTAATTTTTAAATAATTTATCAGTATTATTAAACTTGTGTAGAGAGTACTTCACCTTATGTTTTTAATATTTTCCCCATTTGTAATGACATTTAATATTCAATAAAATTAATACCATATGATTTGGTAAACACATTAGTTACCATATGTGAACATAAAAATTATGATTATGATGATGTATTTTAATCACTATAATTTATCACTATTATTTTTATTACTACCAAACACCCACAATGTCTATAGAACTCAATAAAACTGTGAATATGTTGTGTAAATAACTGAAAATATTGTGCAACTTTTATTTTGGTATTAACAACATACACTCACAGACAAAAAAAAAAAAAAACTATAAAGGAAAGGAAGAAAAAAACGTGTAGCTGCAATCATTTCAACATTTACCACAGCCAGAAAGAGAGACAATTTTGCAAAGATTTTGGTAACAACGGTCGAAAACACCCACCCTGCATATTAAACATACATTTTCTATACATATTGTGTGTATAAAAGAAAAAGGAGATCATTGCCACCATATAATAAATAATATTTAATAATTTTAGTTGTTGTTGTTTTTGTTTTCAACAAAGTGGTCAGCACAATAAATAGGAAATGAAGCATATATGAATGTTATAACATTTGGTTATATCCGCCCTCACCAAAAAAAAAAAACAAAAGTATTTAAAAAAAAAACAGTGACACTGAGTTTATTTTGGGCTAAAATTAATACAAAATTTTTGCAGGATTTGTATACGTGAGATGTTTTTTGTTAATTTTAATATAATAAAAATCTTTCTAAATGAGAAAAATATACTTAAAAAAGTTTGTAAGTTAAAATAACTGAAAATATCATTTAAAAGAAATTATATTTCATTTAAAAACCGGTCTACTTAATTTTCATTTAAAATAAATTTTTAAATGTTGATAAATTAACTGACACATCCGTAAGAAACAAATGATATAATCAGTTAAAATAAATGTCAAAATTTTACCTACCAATCCTTAAAAAATAAATGTTTTTTCATTTATTTCAAATTATTTCCGTTTTTGTATTTTTTGTTTTTGTGTTTTTTTTTAATATACTCGTACAATATATGTATGCATATAAAGCTATAAACACTTTTTGTGTGAATTTATTTGTGTATGTATGTGTGTTTATGAAGTTCTTGTAATTTGTATTGAAAAATTTTGTATATATACAACCAATTTTAATAAAAAAACAAATTGAAATTTTTTGTATATTTTTTTTTTTTTTTGAAACAGACGGCAAACAAAATTTAAATTTGTAATAACTGTTACGGACACAAATAAACCACAAGTTTTGTGGGTAAATTTTTATTAAATTTCAAACAAATGAAAAAAATAAATGAAACTGAAAAAAATCGGTAAATGATAGTAAATTATTTTGAATAAATGTATAAAAAAGTTAATATAGATATTTCTTTGAAAAATAAATGTATCTTCCTTTATTTTTAAATGGAACGGAAAACTTTTTTATTAAACTACAAACAGTTAACTACATAATATTCTGAGTGTATAATTTTTGCAATTATAAAGTATACACAGAAAAAGTTATTAGAAATTAGCCAAATGTAATTAGCGGCATGAGGAATAATCCACATTAAGACGAAATTTGCTGTAACGAACTTTAGCGGCGTTTCGCAATAATTATTGTTAAATATCTTCAATTAGCCGTCAGCTAATATTTAAAAACATGTGTTCGGTTTCCGCTTCCTTTGTTGTTTTATTCATACAAACTTAAAGTCAAGTAGAAACCCAACAAACAATACGCTCCGTTTACGTACCGTTTTCGGTCCGTCATGAACGGAATCCAACTCCATTTACATACCTTTTTGTGGATCCGAATACGGACCAGAAAACGGATTTTAAGGAACATCGAAACTGATTCGAATTCGTTAAAAAACCGTCAATGACGGACCGTTTACGGACCGGATATATCGGATGAAAAACGGAGTTATCCATTAAAAGTCCGCCAATGACGGACCGTTCACGGAACGGATATATCGGATGAAAAACGGAGTTTTCCGTTGAAAGTCCGTCAATGGTGGACCGTTTACGGATCCGTATTCCTACCGTTTTTCAACTGATTCGAATCCGTTTAAAAACCGTCAATGACGGACCGTTAGCGGACCGGATATATCGGATGAAAAACGGAGTTGTCCGTTGAAAGTCCGTCAATGGCGGACCGTTAACGGATCCGTATTCCTACCGTTTTTTCAACAAAAACGTATTTATGTAAATGCCAAAATTTGTTTAATTTTAAATAACAAATTATAGTTTTTTTTCTTTAAATTTATTTATATAAATATTGTTACACGAAATTTCTACACCTAGAAATTTCTTCACACTAATTTTAACAGCTGGAAAAATCTAGTGTCGTAATAAACTGGAAATAACTAGAATACCTGACTACTCATATAAATACTGGTACTCGGTGACGCAGTAGTTCAGTTCATAAGTAAAAACGCAAAGTGTGAAGAACTAAAGTGTGGCTAACGTTTAGTTTGTCTAAATCGTGTAAATAAAGTTTGCTATCAAATTGTATTTCTGTAATTTTTAGTAACGGTTATAAATAAATAGAGCAATAAATAATTTCAATCAGTGTTTATTATTTGCAATATAGAAAGAACTCGATTTATTTAAAAGGTAAATAAATCAACGATTTTATAAAGGGTAAAATCGTAACAATATGTAATAAAATATAATAACAAAATAAAACTTTTACAAATTTAATTAAATGAAATATTCATCTCCAGCATAACTAGCATCACTAGCCATCACTGCGGTTATGGCACATTGAATATCATCAAAAAATAAAGCAAAATTTTAATTTTAGTGGCGTTTTCAAAATGATGTAGCATTCAATGCAAATTTGCACATTTTTTAACAAAATCTATTATGAATTGGCCGCTAGGCTAGTTGGTAGCGTGCTAGCTTATCAGTGCGGGGGTCGTGGGTTCAATTCCCACCAGAGGTACTGGTCTATTTTCGCTACAACGAGCAGAAGGCCTTTGTTGCTAGTGCTCGGTAAGGGTATTAACATATAATTTGTAATTATATGATTAATAAATAAATAAATAAATAAATAAATGACTAAATAAATAAATAAATAAATAAATAAATAAATAAATAAATAAATGAATAAATAAATAAATAAATAAATAAATAAATAAATAAATAAATAAATAAATAAATAAATAAATAAATGAATAAATAAATAAATAAATAAATAAATAAATAAATAAATAAATAAATAAATAAATAAATAAATGAATAAATAAATAAATAAATAAATAAATAAATAAATAAATAAATAAATAAATTTCATAAATATTTACCTCATATTAAATTTATTTTCGGTGTATCTGTTTTTCAAAACTTTAGCGCGCGACCCGTATAATGATCACATACATGTTTCAATTAGTCGTTTTTGACACCAAAACGAATTCAAAAGTAACGGAAGAAAAAGTAATGAAATTCGAAGAAGTCCGTATTCGACGATACTAAAACGGATGCACCAAAACGGAGTCAAAACGTACTGTTTCGAAAATTCAATTATACGGTCCGTTAATGTTCGGTTTACGTACATGCTTTGACGGTTACGTATTAACGGTCCGTAAACGTGCTGTAGAACCGGATTCATTAATCCGTACGAATCGGAGAGTCCGTAAAAATGTTTCTTGGGAACGTTTATCCTGATTATTTGACTGCAAAATCCCAAAAATGAATAATCCCCCCAAATAAATAAAAAAATGGTTCAAAAAGCAAAATACGAAGGATCACCCAAAAATGCTCAAAAATAAACTGAAAAATTACTCATAATCCAAAAAAACAAATGTTTGCCAACGACAAACTAATCCGATATTTTTTTCGATAAAAAACAAATACTTTCCATGCAGAAAATTTAATGTCTACGTTATGACTGAGAATTTTTAATTAAAATTTTCTTTTCTCAGTTGAGATACAATGTGGGGCAAAAAAGTATCACCCTATTGGAAAGTGCTGCCATTTTTGCAAATGGCATCGTATGCCAGTTTCGTTTTAATATACGTGAAGTAGAGACATGCAAAATTTATAGTGAGGAACAATAAATCGCTATACACCTCAAGAACGCGCGATTAAGGAACTCAACTATGAAGTAGATGATTTTCCATCAAAATTTATCAAGAGCGATGAAGCTTATTTTTATCTAGGCCAATCAGCATAATTCATGAAGCACTATGCCAACCGCTCAAAGTCACCATTTGGGTAAGAGTTATATCTAACAAGGTGATTGTACCTTATTTTTTGAAGGAGCCGACGGTTATGTTATTACGGTGAACGGCGACCGGTATAGAGCCACACAAAAAAGAAATTAACTAGAATTTAGAAAAATTAACTTATTTGGTGGAAAAATTTAAATGAAAACGGCGCCAAAGACCCTTTTATTAAGAAACAAATTTTACATAAATTTTGGTTAAAATTTCTAAATTAAAGAAAAATTTTACAATTCAGCACTAAATTTTTATTAAAAAACATACGAGGGCGGATCAATAAGTCCGTGACTTTTTGACTGAAACAGTTTTTTTTTTTTTTTTGCAAAAAAAATTTATTTTTCACATAATCTCCTTTTAGCTCAATACACTTAGTCCAACGTTTCTCCAATTTTTGTACTCCTTCCGCAAAATAGAATTTTTCGAGGCATTTGTTTAATCAATAATTTCATCGTTGCAGCTTAATCTCTTTCCACAGAGCCATTTCTTTAGGTTTGGAAATAGGATATAATCACTGGGGGCTAAGTCCGGAGAATTCTTAGTCCAATTCATCGAATTTTGCTATTGAGACTACACACGTGTGCACCCGTGCATTATCTTGATAAAAAAATAACTTTTTTCTTGGCCATATGTGGTCGTTTTTTTTGAATCCTCGCTAAATCGGTCCAATAAGTTGGCATAATATTCGCCGTTTATTGTCTCTCCCTTTTGAAGATTATCGATGTGGAATATCCTTCATGCATCACAAAAAACTGTTGCCATCACCTTATTGGCCGATAAACTTATCTTGGCCTTCTTCGGAGCCGGTTCACCCGGAAAACCCCATTGTTTAGACTGCTGCTTGGTCTCCGGAGTGTTGTAATGGATCCATGTTTCATCCACAGTTACAAAACGCGCCAAAAACTCATTCGAATTGCGGTTAAACAACTCCAAACAATCCTTTGAAGTTGTCATACGATTTGGTTTATGGTCAATTGAGAGCAAACGCGACACCCATCTTGCAGACAGCTTTCTTAAATCCAACTGATCATTTAAAATCGAAACAACACTGCCATATGAAATGCCTGTGGCATCATCAATCTCACGCACTTTTACTCTTCGATCGGCCAACACTATATCGTGGAGTTTTTCGACATTTTCGGGGGTATTAACCTCAATTGGCCGTTCAGCGTCATTAGTACTTGTGCGACAACAATGAAAGTCAGTAAACCACTTTTTTACCATTAAAACCGATGGTGCAGAGTCCCCATAGTATTTATCAAGCTTTCATTGGCGAGTTTTTTCGCAAAAATAATATTTAATGAGCACTCGAAATTCAATTTTTTTCAATTTTAAAAAAATCCACGAGGTTGTATCTTTTGAACAGCTGTTAAATTCAAAGTAAATCACGGAACTTGCTAAAAATTTGACAGTAGTCTATTAACAGGTGGTACTTGATGGGAGCAGTGTTGCATATTATATAACTACGAGGGAAGTTCGAAAAGTCACAGGCTTATGCATCCGCCCTCGTATGACCTAAATTTTTTTTTGAACTAAACTTAGTTTTTTAATATTTTAGCATGCAAATTTTTTAATGCTTATATGTTTTTTTTTTGAATATTTATAAATTTTTATTTTATTTAATTATTTTTTTCGTAAAATCAAGAAATATTAATTAGGCAAGATATGAACTAATTCTGAGCGTATAAACTATTTCGTTTTTACCCGTTTTTACTTTTATGCTCCAATGGATGAGTTCCAGTGAAATTTAAATGCTTTAACGCAAACCTTCAATAAATGCAAAAATAGATAACTCCTTCAGTGCTCATATCTTTAGTGGTAATTCTCCAAATGACCCACCCTAGCTATGTTATTTTTTGCAGCCCAAAAAAATGTATGCGAAAAACTATAAAACACTAAACTAAGGACACCTTACTTGAAAAACAAATCCTTAAATGAGAAGAGTGACAGTAAACAGTCAAATATCCACATATAATAATAACAACAATAGCAAAAAATACAGTAGGAAATGACAACAGGAAACTCATATTCTTAATCTTAATTGTGGCACATTAACAAAAAAAAAAAAAAAAAAAGCGCAAACACTTATGTGAGTGTATTCATTCATGTATTTGGCTGTGTGCACGTACTATAAACCAAAATGAATGGCAAAACATTATAATAAATAATAAAATTCCCAAAAAAATAATACTTTTATATATGTCTTTTTTTCTATGCTTCTTTTTTTTCTCAAATAAAATAAATAATGGCCACATTTACTATAACACCTCCCCGTAATATACTTGTACCTCAACCTATTAATTCAGCTTAATACCACACAGTTCGGTGGAAGTTGATCAAACATTTGGTGCCTACAGTATTTCCTACAGTATCATCCTTACAAAATTAAATTAAAAAAAAAACATATTTTTAAAATAGTCCATCCCTCCGGTGACTATTTTAAAAATTTTAAATTTTGAAAATTTAAAATATTATATCTAGAACTAAAAAAATATTCAAAATATTTGTGGATTTTCCTATGGAGTTTGGTATTGAAAATGAGAAAAATGGTATTGAAAATGATTCACCAAATTCATGGAATTTTGTTTTGTTAAAATTCAAAAGTTCTTTTACCGAACCGTGATCGCATTTTTGATGCAAACTCCTTTTCAACACCCTTCTAAGATGAATGGTATCCTCTAATATTATGATCATCGTCATACATTAAACATTTATACACATATGGTTGAATGGTTAATTTTATTTTCAGACAAAATCACGTATATTTCTGTGTTTAACAGTGTTTTATTTGATAAAAATTATTTAGACGTTTTTATAAAATTTCTGAAGATTTTTTTTAACAATTAAAATTGTATCTACTTCTGAAAGTATTCCCGTGACTGGAAACCAAAACAATTTTAATATATGTGGATCTATTTAATCATTCAATTGCATAAAATTGTGGACAGAAATTTTTAAGGAGGACCAAATCTTTAAAAAAAATTATTTTTATAGTCACTCTGTTTTAAAATAGGGTGTGCTACAGGTTGTCAAAGTTGACGGTATCGGTTGTCTATATCGTAGCAAATGTTTACATTTGTTTTTTAAAATAACATCTAAGTTTTCAAATAAACACTTAAATTTTTGCATTGTGGATTGAATTGAGATGCAAATTATCTGACATACCACTGGAGCCAAAGAGTCACTCATATTGGTTCCATGGTTTTGTTTCTGAACCATTTGTGTATTAGTTTCACAGAAACTATGTAAAAAATTTTTGCAAGCAGCAGGAATCATTTAAAAGTAAAGAAATTGGGTACCACAAGAGTTGAAGCAGTTTGAACGCCATAAAAAGAAGTTACTGGCGATGCAAAATGGATCTATTACGACAATTGTATACTCACAATAAATTTTCCGTTACCGACTGCAGTCTATTTAAAAAGTAATACGTAGAGTTTGTTTTTAAATGAAGAATCAATTGAAATTCATAAAAATATATATTTTTTTAACTATTTGAATCAGTCATTCAAAAATTGAACTATAAAAATTTACCGACATTCAGTAGAAGTTGATATTTTCTGTTAAATATAAAATTTTATGTTTTCTGTTTCTAATAATAGAAATTCATATAATTCCTTTTTGTTTTTTTTTTTTTTTACCAAAATACTTTGTTTATTACAAAATTATTTTAATAAAAATTACAAAAAAATATTTAAATATACATATACACATAGAAAATAAAAATATATACATCTGTGTGTTTTGTGTTTTGTAAAATTCCATACAAATAAAAAAATCAATTTGAAAAACAAAAAATAAAAATCGTTTTTTCCCTACGTTTTGTCAGTTAAAAATCTATGGTTATTTTAAAAGACTTTCGATTGCTTTTACTTCTTTTTGTCGATTATTAAACAATGATTGAAAAGAAACAATAATGAAAAATCATTAGTCCTCTTTTTGATTGTATTTTCGATTAATTTAATATGTATTTTAGATTATTTTTAACGAAATATTATTATGAGTGTATGTAAAGGCCGGCCAACCACCTAAATCAACACCAAAACCGAATATCCATGGCGACAACGTAATGCTTTGTATTTGGTAGGACCAGACGTGCCCCATAAATAATGAGCTGCTCAAATCGAGCTGGATCACAGGGTACCTGTAGTGAACACAATTGATTTGTTTGAAGCGAGCGACAAGACCGGTTAAAAACTATTTTAAAAAAATGTTTGAGAAGTTTTGCCTCACCCGCCTTATAGTTCAGACCTTGCCCGGTTTGATTATCATTTGTTTCGATCGATGCAGAAAGCTCTCACTGAAATACTCTTCACTTCAGAACAGGGTATCCGAAAATGGCTTTATTCGTTCCTGGCACGAAGTCCATGTGTTGCCAGAAAGATGGAAAATGGTCATAGCTAACGATGGCCAATACTTTGAATAAATTTACAATAATCCCCGAAAATTTGCCAAAAATACTGCATTTAAAGTTATACACCCAATATTACCATATTTTTAATCTTTTTGATTTAGAACAGGGGTGCCCAAATGTTCCTTATGGAAGAGTAAACACAAATACATTTAAAGAATAACTGATTTGTATTCAATATTTTTTATTGTAAAAACCAATACATACAAAGATAAAAGAAAAAAAAAATGTTTCATATCATAAGTTAAACGAATACAAAATCTACATTGATGATCGTTGCCGTCAATGTTTACCAGCAAAGCATCCCAACATACCAAATGACTTGAAGAAAATATTATTATAAGCTTACAAACACAAGCCTTAAGCTTGAAAAAGACTTGAGAATATATTGAAAAAGGCTATCGTAACAATTGTAGAAAAATCAAAACGGAACCCTCGTGAAAATATTATGTGTGTATGATTACTATAAGCTTATTCTTGCAATTGTAGAATAAGCTTACAAAAATAATATTTTATTAATAGTTGAAAAAGAGAAATCATAATTATTTTCTTTAATTTAATTTATTTTTTATTTGAATTTTAAAAATAAATAATAACTCATTTTAAATATAAAAAATAATAATTCATTTTAATTGCACGTTCACTATATAAAATTTACAACTAAATGTACACGCAAAACACGTTTGACAAATTTATAGGAAAAGTAATGGCACTTGTTGTATGCATTATAAGCGTAGAACAAAGGCAACAAGACTAGAATGCATTGAAAAATATTTATATTTCAATCGTCATATTGCGTTGTTGTTCATAAGCATACTTGAGAAAAAGTTATGTATAATAATCTTTTCTCTAGCATTGTTAAATACTGCTTGTGAATTCACATTTTATAAATATTATAATAAGCGAAATTAAGAAAAGCTTAAAACACACTATTAATATAAGCTTTTTCTCAAGTTGTATTGCAGTTTGATTGCTATATGGTATATTGGGATACGAAAGTGTTGTTGCTTTGCACTTGCGAGTATACAGTGAATAACGACAAAAAAAAAACAATAAGACAAAGTTGTTTGTTTATTTCGTATTGCTAGTGCTGGGTGCTCTATGTGTGTATTAAAACACACAGCCAAAGTACTTTTACAAAAACAAATGAGCACCAAGCGCATAGGAATTGGGCACCCTTGATTTAGTCGAATATTTTTTAAATGCGATTATGTTGTATCAAAAAAAAAAATTATGTTAGTGAAAAATAAAAAAAAACGTCAAAACTAATAAAAATCGCTTATATTAAAAAAAAAAATCACCAAAATAAAAAAAAAATTAATCGAATTGAATCGTTTAAATACAATTTTAATCACCCATATTTCGAAAATATAAAAAACCTATTTCCACCAGATGCCTCAAGTTTCGAGTTACTTGGCTAGATTCTTAGATCGCGTTTTTCTCAATAACTTTTCATTGCAGAAAGAGAGGAAGGGCTATATTTGGGGCTAATAATTTTTGACACACTTTTAAATTTGAGCTGTCCCTTTTGTTAATTTTGTGTAGTTTTTTTAATTTCTTAAAATTTTTGTATATTTTTTAAGTTTTTTTAATTGAGGCTTTTGCTTCAATTTGAAAGATTTTGGTTTTTTCGATGTTGGCGATTATTTCCAATTTAGCGATTTTTTAATATATTTTTTCTTATTTTTGCGATTTTTTATAATTTTTTAATTCTGATTTTTTTTTAATTTTTCGATTTTTTTTTCTTATTATGTGGTTTTTTTAATTTTTATTTTTTTGTTAAATCTTGGCGATTTTTTTTTTTTTTTTTTAATTTTGGCAATTGTTTTTTAATTTTGGCGATTTTTTTAAGTTTTGGCGATTTATTTTTGATTTTTAATTGTGAATTGAATTATTTCCGTTTGTTTGGTTTTTTACTGTAGTTGTAAGAAATCGTTAAATAAACTGTAATAAAATAACATTTTCCAATTTTATTAAGTCCAATGAAGAAAATCGAATGACATTTTAAAACTGCTGAATCAAATGAAAAAAAAAACTCAAATCAATTTTTAATGACTGATAAGATCGGATTATCTCATTGAATTGATTGAAATCCTTAGCAGCGAATTCGAACGAATGAATTCCAAAGAATAAACTCTCTGCGAAGGTTGAAAATAAAATTCATGCGATTAAAAAATAAATCGAATTCTAATTTAAGGGAATTCATTCAAAATAAAAAGCAACTTTCTATCTGTGTTGTGGTCATAGGTCAATACAAAAATGAACGATTGATAGATTTGAACAAACTAGTTCACTCAATTGATTTGAACGACAATGACACCGAATCACCAAAATAAACGATTAAACCCAACCATAGTGTATAGTAAAATGTACTCTTTTAACCCAACCAAGAAACATTCTTCTACACACACACACACACACCCACCCAAACACAAGTGTGTATGTTAAATAATGAATTTTGCATAAAAATTGTATGTTTTCATAATAATATGCCAAAGGGCATAGAAAATATTAGTTTACTACTTACACATGTAACATATTTTATTATCGCACATGAAAGAATATCCTTAAAGCTTACAAAAGAGACCAATATGCTTACACATACGCTCACATTATTCATCTCTAACTTATGGTAAACAGTTTATTATTTCCTTTATATTTTTTTTTCCTTCTTTCTGACCAAAATATCTTTGTGTGTGTGTGTGTGTGTGTTTACAATATTGTTTCCTTCACATTAAAATTTAATTTATTTTCATTGTTGACATTTAATATTTACTTTTGAGTTTTATTACATTTTTGCTTTTATTTGGTATTATTTTATCTTATAAATAATATTTACTAAATTATTTGTTATAATTTGTGGTAAGTTTCCTTAGTTTTATTTCCTCTTACACATAAATATATTTTTAGTGGTTTTTATTATTTGAATTGTGAATTGATTTGTTATGGATGCTTTGTCCATTATAGATTTCAATTAATTTTTGTTATTTTTCTGTCATTTTATCAACATCCTTGTTAAACTTGAATACAACTTATCTAAAGAGTGGTGATGGCAAATTACTATTCTTGTTATTACAAATGTCAAAAGTTTATTTCTTTAATAAATTCAAATAAATCTTTGTATAATATTTTTACTTTGGGGGGGGGGGGGGGGGGGGGGAAAGAAAACAACAACAACAGCAATAACAACAACAACAACAAGACATGTAGTATTATAAATACTATATCTTGTTATTGTATGTTTATGTTGCATTTTCTAATTAATATTGATTTGTTTCTTTATTTTAGTTTTAGGAAATTAGCATATAAATTATTGTTGTTATTTGAGGAAATCAATTAATTATAGACAATTTAAAAAGATACATTTAATTAGTTAAATTCCTAAGGGAAAAATATATTTAAAAGCATATTATTGCAATTTATAAATCAATATAATATATTTTGTAGTTTTTATTCTTATCAAACAAATGATATAAAAATATATAATTAGAATTGTATGTTGGTAAATTTTAGATTTTATTTGTAATTTGCTGTGGTTTTAGGGCATTTCAATATACATTAAATGGCTAATACCCCAGTGTAAGAATATTGTTTATACCAGACTGTGCAATTCAATTGCATGATATTTAAGAACACAAAAATATTCCATATTTCCCAAGTGTGGTAGTAAAAAAAATCTAATTTTCCAAGGAAATGTTTAATCCCTCCAATGTGAGTGTAGCTCTGATAGGATTATTAATATGAACAAATAACACAAGTGAATAATTGCCAAATCTAATTGAAATCAACCAGATTTGTAATGTAGTAATTACAGGTTGGTTGAAAAGTTCCTGCGCTTACCAAGAGATGGCACTACTAGCTCCAAACTTTTTTTTTCTCAAGTTGGTATAACTGTCCTGAGAAGACATGCAAAGTTGCAAGTCATTCTGTCAATTCTTTCTTTGTTTACAAGCCATTCGAAGTTGACGAGTCATTGATTTTTTTTAATATGGAAAAAATTGAATATCGTGCAGTCATTAGATTCTTTGTTTTAAAGGGTTTAAAAGCAAAGGAAATTTATGAACAATTGTTAGAAATGTATAAGGAGTCCTCACCTTCAAAACGCGCCGTTGAATTTCGGGCTGGTGAATTTAAACGTGGTCGTACCAGCCTTGAAGACGATCCACGCGAAGGACGACCAAAAACTGCAACCGCAGCAGAAATCATTGAGATCCAAGATCCAAGTTTGACTAAGCGTGAAATTGCTAATGCCATAGCCATCTCAGACGAACCAGTACTCCATATTTTACATGAAGAATTACGTATGAAAAAACTGTTTGGAAAGTTAGTGCCGCACACATTAACAATTCAACAAAAACTGGATTGAAAACAAATTTCTCAGCGTAATTTGGAGCGTTTTAAGCCGAATAAAACCCACTTCTTGCGTAGTTTTATAACTATGGATGAGACTTGGATCTACCACCATGATCCTAAATTGAAACAAGAACGTTTACAGTGGACTGAAGCTGGTTGTTCAGCTCCAAAGCAGGTGAAGTCACAACGATCAGCAAAGAAGGTTATGGCATCAGTTTTTTGGGATGCAAAAGGAATTTCGTTGATAGATTATTTTCAGAAAGGTAAAACAATCAACTCTGAATATTACTGCAGCCTTTTGGATCAGCTGGATGAAAAAATTCGTGAGAAAAGACCTGGTTTAAAGAAGAAAAAAATAATTTTTCATCAAGACAATGCACCTGCTCACAAAAGTGTTTTGGCGATGGCTAAATTCAAAGAATTAAAGTAAGAATTGCTTGAACATCCACCGTATTCACCAGATTTGGCTCCCAGTGACTACTATCTCTTCAGAAATCTCAAACAATTCCTTCGTGGAAAGCATTTTTCGTCGAATGAAGAGGCCATAGCAGACGTAGACGGTTATTTTGCAGAGCTTCCGGAAAACCATTATAAGGATGGGATAAAATTATTAGAAGATCATTGGAACAAGTGTATTGAGCTTCTAGGAGATTATATTGAATAAAAAAATATATTTCGTAACAAAAACAGTATTCTTTCATTTCGAGCGCAGGAACTTTTAAATTAAATTACAAATTGGAATAAAAATTAAAAGAAATTGTCAATATTATAACAAGCTTTTAATCTGGATTAAGGAAAAAAAAACAAGTAAAATAGGCTTAAATTCGGCTGTGCCGAATCTTTGAATACCCTCCACCAATGTTCTCTATTGTTTTAGATACAAACAATGTAAAAAACTTTTGAAGTAAAATTATTAAGGTGAAAAAATTTTTTTGAGGTGAAAAAATTTTTTGAATGCGGAAACGAATTTTTTTACGTGAAAAAAATTTTGAGGTGAAAAATTTTTTTAGGTAATAAAATTTTTTTGTGTTAAAAAAAATTTTAGTGGTGAAAAAAATTTTTTGAGGTGCAAAATATTTGAGGTTTACAAAATATTATTAATTTCTAAGCGATTGGTGAAAAAATATGAGAAAATATATTATATACCAGTCGCTACTATGAAATTGTACTAAAATACACCAATTTGTATGGAAAATTTAGATGTATCTTCACATTTTCACCCCTAACTTTTTAACCGCTGGACCGATTTATCTCATTTTAAATACTGCTCGCGAGGATGTACAATAATCTGGGTAAAAATAGGCACCCCGCTTGCGTCTTCGCGTCATGATCGCCATTTTAACAGACAGACCGACAGACGGACATCGCTAAATCGACTTAACATTGCATAAGGATCACGAATTTATATAATTTATGGGGTCTTAGACCTATATTGCGACATGTTACAAACGGAATGACAAACTGATATATACCCTGACCATATATGGTGGAGGGTATAAAAAACGAAATAGTCCATACTCTAGGGAACACTTATTTAAAATTTTAGATTTTTAGCCAAAAGGGAGACTTTTTTGCTTCCATGAAAATTTTTAAGAATTCCTCCTTAATAGATATTTATACCAGATGACGAATCTTACGGCTAAATTTCAAGTTCCTAAAGGTTTGGGCAGAGTAAATAAGATATTTATTGTTTCTCTCATATTTTACCACGTTTTTATAGGAAGTACCAAAAAGTAGTTCTTCAAAAAATTATCCCATTCCCCAAGAAACATACGAGTATATTTGAAATTTCCAGTAAAAAAAAATTGTTTATGCCATTATGGTCAAGATTTTTCTCCTTCCGAACCCCCATTTTTTACCACGTTACAGGTGAAAATTTCAAAAAGTATCTGATCAGAGAAGTCTTATTCCAAAAAAACACATATTAGGCATGTTTTCTTTGTACACTTAAGCTAGCAAGTTATTTCATTTATATGGAGAATTAAGCGAGTACTAAGCGACTAGTTCTTAACTCGCTTAATTCTCCATATAAATGAAATAACTTGCTAGCTTAAGTGTACAAAGAAAACATGCCTATTATAAATTTCAGATTTCTGCACGGTTTGCTTTACTATTTTTGTACAGATTTTTAGTAAAAAAATTAATATTTAGTAAATTTGTTTGATATTTACATTTTAAAAATTTCAGAACTTTTACAGAATATTTACAAATTTTTGATGCTAATTTCAGATATTATTTCACAAATTTTTGAAAACCGATTTGTGAAAATAAGCAAAAAAAAAAATTTACTAACCCATCTAAAAATCGAAATATATATGAGCATACATGATCATACATGGGCTTGTATATGATCATACATGGGCAGACATGGTCATATACGTCCATACATGATCTCATATATGACCATATATCTTCGGATCCGAAATTTGAGGGTATATGGTGATATATGTGCATATATTATCATAAATGCTCATATATTATTCATGTATGCTCGTATATGATCATATACTTCCATATACCCTCAAATTTCGGATCCGAAGATATATGGTCATATATGAGGTCATGTATGGTCATATATTGAACAATGTATGGACGTATGATTATATATGCTCATATATATTTCGATTTTTAGATGGGAATATTAAAAAAGTGAATATTGATGGAAATGTTATTTGTAGTTAAAGTGTAAGTTTTTCCAACTTAAATTGCCTTAAAATCTTCCATAGATTAAAATAAAGGGATTGAAAGTGAATATACCGACCCATGTCTTAAAATAGGACATCCACCTAAAATAGTATTAAAAAGGTTTTTTTTAGGTCTAAAAATCATCCCTAAAAACAATTTAAATTTTACCTTAAAAGTAAAAAACAAATTACTAAAATATTTTTCAAAACAAAAATTTACTAAATTAAAACAAAATGATTAATTCGTTTATGTTTTAGTTTTGGTTTCTGCTTCTGCTCAGGTGACAGTCCCTGGTTGGTGTACGATGGATTCCGAATCCATCTACGTGCCAAATTTCAAGTACCTTAAATCAGTGGTTTGAACTGGTTGATAAAGGGGACATTTTTCCTTTATTGCCGCCCATTTTTTAAAAGTTCCTATTAAAAATTGCAAAATGTACATTCTCACCAACCCAAAAGGGTTTGTAGAGAGCCAAAAACCCAAAAAAAAGTCAAACAAAAACCAACTCAATTACGTTTGATTTCATTCGGAAGCGTTAATTTCAACTTGACTATTAAACAAAAAAGAAATTGTTTAAAAATTATGAAACATAAAATGTTTGGGGTAACTTTTACTTAACGCAAAAGATCTTCAATATAAAAATTAGCGTTAAATATTTTATTGTATTAAAATTGATTTTCATCACACGTAAAATCAATAAAAGTTAAAAATTAAATTAAACAGTTAAAATCACAAATAAAATGAATGTTAAAAGAACAGAACTCATGATTGTCAAACATACACAAATACATCCGGTACTACAAGGTAATTCAAAATGTGCCAGGCGGAAAGTAGCTGTAGTAGTAGTAGGAAGGAAAATGAAAAACACATATTGTATTTACAAACAACTGCAAAAAAATAAATACTTAAAATAAAGTTATGTGCAAAAAAAAAAAAAAAATCACTAAAGTAAAATACAATCATATGATGAATTTACGATTTATATATTGATTTTCTGTCAAAAGAGATACACAATAAAAATGAATTTTACTTAAACACAGAGAAAAAAAACATATTTAATTAAATCAATTATTATATCATAATTTTAACAAAAAGATTTTAAATTAATTAATCTGATTTAAATAAATATAATTCTAATTAAAACAAAGATTTTGGAATACATAAATAAGCAGAAACACATTGTTACGAAAATTCTATACATCAATATCCATTTACTCATAGAAACAGAAATTCCCATATGCCAGCCCTAAATTAATTGCCAGTAATGGCAACTCTTCACTATCACATAGAGCAGAACATTTCATCCCGGTAATATGTGGCTGCATTATCAGCAAAGTCTAGAACCCATTCGATGCAACATTATATTCTACATTTCTACCACTTTCTTGTCATTCTCACCACACATATAAATACGTCGGAAGTGTGGTTTGCTGTTCAGTTTGCAATAAAACGCTGAAAAAGTAACATTAGTCAGTAATTGAATAATTTTTTTTTATCTTTTAAAGTGCAACTTAATAGAGTTTTGTATTAAAGCGTTATTAAATTTAACAGAATTTATTAAACTCTGTTTACAATATAAAAAAAAAAATAACTTGGTTTATTTAAAGGACATAAGTCATCAATTTTAAATGGTAAAATCGTAATAATATTGAAATTAAAAGAAGAGAAAAAACAATTTTTTTTTTTAATTTCAAAGGGTCTAATTAATTTATATTTGCTTTATTGAAATATTTTTTTCTAAGTGTAAATGAAAAAATATGTGACAACATAACATATAGCAAACACCTTGGACAACACAGGAAGCAAAACAAACAAAAAACATAGACATACCCAGTCAGAAAAATGTTAACGGCAAGGCGCTGGCTAGGAACTTTAACAGGTGGTACAAGGGTTGGTTTTCCCAATACTTAAATGATAACATCATTGGGTAAAAGGCCCAGCTGTTCCAAAAGCATCAGAAAAGCACTGGTGAAAAAAAATTATAATATTGGCATAACAAAAAATTAGGTGGTCTAAAAATGGATTCTCCAATATAAAATGCACAAAAGTACATTTGTAATTTTATGCTGGGATTCGAACCCATGCTAACAGATCCAAGTTCTATCCACTTAACTACCAATACATATAATACTGATAGTTAAAAGCGTAAAGCAATAACAACAGCTGGATCACCATTAATTGCGCCAATATTCCAGCACTGGTATAAAGTTAGTTGGAGGAAACCTGCCAGTTTTGGGACAAGAAAAATGTAGGCTTTGAAAAAGCATATCCACAAGCAAAAAAAATTAATTTTATAAAAAAAATTATTTTAAAAAACCAAACAAAAATACAGGTTGGTTGAAAAGTTCCTGCGCTCACCAAGAGATGGCACTGCTAGCTCCAAACGTTTTTTTTCTCAAGTTGGTATAACTGTCCTGAGAACACATGCAAAGTTGCAAGTCATTCTGTCAATTCTTTCTTTGTTTACAAGCCATTTGAAGTTGACGTGTCATTGATTTTTTTTTAATATGGAAAAAATTGAATATCGTGCAGTCATTAGATTCTTTGTTTTGAAGGGTTTAAAAGCAAAGGAAATTTATGATCAATTGTTAGAAGTGTATAAGGAGTCCTCACCTTCAAAACGCACCGTTGAATTTAAACGTGGTCGTACCAGCCTTAAAGATGATCCACGCGAAGGACGACTAAAAACTGCACCCACAGCAGAAATCATTGAGCAGGTACATAATATGGTTAGTGAAGATCCAAGTTGGACTAAGCGTGAAATTGCTAATGTCATAGGCATCTCAGACGAACGAGTACTCCATATTTTACATGAAGAATTACATATGAAAAAACTGTTTGGAAAGTTAGTGCCGCACACATTAACAATTCAACAAAAACTGGATCGAAAACAAATTTCTCAGCGTAATTTGGAGCATTTTAAGCCGAATAAAACCGACTTCTTGCGTCGTTTTATAACTATGGATGAGACTTGGATCTACCACCATGATCCTAAATTGAAACAAGAACGTTTACAGTGGACTGAAGCTGGTTGTTCAGCTCCGAAGCAGGGGAAGTCACAACGATCAGCAAAGAAGGTTATGGCATTAGGTTTTTGGGATGCAAAAGGAATTTTGTTGATTGATTATCTTCAGAAAGGTAAAACAATCAACTCGGAATATTATTACAGCCTTTTGGATCAGCTGGATGAAAAAATTCGTGAGAAAAGACCTGGTTTAAAGAAGAAAAAAATAATTTTTCATCAAGACAATGCACCTGTTCACAAAAGTGTTTTGACGATGGCTAAATTCAAAGAATTAAAGTACGAATTGCTTGAACCTCCACCGTATTCACCAGATTTGGCTCCCAGTGACTACTATTTCTTCAGAAATCTTAAACAATTCCTTCATGGAAAGCATTTTTCGTCGAATGTAGAGGCCATAGCAGCCGTTGACGGTTATTTTGCAGAGCTTCCGGAAAACCATTATAAGATGGGATAAAATTATTGGAAGATCATTAGAACAAGTGTATTGAGCTTCTAGGAGATTATATTGAATAAAAAAATATATTCCGTAATAAAAACAGTATTCTTTCATTTCGAGCGCAGGAACTTTTCAACCAACCTGTATATGCCAAAACCTGACTTGAACTGGAAATCTTCCGACTACAAAACTTTTATATAAATTCAATGCTCTGTCAGTGCTATACCGTTGCCAATTCCTGACTGGGTAGTAGTAGAAAAATAATTTTTGCAAGTTCTGGCAAAGCGTAGTAAGCCAACTCTTTGCCAGTGCTTTTTTGTAACCTTTGGAATTTTTGTAAAATAAATACTTAAAAAAACGCTGGTAAAGCGTCCCAAAGTGGTGTTCTGCCAGTAATTAATTTTGAATTCTATGTGTGGCCAGTGGTTTGCCAATACTTGATATTTTGTGTCACTGCCAATTTCTTCAAGGGTATGTATGTATATAAAAAACAAGGCCAAATAAGTATTTAAGTATGATGTCCTGATATAACTTAAATTTTATAGTGAAAGTTAAATAAATATGTATTTCACGATGAATTTCATTTTAAAAGTAAAACAAACAAAAATCTGCATAATTTTTGCTACCACATTAAAAGTCATCAAGAAAAATAACTGAATTGAATATCAGATCAATAATACTTTTGGATACGACAGGAAAATGTACAAAATGAAGAGATAAATAAAAGTCATATTTAAAAATACGTTTACAACTTTAAAATGTTAAAATAAAATTTTGGTTTTCCATCATTCATTTGTTATTCATTCATGCTTTCTTTTAAATAACATCATTCTTATTTATTATTGAAGGCCATCATTATAGAGATGTAATCTTAAGTATGCACATGTGGTCTGAAATAATAATAAAAAAAGAAAAATATAAAATAAAAATTAAATACTTCACAAGAAGTAAGAATAGGGTTTTAACCCTATATTCTCCTAAATACAAAAATTGTGCAAAATGTTGACAGACTTATTTTAGTCTGTCAACATTTTAACTTTTTTTTGTGAAAAATTTTTAGTTTGTTCTTTTAATTTTAGTCTATACAAATTACACTATGAAACAAAGTGGCTGTCATGGTCTCTTGCGTGGACGATTCTTGCATTGGGCGAATCTATAAGGTTAGCAAAGTAAATCTTCATAAAAGGCTTGGCGCTGTGTGGGTACTGTCATGTGTAAAATTTAAATTTTTTGATTAGTACAAAAATTGTGATAAGCGAAATTCAGTTTTCGGAATTGGTATGAGGAACTTTTTCGTAGCAAATTTTAACCATATATGACATGACGTGACGAAAAGGATCTTATCTTGCATAATGTCAAATTTGTGTTTTTGATACCATTGGATAAAGGATCAAATTCTAAAGAGAACGCACTCGTGTACTGAATATTTTACTCTGGCAAGATTAGCTCTCCCTTTTGTTACGTCGTGTCACATTTACCTACCTATTTCGTAGGTCATTTAAATCCTTTTTTAAGAAATATCAAAAAATCCTTTAAATCTAATATTTTTAGCGCTAAAGTGTTTTGCAAATATTTTATGCGGGAAATTTTATAAAGACAAAAAAATTTATCCGTTACACAGCTAAATTGTATTTAATCTCAATTTTTAGTTAAATAAAAAAGTTTTCATTGAAGTTAAAAATAAAGGAATATATATTTATTTCTTAAACAAATATTTATTTCAACTTTTTTTATATATTTATTTCAAATAATTTACTATTATTTACTGAATTTTTAAATTCACATATTTTTTTCATATATTTTTAAAATCAACTAATCGCCAATTTGTGGTTTTTTGTTTCCGTTAAAGTTAATATAAATTTTTGTTTACCGCCAAAAAAATTCCTTTAAATAGCTTGTGTTAATACAAATATATTTCAAATTACAAGATCTTCAAATAAGTGAATAATCATTTATTTTTACTGTATCGGTAGACAAAATTCAAAGATTAATTTTTAACTGAATAATCACTTTCTTTTTACGGATTTTTCAGTTGTTTAAACAACATTAAATAACAAAAACCATTTGATTTAAACAAAAAGTAAGTAGACCGGTTTTTAAATAATTTTTAGTAATTTTAAATTCTATTTTCTGCTGTTTTAAGTTTCAAAATATTTGAAGTATACGAGGGCGGATCAATAAGCCCGTGATTTTTTGAATCTTTTTTTAAGCAAAAAAAAAATTATTTATCAACATAATCTCCATTTATCTCAATACACTTAGTCTAACGTTCCTCCAATCTTTGTATCCCTTCCAAAAATTTTCGAGATCCATCAAATAGGCATTTGTTTGATCAATAATTTCATTGTTGGAGCTAAATCTCTTTACAATGAGCCATTTCTTTAGGTTTGGAAATAGGAAATAATAACTGGAGGCTAAATCCGGAGAATATGGCGGATGAGGTACCAATTCGTAGCCCAATTCATGGAATTTTGCCAATTTACTGAAGTCAGTAAATCCATTGAAATCGATGGTGTAGCGTCCCCATAGTATTTATCAAGCTAATCCTTGGTTTGATTGACGATGTTTTTTTGCAAAAAAAAAAAAATGTTTAATGAGCACTCGACATTCACTTTTTTCCATTTTTAAAAAAATTCACGAGGTTGTATGTTTTGAAAAGCTGTTAAACGCAAAGTAAATGACAGTAGTCATTTACTTTGCGACAGTAGTCTATTAACAGGTGGTACTTGATGGGAGCAGTGTTGCATTTCATATAACTAACAGGGAAGTTCGAAAAGTCGCAGACTTATTGATCCGCCTTCGTAACTTTAAATTTACATATGTATCCCTAAAATGGGTATTACGGTTTTAACGAAAATAGTTTTATTTAAAAGTGAAGGAATATCTTTTTTTTTGGCAATTCATGATTTCGTACCACGTGTGTATACAGAATGTAAAAAATGGAAAGTTATTACAGTGGGACAGTTTTAATTTTATTTCTAAAAAAACTCATATATGGTTACACTGTGTAATAGTACTATGGGAGGTGAATTATTTCTAGGGCAGATAAGTCACATTTATGACTCACAAAAACTTTCGATTAAATTTAAATACCGTTACTTTTAAAATATTGTTATTGTTGTTCTTTCGAATGTTTTTTCCAAATCATTTCATGTTTTCAAAATCATACATATATGAGTTAAATTTTCATTGGAAATTTTTACTCACTGTCGTTATATCGAATGACCTCTTAAAGAAGCCGGTTTAATATCGTTTGCGAATAATAAAGTGGTTTGCCCAAATTGAATTTGGGAATATATGAGTTTTATTTTTCTTGAACGGTTTTGCCCACTGTGGTCATATAGAAAGACCTGGGCTAACATGGGCCAGATGGAAGATTGTTCAATGTCCTTTTCGACAAACAAAGTACCCTTCCAAAATTGATTTTCAGGTTTTTTAAATTTTGTTTTAAATTAATACATACGAGTTTAATTTTCATTGATCGTTTTTGCCCACTGTGGCCATATGGAATGACATTGGCCAAAAAGTTGTATTTGAGACAAAAGCTTGTTCAAAGTTATTTCCCAAAAATAAAGAGTCTTGCCTAGATCGGAATTTTTTTAACGATATTTATTTGTATATTATTTTTCAATTCGAAATCGAATCAGATTTGGCAAAATCACGGGCATGTATAAAAATTACAAAAATCAGTTTGGGCCGTGTTTTTTTTTTTTGTTTATGTTTGAAAAAGCTTCAAAAATAAATTTGCAGTGTTTGAAAATATAAATGATTGCCTGCAAACATAATATGTCGGCCTGTAAATATATATATATATATTTGGATTAGATCAATGTTTATAATTATAATAATGATAAAATTAACACTGCAAATAATCTTTGTTTAGGTGGGAAAATACAAACATTTTACACTCTAAAAAATATCTGTAAATTTACTACTATAAAATGGGTAAATTTTTGTGTAATATAACGCACAGTGAGTAAATATAAACACAAAATGCGTGAACTTGTATTGTACACACTTTCTGATATAATAGTACACATACACTGTAATAATATGCATTATGTGTTTATAATTAGACATTTTGTGCCTAAAATTAAATTGTTTGTCGACAAATTCAAGTTTTACACACAAAGTTTGTGAATTTACTAATTTGTAATAGTAATTAAAACATTGTCATTTTTGTCATTTACAAATTTGAAAAAAAAAACTAAAAATATTTAAAACCAAAATGAATAAAACAGAAAAATAAAACAAATTATAAAAACGGATACATTATTATAGTGCAAATTGTTTGACTCATAAGGAGGTAAGGTTAATTTCGCAATTATTTGTGTTAACAACAATACTCCTTCTTTCTGTCCTCAGGCTAATAGGATCAGTGGTAGCGATGACAATATAATTTTTGAATTGGCAATGAGAGAATTTGGAAGCAGCGCTATATGAATTCAACAAACATTGACTGGTGTCGAGTGGTAAAAGATGTACCGATGGTTTATAATATGTGCAGTTAGCTGTCTCGATAAAAATGTTAAACTAGACGTAATGAACATTTGGATGTGATCAAAGTAAATCTCTTTCAGGAACGAGTTGAACCCGTTGCAAAAAATTTTTTAATTTTTAATACATTTTTAAGTTTTTTAAAAAGAAAAAGGTGCTTAATATCTGAAGCTTTTTCTGTAGAAAGTGCTAATAATCTAGGGCTATTTCTTGGATTACTATTACTATGAACTTTTTCTATAGGAAAAACTCGAAACAATGTAACGATTTTTTTTTTTAAAGTCGTCAGGTTTGACGATCATAATGATTTAAATATTTTTATTATATGTGGAATAAATAATTATAAATAAAATACTCGTACATTTACATTTAAATTTAAAGAAAATAATATTTTTAACATAGAGGTAAAATATTTTCGCATTTTTCGTGATATTTATGAATGGTATATATAAGCATTTTTGGGGGATTTTTACGCATTTTATGTGTACATTTACACGTAAAATGTGTTTCTTTATGCACAAATTTAGTAAATTTCCTTCTAAATTTTAATATTTAATTCCATTTTTACTCTTTTTCAATGTAATTTTACTCGTTTTGTGTTTACCAACTTACGCATAATGTGTGTATTTTTTTCATTTACGCACACAGAGTGAATTTACCCAACTTATAGTAGGAGTACAGTTTCCTACTATAAGTTGGGTAAATTTCAACAGAAATTAATTAGAGTGTAATATTTGAAGGGAAACTTATGTAAAATAACGATAAAAATAATATATCTGAAAGCATACCTCAACCATATAAATGTTTGGAAGTTTGTAAACATCGTCTGTAATTACATATATATAATTGCCTGTTAACATCTGTAACAAAGTCTTTTTTCGGCGAATGTAGGTTAACAATATATTTCACTACACGCTGAAAAAAACGTGCTGTTGCAAATACATATAATTTTGCCGGTTATATATGTATTTTATATGTATGTATAATATGTTCGCCTGTAAACATATTTGTTTGGATCAGTTTAAATGCATCCACTGGTAAACCGTAAACATTTCCCCACAAACATATATATGTTTATGATTATTATGTTTGCATCCCACAAGCATAATGATGATAAAATTACAGTTGCAAATATATCTTTGTTAAGTTGGAAAAATACATTACGCTTGTTTGGAAACATGTGTATTATAACCATAAAAAGAAAATAATTTCTAAACAAATATATATTTGAGGTATGTGTCAATATGTCTTTTTTTTGGCGAGCACAAAATGAATTTTGATAGAAAGTTAATGTCATAGCTGTGCCCTGTTAAAGTGTCATTGTAAGCCCACTGTGTTGCGCTTAAAAAAAAATGAAGGATGTACATACATATTCCAACGAAAAACAACAATCATTTTTCTTTTAAGAGGTTCGCTTTCATGTCAAACGTAGATTATGTCTTGTGTTGTGATTGACATATGCCAACTTTTACTGGCAATCCAAACATACATGAACAAACTAATAAACCAATACTTTCAATCATAAGTATACACGCATACACTTACACACACACACAAATATTTTGACAGAAAGTTACGTATATATCACAATTTTTGATATGCTGTTGTGATATCAGCTGTATTGTGGAAGTTCCATTTCAATAATGTATGTGTTGTGTCGATATTGTTGAATTGGCAACATAAACAATGTCAGCAAAAATGAAAGTGAAACTGAATTGGGGGTTTTAACGTAAATATGGCCAATATACCTCATACAGTAACAATAACAACAACAACAACTACAAATAAATAATACAATACTTAAAAAGATTTTTTTATCATATAATTCAAGCCAAAGCAAACCAAGTAAAACATATGGTGTATTAAGCTCTTAAGGGGGATTTATGCTGTAGGAATATAAAGGGAATATTTGAAAGGTTGCCAAAAAATTCAAATAAAATTATTTGAAAAATTTTGATATTTTTGATTAAACGTCCTGTAGGGTCTTAAAAAATTTTTTTAAGTAAAGCAAAATCTGCTGCCACTGTGGACCCTTAACTAATTATTAAAAAATTAAAACGTAAGGCGATTCTTAATGCCAAATAAATTGCCTAGTCCCATTCGAGGCCCAATTTTTTTTTTTTTTTTAAATCCACCACACAAATTTAAAAAAATTTAGCTTTGCTTTCGTATTAAAAATTTAAAAAACCGCCATGATAAGGCCAAGAGTTTTGAGTTGACTACAAAATAAAAGAGAAAAAAAAAAATACCAGAGCGAAATTAGTTAATTCTTCATGATTGTGAGAGAAACTTTTTTAAAATTAAATTTTGTTATACATTGGCTTAAACATATTAAAAAAAAAAAAAAATAATAATGCAACTCTTTTCTTTTTGAGAATTGAAATTTTTGAAGTGAAAAAGTCGTGCGATCGATATAAAATATCGAAAAAAGTTAAATTTTGTTTTGCTAAAGCATAAACCCCCTTAAAAGGATGTTCGAATAAATGTTAAAAAAAAACAACCTTAACGGTAGCACGAAAAAATTACAACATCATCAAACTTAATTTTACACTAATAAAAATGTGTTGGTAGTGCGAAGTGGTATTGAAAATTAAACTCGTAATTGGGGAGAATTAAATTTGTCTACAATGAGAGGATTTTACAATATTTTTTTTACTCACCCGGAAAAATATCGATATATATGGATCTATGGTGTATAACTTAAAAATGGGAGATTTACAACAGATGACGTATCTTTTATACATTGTTTGGAGGATAAACATCTGTCATTTATGCTCACTTAGTCATTGAACAAAATAGTGTAAGCAACAAAGTTTTTTTTTTGCTTTGAAAATGTTTACTTTACTTCTTCAATTTAAAAAAAAGTTCAGCTAAAGTACATCTATAGCTCACCGAAGCTTATCCTATTGTGTTCCATTGATTTAAACATGCGAGAGATAGTTTGTGCGGTTCAGAAGTGGTGATTTGAACACGGAGACAAAGACCGCCCAGCACCTTATTCCTGTAGTTTTCACAAAAAATTTGAAACGCAACCTCTTTTATTATGATAGAAGGATCTATAAAAATTATATGTGAAACAAAATATCCTATGGTCCATATTTTTAATGACTCTGAGACATAATTGAGTTGTCGAATTGTTCTTGGCTTATTGACATATACTTTTTCTTTTAAATATCCCCTAAGAAAGAAGTCCAACGGTGTCAAATCACATGATCGTGGCGACCGATTAACATCGCCCCGACGTGAGACAACACGGCCATTGAAATTCTCATGCAAAAGAGCCATTGTTTCGTTGGCTTTGTGGCAAGTGGCACCATCCTGTTGGAAGAAGTCCGTTATCATCTCGCGATAGCGAAAACCGACAACGAGTCGAGGTTGACGTCTCTTCTGCCACACTATCGCGAACAACATCAATGTTTTCCGCAGAACGGACTGGGAAAACACCTTCACATTTCCTACAGACCCAGTTTGCTGAAATGTGCGCACAATTCGCCCGATTGTGGACACATTTGGTCGATTTTGCATTTTGGTTTGAACGCCCGTTTTCGTAAAAGGGTTCAACAATCTTAACGAGCTGTCAAATTGTGTACTCTCCATGGCTGAATTTGTCGGGCAAAAACTGGACGTTAAGGTGTGACTCACAATTAACGTTGTGCATTATGGTTGGATCAACCAACTTTAATCAAATTTATCACTTATTAAGTCACCTGTATAAAGTAGGATGACCATGAATTTCTCTATGCGAAAACTTTTTGCATCAAATACAGAAGAGGGATGCAGGTCAGCTAAAAAGTTCGAAGATAAATAATTGGAGGAATTACTTTATGAAGATTGCTGGCAAACCCAAGAAGAACTTCCAAAATCAAGCAAGGAAATCGGGTACCATACGAGTTAAAGCCAATTTTGCATGTCAGAAATGCCGCTTGAACGAAATAAAAATTAGTAATTTTTGCATCGAATCATTACTGACGATGAAAAATGGATCCATTACGGAAACCTGTATCTTCTATCGTATCAGAAGACCGGCAAACCAGCCAAATCAATGCCAAAGCCGAATATGCATGACGCCAAGGTAATGCTCTGTATTTGGAGGGAACAGAAGGGTTTCATCCATTATGAGCTGCTGAAATCGAGCCATAGGGGACCTGTACCGAAGACAATTGATTCATTTGAAGCGACCAATTACCCAAAATAGTCCGGAATATGGGACCAGACATAAAGCCAAGAACGTTTAAAAACTATTTAGAAAATAGTGATTGGGAAGTTTTGCCTCATCCGCCTTATAGTCTCGCATTTTTAAGTTATACACCCAATATATATAACAATAACACAAAATATGTAGCCTAAAAAAGATAGTTATTATGTACAGCAGTTTTTGGCTGAGTCAACAACTCTGGCGGACCTTGTTCAAATCCTGACTAGGGCATTGTTTTTTAGATTTTTTATTTTTAATTTAAATTTTTTTATGTCATTTTAAACTTAATTCCATATAATATATACACTTCGATCTGCCATTTTGTTCTTAATTTGATATTTTATTTTTTCGGATCTGATTTGATCTGCCATTTTTCTAAATATGTATATTGTTGCATCAAATTTGATCCACCATCTTTCGGATCCAATATATTAGCTACTCGTAAAGAAACAACATGATTGTGGTAATCATATTCGAAGAGCATCATATCACATAATAATATAACCATAATTTTACCAAATATGAAAAAGTTCTTTAAATTTAAAAATATTTACTTAAGAGATGATTTTCCTAAAGAAAAAGAACTTTTTTGAAAAAGAAATACCTAAAAATAAATTCTAAGGACTTTATTGATATAAAACATAGATTCTATGGACTTTTTCTAATAGAAAATATTTTAGATTCTAGGGACAAAGAATTATTCTTTTGAAAAAGTCCTTAGAATCTAAGAATATTTATACTAGAAAAAGTCATTAGAACATAAATATTTAACGTGATTAAAGGTCCTCTAAGAATTTTTTTTTTAGAATATATTCATTTTTATCTAAGTACCAGTTTGCAGAATCTGAGAATTTTACTTTAAGAAAAAGTCAACAGAATATAAAAATGTTTCCATCAGAAAAATTTCTAAAAATCAAGTATTTTTTATAAGAAATCTTTTCGTTGGATTCTACAGACTTTTTCTTATAAAAAAATTTTATCTAAAAAACAGTTTGCAGAATCTGAGAATTTTACATAAAGAAAAAGTCCATAGAATCTAAAAATTGTCCTATCAGAAAAATTGTTAAAATAAGAAATCTTTTCGTTGGGTTCTACAGACTTTTTCTTATAAAATATTATTTTATTAATATTCTTGATAATTGCGGACCCGAAGATATGTGGATAAATCATTGTATGATCATATATTGACATATATGATCATGTTTACCCCTATATACTGACCAATGTATGATCATGTATATCCATATATATTTCAATTTTTGCTTGGGAAGTTACATATTTTTACTCAGATGGTGGAGGGTGTAAAAAATACGGGCGGATCAATAAGTCCGTAACTTTTCGAGCTTCCCTCGTAGTTTATGAAATGCAACACTGCTCCCATCAAGTACCACCTGTTAATAGACTACTGTTATATTTTGAGCAAGTTCCGTCATTTACTTTGCGTTTAACAGCTGTACAACCTCGTGGCTTTTTTTTTAAATGGAAAAAAGTGAATTTCGAGTTATCATTAAACATTATATTTTTCGAAAAAAAAATTCGTCAATCAAACCAAGGAAAAGCTTGATAAATACTATGGGGACTCTGCACCATCGACTTCAATGGTAAAAAAGTGGTTTACTGACTTTCCTTGTGGCCGGAAGATGCCGAACGTTCTGGACGCTCAGTTGTGTCTTTAAACGCAAAACAATTGAAAATTTCATGATATGGTGTTGGCCGATCGGAGATTGAATGTGCGATAAATTATAGAAGACATAGGCTTCTCACATGCCTCAGTGCTTTTAATTTTGAACGATCACTTGGGTATGAGAAAGCTTTTCGCAAGATGGCTGCCGCGTTTGCTCACAATCGACCACCAACGGAATCGTGTGCAAGTTTACTTTCCATGGAGTAGACTACTAATTGTCCCCTCATTCGCCTTATTCTCCGGCTTTAGCGCCCAGTTACTATTTCCTATTTCTAAACCAAAAGAAATGGCTCGGTGAAAAGAGATTAAGCTCCAACGATGAAATTAATTAAACGCAAAGTAAATGACGGAACTTGCTCAAAATTTGAGAGTAGTATATTAACAGGAGGTACTTGATGGGACCAGTGTTGCATTCCATATAACTACGAGGGAAGTTCGAAAAGTCTCGGACTTATTGATCCGCTTTCGTAATTTAATCCTTTTGCTTGTTCTTTGATAAAACTTTTTCATTAGATATTTGCAACTTTTGGTACATAAAATTAAATTTTTTATAAAATTTTTAATGGAAGGTATCATTTACTGAATTTTATTAAAACTTCAACGATTTGATGAAACAAGTCATAAGATCTTTCTTTCAACGAACATCAATTAAAGTCGAGTAATAAACTCGACTTTTAGATTTTCTGCAGAAGATTATTTACCCAATTTGATAAAATTTTTCATGAGTGTCTTTCATTCTCATTTAATATGTATGTTGTGTATGTCTGCTACTAGAAAAACAACCCACCACAAAAAAAAATAAAAATCTATACTTAATTTTTTAGTTTTTGTTAAAAAAAAAAGGATAATGGCTAAGCGTTTAACTTGTGCCTGGTGTGATAAATGATTGTCATAAATAAAAATATTTCGTTAGTTCTTGTTTTTTGTAAGTCCTGTTGTTCTCTCTTTATTTTACCATATTCCCTTATGTTAGTGTAGCGTCTTTTTAACGGCTAAAAATTTAAAAAGTCATTAATCAAAAATTGATGGGTTTTTGTGTTGGTTGTATTCGATTACAATACAAAATACACACAAAATGATTTTTTCCTTCCTTTTTCCCCTGGCATTGAATTTCATTTAAAAAAAAAAAAAAGAATACAAAATTGTAGAAAAAAAAAACTTTATTCCATCATTTAAACATTTAAGGCTATTAAAAAAGTTTGTTGTTTTGATTACAGTTATAAATGCATAGGGATCTAACAAATAACCAAAATAAAAAATTGAGAAAATTACTCCAATATAGTTATAAAAAAACTCATTATTGAAAAAGTTTAAAAACAATTATATAAATGTTTAAACATTAGTTATGTAAATAACAAAATACAATTTTAAATCCAACAGTTTTTCAATACCAGAATTTTTCAGTAATTTCTTACAACAAATTAAAGAAAATCGACAATTTTGATTTAATGTAGATTATTTTAAAATGCCTTTATATTGGCTAATTAACTTATTCTCTTCTTCTTACTTCTGATTAACTATTTTGTAATCTCATCGTAAGGCAAAATAAAATCAGAAATTCTTTAAAGTTAAAATCCTAATTTCATGCTATAATTACAAAAAGAAACACAAATTATAAAAAACACATTTTATTTTTACCTTAAAACTAAGAACAATCTATGATTACTATTTTCAAATAATTGACCACAAAGGCAATTAAAAGTAATCAAAACAATTTCGATTAAAATACCTTTTCAAGCAGAAACAATTCAAGAAACCAATATCATCATCAACAGCCTGCAAACATATAAAATAGTATATCAGAAAGCTACATATCATCAATAATCTATTATATATAAATAAAAAGTAGTTATACACTGATAGAAAAATCTATAACATATTTGCAAAAGGCTTTATAAATTGTTGCACGAACAAATATTTAAATTTCACTAATTGTGAAAAAACATTTATTTTTAAATTAGGGTAAATTAAAACCCGGCGGGAAAAGAACCTCCCAGGGCACGTCACATGACCGGTTCATTGTTATAGGGACCGGTCACGAGACCGATCACTTTATGATGGGCTTGTCCTAGGAGGCGGTCAATTGCCCTCTGTGACATGTCACAGGACTGGTCTAAAAGGACAAGTCGTGACTTTTAAACCAGACACGTGATAGGAACCTTAGGAACCGGTGGTCTTTTCACCTATCTCGTGATATGTTTTTTCGGAACCGGTTCAGTTTTCACCTATCCCGGGACAGGTTCCGATTCCCAACTGACCCCTTTTTTCCCGCAGGGTTACTAAGATTTTCATAAATATGATATAGTTTTTTTATCAGTGAAAAATACTAGGGTGCCTTGTTTTTAATCCTTTCCTCCTGAGCGGGATGTAATACCCAAAATAAGTTATGGACCCACATAGATATTAAAGATCGAATTTCTTTAATTTTTTAATGATCACCAGTGATGCCATATGTCATCGATCGAATTCGACCGGATATTGGTCCATAATGTGGATACAGGTCTTATAAAATTGTTAACCCCCCTTACTCCACCTCGGGTAGGCACAATACTGGCACTAATCAAATATTAAAAAAATATATATTTTTCACTGGATTTGAATTCCGCGTTTCCCGTCAAACTTCTCTACCAAAATTCAGCATCAAATTCGAAAAATGTTCTAGCCGGTATTGGATTAACGGGTTTAAAAAATCGATATATTTTTTTTATTGTATTTTTGTTTGTCTGCAGTAAAACGTGATCAGGAAACACCACCTAAATCTGATCCAAAAATGGCAAAACGAGTCACCCTAGTAGTATACTAAACTAACAGCACTACAATAATGGATATCCAATGAAAAATTCTTAATATATAATCTACAGTAAAATTTCTTAATAGCAGTCAATTTTATATAATTCTTCTTTTGTGCTGGCTAGAGCTCCCTTAAGATTCAAGCCGCTATTAGAGACAGTTACCCTGCTGGGCGAAGTACTTAAAATGCTTGAAGTTGACATGAAGCGGTCACCAGAAACCTAAGTATCCGATTATGATGTATCGTAAAACCTACAAATTCTTGCGTTCGAATGACTCTGCTTGTGTTGATAGTTCCGGAGACCACAATGTCCAGTAAAGTATCCCTTTAAGGTAGTATCCCTTTAAGAAGGGGATCTCCTGTCATGGGTTAGAATCGCCTCAACCCTCCACTAGAACGAGAAATACATCTTTTAGCTTGGCTTTGGTCAATAGATATTTCCCTGAGACTTTCCCTAATATATCTGGTGGGTACACTACAGAATAATTTTGGGTCAATAAATTGTTGACGGTATCAGCAATTTCATTACCCTCGTAGCTATAAATCCACCCTAGTGTAAGGGAGGTGCTCTTACCAAGTCAATTGAGAGCCCATGACTAGTCCAGATGACACTTCAAATGCCATTTCAGCCCCCAGTGCATCTTGACTGTCAAAAAGATGTGAGATCTAACAATATCTCTTCGGCACTTCGTTAAACAGACACAAATAGCGAAAATATCCACATGAAAGATTTAGGTGTATTTGCCCATGGCCAGAGCACTGGAACCTAGGTTCATATTTATCCGCCCCGTGTCCAAATTTTCCTGCCTTTAGTGAACCATACTTCCTGCTGAGGCTCCCAGGACCGATTGGCGAAAGATCACAGCGACTTTCATGTGGCTTATGAAGCTCATGTGGCTCCTGTTCATGGAACCGTATTCCCCTAGTCTAAGGGAGCCCATAATGGAAACCTCCATTACAGATGTATGCAATGAAGTAATGCTCAGCATGTCTTCAATAGCATCTATCGGGCACATTCTACCGTCCTCTGTAATGACAGTACACGCAAGTCAACCTTTTTTCCATATGCAAGGGCGGTGTAGGTGATCATAGCTTTAATAATATGTTTGTATTGAATGACCAGTGGCTTCTGATCCCATGTCCTACCAGAAAGCCTCTTACATGCATAATATGGACATGGAATCAAGTAGTTTTGTCCAGGTAAGACATTTGTAGAGTTATCCTTAGGTATATCACACTATCCGAGAAGCATATTTCTGGTTTCCCAACAACAGAGGTATTCAGGATAACCTTCCTTCTAGATAATTCTCATTTCATACACGAGGAGGAGGAAGGTTATCCTGAATATCTCTGTTGTTGGGAAACCAGCAATATGCTTCTCGGATAGTGTGAAGTAGATAAAACATTTTCCCAACAGCATGTATAAATAAAGTTCAGAGCATGTTGTATAACAAATAGTTCTGTCATCCCAGCAGATACCGGGAGATTATCGTCGTTCAGAACTTTAAGCAATTCATCAATGTCCAGTGTCCAAAGTAATTATCGTTCACGGTCCTAGAATTACCCTAGAACTTAGCATCTCCAAAATCCAGTTTACAATAATTGGAAATATGCCGATTCTTAACATGGACGCCCTAATCGTACCGTAGGATGTGTTGTCAAAGGCGTCCCCTCTATCATTGTGACAACCTGATGAACTGCGGTGTCGGCAGACTTACCCCATTTAGACGCAAACTGAAACTCATCTATCAGAGGCAAGTATCCCTGATATGCTGGTTTGAAATTGTCTCCATTGTTTTAAGGACAAACGAAGTGAGCCTCAAACGTACAGGCCTATTAGTTGGATTAGTCAGCTGTTCGAATTTACCCTAACTTTGGTAGACTACTTTAACCTCTATCCAAGTAGTTAGCACATGAACAAGTAAAATATTATTTAGATATAAATATAGTAACCAGACTCTCTCTCTGTATCAGACACGGATAGATACCGTCTGGATCCGAAAATTTTTAAGGCAGAAAATTCACCCACTCCACATGACGTACATTTTTTCCAGTCAGGTTTAGGTTAGGTTAGGTTATGTAGCCTGAAAAGTGCGTGTCAAGCAAAAGTTATTTAATTTTAGTGGTAGATTCAGAGTAGGAACCATCTGTCCTCTCAGTACTTTAACTGAGACCATTTGCATGATTCTCTGAGAGGGCCTTTTGTAGTTACACAGCTTCTAAAAGATCACAGATTTTCTCACAACAGCTGCGCCAAGTGGACATTTGGGCTCCTTTCATTCTATTAACAAATATTTTAAATTAATCAAGGAAGTTGCTTTGGATTTCAGACAATTTTACTTTTTATTAGGTTATTAATTTAAAAAAAAATTTAAAATTAAACCAAACACACGGTTTGGTGCAAAATTATATAATATGTTTTAATCAGAATAATCAATCAATGTCGCGTTTACATTTAAATCGAAGTGGCAAAATTTTTATATTCACTACCAGGAAAACACAATAAAGAAAACTTATAGACTTTACATTTAGAGAGAATATAATATTTGCTAAAATTAACAATATGTGTTCTATATTAAAAATTGATCGTTTATAAGCTTTACTCTAGTTTTCGATGCACACAACCCAACAAAAAACTGTTGGAGTTAGAAGAAAAACACATATAAATAACTCCCTTTGATGAGGGAAAGGGGAACACAAAAAAACACATCTTTTAATTCAACTGATAGGTGATTGGACAAATTTAATTAATGAATATTATTAAACACAGCTAAAGTTTGTAAGTAAATTTTATCTTAAATCAGCAAATCACGTGGAATTCTCATATAGCTTTTTCGATTTAACTTGTAAGTTAAATAAGAATATTTAAAACTCGAAGAATGTTGATGAAGGTCGTCGCTGACCAGAAAATCTATTCCATTCGTCTAGTTTCTTATAACTTTTTCTGTGTATTCTCCAAGATTTTAAAAATTATAAGTTTTTTATCATTTGAAATGGAAAATTTTATTTGTGTAAATATTAGAAAACGAGTTTAAAATAACTTATAATGAATTTATTTAAATCAATTTTTATATAACCAAAGTTTTGGTACATTTTTAAAAGAGTTAACTGTATGTATTTATATAAATGTTATAATGCATAACTTTTTTTTTCCACAAAACTTTTTATATACTATGTAGCATATTAAACTTATAAGTAAACATTTATGGTCAGAACCATAAATTTGTAATAAAAAGTATGTTAAAATAGATTATGAATATAGTAAATGAAATGAAAAAGAAAAAAAAAATGAATTTATTTGTACTTGAAAATAAAAGAAATGCCAACAAAATTTTAATCTAACTTACTTCATGGGTATTTAAACGATATTATATTAAGATATTTTTAACAAATTTATCTAGTGGGGAAGGGAAAAGGTTTTGATAACAAGAAATTGAAAAAAATCGGAAGGATTTTCTGTTATGTGAATTTTTATTTTTCGGTTTGGAATAATAAAAATTTTTTCGTTTTCGAAATGAATAGAAAAATTACATTTTTGTTTTGTAATAATTGTAAATACACAGGAAAAGTTATTAGACACTAGATGAATGTAATGGATTTTCTGGTCAGCTGCCACCTTCAACAACATTCTGCGCCACTTGAGGTGTATTGATTGAAAATATCCGTTATTAAACTCGCAAATTTAAAGGGAAAAGCTGATAAGGCTAACATCCCAAGTTGATTTTTTGAGTTAAGAGGAAATTTAATTATAAACTGTCTAAACTGTTAACTATTTTAAACTGTCTTTAACTACACCCCGCAAATTTCCACATATAAGTTAAGAGGTAGAAGTTATTGTTTTAATAAGGAAAAAACTTTCAATGTTTTTTGCAGTTGGTTTTTAAAAAACCTATTAAACTACTGCAAATATGTAGTTGAAATAAGAAGTTGTTTGAACATTTTCGAACAATTTTTTTTTTTTTTTTGATAAACAATTCTCGTTTTCTTTTTTTTAAAATAGTACGATTATTTCTATTCTTTTAAATATAAAAAATATAAAAATTTAAGGTTGAAAACTTAAGTGAAAAATTCTAAATTCGAAAGTAAAATCTAAGAAAATTTTACTGAATTTGTAGTGGCTTTTAACTATATTTTTAGTTTTTTCTAACTGCGTTTGTAGTTGTTTTTAACTGTATTTAAAATAATTTTTAACCACATTTTTAGTTATTTTTAACTACATTTTTAGTTATTTTTAACTACATTTTTGATTATTTTTTACTAAATTTGTAACGATTTTTAACTTAATTTTTAGTTATATTTATAGATATTTTTAGATATTTAATGTATATTAAATGTATCTTGATTCTCCATATTTGTCAATCGATTTTTAACAGTTAAAAATTTGTATTTGATTTAAATACAAATAATTTTTAAAATTTAATTATTTTGTTTGGAACTCATTAAAATAAATACATTTATGTACTTGATAAAATTGGATATTTTTACTTTTTTTAATTTTAAGATTTCAATTTAAAAACTTTGGCAACCCTTTGTAGAAAAGGTGCTAGAGAAAAACCATACCCAGTACATGTGCAAATTATTATTATTATTATTATTTTCATTTCCTATGTCTGGTAAGATAAAATAAATATTATCAATATTTGATAACATAAATGTACAAAAACAGAAAGAAAAACAAACTTACAATAAACTTTTATTTTTTTATTGAATAGATTTGAGTCTTTTTAATTTGTTGGGGTATCTAAACATGTATTATTAACTTTAGCCATTTATCCCTTTTCGTTCCCATCCAGCTGACTCATGATACGGTTTATTGAAAACCATCAACAAATTTAAATACTAATGTGGTTTTACGCACTGGAAATAATGTTTATTAAAGTAAGTTTTACTATTGTATATGAAATTTATTTCCTCAAAAAACTATTACAATCATTTAAGGTTTTGTTACTTAAGTTAACCCTCTAAAGCGCAAGGTGGACTTTTTTAAACCTTTTGGTAAAAAATTAAAAAAATCTTTTCTTAGTGGATTGCTACGCTGAAAGAGAAATCTACATGTCTCCAGCGATTTAGGTCGAACGATTAAGTGGGCATCTTTCTTCTTTCCAAGCCCATCTTTGCCAGGTTATAATTAGAAGTTTCAAATAGAGTGAGTTAGGAAAAATATTTGAAATTTTACATTTGTAGCAGAGGGTTTTTGAGCAGGATGTTAAAGAAAAGATTTCCCCTTTTCTCCCCACCCCGTCAACATTTCCAAAAATCCTCTTCTAGTGGCTGTCTACTCCACAGGAGGAATCTCATGTCAAACTTTACTTTCCTAGCTCAAGCGGTTTGGGCTGGGTGTTTTTATTAGAAATTCCACAAAGTACGTCTTTACCGAACTAACACAAATATTTCCAATTTTATATTTCTAAGCGAGATCTTTATTCAGGACGCGCATCCCCATAAAAATTTACAAAAATCCCATCTACTTTGGAAGAAGAATCTACAGGCCAGATTCCAAGTTCCTGGCTCTAGTGGCTTCGAACTTTTTTACTTTGATATTCCATAAAGTATATTTTAGTAAATTACCCAAACTCCAGGGAACATTTTCTTTTTATTTAAAAGAGTTTTGGGCAGTTTGTTAAAATTAAGACTTTTCCCGCTGCCGTTAAAATTATCAAAAACCTCGTTGTAGTAAATACCCTGCGGGAAAGGACCAATCCCAGGACACGCCACGTGACCAGTTTTTATAAAGAAATGATCGGTCACTTTAACATGGGCTTGTCTTAAGAGGGGGTCAATTGCCCTCTGTGACGTGTCACAGGACTGGTCTTAAAGAACATGTCACACAACCAACACCAAAGAACATTTCACAGAACTCATACCTTTAAACTCATCATGTGGTAAGCTTTTTGAGTACCGGTTCTGTTTTCACCTATTTCGGGACTAGACCTTTCAGACCCAATACGTGATAAAGACTTTATGTATCGATAACGTGATAGGTACCTTAGAAACTTATCCTGTTTTTACCTATCACGTGACTGGTACTTTTAGACCCATCACGTGATAAAGACTTTTAAACCGGTCACGTGTTAGATAATTTAGGAACCGGTCCTCTTTTCACCTATATCGTCATATGTATTTTCATAACAGATCCTATTTGCACCTATCACTGTATAGGTCCCAATTCCCAACTGACCCCTTTTTTCCCGCAGGGTACCTACGACAGAGAAGCAGCCAACATTTGTGTTACTAGCTGCAGCGGTGTGGTCTGGATTAAAAATTGGTAACTTCTTCTACAAATAACCCCATTTTGCCGACGTTATCATTGGAAACTTTAAAAGTTAAAGCAGAAGACTTTCTCTTCTCGTACAAATTTCCAACAAATTTCATCTTGGTGGATATCTACCCCTAATGAGAAACTTTAATGCCATTCCTAGGTCTAAAAGTTTGGGCTGTGTGATTTTTTATTTTCCATATTTATCACGATCTTGTTAAAATTTTTTATTTCTAGCCAAATGTCTTTGGGCACCCCTTTAAGGAAGAAACTTATCCACATTCAAACCCCCATTTTTAAGACTTTTCTGGCGAAATTTCTAAAAGGGACCTTATTCGTGAGTTAGCGCATATACTCCACGTAACTGATATGTAAAATTTTAGGTTTCTATCCAAATCGCTTTAGGCAGGACGTTAATGGAGAATCTTTAACCATTTTTAAACCTAATTTTCTGGTGAAAATTTCAAAAGTCACTTACCACTGATATATGTAGCTCATACCCTAGGGAACATATATTTTAATTTTTTGATTTCTATCCGAAAGGGGTCTGACAAGACCGTCATGAGGGAGATTTTTCCCCTGGTATCGCCCTGTTAAAAGTCCAGTCGAAACAAATTGACAGCTGATCCCTCATTCATTTGTCCAATTTCGATAAAGCTTCAGAGTTTGAGTATTTTTATTGATGTGCTATTTTTATGGATCTGCCATACCTGAATCTTATGATTTAATCACTAATATAAAATTATTCGTCCACTTTTTTTAAAATTTTTCTTTTTAATTTCCCACATTAAACTATTCCTTTTTCATTAAACACAATTGAAATTTCAAATAAGCGTATGTTATTTCCGAAATTAAAATATATTTGTACAAAATGTTAAATTACTCAAAAAAAATAAATATGCTTTATTTGCTGGATTCAGAACTGCCACCTATTTGAAATATCGTGGAAAATAGTGCTTCAGGGAAGTAGGCTAGAATCCAAACTAGCAGGAATATCGGAAATCAAAACAACACCTCGCTTAAATATACATATTTATGTAAACTTTCTAAAATTTATTTAATCTTATAAATCACATGAAAAATTGAGTAATATAGTGCTTTTCATGTATACTATTAGACAGGACCTTAAAGAAGTTATATATAGTAAGGGCCTAACAAATTCGCTAATTCAAGAATTTCTAAAAATTTGTGCTAGGATGGGTCAAACTTTTGCAATAAAGGCGCATCGCGATCATTGTTCTATGTTTTATTCCAAGAAACTTTGCCGAAGAAACCATAGCTCAAAAATGAACTTCGAGCCCCCCGATTTTTTTACAATTTCCTGTAGCCAAATGTGTATCTGTGTGTTTTTTAGGTAGAGGAATCCATTATTGACATTTATATTATTTTTGAGTGCCGCCAGAAGGTGCTTTCGTACATTTTTGTGTGGATTTTATCAAGATTTTTTTTTTTTGTTAAAATTGACGAATATTTGATTTTATCATAGTGCAATACCAAATATGTTCAGCCCAAAATTTTTAGCGTAAAAAACTAGTGGGGTACTCATTCACGAATATTTTGGAAAAATACTGCGGTCTCGAAATCAATTTTTAAGCTGTGGTTTGGCAAAGTTTCTTGGAATTTATGTCACCCTGGTTTATACATATTTATATAATGGTATCTCTTAACTATATTTTAAAAATTTTTAATTTGTTAAAATAATTATTGTATTGTAAAAGCCGCTGTAGCTGATGTGCGGATGCACCTCTAAAAAAGTCGTCTTACGGTGAGCAAATGTATTATCTTGTAATTGATCAAAGAAATAAAGAAAATAATAATTTTTAATAAAATGGCGGCTTTAAATTAATAGACCTAAAATTGTTTATAAAATAATATATATTTATTCAGTTTAATTTCTTCGACCTTTTTAATACAAATTCCAGGTAATAAGCTTAAGCTTAAGCTTGAATAATTATTACCTGGAATAATATATATTTATTAGTGAGAAAAAACTTTCGATTAATAACTAAAAAATAAATATTTTACTTACAAAATATGTGTTAAAATTTGAGACTGATCGATTCAGACATTTCCAAAAAATCTTGCTTACCCGGTTTCAAAGCAGAGTTCTAAAAAAACGCGTTTAAAGTTTCAGAAGCCCTTTACTTTGGCACGTAACTTCGAGAATATTCGCCGGATTAACAAGAAATTTTCTGTTTGGATATGTGACTCCAAATTTCAGTGAAATCTGACCGGCATAATTTCCTTTCAGATTATATCTCGATGAAATGTATAACATAAGCACAAATCAAATTCTAAAACGCCTTCATTGTTTTCCTTTTAAGAGTTAAAAATTCTTGTGTTAAAGAGTTAATACCTGAAGGAAAAACAAATATTTTAAGAAACTGACTACAATTATGACACCAGGCTGCAACTACAAAATTTTGACGTCCATTTTAAGTAGAAAACAAAAACTGCTATTAAGGAGAGTTTTTGATCATAGCATTTGGAAAATAAATCGTTTAGGAGGTTTTACCAAAGCCGACCGCAACTGGAAAAACCAAAAGTTATTAGTGTGATATATATCACATCACAATCGAATTTTCTGATCACTCTTAATACAGTGTAGGATTTTCGGTTGTCGACCTAATTGTAATATGTTTACGAGAATATTTTTAAAGTTTTATTATCATTTCGTAATGAATTTATTTGCTTGTTTAGCCGTCTGTATGAAAATTGCTTACTATGTTTATTTTGCTAAGACAAGTTATTACTTTAAATTGTGTAGATACTATAACTATAACTTTTACTACTACTAATCACTTAAACTAATACATTAGAGATTTTCTTGAAGCAATTAAAAGTTATTTGTGAGTTCAAGTTGAAGATGTATTTGTCCTATTAACAAAAAGTATCTGTTGTTTTTAGATCCACATTGTAAAAGGTTTTCCCTTGGCATATACATTACAAAATGCCAAAATATTTGTCTAAAATATTTGCCTATTTTTTTGTGACTTGATCTCAAAACCTTCACTGGGATAATTTAGTTTTAACAAAGACTTAAAAAAAAATCACGAGTCATGCTCTAGGTGATGAAGGATTCTAATACTGAGTAAATGTATAAATGTTGGAACGTGAAACCTCTAATTGGTTTGGAGCTGTAAGGGTACAGTCAAATCTTATGGCTATTAAAAATTTCATCCTTTTTTTGGGGAACACTGTATGACATAAATTGCTTGTCTTCATTGTAATTAAATTAGCGCCTATGGTCAAGACCGGTTAACCGGGTAGACCGGTCTCCGGTCAGCATACCCAGTCTTACGGTCTACCAGTCTATTCGGTCTGCCCGGTCTTTTGGTATGACCGAGTAGACCGGTATACCTGTAAAAACTAATCAGTGCGTACTTTTGTAAAAATAGAATTTAAAAAAAAAACTTTTAATTTTTTTGTACAAATTTAAAGCAGTTTTGCAAAAAAAAAAACTGCAGTTTAAAATTTTTTTTCCCAAAAAAGTACCTTTTCCGAAAACAGTTTTTTTTTCACATAAAAAAATTTATTTTAATGAAATTACTTGTAAATATAAGTACTTTTTACAAAACAGTACTTCATGTAAACAAAATTATTTTTTTTTTTAAAAGAACGTCAGTACTTTCTGAATTCTATTGTATTTTTCGGAACATTTTTGTTCCACTACCAGCAAAAATTTATATAGTTCTTGATCGAATTTATGTCTGGACTATTTCTGCAAAGTCTTAACTCATTTGGAGCTTCGGTGTAGAAACGCCGTACTACTACCCGAAAAAGACCGTTGCATTTTAATGTAAATATATGGAGAACTCAGTACTTTCTGAATTCTATTGTGTTTTTTGGAACATTTTTTTTCCACGACCAGAAAATATTTTTATAGTTCTTAGTCGACTTTATGTCCAGATGTATTTCTACAAAGTTTTAACCCATTTGGAGCTTCGATGTAAAAATGCCGTACTACTACCCGAAAAAGACCGTGACATTTTAATGTAAATATATGGAGAACTCAGTACTTTCTGAATTCTATTGTGTTTTTCGGAACATTTTTCTTTCACGACCAACAAAACTTTCTATAGTTCTTGGTCGAATTTATGTCTAGACTATTTCTGCAATAGTTGAAGCTTCGATGTAAAGGGTGGTTAAATTTTAAGGGCCGATGTTGAATGCGAACTACACCTAAACGTCAAGTTTTTTTCTGAATTTCATTTGACATTTCTCAATTTGAGACTAACTCAATTTGAACTATGGAAAGATACACAATCGAGCAACGCGTTAAAGTTATTCAGGCTTATTATGAAAATAGGCGTTCAAATCAAAATGCATTTCGTGCACTTTTTGATTTTTTTTGGTCAGCATAATCGACCAAATGTGTCCACAATCGGGAGAATTGTGGGGAAATTTCAGCAATCCGGGTCTGTGAAAACACCTGTGCATGCTTGCCCAGTTCGTTCTGCGGAAAACATTGCTGTTGTTTGCGATAGTGTGTTATGAGGTCGGCCAAGCATAAACCGCGAATGGTGTTCGCTATCGCGAGATGATAACGTACTTATTGTGGCCATGAATTAAGGATATGACCCTGGACGTGGTTTCAACAGGACGGTGCCACTTGTCATACAGCTAACGAAACAATGGCTCTTTTGCGCGACAAATTTAATGAGCGTGTTATCTCACGTGGTGGCGATGCCAATTGGCCGCCAAGATCTTGTGATTTGACACCGTTGGACTTCCTTCTTTCGGGTTATTTGAATGAAAAGGTGTACGTCGATAAGCCAGCAACAATTGAAGAGCTAAAGAATGAGATAATTCGGCACATTTACAGCATAGAACCTCAATTATGCCTCAGCGTCATCGAATTTTTTTTAAAGTACTTTTTTTCTCAAAAAGTACTTTTTTCTTAAAAGTATTCTTTTCTCAAAAAGTACTATTTTTTAAAAATAGTACTTGCTTTTGAAAATAGTACTACATTGAGCTCTTTGCTGCGCTTCTTTCTTGCGTTTTCGATGCAGTACCAAAATTTTCTCGGCCTTTTTCTCCCTTCACACCTTTTGGAAATTCGGATTAATGCGCTTTTTTATCATCCTTTTCTTACATCGAACTTCAGAAGGTTTCAAAACTAGACACAAAATACTAGGTCGTTACTTACAAAAAATCGTTGAATAGAACTCAACCATTTTTATCAGCAAATCAGCTAGAATCTCTGGTTTCTGGATAAAATGTTGCGGTTTACAACCATAAATAATTATTTTGAGTATTTTAACTAAACATTTAGTCGCCTTAACAGAATTTTGTTTTGGAAGCCAATAGTAAGTTGTAGCAACCGATTTCAGTCGTAGAAATTAAATTACAGTTGGAAACTGACAAAAGCTTTCTCTGTAATTACCACCTTTTTTTATTTCTGGAGACTAACGCACTTCCCAATGATCAATAGTATGGCTTTTGTAGAATTCGTTCTGCAGGTGACCTGTTGGCGTTCTGGCATGCTAGTGGACAACACTCATGGTCCGCGTCGTCATACGCGGCGTAACTCAATCCATGAACATCGACTCGCCATTGATCTCAACAACTCGGTATGCACAATGATCTTTACTTATTCGCTTACAAGATCCAATTGAAGGCAACGCCCATTTACTTCGTTACGGCATTTCAGTTTGGGCTTTTGCAGTTTGGGCTCCAATCGGACATCGAGTTTGGCCGAAAAATCATCTTTTCAGACGAGGCCCATTTTCAACTCGGCGGCCATGTGAACACAAAAAATTGCCGCATTTAGGAAATGGAAAACAACCCGCACATCATTGTCGAGAAGCCAATGCATCCACAGAGAGTGTGGGTTTGGTGTGAATCATAGGCTTATTTTTTTCGAAAATGCTGCTGGAAACGCCATTTAAGTCAACAGCGAGCGCTACATGGCCATGATTTAGGACTTTTTATGTTCTGAAATGGAAGATATGAATTTGGATAATCTTTGGGTTCAGCAGCACGGTGCACCATGAACCATAGCTCATCAATCAATCGATCTTTTGAGCACTAAGTTCGGTAATCGTCTTATCAGCCGTCTTGGCGTTGACCCCTTTAGAATTTTTCTTATGGCGTGCCGTTAAAGATCGATGCTATTCGAATAATCCAGAAACGATCCACACAATGAAGGGTTTCATCACAGAATTCAGGTTTCAAGAACCTAAAGTGGTTGCTCTAGACATATCCCAGGCATTAGATAGAGTGTGGCACGGTGCATTTGTACCAAAGCTTTTAATGGCGGTAATGATTTTTCTCGATTTATCTTGAGTTATCTCGGAGATGCGGTATCATCCCACGAGTTTCAGGGGTACCCCAAGGTTCAATTCTTTTTTCAACTTTTTTTCTCAGCTTTCTTAATGAACTTCTAAGTCAAGCTTTTAATTCAAGCAATATTTTTCATTTGTTTTCCTTATATCGGTGGCCAAGCATTATGGAGGCCGGGGGTAAATCGCAGATTCTGAATGACACACACAATCGTGACCATGCGACAATCTCTCAGTGATGTCGCGTTCAATACCCAATGTTGTATATTGACTTAAAGAGCGGTGGAGCCAGCAATATCTTCTGTATAAATTGTTCGTATCGTTAATGAGAATGGGCATTAGAATTTAAAGTAATGTCCGTTGGACAAGTCACATCATTCAGGTGTCTTGGTTTTCTTCACCGATGTAGGAAAAACTTCACTCCATATGATCTGACCGAAAATGGAATACAACTCCCATATATTGGCAGGTGCTTCAAAGCTAATTTTGGGGCTTATGGAGGCGACGTTTATCAACGACAGTATGGTATCCAACTCTATTGACTCGTTGGAGCATCGTTGGTGTCGCAACTCTGTTCTGTAAGTGTAAAATGTTCGGCTGAGATAAGTGAACTCATCCCGATGTCCCGAGTTCATGTTCGCAATACTCGCTTATTAAATAGATTTCATCCGTTCGTAGTTTCTAGTCCAGTAGATGGTACAATTAGGGAATCCCTTTAGTGTTGGTTGGCGCAAAAAAGGAAAAGATCTTTTTTCAAAGCCTAGAACAAAATCAATGTTTTATAGTTGTTGACCATAGTTTATATGGCATTACGTTTTATTGTTGGTTTTGTTTATTTTATATAATTGTTAGGTGGCATAGAATAAATATCTAGAGCACATCCATATTTTTCTTCATACATTTTATATTGTGGGTGTTTGGTGTTACTACTTGGGTTTTATAAATATTTGTACGAATTCTAAGATTTAGTCATGTGTAATTTTATTTTATTTCATATGTATTGTTTTGTTTCGGTGTTGGGGATTAAAAGTTTTTTATGCAATAAAATAATTGATTGCCCTTTGATTGCCTGTTTTGTTTTTTTTTTTTTTTTTTTTGCTTAAGTCAGGGTAACAAAAATTTTATATTTATGGCTTTTATTAAAAAGTTTTCTTTTTGCAAAAGAAAAATAAAATAAAAAGTTTTTTTTTGGTATTTATTTTAATTGGTTTTATTTGTTTGTGGAATTTAAAGGTATTTTGGTTTAACAAACATATAGTGCATATAAAGATTGTATTTTAGTTGAAACAGTGGGTGATTGAGAGTATACCGCCCATGTTAGTTAAATTAAAAATTATATTAAAATTCAACGTATGAGTGATTTTGAATTATTGAACCAATAATATTAATCATACACTCATTTAAACTATGATCTGGCTAGGGTGTAGTTTCAATATAACATCCACAAAATTCTTAGAATTTAAACTCATAACTTGGAAACTCATAAATAGTACACCAGCAACAAAATTTAACACAATAATAAATATTACACTACTCTACAAAAATCAAATTTAATGCATGGACTTCTACTGAAATTACCTTTAAGTATTTTTGCCTCCCACATAGAAAAAAATTCCAAAATAAATAAAGAGTCAAAAACGAATACAAGAACAGAAAGGCCAACCTATAAGGGAAAACCTTTAGGAAAAATATAAGTTAATCTTCATAAGTTTTTTTTAATTTGCGAATACTAATCAAAAGTAAAATTTTAATATAAAAACTTTCCAAGTTGTTAAAAAAAGTAGCAAATAAGGACTCCAGCAAAAGTTCGTTAAAATCTGATAAATTACGTATACAAAAAAAAAACACGATAAAAAGGCTTTAATTCGGCTGTGCCGAATCTTTGAATTTCCTCAACCAATATCCTAAAAATATGTTCTCTACTGTTTTTGATACAAATAATTTAAAAAACTAGAAAACTATGGAGGTGAAAAAAATTTTTGAGGGGAAAAAATTTTTAAAAGTGAAAAATATTTGAGGTCAATATAAAATATTATTCAATTCTAAGGAATAAAAGGAAATATTTTACTTGAAAATATAGAAGTTCTTCACATTTTCACTCTGTACCAATTTTGCTCATTTTCAATAGCAAACTGCTCGGGAGGAGTCCATTAATATAGGTACCCCGCTTGCGTCTTTTTGTACAGTTCTTTTAAAAGAAAAAAAAAATTATAAAAACGAAAAAGTACCAAAATTTTGGTACCATTTTTTAACTTTAAACATCGGAGTTGGTATATTAAAAAAAAAACGGTAAGCCTTAGATTTTTATTCCCTCTCTCTGATCACAAATCTGAGATCAGAAAATAAAATTAATCGATCAAAAATTTTTGTAAAAGACTTTGTAAAAGACTGGTGACCACCAGTCACGAATTTTAATTAAAAAATATAAAATAGAAAATGGTTTAGGTCGAATTTTTTATATAAAATTATTAGTGTTTAATTTTATTGAAAATCCCATCGTGGATTGTATCAGGATTTTAATTTCTATCGCTCTGGAGAGCTTCGGGCAATAAATTCTCCCACTCATGTAGGATATCCTCTTTCAGAGTTTGTGGCTTTTTAACATAAACCCGCGACTTTAAAAAACCTGAAATAAAACAAGTAAAGACCGTGATTCTGCATTGCTGACCTGTTAATATAACTGTGTTACACACGGCGAACTCCATGACATTTCCAGCGTTAATGGCGCACCATGCAGTGACCTTGAGTGGATAAAATGGCTTACTTCGTAAATATTATAACAAATCTGGAATGAAGAAAATTGATTAATCGGTTATCGGGTCGATTAATCGAAAAAATTGGCGACTAATCGATTATTCGTTTAATGGAAAATAAATGTATTTCTTTCATTAATAAGAACACAAAGAGCTGCTTTTTCTAAAGTGTTGGCTTAGGGCAGTTTAAGGCATCCTAAGATTCCCAGACTCTCATACCTGGTTTAAGCTTTAGTTAAAGAGGTTATATATTAGAAAAGATATAAAAATCACGCATATTCCTAACAAGTCCTCAACGATTTTTCTATGTTTGTGCAATTAACAATTTAAATAAGCGAATTCTTAAATATTTTGGACTAAACAACTTAATTCTACAAATTTTGTTCCTCCATCAAAATTTGTTGATAAATCAAATTAGAAACAAAATTCCATGTAACGAGGGCAAATCAATAAGTCCGTGACTTTTTGAATAAAACACAGTTTTTTTTTCAAAAAAAAAAAAAATATATTTTTCTACATAATCTCCTTTTAGCTCAATACACTTAGTCCAACGTTTCTCCAATTTTTAATATACCTTCCAAAAAATAGGTGTTTTCGAGGTCCATATAATAGGCATGTATTTGATCAATAATTTCATCGTTGGAGCTAAATCTCTTTACACCGAGCCATTTTTTTAGGATTAGAACTAAGAAATAGTCACTGGGAGCTAAATCCGGAGAATATGGCCGATGAGGTACCAATTCGTAGCCCAATTCATGGAATTTTGCCATTGAGGTTACAAACGTCACACACTTACGCTTATGGTCAATTGAGAGCAAACGCGGCACCCATCTTGCAGACAGCTTTCTTAAATCCAACTAATCATTTAAAATTGAAACCACACTGCCATATGAAATGCCTACGGCATCAACAATCTCACGCACTTTTACTCTTCGCTCGGCCAACACCATATCGTGGATTTTTTCAACATTTTCGGGCCGTCCAGAACGATCAGCGTCATTTGTACTTGTGCGACCACAACGAAACTCAGTAAACCACTTTTTTACCATTGAAATCGATGGTGTTTTGATTGACGGTTTTTTTTTCGCAAAAAATAATGTTTAATGAGCACTCAAAAATCACTTTTTTCCATTTTTAAAAAAATCCACGAGGTTGTATGTTTTGAACAGCTGTTAAACGCAAATTAAATGACGGAACTTGCTCAAAATTTGACAGTGCTCTATTTACAGGTGTTACTTGATGGGAGCAGTGTTGCATTTCATATAACTACGAGGGAAGTTCGAAAAGTCACGGACTTATTGATCGGCCCTCGTATAAGTTCCGAAGATACAGTTACATATATATAACACAATTATATGAACAATAGAGTCTTGTAAAGTCAGCCATTAGGTGTAGCAGTGTGGAACTGAGTGTTTGCATCACGACAACTCCAGCAGACCGAGTTCAAATCCTTGCAAAGGCATTGTTTGTTTTTTAAATTTTAATATTTTTTTAAATTATTTTTTTAGTTTTTTATACTAGTTTGCGTGTATATTATATTGTTGGATCTAATCTGATACAATTCGATCTGGCACTTTTTGGATAAATTTGAATATTACTTTATCCCTAAATATATTGTAGGGTCTAACTTGATCTGCCATTTTCCGGATCAAATAAGCTATTAAGGAATATAAAATTGGATATGATTAAACATTGTACTAGATTAATTTTTTTTTACTCGGGTGCTATTAGCCAGGGCATATGTGTGGACAACATCAGCTTAGACGGTAGAGCGTTTACATGGAAAGCAGAGCTTTGTGTAATCAAACCTTGATAACGCCGAGTCGATTTTTTTAATCCTTTTTTAATTAAGTGAAAATATATTTACATCCCCAGGTGTGGTCTTTGCATCAGTTCTGTGACTGGCCTTTTTGAGTTAGTCCAGTGACGAGTTAACTTGCATCAGTCCTGTGACTTTATTCACCCCCTCCTATACCAAGCTCATTTTAAAGATCCTGTCCGAAAATCGGTCTCTATCCCAATGGACCAGTCACGTCATTTATCCTATGGCAGGTCCCTTTCCTACTGTGTTTATATATAGAACTCAAAATCATAAAAGTAAAAGATTTTGAAGCGATTTTCTGTATTATTAAGACATATAAAAGGAAAATATTGGGTCCAAGGGCTAAACATCACTATAACTCGAAAAGTCTTTGCACAAATCCTGTTGTCTAGTGTAATGGACAGGCGGCTCATTATAATAATTCATACGTTTGTGGTAGCCATGAAGTGAGCTTTACAATCCTACTCGTAGTATAGCGAGAAAAAAAAAAGAGAACAGGAAGAGAATTTTATTTTATTATCCGTAAATCCGTGAAAATTCATTTTATATCCGTCGTTGACATTTCACGACGTTGCACATTATTTTATTATATTTTCTGCACTCCGCTCATTTATTTGTTATTTTGTTTGTGATGTTGCCTTTATGTCGTTGTTTAAACTATAAACTATAAAGTTGCTACTGTTGTGTGCACTGGAAAAGCTGCTGGTTTTTACTGTTAACTCTTATAACTTCATAGTACGTACATGAATGTGTTAAAGTAGTAATGATATTGTCGTAACACTGCCAATGGCAAATATTGGTGGTTCTTATATGAACATAATGATATTGTTCATAGCTGTAGTTGATATATACTTATTATACAGTCTCCCATAAACACAATTTTATATATAAAATAACGATGTATGTTTTTGTGTGCTTGTGTAAGTGAAGGATACTGTAAGTGGCAACAATGTAGTTTGTCTTTTTTTTTTTTTTGTTTAAATGTTTTTTACAACACATACATGCATATGATTTGTACAGAGCTGTACAATTAATAAAAAAATGCAGAAACTAAGAAATCTTAAAGTTTATCAACAGCACAATAAAATGCTGTAAACTAAAGTTTAGTTTCGGGTTTTTGAGACAAAAATAAAATAATATTATGTTATGTGGAGAGTTATATTGATAAAATTAGTTTACAGCCAAAATGCCACAAGCATGCGACTATTTTTGTTTTTCTATTAGACCTCCTAAAGCCAAAAATCGCATTGGGAATACCAATGATTTGGAGAAAACCATCTAATCATATCGACGATTGCTATTTTTGTCAATGCAAGAGTTCTGGATTTTGAGCCAAAAAAAAAGGTGGTTTTATCCTAATGTAGACTCTGTCAGTTTTCCAGTTCCTCATTCGGATGTATTGCCCATTCCTAAATATCCAAAATCAACTAACACCAACGTAAGTTCCGACTCATCATTTGTAAATCAAAACTCACCTGAAGACAGTTATAACACAAGTGGAGAGAGCCGTTTACTTACTCAGTCTTAATTATTATTTGGTCAGAGACTTGGAGCTCACAAAAGAAAAAGCAGAAGTACTTGCATTTCGTTTACAACAATACAAATTTTTGGAGTCAAATGTAAAAGTAACATACTACAGAAACCTCGATTCTCCTTACGCGAGGTATTATTCAACCGAAGATTAGATATGATTCTGCAGGGACATTCTCGGTTTGTTCGAGGAGCTTGGAGAGCCTTACAATGCGATTGAATGGCGACTATTTGTTGCTAGTAGTAAAGAAAGTTTTAAAGCAGTTCTTTTACATAACGGAAACAAGAAACCATCTATACCCGTACGAAACTACCCAGCAAAAAAAAGTAGCAAAAGAAGAGAAAAAGAAGCAGTGATTTTGATTCCGGTGTTGTGAAAATTTGGATCGGAACCAATGATTTTTACATAGGGGTGTCATAGGGTGGAAGTTTTCTTTTATGACCCTTTTTCATTGCATCTAAAGCCCTTTTTATGGTTTAGTAAAAAATGAGATCTTTTGTTCTTCCCAAAAAAGTTTGAATTTGCAATTTAGATTTCTACAGGACATCAGTAATCGAACCTTAGCCTCATTTTCACAATCTCCCGTTAGCTTCTACCTGGGAATTTAACTGACACATTTGTTGTTGTTTCCTATATAAAGTTTGAGTTTTACTGTTCATTAAATTTTAAAGGGAAATTCAGCAATCGGGCCTTATTTATCTCTATTCGAAATTCTTGCAATTTTTACTACAATACATTTTTTACTTTTTGTAGCGTCATAGATTCGAAAAGTATTAAATTTCATTAAAAATCACATTTTTATATGTTGTGAAAAAGAACTGCCGTAGAAGAGAAAAATAAGAACTAAACGATACTTTAGAATCAATGAAAAATTTATTCCTTAAGAATCACTTCCATTTATTTTTGCTGGGTATGGTTAAATTGCTAAAATGTATTAACTATGAAGATCACAATTAGAAAGTTAGTTCGGATTTAAAAGTAGTGGACTTGCAATGTGGAATGCAACGAGGATACACAAAATATTGTTGTTTTATTTGCCTCTGGGACAGTCGAACTGGTAATTATCATTATAAGAGAAAACATTGGCCTGAAAGATTAGCCATTACAGTGGTCCAAGATAATATAAAGTATGTGCCTCTTATTAGGAAAGAAAACATTATATATAAAACTTGGACTCTTGAAAAATTTCGTCAAAGCATTGAATAAGAAGGGCCAAACTTTCGCCAATTTGAGTAAAATTTTTAAAAGTATTTGTTTTGCATAAATCAAGGAAGGAATTAAATAAAACTAATAAAAGATACAAAATTCAAGAAATATTCCCCACATGAGACTGCAGCTTGGAAATCAATTAAATTGGTGGTTTTTAATTTTCTGGGAAACAACAAAACTCGGAGTACAAGACTTTTGTTGAAGATTTGACTAAGAATTATGAAAAAATGGATATAAAATACTTTTTGCTAATTTAACAAATATTATATCCTAATTTGTCCCTTTTTGCAATAGGTGTTAATTTGTCACTTAAGATTAATTTTTTACATTCTCGAGCTTTTTCCCAGAGAATCTCAGTGATGTAAGTGATGAGCACGGAGAGAGGTTCCACCAAGAAATGAAAACCATCGAGAGCCCATTTTAGGGATATTGGTATGAGCGAATGATGGGAGATAACATTTGGTTTCTCTTAAGAGAAACGGATCCCAACGAAAACAAACGTAATTCAATTTTTAAATAAATTTCTCTACAGAAAATCCAGAAAACAAACTTCAGATATTCCAGAAACAGTTAAATTTGATAATAATATTTCACAATCATGTGATGATGCTGTCAATATGTTTGCATCTTTCTTTAAATCTAATTTTGAGTCTTTAACAGTTAATAATTTTTCCTCTTAAACACCATACACTAATTTGAATATTGGTTTTTTGGTTATTTCTGAAGAAGATGTATCTAATGCAATTTCAAAAATTAAGAACGGCTTTAACTCAGATGTCGATGGTCTCTGTGCTTATCGGCAACAATTACACCAGTTTTTAAGGATGAGAAGAGGGATGACGTGATGTGTTACAGACCTATTTCCTAGTTATCCTGCGTTTCATAATTTTTTGAACATGTCGTATATGAAAAGTTGTTTTTCTTAACAAAATCTTGGATATCTCCAAACCAACATGGTTTTTTTTCTGGTAGTTTTTAATGAATATTGTTTAACTGCTCTTGAACATGGCAGCCAAGTTGAAGTAATTTATACCGATTTTTCTAAAGCATTTGACAAATTGTCACATTCCATTCTTTTTTCAAAATTACTGGAACTTGGCTTTCATTCAAACTTTTTATGCTGGATCAAGTCATATTTATCTAAAAGGGTATGTACAGTTGTAATTGAAGGCTTTGAATCCAGACCCTATATGCAAACTTCGGGTGTACCTCAGGGTAGCGTTTTGGGCCCGTTGTTTTTTAATTTATTTATTAATGATATTTCTCTTTACTTTAAAAAATCAAGATTTCTTTTATATGCAGATGATTTAAAAATATTTTTACAAGTGGACTCACTGAGGGATATTTCTGATTTACAAAACGATTTGGATAATTTTGGAGAGTGGTGTAAATCAAATAACCTACATTTCAATCTTGGCAAGTGTCATCATATTTCATTTTATAGGTCTTTGCATTCTTTTTCTTTTGTTTTTAATATTAATAACTATGATTTAAAAAGAATTAAATCTAAACTCGACTTAGGTGTGGTATTTGATACCGCTATGTCGTTTGTACCTCATATTGAGTACATTGTTCCTCAAGCTTATAAAATGCTTGCCTTTTTAAAGAGAAATTGTTATGAATTTTCTGATCCTTACACACTTAAATATATTTATATTTCCTTCGTGAGATCGAAGTTAGAATATGCTTCTGTCGTTTGGAGTCCTCATGTCTCTACTTATATCTCCTCTATTGAGAGAGTTCAACGTTTATTTTTAAAATTTGCGTTAAGATCATTTTATTACCTGGAATCTGTTCAATATGAATCTAAATGCCCTTTTATTGGTTTGCGAATTTTAGAATTCCGCCAAACTTTTCAATCGGCTTTACTTTTATTTGATATAATCAATCATAATATTGATTGTCCTGACTTGCTATCTTTGATTTCATTTCATGTTCCATTAAGAAGTCTTAGGTTTATTGATGCCTTTAATGTTCCAATTCATCGGACTAATTATGCTATCAATGGTTCGTTAACCCGCACATTTTTTATCTAAATCATATTAATTTGAGTCTTCAGAAAGAATCTAAATCATTTATTGAATTTTGCACAACAAAATATAATTTTAAACTATTTCTTTTTGCCGTATTACAATAAAATTTATTTTTCTTATAAATATTTTTTATACTTATTTAAAATTATTATATATTACATTTACTTTAATCATAGTCTGTAAGGAGTTTTGTGTCCATAGACTGAAATAAATAAATAAATAAATAAATAAATAAAAGAAGGTCCAACAACTATTTTTAATACTAAAATACAAATAAATTTAAAGAAAATCAATTAACAATATTAATAAATAAAAAGTTAATTTTATTTTTTTTAATACTTACTGTTAATCCTAACTATATAATATTATTGGGCACGATTGCATAATAATAAAAAACATAAAAAGGTGAAAATCTCAAATTAGGTACTTTTACATAAATGGTTATAGCTTTGGTATTTACCCATAGATGTTCTTAGAAAATTACTTATTTTTTATATAGAAGTACTACAGGTTGGTTAAAAAGTTCCTGCGCTTACCAAGAGATGGCACTGCTAGCTCCACACTTTGTTTTTCTCAAGTTGGTATAGCTGTCCTGAGAACACATGCAAAGTTACAAGTCATTCTGTCAATTCTTTCTTTGTTTACAAGCCATTTGAAGTTGACGTGTCATTGATTTTTTTAATATAGAAAAAATTTAATATCGTGCAGTCATTAGATTCTTTGTTTTGAAGGGTTTAAAAGCAAAGGAAATTTATGAACAATTGTTAGAAGTGTATATGGAGTCCTCATCTTCAAAACGCACCGTTGAATTTTGGGCTGGTGAATTTAAACGTGGTCGTACCAGCCTTAAAGACGATCCACGCGAAGGACGACCAAAACTGCAACCACAGCAGAAATCATTGAGCAGGTACATAATATGGTTAGTGAAGATCCAAGTTTGACTAAGCGTGAAATTGCTAATGCCATAGGCATCTCAGACGAACCAGTACTCCATATTTTACATGAAGAATTACGTATGAAAAAACTGTTTGGAAAGTTAGTGCCGCACACATTAACAATTCAACTGGATCGAAAACAAAAATTTCAGCGCAATTTGGAGCGATTTAAGCCGAAGTCGGTTTGACTTCTTGCGTCGTTTTATAACTATGGATGAGACTTGGATCTACCACCATGATCCTAACTTGAAACAAGAACGTTTACAGTGGACTGAAGCTGGTTGTTCAGCTCGAAAGCAGGTGAAGTCACAACGATCAGCAAAGAAGGTTATGGCATCAGTTTTTTGGGATGCAAAAGGAATTTTGTTGATAGATTATCTTCAGAAAGGTAAAACAATCAACTCTGAATATTATTGAAGCCTTTTGGATCAGCTGGATGAAAAAATTCGTGAGAAAAGACCTGGTTTAAAGAAGAAAAAAATAATTTTTCATCAAGACAATGCACCTGCTCACAAAAGTGTTTTGACGATGGCTAAATTTAAAGAATTAAAGTACGAATTGCTTGAACCTCCACCGTATTCACCAGATTTGGCTCCCAGTGACTACTATTTCATCAGAAATCTTAAACAATTCCTTCGTGTAAAGCATTTTTCGTCGAATGAAGAGGCCATAGCAGCCGTAAACGGTTATTTTGCAGAGCTTCCGGAAAAATTATTGGAAGATCATTGGAACAAGTGCATTGAGCTTCTAAGAGATTATATTAAATAAAAAAATATATTTCGTAACAAAAACAGTATTCTTTCATTTCGAGCGCAGGAACTTTTCAACCAACCTGTACATTTAAGAAAAAAATAATTTTATATTTTTTCTTTCAAGATTAATACCATTTTTATTTTTTTGAAATTTTTAGATTTCAGTTTTTGCCGAAAAAAAGATGATTTTCTGTAAAATTTTGACCCATAGCTCCAAAACAACTAAACCAATTAAAAAAACGTATTATAAAAAATGTTGACCATTGCAATTCTTTTGCAATTTGTTTGATCAAAATATCTTGTTCCTAGTTTGAGATATAGTCAAAATAGTAAAATTACTCAAAAATTAAAATATAAAAAAAAATTTTAAATTTTTCAAAAACTACTCTAGAAAAAATTTATTAAATGATTTTCGCATTCAGGAGACCAAAATCTATAACAAAAAAAAATAGTCGCACGCTTGTCGCACAAAATTTTTTTAAAATTTGTGGACCAGTGAAATTAATATAAGGCTTCAAAATCATAAAACACTGAAAAATTCAATTTAAAAATGACAAGTTTAAAAATAACACCCTTACCCCCCCCCCCCCCCCCACCCTTGAATTAACCTCACAGAGAAATGCTTCTTCAATTTCTTAAAAATTAAATCCTTACTTTTAATATGTCAACTTGAAATTACTATCAAAAATTACATTGGACGGAAATCGATGAAACATTTTATAGATATGTTGAAGCTTTTTCCTTGATTGCACATTTCTGTTTTTAAAATTCCAAACGCAATAACTTGTATAAAACAATTTTAGGTTTTTTTTTATTTTTTTTTTTGGATTTAAGAATTTTGCCTTTAAACAATTGAAGTAGCAGCACAATAACCAAACATGGTTTAAAGGACACAAAAGTATCTTAATATATGGTGTTTGTGAAGCAAATAAAATTACAAGTATTTTTGAAACACCACATGTGGTAAATTGCATTGTTAACTAAGAGCAGAGAACCTCCTAAACGTAAATTCACTACAGCCGCAGCAGTAACACTGACAACAACAACAACATGAAACATTTTAACTTTTCATTATAAAATTATCTTATAGCCAAAAGATAAAAAGTTTAAGCAAAAGAAAAAAGTAATTTACATTTATTACCAAATTACAACTACTTTAACTATTAAACTATTTAAACACGTTAATATCACACATTAAACTATTTTACAATGATTGTCATTTTGGGTTTAAAAGTTTTCATAGTTTAATTTAATTTTCTTGACTTGTGCGTTCGTTACAAATGTTGTCATTATTATACGCTTTGCTCTTAATTGAAATATTTCCATTAATGAGGGGTTTTCAGCGATTTTCTGCTTCAATTCATTAATGTGGTGTGTGCCGCTTATATTTGTGAAATATCTAATTTCGCTAAATAACACTTTACAACCACTAATGAAGGTCACAAATACCATTATCATTAGTATTACATACGGTTTTATAGCAGTATAAGTTGTCAGTCAGTCAAACATTCATTCATATGTGTGGGATTGAGATACATTAAATTTCTTCAGTTATAAAATAGTTTTGATACCTTTATGAGTAAACATATATAAGGCTTTTCATATTAACTGTCCAGCTAAAATAAATGTAAATATACAGTATTAGACTTGCAGTATTTATGGTAAGAGGCCAAATTAATATGTCTTTACAAAAACATAGAAAAACACATTGTTTTGGCTTCATTCTTTTTAATTTTTTAACATAGTCTCCTTTTAGCTCGATATACTTCATCTAGCGGATCTGTATCGTTTTTTAAGCATTCCCCACATTATGATTTCGGAAGACTCTCAAAATAGACTTTTGTTGCAGATATGACCTGTTCCTTCTACGCTTTTTCTTAAAATTTGTTAAACAGAAAAAAAATTAACTGGGGATGCGCGACAATTCGAACCTCATTTCATATATTTTTGCCATTGAAACTGCACAAGCGCCCAAAAAAAATTAACTTATTTGGAGGAAAAATTTAAATGAAAACGGCGCCAAATATTTAATAAAATTTTACTTGAAATTAAGAAAAAAAATTTTACTTAAAATTTGGTCAAAATTTCCAAATTATAGAAAAATTTTACTATTGAGAACCAAATTCTTATTAGAAAACAGTAAAATTTCCTCCTAATTAATTTATACATCATCTAAAATTTTGCTGTTAGTTAAGAAATGTTTCCTTGGTCTTAAGAAAAATTTAATTTTATTTAACTTCATTAGATATTTTTTTTTACTAAAAATTAGGATTTAACTCCCTAAAAAAGATAAAATCTTTTACTTAAATTTGATTGTACTGCAGGATATCCTAATTGTGCCAAAGTCAGATCCTTTTCGTAGTTAATTAATGGTTCTCCGTGAGAGGACTACAAAAAGGCACGCCCTATGTGACACACGGCATCTATGGCTAAGGAAAACTGGGGGTCCTTTGTTTTCTTAAATTAACTAATTTAAGAAAATTGTTGCAAACACACAAAACATACAGTCACATTTCTTGTTATTGTTGGAAAATGAAAAAATATCATAAGTTTATTTTATGACATTTTAAGCTTTAACTTTAATTGACATATACAAATTTTAACTTTTTAATCATTAAGTGAAAAAAAAAAAATAGTTTTAGTGCCTTCGATGAATATAAAGTTTAATAGGCGCAATATGCTTGAGATATTTTGTATTGTAGTCAGCAAACAAAATTATTACATACAAGGGCGGATCAATAAGTCCGTGACTATTCGAACTTCTCTCGTAGTTACATGAAATGCAACACTGCTCATAAACTTCTGTCAAATTTTAAGCAAGTTCTGTCATTTACTTTGCGTTTAACAGTTGTTCAATCATACAACCTCGTGACTTTTTTTAAAAATGGAAAAAAGTGATTTTCGAGTGCTCACCAGAGGACTGCAAATGCTGATTGCAAAACGTTCATACGCAATCAACACAAGAATAAATATGTGTTTGCGTTCAAACGTTGAATATACTCCAACACACATATTTGTTGATGATTTTAAATCAATCAAACGACGTGCAAATTGTTGTCACTGATTTATAATCATCATTGAATTTATTCTGTTCGTTTGAGACAACAATAATTATTTTGATGTAGAATAAAATCAGAAAAAGCAATAAATAAAAGGTATGAGTGTGTTCATAATTAAAACAAAATAGTTTCGTAGAAACACATTTCATAAATTAGGGTGGGTCTAAAATCTGTTTTTTTTAGAATTTACCAAAAATAGGGTCGATTCATAGGCTCTCCCAATCCGGTTAAAAATAAATATTGCCTAATTTTCTAATCAAAATAGATGAAAAAAAAATTAGACAATATTTAAATTTTTCCGGATTAGGCAATCCTGATTTATCGACCTAATTTTTTTTTACTAATAAAAATTCTAAAAAAGCGGATTTAAGTCCCACCCTAATGTACATTTGAAATGTGTTTTTATTTTGTTTTGATTATGATTACACTCATACGCGTTGTTTGTTGTTTTTTCTGATTTATTCAACGCTGACTTTTTGTTGAGTGATTAAATTTGCAGTAAACATAATCGACATATGATGCAAACTGATCCGAATTACGCGTTCAGTAACATGATGCTGATTTTATTCTACAGTGAATTTTGTTGTATTATTAAATGTGAACAAGAATTTTTGTGTATGATTAAATCAAGAAAAAAGTTGATTTTGCAGTTCTCTGATGCTCACTAAACATTATTTTTTGCGAAAAAAACCGTCAATCAAACCAAGGAAAAGCTTGATAAATACTATGGGGACTATGCACCATCGATTTCAATGGTAAAAAGTGGGCTTACTGACTTTTGTTGTGGTCGCACAAGTACAAATGACGCTGAACGTTATGGACGGCCAATTGAGGTCTATACAACCGAAAATGTCGAAAAAAGCCACGATATGGTGTTGGCCGTTCAAAAAGTAAAAGTGCCTGAGATTGTTGATGCCAGCATTGCATATGACGGTGTGGTTTCGATTTTAAATGATCAGTTGCATTTAAGAAAGGCTGTCTGCAAGATTGGTGCCGCGTTTACTCTCAATTGACCATAAACGTAATCGCGTGACGTGTGTAGCCTCAATGTCAAAATTCCATGAATTGGGCTACGAATTGGTACCTCATCCATATTCTCCGGATTTAGCCTTCAGTGACTATTTCCTTTTTTCAAACCTAAAGAAATGGCTCGGTGAAAAAAGAGATTTAGCTCCAATTATTGATTAAACAAATGCCTATTTTATGGACCTCGATAAGTTCTATTCTTTGGAAGGGATAAAAAATTGGAGAAACGTTGGATTAAGTTTATTGAGATAAAAAATCACGGACTTATTGATCCGCCCTCGTATAGGCGTTAATTTTAAATTTTATACCTTTTGCCAACAAAATTTTAAAATATATTTTAAGCTACATTAAGTTCTATATTTAAGACTGTCAAGATTAGAGATGGGAGCGTGAGCGATTTTTGACTCACACACGATCACTAACAAAAAATTACAATCATGCTCAATAAATTTTTTTTTAATGGTTACTTAAATTTGTTTCCTTTAATAATATTTTTTCTGTAAAATTAGGAAAACTAAATAGTCTCTAATATATTTATTTTTTTTTTAAATTATTGAAAATAAGTTAAACGTTTTTGAACAAGAAAAAATTCATTTCTCAAAATTAGAAAACTGGCGAAAAATGAGCACACATTAAGTTCAATTACTTTCTCATTTTAAGTTAGACACATTTTTTGAACTAAATGGGAGTAAATTTTGTTCTGATTTTTTTTTTTTTTGAACTAAACTTAGTTTTATTATATTTTAGTATGCAAATTTCTTAAAACTAAGATGTTTTTTGATAAATTTTTATTTTACTTAATATTACTTAGGAAAGATATGAACTATTTCTGAGTATATCAACTATTTCGTTTTTACCCAAATATAAGAATTTTTATTCATTTAAAGAAAATTTTTCTAAGTTTTAATAAAATTTGACTTAAATTGAGGAAAATTTTTTAAATTATTTTAAAGGAAATTCTGGCTTAATTTTTAGTTCATGTCTTTTCTTTTGAGTGTGTGCACCAGAGAACTGCAAAATCAACTTTTTTCTTGATTTAATCATACACAAAAATTCTTGTTCACTTTTAATAATTCAACAAAATTCACTGTAGAATAAAATCAGCATCATTTTACTGAACGCGTAATTGGAATCAGTGTGAATCATCTGTCGTTTATGCAAATGTAATCACTTAACAGTGTTCAGTAACATGATGCTGATTTTATTCTACAGTGAATTTTGTTGAATTATTAAAAGTGAACAAGAATTTTTGTGTATAAATCAAGAAAAATGTTGATTTTGCAGTTCTCTGGTGTGCACCTGAGTATAATCTTGATTTTTCGCCCAATAATGATGAATAATATTTTTATTTATTATATTTTCTTTTTCCAAGTAGTCAGTGTAGATAATTCCATACATTTCTCCGAGACGAATTTACCTTTGTTTTAACTCTTGTTTTCTTACTGGTATATTGTAGGTAATCTAGGTTTCATCAACAGTGAAGAAATCCAACGGGATAGTGATAAAATCTCTAAGCTACCTTCTGAATCAGACACAAAATATCGCTTTTTTTCGATTATGAGCAAATGAGGCACCCAGCTTGTAGATTGATTTTTCATACCCAATTTTTCATGCAAAATTTATGTCACTGGATCATGTAATACGCCCGTTACCTCAACTATTTCATGCACTTTAAAATTATATTGTGGATTTTATGGATGTTTTTCAAAGTATTTTAACTAGATGTCCTGAATGAGGTTTATAATTTACGGTTGTAGGGCTACGTTTAAATTCATTTACCCAATTGTAAATAGTCTTAAACGCTGGTAAAGGTGTGCCATGCACATCGTGTACACATCTTTTGTTTGCCTTTCAAGTAAAAGTGTTTAATGGCAGCGCGAAATTAATTTTTTTTTTCCAATTTCCAAAATAGCAAAAGTTGGCTCGAACAATAAATTGTGTTAAATAATATATTTAAGAAATTCCGATTTTTTTTTAATATTCAACCAAGCCTACTACGAGAACTTTTTGGAAAAATTTGATCCACAATGTATTCGTTTAATACAAAACAATAAATACCATAAGTTTGTTCATGAGTCGATGATATATTTTTTTCTTGTTGCGGGGCAGTTGGTATGAAAAGCCTCGTATACAATAACAAAATTTTGTTATATAATTTGGTTTTATATTTCCCAATACACTCAAAAAAAATGTTTTATATACAAGAGTTTTTCAATCCAAACAACAATAACTATTTTTAATGTTAATTTGATAAAGTCGCTTTTAAGGCGATAGTTATTGATATTCATTACCGAAAATAATTTTTACTCCTCATGACAGAGGTTTGATACAGATAGTATTCCATTTTTTTAATATATGCTAAGCAGTTCTGTTCTGCTTTTATGACAGTAATATTCTTTTAAGTGTAGGCTTTAACTAAAGCATTATTGCCGAATTTCTAGCTACCATAATTTCAAAGGTTAATTATTTAGAACATAGTGTAAAGAACATTAGGCATAAAAGCCGATAGAGCTTTTGATAATTTTATATGCTTTTCATAACATATAATGACAAAATATCTTTATAAATGCCTAAGATCATTGAAAAGATTAAAACTAAAAGTCTTAAGACGTAAAGGCCCAATAAATAAAGATTCAATAAATGAGGTTTGTTGTTTGTTATTGATTGTTTACTGACAATATTTGTACCCTGCCCCACTTCGTGGAACAGGGTATATTAGCTTTATGCTGATGTTTGTAACTACAAAAAAATAATCGGCGAGACCCTCCTTAAAGTAAACTTAAAATCACTTGCTCTTGCGCCCTTTTAACAATGTCCGTCCATGCAAAATGAACAACCCTTGTAATCAAATACAGGTTCCTATCTCTTGTAGTTTTTCCATTCTTTACAGGTTGGTTGAAAAGTTCCTGCGCTCGAAATGAAAGAATACTGTTTTTGTTACGAAATATATTTTTTTATTCAATATAATCTCCTAGAAGCTCAATACATTTGTTCCAATGATCTTCCAATAATTTTATCCCATCCTTATAATGGTTTTCCGGAAGCTATGCAAAATAACCGTCTACGGCTGCTATGGCCTCTTCATTCGACGAAAAATGCTTTCCACGAAGGAATTGTTTGAGATTTCTGAAGAGATAGTAGTTACTGGGAGCCAAATCTGGTGAATACGGTGGATGTTCAAGCAATTCGTACTTTAATTCTTCGAATTTAGCCATCGTCAAAACACTTTTGTGAGCAGGTGCATTGTCTTGACGAAAAATGATTTTTTTCTTCTTTAGACCAGGTCTTTTCTCACGAATTTTTTCATCCAGCTGATCCAAAAGGCTGTAATAATATTCAGAGTTGATTGTTTTACCTTTTTGAAGATAATCAATCAACAAAATTCCTTTTGCATCCCAAAAAACTGATGCCATAACCTTCTTTGCTGATCGTTGTGACTTCACCTGCTTTGGAGCTGAACAACCAGCTTCAGTCCACTGTAAACGTTCTTGTTTCAATTTAGGATCATGGTGGTAGATCCAAGTCTCATCCATAGTTATAAAACGACGCAAGAAGTCGGTTTTATTCGGCTTAAAACGCTCCAAATTACGCTGAAAATTTTGTTTTCGATCCAGTTGAATTGTTAATGTGTGCGGCACTAACTTTCCAAACAGTTTTTTCATACTTAATTCTTCATGTAAAATATGGAGTACTCGTTCGTCTGAGATGCCTATGGCGTTAGCAATTTCACGCTTAGTCAAATTTGGATCTTCACCAACCATATTATGTACCTGCTTAATGATTTCTGCTGTGGTTGCAGTTTTTGGTCGTCCTTCGCATGGATCGTCTTCAAGGTTGGTACGACCACGTTTAAATTCACCAGCCCAAAATTCAACGGTGCGTTTTGAAGGTGGGGACTCCTTATGCACTTCTAACAATTGTTCATAAATTTCCTTTGCTTTTAAACACTTCAAAACAAAGAATCTAATGACTGCACGATATTCAATTTTTTCCATATTAAAAAAAAATCAATGACACGTCAACTTCAAATTGCTTGTAAACAAAGAAAGAATTAACAGAATGACTTGAAACTTTGCATGTGTTCTCAGGACAGTTATACCAACTTGAGAAAAAAAGGTTTGGAGCACGCAGTGCCATCTCTTGGTTAGCGCAGGAACTTTTCAACCAACCTGTATGTGCTGGATCTGTCCCTGTTTTCACAAGTCACGGGGTAGGATTTTTCACACTCTTCCTCTTTTCACCGAATTTCAACGACTCCTTTTTCCCATGGCGTTGGATGTACTCTTTTATTGCTGCAAACCATTAGTATCTGAAGACTATTTAATTAACTAAAAAAAATATATATTTATTAACATTTTGTGGGTGAAAAATTACACTTTTCTGACACCTTAAATTAACCTATAAGTGAATTTTAATTTTATGTCTATTACTTGACAGGTTAATATCATATCATAAGGAATATATTACATGCTGATTAAATTTATAGTTTACAAAATATATGACATTGAATCGATTTGTAGCCTTTGTCCTTGTCATTATACAAATTATACATGAATATATTTCGTATGTTTATTATTATTGTATACAAACTAAATGCACCAACAGTGGGGTTCATGAATAAAACCACATACAAATCAACTATTAAGATTTACATTTGGTTAGGTCAATATACAATACGATAATGAATAAATTGTGTAAACATTAAGTCATTGATTAAAATGGCATTAATAAATTATATATAATTTCAAATAATTATGCAAATTAAATTGTTTGTATAATTTTCAAACTTTATTGGTTTTCCAGGTAAAATATTCAAAATTAAAATCTTTAAAACCGCCTTGCAAAATATTTGCTGAATAATGAAGTTTTATATGTACGTAGGTTGCTATTTATATAGGCATAAACTTTTCAAAGCAATTTATGACAAAAATTTATATCATTAAAAATGTAAATTAAAATGATTCTTCAGGATAATGAGTTTCACGTGAAAATTGTATAGAATTTTTTTCATGTAAATTTATACATGACTATAATTTTTCTGTTAAAATTGTGAAATTTTGGGTTTATTGCGATTCTGTCTTTTGTATAAACTTAATTTTTTGTTTTTCATATACGTAGAATCTCAGAAATTAGAACCACTTTGTACATCGGGCAGTTCTAATTTCTGAAAAGTTCTAATTTCTGGACATTTTTCTACAGAAAATTATAATAAAACTAGTTATGTAAGCTTTATTTTTACACAAAACAATTTTTATTTATTAATATTTAATTAATTTAACATATTGAATTCATAGAAAAACTTAAAATATTTTTTTATTACATACTAGGTATTTAATTGTTTTTTTACATAAAATCAGTAATACTTGTTTGTTTTTTTGATTTGTTTAAACTGGATACAACGATATCGTTACGGACGTCCAACAGGTTGGACATGTGTTTACTGGAAAATATATCACTGGTTTTGCACCATTTAATAAGATTATTGATGCCTTCAAGGGCTTTTGAATGAGGAATAGCTGGCGTTATGTCGACAATATCGACGTCACTGCTGTCTGAAGCCCCTCATCGCTATTCTCTGCACTAGATCCGCCAGTAAACACGTCTTTATTCCATTCCTCGATTTCATTTACAGTTACGGAATTATTTAGCATAATTTCATTCAAAAGATTAAGATTAAGTTGAAGAAATTCATTGCAATCCTCATTTTGTTGAGCCAATTGTGCTAGTGGTAAATCATCATCGCTGTCGTAATCGCCTGAGTCCCAATTTAATAATTTGGACCAAGAATTTTTTAGAACTGCCTGTGTTACCTCATCCCATGCTTGCTTCAACAATATTATTGCATCACGTATTGAATACCGTTTCAAAAGCTTATCAATATAACCACCATCACCAATTAATTGAGATAGCAACTTCTTTCTATAAATAAGTTTTGTCAGTTTGATAGGATTTTGATCCATTGACTGCACAGCTGCTGTAACATTTGGCGGCAAAAAATATGCAATTATGTTACCATCGTCGCTTTGAAACTTATCAATTGGTGCATGAGCGGAGCAGTTATCTACTAGCAGAAGAGCTTTTGGGGGCAAATTATCGGATGACCTGCAAAAAAAAAAAAACAAAAATTTAAAAATAAGGAACTTAAAATATGCATTGGTTAAACATACTTCTTTGATAAATATCTTGTGAAACCAATGATGAAAAATACGGGAAGTCATCCAAGCATTTTTCGAAAAGTCATAATGAAGTGGGTTATCAAATCCTCTGAAGCATCTTGGCTTTTTAGCTTTTCCAATAACCAATGGTTTTAATTTGTGTGAGCCATCAGAATTTGCGCCTAGCAAAATTGAAACGCGTTCTTTTTGAATTTTAAATTCTTGGGCACTTTTTTCACAAGCAGCGACATATGTTTTATTCGAAAGGCAACGGAAAAATAATCCGCTTTCATCAGCATTATAGATTTGTGTTTCCAATAAACCCATTTCCGCGACTTTTGCACGAAATTTGTGTAGAAATGGAGTGACCACACCAACATCACTCGAAAGTATTTCACCACCAATTTTTAAAAACCATATTCCATGACGGATTTTAAATTTGGAAAACCAGCCATCACTTGCAGTAAATGCGTTTTCATCTTTATCGGGGTACACTTCACTAAAAATTGACTTAGCTTTTGCTTTTAATAAGGGTCCTGTCAGTGTGTTCTTCTTTTCACGTTGATTTAAAAACCACTTATAAAGACACTTTTCCATTTCCTCATATTCTGCGTTGTGTAAAGATTTTTTTTTTGCTTCTTGATAGGTGCAGGAAACTGCATCCATTATATCTTGTTTTTTTTGATTTTATCTAGCTTATGGCATATTTTGCAACATTAAAATCTTGAGCTAAACGATTTCCACTTACGCCTTCATTAAGTCTTTTTAATATTTTAACCTTAGTATCCAAAGATAAGGTGTTTTTCTTGCGTTTATTTGGAATGTTTTTTTTAACTTTTACACGTATGAACAACTTTCACTTTGACCTTCAGTCGTTAACTAACCCAAATTTGTACAAGCATATCAAATTTTACATGCAAATGACCGAATTGTACACACCACGAATTACTCGGGGATTCCCCGATTTATTTTTACTTCAATGAGCAAAAAAATAATTTGTAGTGAAAATACAAAACAAATTAATAAAAACTTCCAAAAATTAGAACCACAGGTTCTAATTTCAGAGCGTTCAATACATTGGAGCGTACAAAATATTGCAAAAAAATAATTTGTAGTGAAAATACAAAACAAAATAAAACTTCCAGAAATTAGAACTACAGGTTCTAATTTCAGAGCGTACAATACATTGGAATGGCCGGTTCTAATTTCTGGACGGTTCTAATTTGTGAGAGTTCTAATTTGTGAGATTCTATTGTAATTAAAATATTGATTTGAGCCCTTTAAAGTTGGTGACAAATTTTTCCATGTCAAAAACTTCTTATTATGTTTTAGAATAAATTTCCCAGCTAATAATATCCCAAAAATACACATGCAAACAACCCTCGCATTTCATAAGAATGTTGAAATGTACCATTCATATTGTTTGTGCGATTTCAATACCGATATTTTGACTGTTTATGTGATTAATTAGTTAAGGCAAATTTAATTGAATCCTCAAGGCTTTCCAAGTTATGAACTTATAAATATATGCATTAGATTGTATTGTAGTTGTGTATACATACAAATTTCAATAGAAAATTATACAACTTGAAATCTAGCGCACATACTTATGTATGTATGAGGGCGGATCAATAAGTCAGTGACTTTTGGAATGAAACAGTTTTTTTTTTTTTGCAAAAAAAAAATTATTTTTCAACATAATCTCCTTTTAGTTCAATACACTTAGTCCAACGTTTCTCCAATTTTTGTATCCCTTGCAAAAAATAGGATTTTTCGAAGTCCATAAAATAGGAATTTTTTTGATCAATAATTTCATCGTTGGAGCTAAATCTCTTTTATCACCGAGCCATTTCTCTAGGTTTGGAAATAGGAAATAGTCCATAGAATATGGCGGATGAGGTACCAATTCGTAGCCCAATTCATGGAATTTTGCCATTGAGGCTACACACGTCACTCGATTACGTTTAGGCTCAATTGTAAGCAAACGCGGCACCCATCTTGCAGACAGCTTTCTTAAATCTAACTGATCATTTAAAATCGAAACCACACCGCCATATGAAATGCCTACATCAAATGCTGGCATCAACAATCTCACACACTTTTACTTTTCGATCGGCCAACACCATATGGTGGCTTTTTTCGACATTTTCGGTTGTATACCCCTCAATTGGCCGTCCATAATGTTCAGCGTCATTTGTACTTGTGCGACCACGCGACCACAAAGAAAGTCAGTAAACCACTTTTTATACCCTTCACCACAGGTGGAATGGTATATATAACTTTGTCATTCCGTTTGTAATTTCTACAATATTGATCTTAGACCCTATAAAGTATATATATTCTGGGTCCTTATGAAGAGCGAAGTTGATTTAACGATGTCCGTCTGTGTGTTGAAATGGGTTTTCCGAAGACCCCAGACATGATGAGGACATGATTGTTATATATTTCTGTTACATGTGATCCATTTCTGTTTGATATTGAAAATCAGCCAGATCGGTTGATAAATGGCTGAGATATTAGCAAAAAAACACGACTACCTCTATTTTTTTCCGTAAAATCCCTTTGTTTTTATCGTCGAATATTACGCATAACAAACACATACATTTGTTGAAATTCTTTTCTTTCACCTCTTCACCTTTTATATACAAACAACAAACCAATACAAAGATTTGTCATTTAAATAAAAACCAAACAAATCTCTAATGAACGAAAACTTTTTATATACTTCTATTAACAATGATTTTATATGAGCTTCAATGGTTCAGTTGTCTAAACGCTATGTCACAAATACTTTTTTTCTCTTAGGCGCAGGTACGATTCCCACCCCCTTCAATTCAACTTTTTTTTGTACAATTTTTTTATATTCTCTTAAGACTTTTTTTTTGTTTTTTTTTTTTGTTTATTTTTTGTTTTTTTAACACTAAATAATTTATTTAAATAAAATTTTACATTAATAATTAAATAATCCATAAATAGGCTAAAAACATAAAAATTTTTATAAAATCCCTATTTTTGCTCCCATTTAAAAGAATTTATAAAAAGATTTTTAAACCATTCTATTTCTCATATATTAAGAAAATTTTATACATAATTCCCTTTTGAGTGCAACTATTTTAGGTCATAACTTATAATAATTTATAAAAAAAATTGTATAAACAATTTTCCTTCAAATTTTTAAAATTAAGCTAAAGAAATTAAAAATATTTTTTAATAAAAAAGCGAAATAAAGTCCCAAATGCAAATTTGGCAGCTAAATCAAACGTTTTTGTAGAAATAAAACACATACAGTTCTAGTGATTTCTTTTAACGATTTGTAAAAAAATATTTTTTTGGTCGAAAATAGTTTTTTTGCAACTAAAAAGATTTCTGAAAAAAATAATATGACAACACTGATTGGCATTATGTTTGTGGTTGTTGTTCTTTCTATTTTTATTTTATTTGTTGAACTTCTTTTCTTTCACCTCTTCACATTTTATACATAAACAACAAAAAATACAAAGATTTACCTAAAAACCAATCAAATTCGTTTTGAACGAAAACTGTTTATTTACTTCTATTAACGATGATTGCATATGTGCTTTAACGGCTCAGTGGTCTAAGCGCTTTGTCATAAATAGTTTTTTTTCTTTTAGTCGCGCGATCGATCCCCGTCTATTCAACTTTTTTTGCACAATTTTTTTTTTACATTTTATTAAGATATTTTATTTGTTTTTTTTTATTATTTTTAACATAACAAATACGTGCAGTACAGTTGACTTAACGATTTCGGTCAGTTTTTCTGTACATTTGGAGAACGGAAAGAGGAAAAGTTCTAAAATAAGGTACGAGCATCTTGGTTATCAAAACACAACATCTGATCAAATGTGGGCGGGATCTGTGAATTGGGCGTGGCACAAAATAGATTACTTTATATCTTAAGAACGTTTGGAGCGAAATTAAATAATACATAAATAGGCTAAAAACTTCAAAATTTTTATAAAAACTAAAACTTTAGAGCTGTAATATGACCTATGGATACGTCTTATATAGCAAAAGATCGAAAATCTTTAGTATAACATATTTGCTAAAAAACTCGGAAATATCGGTTCAGATACAAAAAATTTATGCCCAAAACATAATTTTTTTTTTAATACCTATTTTCTGGAACCATAAATCTTCCCGAGTCCAAGTTTTACCACCAAACTAAATGGTTAATTTCCTCTTAAAGGCGTCAGTATATAAATCTGTCCATTCCATATATGTCCATATATAAACTTCAGTTTTTTCCCAACCATGGTGAAGGGTATATAAGATTCGGCATAGCCGAATTTAGCCCCTTTTACTTGTTTACCCATGAAATCGATGGTGCAGAGTCCCCATAGTATTTATCAAGCTTTTCCTTGTTTTGATTGACGGTTTTTTTTCGCAAAAAATAATGTTTAATGAGCACTTCAAATTCACTTTTTTCCATTTTTACAAAAATCCACGAGGTTGTATGTTTTGAACAGCTGTTAAACGCAAAGTAAATTACGGAACGTGCTCAAAATTTGACAGTATAGTATATTAACAGGTGGTACTTGATGGGGGCAGTGTTGCATTACATATAACTACGAGGAAAGTTCAAAGTTCCGCCCTCGTATGTATGTGTTTTCCATTACCAGTTTCTAATGTATTGAGTACACATACCAAAGATGCATTGTTTTGAACTTTATATTTGTGGTTGCTGTTGTTGTTTACTTATTAATGTGCTGTTATTTTGGTGTTGAATTCAAATATTATTAATATGTTATTTGTACTGAACTGTTTTTTACTACCCTGCAGGAAAATAAGCGTCAATTGAATTTTGAGCATCTGTTCCGTGACAGGTGTAAGCAGGACCGGTCAGAAAGTACCTATCCTGTGAGCTGTGCCGTGATTGCTAAAAACATGACCGGTCTGAAAGGACTCACCCCGTGACTCCAGGAATGAACCGATCTGAAATCAAGGACAGTACAAAGATCAGGATGATCTTTTGCCGTCCTTGGTAATACATATTTTCAGTTTAGCGATGTAAGTAAAATTTAAAGTCGGGAGCGAAGTATTAAGTCAGTACAATTTCAAATTCGGGGGCGAGCTATAATTTCGGAGCGGAGTTATATATTGAACTACGGATCGAGGCATATAATCGGAGCAGAAATAAAAATTCAAACTCCCGAATGAAATGTACTATAGTCACGATAGATGTTAATGGGTGAATTGTAGTTGGAGTATAATCGTGAAATTAATAAAATTGGAGCGAAAATAAAATTTCAAACTTGGGAGCCAGTGTATAAAAGTATATTAGGGTATGCAAGTGTATTTAAGTAAACATATATAAACGTAAGAAGTAAAATTTCCAAATCCCGAAATGCAATTAAAGACGCAGAAATAAAATTTCAAACCTCTTAATCACCTTGAAACCCATTGAGGACTTGACTGTCTTGTAAAATGTCGTAAATCTTATTTTATATTTGGGAATTTTGGTGCGAGGGAGTTAAGACCTTTTTTCTAATATTGTCGGCAATTGCCTTTTATTTTCTTTTGATATTTTTTTTCCATACAATCCGAATTTTATCAAAATGGAAGCTTATCGATTGTAATACTTTTCTTCTAAGCTCTTTGGTACTCATTATAATTACTGCTTGTTGCTGTCATTGTTTTTGTTCTTCATTTATTATTACAGTACGAGTGGTATCAGATAGATTATCATTAATCTCTTTATTAATTTGTATGTATGCATTTTCATTATTACTCCAATGCAGTCAAATTTACCACAATTATTCGAATGCATAATTATGGAGAAAATCCCATTTTGGTCTACTATACACTAAGGTTGAACAATATCTGGTTTTGGTAAAATTTGGAAAAAAAACAAGTAAAAAAATGCTTAAATTCGGCTATGCCGAATCTTTGAATACCCTCCACCAATATCCTAAATAAATGTTCTCTACTCTTTATGATACAAATAATGTAAAAAACTTATGAAGTAAAATTATGGAGGTGAAAAAAATCTTTTGAGGTGAAAAACTTTTTTGGATGCGAAAACAAATTTTTTGTAGAAAAAAAATTTTGAGGTGAAAAAAAATTTTTGAGATTAAAAAAAAAATGTGGTGAAAAAAAATTTTTGTGGTGAAAAAAAATTTTAGTGGAAAAAACTATTAGAGGTGAAAAATATTTGAGGTGAATACAAAATATTATTCATTTCTAAGCGTTTGGTGAAAAAATATGAGAAAATATATTATGTACCAGTCGCTTATGACATTGTACTTAAATACACCAATTAGTATGGAAAATTTAGAGGTATCTTCACATTTTCAATCATAACCGATTTTGCTCATTTGCAATACCAAACTGCTCGGGAGGATGTCCAACAATCTGGCTAAAATAGGCACCCCCGCCTGCGTCTTCGCGTCGTGATCACCATTTCAACAGACATGCAGACGGACATTGCTAAATCGACTTAAAATTGAATTAGGATCACGAATATATATACTTCATTATGGGGTCTTAAACCTATATTTCCACATGTTACAAACGGAATGACAAACTGATACATACCCTCACCATACAGGTTGGTTGAAAAGTTCCTGCGCTCATCAAGAGATGGCACTGCTAGCTCCAAACTTTTTTTTCTCAAGTTGGTATAACTGTCCTGAGAACACATGCAAAGTTGCAAGTCATTTTGTCAATTCTTTCTTTGTTTACAAGCCATTTGAAGTTGACGTGTCATTGATTTGTTTTAATATGGAAAAAATTGAATATCGTGCAGTCATTAGATTCTTTGTTTTGAAGGGTTTAAAAGCAAAGGAAATTTATGAACAATTGTTGGAGGTGTATGAGGAGTCCTCACCTTCAAAACGCACCGTTGAACTTTGGGCTGGTGAATTTAAACGTGGTCGTATCAGCCTTGAAGACGATCCACGCGAAGGACGACCAAAAACTGCAACCACAGCAGAAATCATTGAGCAGGTACATAATATGGTTAGTGAAGATCCAAGTTTGAATAAGCGTGAAATTGCTAATGCCATAGGCATCTCATACGAACGAGTACTCCATATTTTACATGAAGAATTACGTATGAAAAAACTGTTTGGAAAGTTAGTGCCGCACACATTAACAATTCAACAAAAACTGGATCGAAAAAAAATTTCTCAGCGTAATTTGGAGCGTTTTAAGCTGAATAAAACCGACTTCTTGCCTCGTTTTATAACTATGGATGAGACTTGGATCTATCACCATGATCCTAAATTGAAACAAGAACGTTTACAGTTGATTGAAGCTGGTTGTTCAGCTCCAAAGCAGGTGAAGTCACAACGATCAGCAAAGAAGGTTATGGCATCAGTTTTTTGGGATGCAAAATGAATTTTGTTGATTGATTATCTTCAGAAAAGTAAAACAATTAACTATGAATATTATTGCAGAATTTCGGATCAGCTGGATGAAAAAATTCGTGAGAAAAGACCTGGTTTAAAGAAGAAAAAAAACATTTTTCATCAAGACAATGCACCTGCTCACAAAAGTGTTTTGACGATGGCTTAATTCAAAGAATTAAAGTACGAATTGCTTGAACATCCACCTTATTCACCAGATTTGGCTTCCAGTGACTTCTATCTCTTCAGAAATCTCAAAAAATTCCTTCGTGGAAAGCATTTTTCTTCGAATGAAGAGGCCATAGCAGCCGTAGACGGTTGTTTTGCAGAGCTTCCGGAAAACCATTATAAGGATGGGATAAAATTATTGGAAGATCATTGGAACAAGTGTATTGAGCTTCTAGGAGATTATATTGAATAAAAAAATATATGTCGTAACAAAACAGTATTCTTTCATTTCGAGCGCAGGAACTTTTCAACCAACCTGTATATGGTGGAGGCTATAAAAATTGGGAAAGTTTCAAAGAAATTTAAAGGTTTTCATTTTCTTCCAGGTTTCAAACTTAACATTTTTAAGCAGCAAACAAATTTTTGAAACTTTAAGCGGAGTGAACAATCCGATGGTGGGCATGAAAATACTCTCGACTTTTTCTTCATTTCACACCATGGCATGTATGAAGTAAGAACATTTTTACCTCTAAGTAATTTAGATCATTGTAACTTTTCCGCATCTTTCGCGGCTTCCAACAATGTTTTAACTTTAAATAAGAAACGTTCGATTTTTATATATGAAATGACACAATAGGAGAATTGAAGGTGAGCACGAAAATAATTTCGAAATTTTCTTCATTTCACACTGACAAGCATAAAGTGAGAAAAATTTAATTAGAAACTATGTTTCCTCAATGGCTATAATGATGGTGCTGCCATAATGGTAATATTGATTGGAATGAAATTTGTTCATAAAAAGCGATTCGGCTAAACTAATTAATAATATTAAATATAATTCTAAACAGGTAGGTTAAGAGGCTAGAACAATACACACAATACTTCGTGCTAAAGTTCTTTCCGATCCTCAGAGCAGTCAATCCTAAAACTAGTTAGGGTTAATCAGCTATCCTATCTTTTGAGATCATGCAGTCAAAAGGGTTCATGCGGATCTCAACGTAAAAAAGCCACTGTTCTGGATTGTATGGCAGCACTGGTACTCAAGTAGTGCTCTTCCACGCTAAATCATCCAATGGGTAACCTCTTTAACTCTTCGTACCGTGCAGAAATCTTTCCCATCATGCTGAATGGTTGAAAATGTTCAGACAAATTCTAAGAAGGATACGATCAAGAACCTTGACAACTATTGCTCGAACTCTGCACCTAAGAATATGATGGAGAACTTGGATAATTACCGTATTGATAATTATCTGGACCTCACTCTTCTTTTAAGATATCGACAGTATGGTTTTCCTAGAAGACGTTCTACGGGATTCATTAGTTTGGTGAAAGAAAATTAGTTGCTCTGATATTTCCAGAGTCGTATGTGACACGGCGCACTGGTATACAAGTTTATTGTCATCAATTTTTCCTCGGTGTAGGCTTAGCCTATTGGAAGTTGAGGACAGATTATAAATGATACACTCAATCCTGACCTTACGACAATCCCCGAGTGGAATCATGCAAATAAGATTAAGTAAAGTAAAAATCTGAGGTGTCAATATTGTGAAATCAGTAACTTTTTATATTCTACGCATGAGAATTCAGTGTGATATCCTGAAAGGGTGTGAAATGGCGTTTCCAAACGAGTTATACCAAGAAATGTAGAGGCTGTTATGGCGACGACATTAGAGAGCCGTGCGAAGTTGCCCAGACTTGAAAGCAAAAAAGACTTCAAACAATAATTTTTATAGTTTCTTTTCTATTACTAAGTTAAATTCATTTTTTCATTTACATAAGTTCGGACTAAATAAATTTCTAAAGAGAAAAATAAACTCCAAAAAGAAAAAAACATAGCCATTTTGCTGATTTTTTCATGTAAATGGCCAAAAATGCTGATTTTTTTAAATGTTTGTATGGCGAACCCCCCAAGGGGGTTCCAGGGGGTGTGCCACTGGCTTGGGCGAGTCGGTCCTGAAAAGTTAGTGGGGGTCGGTCATACATTTGGACTCGATTGGAGCAATCTAAATGGGTCAAAGTGGGATTTTTCAAAATTTGACCCTACAAGTCAAAAGTCGGGACATCAGAATTCGTTTTAGAGGTATGGTTCCTTCGGCAAAGTTTCTTATTTTGATCCCTAGAATACGATTTTCCTTGTACGTTGAGCGATTTTTTTGCCCCCCCTACAAATCGACCCGCCCTAGTATACAAAGATATTTCATCCCATTCAATCACCTTTCTGTTTACCCCACCTATGTATATTTGACCGAAAATGGAATACAACTTCCATATGTGGGCTAGAGCTTTTGGACCATGTACAAATGAGGACGTTGGCGCTCATTGATTATAGCTATATAGATTCGTTACAGTATTGTTGAAATGTCGGTTTTATATCGATCGATATTACCATGTAAATTGTTTTGCCAATTTAAGTGAACTGATTTCTAAAGCCTGGGCTTATGTTAGTAGAACACACTTGCACAATGCACTACATGAGAATTCGTTCAAAAGTCGTACAAGACGTATGTGGTATAAACTTTCTGCAAATATATTCCCTGTTTCTTAATATATCCACAGACACTACACCCTTTCTAATTCTACCACAAATCAGTAGGGGGTATTTTCTCTACAATGAAGGTAATCTCGGGGTCACCCATCTATATCTCTTCTACAGCACCAATAGGGTATGAAATTGTAATTAAATGCGATACTTTATGGTGTGCAAGATAATCAGCTTTTTGCTCAAACATTTATTATCATACCCTTTGTGTTGTTGTTTGTGAATACTAAAAATAAACCCAACTTATAGTATATCTACCACCTCAGAATGACTATCTGAGTCGATTTAAAGATGACTGACCCTCCACCCGTGTGTGTGTCTTGAATAAAAGTTTTGTACTTAGAATTCTAATAGCCCAAGGACAAACCCTATTGAAGTTGGAATCGTTCCATATTTCTCCTATAGAATGGTACTTTTTGAACTAGGCCTAAATGGTGTTTAGACACACGAAACTGTAGATATCTGGTGGGATAAGTTTTGAATGTGATATAGCACCGTAAACCACGCTACCAAGTTTTAGATAATCGAACTATATTTAGATACAGTTCCTAAAATTATTCCAGCTTTTCTGTATTTTGTTAAGAGAAGCAAATATCAAGAAATTCATCCGACTTCCTAACAATTCTTTGAAAAGAGGATAGAAAAGAGATTAAAGGTAGTGATAGATGAAGGGCTTCATATAGGGCAACTCTGTAATCGGCCGAGATGATAAATCTTAGAACGGTTGTTATATACCATCTGATGGAGAGTTGGCGAAATTTTTAGCTCATAGCCCTATTATGTTATTTTAATTTGATGGGGTTAGTGCTAGGGGAACACCGAAGGAGGAAGTTGCGATATGTATGAGGGATAGAAAATGCATAAATTTAATTTTACTAAATTGATGCTGCCGTTGCTGGATATCGAACACGCAACCCTATATATAACAGTCCAATGTGTTTTCCACTGCGGCACAACGACTTGTAAACAAACTTTTTCGGCATTTTTGTTCAGATTTTCCGCCCTGTTCATAAAATCCTTCCCAGAGCTTAGACCGCTTTCTGAAATTAGGGTATCTAATAGTCGCCATGCGCAGCTTTAATATTTTTCCTTGCTCTTTGAATTCTTTGAGGATATTGCATTTAAATGACCTACCAAATTTATTTTTTATGTGATCGAAATTTCATGAAAATCGGTTGGTGTCACTGTCGATATTTTTCTATGATTAAAATGTATACAATTAAAAATAATATTTTACAAAAATAAAAATTTAATCTGGGCTTTGGTTGTTTTTCATTGAAATTTAATCGTACAAACAATTAAAGTTTTGGTATTTCGGTAGTTTTTATGTTTGTAAATATAATTAATTTGTTTGTTAATACAATTAAATTTTAATTAAAAGTGAAACTATATACAGAAAAGCTATTTGTGTTAACAGATAAACAAATTACAGTATACAAATCAGTAATGACACAGTTAGTTAAAAGCAACATTTTACATCGGCATCCATTAGCCATTTAATTCAAAATTTCAAACTGCTTTATCTTGAATGCCCCTAATTTTGTGTTTCTATACCCAGCAAAAAAAAGTAGAAAAAGAAGCAGTGATTTTGATTCCGGTGTTGTGAAAATTTGTATCGGAACCAATGATTTCATAGGTGTCATATGGTGGAAGTTTTATTTTATGATCTCTTTTCATTGCTTCTAAAGCCCTTTTTATGGTTTAGTGAATAATGAGATCTTTTGATGTTCCCAAACAAATTTTGAATTTGAAATTTAGATTTTAACAGAACATCAGTAATCGACCTGAGAATTTAACTGGCACTTATGTTGTTGTTTCCCATATAAAGTTTGAATTCGACTGTTGGTTAAATTATAACGGGACATTCAGTAATCGGGCATTATTTATTAAATTACTCTATTCGAAGTTCTTGCAATTTTTAGTACAATAATTTTTTGCTTTTCATAGCAATAATAACTACGATTTTAAGAATTTAAAACCTCGTAAATTGCACGTTAAAAATTGAAACAAAGCACTTAAACTTAAACCATAATTATAAATTTCAAATTTTTTTATAAAAATATCTATGATTAATGTTTAACTTTGGTTGTTTTTAAAACAAGTTACCCTTCATACATTTGAAAAGTGTTAAATTTTATTAAAAATTACATTTTTGAAGTTGTGAAAAAGAACTGCCTTAGAAGAGGAAAATCAGAACTAAACGATACTTTGGAATCAATGAAAGATTAATTCCTTTAGAATCACTTCCATTTATTTTTGCTGGGATATGCTATCAAAACTTGCAATTCATAAGAAATAAAATTGTTGCTTAGGCAAATATGAAAAGAACTTAGTTTATTTCTGTGTTTATGGATACTTCAAATAAATTTCACAATAACTCTTAATAACATCATAATTTTACATTTAAGTACAAAGTGTTGTTTTAGTTACGAGTAAATAGTGCATAGTGCTAACCTATGTTAGCATAATTCAATTACATTAAGATCTAGCCAAGTATCAATAATATTTATTAAATGTTTAATTAACACATATTTACCATTAAAGAGTGAAATTATAAAGAAGGAGTTAGAGTTTTGTTTAGTTATTCTGTAATTAATAAAAAAAATCTAAATGAAAATTGGATGTGTGGCAGCGAATAGACAATTATAATAGTGACGTTTAATTGTTGATTTGTATCAATGTTAGGTAAAATTGTGACATCTCACAAAACATTTATAAAAATTTGTTGAAAACTTCACTATGATAACACACGCGGTACGGTGTTGAATTTTTTATTGGGCATACAAGTTAATAATGTCGATTTTTTTTTTTGCTTGAAAAATGCATTTATTATGATAACAAAATGAATTGACACATTATTCAAAGTATTATCCATCGTTAGCCACTACTTGTTCCCATCTGTCTGATAGCATATGGATTCCGCGCCAAAAGAACTGCTCCGGTTTTGAGGTAAAGAATGAATCAAGCCAATTTCTACTACTCTGTTCTGAAGTGAAGCGTATTCTTGTAAGGGTATTCTGCATCGATCGAAACAAATGGTAGTCAGAAGGGGCAAAGTCTTGGCAATAAGGAGGGTGAGCCAAAACTTCCTATCCTTTGTTTTCCAAATAATAGTTTTTGACCGGTCTTGCAACATATGGCGGAGCGTTGTCATGATGGAAGATTATGGCCTCATGTCTGATCGAATATTCTAGTCGTTTTTCGTTTATTGCTCTATTCAAACGAATTAATTGTGTTCGGTCTGACCCGATTTCAACAGCTCATAATACAAAACAACCTTCTGATCCCACCAAATACAGAGCATTACCTTTTCGCCATGGATATTCGGCATCGGCACTGAATTGGCTGGTTGGCCGGGCTTCACATATGACTTTGCGCTTGGGTTTATTGTAATCTATCCATTTTTCATCACCAGCAACAATAAAATAAAAAAATTACTTCTTTTTGTAGCATTTCCGATATACAAAATCGCCTTTCAACATCTCTCGGCTTCAATTTATATGGGACCCAATTTCCTCGCTTTTGAATGAATCTCAATGCTTTAAAACGTAGGGAAATGACTTGTTGTGTGACTCCTAATGATAATGCAATTTCTTTTAGCGTTTGACAACAATCTTTGTCGAGTAATGCTTCCAATTCCTCATCTTTGAACTTTTTCGGCTGACCAGATGTCTCCTTGTCTTCTGTGTCGGAATCACCACTTTTGAATCGCGCAAACCATCCCTGCGGGAAAAGAACCTATCTCAGGACACGTCACGTGACCGGTTCATTGTGATGGGAACCGGTCACGGGACCGGTCACTTTAACATGGGCTTGTCCTAGGAGGGGGTCACCTGCCCTCTGTGATATGTCACAGAACTGGTTTAAAAAACATGTCATGACTTTTAAACCGGTCACGTGATAGATACTTTTGTAACCGGTCCTCTTTTCACCTATCCCGTGATATGTATTTTCGGAACCGGTCCAGTTTTCACCTATCACGGAACATGTCCAAATTCCCCACCGACCCCTTTTTTCCTGCAGGGATCGTTCACAAGTTTTAGCAGCCGTTTTCTTCAAATGAAAGAAGGTTACCAAACTTCCCCGAAAAACATCATTTTAGGCACAAAATTCGACATTATTATAGCAATTAAAAAAAATGTGTGTTTACACTTTGGCGTCTATCGAATACTGAATAATACTGACAGATGTTTACCCTCCAAAATACCATATTTGTTATTCTTGATACAAACCATATGTGATAGTTATGCCATCTGTTGTCCAAATCGACATTATTTACTTGTATATCCAATAATATGTTTCAATTACAACAAAAAATTTGTTGTGATTTTGAAATTTTCACTTTCATTTGCAGCAAATGAATACGGAAACAATAAACACATGTCTTTCAATACCAACTGTTAGGTGATTTGACATTTTTAACTAAGAAGACTTATGAAACACAGCTAATTCGTAAATTGCAGTTAAACTCAACAAACCAATATAAAATAAGCAGTCATCATCTGTATTGTTTAAAGAAGAGATATTTAAAATTAACATTATAAGATGGAAAAAATGTGAATGCAGAATAAAACACTTCGTCCGCCTATTATTGATTTGAGCTATATGCCAATATGTCGTTATCGATAAGGAAAGTTTTAAGCCGATATAATTTATGTTTTGTATTAACAAGGAAAATATTTACATATTTTTTGAAAAATGATCAGTGGCTTAAACCAACAATAAACTGACGATTTAAATTTTATTTAATATTAAAAAATTTTATAATTTGTAATAAAATGACATAAATTGCAGATGTTTACACTCACTTAATAATTCGAAGTTTATTGCCAAATTTTTTTTCCAACCGAATTGAGACGGTTGGTTATCAAAATCGAATTAGAAATTTCATATTCACTTTAATTGCAATCGTTTAAATATTGGTCGATTATTACGATTTTGTAAAGGCCTAAAATTATTAAGCAATGGATTGCCATTAAAATCTCTAATAAGAAAAAATTTCATAATTTGCTCATTAGATATAAGTAGAGGTTCTGGGAAAACTGTCCATGTTACAGCTTCAGCACAAGGGGGTGTAGTTAAAGATCCCATGTACGTATAGAATTTTTTAGTCATTAAGTCTCCCAATAATTGGCCCAATGTAATTGGATTTTGTAGTACAGCTGTCGATTCATATTCGATAACATCAGGTAATCGATTGAATATTTCATTTAAACCCGGATAATCTACAGCAGGATTCTACAAAAAGTACAGAATATTATTATTTTTGTTTTTTTTAATCAAAAGTAATAAGTATATTTTTTTTTAAACACCTACCTGTGCAATTTGAAAGAATATACCCAATACTGCTAAACCATCGCGATTTTGAATTGCTAGATCCACCGTTTCATATCTGATATTTTTATGAACTATATGCATTTCTACATCAAAACGTTGACCGTTTATGGCATGTTCGGAGCCTTTAGTAGTCGGACTACCCCAATGAAAGTGTACATTAACAGCTTCATAAACACTTCTTAATATTCCACCAGTTATAGAGGGTTTCCTACCATTTGTTGTAACCGGAACCTCAAATTCAACTGCGATGAATTATAGAGAAATATTTTATAATATTAAAGCAATTTGATATTTTTACCTGTGTGGCCATTATTATCCAGTGTTACATTTCCAGACAAAGGAATATCATAATTTGGAAATGTTATTGGTACTAAAGGCAAATTGTAGGCCTAATTAAAAAAAAGAGAAAAACACATTAATTTTAAATACAGTGGAGCTTTTGCTTAGATATTTCGTAGAAAATCTATCTAATTTAACGAACATCGTTTTTAGCGATCTTCTATACAAAGTTATATACTAACTGGCCCAACAACTTCTACATAACGGAACTACATTGTATTATACACAGAAAAAATTATTTTAAGTTTTTTTTTTTGATTTTTTGTTCATTTTTAAAATTAAAGTTTAATCATATCAATTAAATTTTTAATTGATAATGAACTTGGTGTAAAAAATATTCTAGTTTACAATAAATACTATTAACCACATATTAAACATACAGTTATTTAAATTGCAAAAATCAAATCCCTGAAGAAAAAATAAAATATTTATTAAAAATATTTTAAATATTACGCATATTAATAAAAGTGTCATAACTAATTTTTTTTTTATGAAAGAGAACGGGACTAATTGTTTAAATTTACAAAAACAACATACTCTATCTAGTGTTTGCATACATCAGGGTATTTGGCTTCAGATTTAAAAAGTTATTGATAAAAAAAATTAAATTTTGATAGATTTTTCAGATCGATAATCCGAAGATATTTCTGTTAAATTAAAGACGAGCTTGATAATTTATTTTATTTCATACTATTAATTTTATGAATCTATAAATAAATTATAATCACTTCATATCAAGGATTCAATAATTTGTTTTGTGAATCTGTTCGGAAACGATTTTTGGTTATTTGATTTGTTAAAATTTAATCAATTTGATTGATTCTATGAAAAGAATCAACAAAAATCAAATTGATTCCCTGAATTTGATACTAATCAAATAAAATAGAAAGTTATTCAAACAATGAACAGAATTTTGCAAGTCGAGTCGTTAAAAACTGAATCAGATTTAAAAATTAAATCAAGGAATCATGTTTTTAAAGGTCTGTTTTAAAATATTTAAAAACTGTTGAAATTTGAATTTGTTAAAATTTGTATTCTTTTTCCAGAATATTTATTTTTAATTTTTAGCAAAAATCTTCGAAAAATCATTTTAAAAAAAGGAAAATTTGAGTTACGGATTTTTGGGTATTTCAACTTTAAAAATGGGAACTTGTTTGGCTACACTGCGGATACGCATGCACCAGTTATGATAAAGTTGGTAACATCGTATTTTTTGTGGTAAAAGTACTATGGTACTCCTATGAACTATTTGGTACAAAGTATTTAGAAATTTTTATGCGTTGATGAATTTCACACAAACATATGCATATTTGATAAAAAAAAATATTGAAAATTTGATTAAAATTTTAATTGATTTGAATCTGGAATTTCAATCAAAAATTTTATTAAAACTTTAATTAAGTTGATGCTGGAATTTCAATTAAAAATTTGATTAAAATTTTGATAGATTATAATTTTAACTAAAGTTATAATTGATATAATTAAAACTTTAATTGAAAATGTAAAAGATTTTTGATTAAAAATGTAATTGATATGAAAATTTAATTGATTGAAAATTTCTATTAATTTTAACAAAAAAAAAAAAAAATAATATATGTAACAACTGTTCCAAATTCAATTAAATTTTTAATTGTATTTTATAATATATTAATTGAAACTAGGTGTTTTTTCTGTGTAATTTTTTCCCTCTAATATGCAGCACTAAAAGAAAAAAGAACGAATCTGAAGTTAAGAATCTTTCAACAAAGGATGTTTCCCAAAACAAAGAATTTGCTTTATCCGTGACGCAGGGAAAACTATTTTATGGCTTACTACTGGGGAAAATTATTTTCATATTTTTATTCATTTGAATTGTAGATAAAATTTGATAAACCCATCTAAAAATCGAAATATATATGAGCATACATGATCATACATAGGTTTGTATATGATCATACATGGGCATACATGGTCATATACGTCCATACATGATCTCATATATGACCGAATATCTTCGGATCCGAAATTTGAGGGTATATGGTGATATATGTGCATATATTATCATAAATGCTCATATATTATTCATGTATGCTCGTATATCATCATATACGTCCATATACCCTCAAATTTCGGATCCGAAGATATATGGTCATATATGAGATCATGTATGGTCATATATTGAACAATGTATGGACGTATATGATCATGTATGCCCATGTATGATCATATACAGGCCCATGTATGATCATGTATGCTCATATATATTTCGATTTTTAGATGGGAAGTTCATTTCCGCATAATTATGTAGGGAAATGCTAAATCATTTTTAAAAGTTTTTTTCTAAAGTTGGAAAATTTATCTTTTTTATTTGTCCTTAAAACACATACATTTGCCACATAATTTGGATACATTTAAACCATATTCATACTTGGCACTTCGATGAATAAATAGAAGGGTCAACCTTGCACATCATTTCATTAAGAAATATTTTAAAAAGAAGTCAAAGTTTTGAACAGTATTTCCTTATTTTTGATACATACAAATTATTTTAATATATTTTTTTTCTCAAGTTGCCACCAAAAACCTTCAAATTTTATACTCGACACTATTTAAGTGGTGGTTTGGTAAAGATAATTCACCAAAACGCCAATATTTGCCCCCTGTACTTTTTTTATTGCTAAGATTTAGGAGGCCCAAGATTAACATTTTGGGTAGAACATATATTAAGTTCAATTACACAGAGAATACCTTGCAAACTGAATGATTTGGTTGCAGCAACTGAATTATTTGTTTGAGCTAATCAAATATATCCTGACACAATTGAATATTTTTTTTGTATTAAACGAATTCTTGTTGTATTAACCGAATTTCTGTTACCACAAACAAATACCAAACCATTCGGTTGGCAAAAAATTTGGTTCTCACAATCAATCAATTAAAATATTAGAAAAAAGCAAAACTTTGGCCCCTTACATTTTATTTTTTTATTATGGAGAGGGGCGAGATGTTAATTTTTTTGTGTAAAATCTACCGTTAATTCAATTGGCTAATTGAATAATATTGTTCTTTAGAAAATTTCCGAAAAGCTCAACATTTGGTCCCCGATCTATTTTTGTTGTAAAACATGGGGGCCAAAGATTAATTTTGTTAGTTATGATCTGCAATTGAGTTTAATAGCGATTTAAATAATATTGTGGATAGAAGAACATCAAAATCCCCAATATTTGGCACTCGTACTGCATTGTTTTTAATCCTTCTAAAGGCCGAAGGTTGATTTTTTCTGCATTTAGTTCAAAGGACTAACTAATAATAATATTATGAAATGAAAAATATCAGAAAACAAAAATATTTGGCACCCATGAGTCCTAACAATAAAAAAGCTAGGGGATGTGGGAAAAATATGCAATTTTTTTCAAAATTTGAATTATTTTTAAAATATATTTGGATATACTAAATGGATTTGCAAGACTGATCTCTCTATCTATTAATTTCGTTTGGCAAAACTGAGCAGTTTAAAGAAAATTAAAAAAAAAAACTTAATTTTCGAGGTCTTTAAAATACCCTTTAATAATTCCCAACATGATTTAATTCCATGAAAAGAAAAATTATAAATAAATTTTCCTGGTTTGACTTGAAATTCGTGTTTAGGAGGCCAAAATATTCTATTAAAAGACTTTTTGTAGAAGTTTGTGTCAAAAAGTCAATTTTTTGTTAGATTTTATATAATCTGTAGTAATACTAGCTGTTAAGGAAGAGACTCCCCGTCATCCCCTTTCGGAGAATTATCCCATAATCCATCTGACATATATTTTAAATTTAAGGTCTCTAGCCAGATTGGTTTATGCAGGCTGTTAAGAATTTTTAAAAAAATCCATTTCAGCGGATGTCTACGCCTACGAAGGAATCGCAATACGAAATTTCAACTGTGTAGCTGCAGCGGTTTTGGCTAAGCGTTGTTGCTTCGCTGAGTAAGTGTGCGAGTGAGAGAGACAAGTCAGTAAGTCTCGTTATTCTTTTGTATATAAAGATTTTAACAAGAAGATAGTCTAAACATCTTACAATCCAGTTTTCTTGTTATGACTAGCGCATTTCCGTTGAAGCAACTGAAGAATTCGATTGTCAACACGAACGTGTTTTCCTTGAGTATGTAGGAGCAAGGACCCTATAAACCAGGATGAACAAACTACCAAATTTTTAGCCACCCATGATGCCATGATGCCAAATGGAGCGACTACAAAAAAATTCTTAGTCGAGACCACAAAATTCTTAATCGATTTACAGAAAAACTTAGCCTCTGGCAAGGGATGTACCATCTCAAACATGTATACATTTGCATTACAATCACTGTACTTGCGCTACAACCCTTGCTAGAGGCTAAGTTTTTCTGTAAGTCGGCTAAGAATTTCGTGGTCTCGACTAAGAATTTTTTTGTAGTCGCACCATTTGGCATAATGGCATCATGGGTGGCTAAAAATTTGGTAGTTTGTTCATCCTGGTTTATAGTGTCCTTGGTAGAACACCAACATTTTCTCAAGGAATTCGGCCTTTAAATTTCAACTCTTATACTACGTTCAAAATTTTCGATTTAAAATTTTACTGCAATCGAAATCTTTTAAGGGTTTAGTATAAATGCAGATTTTATAAATGCTTTTGAACTGGAGACTTACTTACCATTGTAAGATCTATTGGTGATTGCATGCGACCTGTGCATTGTGGATAGTCTGTACCCCATGCTTGAGTATCTTCATAACCCCAATCGGTACTGCGCTCAATACTCGTTAAAGTTGCTAAAAATTTTAATAAAATATTACTTTATATTCGAGAAACATTTTGTAATCAAGACAATTTAACATTTACGTATATATACCAGTATACACTCAAGATATTATGTAGTTTACTGTTTATAGTTTAATAAAAAAGTTTACAGTTCATTTAAAAATAAAGGAACATAACATAAATTTATATTTCAAATTTTAAACATTTGTTCAAAATAATTTACTGTGATAAAGCTATTTTTTTTTAAGTTTCATTTAAATACACTCAAAAAAGACATGAACTAAAAATTAATCCAAAATTTTCTTTAAAATTGTTTAAAATTTTTTTCCAATTAAGTAAAATTTTATTGAAACTTTCTTAAAAATTTTCTGAAAAAAATTCCTATGTTTGCGTAAAAACAAAATAGTTTATATACTCAGAAATATTTCATACCTTTCTTAAGAAATTTTTCTTGTTTTTAGGAAAAAAAAACAATTTAATAATTCTTAAGAAAAACATGTCAGTTTTAAGAAATTCGCATACTAAAATATAATAAAACTAAGTTTAGTTCAAAAAAAAAAAATATTAGAACGTAATTAACTCCCATTTAGTTCAAAAAATGTGTCTAACTTAAAATGAAAAAGTACGTGAACTTAATAAGTGTTCATTTTTTTCAGGAGTATTAAAATTAACCAAATTTTTGAAAGCCATTTCCAAATTCAACTTTTAAGTCTACCACTTTCTAATTTTTAAGAATTTTTTTCTAAAAATTAGTTTAGGCAATTAAAAACAAAAAGTAAGAAATTTTTTACTATGTAATAATAAAAATTTATTTGGTTTTAGAAACTGATGAAATATTTCTAAGGAATATTTTCATGCAATTTAGTTCAGATAAATTTTAAAAATTTTAATAAAATATATTTTTATTTTTCAAAATAATAAACTTAGGTATAGACATTTTTCCATTTTCCAATAATAATAAGAAATTTAACTGTGATATTTTGTATTTTTAAAACAATTTCCTTAATTTAGTTAATTTAAGAAGACAAAGGACCCCAAGTGTTCCTTAGCCATAGATGCACTTAGGGCGTTCCTTTTGTAGTTTTCTCAATAAAATTAGTTAACTTAGGGCGTTCCTTTTTGTAGTTCTCTCAATCAGAACCGTTAATTAACTACTAAAATGATCTTTCTTTGTCACAATTTATTACGTATCATGATATCCTGCGGTACATTTTTTAATTTTTTTACTTTTTTCCAAATCAAATTTAATTTATATTTTAAATACATGAGTTTAGTACAATTCAGTTTAATTTAAAGACAAAAATGTATAGCAAAAATCTTGTTAAGAGCAGTGTCCTCACAAAGCAGAAGTCGTTCGAAAGTGGGAAAATTCTTACACAATGAGTGTAAAGAACTTTAAAATATATAACCTTTATTATAGAAACAGTTTCACATTTATTAGAAAATTTTTATCAAATTTAAGAATAATTTAAACTTAAAGGAAGTTCTATTTAACTTAATGTTAGAAAATATTTTCTTATTTTTAGGAAGTTAAGTTTTAGTTTTTAGTAAAAAAAAATTATCTAATGAATTTAAATAAAATAAAATTTTTCTTAAAACTAAGGAAACATTTCCTAACTAACAGTACAACTTTAGATGATGTATGAACTAATTAAGATGAAATTTTACTGTTTTGTAATAACAGATTAATTTCTCAGAAGTAAAATTTTTATACAATTTAGAAATTTTGTACAAACTTGTAGTAAATATTGCTAAAAAGTGTCTTTGGCGCCATTTTTATTTCAATTTTTCCTCTAAATAAGTTAATTTTCCTAAATTCTAGTTGATTTTTTTTGAGTGTATTTTTTTTTTTTTTTATGAAATTAAATAAAAATTTACCCACAAAACGGAAATTTATGGTAACAGTAATAGAAAATTTAACAAGATATGAATTTTCAATAATTGTTACGGACACAAATGTTTCAAAAAAAAAAAAAATATTCAAAAATTCAAATTTGTGTTTTTATTTATTTATTTATTTTATTTATTAATCATATAATAACAAATTATATGTTAATACCCTAACCGAGTGCTAGCAACAAAGGCCTTCGGCTCGTTGTAGCGAAAACAGACCAGAGCCTTTGGTGGGAATTGAACCCACGACCCCCGCACTGAGAAGCTAGCACGCTACCAACTAGCCTACCGGGGCGCTCACTTGTTTTTTTTATTTAAAATTGTTTTAGTTGAAATTACAAGAACTTCCTAAACACACACACATGTGGTTATTCACACAAAATGTGTCTATAGACTGCGTGTGTATACATTTTGTAGATTAAATAAAAAAAAAAAAAACAAATATATGTATAAAAAACGGAAACAATTTCAAATAGATGAATAATCAGTTATTTTTACGGAACTGTAGCATTTATCTTTAACTCATTTATCATTTGTTTGTTAGTGATGTGTCAGTTATTTAAACAGCATTTAAAAAAAAATAACAAAAACCATTTGAGTTAAATTGAAAACTAAGTAGAACTGGATTTACATGAAATATCATTTATTTTAATTACAAACTATTTTTAGTGTATATACACCCATTCCTCTTAAAATACTTAATATTCACATAATTACTATTCACATATTTTAAGGAGATGCAAAAAAATTCCTTTTTAACGACGCAAGTTAAACTCGTAATACGCGAAAAGGTTGTATATCTTTGATCCCTTTTAATGAAAAAATATATTTTTAAAATTCAATATAGCGGATCCAATATTGCACACGATTTATTTTTATTTGAGAATAGTAGTTATATTTTTATAATTTAAAATAAGGTGTTTTATTTTAGAAATTCAATAGATTCACTAATTTTCATTTCCAAAAACTAACTTTATATTCTTATTAGGCAACGGTCACTTTCAAAAAAAAATTTCACGCCATCTTGACTTCACCATACTGAATTTAAAAACGGCCACTCGACATTAAAGTGCGTATATTTCTAAATTATCAGCAACAATTTTAACCACGATTCATTTTAAAGTGAAAGGGTTTTCTGGTTCTTTAAATTTTTTGTCAACCGATCAATTCAATCCGCCATATTTAATTTAAAAATATTCCACTGCATTAAAAAATAAATAACTATTTTATCCGATTATTTACAAATACTTCAATTTTGGGAAGACGTTTGAAACGGAAGTACAGTAAAACCCTTTAGGTCAAAATTTGTGTACACAGAGACAAAAAATCATAATTAAATCAATAATATCATATTTAAATTAACATCTTATTTTTCTATGCATATTTTTAACTTATGTATGATTTTTTTATGAATATAATTATATTTTCTAGTACATAAATTAATATGATGACATTTTAAATTTTATTTTCGCATTTTAAAAATATTAGAAACATATTTAAATTAAAAAACTAACTTAATTTGATTGCAAGGCTGCTTATATTTAATTTAATGTTGTTTTTACTTGATTCTAAAAAATTGTTTTTCTGCGTGTAGGATAAAGTTATCGGTTATAATTTTAAAAATTATTTCCACATATTTACATTTCAATGCTGGTTTTTGAAATTCGATATGACGGTTTCAGAATGGCCAATCCATTATATTAAAAAGCTATTGCTTAGATATTCACTCAAAATAAAAAATTTGACTTTTGTAAAGACTTTCAATAAAAGCTGCTCACTTTAAAAAAAAAAAAAGATTTTAAACCGGCAGTCACCATGAAATAGTAAATATTTTAAAAATATTTTTTACAATTAAAACCAATAATAATTTTGGACGAAAATTTGGTCCGGTTTAGCTCATTTATATATCACTTTTAAAATCAAATTAATGATCACAAAATCACTTCAAGTTGTTGAAGAAATTAATAAAGTTTACCTGGACTTTGAATTGAAGGATATGCCAGAGGCAGTAAAAAATATATTTTTCCTAGCATTTCGGCTTTAACCATAGCTTGCAGTTTTTTTATAAAAATTACTTTTGTTCTTTTGATTAATAACTTTAGACACCACACAAGTGACTGAAAATGTTTATTACTATGTTAGATATTTTATAGCAAAAATATTTAGAAAGTTTATGAGAAAAAAAATTACTGAATATTCCGTTAATATTAAACGAATAATTAACTTTAATTTTCCTATGGAAAATACCAGCCAGTTTGTGAGTTTAAGTCTTAGTTAGTTCCTAAGGAGACATTGTGAAAATGGAGCTTAAAGTTGTAGTCTAAATCAAGTAGAGACCTAGTTTAATTTATGTATGGCTTCTTTACTTAGTTTTCAATATCAAGGTAAATTTTTCTTTTCTTCTTTTGCAAATCTTTTATTAAACCATGACATGTGAGATTGTTCATACAATGTTATGTAGGATCATTTCAATTACACTGGGTTACACATATTTAATTTTTTTGATTGTAAGTGCTACTAATTTTTCTAGTACTCCCAAAATCGGAAAAAACCTTAGTCATTTGGCGTCAATTTAAGTTTATTTTCGTTTTTATGATCTCTGATAGAGTAGTATGTACTTAGGCCGCAAACAACAGGCTTTCTTGACTCCCTTTTAGACTCATATTACGCTTGTCAAATTTAGTTATTTATATGTTAGATACTTGCCGTCCACAACTATAATATTGGCCCATTCCCATTCCTCTTGTAATGATAGAATGTCCATTGAAAAATCCCGTTAAGGTCTTTAAGTTTTTCCTGTCTAGGGAAAGTAGTATGCTAGAGTTTTCACTAGATGGAGCGATAAATCTTTTCGCCTGACGTTGGACAACATTAGCATTCCAGCATTCAACTGGCTTAGATCCATAAGTTTTCTTCTTATATACGAAATGTCAGGGCCAAATGACTGCATTCCTTGCTGTTGGCCAAACGCTCAGTCCGTTCGATGTTCCTCGTGGCCAAAAACCCAGCTAAGGATCAGTATCTTTCATCCACCGAGCTTACTGAGACACTCAATGCAGTTCAGGATAAATCTAGACGACGCGCCATTTTACAATAATGCCCTAATTGCTGCTAGACTGTCCGAAGTAACAGAAATAAGTACCCTCCTTATGCCTTGGCGAAAGTCTTCGCCTGAAATATGGACGGGTTCACCGACTCCCACACCCATATCTCGATTAACCTGTTTCGAGCCATCAGTGATCCACAAATTGGGAACGTATATGGGGTTCCCAATATTTCCTGGTCCGGGGCATCTGGACTTGAAAAAAATCATTTCGTAATTCTTAACAAAAATATCATTTTGTGACATGTTATCCAAAGCCAGGTCCAAAGTCAGGTCACTTCCTTTAATGTCACTAAATTTCCGTAGATGCAGGACAACCTTACTGGCGTTCTAAGTTACCGAGACATATATAGGTGGTATATTTAGCATATTATGCTTATACAGGATAAGCGAGGTGCGAATCTTTTGGATGGATTTTCTCCACCATGGTCTATGGTAGCGATGAAGATTTTAAGGCCTTAAACCTCTAAGTCCTGCCAAAAGCCTCTGACAGACTTTTAATTTTTCCTGGTTACGGAACCCAGAGTTTGATAAAAATTAGGGTTCTATCCAGAGTTACCCCAGGAAAGCTAACAACGTCTTAACCACCCATGGTCGTGCCATCAATCAGTGAAAGGTATCAGGATAGTCTTGTATGAGTTAATGAATAACATCTTTTCCTCATACAATTTAAGGGTATCGTTCATAGCTTGTAGTATGTGGTCAGAAATTGTTCTCCCATTATCACAAGATCATCGGCAAAGACATAGTTTTCATCTCTAGATCGTTTAGTTCCTTAAGTAACTCATCAATAACCATAGTCCAAATCGGAGGCGATAAAATTTCACTCGATTTGTTACTCCTTTAACACTTTTTCAATTTGAGTGATAATGGATTGCAGTCGTAGTGAATTCCATGAATCGGTATCCGTTTATGGTACACATTCCTGATGTAATGGTCCAAAATATTCTCCATCAAGTTATAAACTGAAATTTTAGAAATGAAAAATTTTAATTTTAAAAATTTCTGAATTTTCTTATCATACTGATATCTACACTCAGAAAACAGATTCGTGCTCACAACCGAATTTTTTGCCAATCGAATGGTTCAGTTGCAGCTACCGATTTTTTTGGTAGTGAGTACCGAATTTTTATTAAGGCAACCGAAATACTGTTGTCAGAGTCAAATTACTCATGTTTCAATTGGTTTTCAGTTGTCACAACCAAAAAATTCGGTTACCACAACCGAACAATTCGATTTGCTACAAATTCGGTTGCCAACACGAATCTGTTTTCTCTGTGTAGTTTAAGTCACATAATCTAATTGTGTTTAAGCTCATGTGTGAAGAATCTCAAGTAAAGCCAGTCAGTTTTGAATTGATAATTTAAACTGAATGATTTCAAAAATCGCTGTTTCAAATCCGACTTTTTGTAATTTTTGGAAATCTATCTTCAGACTCTTGTTTATCAACCTCAAACCGCCGTGAGTGAAAATCATTAATTATATTTAAAGTTGTATTTTTACTAAAATTCTATATGGTTACTGGATTCACTTAAAAATCTTTACATACGACCTCTTGGGTTTGGTTAATAATAGTGCGATTTCAAAAAACCCAGTATGGCAAATCTTTAATACCAAAAAATACCTAACTTCAAATTATTAATTAACCAACCCCAAAAAACCCTGCATGAAAAATTTAATCAGTATCCGTCATATTAAATTTGAAAAGTAAGAATTTAAATAATGGGAGATTTTTTAAAAGCTTTCGGATTTGTTAAAAAAAACAAACAAAAAAATTTGGAGAAATGTATGAAATCTTTAATTTAGGCGATAGAACGGTCTATAAATTTCAATGTTTATAGATGATTTCATGCGAATCTTGACAGCGGCTGCGCCCTAAATGGTTCATACACTGGGTCCAGTTTTGGCATACTCTCTGCAACATATCGGCCGGTATCTCACGAATAAATTTTTTAATATTGGCTTCCAGTAAGTCAACCGCTACGACCTTGTCCCTATAGACATGAGCCTTAACATAGCCCCACAAAAAATAATCTAAAGGCTTTAAATCGTACGATCTAGGCGGCCAATTGACCGGCCCCAAACGTGAAATAAACCGTTCGCCGAACTCGCCTTTTAATTGGGCCATTGTTTCGCGTGGTGTGTGGCATGTGGCACCGTCTTGTTGAAACCAAATGTCAGCCAATTCCAGTTCTTCCATTTTGCGCAAAAAAAGTTTGTAATCATCGCACGGTAGCGCTCGCCATTCACTGTAATGTTACTGCCTTCGTTGTCTTTCAAAAAGTACGGTCCAATGATGCCACCGGCCCATAATCCACACCAAACAGTGCATTTTTCGGGATGCAGCTTCTGGCTGCTCTTCACACCAAATACGTCAATTTTGTTTCTTCAAGCACCCATTGAGCCAAAAATTAGCTTCATCGCTGAAGACAATTTTTCAATTTTTGATTTTTTTCACACAACACGAATTTTGACAATAAAATTCAATAATCTGCAGGCGTTGTTCGTTTGTAAGTCGATTCATGCTTAAATTTTAGACCAAACTGAAAATGTTTGAAAGTAATATGTTACACGAAAACAGCTGAGCTGCCAAAAACAGTGTTGCCAAAATTAAAGTTGCTAAAAAATCACCCTTTAGTATTTTTACGCTGTTCCACTGGTCAGGGTGTTTTAAGTTTTGTGCTGTTGTTTGTTATTAAGTGGTATTTGCACACAAAAACTTCGATATTTGGTTGTAATTTGGACTGTGCATGTTATTTAGACTTTGCATGTTATGGCTCCAAATATTGTAAAGGGAAAGCGGACCATTTTTGAAACTAGCCCCCCTCTAAACCACCTGCCCGATCTTTGCTTAAAAGCACATTTTTTAATGTTTTAAAATTTCAAAGCTATTTATGTTTAGTAAATTAAAATTTGTATCTAAAATTTAAACAAAAAACTAATTTATCAATATTGTTCTTTTCTTTCATGTGTCTCTAATATATTTAACCTAAAGGTAAGTTTACATAACATATTTTATTTTTAATATTTTAAAAATCTTAAATGCTTAAGTCAAAAATATGTATGAATTTATTTTATATATCTTATAAAATATTTGTCGTACAGATTTATACAATTGATTTTTGGTATTTAGGCACGTTTATACAATAAACTGAAAATTGTTTTAAAAAATATACACACAAAATTCTATAAAGGTTTAGCAAGAAGAATATTCCAATTTAATATTGAAAAAAAAATCCATAAATTCTTATTTGTTTAATTCATTTCAATTTCTTGAAAATCATACTACATGCATTTATACCAGCAAATGGGATTATTTTTCAATTTTTAAATTAAACCGACATTAAATTAAATTTACAAAAAAAAAAAGAAAATTTGAAATTTTCAATTTAGAAAATATAATGAACATTTACAAAACAACTCTTAAAAATAGAACAAAACAACAAAAATAAAAAGGGAAAACCACATAGAAAATATTAAATCGATATGTAAATTAAAACTAGGTGAAATAAGGGAAATATACCTATACAAATGTGTATTTTTGCAAAAACAAATAGAAAAATATAAATACAAACAGAAGCTTTGGGTCCCAGCAAAAAAATTTGTCAATCACTGTAATAATATTATTTAAGGAACACAAGATATTGATCATTACCGTTATTTGACAGTATACTTTGTATCTTTTTTTTTGTATTTACTTGATATACTCAAAAAAAAATTTATTTGAAACAATACTGATTTGCAAATAAAAGTAAAAAGTGTTCCTTTGACAAACAAAAAATAAAAGAAGTATCTGAAATTGGGAGAAAATTACATTGAAAAATATACTGAACGGTTTGTAGTAGTTGCATTTTGAACTGAAAGTGCCAAAATAACAGGTCAATTGAAAAGTCAGCGGCCTACCATACTAAAACACATTTTTTTTTGGAAAAATTTGTTTTTTTTTTATTCAACATAGTTCCCTTCAAGGGTGATACACTGATTATAGCGACCCTCCAACTTTTCGATACCATTTTTGTAGTACGATTTGTTCTTTGCTTCAAAATAGGCCTTAATTTCGGCGATCACCTCTTTATTCGAAGAAAATTTCTTCCCAGCGAGTATTCTTTTTAGCTCTGAGAACAGAAAATAGTCGCTGGGGGCCAGATCTGGAGGATGCGGTGAATGCGGAAGCAATTCGAAGCCCAATTCATTGAATTTTCGTCTTCGTTTTCACTGACTTGTTTTTGGTCAAACGTTAGCTCGCGCGGCACCCACTTTGCACACAGCTTTCTCATACCCAAATATTCATGAATTATATGATGTACACGTTCAGTTGATATCTTTCGAGTACCTTCTATTTCATTCAATTTTAATTTACGGTCATTCGAAATCATTTTGTGGATTTTTTTGATGTTTTCGTCCATAACAACCTCTTTTGGGCGTCCACTTTGGTGCTCATTTCACCACGTCTAAACTTAGCATACCAATCCTTGATGGTTGATTTTCCTGGGGTAGTATCCGGAAACTCGTCACCAAGCCAAGTTTTTGCTTCAACTGTATTTTTTCCCCTCAAATATTCAATATTTTATCAACACGCGAAATTCCTTTTTATCTATTTTTTTCACAATAACGAAAGTTGCTGCACTCAAAATGCTGTCAAATTTATACACGTGTCTTTTGAAGATTAGGGCTAATTAAAACTGATATTCGTTTAAGTCTAGTAGCGCCATCTATGTGTCAGGCCGGGGACTTCTCAATTGACCTGTTATATTAGAAAGTACCAAAAGTGCCACAAATGGCCCAATTGTACCACCTTTAGCATCACTGCCCAGCAAAACCACACATTACCAAATAATGGGTAAAGTAATGTATAGCCATAGGGGCAGATGGATTACTTTACACCTTACTTCATTGATGAATTTTATAGGCGAAGAGCCTCAAAGTAATGTATATACCCATTACTTTAGAGGTGATAATGTAAGGGGTCACTTATATGGTTACGACAATGGAAAAAGTAATGTGTCTAAAAATAGATTTTTAAAAAACAGGAATTTTTTTTGAAAAAATTATAACAAATATTTTATTTAAATTATTTGTAATTAAAAATAATGTGGTCAAGATGGGAATCGAACCAGGAAAATCTGGTTTCCAGCCAAGAACTCTACCCACTGAGCTATCGACGCATATAGTATTTGATTGCTTTAAACTTAAATGAATTTTTGCGCTTCGTTTTTTCGCTAGTGTTATCAAAACAAACATACATTATCGTTCTGCTTCCAAAAAAACACAAAGTAATGTATCTAAAAATAGATTTCAAAAAATATTTCAATTATTACTTTACATTTATAAATCATATATTACATAATCAATAATGAGTAACTTATTACTTTATGCTTGCAAATAATGAAAAAGGTAACGAGCTATCATTGCAAGGAAATGCATGAGAATATTGCACCCATTACCAAAGTTTTGCTGTGTGATTAGTGGTATTTACTAATAGAAGCCCAAACCTTTTTCCCGATTCACACTCTTACCCGACTTACCTGCTAATTATTCTTGTAAGTCACCCCCCAAAGACTTACAGACAGCTCTAGACAATTTGTCTATACCAGCGTCTCCGTTCTCAGCATCTACAAAGACGGTCTTATCACTAATTAAATTATATAATCGGAGTAGTACAAGAACAATGTGGTCTTATAAGTTCATTGATTATGTTTAGCATTTTTCCCATGGAACACAGTTTTTTTTGCAAAAAAAAAATATTTTTCAACATTATCTCGTTTTAGCTTAATACACCTTGTCCAACGTTTCTCTAATATATGTATCCCTTCCAAAAAATAGGATTTTTCGAGTTCCATAAAATAGGCATTTGTTTGATCAATAATTTCATCGTTGGAGCTAAATCTCTTTCCACCGAGCCATTTCTTTAGGTTTCACTGGGGGCTAAATCCGGAGAATATGGCGGATGAGGTACCAATTCGTAGATCAATTCATGGAATTTTGCCATTGAGACTACACACGTCACACGATTACGTTTATGGTCAATTGAGAGTAAACGCGGCACCCATCTTGCAGAGAGCTTTCTTAAATCCATCTGATCATTTAAAATCGAAACCACACTGTCATATGAAATGCCTATGGCATCAACAATCTCACGCACTCTTACTTTTCGATCGGCCAATATCATATCGTGGATTTTTTCGACATTTTCGGGTGTAATGACCTTAATTGGCCGTCCAGAACGTTCAGCGTCATTCAAGAAGCTTTTCCTTGGTTTGATTAAATCCACGAGGTTGTATGTTTTGAACAGTTGTTAAACGCAAAGTAAATGACGGAACGGTGGTACTTAATGGGAGCAGTGTTGCATTTCATATAACTACGAGTCACGGACTTATTGATCCGACCTCGTAAGAAAAAAACTATCATGTGGGCGGACATCTTCTGTAACCGGACAAAATCTGCGCGACGATTAGTGTCCACCTGCGTGAGCTTTTATACGAACAATGTAATCTAATAAATCCGGCTGTTATGTATAATAGAATAGTGTATGTTTACAAACTTAGTAGACCGTCTTGAAGATCTGCCGAGGGCATTGTTTTTTCTTAGAATTTTAATATTTTATTTTTAATTTAAAATTTTTTTATAAAAAATATTTTTAATACATTTAGAATAAATTTTTTTGATCAATTTAGATCTTACTTAATCCCCAAACATTTATACTGTCAGACCTATTTTGATCCACTATTTTTCTGATTCAAAACTCTGCGCACGATGTTACATATAATAAAAAATTGAAAAAAAATTCACTTAAACGGCGCCAAAGGTAAAAAGTCAAAGACTACGTTAGATGTTATCGTCTGCAAATTTCATTAATGTAGTAAAGTGTAAAGTAATATATATAATGTGTTTCTTTGCTGGGTTACTAAGAATAGTACACATTTTTTTTGTTGTAGTAGAAACTGAACCATTTTAGTATGCCTTACACAACTGCAAGTAAAATGATACATATTAAACAATTTTAAATTAAAACAAGTAAAACACAATATTTTGCAAATGACAAACAAAATTATAATACAACAAAGAGTCCATTTGTGGTCTGCATTAAAATTACCTTCAGTTTTACATTTGATAATAACTATTGGTGTAATCATACTTTACATAAACTAAATGTAACATTTGATACTAACACAATCATTCTTTTTTTTGTTTTTTTTGGTCAAAAATTTGTCCTTTTCTACATTTCATTTGTACATTTATTCATTTGGTCTCAGTGTCCTATAACAATTCAAATAAAAAACTTTGCAAAAATTATAACAAACATTGTAAATGAAATACAAACAAAATATGTTGAAATAAAAAGTACTTTAACAAATCATACAAATGATAGTTGGGTTCACGTATGTATGCATATTACATTTGTATATGAACGGTTTATTATTAAAAGTGGCGTAAGTCTGTTCTCCCAAAAAAATAAAAATTACTTAAATTTGAATGGGATTTGCTGAATTAATATATTAAAGCCAGTTTGGAGAGAGTAGTCCTGTAAATTTACAGAATTATTAAAAGTATATTTTAGAAAAGATACATGTAAAGGCTGGTTAAATTTTAAGGGCCGATGTTGATTTTGAATAAAACACAAATTATTTAGGAAATTATTGTCATTTCTTTTTATTATGATAATATGGTATGGTTCAATTATGTGTGAAACAAAATATCGAACAAATGGCTGCCGCGACCTCGGTGGCACACCTCCATCCGATGGTCCAAATTTTTGATGACGCTGAGGCATAATTCAGGTTCTATGTCGTTAATTTTCTCCCGATTGTGGACACATTTGGTCAATTATGCTGACCATTTGCATTTGGATTTGCTCGATTGTGTATCTTTCCATGGTTAAAATTGAGTTAGTCTGAAGTTGAGAAATGTCAAATGAAATTCAGAAAAAAACTTGACGTTTAGGTGTGGTTCACATTCAACATGAGCCCTTGAAATTTGACCACCCTTTATAGTTTTCGATCTAAAATTGCATGTCACCTTCCAATTTTTCGCCTTCAAACGTTTTGGGTTGACTCGGCCGTTCTTTACCTTCGAGCTCAAAAGCACCACTATTAAAGCGACCAAACCACCTCCGACACGCTTGTTAAGTTAGTTAGAGCATGCTCGCCGTAAACTTCCACTAAGATTCGATGACCCTCGGCCTCATTTTTTTCATATTAAAATAGTGAACACTTTATCTGGTACGAAATTCGACATGTCAGAGGCAATAGGCATGTTTTCTTTGTACACTTAAGCTAGCAAGTTATTTTATTTATATGGAGAATTAAGCGAGTTAAGAACTAGTCGCTTAGTACTCGCTTAATTCTCCATATAAATGAAATAACTTGCTAGCTTAAGTGTACAAAGAAAACATGCGTAATATTTAGTATTATTTTATAAGTTTCAACCAAATGACACAAACTGCTAAAATCAGTGTTGGACAGGCCCGTACTAAGTCTCTTTTTAAACCCTACACTCAAAAAAAAAAAAAAACATGAACTAAAAATTAATCAAAAATTTCCATTAAAATAGTTTAAAAATTTTCCTCAATATAAGTCAAATTTTATTAAAACTTGGAAAAAATTTTCTAAAATGCGTAAAAGTTCCTATGTTTGGGTAAAAACGAAATAGTTTATATACTCAGAAATAGTTCATATCTTTCCAAAGTAATATTTCTTTAATTTAAGGAAAAAAAGAATTATATTGATTAAAAGTTAATTTTTTTTTTTTATTCCATTTATTGTATTTTTAATATTCATATCCACAATAATATAGTATCTTATAATTAAGAGATCAATTAATACATAATTTTTCAGCTAAAAAATATTAAAAATTCGTGCTAGTAATATATTTACAAAAGTATGATCTTATAGTTAGGGAAAAATTTTAAAGAAAACCCCAATGAAAAAAAAAAAAATTGTTTAAAAAGTAAAAGAGTTAGATAAATTTTATTATCAACATAGGGCGTTTATGTGAAGGTAGCTAGAATGGCGGCAGCGATCCCTAAAGTTTTGGGACAATATTTGAAGTCTTTCATTGACTAGTTTAATGTTAGACATAAAGTGCAACGTTGATGTCGGAAAGTGCATTGGAAGGTTATATATCATTTTGAGTAGCTTGTTTTGGCAGATTTGTAATTTCTTTAAATGACATTCCGAAGCAGTATGCCATACAGGAGCTGCATAAAAGATAATGGCATGAAATATGGATTTTAATATTAAGAGCTTATTATCAATACTCAGATCAGAGTTTCGGCTTATTAACGGATACATAATTTTGATTGTAATATTTACTTTATGAATGATATAGCCAACATGTTAAAAAGTAATTTCTTATCGAGTATTACACCCAGATACTTTACTTTATCTTCCCAAGGTACATAAGTGTTACCAATATTTATGTTAGTTTGCGGTATAAAACAGAGTTTTCTTCTTCTTGTAAAAAATATCGCTTGGGTTTTCGTAGGATTTATCATAATTTTCCATTTATGGAAATAATCAACTACAGTTTTTATAGAAGAATCTAGACTTTGTATAATATCTTCTGCTAAAATATCCGTACTTAAAATTGCGGTGTCATCAGCAAAAATGGATGAATTGCAACCCTCTAGGTTTGGAAAGTCGTAAGTGAAAATATTGTACAAAATAGGCGATAAACATGATCCTTGAGGGCAGCCAGCAGGGATTTCGTAAGTTTGAGAAGCGATATTTCCAATGTGTCTTCTAAATGATCTGTTAGATAAAAAGCTTTTAACTATTTTTATAATTGATAAATCTATTCCAATTGTAAGTAATTTATGTATTAGTGCGTCATGCCATACTGAATCAAACGCCGCTTTTATATCAAGTAAAATCATCGCAGTTGATTTGCCAGAGTTGAAATTGTTTTTAACAATATTTTTCAATTCTCACAAGAGGTTGTATAGTATTGTGCTCTGCTCGAAAACCAAACTGTTGTGGTGGTAAAATGTTGTTATCATCAATGTAATTTACTATTTTTTCTTTGATTATCTTTTCAAAAATTTTACTCATTGTGTTCAATAAACTTATTGGTCGATAAGAATCAGGACTACTATTGTCTTTTCCAGGTTTTGGTATAGCAATAATTTTTGAATGTTTCCAAGCTATTGGAAAGTAGCAGAATTTTAAGCAAGAGTTATATATGCGACTCAATACTTTTAAACCTTTTAACGGCAATTCCTTTAAACAGTTATTAGAAATACCGTCAATGCCCGGTGATTTATTATTTTTCAAATTTTTAATAAAACTTTTGACTTGATTAGGGCTGACGATTATAGAGTTAGTAGGTTGGGAGTGATTGTCAACAATATTTAGTGAATGACTGATAAGTTGTTTTGTATTATGGTCACTTAAGTTCGATGAAATAGTGTGGTTCAAAACAAAATTTTGAGCAAGTATTTCTGTTTTTTGATTATTAGTTATGTATGTGTTACCATTTTGTTTTAGTGAAGGAATACATTTATTTTGTTTCTTCATAATTTTGGATATGTTTCAAAATTTTGGAGAAGGTTTTGGCAAACTTGACAGAAGATCATTCCATTGTTGATTTCGAAATTGAAAAATTTGATCAGTAATAATATTGTTCAAAAATGTCATTTGTGTTTTGTATAGCGGTGTTCTTTAATTTAAAAAAAAAACATCTTAGTTTTAAGAAATTTACATACTAAAGTAGAAATAAAACTAAGTTTAGTTCAAAATAAAAAATTTAGAACATAATTTACTCCCATTTAGTTCAAAAAATGTGTCCAACTTAAAATGAGAAAGTACTTGAAGTTAATTTGTGTTCATTTTTTTCGCGAGAAAAAAAATTAACTAAATTTTAGAAATCAATTTCTAAATTCAGTTTTTAAGTATACCACTTTTTAATTTTTAAATATTGTTTTCTAAAAATTAGTTCAGGCAATTAAAAATAAAAAGTAATACATTTTTTCCTGTGTTATAAAAGAATTTATTTGATTTTAGAAACTGATGAACTTTTTCTAGGAAAAATTTCCATGTCACTTATTTTAAAAATTTTAATAAAATATTAATAAAATATTATTTTTTTTCAAGTAACTGTTTTCTAATTTTTGAGAAATAATGACCTTAGGTTTAGGGCTTTTTTTATTGGAAAACGTTCAACTTATATTCAATATTTTTTTCCTAATTTTAAAGAAAAAATATTATTATTATTCAGTTCAATTTCTTCGACCTTTTTAATACAAATTCCAGGTAATAAGTATTCAAGCTCAAGGTCTATTTTATACAAAATTATTTATTTTTCATCCAATATTTCGCTATCTCAATGGATAGCTTCTTCAATTTTGTTGTTTCATTAATTTGATTTTTTAAAAAATTTGTTAAAAATTAAAAACAAAAAATCCCTGAAGAAGCTATCCATTGAGATAGCGAAATATTGGATGAAAAATAAATAATTTTGTATAAAATAGACCTTGAGCTTGAATACTTATTAACTGGAATTATTGAAGAATATAAATTAAAGTTACTAATACAAAAATTATCGTGCATGATTGTAATTTTTGGTTCGTGATCATGCGTGAGTCAAAAATCGCTCACGTGAACTTAAAGTAGCTTAAAATATATTTTAAAATTTTGTTAGCAAAAGGTACAAAACTTGGAATTTGCGGTTTTATGTCATACCCAGGAAAACTTTGGTAATGGGTGCGATAAACTCATGCATAACCTTGTAATGTGTACTCCTTACCTATATCATTATTATTCAATATAGAGTAATGACGATAATTGGACACATAATGCATTATTTTGTAATGTATACTCCTTACCTTTAGCATTATTTTGAAACATAAATTAATAAGTTACCTACAGTTGGTTACGTAATGCATTACAATTTAACATAAAATAATGACTCTTAAAACTAATAAATTAATAAAAATCATACGTAGCATAAATATCCATATTTGATAAATAATTTGTATCCCATCTATATTAGAGAAAAAAAAATTAGCAACTGAGCACAAAATTGCTCATCGCCGAGCTTATGTTGAATTGTTTTGGTTTTTCTAATAATTTTTTAAAATTAATTTAATTCTTTTAAATTTCATCATGTTTTGTTTGATTTTTGGTTGTTTGTGTCGCCTTTTGTACACTTGTCAAATGAAAATGGCAGTTGAGTTTTAGGTAATAGCAATAATTGATAACGAATATTGCCAGAGAATTATTGCAACATATATTGCCGGCAATAAATATTTACGAAATCGAGTCATCCACTCAGAAGATAAGATAATTTTGACGTTTGCTGCAATATATGTCCACATGTTTGTCTCCATTCTAGACTACGGGATGTGCGTTTATTTATATTGCACACTACTGTAAAATCTAAAAACTACTGCCATCTATTGATAACAAGCATTTTTAGTTTCAGAAACTCTAGCATTCGTGTTTTTATTAGTTGGTATTTCTAATTGCCTAAATTGGTTTGAAAAATTAAAGATTTAAAGGGGAAAGTTAAAGTTAAAAAATGAAAAGACAAAGTAGCTAATTATTGTTAAGCTCTTCGTAATCATTTAGGTAACCAATTATTTTTTTACCTCCTATCTGCAAAAAGGTAACCCATTACTTTTCATTTTTTAATAAGAATGAACCCATTACTTTGAGGCTCATCGTAACCATATAAGTAACCCCTTACATTAGCACCTCTAAAACAATAAGTATATACATTATTTTGAGGCTTATCGCCCGTAAAATTCATCAATGAAGTAAGGTGTAAAGTAATCCATCGGCTCCTGTGGCTATACATTACTTTACCCATTATTTGGTAATGTGTGGGTTTTCTTTAGCTTAAGATCTTTTTTTTTTCTTGAAATTTTTTTTCCCACTGGGTGACTTCTTCAGGAGTACCCGAAACCCAATCCCTACGTTTCTTGTATAAATTAAATAGACAATCACATGTAAACACATAAAATCATATCAAACATTAAGGACATATTTGCATGCACGCCATCAAAGACTCCTTTAAAAACAAACATCATGCGAGGAAAATGAAAACCAGAAACCACAATTACCAGCAATATATAGAAGTTTTTGAGGGTTCTAATATCAAAATAGAGCAAACTTGTTCTATTCATTTAGTTCTTAAATTTATTTTTTTTCCCTAAAAAATCCTTACAAATGTCATGCAAAAGTAGTAATGTATCATGTTTGAGTAGAAAAGAAAGAAAGAGATAGGAGAAAATGAACATTTTCAAAAAAAAAAAATGTTTGCTAAGAATAAATTTGTACCACAGGCTGTACTAGGGTGGCAAAGAAATATATATGACGAAACCCGAGCGGATTATTGCGCCAAAGTTTCGGATTTGTTCTAATCCAAAAAAAAAAAATAATATTTTAAAAATGTTTAGTCGCACGCCTTTTCTAAATAAATTTGGTATCCTGAAACGAACACAACGACATTTTATAAATCCCTCAAACTGTTTAAGAGATATCGTGAAAGTTTCGCTATAAAGCGAGATTGTTCCTTAAAGTCAGTAAAATTTAATAAGAAATCACGATATCTCAAATGTTTGAGTAATTTCAAAAATTTTTTCATATTAAATTTTATAAAGATACGATAGGAAATAATATATAAATTTTTTTTAATCTGCTCCAAAATTACGAAATTTTCACCCCATAGTTTCACGGCTTAGAGTTATCAGACTTGCCTTAAATTTTTCCTATATAAATCTAGACCATTTAGTTGAATTTTTATTGCCACCCTATTGTGTACATTTGTATGTGTAGGTGAAAATGTTATGTTGATAACGATGACCAAATGAAAATTACAAACGCATAAGCACGCATAGAGGTTTTTTTTTTTATTCTGTACCAACTGGATGCAAACCCCTAAAAGTATGTTTTAAAAAGTTTAGTGTTTTCTTTGAGAGATCCCAGGTTCGAATCCTAGCGTGAATAAATAATGTTTTTCAAATAAAAATCTAGTTTACACACATAACTTTTTCTATTCCCGTAAAGATATAAGTAACTAGAACATCATAGCCTGTAAAATTCATCAGAAAAGTGTGAAGTAATGCTTGCAGTCCTCCAACATAACTTTATACATTATCTGGTAATGTGTGGTTTTGCTGGGAAATACAACAATGTTCGGCAGTGATATAATAGTCTGAACATTTTCTTTTTGCAAACAAAAAAATGTATAAAATTATGTGATATAATTTTTATGTTGTTTTATAAAACATTACAAAATACACTTTTCTTCTTTGTGGTTGTTATGATAATGTATCCCTGTGGGAAACGGACCTGCCACGTAGATGGTCCATTGGGATATGTTCCAGGTATCGGATCGGTTGTTTTTACGTCTTGTCATCGGATTTAATGAATTTCGATGTGTGACATGCCACCGGATTGACGTAGAAAAACCTGTCACAGGACTAACTCAAAATAACCTGTTAAAAATCACTGATTTGAAGCAGAGAAAAAATGCCCAAAAATAGATTTTCACAAAATTTGACTAAAAAAGTAAGGATTTGAAAAACTCAACTTTGCATCAGTATTGCTCGATCAGAGAAAGTTCTGCTTGCAAGGCAAATGCTCTTCCGTCTAAGCTTTCGCTGTGGCTTGGCTAATAGAAAATGAAAATTGTTTTGATTTTCTGTTCAATTAAATACAAAGAAAATGAAAATACAAGTAAATCCAAAAAAAAAAGTATTTTGTATCTACTTAGGCTGAGTTTTTGGGATAACAGTTAAATTTAGTTTAGTTAAACCGAAAATGAATTTTGACAGATATTTCCAAGTTTTTTAACATAAATTTGTCGGAAGAATTTTTCTTTGCGTAGAATTTTGGTGTCCTTTGAAATAAAACAAAATAAACAAAAAGCAGTTTTCCAGTTACAAGCTGCAACGAACTAAGTTTAAAGATAATCTACATTCTAAAACCTCGGCCTTAGAGATTGACCCATTGACTCATTCCCTTTAGGCTAACTAAAAATTATAAAACTCAATATAAATTGAAATGAAAAATTGTTTTTAAATCAAGAAAACATTTACAAATAAAGTAAAAAATGTTTAAATACGGCCAAATCTCAAAAATGCTAATTTGTATAATTTTTTCAAAAATATTGAAATCTTCAGTTTAACTACCCTGCGGGAAAAAAGGGGTCAGTTGGTAATTGGGACCTGTCCGATAAAACATGTCACGTGACCGGTTTAAAAGTCACGACGCCTTTTTAAACCAGTCCTGTGACATGCCAGAAAGAGCAATTGACCCCCTCCTAGGACAAGCCCATGTTAAAGTGATCGGTCCCTATCACAATAAACCAGTCATGTATCGTGTCCTGTGATAGATCCTTTTTTTTAAAAGAACCTTTATATTTTTACTAAAAAAACAACTTATTTTATACGAATTATTGTATTTCTACCCGAAATTCAAGAATACCATGTTTTGAACGTACTTTAATACATTCGGTTTTGAACACCACTTTTTGTATGATCTTCGGAAGCAAGAAATCATGCGGACACTACTGATATCTGCTGAAGTTCTTATGATTTCTCTGCATGCAGAGAAAGAACATGGTTGAGGCAATCATATTCAAAGAGCATCATATTTTTTTGGGATTATGATTGTGCCAACCATAGTCGTACTATAATATAGTTATCATATTATGATGATAAAATAACCAAAATATAGTCCATAACGTTAACTTATACTTCAAAAATATGAAAAAATTCTTTAAATATTTCTGTTTTCCCTTAAGAAAAGATTTGTTATTAAGGACTTTTTCAAGAAAACTTCTTTGATTCTATGGATTTTTTTTTTAAAGAAAAGTACTTCAAAAAAGTTTTTAAATTTTAAGCACTTTTTTAATAAAAAACATAGATTCTATGGACTTTTTCTAATTTTCTAGATTTCTTTTCGATAGTCCTTAGAGTATCAGAATTTTTCCTCTAGAAATAGTTCTAGGAATCTAAAATGTTCTTAGAATCTAAGAATTTTTCATGATTAAAAGTTCTCAGAATCAAAGAATTTTTTATTCAAAGAAACGCTTTAGAATCTAAGTCTTTTTTAAGAATGTAAACATTTTTATCTAAGAAACAGTTTGCAGAATCAGAGAATTTTACTTTATTTTATTAATATTCTTTATTTTACTATAAATGAAAAAAAAAACATATTTAAAAAAAAATTATTATTGTTTTTATTGAAAAAAATAAAAAAATATAAAATCTTTATATAGAATCCTTTTGACAACGAATTTTTTGGAAAATTAATTGATTAGTATAAATTATAATGCTATGTGTATAAGGCATTTTTGAAAATAAAACCCCCCAGGTGAAAATGATCTAATATATGATTACTTATACATTGGTGACTGAACTGACATGAAAGATTCAGTTATATGATTTATAATTGTTATAATTATTATATTATATTATTATTAATGGTAAGAACCTATTTACAAACTAATAACTTGATTGTGACAACCATACCCAAATGCAGCAAGCATAATATAGTAGCAGTGATCATGTTTTAACCAAGTTTTTTTTCTGCGTGCAGTCATGGTGTAGATTTTATCAGACCGGTAGGCATATTCAGATAGGTCTATTTCACCAGTCATGGGTAATGTACTTTAAAATCGGTCCTGTTTCTACCTGTCACGTTGCAGGTCACAGGAAAGGTCCTTTCATATCAGTCCTGTTTACACTGGTCACGGCACAGGTGCTCAAACTTCAACTGTCCCCCTTTTTCCCATAGGGATGTTTGATATAGAATGAAAAATCAAAGGATATTTTACATTGATAGTAGTATTATTAAGGGTTGAAATATAAAAACTTTTTTTTTTGAAAATATAAGATTTCCTATTATAACAAAGGGTCACTTTCTTAAGTCGTTTAGTGCTCTTTTATAGACATAACTTTGTGTATGACTATGATTATGTCCTTATGGGTTGGTGTAAAGTTATTTGTTATATATTGACAAAAATATTTTCTAGCATATTTCAGGGCGGTACTGTGGGATGAGCAATTTCTTGCTAAATTTCGGTTGGATTTTTTGTTAAAAGAAAAATTTAAAAGTTTGTATTGGCAATATTAATATAAAATACTCGCAATGCATGGATCTGAATTTAAAACATTAATTCAGTTAAAAATCTTATAAAACGTTACACATTAAAAGTTTTTATTAAAAACACTTTCAAACTAAGATCTAAGTCATTTTCACAATTTAAATGCATTTTTTTAATTGGGTAAATCTAGGTTAAGATAGGAAGAATGAAATACGCAAATCGCCGAGTTTATTTGGAGGGGGAAAACTCACTGCGATTCTTTTGACCCGATATACCCAGGTCATCAAGGAATCTGCTTCCCAGATATCTAAGTCGCCACTTTCTCGGTACCGGACACTTGCAAAGTAGATTCTCCACTCTATACTTTTGCTCTTCGTCTCCAGAGCTCCTTCAGCCATTCTGCCAAAGCCATTCGGCCTTTGGCATTATGTCCCGTAAGAATACTTATAAGCATACTGATCGTCAGCTTATCAAAACCAAAAAGAGTTTTCGTTCTCCCTGGATCAGGCAGCTGCCATAGCTTTAGAGCTGTCCTACAATCGGTTAAGGCCAACCATCTAGCCCTCATCTCCCTATTCTAGATGTCCTCTTCCACACCAAACAATTAAACCAGAGCAGCAAGGACATTGGTCTGTCCTTGACCAAGCGAAAGACTTTCCTCAAAAACTCATCAGCCCACGACCCCAACGTGTTCTAGGATCCACGTTAGCCTGAATCAGTACCTAAAAATTCGCACAATATATGCAATACAGTTCCCCACGCACTTCGGTCTAATTGTATTTGATTCCAAGGCTTTTCAAGCAGCAAGACTCTTCACGAAGGTGGCATGGAATGATGAATCGACATTCCATCGGCCTAAAAAACACTACAACCGTTTGAAGGTCACAAAGAGACCTGAATCTTTACCTTCGAACTTTCTAAACAGACCTTCCTAAAAACATGTTCATCGTCCCATTCTACCCCTTTTTAATCTCAAAAGCGCCCTCTGGAAGTTCGCAATAGGTAAAATTAGTCCTTATCACAAACCAGTCACGCACCACTAACTTCACGGATTATGAAACTCTACCCACAAGTGCGTTGCTTCAGCTCTTCTATCTCCCTTAGACTAGCATCAATCTAATCCACCGTCTCCCTGATATATTTATATGTCCATCAAAGGGAGGCTTATCATGATCTCTAAACTCGTCTAGGGCACCGAAAGGCAGGCTTCCGTTTTACCCAGGCAAGCCCGTCGTTGTACCGTAACAAGGATGAAAAGACATGACCTACATGTCAACGATTAGGTCATAAACGGCCAAGATCCGCTGCATATATCCGTCTCTAGAATCCACCTTTTTTTAAATATCTCCTGCAGGTATAAAAAGCACATAAGGCCTTGTTCATCCTCTTTTCGGTATTCATTTTCCATGAGTGACTCCCAGATCATTATCATTTGCCCAGATATTCTCACATGAGCTGATTTTGAGACATCACTGATCGTTTGATCAGTGGCAGTGAATGACACAAACTTTGTGCTCGTCCTCCCCATCGTGTCAAGGATTCCATTGATCACAAGGTTCCCAAAAGTGAAGAAATTACCCCTTTCCCACTGGTGGTCTGGCCTTTTTAACACCTTGCGCGCTTCACCAACCCCAAATATTTAAATTTAACGTCAACTCTTAAGCATGTTAGCCTGCTCAAAAAGCTATCTGCGAATCAGTGCCAATACTTCCTAAGGCGTTATTGATCAATAATATATTCACCTGGTTGAACACTCTATCCACCTCCAGAAAAGATGGACATTCCCATTGCTGTGAAATGCATTTTTTTATTGTGCCGACAAATACATTAAAAGTCCATTGACCTCCCTTCGACAATCAAAAAGCCTGATTGATATTCTATTAACACCTGGTGTTTTTCAGTCCACTGGAAGAGCTTTTCATTTGCGGCACTCATAATAATCTTCACAATACAATTCATAAAGGATATACCCCTGTAATTGTTTGGGACATTAACATCACCCTTTTTGAATATTGGAAAAATAACACTTATCTCAAAGGCTTCATCTTCGCAACCTGTCTCTAGAATGCGATTATAAATCACTGTTAATTCATGTACAGGGTGGCGCAAAAATAATCTTCCGATGTTTTTTGGCTGTAATTTAAAAAAAAAAGTAAAAAACTTTGATTCTTCTTGTAGATTATTTTTATTTGGTCTTTTAATTTCTTTTACATCAAGTCGAGAATATGATGTCATGTAAATGGCCGCCGCCACAGTTGATTGTCATTTGAGCCCTTTTTATGGCATTTTCCATCACTTTGGCCAAAACTTCCGGAGATAGGTCCTCACATTCTTGACGGATATTGTCTTTAAGAGCTGCAAGAGTCTGAGGCTTGTTGACATAAGCCCGCGACTTCAAAAAGCCCCACAAAAAGAAGTCTGGAGCGGTCAAACCAGGCGATCTTGCTGGCCAGTGCAAATCGCCAAAACGGGAGATAAGGCGCCCGGGAAATGCATCCTTCAGCATATCGGTTGTGGCACGTGCAGTGTGTGGCGTTGCACCGTCCTGTTGGAACCACATGTTTTCCAATCCCAATTCATCAAGTTGCGGCAAAAAGAACTCGTTGATCATTGCTCTGTAGCGCTCACCATTCACAGTAACCGTTTGGCCCGCGACGTCTTCGAAGAAAAAAGGTCTGATGACTCCTCCAGCGAAAACAGCACACCATACAGTGACTTTGAGCGGGTGTAATGGCTCTTCGTGGGTTACACGCGGATTTTCAGTGGCCCAGAAGCGTAAATTTTGCTTATTTACGTACCCGCTAAGATGGAAATGGCCCTCATCGCTCATGATTATTTTTGATGAAAAATCATCTTCATTATTGCTCAAATAAATAGTCACCAATATTCCGCGTTTTGGAGCAGTGTAGCGTAACATTGGGGCCAATCGCAAAATTTATAGCATTTTCTGATAGGAGGATTACTTTTGCGCCACCTTGTAGGAATTCAATTGGTGCGTTTTTAAAGAATTTATACTGACACTATAATCAAACAATTCGTTGCATCTGTTTTGTGGGTGCACATTATTTCTGCAACCTAATTCCTGTTTAGGGCCTAAAAAGGGGAGTCAACAATTACCCAGTTTCTCGTTTTTTAAACTTGCTTCCTAGTACAAGCTTTTTTAAAGATGCATCTGCAGATATAAAAAAAAGTCAAATTGTCTTCCCTCTACCTCAGACAATAAATTGCCGAGGTTTACTAGTTATACAATTATTTCACATTATATTTTGTACTTGTTAATCTTTCGAAATTTTTCTCCCCTTTTAAAAATTGCAAACTACACCCTTGGTCATCACAGAAAAAGTTTTTTTTTTTTTTTGTTTTATTTATTTTGATTTTATTGCGTTACAAATTCAAAGCCACAAAATTATATGGTTTTAGTTAATGCTTCTATGCCTTCAAAGAAAAGACCTCTTGGTGTGTCAAACTTCCTGAGCAGACGTCGAGACAATAAATGACAAAAAATATTTGATGACAAAGATGTTCAAAGTTTACGTTAAAGACAAATTTACTTTCTTAAAAAGTTTTTCTTTAAAGGATTTAAAAGGTTTGAGTTAAATTAAATGAAATATACTTGTATGTACAATATTTATTGAGAATTTATTATGAGTATTTTTGACAATAAGTTGCAAATCTTTTGTTTAATAAAATTATGTTCTTTTCACATGACCTGTTTAAACTTTTTCCTCAACAAAAGAAATAGATAAAAGTTATAAGGAAAAAAAATATTGTCTCTTTTTTTAGCCTTGATTTTGTTTTAAAACTAAGTTTTGCTGTATAAAATAATGTTGTATTCTAAAATTATTTTGTTTTATTTCAAAATATACTTGCTTTACAATTTTATTTATATTTTGTTTCTTTAACTTCCGTTTGCCATTTCTTTCGAGTTTATTTTTAATTTTTTTTTTGTTAAGCGAAAAGTTTCCTCTGTAATACTATACTTATTTAAGTATTTGCATTACAAGGTTTTAATGTATTTTCTTCTCATTTTCGTTTATTTAATATTATTTTTTTTTTTTTTTGTAATTTTTATTATAAAAAAAAATAATTCTAATTGGTAAAAGAAGTATATGATTTCATTTGTAACACCATAGAAAAAATCAATTTGATGTAAAAAGTATTTTAAGGGGATAAGGGTGTAGTGAAATTGATTAGTAGATTTCGTAGCGCCCTAATGCATACCCAACATTCACGCAGAGAAAAAATATGGTTGGGTCAATCATATTCGAAGAGCATTATACACTCAAAAAAAAATGAATGAATTTAGAAAAATTAACATATTTAGAGGAAATGTTGAAATGAAAACGGCGCCAAAGACACTTTTTACCAATATTTAATAAAATTTTCCTTGAAATTAAGAAACAAATTTTACTTAAAATTTGGTCAAAATTTCTAAATTATAGAAAAATTTTACTACTGAGAAGTAAATTTTTATTAGAAAACAGTAAAATTTCCTCCTAATTAGTTCATACATCATCTAAAATTGTACTGGTAGTTAGGAAATGTTTCCTTGGTTTTAAGAAAAATTTTATTTTATTTAAGTTCATTAGATAATTTTTTTTTTTACTAAAAACTAGGACTTAACTCCCTAAAAATAAAAAAAATATTTTCTAACAATAAATTAAATATCACTTCTTTAAGGTGAAAATTATCATTATCCTGCTTCTATTGTAAAGGTAATATATTCTACCATATATTTTAAAGTACTTTACACTCCTTCCACTTTCGGAGCACTTCCGCTTTGTGAGGACACTGCTCTTAACAAGCTTTTTGCTATATGATTTTGTATTAAAACTAAATTAAATTATATTAATTCCATGTATTTAAAATATAAATTAAATTTTATTAGCAAAAAGGTAAACAAATTAAAAAAATGTACTGCAGGATATCCTAAAACGTAATGAATTGTGACAAAGTCAGATCCTTTTCGTAGTAAATTAACGGTTCTGCTTGAGAGAACTAAAACAAGGGACGCCCTACGTGGCACACGGCATCTGTGGCTAAGGAACACTGGGGGTCCTTTGTCTTCTTAAATTTACTAATTTAAGGAAATTATTGCAAAAATACAAAATATCACAGATATATTTCTTGTTATTTTTGAAAAATGTCATAAGTTTATTTTATGGGATTTTTAGCTTAAACTTTATTTGACATACAAATTTAAACTTTTTCATTATTAAGTGAAAAAATAGTTCGATAAATATAAAGTTTAATAAGCGCTGCGTCAATTACAGGAAAGCAATTATGCCGTAATGTATAAAATGTGCCTGCGATATTTTGTATTGTAGTCAACAAACAAATTTATTACATAAAAGCGCAAATTGGAAATTTTTTACCCTTTGCTAACAAAATTTTAAAATATATTTTAAGCACTTTAAGTTCAATATTTAAGACTGTTAAGATTAAAAATGGGCACGTAAGAGATTTTTGACTCACGCACGATCACGAACCAAAAATTACAATCATGCACGATAGTTTTTTTAAATGGTTACTTTAATTTCTTTTATTTAATAATATTTTTTCTTGAAAATTAAGAAAACTAACTGCTTTGTTTTTAATTGATTGTTTTTTTCGGAATAGAATATTAAAAATAATTTAAACGTTTTCCAACAAAAAAAATTCCTATACCAAATTTTATTATTTTTTAAAAAGAAGAAAACTTTTACTTGAAAAAAAAAATATTTTATTAAAATTTTTTAAATTATCTGAACTAAATTGCATGAAAATTTTCCTTAGAAATAGTTCATCAGTTTCTAAAATCAATTAAATTTTTATTATTACATAGGAAAAAATTTATTCCTTTTTGTTTTTAATTGTCTTAACTAATTTGTAGAAAACAATTCTTTAAAATTAGAAAGTGGTATACCGAAAAACTGAATTTGGAAATGGCCTTGTAAAATTTAGTTAATTTTACTACTCGCAAACAAAAAATGAGCACACATTAAGTTCAAGTACTTTCTCATTTTAAGTGAGACAAATTTTTTGAACTAAATGGGAGTAAATTATGTCCTAAATTTTGTTTTTTTTTTTTACTAAACTTAATTTTATTACATTTGAGTATGCAATTTTCTCAAAACTAAAATGTTTTTTCTTAAAATTAATAAATTTTATATTTAAATTTTCCTAAAATCAAGAAATATTACTTAGGAAAAATATGAACTATTTCTGAGTATATAAACTATTTCGTTGTTACTCAAACTTAGGAATTTTTATTTTTTTTAAGAAATTTTTTCTAAGTTTTAATAAAATTTTATTTAAATTGAGGACAATTTATAAACTATTTTGAAGAAAATTTTTGATTACATTTTAGTTCATGTCTTTTTTTTGAGTGTATATATTTGGTAAAATTACTGTGTCATTGACCATAGTCATACTATAATATAGTTATCATATCGTAAAGAGACCTTAATTTTATCATAATATGGTCCCTTCAGTTATATTATGATTTGAAACTATGAAAAAGTTCTTTAAATTTAATAATATTTCTTTAAAAAATGTTTTGCTAAAGAAAAAATTTGATATTTAGGACTTTTACCAAAAAATCTTCTTTGATTCTATGGACTTTTTAAAAACAAAATAAACTCCAAAAAATATTTTAAATTCCAAGGACTTTTTTAATAAAAAACATTGATTCTATAGACTTTTTCTAATAGAAAAGTTCTTACATTCTAAGGATATTTGTAGGATTTTTTTAAATATTCCTTAGAGTCTCAGAATTTGTCTTTTAGATAAAGTCCTTAGAATCTAAGTAATTTCCATGATGAATAGTTCACAGAATCTAAGAATTTTTTATTCAAAGAAATGCCTTAGAATCTAAGTTTTTTTAAGAATATAAGAAATTTTTATCTAAGAAACAAGTTGCAGAGTCTGAGAATTTTACTTTAAGGAAAACTCCATAAAATAAATAAACGTTTCTATCAGAAAAATCTAGTATTTAAAAATCTAGTTTTATATAAGAAACCTTTTCGTGTGAAACAATATTTGGGTTCTACAAAATCTAAAAAATATTTTATTAAAATTCTGAGTACTTTTCCCACAAGAATGTTGTTATTTTACAAACAAATTTTTTTATTATTTTTCCTGAATAAAACTAAAAAATATTAAATTTTTATTAAAATCTTTTTGACAACAAAATTTTTTTGACAATTTATTGATTATGTTATATAAAGACCCCAGGTGAAAATGGTCATATATCATCATTTTTAGATGGGTGGTTACAATTGTTTTTAATAGTTGGTAATCACAGTATAGTTACAGCCAAGCATGTTTTAAAATAAAAATTGGCAATCATGATATAATAAAATATTTACTATAATAATGATGGTTACGACCAAATTGATACACTCAGAAAAAAAAGTTAGTAGAAAAATTTGTAAATGGTTTTCAATCGCACTCTACTATTTTTGTACTGATTTTTAGTAAAAAATTATTATTTAGCAAATCTTTTTGCTATTTACATTTTACAAATTACAGAATTTTTACAGAATATTTACAAATTTTTGTTGCTAATTTCAGAAATCATTTTACAAATTTTTGAAAACCGATTTGCTAAAATTAGCAAAAAATATGACTAATTAAAAGAAATGTTATTTCTAATTAAAACTTACACCTACAAACTTAAATTTCCTTAAAATGTTAATATATTAAAAAAGGGATCGGAAGTGAAGATACCGACTCATGTCTAAAAAGAGGACATCCACTTAAAATAGCACTAAAAAGGTTTTTTAGTTCTAAAAATCCGCCCTAAAAACAATTAAAATTTAACCTTAACAGTAAAAAAAAAATTGACCAAAATATTTTTCTAAACAGAAATTACCAAATTAAAACAAAATGATTAATTCGTTTTTAAACAAATATAATCAAAATTTTTGATGCTCGATAAAAAAAATAAATTCAAAGCTTTTTACTAATATTAATAATATTTAGTAATTTTTTTTGCTGATTTTAGCAAACAGATTTTAAATTCCACTTTACAAAAAGTCTACTAAAATTTAGTAGCGGCTACTAATTTTTGTACTAATTTCATTGTACTACACGTCAGCAGACATGTGTTGCTAAGATTAGCAAAAAATAACGCTGGGCTCAAATTAGCAGAATTTCCCGTAATAACAGCAAAATTTTCAGTTGCCATTACAGACTTTTTTTGGTGAGTGTAGTTAGAACCTTTTTATAAACCAATAAATAAATGTTGACAAACATACACAAATGCAGCATAAGTATAATATAGTAGCATTGATCATGTTTTTTCTCTACGTGTTTGCTCGTCTAGGTGGTAATTAAAAAATGATGAGTAAGATGTCTGAAACTTTTAAATTAATTTCTTTAAACATATATTGTAAAGAAATCACCTATAACGCCATTTAATGGGTTCATTGCCCTGTAGGGTATTTATAATATCTACTGCTTCGGTCTAAGTCACACAAATTTTTTATCTTTGGTGTTTTTGTTATTCTTTGTATTTCTCATTTTTTTTTTCTTGCTTATTTTTGTTCATATTCTATGAATTGTTGTTATTTCCGGCATTTGGTATTTATAATTTTTTACAACTTTGTGTTTCCGTTTATTGTTGCATTCTTAAGTTTTTTTTTCTTATAAATTAAGTAAAAAATAATAATAATAATAGCAGATTATAATCTTTCGCTTAAACTTTATGAAGTAGAGTTTCATAAAGGAAGGGACATTTTTAAAATTTCAAAATTGAATCACTTTATCGTTTAACAACAATATTTGCGTCTATGGTAACATCTGGGTTTGTGCAATTTCCAATGAGGCTTCGTTTGCAATATTTTCGTTTTAAATTTTTTGTTCATGATTTTCTACTTAACTGTGCGCAGCAGTTGTGGTGTCACGTTATTAATTTCGGTTCGAATATTGTTCATAACCTCCTTCAAAGTGCAGGGCTTGTTCACGTACACTATTGACTTCAAATATCCCCAGAGGAGGCAGTGCGGGATAGTGAAATCGAGAGATCTGGCTGGCCAAGCCAAATCACCGAAACGTGATATAGCACGCACTATGAAGACATAATGACAAATGTCCGCGACCTGTTGAAAACAATGTCCTCCAAATGCAGATCGTCAACTTTCGTTAAGCAAAATTTAGTGAGCATGGCTTTATAAAGCGGTGAACGGCGGTTCACGGTAATATCGTTTTCATCGGCTCCTTCGAACAACTAAGGTCCATTCCCTTTTTACAATGTAACAGCACACCGTACGGTAACTTTAAAAGGCTGTAAAGATCTTCATGATAAAAATGAGCGTCTTCGCACGTAATCAATTTTTAATGGAATATCATTTACTTTATCGTTGTGACAATTATGGAGCGTTTTTGAGGTGAAAAGTAATTGATTGTTTTTCATTATAAACGTATCTACTTCATGTATGTCAAAACCAAACTTTCATACGATATTAATTGCAAATATGGGAGCCTTTTCTAATAGGGTGATACTTATTGCGCCAACGATTTACAATACCTATAAAACATTGCAGTTTCCATTTTTTCAAAAAGTTGAAAAAGTAGGCGTGTAGCGATGTTGCCTTTTGAAATCTTGGATTTATTTATTTTAAATAAATTAAGTTCTTTTAATTGTAAATAATAAACACAGTTGAAATTTTCTATAGCAATTCTTTATTTACACAAACTCTGTTAAATTACAATAAAACTTCAATACAAACACTGTTTACACAATTTTTAGGGACTCTCCAACACATATGGATTCATAAATCCGGCTTCTACTGCACGCTTACGGTCCGAAAATACCTATTCGTCAAAGTTTGTACATAAACGGAACATTAACGAAACGTATAATTGAATGAAACAATACGTTTTGAGTCCATTTTTGTGTATCGGTTTTTGTACCGTAAAATACGGACCACCGTTTTGCATCAGTTTTTCTTCCGTTGCAGTGATTGATAGACGCTAATTTTGCTGGAGATAAAAATTGTATTTTTTTTGTAATTTTTTTTTGTATTTATTGTATTTTGCTTGTAAAAGTTTTGTTATTTTATTTTTGTATCCGATATGTCGGTCCGTAAACGGTCCGTCATTGATGCACAGCTCCGGTTTTCATCCGATATATTGGTACGTCATTGACGGTATTTCAATGGATTCGAATCAGTTTCTATGTTCCTTAAAATACGTTATCTGGTCTGTATACGGATCCAGAAAATGGTAGGTAACCCAATTGCTAAGAATGCTGTGAAATCGACAAATTCGGATTATCCGCCACACTTTCACTAACAGAAGCGATAATTTCGGTAGTGCGCACATTGCGATGATGCACAGACCACATATGTAACGCTTTTTTTGAATCATTAAGACCGTGTTTTCTGGCAGCTGGGGACTATAATGCCAAGCATATATTCTGGGTATCACGGCTTGTTATCCCTAAGGGCCGTGTTTTGTTTAATACAATTTCTAAGCTGGGTATGGATGTTATCTCTAGTGGAGAACCCACGTACTGGCCAACAGATCGTCGGAAAATACCCGGTCTGAGTTTGAGATGAGAGAGTCGAAAAGGCTAATTTTGAACTAAACCCCAAAAAAGCTCCTGGTATCGATGGAATCGGTAACAGGATGCTCTTGGAGTTACCCCGTATAGCATTAAAGATAATTCTCTTTATTTTTAATGCTATTATACGCCTTGAATACTATCCCCTAGAATGGAAAGCTTAAAATGATACCTAAGCCAGGCAAAGATCACATAAAAGTGGAATCGTATAGGCCTATTAGCCTATTATCCAGTTTGTCAAAGCTGTTCGAGAAAATCCTAATGGAAAAGATAACTGTTTATGTAGAACAAAACAACTGTATTCCAGCACACCAATTTGGTTTCAGGAGAAAACACAGCACCATTAAGCAAGCCCGCAGGCTAGTTATTGTTGTCAGAAAAACGTTAGAGGAGAAAAAATACTGCTCTACCCTTTTTATCGATGTTTCACAGGCTTTTGGCATGAAAGTTTACTGTTTAAAATGAGACTTTTGTTACCTACAAATACTCACGAGCTACTCGATAGCTTTATAACAAATCGGAAATTTACTCTTGCTGCAAAAAGTTTTGTCAGCTCTCCTCAAGATATACAAGCCGGAATTCCACAAGGTAGCATTTTGGGTCCTCTGTTATATATCCTTTATACTTCAGACATGCCATTAGATATTAATACCTACACCACGACTTTCGCTGACGATACTGCAATTTTAAGCGTCCATGATGACTCAAAAATAGCGTCCAGAATGTTATAGACTCACATTTAACAATTGGAAGCTTGGTTGGATAAGTGGAAAATTAAGGTGAATGAACAGAAATGTATCCACATTACTTTCACATTGAGAAAATAGACGTGTCCACCCATTAAAATTAATAATCTGAATATACCTTAACACACATGTGTGACATATCTCGGTATTCACCTTGACCGTCGACTCACGTGGAAAAATCATATAGATGTGAAATTAATTCAGATGAAGCTAAAAACTGCTTAACTCGCTTGGCTAACTGGCAGAAACTCTAAACTTGGCCTGGACTGCAAATTACTCATTTACAATTCGATCATGAAACCCATATGGTGTTACGGAATTCAGCTCTAGGGTACTGCCTCTGCGTCCAATATAAAAAAATACAGAGAATGCAAAACAAAGTCTTAAAGACGATCGCAAACGCAGCCTGATACACGCAAAGAAAAAAATGGTTGGGAGAATCATATTCGAAGAGCATCATATATTTTTCGGTTTATGATTGTGCCAATAATAGTCGTTCTATATTATGGTTATCATATTATGATAATAAAATATCCATAATTTTACCATAATATGGTCCCTACAGTTATGTTTTGATTCAAATATTACAATATTATGATTCTGTATAAACTAATATGTTTAATTTCATAATATGATTGCATGTACTCATAGTATGCTCAAAATGTTATTACATTATGGTCCCCATAACTATATTATGATTTCTGGATTATCATAATATGATCCATATTAAATCTTTATTTAGAATCTTTCTGACAATGTATAATTATTCATTTTTTGTTGACAGCATTTTACGGTTATATAATTATCATATTTTTTTCATAGTCCGAATTTTTGTTACCACAGTATGCTTACAGCCAATCATGTTATAAAATACAAGGTGTCAATCATAAAATAGTGAAATATTTACTATAATAATGATGGTAGCGACCATGTTGATTGTTAGACAACCAATAATATGGTTGTGACAGCCATACCCGATTGCAGCAAGCACAATATAGTAGCAGTGCTCATATTGCAACCATGTTTTTTCTCTGCGTGTATGTTAGAAATTACAACATACATAAAGATCTGAATTTACCCCTGGTCAAAAATGAAATTATTAGAAACTGTCAACGCTATTTAACAAAACTGGAAACACATTTCAACATACTAGCCCGTAACTTAACTAATAATCACGGCCACCAGTGTTTTAGAAGGAGGGACAACACTGCGGATCTGGTCCGCTAATAATAAGGAGCAATAATCATCTCTATTAAACCACATAACATCAGTCTGGCACCGGCAGGACTTAATAATAAATATTTAGATTTAAGATATGGATAATTATTGTTTGTTCACAATTTTTTTCATAAATAATATGAAATATGAAAAAAAAACATATGTGACGCTTCCGGTCTCTTCAAATTTCTTTATAATCTTGCCAATTCCTTGCACAGTATGTTAGATCGATTATGACGACGATAATCACCCCGTAATGCTCGAAAGCGGCCACGTTTGAACCAGCCCTTTTGTAGTATTTTTAAGCGTTCTTCGGTTGTTAAACGATCCATATTCCGATCCATATCCTTTCACTAAATAAATGACACTTCAGATGACAGATATTTAACAGCTGACAGCCTTTCCAGACCGGCGGTTTTTTTTTTGTGAATTAAAAAAAACTCCCTGCAGCAAAACAAATGGTATGGAAAGCCCCATATAGCAGTTATTTGCTTCAATGCATTATTTTCTAAAATTTAAATGTGTTTACAAAAATTTGTAAATTTGTTTATTTATCATTAGTTCAAGGTTATCATACGTTCTAATACATTTGGCAAATAAAACCATAATTTAATGCCAAATTTGATAAACGTGAAAAAAAACGGAAGCAAACAAATTATATTGCTACAATTATTTGACTATTATTGTAACCACATAAACATTAAATTTTTTTAAGGCAGTTGCAAAAATAAAACCATTTATTAATAAAAAAAACTCATGTTAATATTGTCATAATTTAGGACAATCTTAAAAATTTTATGTGTGTATACCAAAATGGATTTGTCACAAGGTATTTTATACTTTACAATTTTCTATGAATATCCCTATTTAATGTTTATGATATTGTTAATATTTTAGCAAATCATTGTTAAATGAGAACAAAAAAACTACAAAAGTAATAAAAATATTTTTTTAAAAAGTACAAAACATAAAATATATCTACAGAATAAAATGAAAAATATACTGAAGGCCAGTCATCCATTCATGGCAGAGCTTCGAAGATTGTATTTTATATTGAGCGAGTTAAAATCGAACTTCATTTACGTTTTAATCTAATGAATTCCCTTTTTAACATTCGCAGAGAATTTATTCTTTTTTAAATATTCGATTTATCTCTTTCGAAATTATCGATCATTGAATTCATTCATTCGATTTTTTATTCATAAGAGTTCCAATTTGGAATTCAAACAATTGTGAATGATTTTCGATTTTCTTAATTCGATGTAAAAAAAAAAATGGAAAATAAACAATTATGTTATTTTATTACAGCCAATTTAAAAATTTCTTGGAAATACAAAAAGAAATGAACAAAAATCGATTATTAAATTCACAGTTAAAAATCACTGATTTGTAAAATAAATCGCCAAAAATGAAAACTACCGCCAAAAGTGAAAAAATGGCCAAAAATTAAAAAAAAAACAAAATTTTAAGAAATCACAAAAAATTTGCAAAAATATAAAAAAAATCAATATAAATAAGATCGCGTAAAATTGCAAAAAAATCGCTTAAATTGAAAAAAAAAAAAATTAAAAAATCTTTCCAATTGAAGAAAAAACGCAAAAATATAAAAAATCAAAATTAATAATATCATTAAAATTGGAGAAAATCGCTCAAACTTAAAAAATTAAAAAAACACTAAAGCAGAAAAACGCTAAAATTAGAAAAAAAAAACCTTTCCAATTGAAGAAAAAAAAAAAACGCCAAAATCGATAAATCTGCAAATTTTTAAAAAAATCTCCTAAAATAAAAAAAATTAACAAAATTGATTAAAATGGACAAAATATAAAAAAAATCTCTCATCTTTAAAAATCAGCAAAACAAACTTTTAAAAATAAAAAAAAAAAAAAATTTATAAATAAAAACATTAATATCGGAAAAATAGCCCTATCATTACAACGTGTAGTTCTCGACAAAAACGCGATATAAAAATCTAGCGAAGTAACTCAAGACAACTTGTGCAAAAAGTATTTCCTTAACGCTTTTATTTTTTTAGATAAGCACGATTAAAATTGTATCTAAGAGATTCTATTCTTTTATTATTTTTGATTTGGCGAAATTTTTCATTATGAACTTTATTAAAATATTAATTTTTCAAAATTCTAGGGTTTTTCGGAATTGGCAACTTTTTTAAATTTCAGCGATTTTTTTAATTTAAACGCTTTTCAAATTTTGTCTTTTTTTTGACAAATTTAAGAAATTTTTTTCCAATATAGCAAATTTTAAAGTTTTAGCAATTTTTTTTTTCAATTTTGGTGATTTTTTCAATATTGCAATTTTTTTCAAATTTAACGATTTTTTCGAATTTGGTTATTTTTTTTTAATTTTGGTTTTCTCGTATTTTAAGATAAATTAAAATTGTATCTAAGCAATTCAATTCTACTAATTTTTTAAATTTGGAGAACTTTTCATTTTGATTGTTTTCAAAAGATCAATTTTTTAAAATTCTAGCGTTTTTTCGGAATTGGCAATTTTTTTAAATTTCAGCATTTTTTTTTTTTAATTTAAGCGCTTTTCAAATTTTTTTTTTCTGCATATTTAAGAAATTTTTTCCAATATGGCAAATTTTATAGTTTTAGCAATTTTTTTCAATTTTATGATTGTTTTCAAATTTAACGATTTTTTTCGAATTTGGAGATTTTTTTGTTTAATTTCGGTTTTCTCGTATTTTAAGAAAGGACGATTAAAATAAAATTGTATCTAAGCAATTTAATTCTATTAATTTTTTTTTAATTTGGCGAACTTGTCATTTTGAATTTTTTTAAATTATCAATTTTTTAAAATAATAGCGTTTTTTTAATTTGAGCGCTTTTCGAATTTTGTCTTTTTTATAAATTTAAGAAATTTTTTTCCAATATGGAAAGTTTTACAGGTAATCTTAAATTTTGGCGATTTTGTACAATTTTGGCAATTCGTAAGTTTTAGCGATTTTGGAAATTTTTTTTTTTAATTTTGATTTTCGTATTTGTTAAAAAAATCTTCAACTTCGTTTGATTATAAATAATAGTTATTTATTTTTTAAAATTTTAAATCGAAAGTTAAATGTCATTCGTAAATCAATTGAGTAAATTCCCAACTATTGAATTCAGTGATTGGCAAATGTAACGATGAAACACGAATAAAGTCTTTGCGATTGGGATCAACTAAGGATTCATTTCAATTCAAAAATTGTAGTTTGAAAATTTAAATATTCCATTCCGTTGAAAATCGAATAAAGGATTGAATTCTTTAGAACCTCTGAGTAGTAGTCCGTTAAGGGATAAACAAAGGAATACCAAACGAAGAACGAAAAAAATATGCAGCTGATTATTTTGTTGCTTTCCTCATACAGTTTAACCATCATGACCTGGCAATGACATAACAAAAACTGGAAAAAGTAATCATACATTTACTTTTTTTTTAATATCTAGATTCAGAAATAATGTTAAATAGTAAAAAATAATAAAAACATTGGAAAAAGAAAATTATGCCAATGTGAAAAAATCATTCTTCTTATTTTTAATTTCCATGAAATTGCATAAATTGTTTTTTTTATTTTATTTTCGCTCGGAGGGATGAAAACAAAAGAGGTTTTAACATTTGCTAAAAACACACACACACATACACATACAAATGAAAGGATTTATATAAGTAAAAAATCACTCAACTTCAGCAAAATGCTATATTTATAATGAATAATATTTTATATAAAGAGGAAAAAACTAAATAAAAAAATATAAAAATCTAACAAATCTGTCTCTATAACAGACTGACCAAATCTACGTATTTCAACAAGTAAACCACGATTACTTTAAGCTAAATATTGTTGAAAGTAACCTTTTGACAGAGATTTTTTAATTACTTGTATAATGTTAGTAACGGTTGGTATGACTTATTTTAAACAAAAAACCTTGGCTACATTTTTTTTATAAAAGTTTTCAGATATGTACTTTTATTAATAAGTTATTTCTTTTGCATAACTATTGCTAAATAAGAAAAAAAAAAATTACGCAAAATTTTTTGGGGGTTATTTTATTATCTTTGGGGTTTATTGTTATTTCAAATTTGAAGATTACTTCATTATGAAACAATCCCCATATCTTTTTTTGGGAGTTATTTATTGGAACCTTGAAAAAAAGTGGATTTATTGTGCCCAAAATGGGTACAAATATATTATTCAAAGTATTGTCCATCGCTGACCACAACTTTTTCGAAACTTTCTAACAATTTTCGGATACCAGCTCGGAAGAACGACACTTCTTTTAAGGCCATCCAATCAACAAACCACTTTTAGCAATGTTCATATGAAGAGCTGGGGCAGCCCTGATAGGTGAAAAATGGACTGATTGCGAAAATACATATCACGGGATAGGTGAAAAGAGGATCGGTTTGTAAAGTACCTATCACGTGACCAGTTTAAAAGTCATGACATGTTCTTTTAGACCAGTCCTGTGACATGTCACAGAGGGCAATTGACCCCCTTCTAGGTCAAGCCCATGTTAAAGTTACCGGTCCTTTTCCCGCAGGGAGGTCATGTGTCATCGACCGGAAAAAGTATTAGACGGAAGGAGCGATGTCTTCCCATTTCAGCGTTTCAAAGTAGGTCTTTACCGGTCTTGCAACAAGTGGCCGAGCATTGCCATGCTGCAAAATGATTTTTTCGTGCCTTTCTTCGTATTCCGGCCGTTTTCGTTTCAGTGCGCGGCTCAAACGCATGAGCGTTCCCCCGAGATCGTTTTATTTGGTTAAAGCAGCTAATAGTATATCACGCCGCTCTGGTCCTCCCAAATACAGATCATAAGCTAAATGCCATGAATATTCGGCTTAGCGAAGGATGTTAATGGTTATCCGGGCAAAAGCGATGACTTTTTGAGCATGGATCCACTTCTCATCGCCAGTCAGAATGCGATGCAAAAAACCCTTCCTTTTTGGCATTCGAGTAGCTGTTGTTCAAAAACGAAAAATCGCCTTTCGATTTCGCGCGGCTTCAACTTGTAGGGCACCCAGTTTCCTTACTTTTGAATCAATCTCATGGCTTTTAGGCGTTTGTTTACTATTAACTCATCCACTTCCAATGATTCTGACAACTCTCGAAGTCTTTGGCATTCGTCCACATAAAGAAATGGTTCCAATTTTGCGTCCTTAAAATTTTTGTGTTGGCCCTTGTCTTCCAGCTCCAAATTAACACTTTTAAAGTGACATAAACCACCTCCGACAAGTTTTTTCAGATAGAGCATACTCGCCGTAAATTTCCACTAAGATTTAATGACAACTTTATCTGTTACGAAATTCGACAGGTTTAAGGCAATATTAAGGTTTTAGCGGCAAGACATTGAAAACTCGAATATTTGTTCATATACTAGCGGCGGCCTCTTATAAGAAACGCTCATTCTTAATTCAAAGTCCCAATATGAACGTGCATGCTCTGGAATATGTAAATGATCATATAAACTTTTTAAATAGTTTTTGTATGTATTTGTAAAAAGGGTCATATATGATCATGATCTGTCCTATTTTCATCAGTCACGGGACAGGTAGTTATACCCAGAACGGTATAAAACTCAGGATGTACAAAATGCCAAATTTTTAACTTCAAGTTTAGCCTCGATGCCACTTAGCCGTAAATTCATGGTGTCGGCTAAGAGTTTTATGGTCACAGCTAAGTGGCATCGAAGCAGCAAGGTTAAACTTTTAGCTAGAAATTTGGCATTTTGTACATCCTGAGTTTTATACCGTCCTTGGTTATAGCACAGTCCTTTTTTTTTACCAATCACTAGAAAAGTAATTTGGTGCTGCTTCCATCGGTCACTGGAGAGGCTACGATGAAGCTACTTTCAGATCGATACGGGATAGTTTATTTCAGACCGGTGCTGTTACCACCAGTCACGGAGTGAGTCCATTCAGACTAATGCTGTTTTCCCTGACCACAGTATAATTGCTCGTATTTCAACTAACCCCTGTTTCCACTGGGCTCCAACTGTACTTAAATTCAAATGTATGAATCATCAACAACGACAATTTGCATCATCCAATGATTATTAGGGCGCCCAAAAATTTTCTGACACTAAAATAGAATTTCAAGATAAAGTCTATGATTTTATGGAAATGGGTCCATCAGTACCGGCCTTCGAGCCATCTTGGGGAGTTAGGGGCTAACAAAATCGAGACATTTTTTGTTTCTTTTTATATTTTTGACATTAACACAAAATTTAAGAAATCCCAACGATCTTGTGCAATTAAAGATATTTCAAAATCACAATGCTTGCTATTAGAAACACTGGGACTGAAAGATTTAAACTTTTTTTAAAACCAAAAGGAATTGCTTAATAAACGCTACCCTAATGTATATAAATGTAATGTTTTATGTATGGATGTAGTACTTAGATGTTACGACAGTTTAGAAATTCAAATAATAAAAATAATGCAAAATATGCATTTAACAAATATATTTATGCAAATCTGTGGAAAATCTTTTTATTATTATACTAAGCTCCTTCTAAACTTGTGTGCATATCTATATTAAAACTATACTCAAGTAAATATTTCACCCATTTTGGAGTTGCTATATATTAGGGTGACAGAATTTCTTGGATTTAGTGACAATGGTTCCAAAATGTTTATACTCAAAATTTGAGACAAACTGAACAACGTTAGAGTTCGAAAGGAATAATGGATTTTTCAGAAAATAGATTCATCATGGTAACCTAATTTCTAGACAACTGAATATTTTGGTTGCAGCAATCGAGTATATGGGAGGCTCCAAGTTAACCATTAGTTTGGCAAGAATTTCGGTTGTCACAATGAATTTGTTTTCTGTGTGTAATATTTGCTGAACACAAATATGCGCAAAATTTAATTCGGACATAGGGTTTTGGAGATATCCATATTTATATCAGATTTTTAACTCGATTTTAAAGATTTTATTTTTAATAACTCGAAGACTTAGTGCGATTTGATTTTATTTTTTATATTCATCACGCCCAAATTAAATAAAAATTATGTGTTCTAATATAAAATTCGAAAATAAATATTTGATTTGATTGAAAAATTCGCAATTTTGATCGCAGTATACAATGGATTTAACATACAAATCGGTGTCACCCTTCTACACATGCATATTAGACCGTTTAAAGCATATGAGTCAGAAACTAAAAGTTGCTGCGATCCTTGATTTCCGGGCCGAAAAAATGTCTATTTGGCCTTCAAGCCTCCAATAAAAAATTTGGGGCCGATCGGATAACGTTAAGGTCTGCCCAAAGTTCATTGAAAAATTAAAACACACTTCATATGGTGAAATATGGGGTTTTTAGATAAATTGACTCTGTTCTTCGCCTTTCGTAAGGATCCTGTTTTAATCATTCATAAACTGTACACCGCGTTCAGCAGCATCGTTAACAACAAACATCGAGAGTATCTTGATAATCTTATTTAGTTTTCCAAATGGATAATGCTTCAAGAATTCAGTGGTCAATTAGAAGGCATCGAAAAATGTTTGGTTTTGTATGACACGAAATCGCTCAAATATAGTTTTGGGTCGGAGAATTTTCGATTAAATTTTATGATTGGTTCTGTTGATTGCAGTCGCCTAACCATTTTCGTTTCTATCGCGTAGTCCATTCAATTCTCGTTGTGCCAAAGAGAACTGCTTTCGAAAGAGGTATATTTTTTAAGGTGTATATGCCTTTTCCCATGAACCTTGCGTGGGATTTTGGACCAGATGTACAAAAGCTTCTGCCGACTTCACCAACGAACGTTATTGTTAATTGTAGTAGTTCCTTGTAATCCGCAGGGATTTGTGTGCTCCCCGGGTGCTCGCTAGGTGACCGCCGTGTGCTCCCTGGATTTCGAACGCCGCCACCTTAAAAATGCTCTCCGGGTACTCCCTGATTTCGAACGCCGCCACTGGCTGCTTCCCAAGTGCTTCCCGGGTGCTCCGTGGATTTCGAACGGCGCCACTAGGTGCTCCCCAAGTGCTACGCGGCTGCCCCCTGGATTTCGAACGCCGCCACTGGGTTCTCCCCCGTGCTCCCGCAGGTGCTCCCTGGATTTCGAACGCCGCCACCGGCTGCTCCCCAGGTGCTTTCTGAATTTCGAACACCGCCTCTGGGTGCTCCCTGGATTTCGAACGCCGCCACTGGGTGCTCCCCAGGTGCTTCCTGGATTCCAAATGCCGCCACTCAAAAAACTTTCAACGCCGCCACTAAAACAAATTTGAACAGCGCCACCCAAAAAATTTCAAACGCCAACATTTTCAAACCGCATATTGGTAAAAAAGACTTGGAGTATCTGTCTGTTTGGCTCCAGATATCAGGTGCGATACATGCCCAATTGATTCCAAGGAGCGCAATTTATCACTGGATGGAGTAACCATCATGGATGTAGTCGAAGCTGACGTGGATGGTAAATCCGACATCGAAACAACAATTTATATTTAATTACTTAGATATGGATAACGTCCAATTTATAGGATGGCAAGTGTTCAGAATAAACACGACTGAACTGCTTCTTTGTTTGTAAAACACTGTTTTCTATTTCAAAATATGATCTCTTAATAGCTAACAAGTCAAATATATCTTAACCTATAGTAAATTAAAGAGAGAGAGAGCGTGAAAAGACAATATAGGGGTGGTTTTCCTTATCACCAACCATCTACTCAAACATATGAGAGCGTCAATACAATGAGCCAAACGAACATACATATGTGTTGTTGTTGTTGTTATTGTAGGCAAAATAGTAACGGGACACAGTTCCAACAAAAACAAAGGAAGAAAGAGAATGTGCAAAAGTTGATAAGTTACTCAGCATGCGTGTGTACATTGTGCATGCCATGTCAGTAACAACATTTAAATGACGTAAAATTCAAATAAGAAACGTTGTAACTTTTTTCAAATAAGAAACGTTGAAATTGTATTTAAAATCAATTTCAAGTCTAGTTATACAAAAAAATTATTTTTTGTTGCTTAAACATACGTATTTTGACTAAAAACCCCATATTTCACCATATAAAGTGTGTTTTAAATTTTCAATGAACTTTGGACAGACCTAAGCATTATCCGATCAGCCCCAAATTTTTTATTGGAGGCTTGTAGGCCAAATGGGAACTCTTTCGGCCCGGCAATCAATACACAAAAAAAAAATAATAAATGGTGTAATGCATATACATAGTTTATGGTTATGTTGAAAGTTTTATAAGTCCATATTAAGAAGATTTATTTATTTTTATTTTATTATAGAGAAAAAGTTGTTTAGTTTTTGTTTTTTTTTTTTTTTTTTAAATAACAAATTTCAAAACTCCCCCTTACAATTTATTTTATAACAATTTTTGAAAATATTTTTGCTAGTCATCGTTAATAGTTTTTTTCTGTTATTCCTTTTCAATATTATTGCGTGTCAGTTTGTAAATGTTTGATGATGATGATAATGGTCTGGGTTTATCATAAACTATCAGTTGGTCTTTTTTTTCATATTATTTCATTTTCAGGTGTTTAAATTTCTTATGCAATGAGTTGTGGATATTTGATATTGTTATGGTTCTGTAGTAATGTTTGCCTGAAGTCTTACAAAAAAGTATTGCATTCTATAAAATTTAATTCGTTTTATTTGTGAATTTCTATTTTCTTTTTTTTTTTCAATTTTTAATCGATTTAAAAATATTTCATATTATTTTGCTAAATCATGGCAAATGTTTGGAGGTTGCTTATCCATTTTTTTTTTTGTTACATTATTTAAGTAGTAACACGTGTTGTTGTAATAATTTTTCTAATGTAGGGGTGAATTTTATTTCGTTTATTTCATAAAAAAAAAATTAAAATTTAAAAGCAATTTATCATTACAATGATTTAGAAATGCATCAAAATTGGAAAGACTAAGAAGAATTAAATTTAATTTGTTTAAGATACGGGTAATGCCAAATGGATTTTATGTAATATAAGGTTACATTTCCACTGAACGTGTTTTGCATGTGTTTTGAAACAAAACACTGTTTTGTACATATTTTCCCAAAAATTTTTTTTCGTCAAAACAACATAATTTACTCAAAACACCTAAGTGGAAACTTAGCATAAAATAATACTTACTTATTTTACATTGGTTTTCTATATACAAATAATAATAGTTTGTAAATGTAATTACATTTTTTGTAAATATAATAAATCTTTTAATTGTGATTGCACCTACAATCGATTTTGTAAATACAAATCATATTTTTTGTGAAATTTTGTGAATATTTCGTTTATTTGTCATAGATTTTAAACAACGGGTAAAACACTTTTTAGACAGCCTGAAATAAAAACAAGTAAAAAAAAGCTTAAATTCGGCTGTGCCAAATCTTTGAATACCCTCCACCATTGTCCTAAAAAAATGTCACTGTTTTTGATGCAAATAATGCAAAAAACTTTAGAAGTGCAATTATGGAGGTAAACAATTTTTTTTAAGAAAAACTTTTTCAGATATGAAAACAAATTTTGTGGTTGGAAAAAAAATTTTGAGGCGAAAAAATATTTTGAGGTTAAAAAAATTTTTTATGGTGAAAAAAATTTTCGAGGTGAACGAAAATTTTCGAGGTGAAAACATTTGAAGTGAATATAAAATATTATTCAATTTTAAGCGACTGGTTAAAAAACAAAAGAAAATATTTTTCTTGCCAGTCGCTACTATGAAATTTTGCCAAAACACACGCTGGACCGATTTTGCGCATTTATCATCTAGGTAAATACATTCAGAATATTATGTAGTTAACTGTTTGTAGTTTAATAAAAAAGTTTTCCGTTCCATTTAAAAATAAAGGAACATACATTTATTTTTCAAAGAAATATCTATATTAACTTTTTTTATACATTTATTCGAAATAATTTACTATCATTTACCGATTTTTTTCAGTTTCATTTATTTTTTTCATTTGTTTGAAATTTAATAAAAATTTACCCACAAAACGGAAACTTGTGGTTTATTTGTGTCCGTAACAGTTATTACAAATTTAAATTTTGTTTGCTGTCTGTTTCAAAAAAAAATATTTAAAAAATTTCAATTTGTTTTTTTATAAAAATTGGTTGTATATATACAAAATTTTTCAATACAAATTACAAGAGCTTCATAAACACACATACATACACAAACATATTCACACAAAAAGTGATTATAGCTTCATATGCATACATACATTTTGTATTGTACGAGTATATATTAAAAAAACAAAAAATACAAAAACGGAAATAATTTAAAATAAATGAAAAAAACATTTATTTTTTAAGGATTGGTAGGTAAAATTTTGACATTTATTTAAACTGATTATATCATTTGTTTCTTACGGATGTGTCAGTTGATTAATCAACATTTAAAAATAAATAACAAATGGCATTTAATTTAAATGAAAATTAAGTAGACCGGTTTTTAAATGAAATATCATTTCTTTTAAATGATATTTTTAGTTATTTTAACTTACAAACTTTTTTAAGTGTATGAGCGCTTATGAGTGCTTACATAGTTTCCAAAAATCGTAGAAAATTTAGCAAAACAAGTACTGAAAAAGTACCTCAAGCATTGACAAAGCATTTTTATTTAGTGCTTTAACAGAACATCTCTTTGTAAGACCACGGTCTACTTATGCTTTGCCAGTGCACATGTGTTCGTATATGGATGTGTATGGATGATCACATATGGTTTCATGTATGAACATTAACGAAAGTTGAGGTAATATGTAGGTTTTTGATCATGTAAGATGGCATATTTGTCATCATACATGCATACATATTCCTGGGTTTATACAGGGTGTCCGCCGGTAAGGTATACTACTTTGTTTTGCCGCCATTTGGGTAAACATTAGTCTTGACAGTTGATATTTGGCAGTCGTGAAGTAGTCACGTGGTAAATTTATTATGGACAAATATTCAATAAACCTACATGTTTTGTGGATGTTACAGCTCGCCCATGACAACCCCGATTTTCATGAAAAAATCATAATGAGTGACGAGGCACATTTTCATTTGAAGGGATATGTGAATAAACAGAATAGTCGGTTCTGGGCAATGGAAAACCCTCAAATTATTCATCACCTTTGCATTCATTAAAAGTGACAGTCTGGTGTGCAATTTGGCGTAAAGGTAACTGTAAATGGGGAGCGATATCGTGATATGATTGAAAACTTTTTAACGCCACAACTGCATGCTTTGGGCTTGATTAACATGTGGTATCAACAAGACGGTGCCACATCGCATACAGCCAGGATTTCAATGTAATTACTACAATACCTCTTTCCACAAGTTATTTCGAGAAGTGGTGATGTTGATTGGCCTTCACGGTCGCCTGATTTCACTGCTCCGGACTTCTTTTTGTGGGGATATTTGAAAAGCGAGGTTTATGCAAACAAACCAGAAACGCCTGAGCAAGTCAAACAAAATATTCGTGATGAAATTAATGAAATACCGGGTGATAAATTTGCTCAAAAGGGCTCGCATTTGTGAGCCTAACAGAGGCGGATATTTATCTGATATTGTATTCCATACATAATTGCCGACATTAAATAAAACATTTATCAATATAAGATCCATTCCCTTTCATTTAATCAAAAATTATAAACAAAAAAGTAGTATACCTTCCCAACGGACACCCTGTACCTTTGTTTTAACTTTATTTTGCAGTACATTCTATAGATAAATTTTTTTTAGTGTAGTTTTTTAAATATAAAAACAGAATTTTGTGTAATTCAGTAGTCATAACTGAAATATTCGGTTATTAACTGAACCACAAATTTTGTTGCCAGCACGAATATGTATTCTGCTTGTTAATCATAACTTGACAATTTCCAATATGATTCCTAGAAAAATATTATGTAGAAAATATTTAAATAGCCTCCGTTTTAACATTAGCTAAATTCTGTTACAAATTGTTATTAAAATAACTATATAGCATAATACATCTTCATTAACACTCATGAAATTCGAAATAAACATAAATTATATTCACATTTTTTTTTTTGGTATATTAATTATGTTGACAAGCTGAACCATATTTGACCCCATAAAACTCACAGTCGCCAACAACAACTAAAAATGTTCAACCCCACTAAATTAAAATAAAAGAAGTTGATAAAAAAAAAAGAAACATTAATGCCTACGTTACTATCATATTTTATGATTATTTGACAGACAGACTGACTTAACAAAAAACAAAACTGAATTAAAACAGAAATGATGGCAGGACCGAGGGCGGACAGACAGACAGATAATCACTCACACCATATCATGTTTTACAATACTTGTAATTAATTTCATTTGACTTTTATAATATTACAAATTTTATATAAATAAAAAACGACAGGATTTTTAATACTAATTTGTATTTAAATACATCACGAAATATCATATGTGCTGAACAACTTTGCGTTTTATCCTTAAAACATGCTGGTTATATCGTGCATTGAGTGTATATTTTTACACAAT